>OX401978.1:6105676-8543588 GCA_947859335.1 Tortricodes alternella
GTTGTTACATCATCCGGCCTTTGAGAAGTAATTTGGGAAGCTTAACACAATGTTTTGGTTGCTACTTGTGAAGTATTAATACACATTTGTTTCAGAAATACGTTACATGGCGAATCAACTTGTATATTGTGCATCTAGGGCCGTAAGAAGGGGATAACTAACGAGAGTCTGTTAGAAGCCCGACGCCGATAGGCGAGGGCTTTTATGACTCGAGTTTGTTATCCCCTTACTGCCCGTGATACACACAATGTTTTTCATCACATTTGCGAGGAAATAAAATAAAAATTAGACAAAAAAAAGTATATATATTAATTTTATTCCCATTTTACACCGTGAATTACCATCAGGTGGGTGTTCAATGTTCATAAACTGTAAGTACGTTGCGATCAGCGCGGGGCAGCTCCGCCGGCTTACGGCACGCACTGCCCGCGGGAGTTTGAAACCACCGCGGGAGTTTATAACTCCCGCTGACGGCGGGGCCCGTAGAGGAGTTAAATCGGCTATAGCTGCTCTATACGCCTGCGTATAATAACACCCTTTCCGAGCAAGTGTGATGAAAAATCAAAAACTACTTAGGTACAACTCACCAAATTAAATACTTGACCTATCCTAAGTGAGTCTTGAATCTTTAGGCGTAAATGACCATTTTTAAAATCATTTTATAAGTATTATTTCCCTTTTCCTGTTATTTTTATTATGTAATATATTTTTCCTAATATTCCTATTAAATAATAGGGAGATACTGTACGTACGCAATATATTGGGCAAGAAAGGGAATTTATTATTTTCTCTCCAAGCTTATACACTATGGCTACTAGTAAACCATGCCAATTTATCAAGATAAGAAGCTGCGCACGCGCTTCCAAACGTTATGTGAGGCCCAAGTTGTAAGTATTATTACAAATAACTCGACCATAGTATTAAAAGCATCCAATAACCATTAAATGAGTTTCGTAACTAAGTGCAGTAGAAATGAGATATTTCAGAATGTACTTATGTACATTCCTACTTTATACTTAACATAAAATTATCCGAGCACGTTAATATTACTACGGGTATCTACTTCAATCCTACATCTACCCATTAAAGCAATGATGGTTTATTGCCTCAATTAGCTCAAAATTTTCGAAAATCTGAGAGGCTAAGCAATTCGCTTCATGAACTTTAACCTTTTAATATCCTGTCCAAAGAAACACGTTTACAAAGACGCCCTTAACTTAAAAAAAATACAGATAATAGTAATATGTATAACCGATTTTTAGCTAGCATAATTGCGTTATTTAAAAAAAAAACGGTCATGTGCGAGCCTGACTCGCGCGCCGAGGGTTCCGCAATTACGTATGAAAAAGAAACAGTACCTTGTAAGTACGGAACCCTAAAAAAGAAAAAAATATAGCTTTTAACAACGGGGTAACCATTTACAACTTACCTATGCAATAAGACAAAAAATAAAGTTCGCAAGCTCCTATCTCCGTTCAATCGTAGAGTGTGATACGTCTTTGCAAAGGTTATTCCGTTTAACTTTTTTTTTATGTGATGTAATTACAAATTTACGATTTTCGGACTTTTTCCTTTACTTGTGCTGTAAGACACTGCTTCTTGCCAAATTTCATGATTCTAGGTCAACGGGAAGTACCCTATAGGTTTTGATTCCCTTTGGATTCCCTTGAAAGTATCAAAATATGAGACACAAACGGCCATATCTTTTGATTGCGGTGACTTAGAAGGTTGATTTTTTCATAGCTTCATGAAATTGCAGACTTGAGTATTCGTTATTAATTTCAACTTGATATCTCCACGTGTTCCTGAGAAAAAGGTCTTGACAGACAGACAGACAGGCAGACGGACAACCGAGTGATCCTATAAGGGTTCCTTTTTCCTTTTGAGGTACGGAACCGTTACGATAAATATCAAAAGACTTAATATAGCAAAAACAATATATAGGTATAAAAACAGCCTTTGGGTACAAACTCTGTAACGCTCAGCACCAAGGACTGCGTTAAGAAACTGCATAACTACGTTGTATATGACACAATTACGGTATTAATGACACAGTAATGAAAAAAGTAAGCCTATACGACCCAATGCCACCGCAACTACGCATACTAACGCAATGCGCGTCACCAACAGTGAATGCCAATAATTACATGGAATTTCGTATGATATTGCCACCATGTTGCGAACTAGCTTCGGTTCACATTATCTTTTTAACCAGGGCCGCTATTTAGCATTGGTTAAAGTGATACAGAAATCAACCTTTACCATGGTAACGAATTGTTGCTATATTTTGTCTCTTTCATATCAAAGAAATTAATAGTCCGTCGTCCCTATGGTAAAAAAAGCGACCAAGTGCGAGTCGGACTCGTCCATGAAGGGTTACGTGATTTATGACGTATTAAAAAAACTACTTACTAGAACTCGTTCAAACCAATCTTCGGTGGGAGTTTACATGGTAATGTACATCATGTATTTTTTTTTAGTTTTATCATTCTCTTATTTTAGAAGTTACAGGGGGGGGGGGCACATTTTACCACTTTGGAAGTGTCTCTCGCGCAAACTATTCAGTTTAGAAAAAAAAAATATAAGAAACAAAACATTTTTGAAGACCTATCCATAGATACACCACACGTATGGGTTTGATGAAAAAAAAATTGACTTTCACTTCTAAGTATGGGGAACCCCCAAAATTTATTGTTATTTTTCTATTTTTGTGTGAAAATCTTAATTTTGTTCACAGAATACATCTACCTACTAAGTTTCAACAGCATAGTTCTTATAGTTTCGGAAACAAGTGACTGTGACATACGGAAGGACAGACGGACAGACAGATAGATAATCTATAAGGGTTCCGTTTTTTACCATTTAGCTACGGAACCCTAAAAAACGGTAGTATATAAATTCGGATGGGAGCGACAACCCTATAATAAATAGCCTTAGAGCCTTAGTCTAGAGGTATATAGGGTTGTGGCTCTACACCCACAGTGATCAAATAGCTATTTCTTTCAGGATAGGGGATCTGGAATAACAAATACTTAATAAAAAATACTTTGAATTCATAAAATTGCTGTTGGGCGTAATAAATACTTAGCTGGGCCCTAAAATTTCCATTAAAACCAAAAAGACTATTTCTGACAAAGTTTTTACAAGCATTAAGTCATCTGATTTCACCCATGGCGTTGCCCCGTTCGTCCATAAAAACGTAACAGGCAGACAAACAGGCAGAGTTACTTTCACATAATAATAGATTATAATATAATAATAGATTACATATAAAACAGTACCGTGACTCACTTATAGAAAATGCACAGCCTAAACGGGTGGTGCTAGAGGTTTGAAACTTGGAGGAGATATTCCTCGAGTATCCTACAGGTGCACTAAGGAGGGATTTTTTGAAATAGCATCCCTAAAGGGGTGAAAAGAGGTGATAAAGATTGTATGGGAAATACCGCGGGCGAAGCTGTGGCGGGTCCACTAATCATAAATATGGATAAACAACTCAAACCAGCTCAATTGCTGACAAATAATGCAAAGCAGCGCTGAGCCTAGGATACTATGAAAGCTTGTATAATTTGAAATGTCCATAAATCACTGATATCTATCTGAGGACTTGATCTACTTTTCTCTTTTGCATAACTTTAAAGGTTTCATAATAGACGCTACTGACGCCTTTATGTGCCAGCCCTACAATAACACGGCAAGGTGTTACGCGCCGCAAATAGTTTTCTACCGGTTACCGAGGGAAAATGGAGCAATTGAATTTTGACAAAGGATAAATAAATTAATAAATTAGGGGACAATCTTGACACAAATCGATCTAGTATCAAAGTAACTTCAAAAGGCTTACGGTATAGGAACTAGACGATGATATACTTACTTATTTAGATAAATAAATACTTAAATACATAGGAAACATCCAAGACTCAGGAACAAAGATTCATGCTCATCACACAAATATTTGCCCTTACCGGGATGGAACCCTGGACCGCTAGCTTAGTAGGTAGGGATACTACGAACGAACTAGGCTAACAGCGTCGTCGGGTGATACTCGAGAGGCGGTAAGATGACCAAAAATACATGCTTAGGTAAAAGGAGTTTATTTCATACAACTAGAGAGGTGCGTGGGGCAGGCTTGAGGAGATGATGCGATAATTTGATCGTATTAACAATGTACGGACATCTTGAGAAGGTAGTCTTTGAGTGATAGACCAATTCTAGAAAAAGCTAGCCTAACTATATATTATTTTTTACCATAAACTTAATAATTAAACACTATAATTTAAACCACACTTCACAGCACAGATACCTCATGAACCGTATCAGTTCTCTTTACCAAACAAGCATGGGCGATTGTTGATATAAACATTCTATTGCTTTCCGCTACACTGAATATTTGACATTAATAATGGTTCCACGAAATATTTCCTTTGATTTGCTTACCTTCTTATCGACACACCAAAAAACTTAAAAAAGTTTAAAGAGAATTGACCGCTCTTCCAAAATTCAGCTTTACCCACGACTTACTTGATTAGAAAACTAAATTTTGTGTTCTTCGACTTCTCAGAAATTATCGTTCACTCTGTAATATACACTACGACTATGAGGGATTGTAGTGCACTAGAATAGACTGTTATAGAACTGAGGTGTGAATCTCTTATTTACACGGCGATCACATACTACACGGATGATGGTTACACGGAGCCATCGCCAGTGCAAGTTGGAGTCATTTCCATGAAGTAATATGTATACTATACACACATTATATAAATGAATCTGACTCTAATTTTGCATGAATCATTGACTCGCAATCGCTTATTTTGCAAAATGTTTAACAAGAGTTTGCTAAAATCATTAGAACTGGAACGCTATTGAACATCGCCCGGAGCAGCGCATTTCGTACTTGTTACAAATGAATGGATGCTTTGTATTGGTATTGAATTATAGAATGCAGCATTAGGACTTAAATAATAATATTGATTTATTATAAGGATTATGATTTTTGAGATAATGATTGCCCAATGAGTTTTTGGAGCCAAATTGAAAGCCCTTTTGCTAGGCATTTTGTATATTCTTCTTCTGATAGTCTTCATTTTAAATTTATTAACGCCAATTTTTTACATATTTTCATTATTGGTTCTAAAAAATTTTAGTAATTAAGTAAGTTTTGAAATTGTTATTATTTGCCTCAGATGAAATATTTATTGTCATAATAGTTTTAATTTTCATTTAATTTACCTAAGTTTAGTTTGTTATTTAATTAAAAAAACTAACACATTCAGAGGTCTAATTTGGTTAAGTATGAAATAGTTAGTTCTTAATTACTGAACTAATTATCTCCATTTGCCGCAGTTAAAATTTAGATTTTATTGTCTATTCTAAGAACTTTTAAAAAATAATAACAAAATACAAGAAATCTCCTAACAAAAATAATATTTCAAGAACTACTAGCTGTCTCGAGACCTAATAATAGGTACTAATCTAAAACGAAATGATAAATGATATACGTTATGTACCTTAGGTCCTGGAAAACGACATAATATGCTGAATACTTGAAAAACACACGGCTGTACTCACGATTTATTGTCAGAAATAGTCCGACATGTTTCGATCTCGAATGGAGTCCTTCTTCAGGGTTTGAGTGCGGTCCCGATTAGATCAACCCGCGCACAATCCAGAAGGACTTCAATCGAGTTCATGTCGGACTATTTCTGACAATAAATCGTTAGTAAAGCCGTGTGTTTTTCAAGTATTCATTAGTCTCACGAAAGTTTTAATTTGACACAATATGCTATTTTTTTCCGGAAATCCCATGACCTATGTCACTCCCAGGTCCATAAACTATCTGTTTGCCAAATTCACATCCATCCGTTGCTGCGCGTAAGAAAGATAAACCAACAAACATTCTTTCGCATTTATAATAGGTAGTAAGGAAATAATACCTCCTAACAAAAATTTACCATCATCTTATCAACAGCCACCCAACCCTATGAAAACAAAAACAAACGTAACATGAAAACGCTGTCGCAACCGACGGCCGTTATAAATAGTGGTCGGCGGGCGGGGCAGCTAATAGTGTCAGTTCTGCTCCTGTCCGCGCTGCTGAAGAGGACGAAAGTGACCCGAGAAAATGCGTGCCTTCCAAGTGAGTAAAGTAAATGACATGCCGTGCGAAACGTTTTAAACATATTTAAAAATAAAAACCGGTAGAGTCAGACTTTACCTATAAAAAATAGACAGTACCTTTCTGTAACCCTAAAAATGAATTTAATATCGGAAACCATTTATAACCTACCAAGGAAATAAAAGAAATAAATAAATTTCGGAAGCTCCTATCTCTACCGAACTTTCGAGTATGATACGACTTTGCAAAGTTTATTCCGTTTTCTTTTGTTTTCTCGAAAACCTTAAATATTTGGAACTTCGTTTTTTTTTCTGTAAAATATACCTACCTAAGTTCTGTTCTCCGTTAGCCAAATGATAACATATATATAACTAAACGTCACTATAATCTAAGATTTTTTATACCAAGATGGTAGCAAACAAGCGTACGGCCGGCCTGATGGTAAGCGGTGACCGTAGCCTATGGACGTCTGCAGCACCAGGAGTATCATATGCGTGTTGCTGACCCTTTAAAAACCTATTGACTCCCTTCTTATAGATTTAGATTTGTTTTATTTCTCAAATTAAATTACATTATATTCACTACATGTCAAAATATATGAATTCAAAGTTGAGATCGTCAAAACATTAAATAATAAAATAGAATATATGTAATCACAAATTAATAATAAACAATTTAAATTAAAACCAAAAAATAATACAGCACTATCAAAACATTAATTCAATTATCACATATTAATAACAAGCGATTTATAATAAAAATAAAAATAGTAAAGTCAGTCATAAAAACAAAATAATAATTTCTATTAATAATTTAGACTCAATGAAATGTCAATTCCATATACTCATTGATTGAGTATATTGGGTTGTTCAATAAAAGGTTTTTTAGTTTGCGCCTAAATTCTTCATCAGATTTGAGTTCGGCGGGTAGACGCTCGTAATAAGTAGCACCTATTATTCGCGGGTTCTTTTTCGCTAGTGCCATGCGATGAGGGAACGTTTTTAAGCGTCCAGCACGGCGGGACAGTTTACCGGAAACATTAACCCGTACGAACATCGAGATGTTGCGTCTTATGAACATTATTATTTCGAATAAATATAGTGCATAATGAGTCATTATATGGTGAGTTACAAAAATACCCCTGCAAGAGTGTCTTGGTTTCACCCCGACGATCGTACGTATTGCACGCTTTTGTATAATAAATACTCTATTGGCATCCGTCGAGTTTCCCCAAATCAGAGTACCGTATGACATCAGTGACTTTGGGTTTGGAAATTCGTAAAATAAACCTGTCTCAAGGCATCGTTTGATATTAGAGGTTTTAATCTTCGTAACGCATAAACAGCCCTGCTGAGCTTGCCACACAAGTTGTCAATATGGCTTTTCCACTTTAAATTTGAATCTAGCGTGAAGCCAAGGAACCTACACTCATTTAATATCAGAATTGGACTGTTCACTATACAAGACGGGGGTGTGGCGAGACTTTGAGCAGATAATACCAAAACGTTCGATTTTGTGTAAAAGTAATTGAAACTATAATTAATTATAAGCGAGCAAAGCAACAAAAGCGGCAATGAAAACAATAAAAAATAACTGGTTTTTAACATAAAGTGTAACTGTGTGATTGCCGTTCTTATTTATTCAGGCGTTTCGAATAACAGGCGTAAATAAAAATAAAAATTGAATGAATTAATTTTATTTCTGTAATCGCAATGTAAGTTTGGCAACTAAGGGTTTTAATCTTATTAACATATTTGTGTCAGAGTTACTACAAACCTTTTCGCAGTTTGTGTTAAATGCGAAGAGGTTTAAATAGGGTTTAATCCTTCAATACATAAGTATAAAACAGTACCGTGACTCACTTATAGACAACGCCAAGCCTAAACGGGTGGTCCTAGAGGTTTGAAATTTGAAGGAGATATTCCTCGAGTACCCTAGAGGTGCACTAAGGAGGTTTTTTTTATTTCATACCTAAAGGGGTCAAAAGAGGTGATAAAGATTGTATGGAAAATACCGCGGGCGAAGCTGTGGCGGATCTACTAGTAAGGAATAAAAATAATAAGAGAAAGAAGCAATGTATCCCGTTTTCTTTACTCGGTTTTTATAGTATTAGTGCTATGAATATTTATGAGAGTAACATCAAAATCTAACTAAAATTTTAAGTGATAAATATGTATGACCTAAACCTATGTGACTATTAATATCTTTACCTAAATATAAACCTATTTCGTAAACGTGAACAACGGTTAATCCAATATGATATGAAACATATTTTTGTTACGCGAATCGTTTCAGTTAATTGGATCCTCATCGCAAAATGAAACAGCGTAATATTACGGAAGTGCTTCTATTACAAACATATGTTGGATCTATAATAATAACGCTTCCATAAGCTTCCTGCTTTTGTTCGGACCCCTATTGTTCTAGTTTATTAGATTGCTCGTATGGGAAAAGCATTGTTTAGCGAATATCTGCAGATAGTGGTGACCTCTGTTTGCATTGTAATCTGTATCAAGGTCAGGAATTATTACTTTTGATACGATAAGACCCTACGTAGTAATTTGAATGTTTGTGTATGTTTCGAATTTGGCATTGTTGGTTGTGAAGATTTTTATAATTTCATTTTCATTATTAAGACAAGTTTTCTGCCAATTGGAGTCAATTCTGGTAAAGCGTTCTTCAGGAATAACGCCTTACTAGATTGGACTCGTATATAAGAACTAACAAATTATCAAGTGAATTAGGAATTAGTGGAAAAAAGCTTTTTAAAAGATGAATTGAAGTTACACAGATTCAGCGCGTTGATGTCTTTTGTAAGGAGTTGCTTTTTCGCCTGCGTAAAAATATCAATAAAATGTGCGCGCACGTGAAATTGCTAGTCAATTAATAAAGGTTACAAATATTCTTAGTCATTAAATACTTTTTAAATAATGTACTGGGCCTCTATTCTACATTGGCCATGTGGTATTGCGTATAATATTTTACGATACGGCAGCTGCTGTCAAGTTAATAAGAGCTACCTATATCGTAGCAAAATACATGCTATATCGCTTAGACAATGTCGAATAGAAGCCTTGAAGGTATTCATCAGACACGTGAATTATGGAGTAGATAATATACGCCAACAGTCCTTCTCTTTATGGCCGCTCTCTTCATGATGAAAAATGGTCTATATAGGTACACCGTGTATCTAGGGAAAAGTGTCCCTCGATGTGATTTTCTGATATTGTAGATTCTAATATAAGTGGCTAAACTGTGAGCCTAGATTTGAACCCACGAGCCTCCTAAATAGCCCTAAAGAGGCACTTAGGGCATCACAATTCAAAATATTTTTGAATTAATTATTCATCTCTCAATTGACTCTATAGTGCAGTGGTAGGACACTACCCGTTGAGCCAAAGGTTGCTGGTTCAAATCCCGCTAAAGGCAAACAGTGTGAAGAGCATTAATATTTTTATTATTTATTTTATATTTGTATCGTTGTCTAGTTAAACAAAGAATCCTAGTTCGCGACTAAATCAATATGTGTTAGTGTTCAATATATTATTTTACTAGTGGACCTGCCACAGCTTTGCCCGCAGTATTTTCCATACAATATTTATATCATCTTTTCACCCCTTTAGGGATGGAATGTCAGAAAATCCCTCATTAGTGCACCTTTAGGGTACTCGAGGAATGTCTCCTGAAAATTTAAAACCTGTAGGACCACCCGTTTAGGCATTGTATTGTCTATAAGTGAGTCGCGGTACTGTTTTATATGTATTGATTGTTGTAATTATTATAATTATTGACATCAACGTATTATTTTTTAGGTATTTGTATTGATCGCCGCCTGCGCCGCGGCTAACGCCGGCTACATTGGCCACTCTGACTACAGCGGGCCCAGTGGTTACGGTGGCTACGGCGGCCACGGTGCCCTCGGCTACGCCGGGTACAATGGCCACGATGTGGGCCACGGCGGCTACGGCCACGCTGGCTACGCTGAAGCCCACGACGATGGACATCATGGCGATTATTATGTGAGTCCAGAAAAAAACATGTTTGAACTGTGGTGAAGCGATTGTCACTTTGTATTTTTTGGGATTCCTCCTATAAGTCCTAGTTTAGCTTATATAATAAAAATAAACAGAGTGTGAAACCAAATCTGCAAAATTTTGAGGGTAACTAAAATGCAACTTATTTTTGCAATATTTGATTAAGATCGATTTCATGTAGTTAAGTTTGATTTACTAAGTTTACGTTGAAATATATGACCAAATACCATTTTTTAGGAATAGCCGCAAAAACTAGGGGCAGTACAAAGGAAAATTGAAACGTGCTACAGTTAAAAGCAATTCCATGTTCGTTTTTTTTACCTGTCCAGCGCTCACTTAAGCGTGAAAATGAACCGCATAATTATACGTTTATATTTTATTCATAGAAACAAATATATTTATGACTCATGACAAGTGACTATGATAACAAATTGGAAATACGGTCGCACGAAGAATATGCATCAGCATTGATTTTTGATTAACGTAAAATGTAACTTAAAAGTAACAGCAAACAACATAGGTAATTTATTAACTAACCATATGGATTGTTTTGAATTTCAGACGATTACATGCTGGTATCAATATTTTTATTGCACTCTGACTACTATTCTTTTTAGCCTAGTCCTTATGTTATATCACTTTTTGCCGAAGCTAATAAAAATAATAGTGAAAATTACTGGTAATCTATAGTCAAGTGTTAATAATTTTACTGTGTACTATAAAGGTTCAAATTGCAAGAGCGTAAAAAATCAGCTAGAAATAGATGCACTTCGGAAAATTTAATATTGTCCGTAAAGATTTTTTACTAATATGTATATTTCTTCTAAGATATAAAGTGTCCTTGTTTAAAACATGGCGTATGTATAATTATTATTACTCGTATTTGCTCGTACTGTCTCTTACATAGATCGGTTTCTACGAATTTAAATTTAACGAAACGACGACTTCAAAATCATCCAACATCTCAGTTACGTAACACAATTGTTGTGTTCACCAACCCTAACTTTGTTGCGCTAAAATTACAGACCGCCAGTCAACTATACGTCATGTTGACAGCAATGACCATTAGCAGGGTTAATACTCAGTCGTGAGCCCAATAACGAGTACGAATTACCGGCCGGATACCCGCGTAGGAAATGATTGGCTGTTTTGTAATGCAACTGCATATTAAGTTCACAAAAAGTGTTCGTATACATTATAGTGACATTAATGAGTTGGAAATATTGTGCTTATATTCGTCATTGCTTAAGCGATATCGTATATTATTTTGGTACATCGTAGTAGCTCTTAGTAACGTTATAGCAAAAGCAGCACATTATGCAAAAACTGGAAGCGATATCGCTTAGACAATAGACGTCCTAGGCCTATTAAACAGAATAGTTATAGTTATAGTAACAGAATTTCGCCTTGTTTTGGCATTTTATTTTTAATTTAAACTTCGCAAAGTACAGACAAGGCAGAGTGATATGCCATGTCACTTAAACAATGTAAAATAAGGGCCCAAAATATGCAAGTAAACATATTTAAAAAAATAGTTTCTGTAGTTAAACTAGAAGTCCATAGTTACAATGTATCTGTTGCAAATTTTTCTGTCTCCATTCTACTTTTATTTTGTAGGAAAATTTGGTAATCCTAATGCTCGTTAGTTTGAAGTCCAATGTAAAAAAATATATTACATATTTGAAAGTTAATTAGAAAAGGCACCACTTTGAAGTTTCTTCCTTCCACTTGATTCTATTTTCTTTGAAAAACCTCTCATCTAGTTTTATTCATATCAAAATTGTCGTAGCCTTTCTTTACAGTCTCATGCATTTTTTATATTCTGATATTGGGCACTAGAATGTAAGCTTAATAACAATTTGATGACAATGTATATTTATCGTCGATAAAGATAGAAAACCTTCAAAATTCAACTATCAATCAATTCAACCCACATACAACGACTGTTAAATATACCTCTCTATTTCCACTTACTAATAAATAAATAATAAATAAATCATGGGACAATCTTTACACAAATCGATCTAGTCCCAAAGAAGGCTCTAAAGGCTTGTGTTATGGGTACTAGACGATGATATACATACTTATATAGATAAATAAATACTTAAATACATAGGAAACATTCAAGACTCGGGAACAAACATTCGTGCTCATCACACAAATATTTGTCCTTACCGGGGATCGAACCCGGGACCTCTGGCTTCTGAGGCAGGGTGACTACCAACTAGGCTAACCGCGTCGTCAAACTGTGCTGTACTGTGCAAATCTTATCGTTTCACGGTGGTCTCCAAGATGAACCTTATACTGAATATACATGGAATCAAGTATGTTTTTTTGCGCAGGCACACCCAAAGTACGCGTTCGACTACTCCGTGAAGGATCCGCACACCGGCGACCATAAGACGCAGTGGGAAACGCGCGATGGCGACGTTGTTAAAGGTAACCCTTTATTTGGGCCTCTGAGTCTCTGGTCTCTATATACGTATTACTATATTTTCTCCTTTTCTGTAAAACATTGCGATAAATCCTTATATTATTTTTTATCAAGAACAATTAGAAACCAAGCGGTGTCTATATCACTTATGCCATGTCAAATAAAGTCTGGAGCAGCATCTAAGTGATTATTCGAGCATTTATCCGCCTTATCAATCAATAACGAATTAAAACTTTTGTGAGACATTATGAATACTTGAAAAACACTTGGAGTCCTTCTTCAGGGTTTGAGTGCGGTCCCGGACAATTCAGTGCGCGGGTTGCTCTGACCGGGACCGTACTCAAACCCTGAAAAAGGACTCCATTCGAGTTCGAAACATGTTGGACTATTTCTGACAATAAATCGTGAGTAAAGCCGTGTTTGTTTTTCAAGTATTAATAACGAATTAGATTACGACTGGCATCAACTTTTATAAGCAGAAGCTTTATGTGAAGCTTTCCTGGTTTTATGTTAAAAAGTTGTCTATAGCAGTCATTGCTTTCAACAGAAACTATGACTAGGTGTGCACAGATATTTGATTGAATTGACAAAAAGTTTATCTACTCTAGACTGCTATTTTTTTACCCAAAAGTTTCGACTACTCCGTAACTTTTGATAGTTCATTTTATCCGAATATAGAAGTGTATTGATACCATCCCACTGGATGTTCCAGGCGCCTACTCCCTCGTTGAGCCCGATGGCACCACCCGCATCGTGGAATACACAGCCGACAAACACAACGGGTTCAATGCCGTGGTCAAACGCATCGGACACGCCCATCATCCCCAAGTGTACGGCCACGAAGCACCCGCTTACCACGGATACCACTAGATGGCACTGGCAATCGCTTCATGAAATAGTAACAAAGTGATCTAATAGATGGCGTTACAGTATTTAAGTCGATAGTGCTCTACTCAAGAGTTACCTTTCTCGGAATGTTGAACTGTGATATTAAGTTGTCTATCTAGTTAATGTATAAGTTTAGTTTGGGAACGAGCAAAATGTTGACCTTAAGTGGACAATTTCGTAAATGACAATTTATATTATAATTGTGTTGAGTATTATAATTCAGACGCTTGGCTATATAAAAAAACCATAAACAACATAAATGGGACATAAAACCTACCTTTGAAAGAATTATGAAACATGTATGGCGTTTTATGGTAATTTTGGCCAAGCAGCCAACAACAGCAACAGCTTATGGTCAAGTGACAATTTGAGCCAAATATATACAAGACACGAAGCAACTTAAGGTATTCATTTTTTTGGACAGGTAGACGTTTGCCTTGCAATGGATCTAATATTCCACGCACTGTCGTACATAAAAGCACGTAGTGAATGTGTTTGAAATCATCACCGTTTAATTACTTTATTTAATCTTAAATGACACCTCTGGCGTTTACTTCATGATAAGAACCTTTATACTTAAATACTAGTTTGTTGAATATATAGTATAGTGTGACAACGTGACTGTGTAAATGTTTTTTTCATATTTCCTGAAACGAAATAAATCGTTAAAACAATGTATTTTTTATTTCCTATGCAAATGTAAAGACTGAATCAATCTCAAAGTAATCTGCTTCCCAGTACACATGCATAAATCCACATGCATCGTTATAAAAACGGCTCGAGCATGAAACATTGCAAACTGGTTATAAATAAATGTTCAAATTATCAATTAATCATGTCTAGTCTCTGAAGTACCTACTATATATTATGAGCGTTGCGCTTCAAAGGACCTAAGACATAACACGTCTTCACACTGACGATTAAAACTGCATGCATTTTACTTAATTTCCTTACGTATAATAATTTACGAAGAAAGTCTGCATTGTCTTTAAGGCGATTGATATGGCCGGAGGCGATTGTCGACATTTTTCATTGTATATGTGCTCATTGTACCTTCACAACGTTATTAGAGGTAACTAACTACACGCTTGTTGCTTACGCACTGAATGGGGCTTATCGAGGTGTGATCGCAGACGGAACTTCCGCCATATATCACACTCACAAGCAATACCGTTTGTTGCCTGATTTAAGGAAAAATAAGAAGCAATAGATGCATCTATTTAAATACAGAAGCAAACTATGAAGATCCTTTCCCACCGGCTCCAGATGGAAAAATTGAAATCTACCATTCCCATGACCCATAATTTTGCCATACAAATTTCAATTCTCGCCTCGGCGCGTCTCGCCTTTGGAAGAGGAGCTTACTATAAGTGCATGTGTCACCTAAGAAACTAGTCATTTGGCGGTTTTTATTCAAAATGGTTGAAGCGTTTTATCTCGTAAAAAATGGGAGTGCAACTAAATCGTGAAAGGATTCTGTTGAAAGAAAATACTGAGAATGAAATGGGTGATGAAAATTAAAATGGTAACCTTTAAAGCTACTGATTATTTACTATTCTAGGTTATATGATAAGCATTTCAAAAATATGCTGACTGAAACTGTAACAAAGACAAAAGTTGGTTGTAGTTACACTTTTAATAAAATAAAAAAATCACATTTAAACAGGTAACTTATGATATGAAACAGCGCTCAGCGCGTCCAATTAGAAAAGGTCACAATAACCTTCCTCATTATTTGTTTTTTTTTTTGTGAAAGTCGTGTTTTGTTTTTCAAATCTTTTTTTTTTGGGGATTAAAATCAAACTTATTTATACGTGGAAAAATTACTTCTTAATTTATTGTAACGTGTACTCGACTTTAAGAAGACAAATTTTTTGTTTTATTTTTTCCCCTTTTTAAATAAAGGTCTATCAAAAAACAATCTTCAGCATCAAATAATAACATAAGTACAAATAAGCAATGGCAAAAAAGCGAAAATTGCTGTGGATAAAGTGACCTTCTATTCAGATTACACACTATGTGTAAGAAGATACTTTTTATCATGGCTATCCAAAGGAAACTCGATCTCGAATACTTCTCATATAACGTTTAAAAATGATCGTTCTTTTATAAAATTAAAATATAGAAAGCAAAATTTTGTTGTAATCTTCAAAGAAACGTTCAGTGATCTATATCATTTACTACGATTACGGGTGGTGCAATACAAAAGGTCTAATTAATAACACCAACAATTAATTTTGGCGGTATTTCAGACCATACTAATCACACCAAATCTACCTTGGACCTATACTGTTGTATACTAATGTTAATTTGCCCCCCTCAAAAGTTCAACTCCGCGACTGACAAGCTACTTGAAACAAGCACGTTCATTTTTGCTTGAGCCAAGCATGTTTAATTGTTACAATGTTTGCTTGATGCTTCAGTCAAGCATCTAAGTGCTTGCCCCGTGCTTGCTATAATATATTTTTTTGCGTGGCGAGAGGTTTGGCGTATATGTATCTAGTTGCTTGAGCAAGCGGCTTGATGCGGTTATATGACAATTTTCGCGACCGGATTGATCAAGCAAGCAGCTTAATGTATAATATGTATGTATTAAGCTGTTTGAGCAAGCAAAACGAAACTAAATGCTAGATCCAAGCAGCTTGACCGTCTTGGAACCTTCGTAGGTTTTAGTTAGTTAAAATATTATAATTTCGGCTGATTTTTAGGGTTCCGTTCTCAAAGAGTAAAACGGGCCCGTATTACTAAGACTCCGCTGTCCGTCTGTCCGTCTGTCACCAGGCTGTATCTCATTAACCGTGATAGTTAGACAGTTGAAAATTTCACAGATGATGTATTTCTGTTGCCGCTATAACAACAAATACTAAAACAACAATAAAATAAATATTCGAGAGGGTTCCCATACAACACACGTTATTTTTTTGCTCGTTTTTGCTTGATATTGATAACTGCAACAGGTATACGCTTGAAATATTCATAGAATATTTTGTTATATATTCACTTTGAAAATAAATATATAATTAAAATATAACAAATATTTAAGTGGGGTTCCCATGCAAGAAACGTGTTTTTTTTTGCTTTATTATAGATAATAGTACGGAACCCTTCGTGCGCGAGTTCTACTCGCACTTATTCTGACATATTAATATTGGTGTATTTGTCTGTAACAACACATAATAATCTACAATTTGATCAGTGCTGAAGCGTGTTACATGCATTGAATTTGTATGCCTATTTTTATTAGTAATTATTAGTGCCGTATTCATTTTTTAACACCTTCGAAGTCCTCATTTGAATATACATTTTTGGAAACAGATTCACTATTGTTAATTCATATCTGTTAAAGGTCAATGTCAAAATGTTGGTTAAGTTTCGGTGTCTCTATTATACATTTTTGCAGAAAATTTTATAGTTTCTATTTGTAATTTAATTAAAGTAATAATATGCAATCTGGCTTGCATTCAAATAAGTAGTAATGATTAAATAGACAGCTGCAATCATTCTGGGTGTATCCTAGTTGGGTGATTGTTTCTGTCTATGTGTGTGTGCATGCGCACGTCTGGAGGTGCGCATAGATGCGTTTATATATAGGTAAGTAGTGGACAACATGGAGCGTCTTCGCGGTTTCGCAACCTTGGATATGGACTTGTTAGCAAAAATACGTCATAAAATGTAAATAAAAAAATCAAATACAAAAATAAAAAGTGATAGTTTTGTGGTGGTGACACGTTATTTGGATACGGTCAATGATGGCAAAATTTATTGCATGTTTGGTATGTCCAATTATTTAAACGATAAACACTGTGTATTTTTCTTCCTAAACATTAAGCTAACTTCTCTGCTGCACTGGGAGTGAAGAAATAGCACAGAATGTGTGCAGATGCTTATCATCCTGCCGTGTCGTAAAAGTCGACTAAGGGACGGGTCCTCTCCAACATGGTGGACTATCTGTATGGGCGATGGGCTGATCGCCTGTCACCATACGGTTCATCATACCATCTTAGGATTAATTAATCGAACGTGGCCACAAGTAGTCTTGTGGCTCTGCCCACCCCATTAGGGATTTCGGGCGTGATGCTATGTATGTGTATATTAAGCTATAAATAATTTTATCGTTTTAGGCCCTCTTGGCGAATCTTCTAGTATTAAAATGTCAGGAAGAGACTGAAATCATACAGGAAGCGCAACAGAACGATTCCAATCAAGTGAGTACAATCACTTTTCTACAGTACCTATACGCGTTATTTCAAAGATATTATTTTTCTGTAATAAGTGTACTGTAGTATACCTTCTTATTGAATTTTAAGAATATCTGTTAATTTCTGTAATCGTTAACGATAATTCGGAAAATGTTTTTTCTTTGTATTTATAAACATAATCACAGCTTTATTCTCATGTACATTTGAAGAGGAGCGTCAACCTACGGCTTTTCATACAAAAGGCGATAACGATTTCCACCCCTTAAATATTAACCGATGTTGACCAATTTTTGATAGGTTGTCAGTCAGAACATAATCTAGGTCTATACGTTTTGTTTTTTTTTTTTCACTATAATCATAAAATTGAGTTTTATTGTTGTTTTAGTATTCTCATACAAAACTAATTTTGGCGAATATTTGACATTCTTGATATTTAATCAATATCCAAGAAACGTATAGACCTAGATTTTATTCTGACTGACAACCTATCAAAACTTTATCAAAATCGGTTTACATTTAACGACACGATTTTGACGACACGTTTGGCCTAGTTGGAAGTGACTCTGCTTCCGAAGCCAGCGATCCCGGGTTCGATTCCCGGTAAGGGCAAATATTTGTGTGATGAGCACGAATGTTTGTTCCTGAGTCTTGGATGTTTCTTATGTATTTAAGTATTTATTTATCTATATAAATATGTATATCGCCGTCTAGTACCCATAACACATGAAAAGGGTGATTTTTGCCGTTGGTTAACAGTAAGGACTGTTAACCAACGGCAAAAATAATATAATTAGAAACAAAAACGAGTCGCGCCGCGACGCTTACGTTATGTCATTAAATGTCTACGTCTCGTACGGCCGAATTCAAAAACGCTACTTAACCATTTGACTAGATATTAAGTAGTTAAATGCCCCTCAACTAGTTGTCAACCTATACAGAAACTCATTAATTTAATTAAAGCTCAATTTGAGTGGCCTTTCTGAATTCGGCCATTAGTCATTTTCATTGCTATGCCGAACCAGCTCCATGTATATCCTTATAAACATAATTATGGCGTGACTATTTACCTTGTAACGCATTCAATAAATAAATGCACACAAAAACACTAATTACAAAAAGCAGACCCATCAAAGTCGCGATTATATATAAACATTTTACAAATAATTTCGCATTAACATACCAGGAGTGTCACTTCAGTTTGCGGTGACGAAACTCATGAGCGCCGTTTTATCGTAATACTTTTATGCAACTAGCATTGCAACGATGTTTTTAGGGTTCCGTACCTCAAAAGGAAAAAAGGAACCCTTATAGGATCACTCGGTTGTCCCTCTGTCTGTCTGTCTGTCTGTCTGTCAAGAACTTTTTCTTAGGAAGGCGTGGAGGTATCAAGTTGAAATTAATATCAAATACTCAAGTCTGCAATCTCTTGAAGCTGTGAAAAAATCAACCTTCTAAGTCATCGCAATCAAAAGATATGGCCGTTTATGTTACATATTTTGATACTTTCAAGGGAATCCAAAGGGAATCAAAACCTATAGGGTACTTGCCGTTGACCTAGAATCATGAAATTTGGCAAGAAGCAGTGTCTTACAGCACAAGTAAAGGAAAAAATCCGAAAACCGTGAATTTGTAATTACATCACATAAAAAAAAAACGGAATAACCTTTACAAAGTCGTATCACACTCTGCGATTGAACGGAGATAGGAGCTTGCGAACTTTATTTTTTGTCTTATTTCATAGGTAGGTTGTAAATGGTTACCCCGTTGTTAAAAGCTTTTTTTTCTTTTTTAGGGTTCCGTACTTACAAGGTACTGTTTCTTTTTCATACGTAATTGCGGAACCCTCAGCGCGCGAGTCAGGCTCGCACTTGACCGTTTTTTTTTACAAATACCCAAATCTATTCACAGTAATTTACTGTATAGCTTAATTTTGATCACTAACACCAGATTCGAAGCATCAACCCATTGTTAATTTATGTCAATTTGAGATCTATATAAATAATTGCTTTACCCGCGACTTCTTCTACTTCTTGTATATAAAGTGCGCTTGTTGGGTTTTCCCCAATTTGGATCCCATGGATCAATAGGGTTATAGAGGTTAGGCTGGCAGTCACCCTACCTGCCAAGTCAAGCTATTGCCCGCGACTTCATCCGTGTGGAATTCGTTTATCGCCATTCCCTCAGGAACTGTTTTCCGGGATATAAAGTAACCTATGACACCACGCTGATCCGTTACTCCATTACTGTGTGAAAGAAGGACAAACCAACAAACATACTCGCATTTATAGTATTACTAGGCTACCCGCGACTTCGTCCGCGTGGAATTTGGTTTTAGTTATTTCTTCGGGAAGTTTAAAATGTTCCGGAATATAAAGTATTCTATATCCTTCCCAATACCTTAGAGAATATTTTTACAAAGTTTCATGATGATCAGTTAAGTAGTTTTTACGTGAAAGCGTAACAAACAAACTTACATTCACATTTATAATATTAGTAAGGATTATTGGTAGGGATAGAAAATGTTTTGTTTTCTATTTTCACGGCTCATGATATTTGGCATTTGGGCGATTTGGCAGAACCGCATATTAGGAATGTTGAGAAGCACTTAGGATACATCTCATCCTCGAAAAGCAATAAGCGAATTCTATGCCGTCCAAGTCGCGGGCAAAAGTTGGTGGCTCTTAGTCCAAGTACTATTATGATCTTTCATCGATATATGCATTCAAATTGTCTTTCAAAATCTATTCTGAAGTGTTTAATATTTCCTTATTTAATGTTTAACTGCAGCATAATGCACAAATAGTTATGGAAAGTGGTCATTGGATGTCGCAAGCGATCGATATTGGCGCTCGATGTAGCTCACCCACTTTTCTCCGGTGAACTCGTTCCGTTGTAAAAGTACTCTGCCGACATGGTTTGCTCACTTTCCGTTTCTTTTGGTATCGACGTTTGACCTTTGTTTTACATCGAGATGTCGGTCAGTTGAGTTTTTAATTCACGTTAAAATAATTTGTTTTTATGTGTTTTTTGGGGAAACAATAATAATAAATAAATAAATCAGGCGACAATCTTTAAACACATTTAATTTTATTATTAACAGATTTAAAAGAGTTATGGCCGAATTCAGAAACGCCTTTTAAGCATTTGATTAGATATTAAATCGTTAAATGTCTCTCAACTAGTTATCAACCTATACAGAAACATCACGGCCTTTCTGAATTTGGCCATTAAAATATTATTTCATTCGTTAAACAATCACAAACCTTTATTACCTAATTCATATCTAACTAATTTGAATGGAGAATAGGTATTTTTTTGTTACACAAATCTAGAAAGTTAATCTAAATAAGACCTCACCAGAACAAGATGTCAAATTAAGCCTTCAATTCATCAATTCTGATTAGCAAGACATCAAATTTATTACATAACGATTATTAAACAGCTGAGACTAACGAGAAAGAAAGTGAAATCATTGAAAGCGAATCCGTCATTGACATTGAGAGCGCTGGCGCGTGCGCACGTGTGGCTCATCTTGAACTTGCTTGAGATGAACAAGTGACATTTAACGATCTGTTTACAAACAAATACATGCCGATTGTTGATGATTTAATGCTCTTTGTATTTAGATAAATATCGAGGTATTCATTCGGTAACTGTTATAATTAAAATTTGTTTTTATTAAACTTTGGTAACATTAATAATGGACAAACAAAGAACCAAGAAGTAATTGTAGCTGTCAAAAAAAATAAACAATTTGATATATTACCGCATAAATATTATTGAATAATAAAGAAACCTGCCAATCGTTAATTAATGCGCATTGTTCATACGGTTACTTAATTCGAAATTTCATTTTGGATGACTATACATCTGGTCATTATCTTTTTCGCATTTTTTAATTGATAAAAACAAAGATATAACAGATACTAATTTTTTATTATATGAAAAAGGCTATCCTAAGCGAGACTTATACAAAAATTTACAGTATATACGTAACGTTGTGGTTTAGAGTCTTGTATTCATAATTTATCGTTTAGAGACTCTTAAAAATAAAGTTCTTTTTTATTGTAACGAATATTAGTCGTGATTAACATATAATAGTGATAACACAATATGTTCAATATTATCTTTGGCGGACAGTTGACGGCTACACATTCACTACTGATATTAATTAACTTGATTATGCTACTCACATTCCACTCTCATGGAAATTATTACACCAATTATTAATTATTCAGAATACTAAACTGTAATTGCGAGGCATGCGATGCATTGTCATTATGAGTTAAAAGACGGCGCTAGATCACGCAAGCTATCAATTCAAACATTCTTTAGTTTTTTTTTTCATGTTGTTAATTATTTAATTGAGGGTTTAGAAAGAACGAACTATCCAATGAGTTGCTTTTTGATTTCAGGGAAATCCTAGTTATTCATTCAGCTATGGAGTGTCTGATGCAAGTACAGGGGACGTCAAATCGGTGTGGGAGTCAAAAAATGGTGACACTGTTAAAGGTAATATAAGGGAAACACGCTGGCACGATAAATAAATTATTATAATAATCATGAATCTTTCCCTTACAGGTCACTATAGTATGGTTGAATCAGATGGTTCTGTTAGATCAGTTGAATACTCTGCAGGCCCTGAAACTGGGTTCACAGCCGTAGTTAAAAACGATGGTGAACCAGTACAGACGACTGGTCGCAGTCTCTTTGAAGAAAAATCTCAAAGAGATTACGGGAAGTTTTACGATTTTTCCGAAGGTTCTGATGATGTAGACTCTTACATGCCGACTGAAGGGAAAAGAGCAAAACACCCATTTGAATCCTTGTTTAAAGATTATTCACTAAAGAAACGACTGAAATACCCTACGGATCAAGAACCGAGTGACTTCACCCACAGCATTACTATAAAACATCCCCTTGATGATGCAGGAAACGAACCTCATAGTCATCAAGGAATCAATTTTGATCCAAATTGTAGAACAAAACATAACAAAGAGACCAATAATCTTTATGGCAATTTAGTTGAGTTAGATTTAAGCAAGAAATATCCTGTAAGTAAATTATTCCAGCCTACTGCGTATGGTGAAGAAATGCACAATGCGCCGTCTAACTACGATATGGAAAAACTTATAAATCCTTCAAATTATAACGGACAGTACAAGGGTCCTACATATTCAGAGGTAGATATGAGACAATTTGCCAATAAATACAAAAATCGTCCAAGCTACGAAAACGAAAACTATCCCCTTGTGCCAGATATACCAGATAAATATTACCCAGAAGATTATCCTACACGCCCTAAGAAGAAGAAAAGGCCAATCAAAATCCCCGAATACAGTTATCCTAGCGATAACATTGACGATTACATATTGGTACCAAAGAAAAAATTCAAGCATCCTCCACGAATTCCTGATCTAAGCGATTACCAACAAGATGAAGAAGACTATGAGCGTCCGCAATACTCCAACGACGAAGAGGAAGAAGACGACCGATACCACCAGCCGAAAAAAGGCGAGAAGAAAATAGTCCGCAAAATAATTAAAAAGAGACGACCCCCTATTATTAACTTACTAGATATTCTTGATATTTAACTCGCTCAGCGATCGCCTTCAAATACAAACTAGAAATTCATATTTATGAAACTAGACTGAAACTTAAGATATCGTAAGGATTTTTTTAAATATTATTGTAGAAAATAAACTATAATTGCAATTTGTATCAACTTCTCGTAGGGTAAATTTGTAATTGCATTTCGACCAATTACATACAAAGTATACTTAGTATGAATAGATTGAGGCCTGAAGGATTTATTATGCTGTTATTGTAAAATATCACAATAAGCCAACTTAAATGCACAAAACGAAATAGACGACACGACTGTTATAAATAAATGTAATAATAGACTGTTTCGCGAAATATCGATGTAAATAGCATAATAAATAGAAAAGGAACTATTAACATGTTTGATTCGAATGCTCAACTTTAAAATTCATATTTTTCTTGTTCTATTTGATTTAACTAACATTCTAAATTTTCTACTGATTCAGCAACTAACACAATTGTTAGTCAATTCACAGCTTAGCAATTAATCTTTACATTCTAGCACAAACGGAACTTGGAACGATTGACCAGGATGTCATCTTGTCATGCTGTCAAAGTTATGCAATTTAAAAGGTATGCATTTGTAGCAGCAACAGGTAAAGAAATGTACACGTATTTATCAAAATTCTAAAAGATTAAAAAGGTATCCTACGGTTATTCTGAGTGCCCGATTGAGCCACAATGATAAAAATGTCATACCTACTTTTCAACTACTATCTAGGCTAAGGCGCACGAGGCCAATATATTATTTTAATTGAAAAAACAAAGCTTTCACGAACGTTTCTAAGCAATTCGTGAACGCGTTGCTAATGATTTTCGGTGAACTGTATCAGTTATTATGCCGGAGCCGCTTGCGCAAGCAATCTTCAATGATAGCGAAAGTGCCAATGCCTTAGCAACGAGCGAGTGGAAGCGAATTACATCACAAGGACGTTGGGTTATTTATAACTTATGATCTTTAACCTGTTTATATTAAACTGCAGCTTTTGGTATATTTAATATGTTTTTGATAAGGTAAACTAGGTTAATTATGAGCACCAGGTTAAGAACGAAGGGCTTCGGAAACAGCGAAGCAAATTTAAAGAAATAGATGGTATTAATTAAGGTGCTCTATATTCATGGAGATATTGGACGTAACTACGAAGAGTAAATTACTATAAAAATAACCCATAAACTAAGCTCAAGAATTATGACGTGCTAAACTATCCTTAAGTTCAATCAAATATGTACTTATTTCGTATCATATTGATTCTTGAGCAGGGTCGTGCAAATAGGCTAAGTGTAAACAAAATACGTATATTGACTGAAAACAAAGCGTCACCATTTTTTTTTAATGATAATTGACTGACAAACGAGCTGACAGCCCACCTGATGGAAAGTGGTCACCGCCGCCCATGGACATCTGCAACACCAGAGGTGCTGCCAATGCGTTGCCAGTCTAGGGGGGATGGGGAATGGGGATGGGATGGGGATGAGGGAATAGGCCTCCGGATCTCGTCACTCGCCGTACGAAACGCAATAGCAAGCTATTACTTTACGCCGATATTCTGTGAGACCATGCATTAGACTTAAAATAGAAAAAAGATTTTCTATCCATGCTGAGCACATAATACGTTTCTTTGTATATATGACAGCTTTATACTTTGTTACCTCAGTAAGGTGGTGGTTTCGTGAGCAAGCGTAGCAAATATTTGGCATAATTAGAAAATTGTCGGTAGCAACTACAATATCGAGCAACACTTGTGTGAGTAATCTAGGACTATTTGAGAGTGATTAATGTTTATTTTCTGGGAACTCAATTTTAGGGCATCAGTTACGTGAACTTCTATAGTTTATATAATACACAATCAATCAATCAATAGTAATGATGTCTGTTTTACGTCCGTATTTGTTAAGCTGTTTGTTGTTTTGATTTATAAATACATTTCAACAACTTGAAGCCGGAACAGCACTTTTAGCTATGTTCTGTTGAAAGGAGAAATTAATTTGAAAGCGATACACTAGTAAACAAACATTTTAAAATGAACCGCATGATAAATGACACAACAATCGGTAGTTAAAGCATTCACAAAGACCATTTATAAGAAACTTCTTTTCATTGTATATTTATAACATACTTATACACTTCAGTAAAATCGAAAGTGCAGTAGTAGCCTAGTGATCTGACGCGCGGCCTCTCGTGCAAAGGGTCGCGGGTTCATATCCGAACTCGCACGTCTTGAGATTTCCGGATCTCATGTGCGGGATTGAATTTGATACCACGCGCAATTCGGCGAAGGAAAACATCGCAAAAAACCTGCATACATCCGCGAAGTAATTCAAAGATGTATGTGAAGCCCCCAATCGGCGCTGGGCCCGCGTGGGGATGACTGCCCAGACCTTTTCACTATGAGAGGCGGCCTATCCCAAGCAGTGGGATGTATATAAACTGATGATGATGATGAAATACGAGCAAATGCATATTTTAACCAAAAGACGTGTTGACAACTAATCCAGTTATCTCATCAAAGATAAGTTCAGTATAATTGCCCTCTTTTGAAAGTAACCTTTAATTATCGCACACGAAACCAACCCTAATGGCGCAAGAGTAATAATGGAATCAACTAAAATAAGAAAGTGATTGAGTTGACGTTTTAATGCGGTTATTTGCGCGGTTATGTAGCGGCGCGCACGCACGGTGGACATTCACCGGTGGGCGCGGCCATGACACGGCCAGCATTGTCGCAATGAGTGTATTCCACTCCAGTTTCGTGCTCTGGTTATTGATATTAATATTCAGCGGGTTGCAGTGGCAGATAAATTACACTGCCGGGTAGTTTTTTTTCTAGCATTGCCACGTTTGATAGCGATTAACTTCTTCCGGAAAAGAAAAATCGATGCGGAAGTCGAAAATCGCCACGGGCAATATCTAGTTCGCTGTAATTTTAAGACTGACATGTTGCTTAATTAGAGATTACTATCGCTTTCTTAAGATCTTAATATACGATTGTTTAATAATTCAAATTTAGTCTAACAGTAATAATAGGAAAGAACTAAGGTGAAAGGCATCTATCGATTTAAAAATTGGATCACAAGTGGAACAGACGTTGTGCCACGCGTTAAAAGTCTAGATTTGTCTGCCGATTTGTCCACAAGTTGCCTTACAAATCCATAGCATTACGCTACTGTTAAACATAAAGATATTTCATAAATTTGGAATAATCTTGGCAAGAGACAATGGCTATTTCCAAGTTAAAGGAGTCGGCTCCTTTGAAGCTGGTTCGCTTGCCTAATGATAGGCGGTGCAGTATTATCTAACTTAAAGGTACCATATTTGCTGAAGTAATTTATATGTATTTCCATTACACGTTTATTCTATTTTAAATGACCTACGCTTCAGCTAATTGCCGATGTAATAAAGATGAACGGTTAAGTGAAGTAGGAGTGATGTCTGCCAAATGCATCCGAATCTAAGGCTTAGCTTTTAACCACCTACTCGTAGGCTCTAAGGAACGGTTACCGTAGCAGAAGCAGACGTCAAAGGAGATGGTAGGACGATTTACATGAAATTGCTCAAACGATGGATGAGTTGAAATAAAAGGGGAGGCTTTCGTGAAGCAATGGCACACAATGTAGGTTACAAAAAATTGCTCCATGAAATAAGCTCTGTGTGCTATCAATACTTAAGCATAAAGAGACGCAAGCTGATGGGAACTATCATAAAAATAATAGCCCTGGACTGACCGGGTTACATAGCAATTGCACTTTTTTAGTTTTTGGCAAACATTTATAGACTGTTCTAGATAATACCTATGCGATAAATCCTTGGGTACTTAAAGCAGCAGTTACTCACTTCTACACGTACGCCCTGAAATTATCATCCCAAATAGACCTACCATAGTTTATCAACATAAATATTCAAAGCAATTATATTAATAGCGGCTTTGGTGTGGTTTAAATTTGAGGACATTTGAATATACATCCCAAACAGGTATGATACTATTTTGTGATTGGTTTTTTTAAAACCTACATTATAGTTGGTACATAAGCTGACACAATTACAATCTATGAAATATGATCACCAATATAATCACCAGCCTATAAATGTTCCACTACTGCTGGACACAGGCCTCCTCTCATAGTGAGAGGGACTGGGCAGCAGTCATCACGCAGGCTCAGCGTGGATCGGGGACTTCACACACATCTTTGAATTACTTCGCAGATGTATGCAGGTCTCCTCACGATGTTTTTTCATCACCAAAATGCACGTGGTAAATATCAAACTTAGTTCCGCACTCGAGATCCAAGAATCTCAGCGGTGTGTGCCGAGATTTGAGTCCACGACCATGACAGGCTGGACGTCAGACTACTAGGCTACCACTGCCTTTACTTCACTATAAAACATACGATTTAATTATTCTGGTACTGCAGGAGACCTATATTGTCCAGCAGTGGACGTCCCCAGTTTAAAACTAGTGGCCCTGTGCGCTGTAGACCTTGCAAAAAATCCTGATATACGAAAGCATTTTTGCCCAAGCTGATACAGAGACGCTTCGCTCGCACTTCGCGCTCGCTCGGTCGATGATTAGGTACTATGATGATGAAATATTAATCACTGTACGGAATAAAACACAAAAAGTTAAAAGACATAGGTCAATAAAGTTAAGTGAAGTAAGTAACGGGATCACACATAGAAGGGGAGTTTTTCAGAAACCCTCTTAAATTTTGGAGAATGTTTCGGTATATTGGTTGACAAAATTGCCACATACTAAGCGATGACTTGGTGAGATAAGTTAGTGCTATATAATTTACTTATTTTTTTTTCGACTATCACAACTTATATTGATTGTTTACATGCTTTATTGAAAGGAATGCAGCCACCGACGAAACTTTTTAAAGGCCTTTCGTGGAACGCGGTGTCGGTGATTTTGAATTGAAAGTAACCTTTACACTTTCAAATGTCATTGCGGGCGTCAATTAAAATATTTGTGCTAAAATTCTGTTTTATATTTGGCAATAAGCTGACTTTCTATGCAAAAGGTATTTGTATTTGTCCGTCATACCGTTGTGTCAAAAAACTGTATGGACTGACGTATAATCTCTAATGCACCGAGAATCGGGGTCCAGGAAAGTACCGAAATAATTCACTCATATAACCAACTATTCACGCTAGTGCAATTTTGATGCTGACTCTAGGTACTTAGTTAACGAAAGCTAAGGTACAGGTCTTCTTTCAAAAGGTTGTCTGGAAGAGATCGCTACGTAGCGATAAGACCGCCTATTGTATACCGTGTTACCTATTTCTTTGTCTTTTTCCAATATGTTTTAGGTGGTGTTGAGTAAAGAGTATTTGTATTGTATTGTATTGTACATTTATCTTTTTTATAGCTGAATATAGTGCCGTTGAATAGAATAGCTGTTTGAAAACTATTATGAGTATGTAATGACCAAATTTTACAGTTGAGAAAGTATTTAGCTCTAAAGGTGTCATTTCTATTGGAGTTACGTGTCCCCAGCCCGTCTTACAACCAACGCTGTGAATTCTAAAAATCAGTATAATATCTGAAACCCTTTTATAACGAAATTAAAAGTAAAACTATCACGACTAACTAGGCTTCATTGGTTCCTGAGTTATATCCTGTAAAACATCGAAACAAAATAGAGTCACATGACAGCATATATTGTGGCATATATTTTGTTCAAAAGATTAGCATTGGGGGCTTTGGAAGCCAGATCCAGCGGCCCTAGCACGGTTTACACAAGGATAAGTTAAACAGTCTTATCTCTAAGTTCGTCACTCTCACACTAGTGCCTACGAAAGAGATGGTCAGAGAGGTAAACGGGTTTAATTTATCCCCGTGTCCGGCATGCTAGAGCCGATATAACTACCGTTTGAGGAGCCCTACGTTGTATGTATATCAACTATCAAACGTCAAAGTCAAACAACTGTCAAAGTGACACACGTCAACGTCAATGTACCATGCGGAGTCAACACAGCAACAGCTCCCGTCCAACCCGCCCAACAACTAACCTTTATTGCTGCAATTCGGGCTACCTCCAAAAAGATTACATATTACATTACTAATGGGGACAAAAAGGAAACTTTTGAGGAAAACCGAATTGCGGCAATAAAAATTGCCGAAAAACTAGCCTGTTTACGAGCCCCTTAAGAGGATGTTGATAGTTTTGCATGCCAACTTTTGAACTGTGTTACTTTTAATCTACGTTAAAAGTTTACGTTAAGAGCTTGAAAATAAGAAAATCCATATTCTGCTAGCCCTAGTGATACTTCTAGCCTACTATAAGCATTCCATATTTATAAGCACATATTATTGCAACATATCTCGCATATCAGCATTTAAAATTTTAACACGACACCTACTCATATTTCTAAGCGAATATAGCCAATAAAAAATTCAATTTCTGTTATCACTAATTCGTGAATGATTTAATCGGTGTATTATATAAATACTTAATTCAAAGGTAGAAATACGTAGTAACTATACCCAATACATGCTTAGATGAAACCTTATTGTTCACAGCCACCTAACATCTGGAATGAAGATTTTGTAATGTTTTTAACACGTATTTACATGTACGTTACAAATCAAGCTCAAGTATCGGTTTATAAGCAAGACATCCGGCAACAAGTGCACAAGAAACAACTTCATATGAATGGATCCTGCCTTCATCTCGTTAGTGTCGCACCTGTCGTTGCGTCACAGTTACAAAACAAACCGACAGAAACTGACAGTACAGACAGAAGTAGTTGCGATATTCATATGGCTAAAAAAACTTAAATTGTTGATTAGAAATTGATATTAAGTCACAGAAACCAGTTTTGAAAAAGTTAATATTAAAGATACTTATTTAGATTTTGCTTGTAACTGCGTCCGTGTAGAATCTGTACATCGATATGTCTCTGGGAACTTTATGGTGTGATAAAGATCCTATGTTGCGATAGGTATGTTTTTGGCATTCAAGGATAAATCCTTGAATGACAAATAACAAAGGTAGATTAAATCTTGGAGAAGTTAGCCATTTAAATCAAACCGACAGCTTCTGTGTCGCATTTAAAATATTGGGAATGGATATGGAAGTTTAAATTCGAGTGGACATATTTAGGTATATGATGCGCAGATTTGAAATTTCTTAAGCTAATTATTATGTATTATTACTCACCGTAGCATGTGGAATAATACTTTCTCAATTATCACTATGACGCGAGACAAAAGATTGTGCAAAATGTCAAGTCTGATAGATTATGAGGAGTATATTGCGTTTCCGTAAAATAATAAAAACTTAACGCTATTTAATCATTCACAAAACAATAAAAACGTATTTCTTTAAAGCTTTGGCATACCGACGATTTTTCCCATTTTATTAAGGACTGAATTACTCAAAGTACGTTTGAAATCTTTATGTGAAACCTGCTTAGCAATGTCTTCATTGAAGTGAGCCGGAGGTTAACGACATCGCGGCGTAGATGAGTCACTGCCAAGGCGAAGACATCTAGCCGTCGGACACGACAGACGCAATAGTAATGAATGAGATAATTGAACCTGACTCCCAGACTAGACAGATCTAAATGTTAACTACAACATTCAAGCCAATTACATATTTAATAGACCCGCTTTACATACCCGAAAAGTAATAAATGTTGCAAATCAGAGTAACACTAGAAGACTAATGGCCTGTTTCACAATCTCCAAGTAAGGCGTTATTTGGCAGATAACGGCGAATTTTATTTGAGTTACTCGACAGATACATTTTATTCGGACATTGTGAAGCCTGCTTCACAATGTCCGAATAAAATGTTCGGATGTCCGGGTTTTATTTTTCTTAGGGCCTGCCCTAAGAAAAATAAAAACCGGACAAGTGCGAGTGAAACCCGCGTGGAGAGGGTTCCGTTCCATACATGATTAACTGAAATTTCCTATGTTACTTTAAATACCATAGACTTCTTATAGGTTTTCCTGTAATCTATAGGCAAAGATCTATTTTCTGTATTTTTTTCAAAATGTTTGCCCCAGTAGTTTCGGAAATAAGGGGGGGGGCAATGGTCATTTTTCACCTATTTTCCTGAATAACTTGTAAGCTATTTTACTTAAAATTCAAAAGAAAATTTATTTAAGATCCTCACAATAAGCCCTTTCATTTGATATGTCACACGATATAGGTGGCATAACTTATTTTTTAAATTTTCTAGTTTACCCCCAAAAACTGGCCCCTATGTTTTAAATTCCTATATTTATGTCACGCGTCCGTGTTGCGGTCACCAACTTACATATGAATACCAAATTTCAACTCAATCAGTCCAGTAGTTTCGGAGCAAATTGGCTGTGACAGACGGACAGACAGACAGACAGACACACGAGTGATCCTATAAGGGTTCCTTTTTTCCTTTTGAGGTACGGAACCCTAAAAATAACAAATTTAAATTGCCTTCAATATTGGGCTATGTAACAATCTTTCGTTCAAAACCTTCCAATATTAATGCAATTGTATACGGTACACTACTAAAAGCATGTAAGAATCGTGGAGTCTACAATACAATCTTGCAGAGCCTAAATCATAATTGTATGCGCAGGCGTTCAGAATGCGTGCGCTTTGTCTCAAGGTATGTGGCTATTCATCCATTGTTATGGTAATTACCTCGCTATCAAACCACCAGCATCACAAACCACCATACATTTGGGATAGGCAACTATTTTTGGACCGCATGTAAGATCTACATGACATGATTACTTAAGTGTCCTTTCAACATTTTTATATCGTGGATTTAGTTTTAAGACCTACTACCTAGTCTTTTTTAGATTCATAAGGCTTTGAAGGGATTTGTTCAGCCTTGACATACTTGCGGAACTAATAGTACCTGAAGTGGTAATAAAACTTGGTTTATTGCATATTAAGTCGATATTAATCACAGATCTGGTAAACTCATAAAAGCAGATACATAAAGGTACATTGTAATTTTAGATATAGGTCCTTTTAAGTAGATACTGAGTATTACCTCTATCTAGTTTCAATAATACCACAGGCAATTTGTGAGTATTGGCAAACCGACCATCAAAATTGTATGGACATTTCATCTAGCTTTTATTAATTCTTTATTTTATTTTAAAAACCAAACATGTGCAGAAATGTGAACAAATAAAAGAGCTTATGATATATTCACGATCTACAGTCTCCCTATATCATGCGGAAGAAAATTAAATGTTTATAACAAACACACTGACATCAAAAGTAAACTAAGTATTTTTATAAGATCTTATTTAACTAATTAGCTTTTTAATTATCTTGATCATGAGCAATTTAACTTGAGCCTTTTAACTCACAACGAATGCAATAGGGATAAGTAAAAGTCGGTGCAAAAGAATGTTAAACTATAATGCCAAGCCATTAAATTGAACTCGGTCTTTTTTGACAATTTTAGAATGATGTGAACGGAGGTGCTAAAATGTAAGAATACAATATGAAATCAGCCTAAAAGTAAATGCACTTTGTGAATGTGTGCAAGACCCTATAGCAATTGATATTTTGTTTCGTTTTATATTATGTTATATGAGCAATCCTGACTAACCTGGTCTCATCGTTACTGTTAGGTATCAATAATCGACCGACCGAGCGAAGCGTCTCCGTTTCAGCATGGGCAAAAATGCTTTCGTATGTCCAGCGTCTGTCCATTTATTCTCGTCTACAGTTCACAGTTCTCAACCGATTCTCGTGAAATTTTGTGAGCAGGTGCGATAATTATATAGATTTTTTTTGTCGATTTAGTTTTTCGAATTTTTTCTTAATTAGTTATGGGGGATTTTTTGCAATTATAAACTTATATGCGGTGTTGGTAAACTTACCCGACCTATGTCGATGTATAGGGATATAAGTTTTCCAAGGCAAAGTTAAGTTTGTCGCGAGGTCTACATCTCACGGAGCCACTAGTTTAACTGTCTAATAGTACATCTCATTACCTATTCAGAAATATATATATTTTTGGAAAAAGTTTAAATTTCTCGTAACCACAGTGTAGTTGTATCGGGCGTATCCAGGCTAGTCTCACGGTCTAGTTCCATGCGGCCCCGCCCACGACACATACATACCTACATGTTCCTACGCCAGGTATAGGCATGCGGGACTCTGGTTTGTACCTATAGGACATATAGCCACGGTATATAAGCCTCAGTTATCTCACAATTTGGCACAAACGGAGCCCTAGCTTACAGTGAACTAACGTCCTAGACTCTAAGCACACACAAAATGATAGCCAAGGTAATGCGTTTTTCAGTGAGATTGTGATTAAGATGTGTTTGGAACTTAATAGTTTTAAAGTGAATTGATAAGAAGTGTGGTTTGATGATTTCTTTTATTTTTATGTTGTTACATTTTATCCGTCCATTTTACAACTGTTTTAAGTTAGGACAGGTAAATATTTAAAATTACTACCTTCCCAAGGGGAACTTTTTACAGAAAGCCGACCCCGTTAGTCGAAAACGGGGTTCTATCTGCTCAAAGTTTTGTAAGGTTGAGGTTTCGGATCGATACCTAGTCAGAAATTGAGAATAAGCCATAACAATCTTACATTTGTGTAAAGGGTTGGTCAATTTATGAGAGATCATGGACCCAAGATTTAGGGAATGGAAATGTTATCAATATCAACCCAAGGCAATCACGGTCTAGCTATGCAATGTAAACGGTCTTAGAGTAATCTTTTTCAACATTTTGTAAAACAACATGAGATGTTTATTATTTCTGGCATAGTTACAGTTAAGCTGTCACAACTGGGCTCTATTCGACATCAGATATATATACTTTTCGAAGTTAACATTAAAAATAAAGTAACAAAAGAAGCGACATTTCGATACTATAGTAACGATCAATCACTTACACCAATGTCGTATGAAGACCCTGAACTTCTCTGCCAATGAATAGTTTATTATAAGACTGTGATACCTCTTCTAATTTACACGTGTATATTGCAGGTGATCCTGACGTGTGCTCTAATCAGCATGGCCCGCGGCGTGCTGCTGCCACACGGGGCGCTGTCCTCGCAGAGCATCGTACTCGGCGGACTCGGTGGACTCAGCCACGGCTACGGAGGACCTGCGCTTGGATATGGATACGGTAAGGTACCTGAGCGACTCCTTCAACGGCAGTCTCATGATAGGATGATGACGTAAAAGTTCCATGTGTGCCACAGTATTAACAAGACAATATTCACATTAAGCCTGACCACAATCGAGTTAAAATCAATTTGTCATTTTCAAAGGACCTAACGCTGGTCAGACGGCTTAAAGGTGACTAAAGGACCCTTTATCTACAAATTGACTCTCATACTTGAGACTTGTCGCAAAAATAAATCTTCTTAAATATCGTAATCCTTATTCAGAATCAGTTACGGAAACCTACCACGTAATTAAGTGATGTTGTGAAGCCCACACTCACACTGAGCTCGTGTGAAGACTGACGCCTCGTCCCTCCTCAGCATTAGTAGAGACTTCTGGCCAGTAGTGATACCAATAGATTATGTTATGTGATCCTAATTAAATTGTGCTTAGGGCACGGAGGAGCGGTCGCGCACGGGCTGGTTGCGCACGCGCCGTACTCGCCTTTCGCGCACGCGGCCGCCCCTGTTGAGGTTTATGTAAGTTATGTTTACATTTAGGACGTGGATTCCAGATTTTATTGTAAAAACCGTAAGATAACTAATTTAAATTCCACCCTACTAGCTGCAAGGTTATTTCATTGTTTGGGAGTAACCTTCCAATAACCGCCATGGGTTTGGAACAGTTGCAAAGCAATATCGAAAATCAACCATGATTTGACAATGTTTTAAAACAAAATGCCTTAGTGCCCGTTGTCACGTTGAAAAATTAGAAACGAAGGTGAAAAACTGTTGATTCCCGGAATAAAAAAATAAATAGGAAATCAAACTATTACTGAGAGTACAGAAAAACAATGCCTCCTGAATATATAAAAGGAAATGTTCTTAAAATTTATAAAAATTTCCCACTTGATTGATACAAGCTTCTGACCGCGATTTATCGGCGTGGATTTGATTATAGTTATTCCCTCGGGAACATTTCAATTTTCCGGGATTAAAAGTAGCCTATGTCCTATTCCAGGACCTAAAGTACAATTACAAATTTTATGAAAATACATTCCGCCGATACGGACCTGAGTATAGACAGTACATAGGTAAACACACAAATTTTCGGATTTATAATATTAGTAGGATTGCATTTCCAGGCCCACCCCCGCTACACTTTCAACTACGGCGTCGCCGACGGCCACACAGGCGATCAGAAGAGCCAGTGGGAGTCGCGCGATGGTGATGTCGTGAAGGGCCAATACTCGCTGGTCGAGCCCGACGGCTCCGTGCGCACCGTCAACTACTCTGCTGATGATCATAACGGGTAAGACGGAAGTACCTCGATCCTCCAGTCTTTGTTTTAATTGTGATTATTGAAGTTAACGACTGTAAATGTATAGTCAAGGTTTGAAAAGGTTCGGCACTTTTAGATCTTATGTCAAAGGAATGAAGTTCAACCTTTTCATACCGCAATTATACTTAAAAGATAGCTGTAAGATTGGTAATATACTTTATCTACACCCATATCATAAAACCTCCATAATTTAATCAAAAACCGTAGGAAATAACCACCATTATGACAACCTGTACTGTAATGTTATTACAGTATCGATTTTATTATCGTAATGGTCATCACGATACAGATATGAGCTACAGGCCGGCGCGCCGCCGTCGCCGCAGCCGGAGGGGCCCCATCGTCGCCGCAGCCCGCGGGGCCCCATCGTCGCCGTGTCGCCGTTTATAATATGTGTGTAGATAAAGTTATGTATGCAACTCTGCGTAATTTCGCCTTAAAACACACTTGCGATCTTATTATGAAACTCGCTTAAGCTCGTTTCATAAAACCGCACTAGTGTTTTAAGGCCTATCATTATGCAACCGTTGCATAAACTACTATTTAGGTCCTTAGAATATAAACACCAATTACACCACGATAATGCTCTGTATGTTAATGTATCAATATGATTCATTATAATAAATTACAAGAAATCAACAATGCAACATCAAACGAAATCAACCAGTTACATCCAATGAGTTAATTATACAGATCCAGCCAAATGTACTGGAAAAGTAGTACAACTTCGTGAGTTGTTAGTCGCTAAGCGCGTCATTTTCTTATTACTGATATATGAACGAGACACACTGAGTGCAAGCGAGTTTTGCTAGACGTTTTACAAAGCGGTTTAGCCTCAATCAAGCTGCGGTAATCGATGCCCTTGACACTCTGCCTCGGTTTTCTTCGGTTCAATGACTTGAGCTTGAGACTCGAAGCGTAGCAACGTGGTTTATTAATACCAAATACCGTTGCAAATGGATAAGAATTTGATAAGTACCTTTAAGTAAGTTATAATTGAAAACTAGCAGAAATAACTGATAAGAAATGTATTGTATATTTATATCTATTCAGACAAAACCAGTCAAAGTGCAAACGTGACTCGCGCACCGAGAATTCCGTACTTACCAATGAAAAACAGACAGAACTTTTTGGGCACATAATCCTTTACAATGAAACTAATCGTTTTTAATAACCGAGTAAAAATTTAAAACCTACCTTTTAAATCAAACTAACTTTCGCAGCTCCTATAACCGTCGAGCGTGATGCGACCGAGCAAAAGTTATTCAGTTTTATTTTGTTTTCTCGAAAACCTTAAACATTTGGAACTTCAGGGTACCACAGGGTTGAAGTATCTCCGCTAGGACGCTGCTCTTGTACATAAGAAATTAATAGGAAATGTTTTCAGATTCAATGCGGTGGTGAGCAGGCAAGGGCACGGTGCGCACCCCGCCGCCGCCGTCGTCGCCGCCCCCGCGTACGGCCACAGTCTCTTCCACGGCTAAACCCCCAACTACTGACGACACCTATTTATTAATGAAAACTAGCTTAAGACGGACGGAATGCGACAACGAAACGAGAATGCTTCACGGTTACGGTTCAAAGCCAGGCAGTAGAGTTGAGCTGGAGGCTAAGCGTTTCATAAGGTGTATCCATCCTGGGACTTCACGGCCCAAATTAGTTATATCATCATTCATGAACTATTAATTTAAACTTTTGTATTATACTTCCTTGTAGTTTGTAAGTCCTTTTCAAACTTTTCGCTAGTGTTGTACAAAACATTGAATACAATTTATGAAACGTCACGATGTAACACGCCTACGTGGTGCTGTATTGAAGCCGGTTTTTGTGACTGAAATTAACGTAAAATAAATATAATATTTTCATTAAAACAATGTAATTTCATTCCATTTTGCTACAAAAAATATATATTTGGGTAAATATTAAGCATAAGTAGGTATATTGAAGAATTAACGAGGAGCATACACTTTCGAGACAACTATGTATAACATTTATTTAGTCACATGTTTACAATATACACGGCTACCGTAACAGTTTTCTGAACTTGACGTGAGTCGATGCGTACCTTTTTTACCCGGGAAAGATACTTAGCAGTTGATTGAGCAGATGGACTCGCCCTTTTCCTCGGAGATTTTGTCGCACTCGATTTTACAAAAGTGATAGTTGTCAATAAAGTAAACTTGTTTGCCACCCTTTTACCATAATATTACGTATCCGTGACACACAACCTGTCGACCCGAAATGATTCAAGTTTGATTTCAGAGTATAAAAAGTCTTGCTCATTATGCATTGGCATCATTCATTTGGTGCTCGCAGGACTTAACGGAAGCAAAATGTTCAGCAAAGTAAGGCGGGGAATTATTAATTCTCTTCACTTGTTCCGCTTATGAGCTCTCAATCAAATCAAAAGGCTTCTGGACTTTCTATCTATATAAAATTCGCAGAGTCTTTTTCATTATCATTCATTTTCTTCTCATTAGATCGTCATCCTCGCTGCAGTGATAGCGGTGGTGTGTAGCCAAGAGCACCACGGTCATGGGCACGAACACGGACATGAGCATGGACATGCCGTCTCCTCCCAGTCCTTCGTGCTCCACCAAGTGCACCACCCGCACCACTCCGAGCACCAAGATCACCATGAACACCATGACCACCATGACCACCATGAACACCACGACCATCATGAACATCACGATCAACATGCCAGCCAGGAACACCACACCGAACATCACGCACCCGCTCACCACGAACACACTGTGTCTGTTCACCATGTTGCTCCTGTCCACCACGCCGCTCCTGTCCACCATGCCGCTCCTATCCACCACGCCGCTCCCGTCCACCACGCCGCTCCCGTTCACCACGCCGCTCCCGTTCACCACGCTGCTCCTGCTCACCATGAGCACATTGTCTCCGTCCACCACGCTCCTATCACTTACGAGCATCACTCCGCTCCCGTGCACCATGCCGCGCCTGCTCATCACGAGCATGTTGTTTCCGTGCACCACGCCGCGCCCGTCCATCACGCCGCTCCTGAGCATCACGTGACTTACGAGCACCATGCTGCCCCCGCGCACCATGCTGCTCCCGCTCACAAAGAAGAACACCATCACAAAGAGCACCATGACCACTATGTACGCTGCCAAGTTTATGTTGACGAATCAACATTATATTATGAAAGCACATGGACTGAAAGCAAACTATGACTTCGTTCGTGCGCTTTTATTAAATTAACTGAAACTGATCTACGGAATTTCAAAGATTTTCGTCTACGTTTTAAATCATGTTAAGGCATAATCAGTTACATGTAACCATCCCATCTTTTCCATTTATATTAGTGTGTAAACTTCTTAGTAAAACAGTATTTATGTTCTTATCTAGGGTTACCCCAAATACGAGTTCGCCTACAAGGTAGAAGACCCTCACACCGGTGACCGCAAGTCCCAGCACGAGTCCCGCGACGGCGACGTCGTGAAGGGCGTCTACAGCCTGCACGAGGCCGACGGTTCCGTCCGCACCGTCGAATACAACTCTGACAAGCACACTGGGTAAGACAGGCTGATGAATACTTTAACAACTTGTAAATAGAGTTAACATTTGTATAAAGTCTAAGGTGATGATCTTTGTTTCCAGTTTCAACGCTTATGTTAAGCACTCTGAGCCCATCAAGCACGTGCAGCCGCATCACCACCACTGATTCATTCATCATCATCATTCATACGTTACTTTATGTTCCTTGTTATATTGTTGATTTTGCTGAATAAATTGTTCTAGTCTTTGAAATTTAATTGTATTTTTCTTGGTATCCTTTTAATAATAAATTTAACATCAGCATTATTTTTTAATAGCTGTTGGGCCTAATTAATACAAGGATGGTGAATGGAAGATGATGATTTATTGTATTGATTATGTTTGCTCACCAAAGTTTCATCTTAATCAGACGAATGGTATAAAAATGCATAGACAAACATTAATTTTTAGGGTTCCGAACGTCCTCAATTTTTTAAATACATCGTTTAAAAGATTTCCAATAAAATACGAAAATTGAGCATCCCCCACTTGTCTCCGAAACTAAAGAGCTTAAAATGTTGAATACAAAAATGGAATATAGAGCCATAGTTTAAAGATGAACCTGAACGAAAATACTAAGCCTTTGAATTCCCACGGGAAATAAATAATATTCCGTATCTTTTTTGGTAGTAGTAGGTAGTGGTTTCGGAAATAAGGGGAAGTATACTCTTTATCTCTATAGAATATTTTATTCGATATCCTTTAAACTATGCTTTTAAAAATTATAAAACAACATATTTGTGTTTTTAAATAACGCGCCCTTTCATTTGATATATATATATAACTTTACAAAATTTCTTATTTTATTTTTTAATTGCTCACCAAAATTAGTCCGCAACATCAGAATTTATCAATTGACGCTATACGTTCTTGATTGGGTCACATAACTCAGTAGACATACCAAATTTTAGTTTTTTTCGTCCAATATATTGAAGGAAAATACGCTGTTCATGATTTATAGTACAGAACCTTCTCCATGCAGTCTCTCCATTATATTAGATTTTAAAGACAACAACAGTTTTTTCTTAATTAATTTGGATGGAAAAAACGTCAAATATTAAAGAAATCCTCTAACGATCATCCTACCTAAGGGTTTTAGGAAATGTATATCGTATCTACACTCTTTTAATAAGTTTTAATGTGTCTTGCATGTTAATGTCAGGGTTCATGCAGGTATGTATGTGAGTTTCTTTATTCCACCATGACTTTTAAATGCCTTAACAGATTTAGATGTATGGGGTATTTTTAGAATCCTTACATCATCCAGTGACACTGGCTTTTTTGAAAAAACTAAGTAAAATACCAGTTGTTTTAATTAATACAACGCTTTTTAGCAGGACAGACGTACGAGTATTTTTTTATTATACACGTATTGTTTTTTTTCTTTTTCAAAAAAGTCGTTGTCAGATAAACTAATCTAAGTATATACAAAGCGAAAAGTCACTCATTTACTAGCTGATTAAACGGATAAATAATTTCTTAATGCAGGTGGGGGACCTCGTAGATTAAAAAGTGTTGCATAGAACGGTCCAGACACTGCCCAAAGGCAATACTAATAGGCATCATAGCCTATTTTAACTAAAGGGTTATTTACGAAAGTATCTATAGAAAATGAACTGAAATGAACCTAAAGAGACTGCTTTTTTCTCTGTGTTTAGTATTTCTATCATTCATCTCGTCAAGATATCGATTTAGCGCATTGCCAATGAAAAACCAGAGTGTGATACTTATTTGTTTTTTTTTTGTATAATGGCAAAACTCATTGCTTAATTTGTTGTTAAAATGTTTGTACCGGATTTATTTTTGTCCCGCCGCCTCACCAGTGCGCATTGACCTCCTTTTTGATGCAGACCTTGAACTACGTACTGGTTTTTGTGTTTTGCACCTAAATCGGGATTATTTTCAAACCAGAAAATTGCTCATCCGAAGCATGCTACTGTCTTTTAAGAGCAAGGTTATTTTGGTTTAATTGTCGACTAATCAAAACAAATTTAGAGAAAGCGCTAGGTAATAATTAAATATCGTGGTGGACATATTTCCACGCTGTTTTTTATACAGTATTATTTCTAATAGCACTGAATTCGCTTCAAATCTAGTCTCTACAGAGACAATCATGTCACTTGTCACCAGAGGCAGAGAATGTTCCAAATATTTCAAACGGTGCATAACGAGCGCTTTGTGAACTCAATTCTTCGGTCAGTACTCAATGAACGTAATGCTATTTAAAACTCGTTTGTTACTCTCTTATGTATTCCAACTTGTCCATCCGGTCAAAATTCAAGCTCAAGTTTTGAGTATAAAAGGTAAGAGTATTATGCTAACTATCATTCAACTACTATCTTCACAAGAGCATACACATCTCAAAATGTTCTTCAAAGTAAGTCTTATTAGAATCAGCAGTGTTTTTCATTCACACTTAACTAATTAATTTAAATGTCTTGTTAAAACAAAGAATGAAAAGTGAAACAGTGACCGAATAAAATAAAAATGTTTCTACTATTAACTTATCTTTTTTATATAGGTCGCGGTTCTTGCGGTAGCCTTAGCGGTGGCTTGTGCTCAGGATTACCATGGCCATGGTCAGGAGCACCATGGTCAACAAGAACAAGGACACGGTCACGGACACGCGGTCTCCTCTCAGTCCTTCGTGCTCCACCAAGTGCATCACCCGCACCACTCCGAACATCAGGACCACCATGAACACCAGTCCGAGCACCACGTCGTGCCCGCGCATCACGGATCTTACGAGCATCACTCTGCGCCTGCTCACCACGAACACGTCATCTCCGTGCAGCACGCCATCCCGGTGCAACACGCCACCCCAGCCCATCACGCCGCTCCTGAGCACCACGTGACTTATGAGCATCACGCTGCTCCTGTGCAACACGCTGTTCCCGCCCAGCATGAGCATGTTGTTTCCGTCCAGCACGTTGCTCCTCAACACCACACCGCTCCTCAGCACCATGCCAGTTACGAACATCACGCTGCACCCGTGCATCATGCTGTGCCCGCCCATCACGAGCACGTGGTTTCCGTGCACCACGCTGCCCCGGTCCATCACGCCGCTCCTGAGCATCACGTGACCTACGAACACCATGCTGCCCCCGTGCATCACGCTGCTCCTGAGCACCACGTGACTTACCAACATCAGGCTGCCCCCGTCCACCACGCCGCTCCCACTCACCACGCTGCTTCCGCTCATCATAACCAACACCACGAGCAGGAGCACCAAGACTACTATGTACGTATACTAACTATAATATATCTCGAAATTATTTAGGTACATAAGTTTCCGTTTCTGTCTTTTCGTCCCCTATTTCGGCTTCATTTAACTTACCTTTCTTATCATTCTAGGCTCACCCTAAATACGAGTTTGCCTACAAGGTGGAGGACCCTCACACCGGTGACCGCAAGTCCCAGCACGAGTCTCGCGACGGCGACGTCGTGAAGGGCGTCTACAGCCTGCACGAGGCCGATGGCTCCGTCCGCACCGTCGAATACGACTCTAGCAAACACACTGGGTAAGATTTTCTTACAACTTGTTAGTTTATCATCACTTTAATCAGCATTCTATCCTTTTCGTATATTATCCTCTTCTCTAATTACTCTGTTTCAATTTGCACTCAGTTTTGGCTCAGTTTACTTTCTTAACGTTTTTGACTAATATTATATTTGCTTTAAATTCTAGTTTCAACGCATACGTGAAGCACTCCGAACCCACGAAGCACATCCAGCCCGAGCATCATCAATACCATCATTAAGTTTAAGAAAACATAATTTAAAGAACTGATTGTTGTTAATGTTGACTTTGTACATAAATAAAACTATTTAAATTAAAAAAAAAACCTTTTTTTTCATAGTACTTAGAGTGGTAGACGAAACAATTATGATAATTATATTTGAGGACTTTAGTCAAAAACAGACACCTCCTATAGAAAAACATTGTTCAGATTTAACGTAAGGCAATAAATCATACGTTAAAATAGTTTGTCTATAACAGTAGCTATTTACTTAATAAAATTAATAATAAAGATTGCCCTAGTACTGTTACCCGAAAACCAGTAGTTGATTGTCATACTTGCTAAGTTTTACCAATGACATCTGTCAAAGTTAATAATTTTAGATATTAATTCAATACAACTGGAGCAAGAGTGACCTTTTTTAAGGAAATAAATTAGGACAAAAATGTAAAATCAATAAAAATTGCATTTCCTAATTCCACGAATGCAAGAACATGCAGGCTAACAACACTCAGGTAATTATTAAAAAGGAATTTACCTACAACAGACAAATCACACGGGTAAAAAATATGACCTGCTGCTGTAACTTTGCATTCTTAACTTGTTCACGACGATTACTGTTGATGAACACTAAAGTGCCTTGGATTTTAGTTACGTTTACAACACACAAGTAAACACAAACGGCTGGACCCGAAAGATAATTATGATTACCTATGATATGAATACGATGATTATGTCGCGTCATGTACAAAAGAGCGGTGGACAACAGCCGATCCTATGAGCGTGAGAGCTCTTTTTACTGGAGTTTTTACTGGAGTTTTTACCCGACTGCGCAAAGCCAAATTAAAGGAGGGCATAGAGTTTAACTGTCTATGTATGTATGTATGTATTGTATGTGACCAAAAATTGGATATTCCACTTAAGCTGCTTAATTATTGAACCGATTTTAATTGACCGAGCGAGCGATGCTAGTGAAGCGTCACCGTTTCAGTTTCCGCAAATATGTTTTCGTATGTGCGGATGTCCGGATATCCCGCTGTATGTTCTCCTCCACAGGTCACATTTCTCAACCGATTCTCGTGAATTTTTGTGAGCAGGTTCAATAATTATATAGAATTTTAAAGAAGGTAGGTATGCTTGTAGTACCTAATGCTTTTGTATGTCCAGATGTCCGGATGTCCGGCTGTTCTCCTCTCCACGTCGCATTTCTCAGCCGATTCTCATGAAATGTTGTGAGCAGGTTCGATAATTATATGGATTATTTTTTACCGATTCAGTGTTTCGAAATTTTTCAAAATGGCAGATATACGGGGGTAGAAAGCTTAAAAATAAATATAGTTACTCGCGAGGTCTACAGCTCACAGAGCCACTAGTGTAAAATATATAATTCGTGAAGGACGGGCGAGTGTTATATAGGCCATTTAAGAATCCTAAGGGCGCATCATACTAGGAGTACAAATGTTTTTACGTCGCTAGCTAGATTTTAGTTTTTAACTTTACTTTTATTAAGCTGTTATTTGGTTTCGTAGTATTAAACTATTGCTTGGCCAATCTAAGCTTTTTATTTCATAAAAAAGGGTATATTAGATGTTATATTTATTTCATGTAATTGCTTTAAATGTTGAGTCAAATGGTTGGTAAGGAGTCTGGACGCCTGGCATCTGCATTTTTTTATTTTACACATGTCCACTACACGTGAATAAATAAAAATAGGTTGAATCTACCAGCGCTTCGGGAAGGACCATCATTACTGAGAAGAAGCGCCGCAAGAAACGCAGCAGAAAGATTGAATGAAAGAGCGCCGTCAAAGCTTTGTTAGATTTTCCAATTAACAGCCAGAGGTAAAGCTTAACATTTTAGTTTTTGAGTCAATCAGGCGCCTCATTCGGGAACGCTAAGTGATTCTGTAGCGACTCGTAAGCCAGATTTCTCATCTCGCTCTTACGCATTACGCGTCGTGCGGGAGAGTGGGATGAGAAATCTGGCTTATGAGTCGCTACAGAATCATTTCGCGTTCCCGAATAGAGGCGCAAGACCCACTTTCAAAGCGTGAGTTATTAAAAGTATTTTTTTTAACATAGACGCCATTACTCATTATAAAATTAAGAAAAGAGGAGTTTCTACGTAGAAATAATTTTATAAATAAGATATATTTTAAAAACGAGCTCTTGAAACTATTTCTTTAAAGTATCCAATAAAATAGGTTGCCGCTTACCTAATTATATTCAGCTTTAACGAATTGCTGCTGAACCAATGAGTCATCAGTTCCTACAGTCTACTTAAGAAAACAAATGAATTAAATTAAATATCTTGAAACTAATATTTAATTTAATTCATTTGTTTTCTTAAGACTATTAATTAAAAGTTCTCATAGGGGTCACTTTCTTATTTTTTATATAAAAAATGCATTGAAGTTTGTTCAGTTGTTCAAGAGTGACAACTCCAAAAAACAGACGCACAGAAAAGTATCCCGTAATAATGAAGGTTTTCTTTTGCAAAGTATCAACCAAATCGATGGAAATGTTTGTGAGAAAATCATAAAATCCACGGGCTCTTAATAGAATCCCTATATAACCTTGGAAAAAGAACTGATAATCTTCAAACGGCTGAACAGATTTTCATGAAACATCGCTAAGAAATACCGCAATAAAACCGAGTTTTAGATAAAAAAAACGCATTCAAATCGGTCCACTCGCTTGAGAGCTACGATGCCGCAAACGGGCTAACACACACACACACACACACACATACACAGAGAGAGACACACATAGGGTTCAAACTTATTATAACTCATAACGCCTCACTTTTTGTGGCGAGGGTTAAAAACCGGCCAAGTGCAAGTGAAACCCGCGTGGAGAGGGTTCCGTTCCATACAAGATTAACTGAAATTTCCTATGTTACTTACCATAGACTTCTTATAGATTTTCCTGTAATCTATAGGTAAAGAGCTATATTTGTATTTTTTTTTGCCCTATTTTTAATGGTAAATTTTTGCTAATATTTATATATTTATATATAACTACCAAACCATTGATTTTAAAATTCCAAAAAAAAATATTTAAGATCCTCACAATAAGCCCTTTTTGATATGTCACGTGATAGTTTGAATAACTTTTTTTTTTCTAATTTGCCCCCCAAAAGTGGGCCCCATGTTCAAAATTAATTTATTTACGTTACGCATCCTTGTTGCGATCACCAATTTACATATGTATACTAAATTTCAAATCAATCGGTCCACTAGTTTCGTAGCAAATTGGATGTGACAGACGGACAGACAGACAGACAGACAGACAGACACACGAGTGATCCTATAAGGGTTCCTTTTTTCCTTTTGAGGTACGGAATCCTAAAAATGGAAGATTATAAGTTTCTCATTAGATAGATGGAGCTATACCATGCTTCTTTAATTGCCAGAAGCTGAATTCATTTAAGAACTTAAAAAAAACAATAAATAACACAACAAATATAAAATATATTTAAAAATAATCTAAGCCTATTGCCGCACGGGGCATCGTGCCCAGGACGCTCGCGGCGTTTTCCCGCTGTACCGCTAGGCTCACCCTTTGAGCAAAATATGATCCCGCCCAAGGATCGCCAGGGATGCCGACTAGCTTATCGGACACTTCCTTGATAAACTTTTTCGAATCTGACGCTCTTATTATTTATGGCATTTGCATTGCTAACTCAACATAATAATAAAATAGTAGTTTATGCAATGGTTGTATAATGATAGGCCTTAAAACACTAGTGCGGTTTTATGAAACGAGCTTTTAGCGAGTTTCATAATAAGATCGCACGTGTGTTTTAAGGCCAAATTATGCAGAGTTGCATACATAACTTTATCTACACACATATTATAAATCCTCCATGATGGGTTCAGAAACAATATTTTCTGGCAACAAGTTATTTGTTGCAATCGTGGCTGCATATTTCCGATATCCGGTGCATTTTCACATCACACACACTCCGAGAAGACTACTATTCATATTTTCAACTAAAATGTAAATTACAAACAACTTTTTCTATTCAATTCAACAACAATTCTACTTTCGTTCAGCAAAACACCAACATAATGGCGGCAATTCGATCCTCCGTCAAGACCATTTTTTTTTTAAATCATAGACAAACGAACGTTTCGTATCAATAACTGTTTCAATATCTATGGATACTAGAATAGAGACCCACTTGAGTTTTGACAGCTGTTCCAAATTTAATCTCATTTCTATACTAAAAACGATACGGGAATAACATTGCAGCACTGGTTTTTCCTAATTGGTTGTCAAAATGATGGTCATTTCTTACGGTTTTTGATTACACTATGGAGGTTTTATGAAAGGGGTGTAGATAAAATAATATTCTGTAAATATTATTTATTTAAGTAATAGTTAACATAATAAAAGTAAATCGATGGACAGAAATAACTTAGTGATGGTAATGGTCATGATGCTCGGGTTGGATATGCTTGGTATGCTCCGAGTGCTTTACGTAGGCGTTAAAACTGAAAGAAATACAAAAATTAATAACGAAATTTAAAAACAATACTCATGCAATTCAAATTTACTTAATTTTTCCTTACCCGGTGTGCTTATCCGAGTTGTATTCGACGGTGCGGACGGAACCATCGGCCTCATGCAGGCTGTAAACGCCCTTCACGACGTCGCCATCGCGGGACTCGTGCTGGGACTTGCGGTCACCGGTGTGAGGGTCCTCCACCTTGTAGGCGAACTCGTATTTGGGATAAGCCTGAAAAAATAATAACAATTTTTATTTGTAGTACTTGTACACGATGTAAATACATGGCAGCCCAAATTGGGATTCAGCACTCTTATCAGAGTAAAAGTATATTTCAACTATCAAGCGGCTAAATTATCTTGTAGCTTCTAAGATAAGATGCAACCTACATAGTGGTCATCGTGTTCTTCCTTGTGATGGTGCTCCTCATGGTGAACAGGGGCAGCATGGTGGACAGGGGCAGCGTGGTGGACAGGGGCAGCGTGGTGGACAGGGGCAGCGTGGTGCACGGGCGCAGCGTGGTGGACAGAGACAACATGCTCATGGTGGGCGGGGACGGAGTGCTGCTCGTGAGAGACATGGTGTACGGGCGCGGCGTGCTGGACAGAGACAACATGCTCATGGTGGGCGGGGACGGAGTGATGCTCATGAGAGACATGTTGTACGGGCGCGGCGTGGTGGACAGAGACAACATGCTCATGGTGGGTGGGGACGGAGTGATGCTCGTGAGAGCCATGGTGCTCGGGCGCAGCGTGGTGCTCGGAGTGGTGTTCGTGGTGGTCATGATGCTCGGTGTGGTGCGGGTGGTGGACTTGGTGGAGGATGAAGGACTGAGAGGAGACAGCGTGTCCATGCTCGTGGTGCTCATCACCATGGCTGTGGTGCTGAGCGCACACTGCCGCCAGGGCTACCGCAAAGATCACGATCTATAAAAAAAAACGATTGGAATGATTATACGAAAAGCTTGGTGTTTGTATATTAAGTAGTAACGATTTTAATCCTGATTTAAATTAATATTTTGTTTAAAATTACTTTTGAGATCATTTTGCTTGTATGTTCTGGTGATCTTTGCAAGTGAATAATACTGATATGTAATGAGCAGCAGTTTTTATACTGCATCTGAAGTGAAGCCGATTACTGGGCTGACAGGTTTCTTCGTGGGCGTGTATGTGACAGGGTCCAGCCAGTTATTATTTTCTTTTCTTACGGTCAAATTGCGTGAACGATTATGTGTCCTCTAAAATATATTTGGTTTATTACCCAAAGCGCCCTGTTGTTTCTATAATCAATAACGTTAACAGAGCACGTCGTTTGGTATGCTTTTGAAGGTTATTATAATTAGTTATAATCGTTCATTGGGGCCAATTTGAATGGGTTTTCGCTAAATTTAGGAATCGCTAAATTTCAAATAAGAAACGTTAGACTCGATTTTGAACCTTAGAGCTATACAAAATCGACTTGGACGTTTCTTATTTTAAGTTTAAGCAATCTTAAATTTAGCGGACACCGTTTCGAATGGGCCCCATTTATCAAAAAGATTCATTTTAGATTGTTTAAAAAATTCTCTGGAACTAAGAACTTTTATGAAAATCATAAAATCGATCAGGTAGGTTAGACGAGGTTACGTTAGATTCCATTTTGAATTTCCTGATAAAAGTCAGTTTAGTAAGGTCTGCAATATGACAATTAATCATTAGTAACCCATCAACTTAAACTTGTGTATGATATTGTTTTATTTCAAATTAACATTTCAATCCATACTAATATTATAAATGTGAAAGTCACTTTATCTGTCTATTTGTCTGTTACGCTTTCACACACAAAATTTGCATCGCATCTGCGCGATTTACGGCTAAAGCGCTGAACCAATTTTGATGTGGTATCAAGAAAATTTGAGCCCTGAGGAAGAACACAAGCTACTTTTTTAAGACTACCAAATAGGTGCGGGAGAAGTAATTAACGGCAAGTTAATTAATTGCTCAATGAAAGCCCGTAATTTGAGGGAAAAACATCTAAATTTGATTTTTAATTTGAGATTGTTGCACCAAGCAGAAAGTGATTCATAATTGCGCCGAGTATTGCATTAGTTTGGAAACCGAACGCACGTGAGGGCTCTAAAAACACGAGCGCAATAACACATCACTTGATGCGAGGTGCATAATCTGCTTTTCTTTCTACTACTGTAAAAAGTTGATAAAAAAAGTAAAAGTATAGTTAAACCCGACTAGCGGCGTAAAAAGGATTTTTCTACCAGGTATGATGCACCCTTAGAATTTTTATATAGCCTATGATACTCGCACGTTCTCCCCGAATCTTAAGATACCCTATTTATTCAAATGGGTTCAGTCGTTCTAAAGCTAAAGTAAAACATCCGAAAACTTTCACAAAAAACTTGTATCCAGTGAATTCATTTTGACATTAAGTATGCCAGATTTTTTTAAATCTTTTATTAACCTATAGTCATATCATCCAATACTTTTAACATTTTAGACGGGGCAATCACAGTTCGATATGGCCGCCGACATGTGGACCGTCTTGCTAACATTAAGCCCACAGAAAAGTGCTGAGCTGTCCCGTCGGAATGTGAATGGGCGGATTGGGTGGCTGGTGGTGTTGACAACTAACCAAATAAAAAGAAAATACAAAACAGTGCAATAATGAATTTTGTATGCAACTTTATTGCTCTAGAGCAAATAAGGGCTGCTTTGTGCTGAGTATTTAACGCCATAATGATGAAATTAAAGCGTAGTAGGAAGAAAATTATATTATTATCATTTTGTAAAAAACTAAAACCACCATTAGGTAAAAGTCGTTGTCGTTTAGCGGCTCTAAAGTAAAGTACGAAAGTTTGTTGATTTAATCGTGTTTTCTTACAACCATATTGTTGATTATTATAGTAAAATACATAATAATATAACTACTTCAAAATGTATCTCTTTTTTCTTTAATAACATAACTCACGTAGCCACAATCGAACCATTAAAGCCTGACCAAAGTATTTTATGACAAACTTACGGCTTCGCCCGCGTTCCTATATTTTTTCGGAAAAAACTAAAAACTAATGACCTCATATTTATATCATATTTCTGTTTATACATGGTAATAATGTCAAAATAACCTTCAAATAATAAACTTGATAATTGCTTTCCTAGTTAACCTTTAATTCGTTTGGATAATTAGATTATACCGGTCAACTTGTCAGTCAACAAACCCAAACATCAGCAGTAAACGTTTCCAACCCTTTTCTTTCTTTTTAATCTAAATATCGTTACATCGACATTTTATATTTTTCATCACACTTGCTCGGAAAGGCTGTTATTATACGCAGGCGTACACAGCAGCTGTAGCCTACTTACCTCCCAAGAGCAGTTATGGATTTTATATGGATTATAACTCCCGCTGACGGCGGGGCGAGCCGCAGCCGGCGGGGCGCGCGACCCGCAAGCCGGCGGAGTTGCCCCGCGCTGATCGCAACGTACGCTCAGTTTATGAACACCCACCTGGTGGTAATTCACGATGTAAAATGGGAATAAAATTAATATGTATACTTTTTTTTGTCTAATTTTTATTTCATTTCCTCGCAAATGTGATGAAAAACATTGTGTGTGTATCACGGGCAGTAAGGGGATAACAAACTCGAGTCATAAAAGCCCTCGCCTATCAGCGTCGGGCTTCTAACAGACTCTCGTTAGTTATCCCTTTCTTACGGCCCTAGATGCACAATGTACTATAATTGTTGTCTTCAAAGTAGTAATCATTCAAAGTATAATCTCGTTCAGACGCATTCAATTTAGTCCAAACCGGAACTGGTTGAGAAGCCATAAAGCCTAATTTGGTGGTTTGGTGGATTGAACACTTTCAACGCACTTTGAACTAGCATCAAACTGCCGAAACTGGTTTAAAATTAAAAACATTTTAGAATCAGACGTTACGGCATAAGAAACCGCGTCTTACATTAATTAGACTTACTTAACGTGACAGTACACATCAAAAACAGGGTTATGCATTTGTTGAAGGGATGAAAATATCACCTGATAAGCTTGATGGCCCGTCACCTAGCTCTACTCTAATATCGTCACCATCACCATTATCATCATCATCGTCGTCATTACCATGTTCATTATCATTAACATCGTCCTCATCTTGAAGATGATCATCAGACACATCGTTATCATTTCATTTCAACTTTCTCCCCCAAAGACTAATGCTAGTCAACGAGGAGTTTGACCCTGATACTATTTCCTGGGTTGGTGAAATTTTGCAGTATGATTAAGTAGAGTTTATAGATGGTAGTTTTCAAAAAATCCAATTGAATTTTTTGGTAAACATAATGTGTACCTTTGTCCTTCCTAGTCATACTGCAAAATTTACCGGTCGGAGGAATCGGTTTCAGGGGTCTCCATACAAAATAAATCTCTATTCACTAGCTTACTCAACAAAAGGTTTAACGCCTTCTGTGTTCATCAGCCTCAGCGACCTTCCGAAATCCATATAGAAAACAAAGATACTTTACTATGAAAAAGTGTAGTTTTTAGCTTCTTAGAGTTGTATTTGACAGAGAAACCTAATGTTTCACTTTGCATGGTAGTGTCAAAACGAGAGCAATGGTATAATATATTACGTGCTACTTACATTGCTCAATGGCAGTATCATAATATCTTAGATAGCGTGTTAATATATATATATATAGCATCACGCAACTGCCCAAAGGTTAACTAAGGTTTTAAAATTGTTACCTTTTAATTTATTCGTTTGTGCGTTATCGGATCCTGACTAGAGAGACTTCATAGTGTTCTCTATACTATATTCTATAGTGTTTCATATTCGGTATTTGAATTATTAGGACATTTTTTTTAATATATATATATTTGGAGACCTTACATCTCCTTTTTTATACTTGACCGTGGAGACTGTCTACATCTCCATTTAACCTAGATTAGGTAGTCAATTTAGATGTTTCATTAATTATTTATTTTAATTATTATTGTTATGACCCTTAGAGGCTTTATACATCTCTAAGTCACTTAACTTGTCCAGATGCGGAGGCTATACATCTCCCTTATTAGTTATTTATTATAATTAATTTTTACCTATTAGGATTGTTTGCTGCCCTTTTTATGTGTTAGTCTTAGTTAAAACTATAATGTAAAAGTTGAAAAAAAAAGACTTATTGCTGACTTTCTTGCGGCGTTTCTTCTCAGCAGATGTCACCTTTCGAAGCGCTGGTAGCTTCAGACATGTAAAAGAGCCCATGTGGCCTACTTGCAAAATAAATATTTTCATTTTCAATTTCATTTACAAAGATCCCTTTAAGAATTCACCATCATACACCATTTCACCATTTTTCTTCATATATGATCTGTATTAAAATTAATTGTTTTTCGATTTGATTTCGCCAGTGAATTTGATTCACACAACACGAGAATTGACTCCGGTTTTAACAAATATGGAGTTAATCGATATTAAAAATAATAACTTTATAATAAATTAACTTTTATTTACACATTTAACAACAAACATTAACAAAGCAGGTCAGTCTTTAGAGGAGCCTAGTGTTTGTGATGTTGCTTGATGTGGACGTGCTGCCCCGGCGCCGAATGCTTCACTACCGCGTTGAATCTGCAAACAAAATCTCATTAATCTACTGACCGACATTTACTACATTACTTCCTTATGCTTATGTTCGTCGTCCGAATCTATTTGCATGACATTTGGCAATAAAATACTTTCGTTCATATTATAGTGCATTTGGACGTGACATTTTAGGGTTGGTTTTATAAATGTCCGCCAGTCCAAATGTCACATAAAATATCAGTAAATCAGTACAATCTTGGATATTCGTGACCGCATTATGATCAAACGTATGTTTATAAAACCCAGCCTTAAGAAACTTTTCGAATCCATCTTGAGCGAAAATAGATACTCCTCATACTTATAGGTTTCATTATCTGTACATAAATTATAATGAATAAATTAATTATATATCACGTTTTTAACTTCTTCACATTTTTTAACTTTAAAACTGTACACTCCTTTTTTGGGTTCCATTTTCTAAGTATTGTTACAAGATAAGACATTTGCATATTTTCTGATTAGGAATAAAGCATATTCTTACCCATTATGTTTGTCGGAAGTATATTCTACGGTCCTGATGGAGCCGTCAGCCTCCTGCAGGCTGTAGACGCCCTTCACGACGTCGCCGTCACGGACCTCATGTTGGTACTTATTGTCGCCGGTGTGGGGGTCCTCTACTTTGTACTCGTACTGGTACTTAGGGTGAGCCTGGAATCACAATCACATGTACAACGATATCCTTCACTTATCCGAATGCGTCAGACTAATCGGTGATTAAAATTCGCGATCGGAATACTTGAGTAAAGGAAAGCTGATTTAAATATCAAACCGGATGCTTGGGGACAAGGCACTTGATATTCTGAAGTAGGAAGTAAACTTACATAATAGTCGATTGGCTCTTCGTGTGATTCCTCGGAATGAGCAGCATGTTTGTGCGCCGGGATGTGATGAGGATGAGCTTGGTGCTGCTGGGGCTCATGGGAATAGTGGGACTCGTAATGGGAGGGCTCGTGGTGTGATTGGTATTTGTGTGTAGCCGGTGCAAAATGGGTATTAGCAGCGTGTTTATGCAGAGACTGGAGGGAGATCCCATGGTGAAAATGGACTGGCTCGTGTTGCTCCTGCTTAACGTAGTGGTAGACGGGCTCAGCGTGCTTTATCTCGTGCTGTTCCACAGGCTCGTGCTGCAACCTTTGTGAGGACACTTCCTGCTCCTGACTCTCCGGTGCCGATTGGTATTGAATTTCATAAATAGGGGCTGGATCTTGAGGCGCATGCTCTGCAGCATTATGTTCATATTCCTGGGGTTGCTCGTGGCGCACTAACTTTTTAAGAGCATAATGATGCTCCTGGCAGTAACTAGCCCCTACGGCTATAGCAAGAATTAAAGCCTGAAACAACAATCACTCCTTTAGTTAATTCACATCTAATGCACGAATATCTGAGACATGTTACACAACGATGAACACGCACTTTAGCGAACATTTCGGTCCTTCTTCTTTCACTTCCGCGGTGGAACTGATGAATTAACATAGTCATAAGCTCAATATATACCATAGATGTTCCACGAACGAATTGATTGAATTTGTTACTGCGGGCATCTTGGCCGTAACTCGGCGCGCGTTGCCTTTGTGTGATGTAATTTACGTAACCAATGAGAAGGCTTGGGCCATTAAACTAGTGCACTACGCATAATTTTGCAAGTACCTGTACTAATAACAATAACGCCTAAATTAACAAAAGACTTCCATAACACTGTAACAAACTAACACACATTTCAAATTTGTATTGCTAATAAAGCTAGTCTAGTAATAAGTTTCTAAATGCCTTTATAAATAAAAAATAAAAAACCGGACAAGTGCGAGTTAAACTCGCGTGGAGAGGGTTCCGTTCCGTACATGATTATCTGAAATTTACTAGGTTACCTTAAATACCATAGACTTCTTATAGGTTTTCCTGTAATCTATAGGCAAAGATCTATTTCCTGTATTTTTTTCAAAATGTTAGCCCCAGTAGTTTCGGAAATAAGGGGAGGGGGGGATGGTCATTTTTCGCCTATTTTCCTGAATAACTTCTAAACTATTTTACTTAAAATTCAAAAGAAAATATATTTAAGATCCTCACAATAAGCCCTTTCATTTGATATGTCACACGATATAGGTGGCATAACTTTTTTTTTTAATTTTCTAGTTTACAATTCATACATTTACGTTACGCGTCCGTGTTGCGGTCACCAACTTACATATGAATACCAAATTTCAACTCAATCGGTCCAGTAGTTTCGGAGCAAATTGGCTGTGACAGACGGACAGACAGACAGACAGACAGACAGACAGACAGACAGACACACGAGTGATCCTATAAGGGTTCCTTTTTTCTTTTTGAGGTACGGAACCCTAAAAAGTAATTTTTTGCAAGAACACAGTATTAAGAAAAATGTCACATATAAATCATTGATCAATGTGTTCAACCTGCATGCGAGTATACAAATATTATAAAAATAAAATCATTATATGCCACATTCCGCATAAATAATTATAAATTACATTAAAATTTATATGAAATAAAATTTCATTTTACTAATTCTCTATCCAAATATAAATAATAATTAATATATATAATTACTCTCAATAAAAAAAATACGCTATTAAAACATTTTTGCGAAAGTCATTTCGTCAATTTTGATTTAAAAATATTGCCTGATAACAATTAACAAGACACGCTCGTACTAACGTTTATCAAGGTAAGTAACATGAACTCTCACATAGATGAATAGTAAGCATTTTGCATACATGTTCACTCATCCATTATGAAAGTTATTAGGTGTTAAATAAAATGGAAATATTGTTTAATGGGTTCAACTGAGATTTAATAAAAGTTTATGACAGGCAGAAAATGGAGGATATTCTGCTTTCTAATTATATTCAGCAAACTTCTAAAGGTGATAAATAAAAAATTACATAATAGGATCTAAACATAACCACTCGTCAGCGTGAGAGTTGATAGGTTAACGCGTTCATTGTATAATGACAGCATATTGCTGGCAACGTTCGAAATATCTGTCAAATTATCGAAGTATTTCAAAGAAACGATTTTTTTATTAACAATTTTTATAATATAACTTACCTAAACTTTATTCATAGTTTAATTAAGTTCATAAATCTATCATTAGAGGCCGCATTTAACGTAAAAAAATTATTTGAAAATGTACTCCCCGTTAATCAGATTTTTTGCACAGTTTTGTTTCAGTTTATTAGAAGTAAAGTAAATCGTACGTTCAAACGTAAAACGTCATTGGTTGACGAGGTTAAGCTAACCATAATTTTGTTCTACAGTTAACAAACGGTACCTGATGACACTTAAATAATTATCATTGACTAAGTGAAAACCCATTTTTTTTTGTAGATATATTGGGCATAGGTTTAGCAAATGATTGCCTATTTTTGTTTTTAGTATGATTTTCCAGAATGAGTAGTATTTTGCCTTTGGTCATGTTACTGGAATGCTTTCTTGTTTATATCTTTGAAAGTAACCTCGCTAAAAATGGGAGGCAATGCGTGATACGAGTATGCTGCTGCCGACGCATTCACGCACGAATATTGAATCACATTTTCTAAAACTAGGTTATTTTGTGCACGATTTTTATGCACTGTAGTAGGTACAGCGGCTGTCAGCTTTCACCACTATTTATTTGCTTAAACAAAATGTACTTTGAATGTAAACTATTTTATAATTATAACGGTCCTAAATTTCTGTAGTCAATCACTGTTCACGGCTAATACATAATTTAAACAATTACATAAGACTTAGCAAATATTTTAGACCATGTTCTTATTTAAAAGCAGGTTAATGAGTTCATTAAATGGTACTTCATAAGGAACTGGATCAGCCACAGAAACAGATTTTCACAGTTCGTCACAAAACTATATTTTTACATAACTAAGTCCATGTGAAATTTCCATAATTTTGGTCACTTAATAATAATGACGTGACAGTTATGTATTTTAATTTATCACAATCTCCGAAGTTTCAACTTTTTATTTCAATGGTTATAAGTCACACAGGTGGTAAGAAACAAACCAGTTTATTTACAATACTATTTTAATAGGGGCTTAAGATATAGTGAACAAAGAGGTATAATTTTAAGTTAATAAATATGTTAACAGGTACTTTGTAGCTAGTGATGACTGTGGAGTTGCTCATTCTTCACGTTGGCGTTGAACCTTTAAAAAAATAAAAAATAAAATTAGTGGGATAAGGAGGATCACACAAATCACAAATTATCGCATTTACAATTAAATTCGATAATTTGTGTGTATGGGTGTGTGTTTATTGCGACTCAGCTCCGTAATGGCTGCACGGATTCTCATGAAACTTGGTATATTATTAACTTGGGTCCTAGAACAGTACATAGGATTCTTATTATACTGGAAAATTCAGAAGTTCCCGAAGGAATAACTATAATGGAATTCCACGCCAACCAAGCCGCGGGCAGATGCTAATTTAAAATATAAAAATATTACGATTTATATAAAAAATATGTTTTTTTTGTGAGTATTAACCTAGTTAACCTCAATCAAGACTTGGTCAAGCCCATTAAAATAACTATACTTAAGTCAGTTAAAGGTGACCGCAAAGACATATCGTCGGTGCGCGTGCAATACCGCGGCAGAGCACTTTGTAAAAACCGCGTATCTGAGTTTTCGCGATTTTACAGAAACAAGAAAAAACGTAATATCTCAGTCATTTAACTACATTCTATGCGATATCTCAATTTTGTGCATTTTGCTGTTACGCGGTATTTATAAAGTGCTCTTCCGCGGTATTGCACGCGCAACGACGATATTACAAAATAAATGATTGCAGCTTAGTCGACGATGAAAAACATATAATGTAATCGTCATTCTTAATATAAGTTTGTCAAATGAAAATCTGACTTACTTAATTCTAAATAATCATCAGATGAATATACCAGATTAGTAAATAAATAAAAAATTGTAAGAATTACCCGCCGTGTTTGTCAGCAGAATACTCGACGGTGCGGACGGAGCCGTCAGCATCATGCAGGCTGTAGTAGCCCTTGACGACGTCGCCGTCGCGGGACTCGTGCTGCGACTTGCGGTCACCGGTGTGCGGGTCCTCCACTTTATACGCGAACTCGTATTTTGGATGGGCCTAGAAAAATATGCTCACTTAACATTGCCTGAAGCAAAATACTTGCCTGTTTCCATAAGACCACCGAGGTAAATTATCAAGTAACTGCTTACAGTAACTTCGTAGGCCCTGGTAGGCCTGATAGGCCTTGTAAGTGGTTCCTCATCTTGCGAATAAATTTATTTGATTTGATTTGATTTGATAGGCTAAGTATTCGTCAATTTATACGACAAATTAAATCCACATGCCATATATAGACTAGCATCATTTAGTAATCCTTTGAAATTTAATAACGCAGTTCTTACATAGTAGTCTTCATGATGAGCTTCTTCATGGTGAGCCTGTTGCAATTCATGATGAACTGGTGCAGCCTGGTGATGAATAGGTGTCGCTTCTAAATGTACTGTTGCCGGTTCGTGATGAACTGAGGCAGCCTGGTGATGAATAGGTGTCGCTTCTAAGTGTACTGTTGCCGGTTCGTGGTGAACTGGGGCAGCCTGGTGATGAATAGGTGTCGCTTCTAAGTGTACTGTTGCCGGTTCGTGATGAACTGATACAGTCTGATGCGGAATCGGAGCTGGTTGATGCTGTACAGATACAGTCGTGTACACGATTGGAGCAGGTTGGTACTGTACTGGCGCTGGTGATGGAACAACGGGGATCGGCTGATACTGAACAAGCTGTGGCTGCACTGGCTTAGCTTGGAAGTTGACAGGAGTAAAGTATTTTTGAACAGGAATAGGAGGTTCCTGATATTGATGTACTGGAGCCGGCTCTTTAGGAATGAATTTCCGAATTACTGGAGGTGGCAAATGTTCCGCTTCTTCAGGAGAAGGTAATGAGAACTGACTAGACGACGACTGGTGGGGTGATTGTGTTTCCTGGTGGACTGGGAATTCGAAGGTGTGGGATGGCACGTGGTGCTCGATCTTCTTAGGTGCTTCATGGGTGATGACAGTTGAGTATGAATGAGAGTGATATTCCTGGCAATAGGCCAGTGCTAATATGGCCGCAATAGCCAACAACTGTAAAAAAAAAGTCACTAGTTAAACTATTTAACAGCATTTTATGATAAAAATGCGACCAACATTATTAAAGTTTATAGCATTAAAAATATTTCTTAACACTAGGTCTTCAATCTGCAAGAATGCATGCAAATGATTATCGCTTTATACCTGCAAGGTTATTAAGCACAAATCCGTAATGAGGATAGAAAGATTAAATGATTAAGTAGGTTACAATATAAATCACAATATAATTTCATATGTACCTTAGCGAACATTTTTGCAGCCAGCTGCACTGAAAGCACTTGCAAAAATGATCACAGTTGCTACAAAAGCTTTCGATTTTATACATCTTATAAATTTACTCCATAACTGGTTCGTTCAGTTTCGGAAGCCGACATATGATCTGCATTTTTGCAATTCTGGTTCAAGTAATATAACCTGCCTACAGATTGATTACATAACGTCATTATTTATGAGGTGATCTTAACGTTCCATTTTATGATGCTTACATATTGTATTAATGTGAAACAACAACATTGATTAATTCATTATTGTAATAATATTAATAGTGTAGCTTAGAATATTTGTGTAGCACTCCTCTGCTGCACTGGGAGTGAAGAAATAGCATAGAATGCGTGCAGATGCTTATCATCCTGGCATGTCGTAAAAGTCGACTAAGGGACGGGTCTTCTCCAACATGGTGGACTATCTGTATCGGCGATGGGCTGATCACCTGTCACCATACGGTTCATCATACCATCTTAGGACTAATTAATCAAACGTGGCCACAAGGAGTCTTGTGGCTCTGCCCACCCCATTAGGGATTTCGGGCGTGATAATATGTATGTATGTATGTAGAATATTTAGTATTAAGTGACATGTTATCTAATTATAAGCCCAGCGGTTGAGTCGTAAATCATGCAGATACATAAAACAAAATAACAAATAAAAAATCGACTTCAAAACCCCTTCGAAAGGTAAGAAATAATGATTGGCTTTCGTAAGTTAATTATCTAGAAACGTCAGATATATTGAAGATTAAGTGATAAATTAAATACATCAAGCTTGGTGTCAAGTAAATGAACAGAGTATCAAGGAAATATTACCTAATTTACGTGCCACCGACTTTGATATATTTAATTTATCACTTAATCTATAATATATCTGACGTTTCTAGATAATTGACTTACGAAAGCCGATTATTATTTTTTATTTTACAAAAGGTTTTAGAAGGCGGTTATTTTATTTGTTAAATATTTATTTAATTATTAACTTTTTAGTGATTATCGTATGTGATTTAACGACACACATTTACTACATCACGCAACAATAGCATAATGCCAATTGCCTATCACCCTTGACAAAATATTGCTATACAGGGTGCAAGGACATCAATCTTTGAGGAGTTCTCCTGGTTCTTCAAACCCGGTTCTATTTTACCACATGCATTTTCATGAGCATAAATTGCTCCTCAACCTTATACAGAAATCTAATCGCCACTTGTGAAATACTTATCAAGTTCTGGTGGTTATCTATGGTCTTCATTATCAGTTTCAGTTCACTAAATAATGCTTTTGGAACGCAACTGCTTGAGTTATTACAGAAAATATCAAAATTATTACATGCTTGCCTATAATATTTGAGGAGTTCCATCGATTCCTCAACGATCTCCTCATCAAACCTCATCTTTGACTACAACGGAACCAATTGTGAGGAATATATAACTTATCGATTAAAATAAGAATCATCCAAATCGGTCCAGCTATCTCCGAGCGATCGGGGAACATACATAAAAAATAATAATGAAAGATTCCGACAAATTGAGAACCACCTTCTTTTTTGAAGTCGATTAAAATGACATCAATGGGTTCTCATGCGGCACCCACAAGCTTCCCGTAAAACATTATCCCGCGTCTATTTCACCCTATTGGGGTTGATTTTCTTTTAAAAAAAGCCGGTCGAGTGCGATTCTGCCTCCCGCGCCGAGGGTCCCGTTACTTTACCTATGAAAAACATTGAAACCAACCAACCACCAAACCAACTTGTAAGTACGGAAACCGAAAAATTAAAAAATATAGGTTTACAAAACCGGGTTACAACCTACCTATGAAATAAGACTAAACTTTCGCCAGCTCCTATCTCTATGCAACCGTTGAGTGTGATACGACCTTGCAACGGTTAAGAGTTACTTTCTTATTAGTTAAAGTTAACAAAAAAAATATTATTGGAGTTCTATAATAATAATCGTAATAAGTTTTACCGCGACTTCATCTGCGTGGAATTCGTTTATCGCGCGCAGCGCCATCTATCGAGGAGTAGGATTTCTCATATTTCCTGTATTTATAAAGATTCCTGAAAATCCTTCCAGGATATCGGGATAAAAAGTAACCTACGTTCTTCTCCGGCGTTCCGACTATCTTTATGCAAAAAATCAAGGCAATCCAGCGCACCGTTCTAACATGAAATAGTAGCCAACAAACAAACACACGTTCGCATTAATAATATTAGTAAAGATTCTACTGAGGCGGACAACTTCACTAAACCATAGAAATAGAAATAGAAATAGAAATAGTTTATTTGTTCAACACAGGTGGGTACAAAAAAATATACACATAAGGTCTTGTTCTATTGAGGAAGTATCACTATGTTGCGCCGCGAGACATACAAAATTGTTTATTAGAAAGATTATATGCGTTTTACTGCAAATAGATAAAAAAGACATTCATATTTAATTCGTACTAACAAACGAATTTATATTAATCATTATCAGCCGAAAGGCGCCCCTGCTTGACATAGAATTCCCTCAGTGATTGAAGAATTTATATATTTTTATATATAACTAACATCAAATAGTACATTGAGCATCAAGTATCATTCTTGAGTACCGACTAATAAGTCGGACATTCAAGATAAGAAATAAAAATAGAATAGTATGGAGTATTCGAATACCTATTTTTTACGCGCTGGCTAGGACGCTCTTGGAAGAGCCCCTGTCTTCTAAAATCCCGTCTAAAATACAAAGAGGTGCAAAAAAACTCTAGTATCTGAAATCCGTAAAATTGCTATTGGACATAATGGGCCCTAACCATCACTAACTATTTCTTACGAAGTTTAAACAGGTGGGAAATCAGACAACTTCAAATTCTAATACTGTAATGGCCGAATTCAGAAACGCCATTTGATTAGATATTAAATAGTTAAATGTCCCTCAACTAGTTGTCAACCTATACAGAAATGTCAGTGAAACGTCACTTTAATTAAAGATCAATTTGAGTGGCCTTTCTGAATTCGGCCATAATAATAATGTTTTCTAAAATAACGTAGGAAATAGGCATTTTGGTTTTTAATGAAAATTTTAGGGCTCAGCTATTCATCCAATAGCAATTTTACGAATTTCAAGTATTTTACATTTCTTTCGTATATTTTAAACCCCCCATCTCCCTATCTTCCAAGGGCTTCCTATCTGGCGCGTTAGAAATAGATATTTGAGATCTGTGGTGGATCTAGTGTATCACCTCTGTATGTATAGGTTTCTATTAGGTTTCAGATATTTACTACACTTTTTACCTCTGCGACCCTAGCAAGGTTGACACAAGGATAAGTTAAACCGACTTATTTCTAAATGCGTCTCTCTCCCACTAGTGCCGACGGAAGAGATAGTTAGAGTGATAAAAGGGGTTAACCTTATCCCCGTGTCTGGCATGCTACGGCCGCTGAGACGACGGACTATAGTGATCCGCCGAACGAGCTTAGTTATTATGCAAAATTGCTATTTAAATGAAAATATAATTTTATGACTGCAAAATCTCAGTAATAGTGTATGATCACGGTACAGCGATTAAAATAATATTAATTGCTAGGATTCTTTAACGTCTACTTATTCGGAATGATTTAATCGCTAGGAATTTCCGGGATGTTAGTTCATAAACACCAACTAAGACTTGGTATTAATATTTTGATTACACACGGGATCTACAAATTACTTTGGTTAATTGTTATTATCTTAAACGAGGCCAATTCTCATCGATTTAATCGTCATCGAATGGAAAACTATGAGGGCCATGAGATAATTATTGTAATAGGTTTTTGTTACTTGCCAGTTGTCGAACGATTTCGACACAGTTATCAGCTAGGCTACTTTTTGTCGACTTGCATTTGTGTCAGTAACACAAAGCTGCTAAACTTGCATAATTTCTAGATAACGCATACCCGAAAGCAATGTCACATTCGCCCAATTTGCAGGATTGGCGAACAAATGTTTTCGTAATTATTACAAACAGAAACATTGCATTTTGGTATGTGAATAACTTTTAAGAGCCAATAATTTGTAGTGAAATCAATATTACCTTGATTGTTAGTTCACTTATAAAAGAGGTTGCTATTTGTCCATTAGTATCAGTTTGTTATCGAGCTTGGTCTCATTAGGACTACAGTTTACCACAAATAATACAAAATGTATTCAAAGGTAAGAAATAATTGAATTTTAACGAAAACATTACTTAAAATTGACAATATCTGTTCAGTGCCAGTAATCCACCAGATTTTAAGAATCTGATCTAAGCATACCCATACCTTTCTGCTTTCTAGGTTTTATGCCTCGCAGCCCTCGTGGCAGTGGTTGTCGCCCAGCACGGACATGAACACGGGCACGCCCACTCCTCCCAGCATATCCATCGCCACGACGGCCCAGCGCATAAGGTGGTTATCCATGGCCACGAACATGGCCACGGACATGGTCACGGTCATGAAGAACATGTCGACTACTACGTAAGTATCCTCAAACTTTATTTCTACCTAAAAGCGAATAAGCACATACAAAACATAAAGTGCATTAGCACTATGGTTTAATAAAATAAGCTCATTTTATATTCATGCTAAATTTTTAATTTCTTTTATCTACACCCATATCATAAAACCTCCATAGTGTAATCAAAAACCGTAGGAAATGACCACCATTGTGACAACCAATTAGGTAAAACCAGTGCTGCAATGTTATTACAGTATCGATTTTAGTATCGAAATGAGATTAAATTTGGAACAGCTGTCAAAACTCAAGTGGGTCTCTATTCTAGTATCCATAGATATTAAACAGTTATTGATACGAAACATCAATTCAGTATGTTTTTTTAATATAAACCGAACGACATTTGATCTCGAGTGACGTGAGAATAGAGAATTCATTCGTCTGTCTATGATTTAAAAAAAAATATGGTCTTGACGGAGGACCGAATTGCCGCCATTATGTTGGTTTTTTGCTGAACGAAAGTAGAATTGTTGTTGAATTGAATAGAAAAAGTTGTTTGTAATTTACATTTTAGTTGAAAATATGAATAGAAGTCTTCTCGGAGTGACTGTGTGATGTGAAAATGCGCCGGGTATCGGAAATATGCAGCCACGATTGCAACAAATAACTTGTTGCCAGAAAATATTGTTTCTGAACACATCAAGGAGGATTTATAATATGTGTTTAGATAAAGTTATGTATGCAACTCTGCATAATTTGGCCTTAAAACACACGTGCAATCATATTATGAAACTCGCTAAAGCTCGTTTCATGAAAACCGCACTAGTGTTTTAAGGCCTATCATTATGCAACCGTTGCATAAACTACTATTAAGAACTTGCTATTAGGCCCTTTATAATTGTATGCGCTCAAAATTGCTAAACGATATCAGTTTGAGAGCGGGTAATTCTCACGCGCATCTTTACCATATAAACTTTGATCCCTATCTCTCCCCCTTAGGGGTAGATCTTCCTAAACTCGTTTCTTACCGGATGTTTATGCTCTATAAGGACTCGAACTGTCAAATTAAATGTTTGTGGGTCCTGCTCCTGCTCCTGAGCTCCTGAAATTTCGTAATTAGAGTAAGTTACTGACTTTCGTATTTTACTTCCCAGGCTCACCCCAAGTACGAGTTCGGGTACAAGGTTGAGGACCACCACACAGGCGACCACAAGTCTCAAGAAGAGCACCGCGATGGTGACGTTGTGAAGGGCCATTACTCGCTGCACCAGCCTGATGGGTCCGTCAGACACGTGGACTACCACGCTGATAAGCACACCGGGTAAGATTTTCACGTAAATCTTATAAGAAGAAAATATTTTAATAGCAGGTTATAATCTTTCACACAACCATTTTAAAGAAGGCTAAGTATGAGTTAGGTTTCAGCTAAACCCTACAGAACTCAATACGTCCAGGCCCGATTCGAACAAACAAATCCCAAATATCTAACCATGACTTATCTTCAATACATATATATAAACACATTACTCTCTTTTGCGTTGCGCAGTCGGGTAAAACCAGTACCGTGACTCACTTATAGACAACGCACAGCCTAAACCGGTAGTCCTAGTGGTTTGAAACTTGAAGGAGAAATTCCTCGAGTACCCTAGAGGTGCACTAAGAAAGGATTTTTTAAATTCCATTCCTGAAGGGGTGAAAAGAGGTGATAAGCATTGTATGAAAAATACCGCGGGCGAAGCTGTGGCGGGTTCACTAGTTTCATATAAAAGTCTTATACCAGTTCGGTAAAATTGAGCCTAAGGTGTTCAATAATGTCATTAAAAAAAAATTGTTCTTGCTTACACCGTTGCGTGTATTGTAAACATGCGATGAACGCGCTCTCTAATCAATAAAAACCGGCCAAGTGCGAGTCTGACTCGCGCGCCGAGGGTTCCGCAATTACGTATGAAAAAGAAACAGTACCTTGTAAGTACGGAACCCTAAAACAGAAAAAAAAATAGCTTTCGACAATGGGGTAACCATTTACAACCTGCCTATGAAATAAGACAAAAAAGAACTTTCGCAAGCTCCTATCTCCGTTCAATCATAGAGTGTGATACGACTTTGCAAAGGTTATTCTGTTTAACTTCTTTTTTAATGTGATGTTAATTGTAATTCACGGTTTTCATTATTTTTCCTTTACTTATGCTGTAAAACACTGCTTCTTGCCAAATTTCATGATTCTAGGTCAACGGTAAGTACCCTATAGGTTTTGATTCCCTTTAGATTCCCTTGAAAGTATCAAAATATGAGACATAAACGGCCATATCTTCTGATTGCGGTGACTTAAAAGGTTGATTTTTTCGTAACTTCAAGATTGCAGACCTGAGTATTTGATATTAATTTCAACTTGATACTTCCACGCGTTCCTGAGAAAAAGGTCCTGACAGACAGGCAGGCAGACAGACAGACAGACAGACAGACAGACAGACAGACAGACAACCGAGTGACCCTATAATGGTTCCTTTTTTACTTTTGAGGTACGGAACCCTAAAAATGAATAAGTTTTAATAGAAGTCTGTACTAATAAGTTGAATTGTCAGTAGAATTTACCGTGCATCTCGAATCTGATACCTTTTTGATGAACAAAATCGAATTGCAAGATTTTCCCCAAACACGGACTTACAAGTGAAGTCAACTTAGAGCTTAAAAAGTATAGCTTACGAAACTAAAAGACACGCTTTTTTCAGTAACGCACGAGTTTGACTTTCCACGTCCTGGCTCCATCATCAGACCCTTGTCTGTAATTAAATGTATTGGACTCGTCAAAATAAACCAAATGAGCCCTTCTGGCTCCATGGTCAGATCAGCTCGATGTCATCAAATCATTGTATTGTCATCAGAATTACATACACTTGCAAAGTTTCAAATCGATACAACTGGAATTAGCTTAAAATCGACTTCGTAGCTTTATTTACATAGTAGTTAGTTTGTGAGTAACATTCAAGTCAAGCTAATATACAGTGTGTGTACGCATCCCAGACGCCCGATATGGCTCGAACGGTGGTTTATTTAAATCTATGATAAATTGGAATTCATTATTTTTCTTGTTACAGATTCCACGCTGACGTGAAATACGGCACCCACCACATCGTCCCGGAGCATCACCATCATCATCACTAAACCTTGATGTTTTAAAAGTTATGTTGTTACGTTTCTGTAATCTTATTGTTTTTTAAACTTTTATTTATGACTTGTTACGCAGTTTTGATACATTTTGTATGAAATATATAAATGATGAAATTTAACTTTTTCTTTGATTTTAACTAAATTAGTTGAATCCAAAATAAGTGAATCGTATTTTATAATCTTCATCTGTTAATGCGTTAGCATGCTTAGTCAAATGTAAACAGATATACGTCTTCAAGATTACTTCGTATGTGTCGTTACTGCTCATCCTGACTTGTTATCCATGAACATGCACACCAGCTGTATAAGATCTCATACAGCCATTGTAACTCTAGTTTGAGCGTTTTAAGGGCTGTATAAGCTTTTATACAATTTGCGTGTGCTACCTAGGAGAAACATGAATATCAATTTTGAAGAAGAAGAAGAAGAAGAAGAAGAAAAACATCTATTCACTAACATAGAAGACACACAGAGTAACATAAATATAAATTAAAAACAATACAAAACAAAATGGTGGTGTGTGTGTCCTCGCGGCAGTGAATGGGACACTGGCTCAGCATAATGCTGAGGTGTAAGACACCTGCAGCGCTGATTTTCAGCCAGCACCGTCTGTGAATCACGGAGCGCTATGCAAATACACTACATGCTAATAATTATTTATCTACTACTACTAAGATGGATCGGACATACATATATAGCTAATATTGTGGCAATGTGTTCAGAATAATCAATACTAAATTACTTGTTACAGCAGCATTAAGCGTAAAATGTACTATTATGTTGTTTTGAACTATTATTTTTTAAATGCTCAAGTTAATTACAAAAGATATTATTTCATTGTGCCAGTTAAAAAATTGACTTGTTAAAACGTATATGGATTTATATTTGCACTCAGTCATTTAAATTTACAAATCTTCTGTACCAAAATATTAAATACTAATATTGTAATAATTCAATAAATCTGATATTGGTCAGAACGCCGGGCGATACTCGTTGACGTGACCATCCCACATTATTCTAACATCGTGAAGGCCGAGATGGACAAGCATAGCAAGTACTTGTACTTGGCCCACGAGGTTACCGCCATGTGGGATATGAATTCAAGGATTATTAACCTAAAGGCCCGATCAAATCGAGGAGACTTTCTGTATCACTCGTACCGCTTTCTCAATGAACTCACCTACTAACCAGATATCTACCAATGCAGTTTTCGAAATCTGTAATTTTATTGAATACTTGAAAATATTTAATTATATAAATTGTTTTATTATACTTACATACTAGATTGATGTATTTGTCTTCCTATTTCCATCCAAAAGAAAAACTTTGTTTCTCTGTTTTTCTTTTTTGGATTATCTGTGAGTGAGATTGTATAACTATCGATCACTGCTGTTTTTCAGTAAATTGATCAAAATTTGTTAAGTTCATGTTTAAAACGATGTAAAATTACTGTTTATGGTAAAATTGCCTTTAATCGCGCCGTGCTCGCATCGCACGGTCTATCTGACGTTTGACAATACATCCCCCTCTCACAGCTCCAGCGCCTGCGTTGCTTAAGCACGTTATGCTGAGTTGAGGTCCAAGACCAGTTGTCTGAGAGTGGCGCGCCGCGTGCGCGCGCGCCTCGGTCGTCTTGGCGTGGCGGCTTGGTATGTCTAGCATCTATTACGACTTCCAATACAAGACACGTGATGGCATCACGTCGCGCTGCTGCTGCGACCGCAATGTACCCGGACCTTAAAGCTGACAAATTTAACGAATGAAAAACGCAGAGTTTTAATCTATCAAAATTTTCCAAATTATACTACCTACTTGCGTATTACATTTAGGAACTCAATAGCTGCACTGAAATAAACTGATTTATCAGACCTAGGATCCTGGCCAAAGTCTGAATGGTACGCAGGAAAAATAAGTTTGCAGTGGCAAGGTGATTATGAGCTAAATATTCTGGAAAGGTCAATAACATTTAAACCAAAGTCAGGTCTGAAGTGATAATGTACCTAAATACCGATAAAAATACCAAAAACCAAAGCTGTAAACTTTGACTGTACCTATAGATTAATTACCCAATATTTTATTTCCATTCGCGTTTTGCCCCATTTCGTTTGATTTTCATTGGTTATTATGAAAATAAATAATTTCACGCGATTTAATTTCTTCTCGTTCTTTTTGCTACACGCATCTTTACCGATCCGTTTTTGTTACCAATACGTATGATTCATATACATTATTGATTTCAAATTCAAATTTATTCGATTTCTTCGAGACTTCAGATTGCTCTCCAGTAAGCAGTACTTTCAGGCTCCATTTTATGGACCAAATCGCAACATTCAATGCATTTTTGAGAAAAAATGTATGCTTAACTTAAGTTTTTGACATTTAGGTACCTTATTCCTACATGCTAAATTTTAATATTATTATCACTGTAACTACTAAGTAATAGTACATTGTGCCTCTAGGGCCGTAAGAAGGGGATAACTAACGAGAGTCTGTTAGAAGCCCGACGCCGATAGGCGAGGGCTTTTATGACTCGAGTTTGTTATCCCCTTACTGGCCGTGATACACACAATGTTTTTCATCACATTTGCGAGGAAATGAAATAAAAATTAGACAAAAAAGTATATATATTAATTTTATTTCCATTTTACATCGTGATCAGCGTAGGCTGCGATCAGCGCGGGGCAGCTCCGCTGGCTTGCGGGTCGCGCGCGCCGCCGGCTGCGGCTCCCGTGCAGCTCCGCCGACCTGGCGCACTTAACTGCCCGCGGGAGTATAACTCCCGTTGACGGCGGGGCCCATAGAGGAGTTAAATCGGCTATAGTTGCTCTATACGCTTGCGTATAATAACACCCTTTCCGAGCAAGTGTGATGAAATAGTACATTGTGGATTTAGTGCCGTAAGAAGGGGATAACTAACGATAGTCTGTTAGAAGCCCGACGCCAAAGGCGGGAGGGTTTTAATGACTCGAGTTTGTTATCCCCTTATTGCCCGTGATACACACAATGTTTTTCATCAAATTTGCGAGGAAATGAAATAAAAAACAGACAAAAAAAAAAACATTATTCCCATTATACACCGTGAATTACCATCAGGTGGGTAGAATAAATTGTATGTCGCGTCGGTTGCGCGCTACTTGTACAAGAGAACGACCACCGCCGGAGGCGGTGCGTGCCCCGCCGGACCTGGCGCACGCCCCGCCGTCAGCGGGTCTCATAAACCATACAAAATTCATAGCTCCCACGGGAGTTATGGATTTTGTATGGTTTATGACTCCCGCCGTTTTGTATGGTTTATGACTCCCGCTGACGGCGGGGCATATAGAGCAGCTAAATTGACTATAACTGCTCTATACCCCTGCGTATAATAACACCCTTTCCAAGCAAGTGTGATGAAAAAATAATTATTTCAGGAGAGCCTATTTAACATAAAAAATTCTACTTCTTGTAAACTACAACAGGTAGGTATCTTCACCATTCTAGCAGGATGTTTGAATGTGCGTTCCTCAATTACGGATAAATGGTAAGATTGATTTGGATCAAAATTAGATACAAACGCATAAGTTTAGGTTAACAAATTTATTTCAACGAAACAGACGATAACAGTAAAATTATTGGTGGTATATTATAACATACTATTGTTGGTAAATTATCTTTTAATGATGATGGTGGTGCTCAGGAACAATGTGGTGGGTGCTGTGCTTGACTTCAGCGTGGAAACTGCAACGAAACACCATGTTAATACCTTATATTATTACTGGCTTTTGCTCGCGACTAGGGAATGCAATTCCGGAATTTCCGATACTGGCATCGATACTGCCATACAAACCAATTTCGGAATTGCATGCCCTGCTCGCGACTTCGTCAAAGAATATGTTAATTCAGGAACTGAGCATTTCTCCGGGATAAAAAAGCCAAAGATTGTCTCCGGCCTTCCAACTATAATATTACGCAAAAGATCAAGTCGATCCATTGCTCCGTTTGACATGAAAGAGGTACAAATAAACAAATTCACAACATACTTTCGCATTTAATATTAACGCAACATTTAACCTTTGACTTGTCATGGTGGACGGCACCATCTACCGGGGAGATGCATCTGACTATTATTATAAATGTGAAAGTATGTGAAGGGTTTTGAATATTTGTTCCACAATCATGAAATTTGGCAGACAGATAGATCATATCTTGGAATACAACAAAGGATACTTTGCATCTCAATCCCACGCAAACAACACAGCGGGCACGGTTAGTTTGTCATATTTCCTGTATTTATAGAAATTTAGGGATACGAGGATAAAAAGTATTCTATGTATGTCAATACTCCATATAACATGCTAAATATATGCCAATTTTTATTGAATTCTGTTCAGCGGTTTGGCCGTGAAAACTATAATCAGTATTAAGATTAAGGAAAAGTAAGAGGAGGAGGAGGATGTAGTAAATATGAAATCAATTCAAAGGTAATATTCATATTTTACCCGGTTTTCTTGTCGGCGTGGTAGTGCACGTGGCGGGTGGAGCCGTCGGGCTCGTGCAGGCTGTAGGCGCCCTTCACGGCGTCGCCCTCGCGGTGCTCGTGCTGCGACTTGTGGTCGCCGGTGTGGTGGTCTTCTACTTTATACTCGAATTTGTACTCGGGATGAGTCTGATGAATTATTAATAAGTTTAATTTGTTGTGTACACTTTTGTTATTAATAAGTTTAATATATACTAAAGACGACGGATAGTAATTTTTTGAAGGACTTACGTAGAAGTCGACATGTTTCTTGTGTCCGTGCTTGTCGTCGATGATCACCTCGTGGTGGTGGCCGTCGTGTTTCGAGATGTGCTGCGAGGAGTGCCCGATATGGTGCTCATGCACATGCTCGTGCTTGTGTTCGTGCTGAGCGACCGCGACCGCGATGATGGCGGCGAGGCAGATCACCTGAATATGACAAAGAAATGATAATAAAAATGGAAAAAAATGTTTTGGTATGTTCGGGTTACGATTAATATTGATTCTTAATTTACCTTGAAATACATTGTTTTTGGATTACTGAGATACTAATGAAGTCAGATTGTCAAGTGACACTAACTGGAATTAAGCCCGTGCTTTTATAATACTGAAATGTACCAACGGCGAATGCAATTTCTTTTATCGGCACTTCAAAATTTAAGAACTGCCCAAATAAAGTGCTTGAGATAATTTCGTAAGCCATGTGTTCTCCTTTTTAATTATTTTTCGAATGTGACATTGCATATCATGTAAACTGTTGTCAAATATCGTCAATATACCTCATTAATAAATTTTCATGCTGTTTTAAGAGAGTAGATGATTATCTGGAATGTGAATGGATTTGCGAAATTACGATAGGTAAATATTTTTACTGAATTGGATCCATTAATCTAGGGAAAATTTGATCTGTGCCTCTATTCAGGACTGCTAAGTGATTTACGGTATCGCCATTAAAATACCAAAACTGAGAAGCAACGATACATTCGCGGTTTTTGTATTTTAATGACGATATAATAAATCACTTAGCAGTACCGGATGCAGGCCCTGATATTGTAACTATACCTAGACATTTTGTTTAACCGGGCTCTTCGTCCTAAAAACACTTCAATTTAAAGATAAAAGGGAAATGTGTAGAGACTCCGAGTTAATAAGAATCATTAATCTAAAAGTTGCAGAGATGTATAATGGTCCATAGATTAGTAAGAGAAAAAGGCAGCTTGTTGCTATTTGCAAATTAAATTGCGAGCTCGCTGTGCTGAGCAATATAATGAGGAATATGCAGTGGTGTCAAATTTATTGCCTTTAGGCTCATTTCGTAACCTTTTGTAGCCAGCTTCGAAATGGGCAATGTGTTTTCCCGTATTGTAGCCAATTATTAAATGGAAACGGTTTTCCCATCTCGAACCCAAAATTGAAAGCCAGATTCGCAATCGAGTCCGGATTATAAGATCAACTTGGTCATTGCTCATTGGTTAATGAAATACATGTACGGCAACAATAATGGTTTTAGAAGTCCGCACAGATAATTTGTAATTACTATAAGTTGGTTGATGGTTATATAAGCGGCAAGTAGATATAAGTAAGTGAAAATGTCGGGATGATTTGTATGTACTCATAAAATTGCTAAGATAGGAAAGCGTAGTAACTCAATCAGGTGTGGAACGATCAGTCAAATCCAACAAAATCATCCGAAATAGTTTTCCATGTAATTAATGAAATCATCAATGTATACAAGCTTAACGTACTTAATAATGCTTGCGATAAACATTCTATTTTACCAATAACTTCATGTTCATCCATCTTCCCCCTTCAATTACCCGTCAGCGCTAGCTATGCGGACGGTGCAGTGAGTCCATAATGAAGTACATGACTGATGTCATTCGCTCGCCAGGCAGAAGCGACGTACTTTGATTTTGCCCTAATGGTGTAATTAGTTTAGCGTGGCGTAGGATTTAGGGTAACTTAGTGGTCTGACGTGCGGCCTCTTGTGCAGAGCGCGAGATCGTGGGCTCAAATTCCGACTCACACATCCGAGATTTACAAATCTTATGAGAGGAAATGAATTCAATATCTACCCCGAGCAATTTAGTGAAGGAAAACATGGTGAAACCTGAATACATAGTATCTGCCAAGTAATGCAAAATATGTGTTAATTCCCTAATTTGCAGTAAGCCTGCGTGGGGGACTCTCACCCAGAACCTCTCAGTATGGGAGGAGAATGTGCCCAGTGGTGGGATGTATATAGGCCTACTTACAAAATAAATATTTTCATTTTCATTTTCATTTTCACCATACCAACTGATTGATCCGATCAACTAAAAATATCGATGGCTAAAGTAGAGTGATGATGGCTGGTGGGAATGGATCAAAGAAATCGAAAATCGTGTCAATTCGAGAAGCCTTTTTAAATAATAATAATAGGATTAACTATTAGGTACCACACTACATAAAGTGGATGATCGAATCTACTAACCTCCAAAATAGTTACAACGTATATTTTGAAGCTTCCTTAATTAATTTTGGCTACAAAAAGAACCTGTTTGTGCAAACAACATAGTAAGTTATTCAGGTTTCCAACCCCCAACTAGGCCCAGGCTCGTATCTAGGGGGCTAGAGTTCCCTCCTTGTACATTATTTCTAAAATTCTGACAATGGATCGTTGTGGTGATTTATATAATATATTTTATCTACACCCATATCATAAAACCTCCATTGGTTAATCAAAAACCTTAGGAAATGACCACCATTTTGACAACCAATTAGGAAAAACCAGTGCTGCGATAAAGAAATAACATGACTTCTTTATCGTTTTTAGTAAAGAAAAGAGATTAAATTTGGAACAGCTGTCAAAACTCAAGTGGGTCTCTATTCTAGTATCCATAGATATTAAAACAGTTATTGATATGAAACGTCAATTCAGTATGTTTTTTTAATATAAACTGCACAACATTTGATCTCGAGTGACATGAGAATAGAGACTTCATTCGTTTGTCTATGATTTAAAAAAAACAATGGTTTGACGGAGGATCGAATTGCCGCCATTATGTTGGTATTTTGCTGAACGAAAGTAGAATTGTTGTTGAATTGAATAGAAAAAGTTGTTTGTAATTTACATTTTAGTTGAAAATATGAATAGTAGTCTTCTCGGAGTGTGTGTGATGTGAAAATGCGCCGGATATCGGAAATATGCAGCCACGATTGCAACAAATAACTTGTTGCCAGAAAATATTGTTTCTGAACCCATCATGGAGGATTTATAATATGTGTGTAGATAAAGTTATGTATGCAACTCTGCATAATTTGGCCTTAAAACACACGTGCGATCTTATTATGAAACTCGCTAAAAGCTCGTTTCATAAAACCGCACTAGTGTTTTAAGGCCTATCATTATGCAACCGTTGCATAAACTACTATAACAATAGCGCTTGGTCGGCGAATTTAACATAAATCAGTTAAAATGAATTATCAAGTAGCTACAAGCAGATTTCTGTGAAATTGTATAACAGGCCTTGCAACCCCTTAAATGATTTATTGTTACTTTCATAATATCACGCCTGTTTCCCAAAGGGGTAGGCAGAGACCATGGATTTCCACCTACTACGATCCTGACACACACCTTTCGCTTCGTCTACTCTCATTAAGTTCTTCATGCACGGCACGCTCGCCGGTTTAGGGTACTCTTGACCTGGCCTTTCTTAAGAACGTTCTCGATCTGGTTTTGGAAAGTTCTATATCTAGCAGTAGACTGCAATAGGCTGAATATGGGTATGATTATCAGATTGTGCTGTGACAACAGCACTACAAGAACGCTTTAGGCTAACTTAACGATTAACGCTTGGAGTATGTATAACTACCACGCCTAAGATTCTTCGACCTAACTATCTAACCTTACCATAATAAAGTGACTAATTTGAGTTGTATAATACAACTCAAATTACATACATACCCATACCCATGTGTTGGATCATATTATTAAACCACTATTGACACTTTCAAACGAAGAGTAAGAAAATAATTGGGATTAAAAAATACACTTCTTTTCGGCTACGTTAAGTATTATAGACTAAGAGCTAGCTTTTTTTTTTCAAACAGTTGCTGAGTTGAAACTGTAAAATTGTCGCTTTTCTTGTACGAAGGATTAAAAAAATAAAAATAAGTGCGTATTGTAAGATATAACACATTTAGAGATTTATTTCATATAAACAATAACACAAAATAACAATAACATAATAGGTGGTACATAACTATTATATCTAATGCTTAATCATAGTTTAATGATGATGGTGGTGATCAGGAACAATGTGGTGGGTGCTGTGCTTAACCTCGGCGTGAAAACTGCAAAGAAACACGAGATTTTTACTTTGAAGTTTCAGCAAATAATTAAAAAAAGATATTCTAATTCTGCTTTTTCTTACCCGGTTTTCTTGTCGGCGTGGTAGTGCACGTGGCGGGTGGAGCCGTCGGGCTCGTGCAGGCTGTAGGCGCCCTTCACGGCGTCGCCGGCGCGGTGCTCGTGCTGCGACTTGTGGTCGCCGGTGTGGTGGTCTTCTACTTTATACTCGAATTTGTACTCGGGATGAGTCTAAAAAAATATAATTGTTACAAGAGTTTCTTATATTGTTGTTATCAAATAAACTTTAATGTTTTTTGAAGAATCTCTTTAGATTATCCTTAATTATGACATACATAGTAGTCCACATCCTTATGTCCGTGCTTGTCGTGGAAATGCACCTCCTCGTGGTGGCCATCGTGCTTCGAGATGTGCTGCGAGGAGTGCCCGATCTTGTGCTCGTGCTTATGCTCGTGCCCATGTTCATGCCCGTGCTCGTGCCCGTGCTCATGCCCGTGCTGAGCGAACGCTGCCGCGATGAGAGCGGTTAGACTTATTACCTGAAATAATTGTTGTTTATTCTTATTTAGATTGCTGTGATTTAATATTCGTCATTATAAACACCCGTAATGATATGCCTTTTTAAATATAATCTTAAAATAATACAATGTGTACCTTCAAATACATTGCAAATTCAATTAACTCAACTGTACTTTATCCAACGAACAATTATTGCCAACTGATACTTTTTCAGAAAACGCCGTATTTTTATATTACTTAAATACGGCGAAAGTAAATGTGCTTAATATATCGAACGCAACGTTCATGATATTATTTCGTAAAGCACTTTGTTCTCCAATGATAGCGGTCATTATGCTAATTTGTCCGTACGAGTGAGTACACGCCAATCTGTTTCTTTCACATTTACATTTTTTTAGAGTCACTTAATAATTATGAAGAAATGGAACCCTCTATCAACAACTTTGCTGTCTGTCCGTCTGTCATTTGATTCTCTAGCGTGCGCAGCGGCGATGAGGAACACATTCAAATTTGAACCGAATGAACTGCTCTGGCCGTACCAGAGGCGAAGCCTCAAATATTTCCTAAGGGAAGCCAGAAGAATTAGAACCATTATGTGCGAGTCTGAAATTTAGTTAGAGTAACATGGACTTCACTGACAGCAAGCCTTAGCTTTCTAGCTTGGTAAAGCCGTCAGGAATCGGCTTGTAGGCAGGCTTCGCCACTGGGCCGTACTCTTTTTTCTCACAAACAGGTTAACGGATCAAGCTCAAATTTGGCACAGTCTGTAGTAACAAAATGACTGCACAGAATCCTTACTAATATAATTCTTATACATATAAAACAGTACCGTGACTCACTTATAGACAACGCACAGCCTAAACGGGTCGTCCTAGAGGTTTGAAATTTGGAGGAGACATTCCTCGAGTAACCCTAAAGGTGCACTAAGGAGGAATTTTTTGAAATTCCATATCTAAAGGGGTGATAAAGTTTGTACCTATGGAAAATACCGCGGGCGAAGCTGTGGCGGGTCCACTAGTAAAATATATAATTATAATTCTATAAATGTGAAAGTGTGTTTGTTTGTTTATTGCTCTTTGTCGTCAAAATGGAGCGAAGGATTGACCTGATTTTTTGCATAGTAAATACATATGAAAAGGCCGGAGAAGGACATGGGCTACTATTATTTAAGGTTCCGTAATCCAACTAGGAACCCTTTATAGATTCGCACTGTCCATCTGTCTTTTCGTTTGTCTGTATGTGTGCCTATCTGTCTGTCTATCCGTCTGTATGTCACTCAAACTCTCAAACATACTCAAATTTAGAATATTGAGAAAGTAAATTACTGTGAAAAGAACATTGAAGGTTAATTTAAGAGGACTGTGAACCAACGGCAAGAATCACCCTTTTCATACAAAAGGCGATAACGATTTCCACCCCTTAAATGTCACCAGTTTTTAAGCAAGTTTGGTAGGTTGTCAGTCTAAACAAAATCTAGATCTATAGGCTTTTTGAATATTGATTAAAGATCAACAAAGTCAAATGATCGCCGATATTAGTTTTGTATGAGAATACTAAAACAACAACAAAACTGAATTTATTGATTATAGTGAAAATATTAAAACGTTTAAACCTAAATTTTGTTCTGACTGGCAAACCTGTACAACGTATAAAAAATTGGTCAACATCAGTTAATATTAAACGGGTGGAAATCGTTATCGCTTTTTGTATGAAAAGCCGGTAGGTTCTAGCATTATAATGGTCGACTGGAATTCACTGCTGCACGGGAGACCCGACAAGTCACCCGTACAGGCTCCCGGAGCGGAGACATTTGTGAGGCGCGTTTCACGGCGACACGGATTGTTCCGTATGGGAAACGCTTCGGGGAGAGACCGTACACAGTATCGTACTGAATACTCGAACTCATTTTAGAGCCTTGCGTGCTCTATCCAGGGCCGCCCGTATTGCGGGTAGCTCGTACGTGTCTTCCACATAGCTGTGAAACCAGCCTAATAGTGTTCTATTGTTCGATCCTCCCGTTCAATTCAAATTAGGAAGAACATTTACTATCGGTAAATCTATTTTGGCAATTGGCCGTTTTATCTATCAGATAAAAATATCTTAGGTTTGTCAGCCATGTTCAATTTTCTTTTAAATTAAAAGGCTCTAAGTTTCTGCATTTTGTTGGGTGAATCTAGTCACTTTACATCGACCCGGTTAGACATTTAAGAGATCACATGCTTTTGGAGTATTCTCATTGTAGAAACGGGCACATGTAATAATCTATAAATTATAAAATAAAAAAATCGACTTCAAATAGCCTTTGAAAAGTATTTAAGTTTTATTGTTCACATTTTATTTATTATCCTGTGATTTAACGACACACATTTATTACATAAGTAACAATAGCATAATGCCCATTGCTCATCACCATTTACAAACTGTTGCTATCCATGGTGCAAGGATGTCAATCGTTGAGGAGTTCTCCTGGTTCTTCAATTTTACTACATCAATTTTATTGGACATAAGTTGCTTCAAAATTTATACATCAATTTAATCGCCAACCGTGAAATACTCAACATTTAGGAGTTCCGGTGATCATCTATGGTCTTCATCAACAGTTCCACTTCACCAAATAATGCTTTTGGAACGTAACTGCTTGAGTTATTACAGAAAATTCTAAAATTGCTCTATGCTTGCCTATCATATTTGAAGAGTTCCATCGATTCCTCATAGATCCTCTGATCATAACTCGATTGTGACGACAACGGGACCAAACTAGAGGTATACCCTACCGATTAAAAATAGTAGTTTATGCAACGGTTGCATAATGATAGGCCTTAAAACACTAGTGCGGTTTTATGAAACGAGCTATTAGCGAGTTTCATAATAAGATCGCACGTGTGTTTTAAGGCTAAATTATGCAGAGTTGCATACATAACTTTATCTACACACATATTATAAATCCTCCATGATGGGTTCAGAAACAATATTTTCTGGCAACAAGTTATTTGTTGCAATCGTGGCTGCATATTTCCGATATCCGGCGCATTTTCACATCACACACACTCCGAGAAGACTACTTACTATTCATATTTTCAACTAAAATGTAAATTACACATGAACTTTTTCTATTCAATTCAACAAAATTCTACTTTCGTTCAGCAAAACGTCAACGCGGCGCGGCGCGTCAATAATGGCGGCCGTCCGTCAAGACCAATTTCTTTTTTAAATCATAGACAAACGGATGAAGTCTCTATTCTCACGTCACTCGAGATCAAATATTGTGCGTTTATATTAAAAAAACATACTGAATTGACGTTTCGTATCAATAACTGTTTAAATATCTATGGATACTATAATAGAGACCCACTTGAGTTTGACAGCTGTTCCAAATTTAATCTCATTTCTTTACTAAAAACGATAAAGAAGTCATGTTATTTCTTCATCGCAGCATTGGTTTTTCCTAATTGGTTGTCAAAATGGTGGTCATTTCCTATGGTTTTTGATTAACCAATGGAGGTTTTATGATATGGGTGTAGATAAAAGAATTTTCAAAATCGGTTTATAAATGACGGAGTTCTGAAGTAACAAATATAAAAAAAATACAACCGAATTGAGAACCTCCTCCTTTTTTAAGTCGGTTAATAATTTGATACTATTACTCGTGTATTAAGTATTAAGCCAAAATGCAAGGGAGGGATAGTTAGGTACGTCAATAGATAAAATGTAAGTATGACTTGAGTATGACAATAAAATAATTTGTGCGTAGTCCATAAAGTAATGAATAAATGCAAGATATTAAAGCACGTATCGCTTGCGCAATTATATCGAGTTTACTTACTGCGTTTGGGCAGGATTTCATTGGTATAGTAAGTAGCGAGCGTGTCAGGATTATAAAAGCACAGGTTTTACGTTAACAGGTATCAGTTGATTATTCGATTTCATTCGTATTTACAATCAAGAAACAATCATGTTTTTTAAGGTGAATACTAATTATTTTTTTAAATTAGCCAAAAACGGCGCTTATTATGCCTACATTTACATAGCTTTCTTTTGTTTTAGGTGACCTGCCTAGTCGCTTTCATTGCGGTAGCAATGGCTCAACACGGGCACGAGCACGGGCATGAGCATGGGCATGGGCACGAGCATGGCCACGGGCACGAGCACGGGCACGGGCACGAGCACAAGATCGGGCACTCGTCACAGCACATCTCGAAGCACGACGGCCACCACGAGGAGGTGACCATCACGGACAAGCACGGACACAAGAAGCACGTCGACTACTACGTGAGTGTTACAGAAATATCTTCTCAATAAGCAATGGCTCGTTGAACGAAATAAATATACTAACGATGTTTTTGCTTTCAGACTCATCCCAAATATGAATTCAAGTACGAAGTGGAGGACCACCACACTGGCGACCACAAGAAACAACACGAGCACCGCGAGGGCGATGCCGTGAAAGGGTTCTACTCGCTGCACGAGCCCGATGGCTCCGTGAGGGATGTCCACTACCACAGCGACAAGAAAACTGGGTAAGAACTTTTTTTTGAAATAATGCTATTTTAGGCTATACATTTTGTTGTAGTAAATTTTTATAATTCAATTAATTCGGCAAAAGTGGTAAATCGAAACCATTCGACTAAAACTTGAGAATCATCTAACAAAGTAATCAAGTATTATATAAACCATTATTCATTACGTGATTTTCGTTCGCAGTTTCCACGCCGAGGTGAAGCACAGCACCCACCACATTGTTCCCGAACACCACCATCATCATCATAAGGCTTAAATGTGCCTAATGTTTTATTGTAAATAGCGCCCTGTGATCTTCTTATGATGTTTGTTATTGTTATTATTATAGGAAAATTGTTATATTGAATAAATCTATAAAAATATAAATAATAAATTCGTGATTTTACTTGTGTCTGAGTCGACAGCGGCGCATTGCTGCCTTTCATGCTGGATAACACGTGTTCGAGTCCCGTTAAGGCTACAATTTTATAAATAAATAAAAATATATACAAAAAATATATGTTAAATATGTACCTATAATAAGTTTTCGTACCGTTGTCTATACCCGGGTCAATTTAGCTTGACCCCTGACACTTTCATAAATTCCACTTTGATAAAACTTTGTCATGACGTCACTAATACATCATCACCATTTATACGCCTTAGTTGTAAGTTTAGCACGGGCTTTTGTATAAAAATATAACAATAAATTAATAATAATGTCAAATAGGTATATACCATACGAAATGGGTCGAGCCGAACATATATATGGCGACTTCCTCTAAAACTTACTTCGCTAGTCTCTATTAACTTTGTTATTGTTATTAATAAAAAAATCTTATTTTAAATACATTTTTTAAACTTTCTCTGTGAGTTTTTTTTTGGTAGTGTAAGTGCCTGAGTGCCATAATATTAACCAATAATAATAAATAATAATTACCAACCCACGAACTCAGGCACTTACACTACCAAAAAAAACTCACAGAGAAAGTTTAAAAAATGTATTTAAAATAAGATTGTTTTATTAATAACAATAACAAAGTTAATTATTTATATTTTATTTATATAAATATTTTTCGTCACTTTGTGAAAAGATATTGCGGACTATTTACACGCAATTCATATCCGCCCAGCCGTTGAAGCGTATAGTATTAACAAACATAATAACTCACACACGCGCACACACAAATTTGCACATTTATAATATTCGTGTCATTACACTATAATTATTGCGACAAGAACCTAAAATAAATATTTCAACAACACGCCGTTTTTTGTACACGTATTTATTCGTAGTTCTCTCTCCGTGCATATCTCGTACAGCGTCCAACCACTAACTTACTGAACACCGAATATTAGTTAGAACACTAATAAATGCGTTTATCATGAACTCATATTGTTTTTTAGTTCGCATATATAAATTTGGATATTAATACAAAACAAGAAAGGTGCTGCTGATGAGAAATGTTTACTATTATACAAAATAGAAATGAGTCAAGTAAATTGGGTAGCCTTTTGGCTAGAACACGCTGAAAAACTGTTAAGAAAACTCTTGTGGAAAACGTTGAGGTAAAAAGCTATTTATTGAAATTTTGTCCAATAGAAAAGTTCTTTCATCTAAATAATAATAATAGTAATACATAATGTTTCTGCGACTCCCATAGTCCCATATTCCCGTAAGGGAATAAGGCATACAAATAATAATAATCTCTACTCTAATACCTACATCGATCTAGCCTCAACCTAGGATCCCCTGTACTGTGGGTACTATATACTGTAGCGCAAATAGGTGGCTAGGTAGGGAATAATGCTGATATCGTCTCAAATGTCATGTTTGCTTTTAATTTCAAATTTTAATATAGTGGGAATGATGTCAGCACGCAACCAAAGAATGAGTTCGAAGTAGACCACAGTGCTGGCAATATGTATATGGTAATGCAAATTAATAATGTAATTAAGTGAAATACCCAAGTCACATTTTAGCCTACAAGAGGCAGAAACAGTTACACGAGTCTCGGTACTTACCATCGAGCTACAGCTATTCAGCACATGTAAAAAGAGCGCTGAACTGAAAGCCATAAACATTTTATATGGCCGTCAGGGCTCTTTTTACGTGTGGCCAGTTATACTCGAGTTGATCTTGCTTGATCCCTATTTTTAAACACTTCTAGTAATCAATCTTAGCCTATTGTTGCTGCTGGGCAAAGGCCTGCCCCCCTCCCCCCGTCTCCACTCGACCCTCTCTTGTGCCACCTCCGGTCACTTCTAATAATGTTTTATAATAGATAACACTGATAGTAATGTGAGCTAGTCGTTATTTTTTAGGCAAAAGTTCTTTCGAATACAGCAAAGTCAATTAAAATACATATAAACTTACATTTAATTAAATGTAAGTTTATATGTATTTTCATTGACTTATCGAATACAGAAAAGTCAATTAAAATACATATAAACTTACATTTAATTAAATGTATGTTTAAAAATAGGGATGGCACAATAGTATAGTACTGAATTATATGCAAAACAGAACCTGTTTCATTTTACATTGTTGCCAGTGTATGTATAGGTATATTTTTACCATAACAATCTCAATAATATCTTTTAGTTTTCGATTTAGTACAATTCCGTTTTTAGGTTTCAGTACCCGAAGTGTTCAACAGGACCTTATTACCGAGCCTACAACGTCCGTCCATCCGTCTTTCAGAGGCCTCTACCTCAGCAACGGTAAGCGGTAGTAGGTTAAAATTTTCACAGAATATGTTTTGTTATGACATGAATACTAGCTAATAATAAAAATATCAAGAAGGTAAACATTCCACATCTCGGCGGCAATATCGAACTGTGATTGCCCCGTTTAAAATTTAATGCTCAAAGTACTGGCTGATAAGATAGTATATGTTACTAAAAGATTTCAAACCAGGTGCAAAAATCCTTTTTATCTACACCCATATCATAAAACCTCCATAGTGTAATCAAAAACCGTAGGAAATGACCACCATTTTGACAACCAATTAGGTAAAACGAGTGCTGCAATGTTATTCCCGTATCGTTTTTAGTATAGAAATGAGATTAAATTTGGAACAGCTGTCAAAACTCAAGTGGGTCTCTATTCTAGTATCCATAGATATTAAAACAGTTATTGATACGAAACGTCAATTCAGTATGTTTTTTAATATAAACTGCACAACATTTGATCTCGAGTGACATGAGAATAGAGACTTCATTCGTTTGTCTATGATTTAAAAAAAAAATGGTCTTGACGGAGGATCGAATTGCCGCCATTATGTTGGTGTTTTGCTGAACGAAAGTAGAATTGTTGTTGAATTGAATAGAAAAAGTTGTTTGTAATTTACATTTTAGTTGAAAATATGAATAGTAAGTAGTCTTCTCGGAGTGTGTGTGATGTGAAAATGCGCCGGAACCGCACTAGTGTTTTAAGGCCTATCATTATGCAACCGTTGCATAAACTACTATTATGTTGTTAGTCCAATAATGTTGACTGCTATGGACTCGCCCTTCTCAAATAGATTAAACGAAAACCTAAATCAAACGTTAGTCAATAAAATTACATGCAAGATAAACGAAAACGAGACTAAACTAGCATGGACAACTATAACACGAAACGGAGCACACTGTCACTGGATATGCTCCAAAGTATCTTCTTAACGGCACAGATGTTACAATTTTGACAAATTAACTGAAACTTAAAAAGACTCATTATGATTTATTTATCCAAGACTGGAAAATAGCTTTGGAAAATACAATGAAATCGCATAATTACAACAAGACGATTTATAATAAAAATCGAAGACATAGACTTCAAAGTTGGTGATACCGTTTTTGTGGATAATGGAAACAAACTGAATAGGTAAAAGCTCGAAGAATTGAAAATTAAACCCTATAAAATTATAGAAAAAAATATCAACCTCGATTTTCAAGATAAACACTGGCCATAAGAAGTCAGATTCAAACTTATTTCACATTTCAAAACTAACTTCTGTCCCAGCGCTTGAAGACCATGCACAGGATGTGTGATTGTAGTATTGTTGTATCTTCTCTGGGAGAAGTAAAACTTTCTTCGGTTTCAATATTCCCGCGCATCAAGTTCAAGTGTCATCGTGACAGATCGCGAAATACGCGGATATATATTTATTTCATAATCTATGGTGAATTATAACCTATAAGAGATGTCATGAGAAAGCAATTTATTAAAACTGATTTTGATAATTGTGGTTTAGGAATCGACATTGTGATTAATAACATAAAATGTCGTTTCTTTTCTTACAGAGAAACTCAGTTGTGTTTTGATTAAATCTGTCGTCCAAAACTGCTAAGCTAATTTTACTTTTTGCAGTAGGTGAAAGAAAAGCAGATTATGCACCTCGCATCAAGTGATGTGTTACTGCGCTCGTTTTTTAAAGCCCTCACTTGTGTTCGGGCTCCAAACTAACACTCGGCACAGTAATGAATCACTTTCTGCTTGGTGCAACAATCTACTATTATATCCTCCTTGGTTATAGACCAATAATTATGACATTTTTTATAGTATCCCCGTCGTAGAAACGGGGACATGTAATTATTTGATAAAATTGTCTTATAAAAGTAATTTTTGGGAAAATACAGCGTAAGAATAGATACGTCAATATACATATACATAATTACTCAAAGCGTCAATAGATAACAATTATGAAAATAAAATAATTTACACGTAATGAATAATACTTAAGTAATGAATAAATGTAAGCTTTGAAAGCAACTACAGTTTGCGAAATTATTTTGAGTGCACTTACTGCGTTTGGGCAGGTTTTGCAGCAGCGAGCGTGTCAGGATTATAAAAGCACAGGTTTTGCGTTAACATGTATCAGTTGACTATTTGATTTCGTTCGCACCTATAATCAACAAGCAAAAATGATTTTTAAGGTGAGTTACTGATAGTTTTTTATACAGGACAAAAAGGGCACTTGTTTTATTTCTTAATTGAAGTGTTATTGCAAAAAATTAAATAAAATAATGGCGGACTTAATGCCTACATTTACATTGCGTTTTTGTTTCGTTTAGGTGAGTTGCCTTGTCGCTGTCATCGCGGTGGCAATGGCTCAGCACGGGCACGAGCACGGGCATGAGCACGGGCATGGGCATGGGCACGGGCATGGGCATGGGCACGAGCATGGGCACGGGCACGAGCACGGGCACGGGCATGGTCACGAGCACAAGATCGGGCACTCGTCGCAGCACATCTCGAAGCACGACGGCCACCACGAGGAGGTGACCATCAAGGACAAGCACGGACACAAGAAGCACGTCGACTACTACGTGAGTGTTACAAAAATATCTTCTCAACAAGCAGTGGCTCGATGAACAAAATAAAAATACTATCGATGTTCATGATTTCAGACACATCCCAAATACGAATTCGAGTACAAAGTGGAGGACCACCACACTGGCGACCACAAGACCCAACACGAGCACCGCGAGGGCGACGCCGTGAAAGGGTTCTACTCTCTGCACGAGCCCGATGGTTCCGTGAGGGATGTCCACTACCACAGCGACAAGAAAACTGGGTAAGATATTTTTCTTTGTAATAAAGTTATTTTACGCTACGAATTTCGATGTAGTTAATTTTTATAATTCAATTAATTTTGTTAAAGTGTAAATCAAAACCATCCGTTATTGGCTGGCCAAAAGTTGACAATCATCTAACAAATGCAATAAATGTAAACCATTATTCATTACGTGATTTTCATTCACAGTTTCCACGCCGAGGTGAAGCACAGCACCCACCACATTGTTCCCGAACACCATCATCATCATCATAAGGCTTAAATGTGCCTAATGTTTTATTGTAAATAGCTCCCTGTGATCGTCTTATGATTTTTATTATTGTTATTATTATAGGAAAAATGTTATATTGAATAAATCTATGAATTTTTTTCGTTATTTTACTTTTTGACTGAGTCGATAGCGGCGCAGTGGTGCCTTTCATGCTGGATGTCACGTGTTCGAGTCCCGTTAGGACTAAAATTTTATAAATAAATAAATATAAATTAAATATGTATATACTACAATAAGTTTTCTTATCGTTGTCTATACCCGGGTCAATTTAGCTTGATCCCTGATACTTTCACAAATTCCACTGTGATAAAGTTTTGTTAAAGTTGCTATTACATCAACATATATTATTTATACGCCTTACTTGCAAGTATAGCACGGGTTTTTGTGCAAAAATATTACATTTAATTAATATTAATGTCAAATATATACGATACGAAATGGGTCGCGCCGAACATATATGGCGACGTCCTCTAAAAGTTACTTCGCTAGTCTCTATCGACTCAGAAAGAGGTGTATCGATAATAACATTTCTATAACTAATTTAAATAAATGCAAGGAACCATATTTTATATTGTTTTGTGTATTAATTGAATATCGCTGTAACTTAACTTATTTGCAACTTGCAAAGTTCTTATATTCTTATAAAATAAAGTCTATTATTGGTTAGTTGACACAATGCCACATTGGCGTAGTACGGAACCTTCGTTGCGCGAGTCCCACTCGCACTTGCCTGGTTATTTATAGACATTTGCATTCAACATACATGGTTTCAAAACTAGAAATAAAACGCATCCATCTGATCTTCCTAGGTAATCAGTATCATACTTTGTATGCACCAAACCAAAGTCAGTAGAAGCCATTCATTAATTATTAGTCCATTTTCAATTGTTACACAACAAAATATAAAACATGCTTCCTTGCATTCATTTAAATTAGGTATCGAAATCTTTTTATCGTTACACCTCTTTCTTAGTCGATGGAGATTAGCGAAGTAACTTTTACAAAACGTCGCTATATAATAATATGTTCGACTCGACCCATTTCCTATCGTATATACAGCATGCCCATTTCTAATCATTTAAACCGATAAGTACTGGTTCGATTTTTGACGGTTCACAACATAGGTATAATTTTTTTTTATAAAAAAATCATAAATTTGTCTTCCCACCGACAAAAAAAAAGGTAAAAAAATACTGTAATGCTATTTGCTTATTTTTTTTGGAGAAAGATAGGTAAGTACTTTCAGCTGAAAAAATGTTCATTGTATCAGAAAAATAAATGGTTTCCTACAAAGACTCTCTAACAAAATCTTTACTTGATTTTGTAAAAATTCTCGTGAAAGAAAAATGACACCATCGGGAGTTAACCACATATTGTAAAAACTTGTGCGTTTTATGTTATTTCTGACAAAATTCAAATTTTATTGTTATTAATAGAGGAGTTATTATTGTTTTTATCTAGCAGTTCGAGTTTTAACTTCTTTTTAGGGTTCCGTACTCAAAGGGTAAAAACGGGACCCATATTACTAAGGCTCCGCTGTCCGTCTGTCCGTCCGTCCATCCATCTGTCACCAGGCTGTATCTCATGAACCGTGATAGTTAGACAGTTGAAATTTTCACGATGATGTATTTCTGTAACAACAAATACTAAAAAACAGAATAAAATAAATATTTACATGGACTCCCATACAATAAACTTGATTTTCTTGCCCGTTTTTGTACGATATTGATAACGGCAACAGGTAGACTCTTAAAATATTCACAGAATATTTAGTTATTTATTAATTTTAAAAATAAATATAGAAATTAAAATAAAACAAAAATTTAATGGTGGCTCCCATACAACAAACGCTTTGTTTTTTTTCTGCTTGATAATGGTACGGAACCCTTCGGGCACGAGTCCGACTCGCACTTGGCCGGTTTTTGTCTTTTGTATAAATAGCAGATAGGCTAGTTTTAAAGATCGACATACATCCTTATCACATTCAACGTGTGCAGCCTTTTTACCAGGTGACTATGGCCCAAGAACAAACTTTTGTAAAGAAATGTTACGCAGCCATCGTGAAGATCCCCAGTTTTTCAACAAAATCTTATGGCACTCCATAAGTTACTAAACTAGTCTTCGAAAAGTAGGGATATTTAACATGCATAATTTACATTATTACGCGTTAATCTACGAATCGTACGGAGAGATCAATTCTAGCACCAATTCGGAGTGAATATGTGGACTGAAATTGTGGACGGGCAACTAATTGATCCTAGAGAGCTTTCTGCTAGACTCAATAGACCAGAGTATTTGAAATTTTTACAGCAAGATTTAAACGGGTTGCTGAAAGAACTATGCCTCGAGATACGTCGAGATATGTGGCTACAGCACGATGGGGCCCCTCCACATATTTCAACGGGCAGTGAAAATCCATTGGACAATCCCGAGTCGCTGAATAGGAATAGGAGAGCATAATTGCGTGGCCAAGTCGTTCATCGGACCTCAACACCTTGGATTTCTTTCTATGGGGCTATTACAAGGAAGTTATATACGAATATGAAAGAAAGTCGGAGGCACAACTTCGGGAGAAAATCGAAACCGCGACTGCACTTATAAAAAATAATGCCAGCGCGTTTAGACGGATAAAGTTACATTTTATTCGTAGATGCCGGTTCTGTTAGATAGTAGGAGGTGGAAAATTCAAACACCTACTATAATTTTATTAAGTTATTTAATTTTCATTACACAAAGTTATTTTCATGAATACGATTATTTTTGTTGTTTTATTTACATACTAGTTCTGGGATAACCGAATAATTTTGTTTCTCAGACATAAAATCAGATTAAGAAAACTCGACCTGCGGCCCTAACATGCATGGCACAAGGATAAATTAGAACCGTTTATCTCTAAGTGCGTCTCTCTCACACTAGTGCCGACGAAAGAGATAGTTATAGAGATAAACGGTTCTAATTTATCTTTGTGGCATACATGTTAGGGCCGCAACTAGATTATTAAAATAATAACTCCTCAATCAATCAATGTAGTAAAGATTTTGTCAGACAGAAGTCTTTGTAGAAAACCATTTATTTTCGGACACAATCAACATTTCTTCAACTGAAAGTAGCATTTTCTGGGGTAATGTCACTTATTGTCCCAGAACCTATTTAAAGAAAAAGCCGATAGCGTAACAGCTATTTAAAAAAAATATGTACGGTGAAAGCGAATTTATGTTTTTTTTTTTATAAAAGAATCATAAATTTGAAGCGAATCAGCACTTATCGATTAAAATGATTGGAAATGACTGCTTCTAGGTCCTTGTTCAATTTGATCCAAACTTCCAAGGACACCCTGTATTTGACATTTAATTTAATGTTATGTTTTTACCCAAAACCCCGTGCTGTACTTGCAAGTAAGGCGTATAAACATATTGATGTCATAGCGACGACGTCGTTATAAATTTTTATAATCGACCGAGCGAGCGAAGCGAGTGAAGCGTCTCCGTTTCAGCTTGGGCAAAAATGCTTTCGTATGTCCAGCGGATGTCCGGATGTCCATTTGTTCTCGTCTACAGGTCACAGTTCTCAACCGATTCTCGTGAAATTTTGTGAGCAGGTGCAATAATTATATTGATTTTTTTTGTAGATTCGGTTTTTCAGAATTTTTCAAAATGGCGGAGATATGGGGGTTTTTTTGCAATTGGTGTCGGTAAACTGAACTGACCTAAGTCGTTGTATTGGGATATCCGTTTTCCAACGGCAAAGTTAAGTTTGTCGTGAGGTCCGTGAATTATTGTTCCGTTTCTTTTATCTTTGGTATCTTTTAAAGTATTTATTTAAATGATATAGTGTACTGGACAATTTTAATCTACATTAAATGCCCAAGCTAAAGAAGGTATTTGTCTCGATAAGGACTGATACTGAATAGGAGAAAATAGCTTCGCAAATAACCTAAATATTTTTTATTAATATTTTAAAGATAAAAATGGTTACTGTGAGTCAATCTTAGGAGATAGACATATGCCATCGCGGAGGCTAAGGATAAGCCAGGCGTCAGCTATTTTAGCGCCAAATAATTACATTTTTTGACGATTTGATTCAAAAAACATTGGATTTTCTCTAAAATATTAAAACTATTTAGAATGCTATGTACATATAAACCTTCCTAATGAACCAAGTCGTCCATTGGTGAAAACCGCATCTAAATGAGTTGCGTGGTTTAGGAGGAGTTAGCGGATATACAGTTTTCCAACGGCAAAGTTAAGTTTGTCGCGAGGTCTACAGCTCACGGAGCCACTAGTATTAGAATTTGTGAAAGTGTCAGGGATCAAGCTAGATAGACCCTATATTATATATGTATATAATATTTATTTATTTATTAAAATTTAGTCCTAGCGGGACACGATCACGTGACATCCTGCATGAAAGGCACCACTGCGCCGCTATGGACTTAGTCAAAAAGTAAAAACACGAAAAAAAATTAAGAGGTTTAATCAATATAAAATTTTCCTATAATTATAATAATAATAACAATAACAAACATCATAATAAGATCACAGGGCGCTATTTACAATAAAACATCAGGCACATTTAAGCCTTATGATGATGATGGTGGTGTTCGGGAACAATGTGGTGCTGTGCTTCACCTCGGCGTGGAAACTGCGAACGAAAATCACGTAATGAATAATGGTTTATATAATACTTGATTACTTTGTTAGATGATTCTCAAGTTTTAGTCGAATGGTTTCGATTTACCACTTTTGCCCAATTAATTGAATTATAAAAATTTATAGCCTCACTACATCAAAATGTATAGCCTAAAATAGCATTATTTCAAAAAAAAAGTTCTTACCCAGTTTTCTTGTCGCTGTGGTAGTGGACATCTCTCACGGAGCCATCAGGCTCGTGCAGAGAGTAGAACCCTTTCACGGCGTCGCCCTCGCGGTGCTCGTGTTGTTTCTTGTGGTCGCCAGTGTGGTGGTCCTCCACTTTGTACTCGAATTCATATTTGGGATGAGTCTGAAAGCAAGAACATCGTTAGTATATTTATTTCGTTCAACAAGTCACTGCTGGTTGAGAAGATGTTTTTGTAACACTCACGTAGTAGTCGACGTGCTTCTTGTGTCCGTGCTTGTCTGTGATGGTCACCTCCTCGTGGTGGCCGTCGTGCTTCGAGATGTGCTGCGACGAGTGCCCGATCTTGTGCTCGTGCCCATGCCCGTGCTCGTGCCCGTGGCCATGCTCATGCCCATGTCCATGCCCGTGCTCATGCTCGTGCTCGTGCCCGTGCTGAGCCATTGCCACCGCTATCAAAGCGACAAGGCAACTCACCTAAGCGAAACAAAAACGCAATGTTAATGTAGGCATTAAGTCCGCCATTTCTTTTTTTTTGTGCAAGAACACTTCAATTAAGAAATAAAACAAGTATCCTTTGTCTTGTTTAAAAACTATCAGTAACTCACCTTAAAAATCATTATTGCTTGTGGATTATAGGTGCGAACGAAATCAAATAGTCAACTGATACATGTTAACGCAAAACCTGTGCTTTTATAATCCTGACACGCTCGCTGCTGCAAAACCTGCCCAAACGCAGTAAGTGCACTCAAAATAATTTCGCAAACTGTAGTTGCTTTCAAATCATACATTTATTCATTACTTATTATTAATTACGTACAAATTAATTTATTTTCATAAATTAAAGTTGTCTATTTACGCTTTGAGTAATTATGTTTATATTATAATATATATTGACGTATCTATTCTTCCGCTGTATTTTGGCCCAAAAATTACCAAACAATTACATGTCCCTGTTTCTATGAAAACATGTCATAATTATCGTTCTGTAAGGAGGATGTAAAGATACTAAATTAATTTAAAGACGCAGAAATTTAAGGCCGCATTCCCATTTTTGATCGACTACAAAACAGGAGGAGGTTCTCATTTCGTCATGTATGTATTTTGTTTTTTATTATTTTTATGAAAGTATGTCCACGCAAAACTCCGTCAAATATGAACCGATTCGGATATTCTATTTTTTTTGATTGGAAAGTTAAATTTGCTATTTGGTTCCATTTCCGTTAGACGTACCAAGACATGTTAATGGAATCTATGACGAATCGATGGAATTCTTTAAATATTATAAGCACAGAAGTAGCAATTTTGATATTTTCTGTATTAACTTAAGCACTTGCGTTCGAAAAGTTGTTGATACCTGGGACATATTGTCCAATTAGGTAGGTAGCTTCGAGAAAGAGGTCAATAATCGAATCCGACTCGGCTGGGCATCGTTCGGGCAGCTATCAATTATAGTAAAAAAGCGTGGGGTGCAATTTTCTATATTTTCATAATGACTCTAATTTTATAAATAGCTACCAAAGAAATAATTGTAACATTTAATACCAAGTACCCCACGTTTTTTTACTATAATTCAATTATTTGTTAATGACTTAATTTTTATTCTAATCTTATCCCCAATTGATTAGTCATAATTGATTGTTGGAATTTATATTACTGTAACACAAACTCTTCATATTTAAGCATTATTTTCTATTTTGTAGTTCGGTTTGCTATTAAAGCGTGCTTTTTAGTATTTTTAAACTATATTCTTCCTAGCTAGGCTATCTTTCGAAAATTAGTCATTGAAAAAGTTCGTTGGATAAAATTTAAGGAGATAGTTTGTAGATTAACATACTTACCGCTAGTGCTTTGCGAAATACTATTACAAATATTGCGTTCACTCCTCGACTTCATTTTTAATTGCCAATAAATTAAAACGAATTCAATTTCGCCGTCTTTTAAGTAATATAAAAGCTCAATGTTTTCTGAAAAAGTATCAGATTGCAATATTTCTTCATTGAGTAAAGTACAGTTGGGTTATCTGAATTCATAATGTATTTAAAGGTATTAATATCATATAATTATAATCTATAATAAAATAAATAATTTATGTCATATATTAAACCATACATTAAATTAAATACATTAAAAAATATGCTTGAAAAATATATTATAATAGTCTGATATAAAAGATATCTTATTATTTGTTTTAGGTATTAGTAAGTCTACTTGCTCTCATCGCGGTAACAGTAGCTCAGCATGGGCACGGGCATGGGCACGAGCACAAGCACGAGCACAAGATCGGACACTCGTCGCAGCACATCTCGAAGCACGACGGCCACCACGAGGAGGTGACCATCACAGACAAGCACGGACACAAGAAGCACTTCGACTACTACGTGAGTGTTACAAAAATGTATCTTAACAAGCAGTGGTTCTTTGAGCGGAATAACAATTTAACGATAATTACACTTTCAGACTCATCCCAAATACGAGTTCGAGTACAAAGTGGAGGACCACCACACCGGCGACCACAAGACCCAACACGAGCACCGCGACGGCGACGTCGTGAAAGGGTTCTACTCTCTGCACGAGCCCGATGGCTCCGTGAGGGATGTCCACTACCACAGCGACAAGAAAACCGGGTACGACCTTATTTTTATTTCATTCAATAGTCGAAATTTCCAGAAAATGATTTAAATAAATCAAAACATTTATTTAACGATTTGGCCACCTTTTTATTCGTCACATCAATAAATAAAATAGGTTGAATTCTGTCTTCCGGCGGTAGATACGGACAAACCCGTTATTACTGAAAAGAAACGCTTCAAGAAACTCAACAGAAAGGCATGTGTTAAAAAAACACAATGGGATTGATAAACATGAATTTTCATAAGAACAGGCGGTTTGCAAAATGTTAAATCAAAATCGCAACAACAATGTAAACGGCGATAAATATCTTACAATAAATGTAAATAAGCCTAAATAAGCCTAAACTTTATTCGTTACATGATTTTCTTTTACAGATTCCACGCTGAGGTGAAGCACAGCACCCACCACATTGTTCCTGAACACCACCATCATCATTAAGCCTAAGAGTTTCTCATGTAATTTTAAATAGCTGCCTGTGATCATCCTATGACTGTCGTTACTGTTATTATTTTAGGAAATGAATACTGGTCTGAAATAAACTTGTAAATTTAACATTATGTTTTTATTTAAATTAATTATTACAGAACTTCACAAAGCATAAATAGTATTATGTTTTGTCACATTAATGTCATTGGGGTAAAATTTATGCGGTCGATTATGGGTCGATTCAATTAAATAACCGACCAAATGTAGTCGCAACATGTACAATGTACGCCACCCTACATTGTACATGTTGCGACTACATTTGGTCGGTTTTTTTCGTCGTAACAGCCCCAAGTTACGGTCCTATAAACTCATTAACTAATGGAGCCTAATAAAACTTATTTGTTATAGTCCTCTTTAAAATTTTGTTAGTATAGATACTTACATACTCTTTAATTTTAGATATTCTGCAGATTACTAAAATGTGCAGCTTTTGCATTAGGAAGGGAACTTTTTGAGCTGAATATTTCCTAAATGCTTATTGCTTATAATATCATATTTTTGAAAGAGCCACTTTCGGTCGACCCGCCAGAGGTTTAATACAATCATCTTCGTTTTTTATTTGTGTGAAATATCACAAAAAAATGAGTATTCTATTTATTGTCCTTGTGTCCATGGTAAACATTTGATATTGTACTCGTACCTACCTCTTAATATCAGATTTGTAATTTATTGGTCATCGATAAGACAAGTGTTGTTTTGTATTAGTAAATAAATGTTGTTTTGAAGTTATCCAAAGTTCCTCGCTTAATCGTTGATTGAGAGTCACTAGTACCCGTGTCGAACCCCCACCCTGGGATTCATGCAGTGTTGCCACATTGGTGAACTTTTCACTAGTTCTGGTGATTTTTTGGATTTTAATCATTTAACGTATTTTTTTTGGTAATTTTTAGCAATTTTTTTTTTCAAAAAACAGTATAGCAACACGCACGGCATCTGTATTCAGTATTGTGTATGAAGTGTTACCTCATCTCCCACAAAAAACTGCCTGCGAAGTTTGAGGTTGCGGGTTCGAATCTTGCGATGGGTATATCTCAATATTTATTTATGAAATATTCTTATTAATGAAAAATCACGATTGTGTGAATATAACGACTGAAAACGAGGATAAAATAACGAATGTGATTAATTGCTGTTGTGTAGAATTCCGATTGTGCAGAATTACGAATAGGAAGAATCACGACTGTACACAAATAATGACTGTGCATAGTAGCAAATGTCGTGAAATACTATTGTGTGGAATTCATATTGTACATAATTGCCAATAGGAAGAATCGCTTTTAAACACAAATAATGACTGTGCACAGTAGCGAATGTGATGGAAGTAGATACTATTGTGTAGAATTCAAATTGTGCAGAATTGCGAATAGGAAGAAACGATATTAGCATGAACGTTGAATATTAATCCCTTTCAAAATTACTGAAAAACATTCAAATTAGTCATCATCATAATTAAGATCCCCGAAACTAATATTAATATCCGGGATTATAGAGAAAATATAAGCTTATTCCTAACTTACGAATACTTTATAGATAAAAACATACATAAACATACATATACTTACCCTCCATGAATTTGATACAAACATTCGAGCTCATCACACAAAGATAGGGTTTGTTTCTATTTCTTCAAACTCTTTAAAGTCTTAGTTCAATGTTAAATCTTCTTAGAAGCGTATTACGTATTTATTTCCTTCTTTTTCTTTATATTTCTGGCAGACTTCGACCAAAATAAATTGGCAGGCAGATTTGTTTGAAGTTTCAGCAGATTCGATCTGGCAAAGTCGCCATGGTTAATTGGAGCAAAGCTCCATGTATCATTATTACCTAAGTAAGTTGAATAAATATGGCTGTTTACAAAACGCATCATGGAGTTTTATTGACTTCAGTCAGAGTCACTCTCATCGTTTATTATATTACAGAACTTTGCATAATTTAAAAAAAAAAATTGTTTACTAATATTCTCGATGACCCACAAAGATGATTGTTTGGGTTACCTCTTTGAAAGGTATTACAAATATTTAGTAACTATTCAGCTCAAAAATGGTAACTTCTGTAAATTTCTGTACGAGTTCTGTGTCTGCACCCCGTGCATAAGGCAATACCCGTACATTATTAAAATCTGCTGTTAGGATACTTACTTTTTAGTAGATACCCTTTTTTATATAAAAATATTTAAAAAACATCAAAACTTGGAAGACACGACGAAAGATTCAAGCATACAACTCAACATTGTGCAATATTGTGCATATTCGGCATTCATTTGGCCGGTTGATTTTATTGAATCAACTGCATCAATTGTACCCCAATGATATTTATACGACAAAACATAATTATGTTTTAAAGCTCCTCGTTTTTAAAGAGTGGCGAGCGATGTTTCTGAAGTTTTGCAATTTAAATTAAAACAAAATTAAATTTTCAAGTTTATTTCAGACAATGTGATGTGTGATATACTTAAATTAATAACAATAATAAGAGGCATAGGATTTAAAATTACATGAGAAACTCTTAGGCTTAATGATGATGATGATGATGTTCAGGAACAATGTGGTGGGTGCTGTGCTTCACCTCGGCATGGAATCTGCGAAAGAAAATCACATAATTAATACATTTAACGTTTATTTACTTAGTAAGATGATAGATAGATAGATAGATAGATAGATCATTTATTTGTACTAAGCATACATTGTCAACAAGGGTATATCCCTTAAAATACATTCATCGGTTCAACAATAAAATTACAAATTAAATCACATTACATTATAACAAATTAATTACACATATAATTGCACTAACCTAAACCGTGATGCTTATCACAATCTGAATAAAAGTGCAGTTACACGTTTTCTCGGCAATTTATAATTATAGCTGTCTTACTAACTTACTAACTTAAGAAGTTAGAGGAAGATGCCTATAATTTTATTATGCATTGCAAACATAATGTTATTATGAAAATATTAATTTCGCCAATTAAAGATATGAAAATAAGGTCTTACCCAGTTTTCTTGTCGCTGTGGTAGTGGACATCCCTCACGGAGCCATCGGGCTCGTGCAGAGAGTAGAACCCTTTCACGGCGTCGCCCTCGCGGTGCTCGTGTTGGGTCTTGTGGTCGCCAGTGTGGTGGTCCTCCACTTTGTACTCGAACTCGTATTTGGGGTGAGTCTGAGAGTGTATAATAGTGTATAAAAATAAGAATAGTTTATATCTTTATTCTGTTCAAGCATAAGCTAGTGCTTGTAAATAATTTGTTTTAAAACACTTACGTAGTAGTCGACGTGCTTGTGTCCGTGCTTATCGTGATAAGTCACTTCCTCGTGGTGGCCGTCGTGCTTCGAGATGTGCTGCGACGAGTGCCCGATCTTGTGCTCGTGCCCGTGCCCATGCCCGTGCTGAGCGACCGCCACCGCGATGAGAGCAAATAGACTTACTACCTAAAATAATTATTGACAGTTATTATAATACATTTTAACATGTCTATTCTATCAAACTTTGTTGATTGTAGTATTTAATATTTTTGACTTATTACAATAATAAATTTATTATCACAACATATTATTTTTATTACCTTTAAATACATTATAAATTCAAATAACTCAACTGTACTTTATCCAATGAATAAATATTGTTAACTGATACTTGTTCAGAAAACGCTTAGTTTTTATATTACTCAAAAGACGGCGAAATTGACTTCATTTAAATTTATTGGCAATTAAAAATGAAGTCGAGGACTGAACGCAGTGTTCGTAATGTTATTTCGCAAACCGCTTTGTTCAGCAATGACAGCGGTTATTATGTTAATTTGCATACTATCCCTTTGAGTCGTAAAGTTTTTTTAATGAGAATTTTTCGAATGGTACTTATACTATCTGGAATAGTTTAAGAGGTTTAACTTAGATTCGTATTATTATAATGATTTTTTTTCTTCATGTAATTAAATAAGATAATAGTGGTCGGGTACAACTTGTGAACGCAATACTAAGGAAATTAGACTGTAATTAAATTATCTATAATTTAATCTAAATAACAAAATAGTTTTTAAGTATAAAATATGTAATAAGCGTTTATAATAATTGCTTGGTTTATAACAATAATAATAATTTAATTATCTTTTATATTATAAAGTGCCAAGGCGACCGAGCGTCGCTCGACGTCTTAATTTATTTTATTTCTTTCTTTATTTCATTCCTTCTCAGGGATGATACCTATTTAGATAAACTTAGAAAGTAATAATAATAATTATTTAAAATTTCCTGATGTGGGTAATTATTTATCCAAAATCAGGGAACAAAATATTCCCCTTCACACTACGCTTTAATTTCATCACTATGACCTTAAATACTCAGCACAAAGCAGTCCTTATTTTCTCTAGAGCAATAAAATTGCATACATATTATTACGTCGCTAGTCGGGCTTTATACTGTTACTTTTTTTACCAACTTTTTGCAGTAGTTAAAGAAAAGCAGATCACGTCGCATTCAGTGATGTATAATATTGCGCTCGTGTTTTTGGAGGCCCTCACTTGCGTCGGGCTCCAACTAACACTCGGCGCAACGATGAATCACTTTCTTCTTGGTGCAACAATCTACTATAGGTATGTCAATAGAAAACATTAATAACAGTAAATCATTTATATTCAAGTTAAACCATTTATTCAGTAATAAATAAATGCAAGATTGGAAAGCAATTTTACTCGTAGTTTGCGAAACTATTTCGACTGTAGTGCGTTTGAGCAGGTTTTGCATAGGTATATTGGCGAGCGTTCAGTATTATAAAAGCACAGGTTATTTGTTAACTCGTATCAGTTGACATTTGGATTTCGTTCGCATTTAAAATACATAAACAATAATGTTGTTTAAGGTGAATTACTTACTAATCGTTTTTTAATTTAGCAAAATAAGGCGCTTTAATTATTTATTTATTGAAGTGTATTGCACAAAACAAAACAAAGAAATGGCGGAGTTAATGCCTACATTTACATTGCTTTTTAGGGTTCCGTACCTCAAAAGTAAAAAACGAAACCCTTATAGGATCACTCGTGTGTCTGTCTGTCTGTCTGTCTGTCCGTCAGTCACATCCAATTTGCTCCGAAACTACAGGACCGATTGAGTTGAAATTTGGTATACATATGTAAGTTAGTGACCACAATACTGCACGTTTAGCACGACCTGCCCGCGAGTCATTTGTCGCTCAGTGTATCCCTTACATATTTGACTAGTTTGAAACAGACGCACCGAGCGACAAACAACTCGCGAGCGTGTCGTGCTAGCCTCCCTGACGCGTGACGTAAATATATGAATTTTAAACATGAGGGCCACTTTCGGGGGGTAAATTAGAAAATGAAAAAAAAATGCACCTTATATCGTGTGACATATCGTGTATATATATATATATATATATATATATATGATATGTATACCAAATGAAAGGGCTTATTGTGAGGATCTATAATATATTTTATTTGAATTTTAACTAAAATAGTTTGGAAGTTTTTATAAAAATAGGTGAAAATTGACCAGCCCCCCGAAAGTCCGCAACTACTGGGGCTAAAATTTTGAAAAAAATACGGAAAATAGTTCTTTACATATAAATTACAGGAAAACCCATAAGAAGTCTATGGTATTTAAAGTAACCTAGTAAACTTCAGATAATCATGTACGGAACGGAACCCTCTCCACGCGAGTTTAACTCGCACTTGTCCGGTCGCGGTTTTCAATTTTGTCTCATTTAGGTGATTTGCCTCGTCGCTACCATCGCGATTGCAGTTGCTCAGCATGGGCACGAGCACAAGCACGAGCACAAGATCGGGCACTCTTCGCAGCACATCTCGAAGCACGACGGCCACCACGAGGAGGTGACTTATCACGATAAGCACGGACACAAGCACGTCGACTACTACGTGAGTATTAAAAAAATGTCTTCTTACAAGCAGTGGCTCTTTGAGCGGAATAACAATATTAACGATAATGACACTTTCAGACTCATCCCAAATACGAGTTCGAGTACAAAGTGGAGGACCACCACACTGGCGACCACAAGACCCAACACGAGCACCGCGACGGCGACGTCGTGAAAGGGTTCTACTCTCTGCACGAGCCCGATGGCTCCGTGAGGGATGTCCACTACCACAGCGACAAGAAGACCGGGTAAGACCTTATTTTCATTTCTTTATACAGCGAAATTTCCATCACAATTATTTTGAAGGTATCAATTAATTATTAACAGTATGTTAACAAAGTATTAAATCTCTACAAAAATCTGTATAAGGCATCAATCATAAACATCTTACTAAGTAAATCAACGTAAACTTTATTCATTGTGACTTTCTTGTATTTGCAGTTTCCACGCTGAGGTGAAGCACAGCACCCACCACATTGTTCCCGAACACCACCATCATCATCATTAGGATTAAATGTACCTAATTTTCTTTTGTAAATAGCTCTCTGTGATCGTCCCATGATTTTTGTTATTGTTATTATTTTAGAAAAAGATGTATTTTAATAAATCTGTTAATTTTATATTCCATGATTTTATTTAGATTATAGAAAATCCTGATGAACTTACTGAAAGGGATACCATTTAATCTATATACATATAATAAAATCGTAAAGTGGAAAAAGTCTGTACATTGAAGATAAAAATGAAAACATGCTATGGGCTATGGGCTTCAGAATGAGCAGCAGAACAAATTCTAATGGTTTTTGAATTTCATGTCTGTTTGTCTGATGTTCGCGATAAACTTTAAAACTACTGGATGGATTTCAATGCGGTTTTCGATAATATATCCAGGAACACTTCAGGCAGGATATAGGCTATAGAAACTTTTGGAAATAAAAGTGGAAGGGGGTAAAAGAGGGGGTGGAAGTTAGTATGCGAAAAACTGTTTGGATGACTTTATTAACTTAAAACTTGGTATAAATACTCTTCTAAATAGAAAAATAGGTATGCGATATAAAACAATATGACACTAAAAAGGGGGCCTGGGGGCGTTAAACTTTGTATTGTAAAAACCGATTCCATTTGTTTATCGACTTGAAACTTGGTATATATGCAGTTCAAAACAAACAATTAGGTAGGTAACCGTTTCTTAAAATAAATTATTGTGTGTGTGTGTTTGTGTATGTTTGTTACAACTTAGCTCCATATGGCTGAACGTATTTTCATGAAACGTCGTATATAGCTAGACTTTAGCTTCTGGAATAGAAAATAGGGTCATTTTTGTCCCAAATAACTCAAAAGTTGTCGAGAGTATAATTACAACCGCATTCCACGCGGACGAAGTCGCGGGCGGAAGCTAGTTATTAATATAAATTGTATATTTGTCCTTTGTCAAACTCAAAAGGTGGCACATGTAACTGAGGGACGAGAAAAATCAAGGGTATAGTCTTCAAAAATGATTGAGGTTCAAAATGACATTTTTAGTGATTAGTGACATATTTAAGTGCTTCTAAAGTCGTAAAAATCTGTAACGCATTATATAAGATTATATTACAAAATACCACTGAAGCATACTTAACTTAGGTATATATATTACACGCATGTATAATCCTATATTATGGACGACTATTCGGTAACGTCTAAGTGATATTGTAGCGACTCGAGAGCGAGATTCGCATCCCGCTCTTACGCATTACGCATCGTGCGGAAGAGCGAGATGAGAATCTCGCTCGCGAGTCGCTACAATGCCACTTAGACTTTCCCGGATAGAGGCGCAGGACAGACATACAATATGTAGTTCACGATTTCGTAGGCCAATATTAATATTTTTTTATTGTTTTCTGTTAAACTCCGGTAAAATATATGTACTCCTTGGACGAGGCGTTATCATGTCCAAACTGGCTGCACTGAAAACCAGCGTCAGTCGTCAGCGTAGCCACAAAACGTTGGAGAACGTTTGGTGCGCAAAAAACTGAGTGAAAAGCATTTTGGGATTAATATCAGAATGCGAATGACTCTGATACTATACGTTATATGTATATATATTATAATTTATTTGATGTATGTAGTGATGAGTACCTACTATAGTTTTATATTATGTTTTTATTTAATATTCGTTGTAGTGGTAGAGCCAAACAGTAATCCTCACTAGATGATTACTGTTCGAATGGGCCGGCTCGACCGGGGCAGTACCACACTCTCACAGAATATCGGCGTAAAGTAATAGCTTGCTATTGCGTTTCATACGGTAAGTGACGAGAACCGGAGGCCTATTCCCTCATCCCTATCCCATCCCTTTTCCCCATCCTCCCTAGACTGGCAACGCATTGGCAGCACTTCTGGTGTTCCATGGGCGGCGGTGACCACTTTCCATCAGGTGGACCGTCAGCTCGTTTGTCAGTCAATGACATAAAAAAATAAAAATAAAATATTGTTTGATTTGTGAATAAATTATTTTCAATTAAAATTTTCATAAAATGATGGATGTGTCTCTCTTTTAACTTTTTGACTATGGAGTGGAAATTTCTGAAAAAACTTAAAACCCTTTAATGAAAATTGATTTGAAGTTATTTTGATACATGTCATATTTTCGATTACACCGCAGATATATTAAATTTATCGATAACTGTTTCAAATACTTATTTGAAAGTGACATTTCATAGTAGATAGGTATTAAGTTCACCGAATAAAATAGAAATTAACTAATTATAGGGTTAATAATGATAGTTAATATTTAATTTAAATAATTTTTAGGCATACTTTTAAGGGATTTTAACATACAAATATTTTTATTCAAATATATTATTTTCGTAAACCTGAGCGGACAAGACTGTCATGTTATGTCAACGTCTTATTTATCTGTATAGGATGAAAACCGTTATCGTTTTTAATCGACCTATACGGACTTTATACTGTATAATAGGTATGCAAGTTGCATGTTCATATTATTATGTTATCTCATAGTCATAACTGTCATAAGAAAGTACAATTTATCGATAAATTAATATCGTTCGGAAGTCCCTAGGACAGTGTCTTACAATCACCAACAAGTTTATTTCATGGACAATTTTACAGGGAAGTTTAGAATCCTGTAGTATATTAGAATTTTAAACTTTATTCATTCGTTAAGCTTTAAATGTTTATGACGATCCTAAAGTAGAATACGTTCATGTTTAGGCTGACATCAGCGGCCCTGGCACGCCAGACACGGGGATGAGTTAAGCCCGTTTTTCTCTCTAACTACCTCTTTTGTCGGCACTATCAATCGTTGAGGAGTTCTCCTGGTTCTTCACAACCGATACTATTTTATCACATGGATTTTTTAGGAAAATAAGTTGCTTCCGAACCGAGCAATCTTATCGCCACCCGTGAAATACTTACCATTTCATCATTTGGGAGTTCCGGTGATCATCTATGGTCTTCTTCAATAGTTCCACTTCACCAAATAATGTCTTTAGAACTTAACTGCTTGAGTTATTACAGAAAATACTAATAAAATTGCTATATGCGTGCCTATAATATTTGAAGAGTTCAATCGATTCCTCATAGATCCTCTCATCATACCTCCACTTTGACTACAACGGGACCAAACTGGAAAAAGACCCTACCGATTAAAAAAATCATTTTCTAAATTGGGTAATAATTGAAGGAGTTGTGAAGTAATAAACATAAAAAAGCGGCCAAGTGCGAGTCGGACTCGCCCATGAAGGGTTCCGTGTTTTATGACGTATTAAAAAAAACTACTTACTATATCTCGTTCAAACCAATTTTCAGTGGATGTTTACATGGTAATGTACATCATATATTTTTTTTAGTTTTATCATTCTCTTATTTTAGAAGTTACAGGGGGAGCGTGACACACATTTTACCACTTTGCAAGTGTATCTCGCGCAAACTATTCAGTTTAGAAAAAAATGATATTAGAAACCTTAATATCATTTTTGAAGACCTATCCATAAATACCCCACACGTATGGGTTTGATTTTTTTTTTTGAGTTTTAGGTCGAAGTAAGTTTTTTTTTCTATTTTTATGTGAAAATTTTAATGCGGTTCACAGAATACATCTACTTACCAAGTTTCAACAGCATAGTTGTTAAAGTTTCGGAAAAAAGTGGCTGTGACATACGGACGGACAGACAGACATGACGAATCTATAAGGGTTCCTTTTTTTGCCATTTGGCTACGGAACCCTAAAACATACTACCGAATTGAGAACCTCCTCCTTTTTTTAAGTCGGTTAAAAATAAAGTTAAGGAACAATAGGCGGTATTATCGCTAAATATATCGGGGTTTCTTCCCGACAATCTCAATAGAGAAAAGAAACCAATGAAGGCCCTTTGACCCCATCACAAAGCTCCAACTTGTCCTCAACGAGACCAATCTGGAAGACTATCGATATTATATATTTTTTGTCAAAATATTACACAAATATTCAAGTTCTGAGGTAGCAAAGACTTTAAAGATAGTTTTAAATTCGGGTAACAACAGGGCACCATTGGTTAATTTGCAAAGAAAGTTGAGGTATTTTTAATAAAATCTCATTAGTATATTATTACAATATATTTTTAATTTTTAAAAGGTAAGTTTCTAAAATATTAACAAGAATAATAGAACAATAACAAGTATTTACAGCAAGGAGAAACTCTTAATGTTTATAATTGGTTAATGATGATGGTGGTGTTCAGGAACAACGTGATGAGTGCTGTGCTTCACCTCGGCGTGGAATCTGCCAAAAAGTATAAGATTTATAATATGAATCCCTACTTCCCTACTTAATAATATTATGAATTATGCGATCGATTACACAAACGCGATTCTTCCCATACAATATGGATGACACAAAACTGCAGTTTACTACGAAGTAATGTATATAGTAGTTGTAACGAATGTAGCTGTATGCACTGTAATGTAGTTTTTTTTACATATAGATAGGTAGGTCAGTAGCAGGTTAATAAAAACGTTCTTATTTAAATTTTTTCATACTGCGAACAGTGTTTATCTTGTTTATTTTCCATTCTATTTAATATTATTTATTTCAGATTAATATGTTTATGGGACGGAGAGGGACATAAGCTCCTTTTAATACTGAAAAAAGCACGATTCCCCAGTGAACAGCGATAACCAAATTCCACGCGGACGAAGTTGCGGGCAAAACCTAATATAAAGTAAAGTGATTTTGACCGGTTCTACCATATAAATAGAGTGCTTTAAGTAGTACATAAAAAAGTTATTACCCGGTTTTCTTGTCGCTGTGGTACTGGACATTCCTCACGGAGCCATCGGGCTCGTGCAGAGAGTAGAACCCTTTCACGGCGTCGCCCTCGCGGTGCTCGTGTTGGGTCTTGTGATCGCCAGTGTGGTGGTCCTCCACTTTGTACTCGAACTCATATTTGGGATGTGTCTGAAAGTTTAAATATCATAACTATTTTTATTCCGTTCAAAGAGCCACTGCTTGTTAAGATACATTTTTGTAACACTCACGTAGTAGTCGACGTGCTTCTTGTGTCCGTGCTTGTCCGTGATGGTCACCTCCTCGTGGTGGCCGTCGTGCTTTGAGATGTGTTGTGAGGAGTGCGCGTGCTTGTGCTCATGCCCATGCCCGTGCTCGTGCTTGTGCCCGTGCTGAGCGACCACCGCCACGATGAGAGTGACGAGGAATATTGCCTAAACGTGACAAAGAAGGCAATGTAAATAGCTAATTTGCAGGAATTAAGACTGTCATTTCTTCTTATTTGTTCAATTATTGGTGTAATAAAAATAATAATAATAATAGTAAAAGAAGTGGTCTGAATTTAAAAGATTTAAATAAATAATAATTTACCTTAAGAAACATATTGTTTTTTGTTTATAAGATCGAAATCCAATTATCAACTGATACCCGTTAACACAAAACCTGTGCTTTTATAATACTGACACTCGCTACTGCAAAACCCGCCCAAACGCAGTACAGTCGGTGTAATTTCATAATCTTGTTTGCCCCTTCTAAAATGTTATGCTTAAAGTATTGGCTGATAAAATAGTATAGACTACTGAAACAAAAAAAAATTGGCGTAATATGAAAAATACAAGTTTTCTGTGAATCTATTCGCTTCTGAACCACACGACCGATTTTAATATTAGGTCCTTACATATGAAATTAGCGTTTTGTCGTACTGACCACTTTGATCTGAAATATCTCCTCTTTGGTTAAGAATTCCAAATTCAAATTTATAAATTCATTTAGTTGGTACATTTGAGTTTTGAAAACAGTTATTCATTTGTTTTTTTATCATTATTTTTTTCTTTGGCGTCGCTTATTACCGCACAATGGAAAACATGAAATATCGGTATATTTACGAGTATACGAGTTCTACCGTGGCACCAGTGCTGCAGAAACAGCTCGAAGGATTAATGATGTGTACGGCGCTGGTGTCGCAAAAGAAAGCACGGTACGTTTTTGGTTTCAACGTTTTCGTTCTGGAAATTTTGACCTTCAGAACCAACCCCATGGACGGCCGGAGACCAAAGTGGAAAATGAAGAATTAAAGGCTATTGTGGAAGCGGATCCATCACAAAGCACTTCAAAGGTAGCTGCAGGCTTCGGGGTAAGTGATAAAACTGTATTAATCCACTTGAGGCAAATCGGGAAAGTAAAAAAACTTGAACGATGGGTACCTCATGAATTGAGTGAATCGAACTTGCAAACATGTGTCTACTGTTGTGTTACTTTGCTCAACCAACACAATAATGAAGGGATTTTAAATCGAATCATTATTTGTCATGAAAAGTGGATACTGTACGATAATCGAAAACACTCGTCGCATTGGCTGAACCCTGGAGACCTAGCCAAATCCTGCCCTAAACGAAAATTGACTCGGAAAAAGTTACTTGTGAGTGTTTGGTGGACTAGCGCCGGTGTCGTTCACTACAGCTTTCTAAAATCTGGCCAAACTATTACGGCAGATATCTATTGTCAGCAATTGTAAACCATGAAGGAAGAACTAGCTGCTAAACAACCGAGATTGGTCAAACGCTCTAGGCCACTGCTGCTTCACGACAACGCAAGACCACACACTGCACAAAAAACAACCACTAAGTTAGATATGCTACAATTGGAATGTCTGCGACATCTACCGTACTCCCCGGACCTTGCTCCAACAGATTACCATTTTTTCCGGAATTTGGACAACTTCTTACAAGGAAAAAAATTCAACTCCGGTGCGGCAGTCCAAACCGCTTTCAAAGAGTTTATTGATTCTCGCCCCCATGTTTTCTTAGTAAAGTGATCAATGAACTACCTATGATATGGCAAAAGTGCATAGATAACAATGGTGCATAATTTGATTAATTAAATATATTTTACAAAAAAAAATGACTTTATATTCCTCCCGTACAAAACACCAATTTCATATGTAAGGACCTAAATAGGATATCTTAAGATTCATTCATTCATTCATTAAGAATTAAATAATTTATATCCAAGTTAACCCATTAATCAAGAATAAATAAATGCAAGATTGGAAAGCAATTTTACTTGTAGTTTGCGAAACTATTTCGACTGTAGTGCGTTTGAGCAGGTTTTGCATAGGTATATTCGCGAGCGTTCAGTATTATAAAAGCACAGGTTTTGTGTTAACACGTATCAGTTGACATTTGGATTTCATTCGCATTTAAAATACATGAACAATAATGTTGTTTAAGGTGAATTACTTACTAATCGTTTTTTAATTTAGCAAAATAAGGCGCTTTAATTATTTATTTATTGAAGTGTATTGCACAAAACAAAACAAAGAAATGGCGGAGTTAATGACTACATTAACATTGCTTTCTCTCGTTTAGGTGATTTGCCTCGTCGCTATCATCGCGATCGCAGTTGCTCAGCATGGGCACGAGCACAAGCACGAGCACAAGATCGGGCACTCTTCGCAGCACATCTCGAAGCACGACGGCCACCACGAGGAGGTGACTTATCACGATAAGCACGGACACAAGCACGTCGACTACTACGTGAGTGTTACACAAATGTCTTATTAACAAGCAGTGGCTCTTTGAACGGAGTAACAATATTAACGATAATTACACTTTCAGACACATCCCAAATACGAGTTCGAGTACAAAGTGGAGGACCACCACACTGGCGACCACAAGACCCAACACGAGCACCGCGATGGCGACGTCGTGAAAGGGTTCTACTCTCTGCACGAGCCCGATGGCTCCGTGAGGGATGTCCACTACCACAGCGACAAGAAAACCGGGTAAGACCTTATTTTCATTTCTTTATACAGCGAAATTTCCACCCCAATTATTTTGAAGGTATCAATCAATAATTAACAGTAGGTTAACAAAATATTAAATCTCTACAAAAATCTGTATAAGGCATCGATCATAAACATCTTACTAAGTAAATCAACGTAAACTTTATTCATTGTGACTTTCTTTCGTTCGCAGTTTCCACGCCGAGGTGAAGCACAGCACCCACCACATTGTTCCTGAACATCATCATCATCATTAGGATTAAATGTGCCTAATTTTCTTTTGTAAATAGCTCTCTGTGATCGTCTCATGAATTTTGTTATTGTTATTATTGCAAAAAAAAAATGTATCTTAATAAATCTGTTAATTTTACGTCGTGATTTTAATGAACTTATTGAAAGGAATACCCATTATATTGTTATTAACATAAATTCTGTAATATTTGTCCTTTGTCAAACTCAAAAGGTGGCAAAAGTAACTGAGGGATGAAAAAATCCAGGCCTTTAAAAATGATTGAGGTTCAAAATGACCTTTTTAAGTCAAATTAGTGAGATAAGTGCTTCTAAAGTCGTAAAAATATTCCGTAACGCACAATATAAGATTATATTACAAAATACAACTGAAACATACTTTATGTACATTAAACGCATGTGTAATCCTATCAGAACAGACAGACAACATTTTTTTCACGATTTCTTAGGCCAATATGAATGAATTACTGTTATTTTATTTGCTAGGGTGACTGGGGGATTACTACGAATCTACATGCGATTCTCTTTGGGCCATAAACAGAACTGTGTCGCTCTTTCATGCCATGCCATATTTTTTTCATAATAATCGCTTATCAAACAACACCGCTCAAGTCATTTTGACCAGCATTACAGGAGAGCGAAAAAACCGTGTAGGTTTTTTTTTATATTTAGAGGTGGATAGATAGATTTTGCTCAGATTAGGAATGGATGAGTTAAATAATGTTAAGAATAATCCCATATTTTTTGTATTTACATGATGATTTATTAATTTATTTTAATAATTACACAGTATTACAGTAAGACACTAAGGCACTGAGGAATTCATACAATTTAACAATTTAATAAAAAACACGAAACTAAATATATAGCACGAATCACAGCAGATAGCAACATTAACATTTCGAACAATTAACTGTAGACGGACGATCATCCATCGCCTCACAGAACTTCATACATTTATCACATGCACTCTTCCAGCTACTTGCAAAAATATCACAGTCAGGCACTGATGCGAGAAGCATATTCAGGTATTGTAAAGCACGAACCAGTGGTGAATTCTTATACGACACAGTGCGCGCTTTCGTATCTGCCAGCAGATCACGGTTGCGTGGCCGAAAATTTAACCTGGACTGAGACAGGGAATTTATTAGTTTATTTTGACTTGTGTTGTGTTGATGTGATAATATTTAAGATTTAGGCTGTGTTGACTGAAAAAGTTAAAAGGAAAATATGTGCACAGAGACTAATAAAATCAATTTAATTTAATTAATTCTTCGTCTGATCTTCGAAATCGTTAAAAGAACCTAGATCCCAAGATTCTTTTCCATCCATGAGGATTTTTTCTAATGTGATTGCAAACATTACCTCTGTAACAACGCGTATTTAAAAACAATCAGTAGTAAACACCGCCTAAGTATATGGCAATATACTTATTCGCTTTTTAGTTAATTATTGTACGCAAAAAAAAATCTTATAATAATTTTTTAGCTTACATTTTATTTTTGATTAAATTTGTTTTTGCACAAATTTAGTCGCAAAACTCACGAAATACAATAAATAAACACGGAGCGTAAAGTAGCAGCTGTTGTCAAATTATGGCCGAACCACGACTTGAGCGGTGTTGGAAGGCCAACCAACTTGCGCGCTGTCACTTTTTTTTGAATTCTTATCTCTTATTGGCCGAAACGTCTAGAATTGTGATCAGTAAATCTACGCGCAATGAGTAGTTCTATCCAATGACATCCAAATGTAAAAACCGCTAATTTTCGACTTAATAAGCGACCATATATAAATAAAACGTCGTGGTCTGAAATAGGGACGCAGTTCTGTTGAGAGCATAAGTAGATTTGCATTAATAGGTCGTGGTAGGGCCCGTAGGGCCGCTATTCTACATTACCTAAGCGATAGATACCGCGATGGTTTTACAATGCGGCTCTGTCAAGTTAATAAAAGCTACCATATCGTAGCGAAATAATTTAGGATATAGTTAAATATGTTTTTGAGTGATTTTGAACCAACTACTGCCGTAGTTGAGACGACTTCAGTGACAGTTTTTGTAAACTGTTCTCAACTATCAAGAATGAATATGAATATTCATTTGAATGAAGTTTGATAAGTGCCTAAGCAGAACGCAATTCGCTTATCAGCAGTTACAGTGATTTATTTGATTCCCATATATCATTATTCCGAAGACGCTAACTGATTTTACAGTAAAATAAGAAGTACCTGCAAGCAATTCTGCGCGAGATACATTGTTTAAGCAATGTCGAATACAAGCCCCGGTTGACGGAGGCTAAATTATTTCATATCAGATCAAATGTTTTAGTTGGTTTTATAAATGTTGAATTTATGAAGCTGCAAGCTAGGACTTTTATATTTCGTGGAGAGAAGTACGATCTCTCACAAATCTCTCGTAAATTAGTCTTGTTTCAATTTTCATTACCTTGTGAGGATTTCAGTGATGTGTCAGGTTTATTCCTCAATAGGATTTCGAAAATATAGGTATGTAATTCAAAAACATAATAAACATAATAATTGCTTTTTAAGGTCTGGTCAGAAGGTCATACAATTAAGTTGAAACAAATGACTTAAATATAATGATTTAGATTTATTTCATAACTAGGTTAAGCTACCAAATGATAAGAGAAATCATCAAATAACACAATACAATAAAAAACAATACTCTTTATTGAACACCACAAAAAAACAACGGAAAAGCATAAATTAACAAGATAAAGGTTCCTCACCATCGCTAAATTTATCGGGGTTTCTTCCCGACAATCTCAATAGAGAAACGAAACCAATGCAGGGGTCCTTTGATCCTCAACAAGACCAATCTGGAAGACTCAATATATATATTTTTTGTCAAGATAGAACACAAATATTCAAGTTCTGAGGAAGCAAAAATTTTAAAAATAGTTTTGAATTCGGTTTACAACAGGGCACCATTGGTTAATTTGCAAAGAAAGGTGAGGAATTTTGAATAACATCACATGAGTATATTATTACAAAAGTCTTTTTATTTTCTTAAAGGCAAGTTTCTAAAATATTAACAAGAAATATAGCACAATAACAAATATTTACAGCAACAAGAAACTCATAATTTATATAATTGGTTAATGATGATGGTGATGTTCAGGAACAACGTGATGGGTGCTGTGCTTCACCTCGGCGTGGAATCTGCGGAAAAAGTTATTAATATAATAAAGTACAAGATATATATATTAATCCCTACTTTCCTACTTAATAATATTGTTAATGCAAAAGTTTTTGTTGGTAAGTCCTTCTTTCACACAACAGCGGAGCAAATCGGCGTGATTTTTTGTAACGAAATAGTTTTTCTTTTTACATATAGATAAGTAGGTTAGTAGAAGGTTAATAAACATGTTCTTATTTAAAAAAATTCATTCTGCGAATAACTGTGTATCTAGTTTATTTTTCATTGTATTTAATATAATTTATTTCATATTAATTATTATTATTAATAATATTAAATATTATTGATTTATATGGAAACGAGAAGAACTTAAGCTCCTTTTAATACCGGAAAAAAGTACGATTCCCGAGGAACAGCGATAACCGAATTCCACGCGGACGAAGTTGCGGGCAAAAACTAATATAAAATAAAGTGATTATGCCCGGTTCTACCTTATAAAAGGAGCGTTTTAAGTAGTATATACATATATATAAAAAAGTTCTTACCCGGTTTTCTTGTCGCTGTGGTAGTGGACATCCCTCACGGAGCCATCGGGCTCGTGCAGAGAGTAGAACCCTTTCACGACGTCGCCATCGCGGAGCTCGTGTTGGGTCTTGTGGTCGCCAGTGTGGTGGTCCTCCACTTTGTACTCGAACTCGTACTTGGGATGAGTCTGAAAATGTAAATATCGTAATTATTTTTAATCCGTTCAAAGAGCTACAGCTTGTTAAGATACATTTTTGTAACACTCACGTAGTAGTCGACGTGCTTCTTGTGTCCGTGCTTGTCCGTGATGGTCACCTCCTCGTGGTGGCCGTCGTGCTTTGAGATGTGTTGCGAGGAGTGCGCGTGTTTGTGCTCATGCCCATGCCCGTGCTCGTGCTTGTGTCCGTGCTGAGCGACCACCACCGCGGTGAGAACGACGAGGCAAATTGCCTAAACGTGACAAAGAAGGCAATGTAAATAGTTAATTTGCAGGACTTAAGACTGTAATTTCTTCTTTTTCGTTCAATTATTGGTATAATAATAATAATAAAAGAAGTACTCTTTTCCGGTTTATTTAAAAGATTTAAATAAATAATAATTTACCTTAAGAAACATTATTTTTAGATTATAAGTGCGACGAAATCCAATTATCAACTGATACCTGTTCATACAAAACCTGTGCTTTTATAATACTGACACTCGCTACTGCAAAACTCGCCCAAACGCAGTACAGTCGGTATAATTTCATAATCTTGTTTTGACCGGCCTGCCACTTCGTCCTCATGGAAGTCGGTTATCGTTATTCCCTTGGGAACTTTTGAATTTTCCGGGATAAAAAGTATGTCTTATTCCTAAGGTAACTAACTATATACGAAATTTCACGAAAATCCGTTCATACGTTACGGAGTGTGTGTGTGGAACGAAACAATCATTTAGCCAAAATAGAAAGCGAACTAGAGCAGGAATAAAATTGGTCTACGATCAGCCAATTTTGAAGGTAGGTATCAATAAATGGGGAGCTTTTTGAGTGTAAAGTCTTTGATATTTTTATTATTTTCCAGTATTCACGCCATAACAATTCTTAATGTGTGAATATTTCAACTTTGTTACTCTTACCGTTGCCGAGCCACAGAATAGATAATAGTACTAACGTAGCCGAGCTAGAGGCCTTTGATAGACACACGGACGGACGAACGGATGGACGGACATTATGGGCTTGGTAATAGAGTCTCGTTGATCCCTTCGGGTACAGAACCTTAATTGCATTTTAGAGTCCTTCAGCCATTAGTCAAGGTTTATGAAACCCTTTATTATACAAAAACTGGTCAGAAGCTGAAACGGTCACAACAAACAAGTAGGGTCGTAATAAATTTCATAGGCCGAAGTTTTCTGTGTAAAGTTATTTTTGCAGCTTTCTCCAAACAGTTGTATGGGTAAAAAACGATTCCACTCTACGATACTCTATCTACACGTCTGAAAAAGATCATCCATATGTAAAATGAGGCAAAATACTGTCATGCTAACCAGTATGTTCTACAAAATTTACTTATGCAAATAGGAGAATAGAAGTCCAATTTGCTCTATCGTACCAGCGGCGCTAACATGCATGGCACAAAGCTAAATTAGAACCGTTTATCTGTAAGTGCGTCTCTCTCACACTAGTGCCGACGAAAGAGATAGTCATAGAGATAAACGGTTCTAATTTATCTTTGTGGCATGCATGTTAGGGCCGCAGCTAATATAACGAATAGGAGATAAAATTATCAATTTGCACTATTAGAAGATACTATTGTAGAGAATAGCGTGGCTTTAAATGTTGTTATACAAGTAGTTTATTTACAAAGACCGTTGTCTTTGTAAATATAAAAAAATATACATAATGACAAATTTAAATTTCACTCCTTTAGTGAGTGGTGAAAGAAAACAGTCCTGACGAGAAGTCGACCTTATTATTTAACATGTCTTATTTTTGGGTGGTTACAAGGACACTGCGGCCAACAATCCACATGTAATGCAATGTCATACTCCAAAATAAATGCAAATTTGGACAGCACCTAGTTTGCGAAATATTTCAAGCACTGCATTTGAGCAGGTTTTAAATTATCAGTGTTATAAAAGTACAGGTCTTTACTGCCAGATATCAGTTAATAATCGATTTTCATTAACAGTACACTTAAAACAAGATGTATCCTAAGGTAAATTCCGATTTTATATGTAAAAAATAAATAATATAAGACGCCATTTTATTTAACTTTGCTATCTGTATCACGTTTAGGTGATTTGTCTCGCTGCTCTGATCGCGGTGGTGCTCGCTCAGCACGGGCACGAGCACAAGCATGAGCACAAGCACGCGCACTCCTCGCAGCACATCTCGAAGCACGACGGCCACCACGAGGAGGTGACTTATCACGATAAGCACGGACACAAGCACGTCGACTACTACGTGAGTGTTACAAAAATGTCTTATTAACAAGCAGTGGCTTTTTAAACCGAATGAAATTACTAACGATGTTCATGCTTTCAGACTCATCCCAAATATGAATTCAAGTACGAAGTGGAGGACCACCACACTGGCGACCACAAGACCCAACACGAGCACCGCGACGGCGACGTCGTGAAAGGGTTCTACTCTCTGCACGAGCCCGATGGCTCCGTGAGGGATGTCCACTACCACAGCGACAAGAAAACTGGGTAAGCTGCATGTTTATTTGTGCTCTGGATTATATATATATCTAAGATATTTGTAAAGGTATTTAAAATTATTAAATAAATTGACTTTTTATTTTCAACTACTACAAAAAAACACTTTTTTAATATTCATTTATAAAACTTATACATCACTGTATTAATAACTTTTATCAACAGATTCCACGCCGAGGTGAAGCACAGCACCCATCACGTTGTACCTGAACATCACCATCATCATTAACCAATACTATGAATTAAGAGTTTCTGATGTTACTGTAAATAAGTTCCTGTTATCGTATTGATATTTTAGAAACTTAAGTGCCTTTTATTAAAAAAAAAAAAACTGAAACAACTAACGTGATTTTATTAAAGGCTTCCTAAAAATATTTCCATCTAAACCAACATTGCCCTGTTTAGGAATTAGTGGTCCTTTTTTTAGTTCACAGTCTAGGTTCAATAAAAATGGATATTTAATAAAGTCTCAGGGTTTTTTTTAATAAAAATCTTTTTGACTTAAGCAGCTGAAAAGATAACAACGTTAACTTACCTAATTTCCAAACAGATGGGAATACTAATTAAATCAGTACCCCTATTAAATTAATCTGTAATCCTATAAATAAACATATAAAACAGTACCGTGACTTACTTATAGACAACGCACAGCCTAAACGGGTGGTCCTAGAGATTTGAAATTTGGAGGAGAAATTACTCGAGTACCGTAGAGGTGCACTAAGGTGTGATCTTTTGAAATTCCATCCCTAAAGGGGTGAAAAGGGGTGATAAAGTTTTTATGGAAAATACCGCGGGCGAAGCTGTTGCGGGTCCACTAGTAGTCTATATAGTAAAGAAGCTTAACTGACTGACTGACACGAGCGCACGCGCTTATTGTTAAAACACAACCCTGAAATTAAGATGGAAGATACATTTTAGAGCATAAATGTGAATAAGGTAAAATTTTGAGAACTTATATCCTTAAAGGGATCGAAATACCTACATGCTTGAGTTTTTTTATGGAAAATCGTCATGCCTAGGATGCTAGGATGATATCATCCTTAAACTTGGTGTTAATATTTACTACATACATACATACATAGCATCACGCCCGAAATCCCTAATGGGGTGGGCAGAGCCACGAGACTACTTGTGGCCACGTTTGATTCATTAGTCCTCAGATGGTATATTATAATATTTACTCTTCAAAACAAACAATTAGGTAGGCATTCACAAAACAAAACTATCCCTGAAACCTATTTCAAAAGTTTGTATGACAGAACTACTTCTTTGCTGATACTGACTTGAAAGGTAAAAATACTCTCGGTAACGAATAAGGGCTTTTTTTAACATTTCCCACAGGTGGGATGCATATGGTGTGTTATCACATTTATGGGGAAAATGTTTTCCTGCAATGCGTACCCACTAAATTAAAAGTAGGTCTAAGTTTAAAAACACTCAAAAGCCGGTCAAGTGCGAGTGTAAATCGCGCGCAGAGGGTCCCGTACTTACGTATAAAAACAAACAGAACCTTGTAGTACTGAACCAAATTCAAAAATAGTAGTTTATGCAACGGTTGCATAATGATAGGCCTTAAAACACTAGTGCGGTTTTCATGAAACGAGCCGATAGGCGAGTTTCATAATAAGATCGCACGTGTGTTTTAAGGCCAAATTATGCAGAGTTGCATACATAACTTTATCTACACACATATTATAAATCCTCCATGATGGGTTCTGAAACAATATTTTCTGGCAACAAGTTATTTGTTGCAATCGTGGCTGCATATTTCCGATATCCGGCGCATTTTCACATCACACACACTCCGAGAAGACTACTTACTATTCATATTTTCAACTAAAATATAAATTACAAACAACTTTTTCTATTCAATTCAACAACAATTCTACTTTCGTTCAGCAAAACGTCAACATGGCGGCAATTCGATCTTCCGTCAAGACCATTTTTTTTTTAAATCATAGACAAACGGATGAAGTCTCTATTCTCACGTCACTCGAGATCAAATATTGTGCAGTTTATATTAAAAAAACATACTGAATTGACGTTTCGTATCAATAAATGTTTTAATATCTATGAATACTAGAAAATGAAAATGAAAATGAAAAAAATAGCTTTTAACAACTGGGTTACCATTTACACCCTACCTATGAAATAAGACAAAAAATAACTTTGGCAAGGTCCTATCTCCGTGCTACCATTGAGTGTGATACGGCCTTGCAAACGATGTTACTGCAAATTTACAGTTATCGGACTATTTCTTTTATTTGTGCTATAAGACATTGTTCTTGCCATATTTCATGCTTCTAGGTCAACGGGAAGTACCCTGTAGGTTGTGATTCCCTTTTGATTTCCTTGCGAGTCGTAGGTATCTGTTGTACTATATCCTCTTAATAGGTAGGTATCGAATAACAAGTGTGCGTGCGTGCATGCATCTGCGTGTGTGTGTTTGTGTGTGTGTGTGTGTGTGTGTGTATGCGTGCGCGTGTGTGTGTGCGTGTGTGTGTGTATGTGTGTGTGTGTGTGTGTGTGTGTGTGTGCGTCGGGTGCCACACGGGTTACTATGTCTACACATTCGTGCATGTTCATTTTCTGACTGGCGTCTTTAGAAGACGGAGGTCGAAGTTTATTTGCTCAGTATGTAGGTTTTTATACAAATAGATAAGGATATAAATTAATATAACCATTATTGGAATATACATCCAAAAATGTCGTCAAAAGTCAAGCCGTCCCGTGGACCTAGAATCATGAAATTTGGAAAGAAGCAATATCTTAAACACAAGTACAGGAAAAAACTCCGAAAATCATAAATATGTAGTTACATTAAAACAATAGTTTTTATAATGATTAAGGCTCATTTGACACCCCAATCATTAAAATCGAATCTATTGTTTATACTTAACTGTGGAACATAACCCACATTCGCTTTGCGGCAGTTGTTAACGCGTGTAATTCTGACAAAAATGTATGCAAAAGCTACAAAAATTCGCAGCATAGATCACTAGGTAGGTGCAAAAAATTGCGCGGGCGCAGTCATGCCGAAGGAGCATGCACATAATAACATCAATTGCATCCCAATCTTATTACTTCAAGCGAGTAATTCTTATATATAAAATGTGTAATTGGTTTCGTGGAAACGGCTCCAACGATTCGGATGTTTTGTATTTAGATAATGTTTTCCTTTACAAGTTTATCTAGACAGGTGTGATTACTGAAATAGAAATAAAGGTAAATGCCTAGCAAAGCTCGGTCGCCCAGGTACGGTCATTTATTGCGGCCACAATGAACGCGTTTATATTTTTATCGTTACAGGTAAAATGGTGGCAGTCCTGTGGCAAATACTAATAAATAGCATATTTTCTTACGTAACCTTTCCTATTTCAGAACAGCGCCTCTATTCGGGAACGCTAATTGATGTTGTAGCGACTCACGAGGGAGATTTCTCATCCCACTCTTCCGCACGGCACGTAATGTGTAAGAGTGAGATGCGTGTCTCGCTCGCGGGTTCCTGCAGTATAACTCCTTTCTCAAAGGGCCGGCAACGCATCCGTGATTCCCCTGGTGTTGCGGGTGTCCATGGGTGGCGGTGATTGCTTACCATCAGGCAACTCGCCTGCTCGTTTGCCCCCCTCTTAATATAAAAAAAAAAAAAAAAAACTTAGACGTTCCCGAATAGACGCCCTGAGTACATAGCACCTAGCTTTTATCGCGCACATATAGCATCTGACACTTTTTAACTACTTACTATGCGGGTACGAAAGGGACGAATGCTTTACGTGCGCGATAAAAATTAGTATGCTAAGCCCTCTGGTTGCCGAAAGTTAAGTTCATCAATACATATAAAACAGGGCGTCTATTCGAGAACGTCTAAGTGATACTGCAGTGACCCACGAGCGAGTCTCGCATCTCGCACTTACGCATTACGCGTCATGCGGAAGAGTGGTGTGAGAAATCTCTCCCTCGAGTCGCTACAACATCACTTATCGTTCGCGAATAGAGGCACTGTACCGTGACTCACTTGTAGACAACGCACAGCATAAACGGGTGGTCCTAGAGGTTTGAAATCTGGAGGAGATATTCCTCGAGTACCTACATCTAAAGGGGGGAAAAGAGGTGATAAAGATTGTATTGAAAATACCGCGGCCGAAGTTGTGGTGGGTCCACTAGTTCCGTAAATAAAATCATGACAATTTTACATAAACATTTATTTTCTTAAAGAACAAAAATAACAACAATCATAAAACATCACAGAGAGCTATTAACAGTAAAGATAGAAGAACTAAGCTTAATGATGATGATGGTGGTGCTCAGGAACAATGTGGTGGGTGCTGTGCTTCACCTCAGCGTGGAAACTGCGAACGAAAATCACTTAATAAAGTTGACGTTTATCTACGTTCTCTATATGGGAACGATTTCACCATGGTGTCACATTCCTTCCAAAGCAAACATCGCAAAATAAAATAATGAAAAGAAAGTAACCGATTTGTTTCTGTCACACTTAAGCAAAATTGAATCACTGAATGATCTAGATTCTGATTTAACACTTTTGCAAACTTATTCAAATCTAGAAAATTATTACTTGTAAACGCATGTGCTACATAATTCTAAACTTTTTTTAGAGGTCTCACCCCTTCTTTTGGTCGCTGTGGTAGTGGACATCCCTCACGGAGCCATCGGGCTCGTGCAGAGAGTAGAACCCTTTCACGACGTCGCCGTCGCGGAGCTCGTGTTGGGTCTTGTGGTCGCCAGTGTGGTGGTCCTCCACTTTGTACTCGAACTCGTATTTGGGATGAGTCTAAAGGTATGAACGTCGTTAATATTAATATTCAGGTCAAAGAACCACTGCTATTAAAAAGAAATTTTTGTAACACTCACGTAGTAGTCGACGTGCTTCTTGTGTCCGTGCTTGTCCGTGATGGTCACCTCCTCGTGGTGGCCGTCGTGCTTCGAGATGTGCTGCGAGGAGTGCCCGATCTTGTGCTCATGTCCATGCTTGTGCCCGTGCTGAGCGACCACCACGGCGATGAGAGCGACGATGCAAATTACCTAAACGTGATAAAGAAGGTAATGTAAATTGCTCGTTTGTAGGAATTAAGATCTTCATTCCTTGTTTTTGGTTTGTGAAATATAGTTTTATTTATCATAAAAGAAGTGCTTCTTTGGTTTGTTAAAAAAGATCGAAATAAATAGTAGTTTACCTTTAAAAACATATTGTTTTTAGATTATAAGTGCGTCGAAATCCAATTATCAACTGATACCTGTTAACACAAAACCTGTGCTTTTATAATACTGACACTCGCTACTGCAAAACCCGCCCAAACGCAGTACAGTCGGTATAATTTCATAATCTTGTTTTGACTGGCCTGCGAATTCGTCCATGTGGAATTCGGTTATAGATATGCCCTTGGGAACTTTTGAATTTTCCGGGATAAAAAGCATGTCTTATTCCAGGCCCTAAGTAAATCCGTTCATACGTTATAGAGTGTTTGCATGTAACACACACACACACAAACATTCGCATTAACAATATTAGTAGGAAAAGCAAACCTTGCAAAAGTTTTCTTGCTTTACTTTACTTTCTCAAATACAAATAAAATACCAAACATACCTGGAACTTCGTGTTATTTTTACTGTAAAATATACCTAACAGAAAGCGACTGAAAAATATTTGTTGTTTAACTATTTAGTAATAAACAATAAGTAATTAGGCCAAAATAGAAAGCGAATTAGAGCTGGAATAAAATTGGTCTACGATCAGCCAATTTTTAAGGTAGGTATCAATATTTATGTGGACCTTTTTATGTGTAAAGTCTTTGATATTTTTATTATTTTCCAATATTCACGCCATAACAATACATAATCTGTGAATATTTCAACATTTTTAGTCTTGAGCTAGAGGCCTCGGATAGACAGACGGACGGACGAACGGATGGACGGATATTATGGGTTTGGTAATAGAGTCTCGTTGATCCCTTCGGGTACGCAACCTTAATTCCATATTCAGACAAGGGGTACATGTACTCGTACCACATTTAAGAGTGCTTCAGCCATCAGTCAAGGTTTATGAAAACCCTTTATTATACAAAAACCGGTCAGAAGCTGTAGCGGTCACAACAAACAAGTCAGGTCTTAGCGTAATAAATTTCGTAGGCCGAAGTTTTGTGTGTAAAGTTGTTTTTGCAGCTTTCGCCAAACAGTTGTTTGGGTAAAAAACTATTCCGCTCTACGATACTGTATCTAGACGCGTGGGAAAGATCATATATTATATACGAACAATGAGGCAAAATACTGTCATGCTAACCAGTATGCTCTAAAAAATTTACTTATACAAATAGGAGAATAAAAGTCCAATTTGCTCTATCGTACCAGCTAATAGAACAATAGGAGAGCTAATAGGGGATAAAATTATCAATTTGCTCTATTAGAAAATACCATCGAGAGAATTGCTTGGCTTCAATTGTTGTTTGTTATACAAGTAGAGTGGTGTTTTGTAAATATAAAAATTAATACAAAATAACAAATTTAAATTTCACTCCAGTGGTGAAAGATAACAGTCCTGACGAGAATTCAACCTTATTATTTCACATGTTTTATTTCTGGGTGGTTACAAGGACACTGCGGCCAACAATCCACATGTAATGCAATGTCATACTCCAAAATAAATGCAAATTTGGACAGCACCTAGTTTGCGAAATATTTCAAGCACTGCATTTGAGCAGGTTTTAAATTATCAGTGTTATAAAAGTACAGGTCTTTACTGTCAGATATCAGTTAATAATCGATTTTCATTAACAATACACTTAAAACAAGATGTATCCTAAGGTAAATTCCGATTTTATATGTGAAAAATAAATATAAGACGCCATTTTATTTAACTTTGCTATCTTTATCATGTTTAGGTGATTTGCCTCACCGCTCTCATCGCGGTGGTGCTCGCTCAGCACGGGCACGAGCATGAGCACAAGCACGCGCACTCCTCGCAGCACATCTCGAAGCACGACGGCCACCACGAGGAGGTGACTTATCACGATAAGCACGGACACAAGCACGTCGACTACTACGTGAGTGTTACACAAATGTCTTATTAACAAGCAGTGGCTTTTTAAACCGAATGAAATTACTAACGATGTTCATGCTTTCAGACTCATCCCAAATATGAATTCAAGTACGAAGTGGAGGACCACCACACTGGCGACCACAAGACCCAACACGAGCACCGCGACGGCGACGTCGTGAAAGGGTTCTACTCTCTGCACGAGCCCGATGGCTCCGTGAGGGATGTCCACTACCACAGCGACAAGAAAACTGGGTAAGCTGCATGCTTATTTGTGCTCTGGATTATATATATATGTCTAAGATATTTTGATTTTGATCTTATTTGTAAAGGTATTTAAAATTATTAAATAATTTGACTTTTTATTTTCAACTACTACAAAAAAACACTTTTTTAATATTCATTTATAAAACTTATACATCACTGTATTAATAACTTTTATCAACAGATTCCACGCCGAGGTGAAGCACAGCACCCATCACGTTGTACCTGAACATCACCATCGTCATTAACCAATTATATGAATTAAGAGTTTCTGATGTTACTGTAAATAAGTACCTGTTATCATATTGATATTTTAGAAACTTAAGTGCCTTTTATTAAAAAAATTAATCTGAAACAACTAACGTGATTTTATTAAAGGTTTCCAATAAAAAATCCAACTAGACCAACTTTGCCCTATTTAGGGATTCGTGGTCCTTTTTTTGGTTCAGTCAAGGTTCAACAAAAATGGATACCTTAATAAAGTCCTAGGGATTTTTTATAAAAAGAAATACAGGTTTTTATATAAATAGATAAAGAAATAAATAAATATAACTACTTAGTATCGGAATATACATCAAAAAAATTCGTCAAAACTCTAAAGCCGTCCCGTGGACCTAGAATCATGAAATTTGGCAAGAAACAATATCTTATAGTCAAGTAAAAAAAAATGACCGAAAATCATAAATAGTTTTTATAATGATTAAGGCTCATTTTGATACAATTCAATAAATTTAGTAGTACCTATCCGTGTTCATCCACCCAACTAGTCGCGTAAACAAAAATCCACTACGCACGACGCACGACTTTCTGGCTTACTCCGTTTATCCACCCTAAGGTGGATACTCGGAAACACGTGTCCGTTTATCCACCCTGAACGGGGTGGATAATCGGAATTTACTTCTGAATGGTCATCCGACTTTTTGCCCTAAGTACAGTCTAATAACGTTCTCAACAAAAAAATCTTACATTACTTCTTTACCACATATTATAAAAATAATAGCTACACCCATGCAGAGCCTGGGGCGGCACAGGTAGTAGTTTATATAAGTCTGCAATATATCCAGGAAATGAACAACACTAATTTCATCAGTGAGTAGACTTACTTAATTGTGTATCCTGGATAAATTCGTCCCTTTTAATGTAAATTTGCAATCGTCTTTTAAGTTTCCTTGTTGCATTTAGCGTTTGTTCACTAAGTATCTGAGACTGGGTGTTTGTTTCGATATAAATGACTGTACACAAGCGGGAGAAAAAATCGGAAGAAAGATATTATGTAAATTCCGATTATCCACCCCATTCAGGGTGGATAGATGGACACGCGTTTCCGAGTATGCACCTTAGGGTGGCTGTTTTAGTGTGGATAAACGGAATAAGCCGACTTTCTTACTCGCATCGCTGCGACTGAATGTTGGGCGACTGCTGGACATGCGTACCATCTCTGGCACGAATTCCTTTAATGTACCGACTACTAACCGATTACTCACCAATACATGCCATGTTGGCCACACTTTCCACACAATCGTGCGTGCCTATTTTCGCCCATGTTGGCCCAATGTGAAAAGGAGCCATTAATTACATGCTGTATTCCCAATGTCACCCGGGCATTTTACCTCAATCATTTGACACCCTTTCTCATCTCACTCTAACGCATTACACGTCGTGCGGAAGAGTGGGATTAGAAATCACGCTTACAAGTCGCTACAGAATCACTTAGCGTTCCCGAATAGAGGCGCTGTACAGTACTATTAAAATAAGTTCACCATTCAGCCATCCTCGGTTATTGTCGGTATCCCTCGTTTTTCACATAGAGTACATCAAATAACAGATATGACCTTTAAATATATTACCCGTTATCTTATTAAACACAATACAACAGAAGGATATTAGCAACAGAACCTCCTAATAGCTCTCAAGTAACACAACCTTTAAGTATATTGAAATACGAAAAATAAGTAGTGACTATTTTTTGACAGTATGACACGCATGACAAATATCGTACTGTTACCGTACCTTACGTAAAACAGTTACTATTGATTCATAACGACTCATGTCTTTTTTTTATATAATAAAGGTACATTTATTTATATACTTCAATAAATAATGCATGTTCATATCGCTTCTGTAAACTTCTTAGGTCTACTGGTAAGTAATGTCATCATGGCAGGTGATATACATTACGTTTACGATATTTTAAGTTGAATGCTACCTAAAAGAAATCGCAACAATGTAACTTGAGTCATTTTCATCTTCGGCTTTAGCCGATAGTAGCCGAGAAAAGTCGAATCGTGAACTGATTTTAATCGTACTGTAATTCTGAAAAAAATATACCAAAGCTACAAAAACTCGGAGCATAGGTAGGTACAAAAATTTGCGCGGGCGCAGTCATGCCGAAGGAGCATGCACATAATAACATCAATTGTATCCCAATCTTATTACTTCAATAGAGCAATTCTTGTATACATAAAATATGTAATTGGTTTAACGGAAACGGCTCGAGCGATTTGGATGAAATTTTATATTTAGATAATGTTTTTCTTTACAACTTTATCTAGCCTCGTCCTGCCCAATGTCCTCAATAAATAACACATTGGATTTTGGTGGTTCCTGCCCGAGGTTTTTTGTTTACACTTTAGGATTCTGCCCAATGTTATCAATAAATCACATATTCAAATTTGCCGCATAGAAGTTACAATTTTCGTGATTTGCGATTTGATTTACTCGTTCCTGATTGGTTGGAGTATTGGCCAATACTTTGTCAAGGTCTTGCATTGAATTTGCTTGTACTCGCCGATCAGTGTCACGCCACGCGTCAAGGATGCCGCATCTTTGCAAAAGAGTTATGTTTGATCCATATTTATCTTATTAATCGTGCATGTGTTTTTAATGAATATCATAGTAATATAAGTCTAAATAGTTCTAATTTATAATTAAGAGTTTATTTTTGTAATTTGGGTTATTTTCGATTTTTAATGGCAACTTATTAACTATGTGTGATTTATTGAGAACATTGGGTAGAACTGACTACTGTTTATTTTTATTTTATAGTACTGTTTGATCTGATTGAAGATGTGTTCTGCCCAGTGTTCTTAAAAAAGAACAACAAATATTGACTCCATAACTAGCTCAGTCTATTAAATACATGCCCTTTATAACCTAAAAATAATTTAAAAAATCTGGCTTACCTTTTACACCGTAATTTCAGTAAAAACAGTCTTGGGCAGTACCCGCATAAATTAAAATGTACTTAATTAAGAACATTGGGCAAAACCGCGATGTCATCCGGAAATGCTTGGGCAGGACGAGGCTAGATAGGTGTCATTACTGAAATAGAAATAAAGAAATACTCCGAGCAAAGCTCGGTCGCCCAGGTACGGACATTTAGTGCGGTGCGGCCACAATGTACGCGTTTATATTTTTATCGTTATATCAGGTAAAATGGCCGCAGTCCTGTGGCAAACACTAATAAATAGTATATTTGCTTACGTATACTTTCCGCTTTCAGAATAGGTTGCCGAAGGTGAAGTTCATCAATACATATAAAACAGTATGGTGACTCACTTTTAGCAACGCACAGCCTAAACAGGTGAGGTTTGAAATTTGGAGGAGACATTCCTCGAGTACCTACACCTGCAGGGATGAAAAGAGGTGATAAAGATTGTATGGAAAATACCGCGAGCGAAGTTGTGGTGGGTCCACTAGTTATTTAAATAAAATCATGACAATTTTACATAAACATTTATTTTCTTAATGAAAAACAATAACAACAATCATAAAACATCACATAGAGCTATTTACAGTAAAGATAGAGAGAGAGAGCTTAATGATGATGATGGTGGTGCTCAGGAACAATGTGGTGGGTGCTGTGCTTCACTTCAGCGTGGAAACTGCAAATGGAAATCACTTAATAAAGTTGATGTTTATCTACGTTCTCACCGGTTGCTTAAACAAGGTCTAAGAGATATAGAAACCGATCGTTACTATGGGAACGATGTGTCACCATGGTGTCACTTTCCTTCCAATGCATACTTCGCGACGTAAAATAATGAAAACATAGTTATTTAGTCACCGATTTGTTTCTATCACACTTAAGCGAAATTGAATCATTGAATGATGTAGATTGTAGTTGCGATTCTGATTTTCACTTTTGCAAACTTATTTAAATCATTAAAATTATTACTTGTAAACTCATGTGCTACATAATTAGATTTTTTTTTAAAGGTCTCACCCCGTTTTCTTGTCGCTATGGTAGTGGACATCCCTCACGGAGCCATCGGGCTCGTGCAGAGAGTAAAACCCTTTCACGACGTCGCCGTCGCGGAGCTCGTGTTGGGTCTTGTGGTCGCCAGTGTGGTGGTCCTCCACTTTGTACTCGAACTCGTATTTGGGATGAGTCTAAAGGTGTGAACGTCGTTAGTATTTTTATTCAAGTCAAAGAACCATTGCTATTACAAAACAATTTTTGTAACACTCACGTAGTAGTCGACGTGCTTCTTGTGTCCGTGCTTGTCTGTGATGGTCACCTCCTCGTGGTGGCCGTCGTGCTTCGAGATGTGCTGCGACGAATGCCCGATCTTGTGCTCATGTCCATGCTCGTGCCCGTGCTTGTGCCCGTGCTGAGCGACCACCGCCGCGATGAGAGCGACGAGGCAAATTACCTAAACGTGACAAATAAGGCAATGTAAATAGCTCGTTTGTAGAAATTAAGACTTTCATTTCTTCTTTTTAGTATGTTTAATATAGTTTTATTTTTCATAAAAGAAGTGCTTCTTTGGTTTGTTAAAAAAGATCGAAATAAATAGCAGTTTACCTTTAAAAACATTTTGTTTCTTGATTATAAGTGCGACGAAATCCAATTGTCAACTGATACCTGTAAACACAAACCCTGTGCTTTTATGATACTGACACTCGCTACTGCAAAACCTGCCCAAATGCATTACATTCGATATAATTTCGCAAACTTATTTTTTTTACAATCTTGTTTTCATTTATTAAGGTTCCGAACACCCGATGAAAAAACGGAACCCTTACGGAATCAGTCTGGTGTCTTTATGTGCGTCTAGCTGTCCGTCTAAAACAGCCTATTTTCCCTGAATCTACTGATCAAATGAAGCAGTACCGGGGCGACCTCAGTTCCCATCAGCGTCATTCTTTCTTACGTTTATAAACGTGGACAGTAAAACACACCTAGGCACAAAATTTCATCCAAACCGTTGGGGCCGTCTCCGACAACATCCATACCTACATACAACTAAAGTACATATATAACACACACACGAGAAATCAAACAATTTATTAACATACTAGCTTCCGCCCGCGACTTCGTCCGCGTGGAATTCGGTTGTAATTATTCCCTTGGGAACTTTTGACTTATCTGGGATAAAAATGACTAACTATATACGACGTTTCATGAAAATCCGTTCAGCCATATGGAGCTAAGTGTTAACAAACATACAGAAACACACACACACACACACACACACACACACACACACACACAATAATTAATTTAAGAAACGGTTACCTAAATTTTTTGTTTTGAACTGCATATATACCAAATTTCAAGTTGATAAACTCATCCAAATAGTTTTTCCCATACTAAATTCCACCCCCTCTTTTACCCCCTTCCACTTTTATTTTCAAAAGTTTCTATTGCCTTTGTCCTGCCTGAAGTGTTCCTGGATATATTATCGAAAACCGCATTGAAATCTATCCAGTAGTTTTAAAGTTTATCGCGCACATACAATCAGACAAACAGACAAACAGACATGAAATACAATACAAAATACAAGGACACCTCGCCCAACAATTCACATGTAATGCAATGTCACACTCCAAAATATTTAAATATAAATTTGGACAACACCTAGTTTGCGAAATTATTTCGAATACTGCACTTGAGCCGGTTTTTAATTCATTATAAAAGCACAGGCTATTTACAAACAGATATCAGTTAACAATCAGTTATCATCAACAGTACAATTAAAACAAAATGTATCCCAAGGTAAATTCGACTCTATATGTGAAAAAATAAAAACACAAAAATATGACACCATTTTTTCCCTTTATTTTTTATTTTTCGCGTTTAGATAATTTGCCTCGCCGCTCTCATCGCGGTGGTGCTCGCTCAGCGCGGGCACGAGCACAAGCATGAGCACAAGCACGCGCACTCCTCGCAGCATATCTCGAAGCACGACGGCCACCACGCGGAGGTGACCATCACGGACAAGCACGGACACAAGAAGCACGTCGACTACTACGTGAGTGTTACAAAAATGTCTTATTAACAAGCAGTGGCTTTTTAAATCGAATCAAATTATTCACGATGTTGATGCTTTCAGACTCATCCCAAATATGAATTCAAATACGAAGTGGAGGACCACCACACTGGCGACCACAAGAAACAACACGAGCACCGCGAGGGCGACGTCGTGAAAGGGTTCTACTCCCTGCACGAGCCCGATGGCTCCGTGAGGGATGTCCACTACCACAGCGACAAAAAGACCGGGTAAGATATAATTTTCACTCTTGATTATGGTCCTAAGATTCTGTTTTCGATTTATTTGATTTGATTAGTCATTTAATTCAACGTACAAGTTATTGTGTTAGTATTATTACATCATTTAACTTTATTTATTATCTTGAACGTACTACAAAGCAATTATTTTTATATTAATGTATAAAACTTATACTTTACAATATGAATGACTTTTTGGCAGATTCCACGCCGAGGTGAAGCACAGCACCCATCACGTTGTACCTGAACATCACCATCATCATTAACCAATTATATAAATGAAGAGTTTCTGATGTTAATGTAAATAAGTACTTGTTATCTTGTTAATATTAACTAAAATTAAGTATTATCAAGTAAAAATAAATCAAAAATAACTTACTATCGTGATTTTATTGAAGATTTTCCATATTTTCTTACCAAATAGTGCTCTGTTTTAAATTGAGGGGAGTCCTTTTCAAGCGACTTCAGAAAATGAAGTGGTTGTCAATTCATCGCGTATTTTTTCTTCTTCTATGTTTGTTCCTGTTTGTTCCTTCGCCAATTCTGAACCGCGAAATTGGTCTCGTTAGAGTCATAGTTGGATGTGATGATGGGGTCCATGAGAAATTAACGGAAGACCTCAAATTTCCTCGAAACACCAGACACATAGTTAATAAATTGATAAATTAATAATATACATATATATCGAAGTCAGTGGCAAGTAAATAACACATATTTACCTAAATATCTGACGTTTCGAGGTAATTTACTAATAGCGAAATTGTTTCTTACTTTTCAAAGAGATCTTGGAGTCTGTTTTGTTTTTTGTAAAAAATAATTTCAGTTCACAGTCTAAGTGCACCTGTAAAAAGTCCCATTTTTTTATTAATAAAAGAAAATAGCGACTTTAATCTTTATGCTGAAAACCTCCAATAAATACATTCATGAATCTATACTGTTATAAATAATATAGATATAAAAGAAGAAGCTGAACTACTTACTGACGAACTGACCGACTAGCATATAAACGCATATCCCAAACCGTTAAAACTGCAAACCCGAAATGTAGACAAAAGATTCATACCTTCTAAAGCGTAGAGGTAGACAAATAAAAGAATAAGTCCGAAAACCGTAAATTTACAGTTACATCACTTTAAAAAAAAATAGTTCATCTTAATAACCTTTGCAAAGTCGTATCAGACTCGACGGTTGCACAGAGATAGGAGCTTGCGAAACTAATTTTTTTATCTTATTTCATAGGTTGGTTTTAAATGGTTAGCCGGTTGTTAAAAGCATTTTTTTAGAGTTCCGTACCTCAAAAGGAAAAAACGAAACGCTTATAGGATCACTCGAGCGTCTGTCTGTCTGTCCGTCTGTCACAGCCAATTTGCTCCGAAACTACCGAACATATGTAAATCGGTGACCGCAACACGGACGCATGACGTCAATATATAAATTTTAAACATGGGGGCCACTTGGGGAAAAAAGTGTTGCAACCTACATTATGTGGCATATCAAATGAAAGGGCTTATTGAGAGGATCTTAAATATATTTTCTTTTGAATTTCAAGTAATATAGTTTAGAAGTTATTTACGAAAATAGGCGAAAATTTACCATCCCCCCCCTTATTTCCGAAACAACGGGGACTAAAATTAAAAAAAAACTGAAAAATAGATCTTTACATATAGATTACAGGAAAACCTATAAGAAGTCTATGGTATTTAAAGTGACCTAGTATATTTCAGATAATCATGTACGGAACGGAACCCTCTCCACGCGAGTTTAACTCGCACTTGTTTAGGTTTCCGTACCTACAGGGTAGGTACTGTCTGTTTTTCAGAGGTACGTACGGGACCCTCGGCGCGCGAGTCAAACTCGCACTAGACCAGCTTTTACTCAGAATGACTTAATTTTGTGTTGCCTGATTGACGTGTCAGATTATGCGTTATTTCCAAAACACGTTGTATCATAAAAAAGTTGCAGTTTTTTGTTTTATTCAGCCAATTATGACTAGCAAATACGTGATTTTTCAAGTAAACCTTGCAAGCTTGCTTATTTTGATCGCACGTAAATGTCGCACGCAACCCAGTATTTAAAAGTGAATACACACTAGAATAACATTAATGTACTGTAATTTGATGATGTACCCCAATATTTCTGCGGCCACGATGAACGCGATTAACTAAAATTTGAATCGTTATATCAGGCAGGTATATATATAATCGTAGCAAAGTAAATATCATATTTATGTTATGTTTAGCCTGTAGCGTCCATCGGTAAAACATTAGTTTAAGAGCCCTAATACGATTTTTTCAATAATTGGGCAACTTTGGCGTTCTTATTACGAGAAACTGAAAGACTTAGACAACTTTGACTTGCTGAATAGTGATGTATAGTTATTGGCATTGATCATAGCGGCCTCGCTTTTTGAAATTTATTTTTATCTATTGATATAAAGCCGAAATTCCGCAGCACGTTTCTCAACAACTGCGCGACGGCACTTTTTCGAGCTCGTGGATTGAACTACTGTACGAAGCAAACGAAATGAAAAATATATAATAATATCTCTTAAATAGTCGTGTAGTTTATAGCGGCCTCGGAATTATGAAATATGTATGTAATATGTAGAAAAAAAATCCTCGGCAAAACCATAAAACTACTAAAAACGCTAAGAATTAACCGCAAATTTCTCTTTACTACGTTAATATTATTACGTAAAATTTATATCAGAATAATCGTTAGTTTATAAATAATTTAAATGTAATACTTTTTTTGGAAAAATAATTGATTATGTATAATCAATTATTTTTCCAAAAAAAGTAAACCTAATTACAACTCCCAAATTACTAGATATGTGATGGATCGGCCGCTAGAATTCAGTGCCGCGCCGGCGTTTGATTGGGATGGTTCTGTATCCGGCCGAAGGATGGTTCCCAGTGTAAAAAGAGCGCTGACGGCCATACATCTTATATGGCCGTTAGCGTTCTTTGTACATTGGACGAGGGCGACGTGAAGCGTGCGTCCAATATGCCTAATCTTTCAGAACGCGATTTAGTAATAGGGCTCTTAATAGAAAATAAAATAATCTGATGAGGTCAGTGTTATTGTATTTTTCTATTAAACTGATGTATTTTAAACGGCGATCATAGGGTGCCTGCGCTTTGTTACACAAGGGCGGAGGGGCTGCGTACTTCCCGCAGTGCCGGAGCAGTTACAATTTTAACGTCGTTCGTAATTTTGGAATGAGGGTAATTTGGAATTCGTAATTTTGTAAATTCTGAAATATATAATTCGGGTTTTAGTTAATTGAAATTTTCATACCTATTCGGAACTATATTATTTTAATTATCGGATTTTTCAATATTCGGAAATACTACAATTTGATTTTCATCATTCATGAATTTAAGATTCAGAATTTCGATGGATCGGATATATGAAGAAAGGATTATAAAATTCGGGCTAAAAATATTTTGGAATTAAGAGTAACCGTCTTAGATCTGTCTTCACCACCTTGTGATAATTTTAACGGAAAACAAAAGTGTATAAAGTTGTGCGATAACTTGTGTGCCTTCGTGCTTTGATGTTAATAAAATGCTTTAGTTTAATAGAAAATAAAACTAGTGGCTTCGTGAGCTGTAGACCTCGCGACAAACTTAACTTTGCCGTTGGAAAACTGATATCCCCATACATCGACATATGTTGTAGTCAGTTTACCAACACTGCCAATAAGTTTGTAATCGCAAAAACCCCAATAACTTCGCCATTTCGAAAAAAAAAAAACGAAAAACTGAATAGACAAAAAAAAATCCATATAATAATCAAACCTATTCACAAAATTTCACGGGAATCGGTTCAGAGCTGCGGCCTGTAGACGAGAACAAATAGACAGACGCCGGACATCCGCTGGACATACGAAAGCATTTTTGCCCAAGCTGAAACGGAGACGCTTCGCTCGCTCGGTCGATAACTCTGATGAGAGCGCTACTGGACGCACTCTTAAAAACTTACCAATTTCCAAACAGGTTACCGTTGGTAGAGTAAAATTGTATTAGGTATTTAAATAAAATCATTACGAATATTTATTTCACAGAAGATTTAATTTTCTAAAAGAATAACAATAACAACAGTCATAATTATTATGATCACAGGCAGCTATTTACAATTACATGAGAAAATCAAAAGCTTAGTGATGATGGTGATGATGTACGGGAACAATGTGGTGGGTGCTGTGCTTCACCTCAGCGTGGAAACTGCAAACGAAAATGACTTAATAAAAATTTATGTTTATTTACAATACAATCAAATAATCTTATTGAAGACCACATAAGGCAAAGATATAAGTTACATGGTAGAGAAAAGGCGGTCTTATCGCTAAATAGCGATCTCTTCGAGAAAACCTTTAAAAGAGGAGATAGCATAAAAGAGACTTATAAAAGGCAGATGGTTAAATGCTTAACTATACTGATTAGCGGCTGTCAAATGTATTGGTAAATGGTTGTTTAAATTCATAAAAATCTGGTAAATAAGTTGGTATATACAAGCCTAAGAGATATAAAAACCGATCGCTATTATGGAAACGATGTGTGACCATGGTGTCACTTTTTTTTCTCAATCACAACTTCGCAAGGATAATAATGAAAACAAAGTGATTTTGCTACTGATCGGTTTCGGGCTCACTTAGACAATGTTAAATAGAGGTAAAGATTGTAGTTGTTCTAAATTACCACTTAACTTATTTAAGTAATGTAAGTATATTTTTACTTGTAATCCCATGTGCTAAAGCTTCTTACCCGGTTTTCTTGTCGCTGTGGTAGTGGACATCCCTCACGGAGCCATCGGGCTCGTGCAGGGAGTAGAACCCTTTCACGACGTCGCCGTCGCGGTGCTCGTGTTGGGTCTTGTGGTCGCCAGTGTGGTGGTCCTCCACTTCGTACTTGAACTCATATTTGGGATGAGTCTGAAAGCATGAACATCGTTAGCAATTTCATTCGGTTTAAAAAGCCACTGCTTGTTAATATGACATTTTTGTAACACTCACGTAGTAGTCGACGTGCTTGTGTCCGTGCTTATCGTGATAAGTCACCTCCTCGTGGTGGCCGTCGTGCTTCGATATGTGCTGCGACGAGTGCGCGTGCTTGTGCTCATGCTTGTGCTCGTGCCCGTGCTGAGCGAGCACCACCGCGATGAGAGCGACGAGGCAAATAACCTGAACATGAAAAATATTGCAATGATAAACAAAGTGGTGATAAGACCATTTTTACCTTTTCACAAATATTTAAATTAAATCCCCATTTTACCTTAGGATACATCTTATTTTTCGATAAGTGTGCTGTTGATGCAGTTGGATCGTTTACTGATATCTGTAAGAAAATAACCTGTGCTTTTATAATACTGACAATGCAAAACCTGCCCAGACACAGTGATTGAAATAATTTCGCAAATTGTTGTGTTGTCGAATAAAGCATTTATTTTGGAGTGTAATATTGCATCACATGAATTGTTGTCAAGTTGTCCATACAAGCAAGTCAATAAACGGTCAAAAGTCCTGTTGCCTGGCTCCAGGATTGTGATTTTTATTTCACACCTTGCTAGAGAAAGAGTTGGGAATATATCTGTAATTTTTAGGGTTCCGTACCTCAAAAGGAAAAAACGAAACCCTTATAGGATCACTCGTGCGTCTGTCTGTCTGTCTGTCCGTCTGTCACAGCCAATTTGCTCCGAAACTACTGGACCGATTGAGCTGAAATTTGGTATACATATGTAAGTCGGTGACCGCAATACGGACGCGTGACGTAAATATATGAATTTTAAACATGGGGGTCACTTTTGGGGGGTAAATCAGAAAATTAAAAAAAAAAAGTTATGCAATCTATATTGTGTGACATATCAAATGAAAGGGCTTATTGTGAGGACTTTAAATATATTTTCTTCTGAATTTTAAATAAAATAGTTTGGAAGTTATTTAGGAAAATAGGCGAAAATTTACCATCCCCCCCCCCTTATTTCCGAAACTACTGGGGCTAAATTTTTGAAAAAAAAATACAGAAAATAGTTCTTTACCTATAGATTACAAGAAAACCTATAAGAAGTCTATGGTATTTAAAGTAACCTAGTAAATTGCAGATAATCATGTACGGAACGGAACCCTCTCCACGCGAGTTTAACTCGCACTTGTCCGGTTTTGTAAAACACATTCTATCAAGAAACGGGCTTGTTATTTTATTTATTCATGTGTGTACCTTTCTAAAATTAAATTAAATCAAATTTCTAATGAGTAAATAATTCTCAAGTGTTCATTGGTTGCATTGCTTCATAATGACACTTTTCGTGAGGTACCCTAGATATGCCAATTTATTCACTGAAATGGAAAAACAACGGAGACTGTCATGTTATCTCTACGAGCTGCGGCATGATTACCTAACAGGAAATAAACGCAACATTTTCGTAGGCCTAATTGACTGGTTTTATTACTCTATCTGGTGACATGTGTATAAATAGGAATTTTATGAACCCTCCAGGCTCTACCTTAGCAGTCCTAAGGAGTTAAAAATTATGTTGAGAATAGGTACTGTTTGACAACAATAGACTGGTTGTGCGCGTGGTATAGCATGACATAAAGTTGCGCTCTCTGGGCTCTTAACAGTTACATATTACCACAAAATACAATACTCTTTATCGCCACTCTCTGTTACTATATTTATCTTTATATTTTGCCACCTAGCGTAGACGCATGCCACTCATGCAGAGTCAGATGGTCGCGGGGCCAAATCCCGGCTCGCACTTCCGAGTGTTTCGGAACATGTGTGTGGAACCATTTGATATTGCCAATAGCATTTTGGTAAGGAAACTTATCGTGATATCGTAGGGAAACTTACAGAAAAGTAAGTAATTTAACGATGTGTGTATAGTCCCCCTTCCGTACTGGGATGGCAAGGGGATCACTGCTCGCTCCCTCTCACAATAAGAGAATGCCTGTGTCCAGCATTGGGGCGTTTACAGGCCAATGATGATAATAAACAACATATACCTGTTTAAAGTTCGTCACCAGCACACAAAATAATAAACTAAATTACCTGCTTGCAAGGATTTATTAATGCAATTAATAATTAAAACATAAAGACAGATTTACATAATTATTTGATAACAAGAAATGTAGTTCAATGTTGCTGAATGTAGGTACGTAAATTTAGTGTAAAAATTGTACTTACGAAATCATTAAGAACACAACACGCGATAAACGGCGAATTCTTTAGTGATTTTTAACTGCCCGTAATAGAGCGAAATTTTATTGCCCCTGTTGATATTGGTATTATAAAAGAAGTTGATTTTGGCGATATGCATCAGTACACAGCTGAACGTCGTACCAACAGGATTAAATTTAATAAGTCCAAATTATGTATTTTAAGGTAGGTAGCCATGAAAAGTGAAATTACTGGTTTCAATTCAATGACCAATTACAGGTTTAAAACGAACCAATTTCTTAAAATAATGTTATCTAAATTTAAGCCGTTTATTTACAGACTTTATTTATGTTTGCCCTTATTGCGGTGGCGGTCGCTCAGCACGGGCACGAACATGAGCACGCGCACTCCTCGCAGCACATCTCGAAGCACGACGAACATCACCAAGAGGTGACCATCACAGACAAGCACGGGCACAAGAAGCACGTCGACTACTACGTGAGTATCCCGTAAACTCCAATCCCATAAAATCAAACGCTAACAATTTTACAAATTATAAATGTTCTATTAACGTTGCTCGTTAACTTTATCAGACACATCCCAAGTATGAGTTCGAGTACAAGGTGTCAGACCACCACACCGGCGACCACAAGTCGCAGCACGAGCACCGCGAGGGCGACGCCGTGAAGGGCGCCTACAGCCTGCACGAGCCCGACGGCTCCACCCGCCACGTGCACTACCACGCCGACAAAAAAACCGGGTACTACAAATAAAAAAATTACTTTTTTTTTTGTGCGAGTTTATTACGGGCGGTACGGCAATTACAAACGTCGTACCATTGAAATCTTTGCCGGCTTGGGCTTCGTATCTTTCATTTGTCAAAGCTTCCTGATAGATTTATTACATACACAATGTACCTACTAAAATGTTAATTTGTTGCAGATTCCATGCTGAGGTCAAGCACAGCACCCATCACATCGTTCCTGAACACCACCATCACATTGTTGCTGAACACCACCATCACCATTAAATATACATTTATGTTACATATAATTTATTACTCTACCGTTATGTTTGAAGAATTATGTTTTGTTGAATAAACGCATTGAATCTGATGGAGTTTTGATTAATGTACTTGTTATAATTAAGTTAGAATAAAGAGAAAAAAATGGCAGCAGTAATACGCATCTCATCTTAGTCAATCTTCTCAGCTGGTTACAGTCTCATAGCATAATTGTTCTGTAGCTACTATCCGTTCTCTTCTTACCCACACTCACTGGCTAATCATGAAATCTCAGGGGCTAAAATCTACGAATCTGTAATTTGGCATATATGTTCCTTTAATGTTAAAAGATTCGTTAACCGAACGTTATTAAAAGAGTTATAAGAAATCCCACCCAAATGGTGAAGAAATGGGGGTTCACATTTACTTTGTATGGGAAATACCACGGGCGAAGCTGTGACTGGTAAAAACTTAAAACAAAACCAGCGTACTATATACCTAAGTAACGCTTGCTGTGCCCGGCATGCGTTTCAATGCTCTGTTTTTATTCGTTTTAGTATAAGCGTATGGGGCGAAGCTACGAAGACACAGGTAAACTCTTGCTGTCTCTTTTGATATTTCCAAGGCTTTTGACAGGGTCTGGTATGATAGCCTAATCAACAAGCTTCCTGCATACGGAATTCCCTTAGGACTGTGTCGCTGGATATCTGATTTACTGAGGAAACGGTCCATTCAAGTAATCATTGATGGCTGCATATCGGAACTTTTAGCTATTAATGGCGGTGTACCTCTGGGATCTATTCTCTCCGCAAAGTTCTTTTTGCTACGATCTGTTAATACCTGGTGTACTTGGGTAGATGACAGCACCGTTTTAGAGAGATCGCGCTGCCAATACATATGCAGTTCAAGCACAAGGTCTAAGAAAAGCGAGTAAATTTGACTGTTCAGGTCGTCTCTGATTACCCCATATGAAAATCCGATTATGCCAATCGAGTCAAATTTAACTCTAAAAACACAGGTGTGTGTATTATCCACCAAAAAGAGCTGTTTTGACATTGTGCCCACTTTCCAAAATGTATCTGTCCCAATTAATGACCATCAAGAACTCCTTGGCTTTTTCATTAACTAACTTTAAAAAAGGAGGAGAATCCATGAGGATTGACTCCTCCAACATTATAGGCACACATATAGCAATTTTGATAATAACTCAAGCAGTTGCGATCCAAAAGCATTATGTAGTGAAGTGAAACTGATGATGGAGATCACGGATGACCACCAGCACTCCGCAGGGATAAGTATTTTATGGGTGGTGATTAGATTTCTTTATTATGGTCAATAAGCAACTTATGTTCATAAAAATGCCTGTGGTAAAGTGGAACCGATGACGAAGAACCAGGAGAAATCCTCAACAAATAACGTTGTTTCACCTCGGGTAAACATTTTGTAAAGGGTGATGAGCAATTGGTATTAGGCTATTGGTACTGGATATAGTGAATGTGTGGAGTAGGTATACCTACGTGTCGTCAAATCATATTATGACAATAACTAAAAAGTTAAAAAAAGAACATAAAATATATACTTATTAGGCATTCATCCCTTATACTGTGTTTATATACTTCACACCAAATTCTATATATTTAATTTATCACTTAATTAACAATATGTCTGACGCTTCTAGGTAATTGAGTAACGCAGGCCAATGATTATTTTTCGGGTTTCAAAATCGGATTACTTTAGATTAAAAAAAAATATTGAGTCCAAAATAAAAACTGCGACTAAAAAGCTTGGCATCCTTTTCGAGGTCAGGCGGATCTTCAGGGCTAGACAGCTGCTTAATCTATATCAAGCGCAAGTCTGCCCTTGCATGTAATATTGCTGTCACCTGTGGGATGGCTCTGCCAATTAATTATTAGCTTACTGCTCTGGTTTCGGTAGGCCGTCGGGTCCGTCGGGCTAGAAGACTGATAGACGACGATGCCAACGCATCGTTTGCACCAACGTGCAATCGAAACTTCTAAATCCAGATCATGGACGTAGATTAGATACGTGACACTGTGGTCAAACCCCTTAAACATTATAAAATGACATAAAACAGGAATGTGGACACTATTTGCTATAAACCATTGCCATAGAGTGCTCAGTATGTTAAAGTATTGAAAGCAGAATTTTTCCTGTCAATTGCAAACGACTTGTCAAAGTTGTGTAGCCGGAACTAGAACCTGAAATACGGATAATTTTGTAAAGGTTGTACAGCGCCTCTATTCGGGAACGCTAAGTGATGTTGTAGCGACTCGTAAGCGAGATTTCTCATCCCACTCTTCCGCGCGAGGCGTAATGCGTAAGAGCGAGATGAGAAATCTCGCTCACGAATCGCTACAGAATCACTTAGCGTTCCTGAATAGAGGCGCTCATCTTTATTATCAAAATCATTATCTCAAATATAAAAGGTGGGCAAGTGAGGTATATTTAATTGGCCTAAAATAAAAAGCGTAGGAGTTAATTATTATTCACTAAGACTTGTATTAAGCGTAAAGTAGGCTAATATTATGAATACAATTCAAGGACATATTCAATACGTAATCCAAGTGCAATGGAGCAGGTTATGAATGAAATAAAATAAACAGGTTTTGCAGTTCAATAGCTTTTAAAATTATCCACCGCAGTAACATTATATTATTACATCACAAAGATATTTTTAGAATTTATAGTACAAATAAATTGTACTCACACGAAATATTATCAAGAAAATGTTGACTTTACGACCTTGGAAGCCTAATGATAAAAAAATACGAATTTAATACGTGTTACGTTTTTAATAAGTAATACTTTGCGATCGCTCTACTCACCTAGGCCGTGTTTTGCTTAATAAAACTATGATAGACAATAATTATAACGCCAACATTCAAGGCGAATTTGGTGCTGCTGATAAAATGATTAAATTAGATATTCTGAATTTTTATATCACTCACCGATGAGTAAAATGATTTTTTTGTTAATATGATATACAGGACAATATTGGCCATTCTTTCATTTAAATGTTTTTTTTTAATAGCGTTTACGATGGTTTATAACAACCTACTTATAATAATTAGCATTACTCATTGATAATTTACTCAACCAAAAGTTGTACACTTAGGGGATTACAGTGAAATGAAATTTTAATATTATTACAAATAGGTACTCCAATTTTGGTCGTTGAATTGTTTTAACGACCAATGATCTTGCATAAAATCGATACGGCCTGGTTTGTTATCAGTAATATAAAAGAAGTACATTTTACTAAATACGTATCAGTTATCAGCTGGACAGTCTCGACAACAGTACAGCTCCACAGAATAACAATGTATTCTAAGGTAAATCAAATTGTATATGGATCCACCAGAGAAATGGTTTCACTTTGAAGACGTAATGCAAAACCATTTTTTAGGGTTCCGTACCTCAAAAGGAAAAAAAACGAAACCCTTATAGGATCACTCGTGCGTCTGTTTGTCTGTCTGTCTGTCTGTCTGTCTGTCCGTCTGTCACAGCCAATTTGCTCCGAAACTACTGGACCGATTGAGCTGAAATTTTGTATACATATGTAAGTCGGTGACCGCAACACGGACGCGTGACGTAAATATATGAATTTTAAACATGGGGGCCACTTTTGGGGGGTAAATCAGAAAATTAAAAAAAAAGTTATGCAATCTATATTGTGTGACATATCAAATGAAAGGGCTTATTGTGAGGACTTTAAATATATTTTTTTCTGAATTTTAAATAAAATAGTTTGGAAGTTATTTAGGAAAATAGGCGAAAACTACTGGGGCTAAAATTTTGAAAAAAATACAGAAAATAGTCTTTACCTATAGATTACAGGAAAACCTATAACCTAGTAAATTGCACATAATCATGTACGGAACGGAACCCTCTCCACGCGCGTTTAACTCGCACTTGTCCGGTTTTTAGATACATCTCGCCTAGGTTGACAACGTCTACATGTGCCTACATTGCTGGAATTAAGAAATACACTTTTTGTTGATTTTATATAAACTCTAATTTAATTCCGTAAGGTTTCCATTGACATCTTTGCTCCCCTTGAATTGAATTGGCATCTGAATCTATTAACTTTGAAAGATCAACTACTGGTTGTAGGTTAATAATACTAGAACTATCTTTATTAATAATTTTATAAAGTAAATAAGCTACTTAATTACGTGATTTGGTTAATGTTGGAGTTGTTGCACTATATTGGCTGTCTTTAACTTACTCGTAGCTGGAAACATTGGTTTTGCGTCTTCATAGTAGATGACGTTCATTCATAGATCATAACGGGTTACTAAAATTCAGTTCCCACATTTTTAAGGCTGGGTCATATGCAGACCTAAGTATATTTTTTTTTCATGCAAATTATTTGATTTCTCTTCATTACCTATTTTTTTTTCAGGTCATTTGCCTCGCTGTTCTAGTAATCGCGGTCGTCGCTCAACACGGCCATGAGCACAAAATAGCCCATTCCTCCCAACACATCTCACGACATGACGGCCCGGCGCATAAAGTGACTATTCATGTGCACGGACACGAGCATGGACACGAACATGGGCACGGGCATGGACATGAGCACGGACACGAGCACGGGCACGAGCATAAACATGAGCATGGCCATGAACATAAGCATGAGCACGGACATGAAGTACACGTCGATTACCACGTAAGTTCTGTACCATAGGTACTTTTAAAAACAGTTTTAAATCATTTCAATATTTTACCTCCCCATATGTGATTGTTTGTTTTGATTGATTATTTTATCTTTTTTTTGTATTTTAAAAAGGCTCATCCTAAGTACGAGTTCGAGTACAAGGTTTCGGATCACCACACTGGTGACCACAAGTCCCACCACGAACACCGCGACGGCGATGCCGTGAAGGGCGCCTACAGCCTGCATCAGCCCGATGGCTCCATCAGACACGTCGAGTATCACGCAGACAAACACTCTGGGTACGTTGCTTTTTGTTAACCATTTGGCCGCCGTTGTCGACTATGCAGCGTATACAGGGTAAAAAAGTCCTTCATTACCTTGACTTAAAGTTGAAATTCGTGTTACTTCTCAGACATGCTTGGCGGCCAACAGGTTAAAATGCTACTGTTTTGTTCTTGCTAGACGAAAATTGTGTCAACCCTGTTTTACTAGTCTTTTAACTATAATAAACTTTGTTTCAGTTTTCACGCAACTGTGAAGCACGAAACTCACCATATCGTTCCTGAGCATCATCATCATCATTAATAGCTGATCATAATATGTCATTATTTCTGTTGTTAAATAAATTTGTTATTGAAATCACATGTTCTTTGAATAAAAAACAACCGAACAAGTGCGAGTTAAACTCGCAATGAGAAGGTTCCGTGATTATATGAAATTTCCTAGAAATTTTCAAAATTATAGGCCCAGTAGTTTCGGAGATAAGGTGAGGGGGAATGGTCAATTTTCGCCTATTTTCCTAAATAACTTGAAAACCATTTATTTCAAATTATGAAAAAATATATATTTAAGATTGTCATCTGAACATGAGAATCTTAAATATATATCTCAAAAGAGCCGACGTGCTTTCTGACTAGAGAGAGGTTCCTTCATTGGTTCCTTCTTGTCGTAACATCATTCCTCATACAACCCATCTGATCATAGTCTAGATGAATGATAGCAGATAAAATTACACATCCGTATTGCGGTCACCGACTTACATATGTGCATCGAATTTGAACTCAATCGGTCCAGTAATTTCCGAGCAAATTGGCTGTGACAGATGGACAGACATACAGACAGACACAAGAGTGATCCTATAAGGGTTCCGTTTTTCCTTTTGAGGTACCGAACCCTAAAAATGAAAAGGTCAAAGTGTGTCGACAAGTTGAAAGACTTATGATGATTTGTAAAGTCTGTTCGAAGAGTAGATATTTTTTTTTTAATATCACGGCCGTTTAAATCGTTACAAACAGCGCCCCGCTAATTATTTTTACCGATGAAACTAAAAGCAGAAACTATTTTTTTTGTTAGAATATTATTATTGAATAGCTTGTATATGTCCCATTGCTGGTATATCATCGAACGACTACCATGACGAAGTCTCAGAGTCGTAAGAAGAATCAGAGTCGGTGACGTTTATTATGAAACGTTCAATTGCTTCGTCTACCCTACCATCAATTTGTAAAAATCTATCATCTTCTTTTACCATATAGTACCGCCCGCCGGCGCCGCGCATGACAACGACTGCGTGCCTCGTATCTCGAAACTCAGTGTGCTCAGAGTTAACCGACATCCGTCATACAGTTTGCGATAGTTAAGCGACAGTCGCTATTTCGAAACGATATCATAATATTTATCAACTCTCGGCGAACAGAGTTTAACATATTGACCACCTTAATGGCGGCTGTACACACTCGTCGAGACATCTCGAGACAGGCCGAGTGTGAGTGTGTAGGTACATAGTGCTCTCGTCTTGTTTCGCTTTTTCTCGTCACGTCTCGCCGTGTCCCGATCGGAGTTGGTTTTTTGCGGCCGAGTCAAAGGGTTTCGTTATTCTCGCGACGTAAGCGAGACCGACCTTGTACTTATCAAAAATTGAATTAGTTACTGGGTTCTTTTGCTGTGCATCCAGCACCGTTTTGTTCACCATGGTTTAAAAAGTATTTTTTTAAATGGTATATGCGTAAAATAACATAGTTAAAAGCTAACAGCACAAAGACAAACAGCAGCAGCAAGTTCCAAGTTCATCGTGGCGGGTATCCGCGGTTCAAATGACGCAACAAATTTGTACATGGTGTGCTCTGGCCGAGAGGCTCTTGATGAGTGTGTACAGTCGGCATAAGGATGAACGAAATGCAATGTGGTGCGTTAAAAGGAGATGCGAGGAGTAGCATGGGCATTTCTTATAGAACATGGTTTCAGGCAGTATCGATTTGTCTAGCAAGTGTCCCTCATTAGTTGACCACCTCCGTATATAGAACATAACACAATTAATTGGTTTTTGACGTTAGTATAGTTAGTTAACCTATTTTGTTAGTATTTACTAATGATCATTAGATTTAAGCGCATAAAATTCTTATAATTTTGAATGACGTAAGTTGGATGAAATTAATTAAATGTTCATTTGTTAACTGTGGTGATGCATAAATTAAGCTCACGTTATTTATCTTGAAGATATGCAGATGCTATAGGTAAAAATATTTACGAGGATAAATATTGAAATATCTAACGCAGGTCAGTAAGCTAAATAAGCAGTTACGATATAGCGAATTAAGGGGCTGCAAAAAGCTTGAAGCTTCAAAGTCTAGAGCATCGAAGTAGAGTCGCTTGCCTATCGTCTTTTGTAAGATATATTTTGGAGAGTGTGCCGTGGGGTTGTTTGAGTTTGCTGCCTTCGTCTATTTTTTATCATCGAACCACCAGACACATTGAGTCATTCCATCATTACTGCAGGATTGACTTTCCACTTTATCGCTATGTACCTACATCTAAGGAATGGAATGACCTCCCTGCGTCGGACTTTCCGAATAGTTGTGATTTGGGCACTTTCAATAGGTGACTACCTACACATAAATAGGAATTTCGCGTAATCGCGTAATCGCGTAATCGCGTAATCGCGTAAATCGCGTTCCACCTTTCGCCGTATCTTCACCTATCAAGTGAGACTGTGGTGAAGTGGAAGACCATTAATAATTATAATTATAATAATATCACCCAAGGCAAATTGAAATTGGAAGCACGATACAAGGGTGATGGCAGCTCAAAACCCAAAGAGTATAGTAATATTACCATACAAAACCAGAGACATTGCAAAAACAGTAGAACAGTGCAATAAAATTACTAAGGAAAAAGAATTCCAAAAATATCCCATATTTATTTATTTATTTATTTTCCGATAATAGCCCACTTTCATGTGATGGTCACTTTATATACATAATATCATCATTCCTTACCTATATATATATATACGTATATATATATAGGTAAGGAGCTTCTAATACTGGGCTGATTATAAACGTAGTAATAGTTATTAATTCTACTGTCAAATTATCGTATTAAAGGATGATGATCTGTTTGCACACATAAGTTTTCTATGAGCTAAAGCTCTAAAACGTATTTTGTTATATTTCTAATAGCAGCTCTACAGCGAGTGGTTGCTTTGATGATAATTGTTCTATAATACTCATTATAAAATTGTCATGAATACGTAGAACGACTTCAAAGGAAATTCAGTAAGTTTTAGATTAAGTATAAATAATTATATTATATAGGTTTTATTTTTTTAACCTTATTGGTAAGTAGAGGTCCACGCCGCGCCGGCGTTTCGCCGCCGAGCAAACTAAGCGCGCCGCCGCCGCCGCCGGGTCGTTAAAAATTTCGCGCCGACTTCGAATAATTATTTTACCTATGACCAAAAACCTAACAAAATAAACAATGCGCTGTTGCGCTGCAAGCATCACTCCCGCCCGCTCCACTGACTCCCACCCGCCCGCATCTATCCATCGCGCCGCGTGAGTGAAGTGAACGAACGCTGGCTCATTTCATTGCAGTGCTTGGCTTGACTAGTTGACTCAGCCCGCTCAGTTGAAGAAACTATTAAGATATCGCCTTCCCGAATTGGAAGAAAATGCACAAAAAGAAAAGAGAGAGTTATTGAAAGCATGTCACGCTGCCGCTGAGAATTTGGAAATTGACGAAGCAGACCCGATGCCTAATGAAGTCGAAGACGATGCATCCACTTGTGATCGTGAGCTGTTTGGTAACCCACTGCATGTGCCAAGCATAAAAACAGCGTCGCCAACACGCTGGTACAGCGTCCTTACAATGCTTGAAAGCTTAGGACATTGCTGTAATCGTACTCCGGTAAACGAGATGTTGACTAAAATTGGGCAAAGTGACTTGAAAATTCAAGCTGAAGAATGGAATATTTTGGAGGATTTGATAAAGTTTCTGAGGACTTTTTCAGAAACTGTAGAAATGTTGTCTTTACAACAGATGTGTTCTTTGAATTTGGCGCTGGTTTTTAGATCAGAAATAAAAGAAGTCCTTCAGTCGATGCCAGACGATAAGTCATTAATTATACAAAGGTTAAGAAACCAAATGATTCGGAATATGGAGAAGAGGTTTCCCCTAACTGAAAATATAATTGCAGCCTCTCTCCTCGATCCTCGTTTTGCTAATTTAAAAGAAATTGACGCGTACGTGGAGACTCGGCAAAAGACAAAAACTATTTTTTTAGTAGACTTTGCGAGAAAATTTGTAAGAGATGCTGACATTGTTGACAAAGAATTTCCACAACCAGGTCCTTGTTCGCAATCGCAAGAAAATCTCCTCCAAAAGCTGGCAAAAAAGCATTCCAGCAGATTTTTTGACGATAACGAAGAAGTTTCACAGGAGTGCTGGAAATACCTTGCCACTGCTAGTCCATCCGATATGGAAAGCTTAAATAATGATGTTCTGAAGTATTGGGAACAAAAGAAAAAAATGTTTCCTTGGCTTGCAGGATTGGCGCGGTCGCTTTTGAGCATTCCAGCTACAAGTACACCCAGTGAAAGGGTGTTTTCTGTAGCTGGGATGGTTTTAACTGCGAAGCGTTCGCGCTTAAATCCTGCAAAATTGAATTAAATAATTTTTATTCACGACAATTACAAAAATTGAAAATGATTTTTTGTTAGAGATTGGAGATGCCAAATAAATGTTTCTTGCTAGCATAGTTATTTTAACATGTGTTTTAATTAATTATTCCTATTAAAAAATGTCCTCACGCCGGCGACGCCGCGCCGCGCCGGGTTCCAAACCCAACGCGCCGCCGCCGGGTTTTTTGGCTGCGGCGTGGACCTCTATTGGTAAGTTAGACAGTCCAAATCTGCTTTCGGAGATTTTTTCTGACATGTCCAAATTTCGCTCAAGATGGCCTGAAATAATGGCCAGAAAAAGACTCAGTACCAATTGAGTACTGAGTCTTTGATCGGAACCTTACTTTTAGCCGAATATGAACCACATTATAATAAAAGGTTTTTCCAATATGCTTTCCGGAAACCGATCATTAACAAATTGATTTCCTCTCGCCTGAAGTCACTGTAAAGACTTCTCCAGACACATAAAGACACACTGTAGCGCGCCTTGTTAGAGAAACCTCAAGTTATCCAGTAGCAAAAGTGACCAATTCATGGTGTGTATTAGAAACGTACAGCAAACTAATATGACCCGCTATAAAAATATACTCCTTGATGGCGCCTTGCCAACACTTTACTGCTGAAGATATGAAACAATTTTTTTCCAAATTCCAAATACATTTGATGCAAATAAGTTGTGATACGATCGTTAATTTAGATGAAAAAAACTTCTTAATCAAAGACCTAACAGAGAAACCCGAAGTGCACATATTTTAAGCGACATCATTGGCAGCTAGTGCTGTCCATTAAAATGTTGATTTATTTGTTATTGGTTATTTGACAATAAAGGCATTTAATTCTCGCGATTACCAATCAGCTTGCATAATTAGTAGAGAATGCAAAACAAAACATTTAGTACAATGTCACTCTCATGTAACGTACAGATTTGGCGAACAAATGGTTTTACGAAATTACAAGCATGCTTTTGGTAACGCATTATGTTAACGACCAATAATCTGGAAAGAAATCGATATGGCCGGGATCGTTATCGGTAATATAAAAGAAGTCGATTTTTGTTAATCAGTATCAGTTCTTAGGAGGACACAGTCTCATTAGGACCACAGCCCTCTCCAGTGACTATGTATTCCAAGGTAAATATAAATTACCGATTGTCGTTTAATTAACTTTTGTATTAGCGAGAACCCTATGTCCAGCAGTGGACTACCATAAGCTTATGATGATGGTGAAGACCCTACATCCCTAGCCAAAAAACCATCTAATACTAATCTGTAAGTTAGTATAACTTGGTTATAGAGGAATTTATAACAGTTTTCATTTCAACAGGTTATATGCCTTACCGCCCTGGTGGTCGTGGCCACTGCCGATCACTGGCACGAGCTAGGATTTGCGCATTCCTCGCAGCACATCTCACGTCATGACGGCCCGCCACAAATAGCTACGATCCACTACCACGGACACGAACATGAACACGAACATGAACACGAGCATGGACACGAGCAAGAACACAAGCATGAGCATAAACACGAGGACAAACATGAGCACGTTTGGGAACACAAACATGAAATTGAGCACAAACATGAGCATGTACACGAGCACAAACATGAGCACGTTCACGAGCAAGAGCACAAACATGAGCATGAACATGAGCACGGACATGAACACAAACACGAACACGAACATAAACACGAACACAAACACGAGCACAAACATGAGCACGGACACGAACACAAAGACGAGCATAAACATGAGCACGGGCACGCACACTCTTCGCAACACGTCTCGAAGCACGATGGCCACCACCAGGAGGTGACCATTGAGGACAAGCACGGACACAAGCACGTCGACTATTACGTAAGTGTATTGATTTTTCATGTTATGTTTTTAACAAAATTTCTACACTACGCGGCAGAAAACTAGTAAGCACTAGCAGACAACTATAGTTCGCTCTGAAGTTGCTTGACAAAATATTTTGTCTTTTTTGTGTTATAGAGGGTAAGAATTCAGTGTTATAAGCCCTGCGTTCGCTGCGAACTAAAATTTTGTCGTCGCCGTATGATAATGAGTGAACTTTAATTTGATTAATTTTATCATGAGATGTGTGTGTAGTCCCCAATCCAAACTAGGCCTGCGTAAGGACTACTTTGAGAGGAAGCTTGTGGCCACCAGTGGGAAGAACGATAAAATAACATTTATTTATTTACAGACTCATCCTAAATACGAGTTCGATTATAAAGTAGAAGATCACCACACCGGCGACCACAAGTCGCAGCACGAGCACCGCGACGGCGACGCCGTGAAGGGCGCCTACAGCCTGCACGAGCCCGACGGCACCACCCGCCACGTGCACTACCACGCCGACAAGAAAACCGGGTAAGATCTCAATCCTTCCCATCACTACCTACCTAGTTTCATTTGATATTCTCATGATCCAAGAGATACAAGAGACAGATAGAAACCAAGTGGTGAAATCTCAATATATATTACTGAATATTGTTTGCAGTTTCCACGCCGACGTCAAGCACAGCACTCACCACATTGTTCCTGACCACCACCATCACCATTAATTAAGGTCACATACAAAATATTGTATGTAATCTTACGCTGTTCCTGATTATTACATTAATGTAGTTTTCGTTATGTAATACGATTATCATAATTCCCTGTTATTTTTGTGCAATAAAGTTGTTACTAAAGGTATCTGTTACTGTCTATTTCGAACGTGATTGGTCCTTGTGATTGATTTAATTAACCAAGCACGGGACAGGGTTACTCTTCCTCACCTGTTGGCACTTCATCTGCGTAGAATTGGAGTATATCCTCGGGATCTGATTAACTTTCTGATTTGAGCAGGTTAGGAACTCTTACTTTTAAGTAGGTACTTGTAATTTATTTTTCATCATAACCCGTTTAGCTGCCAAGGGTAGTGATGGAATGACAAACATCGAGATATACACATTCCGCATAATAGTATGGAAAAATATGATTACAACTCCTCAAGGCTCAAGAAGCATTGTGTAGGTCAGAGCGCTTTATCTTGGTTTCACCATAGACTTTTTTGAGACACGAAAGGACAAGCATTTCCTATTCTTAACACGACTGCCTAAAAAAGATTTTCCGGAACTCGAAACATACACAAAATTAACCTTCTTGACACGATTAGACATAAATATCAATGTTCTGTGTATATCGATTTAATAATACGGATGAACAAATAAAATAATAAAAATATAGGGGTCTCGTTTCCAACTACAATTTTGTTCCGTTTCGAGTGGAGACTCTTGGTCTGCGGGGTGCCGGTGGACTAGGCACTAAGAGGCCGATGGGGGTAACCGGAGACCGAAGAGATGGCAACTTCCTCGCTCAACGAATTACATCGCAATACAGCGAGGAAATGCTGCCAGCATCTACAGAACATTACGGCGAGGATCCCTTTTAATATATTTTTTGTTGAAATTTATTTCATTTTATTTAGATATAATTTAGTTTATTAATTTGACTTATTTATATTTAATTTTGTTTATTTAGATTATTGTGCTGAATTTGTTTATAATTATTTTGTTTGCATGTCAGTATATTTCTTTAAATGCCAGTTGACACGACAGTAATATAGCTCACAACATATAGAAATAAATAGGTATATAGTAAAGAACTGCCCAATGCGATTTTCGCGCTGCTCACTTTTTTGGTGTCAAATGACACCATCGCACACTCGGTAAATATTGCCAACAACGGCTTATTAGGTACATTGAGGAAAGGTTCATTATTATGGGCCTAAAGGTTATTTAAATTTTATTTAGGTTATTTGGTTTGAAACAAAAAATAAAACCGGTCAAGTGCGAGTCTGACTCGCGCGCCGAGGGTTCCGTACTTACGTATGGAAAGAAACAGTACCTTGTAGGTATGTAACCCTAAAAATAAAAAATAAAGGTAAATTGCGGTTTACGATTTATGCCGTATTAAAAAAATAACTACTCACTAGATCTCGTTCAAACGAATTTTCGGTAGAAGTTTACATGGTAATGTACATCATTATATTTTTTTAGTTTTGACATGCTCTTATTTTAGAAGTTACAGGGGGGGGGCACATTTTACCACTTTGGAAGTGTCTCTCGCGCAAACTATTCAGTTTAGAAAAAAATTATATAAGAAACAAAACATTTTTGAAGACCTATCCTATGAAAAAAAAAAATGAGTTCAGTTCTAAGTATGGGGAACCCCCAAAATTTATTGTTATTTTTCTATTTTTGTGTGAAAATCTTAATTTTGTTCACAGAATACATCTACCTACTAAGTTTCAACAGCATAGTTCTTATAGTTTCGGAAAAAAGTGGCTGTGACATACGGACGGACAGACAGACAGACAGACAGACATGACGAATCCATAAGGGTTCCGTTTTTTGCCATTTGGCTACGAAACCGTAACAAAGTAAGGTCAGATTTATCTATCGACGTATATTTATAGTATAAAAAGATGCTAAAATAAAATATAGTGAAATTCAAGCAACTTTAATATATTTTTACTGAAGGTAAATTCCCTCAAATAAACCTTAATGATTTTATTAAGTACTTAATTAAATAGTCCCCCTCAATAAAATAAAATTATTTCATACATTCTTAAACTTGATGAGAAATGACTCTGATACAGTTAAATAACAACTATAGATGAATTATTACACTGAAAAGCCCAAGGACATTCATGTTCCCAATTTGGAATGCGATTAATGTAATGAACAGGTTTAACGCTGACCGAATTACTTGCCAAAATAAAGCACCTATATAAGACAAAGTGACTGAGTGCTACATTATCACATCTCGTTCGACAGTCTAAAGGATAACCACGCAACTATGTCCATGAAGGTGATAAATAAAATTATTCAATACAGTGGATTCATCCATACTTGACTTATTTGGTAAACAAGTTTCTAACCTCAAAATGTGCAATCTCTGTGCAACACCTGTTTTATCCTAAATAAAGCAAACCTAGGCTAAAAATTGGAAAAGTGACGTGTAAAATATTGTCTTCAGTTCCTTTATTCCCAAGGAAACAGCGGCGCCTCTAATCGGGAACGCTTAGTGGTGTTGTAGTGACTCGCAAGCGAGATTTCTCGTCCCACTCTTCCGCACAACGCGTACTGTGTAAGAACGAGATGCGAGTCTCGCTCGCGGGTCGCTGCAGTACCTACCACTTAGACGTTCCCGAATAGACGCCGTGTTTTAGCTAAAAAAGGTGCATTTTGAGGTTAGAAATTTGTTTATTAAATAAGTTAAGTTTTGATGAATCAACTCTAAGTACATACACTAAAAACAAATAAAACTAAAACATGCTATATTTTGGAAGACAAGTATAAAAAACGTATAAAAAATTGGATTTACTTGTTGTAGATCTTCGTAATTGCCGCCATCCTGGCCGCAGCCGCAGCCCGGCCGCAAGAGTCGCACGGGCACGGGCACGAGCATAAGCATGAGCACAAGCATGCGTACTCCTCGCAGAGCATCCAGCGCCACGACGTGCCCGCCAAGGCGCCCGCCGGACACTATGAACACTACGTAAGAACAAACAGTCCGACGTATCTGTTATAATTTGTGGTTTCTTGCTTTTATTTTTGTGCTTTGTTTTTGTCCAGAGTCATCCTAAGTACGAGTACGAATACAAAGTGAAGGACCCGCATACCGGTGACTACAAGTCGCAGCACGAGTCCCGCGACGGCGACGTCGTCAAGGGCTACTACAGCCTGCACGAGGCCGACGGCACCGTCAGGATCGTGCACTACTCATCCGACAAAAAGACCGGGTAAAGATAAAAACAGTTATATAGTCAAACGCCTGTCAAAGAATTTCTTAATTATCTGAACATTGAGACTAATTTTGGTATTCATACAAACTGCTTACCTATATACAATTTTTGTCGTGTTATTTATCGCCCTACGCTCACACATGATCGTTAATTATTGCAGATTCAACGCCGACGTGAAACGTGAAGGTCACGCGCAACATATCCAGCCCAAACATCACCATTAAACCTTTAGCTGCTAAATATTTATTGTAAACACACGATTATTAAACTGTTGATATTTGACTTCTTTCTTTTCTTTCACCAACATCCGATTAACGCCGCTATTAAAAATACAAACTTTTCATATAAATCCGTCCATAGAATACAATAATATCATCAGTCCGTGGCAGTCCACTGCGGGAGAAGAATTATGCGATCGATTACGCAAACGCGATTCTTCCTATTCGTGATTCCCAGCATAGAATATGGATTCCACACAACTGTAGTTTACTACCTATACATTCGTGATTCTACACAGCCGTTATTTTAACGCAATCGGGATTCTTCCTATTCGTGATTCTACACTATATGGATTCCACACAATTGCAGTTTACTACATTTCCGATTCTACACAGCCGTTAGTCATATTAACATAATCAAGTATTTCAACCAAGGAGTTTGTATGTCTAGATCACTGACTGCATAATGGTAAGTTCCCGATTATTACCCAATTGTTGAATGAAACGCTATTCTTGCGTTAAAATAACAGCTGTGTAGTAGTAGTTCACGAATGTAGTAAACTGCAGTTGTGTGGAATCCATATTGTATGGGAATCACGAACAGGAAGAATCGCGTTTGTGTAATCGAACGCATAATTCCTGGAGAAAGGTCTCGGCAAATGCTTGCCAGCGAGCCCTATATGCAGCACGCTTCATTTAAACTCTACCCGCTACTCCTGGCAAGTCCTCGCTCTACCTAACGCAGGTTGTCCTACACTACATTTCCCGAGCCGCGGTCTCCACACCAGGGCCGTAATTGTTTTAAATAATACTTCGTCACCGAACTCGCCGGAGTTCTGGCTTTATCTTGGGCCTTGGTCGTATTCGATGCAGCTCTGCCAAGAACGTAGGTGGCTAACTCTGCATAATTCTTACGAGAGCGCGGGTTATTTTATGATTCACGGGCAAAATTACATGAATGCTTCAAAACCTATGCCCACAACTTGCAAATAATAAATGATAATAGGATATCATGTTCGTATGTATGTATGTTCGTATGTGTGTGTAGCATGTCATGTTCATTACGTGAGGCTCAACGCGCCACTCTCATTACAAAACTGGTCAATTACGAGTCTGGCACGCGCGCCGAGAGTCCCGTACAAACAGACCTTTTTGGTACGGAACACTAAATAGTTCAAAAAATATTTTCATAACCGGGTAACCTTAAACCTACCTATGAAATAAAACAAGGAATATATTTCGAAGGCTTCTATCTCAATACAACCAGCGAGTGTGATACGACTTTGCATAGGTTATTCGGATTTAATTTGTTTTCTTAAAAGCCATAAATGTTTGTAACTTCGTTTTATTTTTCTTTTGCAATATACTTAACTTCATCTCAGCATGATAAATTTGCGATTTTGGGTAGGCTAATTTTGAAAACATAAGGTTAATTTTTTGCACATTTTTTATTATAAAAATAAGTAATTAAAATACATGAACAAAAAAAATAAAAAGTATTATTGAAAAAAGTCCTTTTGTATGAAACTCCTTTTTACCCTATTGCTTGGATTTCAAAATTTGACCCACTTCCTTTACCCTTTTTTAGTAACGTTTAATAGTAGTTTATGCAACGGTTGCATAATGATAGGCCTTAAAACACTAGTGCATTTTTCATGAAACGAGCCGATAGGCGAGTTTCATAATAAGATCGCACGTGTGTTTTAAGGCCAAATTATGCAGAGTTGCATACATAACTTTATCTACACACATATTATAAATCCTCCATGATGGGTTCAGAAACAATATTTTCTGGAAACAAGTTATTTGTTGCAATCGTGGCTGCATATTTCCGATATCCGGCGCATTTTCACATCACACACACTCCGAGAAGACTACTTACTATTCATATTTTCAACTAAAATGTAAATTACAAACAACTTTTTCTATTCAATTCAACAACAATTCTACTTTCGTTCTGCAAAACGTCAACATGGCGGCAATTCGATGCTCCGTCAAGACCATTTTTTTTTAAAATCATAGACAAACGGATGAAGTCTCTATTCTCACGTCACTCGAGATCAAATATTGTGCAGTTTATATTAAAAAAACATACTGAATTAACGTTTCGTATCAATAACTGTTTTAATATCTATGGATACTAGAATAGAGACCCACTTGAGTTTTGACAGCTGTTCCAAATTTAATCTCATTTCTTTACTAAAAACGATAAAGAAGTCATGTTATTTCTTTATCGCAGCACTGGTTTTTCCTAATTGGTTGTCAAAATGGTGGTCATTTCATACGGTTTTTGATTAACCAATGGAGGTTTTATGATATGGGTGTAGATAAAATATATTTAAACATTTTATTCCTGCACTATGTTATTATGGGGGCACGCAAGTTCTGTAACTATTCCAAATTTCGAGTTCATAACATTAGTAGTTGAGATAAACGGCTGTGACATACAGGCAGACACACAATGAAGTCTCATCGGGTTCCTTTTTTAACTTTTAAATACGGAACCCTAATAACAGGAAAAACTAAATAGGCCCTCCCATACAGGCAACTATTAATTTTGGAAGTAATTGAAGGAAGCCTGTGCTCAGCGTCGGGTTCAAGTTAAAACTATTATCTCCTCCAAGAGTCTTTTACTCCCTACTATCACCGGTTCGGTGAAATATTAACTACTTAGCTTCCGGATTTTACGAACCATAATTAGTCACTTTCTTTTTGTGTTTTTTCACTTCAGATAAAGATCCTTGAAAACATGAAGACAACAACACCAAAACAATTAAAAACATGTAACGATAACAAAATTAAAGTTGAAATTTTTATTTACAGAATATACAAATACGGATCGCTCTGCTGTCGTGAATTTACACGACCTTGAATTTTGTGTAACGTATAATCATAATCAGTTTGTTCATAGTACTATTTATGTATTAGGAGAAACGAGAGACCTTTTAAATCAGGCTCCAATATTAATTTAGCCTTTTTAATGATCGAATAGGGACCGTATGAATTTTTATTTACTTAATCTTTATTGCAAGAAGTACAAAAGGAAGATTCCCATTTGTCCCCACTGTTTAGTCGCTAAAAGATCCCACTAGTCCCTGCCAAATTATATTAGTGGGAACTAATGGATATATTTTCTAGATTAGTATAACTAGGGAACCCTAGAAAAATAAAACGTTTAATGATTAAATATGACAAGAAATAGTTAAAAATCTAGAAACAGTAAATACTGGTACATTCTTGTAAACTAAAGTTGCTTGTCTACGAGCAACATTTTTAGGGTAATGTATAACCTGCAACTACAGGGCGTCGTCTTTCTCCAACGTACGAAGTTAGAGTAAAACAGCTAAAGTTACCGGCTATAAATTACCGTGAAAAATTACTCGTTTACCAGCACCTTCATTGAAGATTACGAGAATCTCAGCACGTAAGTATATTGATCATGCCCAGGGTGGAAGATGGCGATCGTATTTAATCAATAAACAATGAATCTCATAATGAACATTTGTCAGGACAATAACAATGTAATAAAATACCAAGAGCAATCCAGAGCAAGGAACTTTTTCTTTCTATTTTTATGGGGAATGATGAAGCATTCCAAAAATATCAGGTTTCAATAGTAGCCCAATATGACCAAAGCAGGTGCTGCTGGTAACGAGCTACCTTTTACGGCAATTTATGAAGGTAACTATGAGCTGTCTTATTCCAACAACGTTAGAGAGAGATGCATACAGTTGCCAGCTGCTCTTAAAAATAAATAAAGTATACAAGAACCCTAATATTCACCCACCATGCACAAACACGAAAGGTGAACTCAAAACAAGATTTTGTGTTAAACAATTATTTCTATGTTATTTCTGGAACTGTACCAAAATTTTCGCCACTGTCTGAAGTTGGTAAATTACGGATAAAAGCAAAACAATCGGGCTCCATGCTCAGAAGAAATAAGGAAATGGTGTCGTCGATGATTTAGTTAATAATAATAAAAATTTAAACCAAGTGCAAGTAATATCGATATTACCTATGTTACGTTTTACCGCTATGCAAAGAGATGTAATGTAAAGAGAAACAAATAAACAATCCTCGCTGACGTAAGAGACAAAACTTCATCATTAAAGTATAGTGAAATGATATTTTAAATAAAGATTTATTTATATTTAATGTTATCATCAACTACGTAATTAGCATTTTTACGACCGGATAATATTTTTAAGCGGAATCTACATTCAGAAATCCAAGGACATTGATAATTCCGATAAGGAGAGTGTTTCATTTATTTAATGAACTGGTTTGACACTAACTGCCAAATTAAAGTGTGTATAAAAGGCAAACAAAATGTTGACGTATTATCAATTCTCATTCAGCAGTTCAGAGATAAAGTACCAACATGTCTGTGAAAGTAAGTAATCTTGAATACCTTTATTAAGTAAATATGAGCTGCGAAAATAATTTAATAAAAATAACGACACGGATAAAATTATTCGGAGTTATTTAATAAATTAATTATTATATTCATTATTAAGAGCTTGCATAATAAAGTGGGAATGAGCTGATCACATAGCTCAAGGTACGAATAGCTGATAGGACGTAAAGGTTCTCAAGTGGAGACCACGGATCGGAAGCCGCAGCGTGGATTCGGCCAATTCGGTCGGTACATTACCTACCTGCAACTTCGGTAAACGATGCTCTTACGATGAGGGAAAACATCTAACGTGTAACGTCTAGTTTCCCTGTCAGAAGGGTTGCTTAGGTCAATTGACACTCACTTCACTGTAATAACCACGAATTAGAAACAGGAAAAAGGAAGATGATGTAATGTTGCCTATTCTGCAGATCTTCGTAATTGCTGCTATACTGGCCGCAGCTGCAGCTCGGCCGCAAGAGTCACACGGGCATGGGCACGAGCACGAGCACAAGCACGCGTACTCCTCGCAGAGCATTCAACGCCACGATGTGCCCGCAAAGGCACCCGCCGGCCACTATGAACAATACGTAAGAACATTTCTACTACTTAATTAACTACTAAATATGAATTGATTTGTAAATGGTTTCTTATCTGAAATTTCTGCTTTGTTTCGTGCAGAGTCATCCTAAGTACGAGTACGAATACAAAGTGAAGGACCCTCACACCGGTGACTACAAGTCGCAGCACGAGTCCCGCGACGGCGACGTCGTGAAGGGCTACTACAGCCTGCACGAGGCCGACGGCACCGTCAGGATTGTCCACTACTCATCTGATAAAAAGACCGGGTACAATATCAAATTACGAGTATATGCACATAATGGTGCAATTTTTAAAATGATTCCCCATATGTTTTGCCACTTTGTTACCTATTATCGAGTCCCGAATTTATATTAAACCTTTAAATTTTCCTTCTCAGATTCAACGCCGACGTGAAACGCGAAGGTCACGCGCAACATATCGAGCCTAAACATCACCATTAATTAAGTGTTATGTTTTAATTGTTACGTATAGCAATAATAATTTATTATATTGTTTCAAATGCTACTGACATACTTTTTTTTACCTGACCTTTCACAAAACCACAAACTAAAGGCAAATATTCGGAAATTACCTACACCTACTACACCTACCCTACACCAACATACAACCTTAAAAACATAACCTCAGTCCTTGTCAAAAGTTACTTCTTAAAGGTAGTCCTTTATAGGGACTACACAAATCATTGAGTTACTTGAGCACCAAAATCCTAGTGATAAAAATATCAAATTGTCTTCCGTATATAAACTCCGAAAATGATTATAATCATATAAAATAAAGACATGAATCATTATCCGAATATAAGCAAGAGCCACACAGAACACGAGTAGAAACTTTACTTAGCTATAATTTTATTTTATTAAAAAAACCGGATATTTTCTAATATAATAATGTCTTTAAACGCATATGGTCATGAGTTGCTCCTCTTAAGAGGCACGTAAACGGGCTAGTTTTTCGGCGATTTATTACTGCAATTCGGGCTATTAGACCGGGAGATGGTGTCACAAATTATCAGGTCATTAGTCAAGTCAAGTCAAACTATCTTTATTCAATTTAGGCTTTTACAAGCTCTTATGAAGGTCAAGGAATTAATCTACCACCGGTTTGGAAAAAATCCTCTACTTAGAAGAGGCGGCAAGAAACTCGATGAGGTATCATTTTTTCAAATCAGTACACATATAAGTCAACAATGATGTCTACAGTTTTATACAAATCTAAGTATATACCACAGCAGGTACACTCATCGAGACTCAGGGACCAGTACCAGTATGGCGGTCTTACAGGGGTCTCATTACGTAATGACAAAAAGGAAAATAATGGTCATAGCGCTGGTACCGGCGGCCCAATCGCGTGGGCGTTAATCGAACGTGTCGGATAAATTACGAGTGTCGAACGATTTGTTCCACAAAAAATCTTGTATTTTCCGATAGTCGTAAAAAAAAGAAGTAGGCGGTAGCGTAATCCCATACCTCTCCGGTGTGACTTACAGCCCGCCATACCGACGTGAACACGTTAATTTAAAAATATCAAAAATAACCATTTGTACCAGGCAAATTTTTGCACAGCTTATCATCGTCGAGTAGCCGAATTCACGAAAATCATAATGCCATGCTTTTCCGACGGTTCCAAATGGCCGCCATACCGCCCCAAAGGAGTAATTTTTTTCATGTTAAACAAAACGATTTGTACAAGTATGGCATTTGGATCTTTGGAAATTATATGATACAATGTGACCATTATTGTATTCGCCATACTTCTAGCTGGGGGAAAAAGTGGCGCCATACTGGTACAAATTGTTCGAAATACGTATAACATTTTAGAATTTGAACCTCATTCGCCACCTCCCACAGGTATGGCATTATCAAACTTACATTTATGATCATACAGAATACTGGTACAAAAATGTTTAGGGTGGTACTAATCGTTTTACTTAACAAAAAAAACACACGACAACATTTATCCGACACGTTCGATTAACGCCCACGCGATTGGGCCGCCGGTACCAGCGCTATGACCATCATTTTCCATTTTATTTCCGTACTGAGACCCATGTAAGACCGCCATACTGGTACTAATGACCTGATAATTTGTGTCACCATCTCCCGGTCTATGTCCATGTCCAAAAGATTACATATTACATCACTAATGGAACAATAAGTTTGAATGTAAACTTTTGAAGATATATAGCCCGAATTGCAGCAAAAAACTTGCTGGTTTACAAGCACCTTTAAACCGATCAATATTTAGGAATATTGATCGGTTTTTAAATTCCTAAATTTAAAATTTAGTTTCTTTGTAAGTGGCCAGTATTGCAGCTCTATGTGTCGCACCTGCATTACTCTGCCACAGGCGACGATGTTGTTTCTTTATTTGCGTAGTTTAACTTGTATAAGTGTACCCCTCTCGATAGTTTTACCCTTTGAGTACATCTGATGGTGTGGTTGTGGAGTATATCCGCTAAAAGTCTGGCTGCACTACGTGCAGTGCAGGTTGTTTGTGGTGCGCTTGCCGCGGCCGCTGCTGGAGACCATCTCATGTCAAAGCTTCTGGCCGAAGGGTCTCGTGTACTTGCACTTCCGGGCAGCTTGCTTATCCAGAACACGACTCCAGGAGTGACGACGCAAAGTAGCCTCGTCATTGCGTCGCAAATAAATTGTATTCGTTTCTTATTTTAATCTGTAAGGTCACTAATAGGCCCGAAATAAATAGTATTATTGTTATTATACTCTCAAACTACTCATGTCATGGAATCAATATGTATAATTTACTGCATGCTTATGTTAGCTGCAGATGGTTGGCTTGTATCGTTGGGCCTGGCTTTTTTCTATAAAGGCTTCCAATCAAATCTGATTGCAGCCCAGGTAGCACATAACCTGTATACGAGCTTATAAAGCCCTTGTAACGCTCAAACTAGAGTTATAGTGGCTATATAAGCTCTTTATACTCCTTGTGTGCTGCTTGGGTGGATTCATGTCGTATGACCGCTGTGTCGCCTAAGTGTTCATGGCAAGAACTCATTTTACCGAATTAAATAACAATTATTCCGAAACCAACATGATAAGTAAGTCCATCAATAAGTAATTAGGGAAAATAACACAATTTATTTTAACCTTTTCTTTGCCCAAAATGTATTGCATATGGTTAAAAATAAACCAATAAGTCTGTATTGCTTCTATACATAGCGCCTTACGCATTTATACCCAACAGAACGCGCCGTTCAAGTCAAACTTGGACGAAATGGCGCTAACAGTCGCACAGGCGTTCGATTTGTTCGATTCAGTATCGTATTATTTGGAGCTTTTGCAGTCTTGTATCTCCATCCTCTAAAAATGAAACCGCAAATTGTATAAATTTGAAATATATCTTATACTAAATCATAAAATACTGAGGTTAAAAATAATCAATCATGACTAACTAGGTCTCATTAGTTCATGAACTCATGAGCCATCTGTAGGTAATCAACTTGTTAATGCCCACTATAATGTAAAATGACCATAATTAAATATGAATCAGCATCATCATCATTATTTCAAACTGGCGATGTCCACTGCTGGGCATAAGTCTCCCCAAAGACGACAACGAACGACCACACGCCTTCCGTGTCCAAGTGCCTCCAGCGACCTTAACAAATTCGTCAGTCCATCCTGTGGAGAGCTGACCCACGCTGCATCTTCCGGTCTATGGCCTCCACTCGAGAACTTTTACACCCCATCGGCCATCAGTTCATCGAGCTAATGTGCGAGTTCATGAACTCATAGCTCATTTGTAGGTAACCAACTTGTAAATTCATTATAACTAGGTATATTATGTAATTATAACAACAACTGTTTCTGAAATAAACTTTTTTCTAGTCATTTTCCCGATGGGATTTCCCATCGCCAACACCTCATAGCTTGAAACATACGAATATACGACGAACATACATACAAACCTTCATCCCCTATTTAAAGCCGTACAATAAGATTTTTTTCACGTATATTATTTTTGAATGAATTTGTTGAATACAAATCTCAAGGGCATTTTATATTTCAGATACGGAATGTAGGTCTTTCATATAATAAACTGGTTCGACCTGCCTGCCAAAGGTACAGTGCATATATAAAAGACACATGAGTAGTTAAATCATTATCAATTCTCGCTGAACTGTTCTGAATAAAGTACAATCATGTCCACGAAGGTACTCATTAATTATAATAATAATAATAAATCATTTATTTCGGGTATTTTACCATAATATGTACTATAATTATGTTCTTAAGAGTTTTGTTAGTGCAATAATCGAACTGTCTTGGGTTCATATACGTTTCTTTAATCTGCTGCAGATCTTCGTTATTGCCGCAATCCTGACCGTGGCTGCTGCCCGGCCGCAAGAGTCGCACGGGCACGAGCACGAGCATGAGCACAAACATGCGTACTCCTCGCAGAGCATCCAGCGCCACGACGTACCCGCCAAGGCGCCCGCCGGACACTATGAACACTACGTAAGAACAAACAGTCCGACATATCTGTTATAATTTGTGGTTTCTTGCTTTTATTTTTGTGCTTTGTGTTTGTCCAGAGTCATCCTAAGTACGAGTACGAATACAAAGTGAAGGACCCGCACACCGGTGACTACAAGTCGCAGCACGAGTCCCGCGACGGCGACGTCGTCAAGGGCTACTACAGCCTGCACGAGGCCGACGGCACCGTCAGGATCGTGCACTACTCATCCGACAAGAAATCCGGGTAAAGATCCAGACTTTTTTTTTTACGCCGCTTCTTATTTTTTGCTGGAGAATATCAGTAATGTTTATGTCTGTTGCAGATTCAACGCTGAAGTGAAACATGAAGGTCACGCGAAACATATCGAACCAAAACACCACCATTAAACCTTTGTATGTTTACGTTCATTTTGTTATTATGTGATAATTAAATTATTTTATAACACTAAATCGAAGAATTTTTTACCCTTAAAACAGCACATTTTAGGAAAGTCACCTCAAAAATTTCACCTTACGATTTAAATTTTTCGTAAATCTTCGCGCAATTTTTTTTTGCCTTAGTATATGCACACAGCTGAATTTAGGCATTCTTAGTCCTACGATAAATTAAAGCACTCGATGATGAAAGCAACAACAAAAACCTCATTGTTAATGATGCTACAAAATTTACTTCATGATGGGACGCTTTTACCCAAAATTTCAAGGTAAAACACGGATAAGTTTGTCTATTTATACATATTTGATAACCTCTCGATATCTTAGGTCCTGCTTTTACTTAGGTTTCTTTTCTCCATAAGTAGATAACGTATCAAATAATTGAAATGAGATGAAATCAATTATCCTATCATTTAAAAATAGACAGAAAAGTCATAATATTAAAGGCCATTTTACAAAGCGTGTGTGTGTGCACTAGTGCTTTTTACTCCACGGTTGTTTTTTTTTTTTTTAATTTTCTGACTTCTTCATACGCCAAATGCAAAAAAAAATTATAATGTAAAAAGGTCAACAAAACCATAGATTGTTCCTTTACGAATATATATAAATACTAAGTAAAAGTTACAGTTAAGATTCACATTTAAATGTTCACCAGTTAATTATTAATAAAATAAACATCATAAACACTTTGGACTGTTCATGTTTTTTATCTACGCCTAATTCTGGGACTGGACCCACTGGACCCTCTGGAGCCCAATTCTCGGAGATTATTTAACAAGTAAGACTAAACGTCAATGCATACATTTCTTTGACACACCTATATGAATCTCACGTTAGACTTCATCTCACATGACCCAAGAATTCGGGTCCTGATATATTGCAATCCTCGTGCATCAATTAGCAAGAATGCCAGCCAGTGCGACTTTTTGTCAAGTTAGAGTTGGGCACGCAGAAAATGTTAAAATAAAGTGTGAAACAAATAGACGCCGGTTAATATTATTGAAGAAGCCCAAATGTTCAACAATAGCCTTATACTAGCTAAATCAATAGAGAAATACACATTTAGTACAACTTTCTATACTTTCCTATAGTTACCTATATAATTTATTTATTTTCCTTACAAAATGCATAGTAAAACGTTGCAAAGATATGCAAAGGTGTGCAAAGGTAATTTCTAAATGGTGCCGTAGAAAACACTCTCTGCGCTTGCGTTTTCAATCGTCACCTCGTTAAGAACTAGCCTATTTAACACACTTGTATCATAATAGTAGTTTATGCAACGGTTGCATAATGATAGGCCTGAAAACACTAGTGCGGTGTTCATGAAACGAGCCGATAGGCGAGTTTCATAATAAGATCGCACGAGTGTTTTAAGGCCAAATTATGCAGAGTTGCATGCATAACTTTATCTACACACATATTATAAATCCTCCATGATGGGTTTAGAAACAATATTTTCTGGCAACAAGTTATTTGTTGCAATCGTGGCTGCATATTTCCGATATCCGGCGCATTTTCACATCACACACACTCCGAGAAGACTACTATTCATATTTTCAACTAAAATGTAAATTACAAACAACTTTTTCTATTCAATTCAACAACAATTCTACTTTCGTTCAGCAAAACACCAACATAATGGCGGCAATTCGATCCTCCGCCAAGACCATTTTTTTTTAAATCATAGACAAACGAATGAAGTCTCTATTCTCATGTCACTCGAGATCAAATGTTGTGCAGTTTATATTAAAAAAACATACTGAATTGACGTTTCGTATCAATAACTGTTTTAATATCTACGAGTATGAATACTAGAATAGAGACCCACTTGAGTTTTGACAGCTGTTCCAAATTTAATCTCATTTCTATACTAAAATCGATACGGGAATAACATTGCAGCACTGGTTTTACCCAATTGGTTGTCAAAATGGTGGTAATTTCCTACGGTTTTTGATTACACTATGGAGGTTTTATGATATGGGTGTAGATAAACCACTATTAAAGACTTATACTTAAGCTATTATACATAAGCTATTATATCATAAAATCGAATAATATTGATGTTTTCTTTTACCATATTTAACAAACAGCAAAATAAAAAATATACAAATTCAATCAACTAAAACATGAAAATCCTTAACACTTTTAATTAAAATCATTTTATCATGTTTTTATTTAAGCGAAGTAAGAAAATGTATTAAATTATATTAATAATATAAAATTGATAAATTGATTATAAGACTAGATGAGCAAAATAATTGAAATTATAACATAATGCCACTTGGTCAAACAAATCATAAATGCATGCAAACCATATGTTTGTTTGGATAAATGGGTGATTGATTGATTAAGAAACTGTATTAATATTAAGCATTAGATGATTTTTACGATATGACGATTTAAGGTGAGGTTTTTAAATAATTAGAGCAAATAAATGAAAAAGACAGACATCAACTCTATGAAATACCGCACAGCGCGTACGCAGTATGGTGAACAAATGATTTACGAAATAGTTGCAAACACTTTGCATGACTTAGTAGGCGAACAATTTAATAGGTAAGTGAAATCAATATTGCCTTGATACTGTTATCGACAATATAAAAGACGTAGATTTTACTAAATATGTATCAGTTAGCTGTTGAGCATAGTATCTTTAGGACCAAAGCTACACGACAACAATACAAGATGTATTCTCAGGTAATTTTTATCTCATTATGCCATTTTATGGCCTAAGAAGCTATCAATAATAAGATGTTAATGTAGAATTGCAACTTGACTGTTTTTTAAAAATAATAATACCCTGAAGCAAACATAACTTAGTATTTCGTACATCATAGTATAGGTTTTAATATTTGTTTTCAAGGAATGCGCAGATACCTAAACCTAGGTATGCATTACAAAACAAAAGCGGGTGGTATCAATTGAAGTATTAAAGTAAATGGTTTTATCATTGTCTCCTAGACTATAATTTATAACAATTTATTTTATATACCTATACTAATGGGTTGAATTGATCAGGAAAAAATGGATCAGACAAATGGATCAGGGCGTCTATTCGGGAACGTCTAAGTGATATTGTAGCGACTCGCGATTGAGATTCGCATCTCGCTCTTACGCATTACGCAACGTGCGGAAAAGTGAAATGAGAATCTCGCTCGCAGTCGCTACAATATCACTTAGACGATCCCGAATAGAGGCGCTGGTTTACTAAAAATGATTTTTTTTACCAGGTTCTGTGCTTTGCCGCTCTTTTCGCCGTCGCTGCCGCCTACGGGCACGGCTACTCATCCCAGCACATCTCGCGACACGACGGGCCGGCGCACGTTGTGCCGATCCACGGCCACGGTCACGGCCATGACCACGATTACTATGTAAGTATGGAAAAACGCGCCCTTGTATATGCGTTTCTAAACACTTGACTGTTGTGTAATTAGAACGCACTTTGATAGAAAACATTGTGCTTGTCAATTCATAGGTATGGAACAACGTGTCCTTGTGTACGCGTTTTGAAACAAGACTTTGTGTAATTTTATCTAGAATACAATTTTAATCAGTTGATCTTTGTTATTCATTCTGATATTAAAGTGACGAACTATTGAACTTTATAATAGAATCACTAATTATACTTTGAGGTGGACCAAAGTAGGTACTTTGTACTTACATTACAATTTATTTTATCTCGGATTTGGTTTACTGTTATTACGTACAAATGGAAAATCATCCACTTGAACGTCCACGTCCATTATTCGTTAATTGCTTAATTAATTAATTTACAACGAAAATAAATTTGGTTATAAATACTTTTCAGCATAATTACATTTTGACTAAATTCACTTTGAATACTATTACTTTTGACCCAAATTCAGAATGTTTATTTCACGTGGACGATTTTACATACAAATGTAAAATCGTCCACGTGAAATAAACATTCTGAATTTGGGTCAAAAGTAATAGTATTCAAAGTGAATTTAGTCAAAATGTAATTATGCTGAAAAGTATTTATAACCAAATTTATTTTCGTTGTAAATTAATGACAGTAAACCTCGGATTTGTCCACAAAACTCGGGTTTTAGTTAACATTATCTTCTCACCAGTGCTTCATGTCATATAATTTTAAGCTCCCCTGAATTGACCTAAACTCCAAGCATTCCTATAACTACGGTTATAATGAGAATATTATTAAGTACTACTATTCTACTCCCAAGGATGTTCAACACAAAGTTTGGCTTTGCCAGGCACATGATATGATAACAACAGAAAAACCTGAGCCGTGTTTGAACACGATAAGGACGACTATATAGCTTAAATGAATTAAAATATATGGTAGCCATACTTACTATGTAATCCTCCAGGCTTACCCCAAGTACGAGTTCGAGTACAAAGTAGAAGACCCTCACACTGGTGACCACAAGACCCAGCACGAGCACCGTGACGGCGACGTCGTCAAGGGTTTCTACTCCCTGCACCAGCCTGACGGTTCCATCAGACACGTCGACTACCATGGTGACAAACACACCGGGTAAGAATTTCTTTACCACTTTTAAATCGTATTAGTGCTTTGTAAGCAGGCTCACAAGCACTATTTATTAACCTTTTAACCGCCAAGCATGTCTGAGAAGTAACACGAATTTCAACTTTAAGTCAAGGTAATGAAGGACTTTTTTACCCTGTATACGCTGACGGCTGCAGCCGACTGTGTCGGTCAAAAGGTTAATGACATGATAGATTGACCTAATAATGAAGTAGTACAAAATAGCAACTCAGCTCAGTTTTCCATACACAACTTTGAATCGCAAAGGCAAAATCGTGGTATTGGTCTTGAGTTCAGCAGCCAATCAGCATTACCCGTGTTCAATGACGCGTCTTCAATTTTGAATTTCACTGTTGACTAGCTTATAGGCGTTGCAGAAACTGTAAGATGTAGTTCAACATAAATATTGTGATTAATTCTTCAAATTTTAATCAAGTTATTTTTAATGATCACATATTTAAGTAGGTAAATTTCCATATTATTCGCGTGTTTCATTTGTAAACTCATTTGTAACATGGCAAAAAATAATCTAAAGTCATCTCATAGTAAACATTGTATTTTTTGAAGTTTTATTGCTATCATGACATGGGACTCGGCTCCATTGATTCACAGAATTGGTTAATCAGCTACGTATTTAATTGATACGAATGTACTTGGCTGCTTCTGCTTATTGTTAATTTATTTTAAATTTTTAATATTAAAGTTTCTGATGCAATAAGTTTACAGAAATAAAATGCTATTTATTTATTATTCCAGATTCCACGCGACCGTGAAACACAGCACCCACCACATTGTCCCCGAGAAACATCATTACCACTACTGAGATGTGTCATATTTATACGAAAATAATTATTCTGTGATGTTTGTACTAACACATTTGTTACTCTGATTTTTTAATTTAATACTTTTTGTACCAAATAAACTTTGTTAGCAAATTTAATATTGTGTACCTTATTATAGATTTTAACAACCTTTAATATCAATAATCTTTAATGCTATTATTATAGTTTACTTTGACTGAAATACGCCTACCGTTTACATACCACCGTTAATCAAATAGTTAACTTCGTTAATCGTTAATCCGTTACTAAAATAGTTAACTTCGTTAAACGTTAAAGCGTTACACTATGGAAGAATTAACTGAAGTTAACGTTAATCGTTAATCGTTAACTCGGAATAGAGATTGCATTTATATGTATATGTCGTTGCGTTAGCGATTTAATCATTAAAAAAGGGAGTGACTAGAGTTTGTAATAATACTTAACTATTTAGGGATCAAATTCAAATGAAAATCCATCTGAGATTAGCCGCGCAGTGTACTTTTGGCAAAAAGTAGGTACTTAATTAACGTTTGACGGACTTTAAGTGTTTCAACAGAAGTTAATGAATCCGTTTAGAATTTTTAAAGTTAACTTTAAAGTTAATCCTCTACTCCAAATGTTAATTTCGTTAATTAACGATGAACGGATTAACGGTCTTGTGCCCAGCTATGCCTATTGACTTGCGTTAATAGGTACGTAACAAACTTTTACAACATTTTGCATCGTTTCTAGCCCCTCCTACAGCTGTCACGTCTACGATATTTTTGCGAGTTTATAAGTTACATATTAATTTATTACAGGTAAACTTAGAATATTTACAACTACTTACGCATAGTTAATAAGGCATTATTACCCTACAGACATGACTACACTATAATATTACTTTTTTAACTTTATACTCAATTATGTAATTTATGCAACGCTCGACAATGCAAGGTTATATTTCAATTCAATATCGTGAATTCTTCAGTTATTTGCAATAAACTGGTTTTTTAATAAATATCATAAGTATAAAGTGATATTTTTGAGAAGAGAGCCTTTTAATCTTTTGAACACCACAGTCGGCTAGCCGACAGCAGATTTTCATGCCCCTGACGCCACAGCATGCCGTTTTGCATACATTGTGTCGGCTACAGCCGTCACTTGGCGTCCGGGGCGAGCTTTCTCGCATTCAGCAGTGGCGTTTGAAAGGTTAAAATTAATAAACAGGAATGGTTTCTTGAGATCCAATTAGGTACATTAATAATTCTTCATTATGAATATGTGTTATTAATAAAAATTATACGTAGGTTTTTAACTTTTTCTTCTAGGTATATCCAAAATAGGTGTCTAGCTTGATGCAAATTTCAATACTTTTTAATTGAAATAGTAAAGAAATATACTTTAAAGTAACATAATATTATGGATTTTTGTAAGAAACTCCCATTATTTCTCTCTCCGTCGCATGTCCAATCCATGTCGCTTAACATTCCGGATAAATAATCCGGTTCTAAGTTTTTGCTATTGCGTCTTACACTGATTAGTATTACATCAAAACGCCGAAAAACTATGTTCTCTCTCTTTCCAAGTACGTCAACTTTAAACACGTTTTTACAACAATTCGAGCAGCTATATGAATAAGTTAGCAAGAGTGTGACCTTGTCTCAATTCTTTCTTATTTTATGAATCAACGTAACTTCACTAAGGCGCACTATCTTTCACTCACTATGCCAATTTGAACTCTCGAAATACCTGTATTATAACCACACTCCTGGTTTTACTATGAGGATTAACATATTATTGCTTTTCTTCAACTATTGTGATAAGCTTGGATTACTTTGGATTTGGCTTTTCAAAAATTATACTTGGAAGCTATCTTGTCTCCACGGTACGTCCATGTGTAAAGTGGCGAACTACAGTCTTGCCTATTTTGTTTTTCAAATTTTAAATTCACTAAGGAACACATGTCAACATTTCGAGGTATGAGTTTCAAATAAAATAGTTAAGGTTTGAGTTCTGATAGAACATTTGAGTACTTTTCAGTAAAATTAAAAATACATTTAAACATTTTATACATACATACTTAGCATCACGCCCGAAATCCCTAATGGGGTGGGCAGAGCCACAAGACTACTTGTGGCCACGTTCGATTAATTAGTTCTAAGATGGTATGATGAACCGTATGGTGACAGGTGATCAGCCCATCGTCCATACAGATAGTCCACCATGTTGGAGAGGACCCGTCCCTTAGTCGACTTTTACGACATGCCAGGATGATAAGCATCTGCACGCATTCTATGCTATTTCTTCACTCCCAGTGCGGCAGAGGAGCTAAACATTTTATTCCCGCAATAAATGGGGGCACGCAAATTCTATGACTATTCCAATTTTCAAGCTCATAATATTAGTAGTTGTTTAGATAAACGGTTGTGACATACAGGCAGACAGACAATCAATGAAGTCTCACCATCAGGGTTCCTTTTTTGCCGGGTACGGAACCCAAAAGTACGTATGAACTTTTTAATAATGTATTAAAACTGTTTCAGCTCCTTCGATCCATTGACGTTTATTACCGTGAAAGTCCATTCGGTTATATCAAGGGCAAGTTCACACACGAACGTTTTACCCTTATTTGGAGCAAAACGGGGCAAATATTTATTCAACATTGTTGCATAAATCATGCTAGTTGGCCATTACGATAATATAAAAAGATACACAACTATATTTCAGGCATCAGTCGCTGCTTGAGTTTCAGCTACAAGTCAATATTAAAATTGTAATCAAACATATCGATAATGTTTTCAAAGGTAAAAAAAAAATAACAATTGCATTTTACTAATTGAAAGTTTCATAAAATATTGCAGAAGATCATTAAATTTGAAAATCTTTTCAATAAAAAGTTTAAATAAATTCTAACCCACATCAGCTAAAATGAAGGCAATTTGTACATGACGATAAGAACCTAATAATCTCAGAAACATCAAAAGATAACTCATTTATAGTAGGTAATATAAATAACGTTCTATTAAAACGTTTTTAGTGAGTAGGTCCTCTTTTAATATGGATTAATTTTACGTAATAATTAATGAATAATTCTAATAAATAATACATATTTTAATCCAATTTTAACAACATTTTTATATACATTAAATTACATGTAATATTAAATTTTATAATGTATTAAAAAGTATAAGTATGACCATGTATGACGACATTATTTATTTTTATTTTGTATAAACCAATAAACGTTAATTGTATATTTACAGAATGTTTACGTTGAACCACCAACACTTCCCCAGATTTTCAAAGTCTCGGTAGCCTAACTCTTTGTCGACAATCATCTTATGGCTTCACATTGAATCGCAACATGTGCTCACTCTCTCTCATGTCGCACGTATAAAAATAAAAGGAAACAAGTCAAAATGAAATTAACTTTTGTTTTAAACTTTACTCAAACGCGTTAAAATTGAATTTGGAATGGATTTGTATTTCACATTATTTATTTTTATTTTTAAACATGCGATGTGTGCTGTAGTGTGCATATGTCAAACATATAAATAACAATATGTTTTTATTTTGATACTAATAACAAATGCACTTAAAATACCCATGAGTGTTTCAGCAGATAATCTTCGTTGCCGCTATCCTGGCCGCAGCTGCAGCTCGGCCGCAGGACTCGCACGGGCACGGGCACGAGCATGCGCACGCATACTCGTCGCAGAGCATCGTGCTACACCAGAGCCATGGTCACGGACACGACCACGGTCATGATCACGGACACGACCACGGACATGATCACGGATACGACCACGGACATGATCACCAGTCAGCGCAGACAGAGTCACACGAACACCACCACCAGCCCGAGCACACACACACCCACGAGCCCAAGCACGCCACCTCGGCGCAACACGTCGAGCGCCACGACGTGCCCGGCAAGGCGCCCGCCGGCCACCACGAGCACTACGCGCACCCCAAGTACGAGTTCGCGTACAAGGTGGAGGACCCGCACACCGGCGACCGCAAGTCGCAGCACGAGGCCCGCGACGGCGACGTCGTCAAGGGCTACTACAGCCTGCACGAGGCCGACGGCACCGTCAGGATCGTGCACTACACCGCTGACAAAAAGACCGGGTAGGCATTCTCAATAATATGTTCATAGTCAATCTGAAGTTGCCTTATAATAAAATATGTTATTCTTTGCAATTTTTAATAATACTTATATGAAATGCTATATTTTTCAGATTCAATGCCGAGGTCAAGCATGAAGGTCACGCCAAGCACGTCGTGTCCAAACATTAATCGCTCAACCGTTTTGGTCCATTGTTTATAGTTTGTAAAAATATGTGATACTTATTTCGTTATTGTTTTAAATTTTAATTAAAGTAATGAAAATGTATTCCTTTATTTTATTTAAGTACTGAATTTATTGTATTATCTTTTCGTCATATCCTAAGCCATAGGTATATCGCGAAGGTTTTACAATGCGATCGTCTTTGCTGTCAAGTTGATAAGAGCTAGCATATCGTAGAAAAATAACTTGCGATATCGTTTAGGCAAAGTCAAATCCTGCAAGTCCTGCTAGGTATTTAACCATAAGGATACCCAACAAGTACATCTAAATAGTAAATTAACCCGATCAAGCTTTGTTTGACCAATATGCAGACTGACTTATTTAGGACTTCACCGTTAAAGCTACATTTAAGCATGAAATATTCATAGTGGCAATATTTTCAATACAGAGATTTGAACAAAAGTTCAAAAATAGTTTTGGTGTACGAATAACCTTTTATGATAATAGAGATTGACAAAGAACCCGACAATATTATAGTCAGTAGAAAAATGATCTAAAGCGCTTTTGCCTTAAAGTGCATTAAAGTGCACGAGCAACTTTTTCAGCAATTTATAGCCGGCAACTATAGCTGTCTTAGTCTAACTTCGGACATTAGAGGAAGATGTCTATAGTAGCCGCCGTTGCCGGCCACATATTGACGTGAAAATATTGCTCGTGTAACTCCAGTTTAAAAGGATGAAAAGGATGAAACGCTTAATGTAGGCAAAATATGACATTGCCTACCGACGAAATTGCTACTGGCAACTAATAAAAATAAGGTTCTACTTTATAAAAGATTTAACATCTTTCTTATAAGCAGGTGCCTCTTTTGTAAGTTTTCAACCCCTGCGGCCCCGTGTAGGTACTTGTATGAAGGACGGGGGTTAGCATCTGTTACTTTAAAACAGACTTGTTTACCAAACAGTAATGATCGATAGGTATTCATAATTCATAGTCACGTGATCGGAACTTTCGTAACTTTAATGGTCACAAATCCCAAAAACCGGGCAAGTGCGAGTTAAACCCACGAGGAGAGGGTTCCGTTCCATACATGATTATCTGAAATTTCCAATGTTAATTTAAATACCATGCCCTGTAATCTATAGATAAAGAGCTATTTTCAGTATTTTTTTCAAAATTTTAGGCACGGTAGTTTCGGGGATAAGGCGGGAGGAATGGTCAATTTTCGCCTATTTTCCTAAATAACTTCCAAACCATTCATCTTTAAATTCAAAAAAGAAAACATATTTAAGATCCTCATAATACGCCCTTTCATTTGATATGTAACATGATATAATTAGCGTATTATTTTTAAATTTTCTAATTAACCCCTCTGAAGTGTCCCCATGTTTACAATTAATTTGTTTACGTTACGCATCCGTGTTGCGGTCACTGACTTACATATGTAATGTATACCAAATTTCAAATCAATCGGTCCAGTAGTTTCGGAGCAAATTGGCTGTGACAGACGGACAGACAGACAGACAGACAACAGACAGACACACGAGTGATCCTATAATGGTTCCTTTTTTCCTTTTGAGGTACGGAACCCTAAAAACGAACGTTAAGTAGTATGGTGATAACAACCGTAATGGAAATGATATACATTGTTTAGCTATATTTAGGGTTTCGTACCGAATTTTGAAAAAACGGTACCCTTATACAATTTATTTTTCAAAGATCATTAGTTCATCGTTTCAATTAATAGTGATGTTACAAATTTATGGTTTTCGGACAATTTCCTTTACTTACATGTGCTGTAAGACACTGCTTCTTGCCAAATTTCATGATTCCCTTGAAAGTATCAAAATATGTGACACAAACGGCCGTGTCTTTTGATTGCGGTGACTTAGAAGGTTGATTTTTTCACAACTTCAAGAGATTGCAGATTTGAGTATTTTATATTAATTTCAACTTGATACATTTACGCGTCTTGAAAGGTCTTGACAGACAGACAGACGGACGAACGAGTGATCCTATAAGGGTTCCTTTTTTCCTTTTGAGGTACTGCTACTTTTGAGGTGAGACTCTTGTATGGGAGGGGGGGGGGAGTCGGGAAACTAAGGGAACGTACTATTTTGACTTAAATGCAATGCATGTGTACAATACAGTGTGCTGTAGATACACTTATAGTACGCCAGATCATTTGGTTTTCTACAAAATGATCTGCTTCATTTGAACTTTGTAAAAGCTCCAGCAAAACTTAATTATCTCACGCAATGAAGAGGTGATATTCAATTAAGACCTTGCATATTCTTCATGTACTTATTTGTGGCAAATAAATCTCAAACCTTAGACCTAAGAACCTTAAACCTTTTAGAGAGTATTTTTAAGATAATTACTTCTAAAATTTAGTACTGTCATCAACACTGAGAGAGAAGAAACATGAAATTCCAATATAATGTTAGAGCTTTACTATGAGTTCAGGAATGACCAAAATATAGCAAGACTGACCATATCGATTGAAGTGTCGTTGTAAAATGGAAGAAACAGTCAAATCGTCCAAATGCGACTGAGAGGATCTTTGGATTCTTTTGGATTAAAAATTTACAGGTAATAATATATAACAATATTTATTATCGCATACGTAATTAAAAAATAGTCAACAGTCAATAACATGTATCACAGATTTAGTTAGTGGAGGTGAGCAGGAACATCGTGTTTAGCGTGTCCTTTGTGGGTAACTACGGCATTGAATCTGTAAGAGAGAAGAATTAGCTTTATCATTCGATCAATATGTGCAGTATATGTGCCTATAAAACAAGTATAATATACTCGTAACAAATTTACCTAAAATAAAAATCAGTTATGCAATGTTTACCCGGTCTTTTTGTCGGCGGTGTAGTGCACGATCCTGACGGTGCCGTCAGCCTCGTGCAGGCTGTAGTAGCCCTTGACGACGTCGCCGTCGCGGGCCTCGTGCTGCGACTTGCGGTCGCCGGTGTGCGGGTCCTCCACTTTGTACGCGAACTCGTACTTGGGGTGCGCGTAGTCCTCATGGTGGCCGACGGGCGCCTTGCCGGGCACGTCGTGGCGCTCGACGTGTTGCGCCGAGGTGGCGTGTTTGTGCTCGTGGGTGTGTGTGTGCTCGGGCTGGTGGTGATGTTCGTGTGACTCCGTGTGCGTGGACTGGTGGTGCACGTGGCCATGTTCGTGGCCGTGATCATGTCCGTGGTCGTGTCCGTGATCATGTCCGTGGTCGTGTCCGTGATCATGACCGTGATCTTGTCCATGCTCGTGACCATGGCTCTGGTGTAGCACGATGCTCTGCGATGAATACGCGTGTCCGTGCTCGTATTCGTGCCCGTGCCCAGCCTGCGGCCGCGCGGCGCACACTGCGAGCGTAGCAGCGACAAGTGCGATCTGGAAACAAATTTAACATACATTTTAAAACATCTTTGACTAAATCGTTTTCATCATTAAATTAGGAACCATCTGTTCTGAATATTGAAAGTTGATATAATTTATTATATTACATATATATTTAGAGTTCCGAACATCCTATGAAAAAACGGAACGCTCATAGGATCATTCTCGTGTCTCTCCGTCCATATGTCACAGCCTATTTTCTCCGAATGTACTGGACGAAAAAGTCTAACTGTGTATACGTAACAAATTTCAACCCTTTGTGTCCAGTAGATTCGGAAAAGATAGGCTGTCAATGATTAATAGTAGTAATACGGAACCTTCACGCGAGTCCAACTCGCATATGACCGTTTTTTCCTTAGTAACTGTACTCATATACTTAGTGGAATGGGGAAAAAATTGTCACTGTAGTGGTGTGCTCGTTTAGTGTTCCATATTTAAAACACAGACACAAATACGCACACATTTATACGTTTCCATATCTACTCACACATATGCGAATGCTTCCCCAAAGTGATTTAGCTATAGTTTTGTGCGATAGCCGTTAGATAATATTGTAGCATATGGCTACTTTAACATATTAGCAGTAACGACTTGGTTTACTGCGACATAAACGCATCTTACTTGTGTCAGCGTGTTTAAGATTGCAATTGTAGTAATTGAGCGTTTTTAATAACGCTCCCATTTTAAGGCTGTATGGCATTTTGTCTTTGCTTTCTTATTTGAGCAATTGAAATAATATTTAAAAAATAAAGTTCTTCCGTCACGCCTTGCACGATATTGCGGTGTTTTATTTGCTTTTCACATTATTGTTTAAAATATTTAGTCCCAACCCACGTTGACTCTCAAATACAGCGTTTACTTAACATTATAAAATAGCATGTAAGTTATTAATAAATGTTCATATACTTTGAGACGTGGCTCTAATCATTACACCCGCACAACATATTTCAACATAGCTTTTTTTTTGTAATATTTATGTCAATGTGGGATACAAAAAGCTACAAAAAGATAAAGATTTGTTTTAATACCTTGAAGTACATGTTGTTAATTGCTGTCGTTTACGAAGTAAGAATGTAACTGATAACTGGAATATTTTACTTCAGTGTTTTATAGGAACACATGTCAAAGCTTTCGCAATATCTCGGATTTTCGAGCAAACCAGTGTCCATTTTGCGTGTAGGGTAGAGTGAAAAGGGCCTTGTGCTTTTGTATTTTGGCTTTACGCACTTGACGAAATATGAAAATTAAAAAAAAAATGGTCAAGTGCGAGTCTGACTCGCGCGCCGAGGGTTCCGTAATAACGTATGAAAAAGAAACAAAACCTTGTAAGTACGGAACCCTAAAACACAAAAAAAATAGTTTTCAACAACGGGGTAACCATTTACAACCTACTTATGAAATAAGACAAAAAAGAACTTTCGCAAGCTCCTATCTCCGTTCAATCGTAGAGTGTGATACGACTGTGCAAAGGTTATTCCGTTTAACTTTTTTTATATGTGATTTAATTACAAATTCACGGTTTTCGGACTTTTTACTTTACTTGTGCTGTAAGACACTGCCTCTTGCCAATTTTCATTGGCAGTTGATTCTAGGTCAACGGGAAGTACCCTATAGGTTTTGATTCCCTTTGGATTCTCTTGAAAGTATCAAAATATGAGACGAGACATAAACAGCCATATCTTTTGATTACGGTGACTTAGAAGGTTGATTTTTTCATAGCTGCAAGAGATTGCAGACTTGAGTATTTGATATTAATTTCAACTTGATACCTCCACGCGTTCCTGAGAAAAAGGTCTTGACAGACAGACAGACAGACAGACGGACAACCGAGTGATCCTATAAGGGTTCCTTTTTTCCTTTTGAGGTACGGAACCCTAAAAATCGATTGATCTCACCATATAAGGCCTTCTAGCTGTGGGACGCATATGAATGACGGTGGTAATTTTTATAGTTCAATTATATTTTTATAATATTCTAGTTATTTTTGATTAACTAGTAATTTAGTAATAGTTTGGTAATTGAGGGAGTATTTCTGATTTCTATTATCGTACAAAGTTAGATGAGCCAAGATCAAAAGTCACTCGATTGAAGTTTTTTTGTAGTTAAGTTAAGGGTTAACCCATTCAAACTAAACAAGGCTAAAGTATAAAACATATTTTTAGGAGCAATAAGGATTTTATTAAATTCCGTTACTAAAATTGTCACTTAATCAGTAAAAAATTATTTCCTATCCCAGTGACTTTGGATTTTGGATGATTTATTCAATCAACCCTTGACCAGGTATTACATAATTTAGTGAAAGATAACGTTATTGAAAAATTGCCAACAACACGTGGTCAACTGGTTTGAAGAGAAGGCGCTTACGAAAAGTGCAACATGCATGCGAGTAATCAAGTATATAAAGTATGTTTTAACATTGAAATGTTATCAGTTACTGTTTAATCTCTCTCAGATTAACTACTCAATATTACTATGCATACCAAGGTATAAAGTTAAATTCATATTTTTTATAAATGTTTTGAATTAACAATTAAAAATTCATAATATTCCACTTTTTGTCTCTAGATCATACTTTTTGCCGCAACCATTGCGGTATGCGTCGCACGGCCGCAAGCGGGACATGGGCACGAGCATCAGCACGGACACGCTTATTCTTCGCAGAGCATCGTGCTACACCAGAGTCATGGACACGAGCAAGGACAAGAGCATGGGCATGAGCACGAGCATGGACGTGGACACGGTTCCGAGCACGGATACGAGCACGAGCATGGACATGGGCACGGTTCCGAGCACGGACACGAGCACGTGCACCACCAGTCCACGCACACAGAGTCACACGAACACCACCACCAGCTCGAGCACACACACACCCACGAGCACAAGCACGCCACCTCGGCGCAACACATCGAGCGCCACGACGTGCCCGGCAAGGCGCCCGCCGGCCACCACGAACACTACGCGCACCCCAAGTACGAGTTCGCGTACAAAGTGGAGGATCCGCACACCGGCGACCGCAAGTCGCAGCACGAGGCCCGCGACGGCGACGTCGTCAAGGGCTACTACAGCCTGCACGAGGCCGACGGCACCGTCAGGATCGTGCACTACACCGCCGACAAAAAGACAGGGTAAGTATTAGTAAATATATTAAAATTACAACAAAAATACATTTTTAAACACAACGTTGTGAATATTCTAACAACTATTCATTCAATCTTAATAATTATATCCCAATATGACCTGGCCATTTTTACAACGTTAAAAAGTATTTAGAATGCTTTTTTTATTTCAGATTCAATGCCGAGGTCAAGCACGAAGGTCACGCTAAGCACGTTGTGCCCACCCATCATCATTAATATTATATTTTACAATACTCTGATCTCCACTTGTTGCAGTTTATAGGACTTGTTATTTTTTTACTGTTAAATACCTCATGTACCTTAATAAATAAATATTCATGATAAAATGACTTTTCTTAAATTTAGGAAACGCCGGCTAACATAAATACACATACGTGCCCGCGACTTTGTTCGCGTGCGATTGGGATGTTTATCATACACGCATCAATCAAACCTTTGAGATATCAAAATAAAACAAATACTATTATCTTAAAATAAAGTCAAAGTCAAAGTTAAATTTTAAATCCAAACACAGACCGACAGAAATTCTAAAAACCGTAATTCAGGCTTAGGCGTCATGTACATTGCATTTTCCACTTAGATATTTGTATTAATTTTAAAATCACAGACAATTGTATTTACTTATTTGTATAGATGATTGCACCGATGGCATGGTGATAACTATTTTATAATGAGCGGTTGCTATGGCCACGAAGAAAATAATGTCATTATGAATATTATACATTTTTCGTTATCACGCCAACCGCTCGTTATTCACCATTAAAGGACAAAAAATTACAAAGTACCCGCTAACCCTTAATCTCATAGAATAAAATATGCCACTGAAATTGAAGTATAATGTACTATCGAACCTACTAGAACCGACGTCGCAAACAAAATCTGTGCGCCGGCCGAGCAAAACTCATGGCAAAGATGATGACTTATTACCTCGACAGACTGATAGTGAAATAAAAATCCATTTGTAAAATTCGATATAAATTTTATTTTCCTTTAAATAACATTAGTTTGCTGAGTAGTTATAGTTTTAACGGCTACTGCAATACTTTCAGAATCGGGTGTACCTTTAGTGACAGTTGAATTAATAACTTGTTAATGTTATATCTATTGCGAAATGTAAAAGAATTAATAATGACAATCTTAATCTCAATTGCATTATCTACCAGTCAACCAAGAGCCTATTTGTGTGAACTACCAAATCAAACCAGTACAAAAGCACTAATTTAGCTTGTGATTCATTCGATTCAGTGGACAACCCCGCCAACGTGATACCAACCATTGAGACTAGAGAAATAAATGTATATCTGAACAAATATTTACAATATTAAGATCCAGATGTGCCGAGCACGACACGGCGACAGGCTTACGGTCACAAACTTCGGCTGAGTTAGAATTCTGTCTATTTAACCGTTAAGAGGAGCGTGAACCTGCGACTTTTCATACAAAAGGCGATAACGATTGCCATCCCTTAAATATTAAGTGTTGTTCACCAATTTTCGATAGGTTGTCAGTCACAACAAAATGTAGGTCAATACGTTTTGATTTTTTTCACTATAATCTTTAAATTCAGTTTTACCGTGGCTTCAGTGTTCTCATACAAAACTAATTTCGGCGTTATTTGACTTTTTTGATCTTTAATCAAAATTCAAAAAACGTATAGAACTAGATTTTGTTCCTAAATTGGATAACCTGTTAAAAATTGGTCAAAATCGGTTAACATTTAAGGGGTGAAAATCGTTATCGCCTTTTGTATAAAAAGAGTGACTTTTGCCTTTGGTTCACAGTTCTCTTAACTACTGACTATAAACACTTAATCTAGATTTTAAGCCATAAATACTATCTTACTAAGTTCATAATTTAAAAGTAACACACTAAACACGTAAAAGTCGTCCAAATTTTCAAGGTGCTCTACAAAAGCCTTAGGGCATTTCTCATGGAGCGACAGTAATTTATCACGAAATGACTCTGTGACCTGTCGACCTTGCCCCACCCGAATGGTCACTATATATAAGCAGCTATTTTCATATGTAACATATCAGTCTTCACTCAAGATACAAACAAATATGTTCTCCAAAGTAAGTTATACGGATAAAGTGATGGACGTATACAGTGAAAAATGTGAAGTGAAAATCGTGTAACAAATGTGCGGGATTAACTGATGTTGCGACAATTTGCAGGTCCTTGCTGTGTGCGCCCTCGCGGCCGTGGCGCAGGCCGGGCTCGTCCCGGAGCCTCACTACGCCCACGCCGGCGCTGTCTCCTCGCAGAGCATCGTGCGCCACGACGAGCAGCCCCATCACGCCGCCAAGCTGATCGCCGCGCCCGTCGCCTACCACGCCGCCCACGCTCACGTCGCCTACCACGCCGCCCCTGCCGCCGTCGCCTACCACGCTGCCCCCGCCCCCGTCGCCTACCACGCTGCCCCCGCCCCCGCTCATGCTCACTACTCATCTGCCGGCGCCGTATCTTCCCAGAACATCGTTCGTCATGACGAGCAATCCCACCATGCTACTAAACTGATCGCCACTCCCGTCGCCAATGTCGCCGTGGCCCCCGTAGCGTACCACGCCGCGCCCGCGCACTACGCCGCGCCCGCGCACTACGCCGCGCCCGCGCACTACGCCGCCAGCCCCGTGCACTACGCCGCGCCCATCGCCAAGGTGCTAGCGCCAGCTCCCAAGCTGATCGTCTCCGCTCACCATCATGAGGAGGAGGAATACGTAAGTATTGTCAATTATTCTGCTGTCACTGTCGGCTACGATGTTTTTAGGTGGGATCCTAATGGTATTTGTGTTAACACAGGCGCACCCCAAATACGAGTACTCGTACTCTGTGGCTGACGGACATACCGGCGACAACAAGTCGCAGCACGAGTCACGCGACGGCGACGCCGTGCACGGTGAGTACTCGCTGGTAGAGGCCGACGGCTCTCTGCGCACGGTGCACTACTCCGCCGATGACCACAGCGGCTTCAACGCGGTGGTGAGCCACTCCGCGCCCGCGCACGCCGCGCACCACTGATTAGTGCAGCCACCAATGACACTCACTCCGAGAACTGTAAATAGTCAATAATATTTATTTTTATAATAATAAAAGCAAATTGTTGAAATTAAAAATGATATATTTTATTACTCAACCCGTCAAACAGAGATCCAAATCAGCCTTTGAATAATCGAAGACAACTAAGAACCTGTTAAGTTTTAGGGTTTCATAGATATAACACAAAAAGAAACATTTACAATGACACTTCAGTGTTTGTCAATTCAATAAAGTAAAAATATATCAGATCAAAACACAAATGTGAAAAAGGGCCAAGTTCGGCACAAAAACGTCAAAGATCAGAATGGGAGCCAAGTTCCTTAGAGCTTTCTTAAAATTATACCTTTGAAAAACTACTACAACGCTTTTAAATTAATTCAAAGAAAATTTGTTATTTTCATTGATATTTAATTAATAACTTGCCATGTTTTATATTCATCCAAACTTGTAAATTTTACCTATTAACTATATGTATGTACTTTATGCCATAAACGGCTTTCGAAGTATTCAAATTCAAATTAAAACTTGCCAAGTTATGAATTAAATAAATATCAGTGAAAATAACAAATTTTCTTTGAATCAATTTAAAAACGTTGTAGTACTTTTTTAAAGGTATAATTTAAGAAAGCCCTAAGGAACTTGGCACCCATTCAGATCTTTGACGGTTTTTTACCGAACTTGACCCTTTTCACTTTATTTTTTGATCTGATATCAGAATTTTTTCTCCAGCTATACTTATCTCTTCTCATTATTTAAATAAAACGTCATAACATTACTCTAAATATCTAACCTAATTTAAGTTAAAGTAAAACCGTTCACCAATAACAAAACAAAGTTAGATAACTTTGTTTTATGTTTGTTCCACCAGTTCCATATATAATGTTCGAAACTGGCCGCATTACTAACTTTGTCTTCTATAAGAAATGTCACTTTGAAATAAGTATTTGAAACAGTTATCGATAAATTTAATATCGGAAGGAAGTCCCTAGTTAATTGACGTGTTTGCCACAAAAACTTCTATTATATGTCTGAAGTAACAGAGAATTTATCACGTGAAAGTTCTAATAATATTGTCAGAAGTAACAGAGAATTTATCACGTGAAAGTTTCGCGTTGTCGGTACAATAATAATATAATTATATCTCTGAATTTTGTATGTGAATTTTGTAAATGTATTTTATAATCAATACATTCTAAATAATTCTCGTTATAAAGGAAATCCTTTTCAACTTAAATTATTAAAATAAAAATATAAATTGATGTTGTATTGGTTATAATAATTCAGGAGAAAAAAAAAACAACGGGGCGGTATTCTCTCTCTGCCTTCAATTTTCTAAAATTATTGTTAGATCCAGCTTCAAATGCCCTTACCACCTTTAGACTGCCAAGGAGTGGAACGCTCTCCTTGCGTCTGTATTCCCGGAATAGTATAACCTTAGTGTTTTCAAGGCAAGAGTGAATAGGCATTTTCTGGGTAAGCGTGTACCACCTTCGACCTCGTCGTCACTTAACATCAGGTGAGACTGAGATCGAACGCAAACCCATTTTTGATAAAAAAAGACTGATGACTTGCAGCTAACACCCAACAAGATGACATCGATGAAGTTATTTTACTGATCATTATAGTCCTCAAGCACTCTCCAATTAGTCCCGTTGTTTGGGGGTTGCTGCCAACCCACACTCATTAGTAGCTCACGCCTCTCTTTATTTCGTTGGTTGCGTACGACAGTGTCCCAACTCAAAATTAAATGGCATTCGATAAGAAACTTTAAATGAATAGTGTTATGACTTTTAAGAGAATAGAGTTTAATTTCCAGTTGAGCCACTGTCGAACAAAGCAGCGATTTGCTCGACAAAGCATAAAGTATTACAGATAACATTTCACATGTTTTTATCCTTTTGACAAATAATGTGAAAACCCTGGGACTGATTACCTATTAAATAATTAAGAATATCTTTTATTGTTAAGTTTAACTTTATTTAATTATATTTTTATTGTATAATTTAATTTAATGTAATGAAATGAATCTTGGTTGTTCGACAAATAAAAAACCGGACAAGTGCGAGTTAAACTCGCGTGGAGAGGGTTCCGTTCCGTACATGATTATCTGCAATTTACTAGGTTACTTTAAATACCATAGACTTCTTATAGGTTTTCCTGTAATCTATAGGTAAAGAACTATTTTCTGTATTTTTTTCAAAATTGTAGCCCTAGTAGTTTCGGAAATAAGGGGGGGGGGGAATGGTCGATTATCGCCTATTTTCCTAAATAACTTCCAAACTATTTTACTTAAAATTCAGAAAAAATATATTTAAAGTCCTCACAATAAGCCCTTTCATTTGATATGTCACACAATATAGATTGCATAACTTTTTTTTTTTTAATTTACTGATTTCTCCTCCAAAAGTGGCCCCCATGTTTAAAATTCATATATTTACGTCACGCGTCCGTGTTGCGGTCACCGACTTACATATGTATAAATTTCAGCTCAATCGGTCCAGTAGCAAATTGGCTGTGACAGCCGGACAGACAGACAGACAGACAGACGCACGAGTGATCCTATAAGGGTTTCGTTTTTTCCTTTTGAGGTACGGAACCCTAAAAATAATTATTATTATTATTAAGTACCGGGTGAAGTGACCAAAAAGAACTAACACCCTTACTTGAAACTTTTCATACATTTTCTAAATAAACACTTATAGATCACTATGTGTAAGTTAATACTTATTTTTTATTCACTTCCCCAAATTACTCTAATCTCGCGTGGGGGGACTAAAGTAAAGTCCGTATTAACAGCTTGTGCTCAAGACTAATACCGACTCAGGCAGCCATAATTTCCCATAACCTTTTTTGAGTACGATATCAGTTTTGAGCACAGATTATAAATACGGGCACAAGTATCTAACATAATATGTCGCAGGGTAACAAACATGTAAAGTGCAGATTTAATTTCTACTGGCTCTGACTCTGGTAGGGCAGGCACTGGTGTTGCCAGCTATTGATTACACTTATTTCTCAAGCCACCGTGGTTGTGAACTGGTTGAATCGCCTAAATAATGACCATATTTCCATTTTTAACGAACTTCAAAAAAAAAAACGGAGGAGGTTCGCTATTCATCCGTATTTTCTATTTGTTACTTCATAACTGCAAAATTTGTCAACCGGTTTCTAAGTGTGTATTACCAAGTACCATTACCATGATTTTATGCATACCATTATCGTAATAGAAAACTATCGCTCGGTCCCTTTTACTTGTATCGGCAACAAGCAATATTTCTGATAGATTTCGATAGCGAGAACGGTTTGCGTAAACTCATGGTAATGGTCCAGATCTCCAACATGGTTAACTTTAGCTAATATGACGTGATCGATTAAGGGTAAATTCCTAAAGTCAGGTTTCATTGTTACGTGATACCACAAATAAATTGTCCAATCGGTCAAGACTAGAAAGATAAGATAATAAGTTAAAATAATGAACAGTAAGAATAGTCCAAAGTTAGGGCAGCACTATAGATATTTCTATTTTCAATATTATTAATTTAAAAATACTAAACGGCATATTTAAGCCTAAAATCTAGAAGATATTTTCTTTTATCTGAATTTAAGCAAATCAAATCAAAAAGTGCTTAGAATCTCAGTTTGATGGGTTGTGTAATAAAATCTATTGTTTTTAATTTCAACAATTTGCTTTTATTATTATAAAAATAAATATTATCGACTATTTACATGTTTTGATCTTAATGAGCTCTCGGAGCGGGTGTCGTTGGCGTCTGCAGTAATCAGTGGTGCGCGGCGTGAGCGGGCGCGGAGTGGCTCACCACCGCGTTGAAGCCGCTGTGGTCATCAGCAGAGTAGTGCACCGTGCGCAGAGAGCCGTCGGCCTCCACCAGCGAGTACTCACCGTGCACGGCGTCGCCGTCGCGTGACTCGTGCTGCGACTTGTTGTCGCCGGTGTGTCCGTCAGCCACAGAGTACGAGTACTCGTATTTGGGGTGCGCCTGTGTTAACACAAATACCATTAGGATCCCACCTAAAAACATCGTAACCGACAGTGACAGCAGAATAATTGACAACACTTACGTATTCCTCCTCCTCATGATGGTGAGCGGAGACGATCAGCTTGGGGGCTGGCGCTAGCACTTTGGCGATGGGCGCGGCGTAGTGCACGGGGCTGGCGGCGTAGTGCGCTGGCGCAGCGTAGTGCGCGGGCGCGGCGTGGTAGGCTACGGGGGCCACGGCGACCTTGGCGACGGGAGTGGCGATCAGTTTAGTAGCATGGTGGGATTGCTCATCATGACGAACAATGTTCTGGGAAGATACGGCGCCGGCAGATGAGTAGTGAGCATGAGCGGGGGCGGGGGCGGGGGCAGCGTGATAGGCGACGGGGGCGGGGGCAGCGTGGTAGGCGACGGCAGCAGGGGCGGCGTGGTAGGCCACATGAGCGGGAGCAGCGTGGTAGGCCACATGAGCGGGAGCGGCGTGGTAGGCGACGGGCGCGGCGATCAGCTTGGCGGAGTGATGGGGCTGCTCGTCGTGACGCACGATGCTCTGCGAGGAGACAGCGCCGGCGTGGGCGTAGTGAGGCTCTGGCAGGAGTCCGGCCTGCGCTACGGCCGCGAGGGCGCACACAGCAAGGACCTTAAAGTACACAATGAAAATTAGAAAATCCAACAGAATTCGTAGAAGCAAATGAAAAAAACTGGTTCACATGTTGAATGAACCTTAGCCACGCCTGGCAGAGTACCCACAAAAGTACAAGAGGCGACAACGCAGTCCCTGGTGGACATGATAGAATGATTAAACACTTATAAGAAAGTGTTCGGTGGAACATGATTATCGTACACGGTGAGGAAATCCAGGAAAAATCCTTAAAAAATACAGTGATGTCCAGTGTGAAACTGTGCAATAATGCGTTATAGACTGAGACCGGATTTTGTAAAGGTCCGTTAGTAAAATTATCGCATCAAATTTTAGTCAATCAATACAGTATTTGACATTATTGATCCGACATTTGGTCTAAGGATCTGGTATAAAATAATAAAATAAATTAGACGTGGGTAACTCCGGATTCAATGACTCAAATGATCCGATTCCGTGAGCGGACTCGATTGACTCACTAAATCCGCGCGATCCTTACTGAGTCCGCGGACTTACTAACTCCGACTGGACTGACAGACTCCGAACTAAACCTACTCTCGCTACCGCTCCGGCCGACCGCGTCACTTGATGTCGGTGGTGGAAGTGACTATATACCTGAATATTTGTGGTAATATTTTTCAACTAAACTTGTAAATAAAACAAAAGTAAAAAAAAAATTATTACAGAAAAAAGCAAATAAAAACCAATCACTGTGCATATAAATCTAGCATTAAATTTTAATACAATCGATTCTTACATCCACCAATCTAACACATTGTTAAGATTGACAGTCCTAAGCCTGTGTGTGTACCAAGGGAAATCTATAAACCATTATTTAATCCAATCAACAAAAAAGACACCATTAAAAATACTCATCACTCCGGTCCGGCTGTATGTGTACATGTATAATTAATACCGATCCGAAAATCCGATGCATTCCGATGAATCATATATGTTTAAAACGCTCCGGACGCGATACGAACCGGACTCATCAAGAGGAGTCGGAATCATTAAGCTGACTCGGATCCGATCGCGGATCCGGACTCACTGAATCAAATCACTCCGCGGAGTCGAGATTACCCACGTCTAAAATAAATCCTCTAAATACTCAAAAAATCACCATGCTAATTTAGCCGTATGATAACTTACTTTAGTGAACATATTGTTAGTTTGACTAGTGCACAACTGATGCATTGGATGTGTAACGCGTGGCTTATATAGTGGTCGTATTTTGGGTGCGACAAGGTCGACGGGTCGCGAACCCGCAACACGGTATTTACTATGGGTCAAATGTGACAAACTTTCTCGTCAGTAGGTTATGAAATGTTAAAGTTATGTGTGGGTAAAACATCAAAAACATTTATCGAGTTGAGCTAAGATGAGACTTTATGACAATACAGATTTTAGAATGTGGTGAATGTGTGGGTAAGGGGAAGAACCAATAAAGCACATCATGTATGAATGTGATGCCATCGCTACACTAGGAATGAAAATCCTAGGCAATGGATATCCAGAGCTAGAGAACTGCAAGGCACTATCACCGCGCTTCATAATTGGCTTCATTGAAGTAGTGGAGAATGCCATAAACTAAGTGCTTAGGTGAGGGGTATTACACAAAAGATCCCATAGGGAAATGGTAAAGTGTATCTGTAAGGACCCCACACACTAAGATAAAATGAGATAAGATGGTAAATATTAGTTTCGAAGTTTTCGCAAATATCAATATTTCAAAATATTCTTCATTTTGGTTATTGATTTCAAACTTAAAGGCCGCATGTTGAACAATAACATCGAAAAGTTCATCACAACACATCAGAACATCACATAAATACTCCAATAAGTCAACGTTTTGCCATGACCGTGATTCCGCGGCTAACGACCTCTCGATGAATGAAGATGAGTCACTCACGCGCATCATCAAAACGTCTCCTAAATCGTTTTATTTTCTAGCTAACGGAATCTAGTTCAAAACTGACTTGAATAAGATCCTCTTGATCATGCTATGTCCATATTAAGATTTACTCAGCTAAATGTAATGTTATGAAGTAGGTTAATAAAAATAAGTGACCCTTTGTCCGCATTATTGAAAAAAATTAATGGCTCTACTCAGAGTCAGTTAATCAACGATTAACATGTTCCTTAGTGAAGTTATTGTATGGACATTTTGAAAAAGGAACAAATTAATTGTTTATTATCTGACTATTGAGTGCGGCAATAATTGTCTATTTCTCACAGTGTGTGTCTAAATTCTACTTTATACATGTATTGCAACACTACAATTTGTGTCGCGGGCAAGTAGCGGGTGTACGCAAAAAAGTCACCATGGAGAAGTTGTTTCAAAACAACACTGATTACCATGTTACTACAATCGGGTTAAATCTTTATCTCTGTCAATTAATAAGTTGACGGAGTAATAAATCTATCAGATTTGAATGCATCAATAACACAATGACAGGTAACCATTGCGTTGCGTCGAATTTGTGACCTAGTTCTAAGGTCAGGGATAACCGCATAGCTGACCGGCTTGCTGCTCGCGATATTAAGCACACATTATTGTATTCGTGCAGTATCCATTCAAGTTATAAGATTTGCGATATGATATCGACTTATTCCGTAATAAGAATAATATTCGTCTTATTTAAGACTAGCTGTGCCCGCGACTTCGTTCGCGTGGACTCGGGAACTTTTCAATTTTCCGGGATTAAAAGTTGCCTATGTATTAATCCAGGGTATAAGCTATCTCCATTCTAAATTTCATCAAAATCCGTCCAGTCGTTTTAACGGGAAGATGTAACAAACATACACACACAAACTTTCGCATTTATAATATTAGTAGGAAATTTGTGGCGACTTATGGCGGATTCAAGAAAAACTAAAATAAAGAGCTTTTATTTGTAGAATAACAAAATCATTAATTTCAATAACTTAGTATAATATACATTTGCAAAGCAACATGTGCATCAATTAACGGTTAAAACTTCCATTGCTAAGGAGCCGGTACCCGAGTTCGACAGCGGCTGATCAGCGGATAAACAAAAATATTAATTTAGACTATAAGAACAAATCCATTTTGTCTAAATTTGAATGTGTACCTGATGGCTGTTCGTAGCGACTTTTTTGTTACAAAGCAGAACAGCGCTGCTACGTATTTGTAAAATACCTTTATCTACACCCATATCATAAAACCTCCATAGTGTAATCAAAAACCGTAGGAAATGACCACCATTTTGACAACCAATTAGGAAAAACCAGTGCTGCAATGTTATTCCCGTATCGTTTTTAGTATAGAAATGAGATTAAATTTGGAACAGCTGTCAAAACTCAAGTGGGTCTCTATTCTAGTATCCATCAATAAATGTTTTAATATCTATTAAAACAGTTATTGATACGAAACGTCAATTCAGTAAGTTTTTTTAATATAAACTGGACAACATTTGATCTCGAGTGACATGAGAATAGAGACTTCATTCGTTTGTCTATGATTTAAAAAAAAAGTGGTCTTGACGGAGGATCGAATTGCCGCCATTATGTTGGTGTTTTGCTGAACGAAAGTGGAGTTGTTGTTGAATTGAATAGAAAAAAAGTTGTTTGTAATTTACATTTTAGTTGAAAATATGAATAGTAGTCTTCTCGGAGTGTGTGTGATGTGAAAATGCACCGGATATCGGAAATATGCAGCCACGATTTCAACAAATAACTTGTTGTCAGAAAATATTGTTTCTGAACCCATCATGGAGGATTTATAATATGTGTGTAGATAAAGTTATGTACCTATGCAAATCTGCATAATTTGGCCTTAAAACACACGTGCCATCTTATTATGAAACTCGCTAAAAGCTCGTTTCATAAAACCGCACTACTGTTTTAAGGCCTATCATTATGCAACCGTTGCATAAACTACTATTGCAAGTGTGAAGTGTCACTTGAAATAAATGCCAAATGACTGCTCATAGCTAAGTTCTCATGACTTGTACCGATCTGAGCTTGGCGCCTCAGGCATTGGCCTCCACCCGAGTGTCAACAACTTGCCTCCCACTCAGCACGGATTGAATTAGAAATACCTAATCTCAGATTAATTTACTTTCGTCTTTCGTCACAAAATGCGAATGAACCCATTGTCCAAAATTAACAAAATTTGCTATGGAGTAACTATTTAATTCATAACAACTCACTCTGTTAGCTTACCTGCAACAGATTTTAAATTAATAGATTTAGCTGTCCCAAAGGCTTCTTATGTGAGTCTAATTAAATTTATTCAGAAGGAAAATCGCTTTTTGGTAGAATATGTACACCAAGATCAAGTTGATTCACATACTCTTCAAAATAAACGAAGAAAAGAAGGTAAAAAGATTTAAAAAACTGTCTGTCTATTTGTTTCGTTTTTACAGCTCAACGGCGGGACCGATGTCTTCGAAAGATGGCAGGGTTTTTGTCATCCGAGGATAAACAATAAACATAAAGTACTTTTCATCCCTGACTTATGTACCTATAGTTTCCATGGAAATAGCGATAAATGATTTCTTCATGGATGTAGCAAACGGCAATAGTTATTTTCACCTCAGCACCTCAAAAAAAAACAGTGAGCAAAATTCGATTTTGCTGCGAGCGTGACACAAACTAACTTTCTAATATTTATAATATAAACTAATACAATTTGATTATTTAGATAAAAATATAATAATCAAATTTAAAACCTTAACAGATGAATTGCAGTTTTACGGTTATGTGTGCTTCCGAACGTTTTATTTATTTATTTATTTATTTATTTTATTTATGCCACATACAAGCTTACAGCTAGGAAAGCCAACACGCTCATAGGGTAGGTATACATATAAAAAGTAGGAATATTGAAAACTAATAATACTTAATTAAACTATGTCAAATGGATACTAAAAAAATTATAACAATTCATATAAAAAATGTCAGTAATAAATAAGAAATAATCAAGTAACTACACAATACACTAGAGGTATACAAGCAATACAAATGTCACACGCTACCAATTAAAACAGAGAAATCATTAAACAAAAAATACATTATTCAGCCATATACAAATTTAAAAAACGGATGCATTTTCCTAAAAATACACCTTCAGTATCAGCAAAGACATCACAACATTTATTGCAACGATCTCAAAAGAAGTTGAACAAATGACTTAGTTCGTCATGATAACGCCATCTATTTACAAGTTTAAAAAACTACGAAGCTCTATTGCCGACGTCTGAGTTCTTATAACATTTCCACAAAGTATTATTTTTCCTGAATCATCGCTGTCTCATTGCTCACTAGGAGCTGCGAACCACGAAAACATAACGCATGAATCAGCCAATAATGGACCTTTCTTCAGTTTAATAAGAACGCCGATGTCGGCAATATTTACCCAGTATGTGATGGTGTCATTGGACCCCATAAAAGTGAGCATCGCGAAAACCGCTTTGCGCAGTTCCTTACTATATATTTCTGTTTTATTGTGTATCTTATTTGGACTACTAGGTACGGAATTTGAAAATCGAATTAACAAAATGGTCGACAAAAAATGCCGCGCTAGCGATAAAGGCAGTAAGTAATTTTTTTTACGAAATGGAATTAATTATTGATTCGGGATCAGCATAATATGTTGATTCTTAATCAATACTTAACTCAGTTTCATGGTCGGCACATAATGGCAAAATGAGGTACAAGCGTATCTATCTATCTTATATAGGTAAGCATTCAAATATTTATAATTCGTATTAAGACTTTAATTTACAAAACAGCTGCATGCGGCCCGCCAACCATGCGTTGCTAGCCGCTGCTTAAACACAATAATTTTGAGTAGGTATAAAACATTTTGGTGAATCCTTGCTCCAAGTATTAATTAGAACGGGTATTATAATTCTTTTTCCATTTCAGCTATTATTACCATACTAGATAACGTTCGTTTCCTGCTATGTTATTATGTACTTAACAAATCTCTTCATTTTTAGGGTTCCGTACCTCAAAAGGAAAAAAGGAACCCTTATAGGATCACTCGTGTGTCTGTCTGTCTGTCTGTCTCTCTGTCTGTCCGTCTGTCACAGCCAATTTGCTCCGAAACTACTGGACCGATTGAGTTGAAATTTGGTATTCATATGTAAGTTGGTGACCGCAACACGGACCGGTGACGTAAATATACGAATTTTAAACATAGGGGCCACTTTTTGGGGGTAAACTAGAAAATAAAAAAAAGATATGCCACCTATATCGTGTGACATATCAAATGAAGGGCTTATTTAAATAAAATAGTTTAGAAGTTATTCAGGAAAATAGGCGAAAAATTACCATGCCCCCCCCCCCCCCCCTAACCTAGTAAATTTCAGATAATCATGTACGGAACGGAACCCTCTCCACGCGAGATTAACTCGCACTTGTCCGGTTTTTTCGTATATCTCATTTTCGTCCGACAATCATAAATTAACTCTTGCGCGTAAGTACCTACGAATGTCGAAATACAACCAAGGTCGAAGATACGCACGAACATTTAGTTTATTCGAACTGACGGGTCAAATTAGGTTCGCCGGTGAGTTCGTGAATGAAGTCTTATTTAATAGTTAGGGAGCTGGGTGCCATTTTGGTATATGATTCGTTCGTCTTTCATATTGATAGGGATGAAAGTTTATGTCAATACAAATCGATTGGGTCCAGTAAATGAAAGTCGTATGTCCCTGTGTTTTTGAGCTACAACTTAAAAAAATCGTACATAAAAAATCAGCGAGCTAGACGTCTGCTAACTTTTTTTCTATTCTGGGAGTCCTAATGAATCGAATGGGCGCAGCGAGAACGACAAACAAATGATTTAGTATAGCTTTTTTCATTTACGTTTTTGCAACAAATTTATAGGTAAAACAGAGCCCTGCACGTCTGCCTCTTCGATGTTCATCGTTTAGAGGATGATTCTGACCATCAGTCCAAGAGGCAGACACGAACAATTGATTTAGGACACCGTTTTTTTTTAATTGTTGAAACGCTGTCAATTGAAAACGCAGCGCTACCATGGTGGCAGACTATTTTTCTGTGGTTCTTTACATTGTCATTAATTGAACAATTCAGGTCTGCCAAGCGAACAAATCATATAGAAATTAAGGCACCCAGCTCCCTAGCTATAAGAGAATCACACCCATGCGGCCCTAACAAGGTTGACACAACGATCAGTTAAACCGTCTTATCACTAACTGCGTCCCTCTCACACTTATGTCGACAAAAGAGATACTCAGAAAGATAAACGGGTTTAACTTATCCCCGTGTCTGGCGTGCTAGGGCCGCTGAACTACAACAACCTTACAAAAGAAGATTGCAAAATAACATCAATCTGCAGAAACAACGCATATTTTCAGGATTAGTATTATCAAATCATGACAGCAGAATAGTACATTGTGCATCGAGGGCCGTAAGAAGGGTATAACTAACGAGAGTCTGTTAGAAGCCCGATGCCGATAGGCGAGGGCTTTTAAGACTCGAGTTTGTTATCCCCTTACTCCCCGTGATACACACAATGTTTTTCATCACATTTGCGAGGAAATGAAATAATAATTAGACAAAAAATATGTACATATTAATTTTATTCACATACACCGTGAATTACCATCAGGTGGGTTGAACATACGGTATGTCACGATCAGCGCGGGGCGGCTTCGCCGGCTGCGGCACCCGCGCGCCCCCTCCGACCTGGGGCACGCACTGCCCGCAGGAGTTCGAAACCATACAAAATGCATAACTCCCTAGGAAGTTATGGATTTTGTATAGTTTATAACTCCCGCTGACGGCGGGGCCCATAGAGGAGTTAAATCGGCTATAGCTGGTCTATACGCCTGCGTATAATAACACCCTTTCCGAGCAAGTGTGATGAAAAATATTTTTTTATTAGAGTGTTTTACCTCATGTCTCATAGAATATAGAAATTTGTATAGGTACTGCCAACATGCTACAACTGCAATCACACTTCACATGACGTAATGGTGTGAGAGCGACATCTGAAAACAATAGGATGACATAGAATAACAGGGAGCTGTTGACATCACCAGCTGCGGAACCAAAACACCTAGTTCAGCATGGTGCCAGTCAAGCGGCGATCTCAATACCGCATTGAACAGATCGTTGGAGTCGAACTTCCATCAAATAAAAAAAACCGGTGAAAGGTCTGAACCCATCGGTTTTGTTGCAGGACTCACTCACCGGTACCAAACAAACAATTGCTCTACATATAACAACAAATATTATTACATAATGTGATTTCTCTTTGTGATTAAACTTCGTGCCTATAAATAAGTGAAGCGTTTGCATCCGGACACAAACACTTCCGACTTGGCTCGCCATCGATTGTCTGGCAAGATGATTTACGAAGTAAGTTTAAGTGCGAAAAAATAAGTTTAGCTACAAGATATGTCTGTTATTGGTTGTACGGTTTGTTAATTAATCAGCTAATGTTTTATAATTTTCACGATTGGCCTCTATTTTGTCTTCATGTTTATTTAAAGGCACATAAAGCAATGGTTTCATTGAAATGCAATTTGCCATCGCCTATTTAATTTTTAATATCACGTCATCTATGTTTTGATTTACTACTGCGGGCAAACCAAAATGATGAGGAATGGAAACATAATTTACTAATTTTAAAATAAAATAACGTAACATCATACGTCTTTAAATATATTTTAAGAACAGGCTAGCAATGTAGCCATTATGTAAATTCCAACTTTTTTCATTATTGTTTCAGATACTACTACTAATATCATTAATGGCGATAAGTTCACGAGCAAACTCAACTCATCCACAAGAAAAAAAACGCCACGCATCTTACTCGCATAGTTATACAAGAGCAGATGTTCCAATATCATATAAATACAGTGCCGTACATATTTATCCCGAAAAGATTCAACCACACAAGTCCTTAGAGAGTGTAATTAACTCGGAATTAAATCCAATTAATTATCAAGTAATACAATACGCTCCTTTACCTATGAAACGTGAGATGCAGAAGCAACGAGACGGTACCGGAGTACTCAGTTCAGATGTAAACACACAAGCTGCATTTCCTATGGATTATCAAGACCCTGGGACGCCTGAGCACTCCACAGAGTCCGCAGTAAACACCAATCACCTAGAACCAAAAATATTGACAAGAAACCCTACCTTTAAAACTCCTGTTAAATTTGTCTCTGGACATAACATTTTGCAACCACCTTACCGGCTCCAACATTCTAAACGTTATCATGGGACTAATTTGCAAGTAGCACCGGGATATCAAAATTCGGTAAGTACGAGTATGAATGCATAACGAAACTGTCAGGGTCCTGTTTTAAATCAAGTCATACAAAAGACTCGGAAGTTCGAAATCCTATCTGTTTGTAGGATTCCGTGAATTTTTTTAAAAAACGGAACACTATTTCCAGCGCTTCATTGTCCGTTGTCCGTTTGTCTGTCTGTCTGTCAACACTCTTTTTCTCAGGAACGGTTTAACCCTATCGTGCTGAAAGTTGGCATAGTTGTACCTAGTATTCAGGAGCCCGCACAAAATGGGTTAAACATAATATTAGGAAAACTAAAATCAACTAATCACAATTTAAAAAATAATACATAAATACATAGCATCACGCCCGAAATCCCTAATGGGGTGGGCAGAGCCACAAGACTACATGTAGCCACGTTCGATTAATTAATCCTCAGATGGTATGATGAACCGTATGGTGACAGGTGATCAGCCCATCGCCCATACAGATAGTCCATCATGTTGGAGAGGACCCGCCCCTTAGTCGACTTTTACGACATGCCAGGATGATAAGCATCTGCACGCATTCTATGCTATTTCTTCACTCCCAGTGCAGCAAAGGAGCATAAAGCAAAATAATATGACAGACCAGAAAACATTATTTTTGGCCTTCGTAAGAATTGTTTTTCGAAGATTGTGTAGCATAAACATATCGTTCGATCGAATCGTTAAACAGAACATGTGCCAACTCCCCCTTTATCTCAGAAACTGATGATCTGAAAAATACAATGAACTCCCTAGTTTTATTAGTAATAGGGTTTTTTTTTTTAAAAGATTGGTTTATTTATTGTATCTTACTCACACTAAGTTAAAAACCTTGGTGTTACCATGGACGTACCCTTTCGTGGGTTCCTCAAGTAAATAGCACTAGCAGGAGGAGGTTTGCTGCTGTACCACCTGCCTTTGCAAGTCTCTCTTATGCCATCTCTTCTTTCAAAAGCTTGTCTGGAAGAGATCGCTACTTAGCGATAAGACCGCCTATTGTATACCATGCTACCTATTTCTTTGTCTTTATTCAATATGTTTTATGTGGTGTTCAATAAAGAGTATTTGTATTGTATTGTATACCTGATCAATGGCGGCACTTCTAAAACTATATAAGCCTTAATTTCTTTCGCTTTAGTTACGCAATTTGCTACTATTTAGTTCGGATAAAATTATGGGGTCCCGATTTCTCATAGTATGAAAACAAGCACAAAACCAATTTCCGAATATTCATATTCATGTTGATCAAAGATCCATTATGACGTTATTTCGTGTATTTTGGCAATTCTATCATCAAATCATTATGACAAGGTTGCTATGATAGCGTAGAAATCAAATTGGCTAACTGTGCATTTGACCTGAGAATATTCATCGAAAATATTTTGTATTTTAACGTTCTTTATTTGAACTATTATGGATCAGCTAGAGAGAAACCCAAAGTAAATGTGATAATCATTTAATTTAACCAATGATAATTTAAAACCTACTTGCTTTATAATAAAGGCATTACAAAAAGTTACAACAATAAAAAGCCTTTTTTTTTACTTTATTTAATAGTATAAATATAAACTCATTTTGTACTCAAAATGTGGAAGTAATCCTCTGAGGCATTCCTTACCGGTCGAACTGCAGGCAAAGTTGAAAATTGTTTCTTTCTTTACTGAGCTCTCCTAAATTACTTTGTATTAAAATACTCTATGATGTTTAAATCCCAGGACTACGAGAATAAGGACCAACCATCTACAGAAACAGACAAAGAGCCAATGATGTTCAACTACTTTGTCACAACTGAAATTCCGAAACAGGAATTGTACACATTCATGCCGAACTACAACAATTACCAGCAATACCAGCAGAATTACAAACCGTAAGTCATGACTTTAAAACACCTTAGAACAGAAAGAAATAATGATAGGCCTTCGTTAGTCAATTACCTTTGTAAATATGGTGACTCGCATTGGCGAATTATAATTTACCTATAGGTATCGGCGGAACTTGTGGTCTCAATTGTTGTAGCAGTAATAATTAATTAAACATTCTATTTAACAATAATAAAAATAACTAATATTTTAGTTACCAGAAGGTTATGAAATAATTATCTGTACTAGGCCTGGGCCTCTATTCTGGAACGTTCAAGCGATAATGTAGCGACGCGCTAGCGAGATTCTCATCCGACTCTTCCGCACGATGCATAATGCGTAATAGTGGAATGCGAATCTCGCTAGCGAGCCGCAACAATATCGCTTGCACGTTTCCGAATAGACGGCGCTGTACCGAGGCAGTCAAAACATCGAGAAATATCCATACAACGGCTTATGAATAAGAAAGAAAAGAAAATAAGTACCTTCCTACATGACAAAAGTAGCATTCAATCTAGGGTATTTCTGAGAGTTTCGAGGTATGGGTGTGTGTAATTTTTAAATATATTTGTACGTCAGTAACCGATTATATCTACAAATTAATTAGTGTGAGAAAATAACTTACATATAAGATACTAGTGGACCACAGCTTCACCCGCGGTATTTTCCATACAAAATTTATTATCCCTTTCACCCCTTTAGGGATGGAATTTTGAAAAATCCCTCCTTAGTGCACCTCTAGGGTACTCGAGGAATGTCTTCTCCAAATTTCAATCCTCTACGACCACCCGTTTAGGCTGTGCGTTGTCTATAAGTGAGTCACTGTTTTATATGTATAGATAGAATATAAAGATGAATATTTATTTATGTTGTTGTTAAAAACTAAAAAGAACTCGTTTACTACAGACCTGCATAGTGGTAGATGGTAGTAGACCGCCTGGCAAAGAAGTTTGTATTTAACTATGCAAAGCAAAACGTATTCTACCTGTTTGTTTTTTTTTTTTCTCCATATTCAACATCATCATCATTTCAGCCGATAGACTTCCACTGCTTATAATAATACAAATATTTTTCCTTTAACAGATACAGGATTGTTAAGAAATTCAAAATGGAGCAGTTGGCTAAGCACGCTAAGGACCCTCAAATGCACCTGAACATTGCGCGCGAGTTCAAGTTTCAACACATGCCCTCGCACACGCCAAAAAATCCCCCGGGGCACATGCCGCGGACTCGCTTCCAATTCTTCCCGATAAATACACATGCTATTGACAACCCAGTATTTTTGAAGGAGCCATATTATAATATGACAAGACTGTACCTGAAACATACTAACTTACAACCGTAGTTGAATATTTAGTTCATGTTGATGTACATTTTATCTATTTATTTTAACCCTAAGTGAGATATTAATAAAAAAATATGTTTTGTAATAAGTATACAATTTATTTATTTGACTTGCTGCCCGCTGGTCCTGGGGTGGGCATATTAATAAATTGTTAAAAATAAGGAAAGCAGAAAGCCAAAAGTACTCGTAAACCTATCTTGATAGCTCATAAAACAAATCTATTAAAAACTCGCGAAATAATTTCAATTAAATTGGTAATAATACGTAGGTAAAATACCTACTTCCGACATTTTCAGGGCTGGATTTTTACGACAGGGTTCTTTAACATTTTTATTTTACACTTTGCAAACAAATCCAAACTCATTCAATGAGCGAAATATTAACTAGGTACACATGTCAGCTTGACAGTGTCATTAAACATACTGGATCGGTCCAACCGATTTTCATCAACCCATCAGCATCAGACACGTGTGTCTGATTAGATTAGAAGTAATGAATTCGATTTAGCCGCAGTCCTTTTTTATGTGTGTGTTGTGTATTATGTATAATATACACACATAAAAAGGACTATGGCCAAACATTGATTTATTATTATAATATTATACGTCGCTTTAATGCTTTGAATCATTTTGTTTGTTTTATAATAACTCAATTTCCGTGAAAATATTTTGGACTGTAACATCTAGGGTACTTTATAGAGGTTTATGGTAATGGTACTTTATAAAACCTAAAGTGCTTGCCAGATAACAACTTCATTTAGTTAAGATAAAACTGAAGACCGGGGCTAACAAACAAAATGACTGCATTTCACTTAGTATGAAACATCATTTTCAAAAATGATATTTTGAAGCTACATACTCCACTGTAATAACCCGATTTGCCGAATCTGTAATCATGGCCAAAGCGTACCCCAAATTGAAGAATAATAAATAGTACTAGAAAAAAAACCGGGCACACTTGCCAGTTAAACCCGCGTGGAGAGGGTTCCGTTCCATACATGATTATCTGAAATTTCCTATGTTACTTTAAATACCATAGACTTCTCATAGGTTTTCCTGTAATCTATAGGTAAAGAACTATTTTCTATATTTTTTTCAAAATTTTAAGCCCGGTAGTTTCGGAGATAAGGGGGGGAATGGTCAATTTTCGCCTATTTTCCTAAATAACTTCCAAACCATACATCCTAAAATTCCAAAAAAAAACATAATTAAAATCCTCACAATAAGTCCTTTCATTTAATATGAGACATGATATAGTTTGGGTTACTTTTTTTTTAATTTTCTAATTTCCCCCCCAAAAGTGGCCCCCATGTTTAAAATTAATTTGTTTACGTTACGCATCCGTGTTGCGGTCAACGACTTAAATATGTATACCAAATTTCAAATCAATCGGTCCAGTAGTTTCGGAGCAAATTGGCTGTGACAGACGGACAGACAGACAGACAGACAGACAGACACACGAGTGATCCTATAAGGGTTCCTTTTTTTCCTTTTGAGGTACGGAACCCTAAAAAGTAGTAGGGTGTAAAAAGGGTGAGTGGGGAAGTAGCTATAAATTAGTATTTATAATAAATACACTGAAGAATGTCAAACACCCTGAATTCGGAGTCTGCTTTAAGGTAAGCCCTTTCAACGTATATTGTACCTATTTGTAAACCAGTGGCGTAACAATAGGGTGGCAGGGCTGGCAAAATGCCACGGGCCTCCAACCCAAGAGGGCCCCGGATGGTATAGTTACGCCGCTGTTGTAAACGATACCAAGTCAAATTATAACAAAGTAGTAGACAGAATAAGCTACTTTAATATACCATGTAATGCAATATGTTTTTATTACCTATCACAAAAAGTGGTTTCCTCCTCTGCTGCACTGGGAGTGAAGAAATAGCATAGAATGCGTGCAGATGCTTATCATCCTGGAATGTCGTAAAAGTCGACTAAGGGACGGGTCCTGTCCAACATGGCGGACTATCTGTATGGGCGATGGGCTGATCACCTGTCACCGTACGGTTCATCATACCATCTTTGGACGAATTAATCGAACGTGGCCACAAGTGGTCTTGTGGCTCTGCCCACCCCATTAGAGATTTCGGGCGTGATGCTATGTAGGTATGTATGTATTTGCTAAGAAAATCATATAAGTACAAAGCTTCAAAAAAAAAAGAAAGTTCAACCACAATCAAAAGACAAACTCAAATTTAACTAGAAGCAAGGTCGATTAGTATTAGTAGGCTTCAGTCCATACTATTGACCCGACCAACGGGTTTCGTGTTACTCAAAAGTGCTGAGCTGATTTTGTGATCAGTATAAAACGAGACCGCGATTTTTAAACTTATCATTCACTGCTCAAACACGACAGAAACAATATCAAAATGTTCTCCAAAGTAAGTTGAGATATAGTTAGCGTAGCCACAATTTTCTTCAAAACGGGCATAATCAACCGATCTAAATTAACAGAATATTGTTGTTAAAAATGGTGTAATTAAAGATAAAAAATTAACAATTTTAAAAGTTTTAACAAGTTTGTAAATAAGTGCTTACTATCAAACCAACAAAAGAAAGAATGAAAGTTAACAAAAAAGTGCCTAAAAATATTCACGGTCCGCGACAAAAAAGGGCCTGCAAAGGACTCTTAAAGTTGGAAAAGAAACTAGAATTGTGACCGCTACATTTTATTTAACGGTACTTTTTAACTTGCAGTTAGTAGCCCTGTGTGCTCTCGCGGCCGTGGCGCAGGCCGGGCTCCTGCCGGAGCCGCACCACGCACACGCCGGCGCTGTCTCATCGCAGAGCATCGTGCGCCACGATGAGCAGCCCCATCACGCCGCCAAGCTGATCGCCGCGCCCGTCGCCTACCACGCCGCCCCCGCTCACGTCGCATACCACGCCGCCCCTGCCGCCGTCCACTACTCCAGCCCCATCGCCAAGGTCGTCGCTCACCATGAGGAAGAGATCGTAAGTTCTCAACACTGGCAGTATGGATAATGTGACATTACCACTACACGCTAGCAGGACATTTGAATAAATATGTTGTGTCCTTTACAGGCTTACCCCAAATATGAGTACTCTTACTCGGTTGCTGACGATCACTCCGGCGACAACAAGTCTCAGCAGGAGAGCCGCGACGGCGATGTCGTGAAGGGCTCCTACTCGTTCCACGAGGCGGACGGTTCCGTGCGCACCGTTGAGTACACCGCCGATGACCACAACGGCTTCAACGCGGTTGTACACAACTCGGCGCCCAAGCACGCGCCCGTCATCGTCAAGGCTGCTCCCGTCATCGTCAAGACCCCCGCCTACGCCGCCCCTACCTACTATCATCACTAAAATGTTTAACTGTTGAATTATTATTTATTTTATAATATACGAAAAAAAATGCATATTATTCCCTTTGTTATTTACTACTTTTATGTCCTTATTACAATTCCCTAGCTATGCATATTTCTGCCGTGATTTAACGGCTAAGTGATACTAAGCGCCTTGCACTTAACCGTAGTTTAGTTATAGCAAGGTAGTACATTTTGTGTGTCCGATATATCCTTGTAACGAGGCGCTATCAGACTCTTAAAATACTCTTTCGAGCCTGATAACTTGTTTTTTCTTTTTCTCTTTAGGGTTTCGTACCTCAAAAGGAAAAAACGGAACCCGTATAGGATCACTCGTGTGTTTGTTTGTTTGTCTGACCGACCGACTACAACACATAAGGATCATATCCAACCAGCAGAGCAGCCGATACAGAGGCGGCATATCATAACACAACTTATTTAATGTTATTCTTACTTAATCTTTTGTAGACGTTCAAGTTTTTAAGATAGCTTTTATTGTAATGTTTGGCTCTATGTTTATTAATTCGATAAAAGGAGATCCATACTCGAATACAGTCACAAAGAGCGCTTTCAGAATGTAATCGAGATTCAGAGAGAAAAAATATTCCATTATTTGCATTAATCTTGTTTCTTCGGTATTCTGTTAAATTCGTACTTTCTTGAATTCATTCATTGCCATATCAGAATAACAGAAGTGTCTCTACTCTACCAACCTCATATCTATAAACGGCAAATACTTTTTTTTAAGAATTTCATTATGATAGCGATGTCGTTGGTTTGTATACCAATAATAATATAATATTATAGCTACGTTCATTTTTAATCTACTTTAAATTATCTATTCCTTTATATAGGTGCATAATTATACTTAAACAAACATTTGGAAGAACTACACAAAACATATATTTCAGAGGCTGATTATTATTTATTTATTAATTTATAAGCACGCACATGCACGGTTTACAGCTTCCGCCAAGTCACCAGGCACGGTAAACATAAGATTCAACAATAGCAACAATCGACATACAATAAATGAAAAATAAAAAAAATACAGCTTACTTAAAATATTATTGTTTCTTCTTTGCCTGTTAATCTGTTATTTTTTAATTAATTTTTATCCAGTCCTCATTCTGAGAAATTTCATTGTCCAAAAACTTCTTGTATATAAAATTCTCGTGTCACAATGTTCGTTCCCGTACTCGTCCGAAACGGCTTGACCGATTCTCATGAAATTTTGTGAGCATATTGAGTAGGTCTGAGAATCGGCCAACATCTACTTTTCATACCCCTAAATGATAAGGGTGACTCACCGGGCAGGACGACGTCTGCTGGGTCCGCTAGTAATTTTATAAAACATTTACATACGTAAAGCTACAAGTTATACTTAAGTCCTCGTTTCTAAAGCACATTACAGAAATCGATCAGATCAAATCTGTGTAGGGTCATAAAAAAGCTTGGTTTCGTTACGATGCTGCTTACCTCAATTTTGTACATATGTCTGTGTGTAAGCGATTGTGTCCACTAATAAATTAGAGTGAGAAAATAACAGAAATGAATGTGGAAAGGAAGAATGTAGCCGTCCTTTATATATAAGACTAGTGGACCCGCCACAGCTTCGCCCGCGGTATTTCCATACAAACTTTATCACCTCTTTTCATCCCTTTAGGGTAGTAATTTCAAAAAATCCCTCCGTAATGCACTTCTAGGGTACTCGGGGAATGTCTCCCCCAAATTTCAAACCCCTAAGATCACCCGTTTTGGCTGTGCGTTTTCTATAAGTGAGTCACGGTACTGTTTTATATGTATTGATATAGATAAAGACTGAATGTTGTTGTTAGAAATTTAAAAAAACCTTTCTTTTTTCTTTTATCGGTAACTATAGACCTGCGTAGTAGGAAGGTGACTGACCGGCGAAGAAGTTTGTATTTACCTACGCTAAGCAAAATTTATTCCACCTGTTTTTTTTTCTCCATATTCGTCATCATCATCATTTCAGCCGATAGACTTCCACTGCTTATCATGCAATAATAATACAAACATTTTTCATTTTACTTATAGAAGAAGAAGAAGAAAAAGAAGAAAGACATTTATTCACTTCACAAGACACACAAAAATAAAAATAAAACGACAAAATAATGGAGAGAAAGAAAAACGAGGGATGTGTGTCATCGCGGCAGTGAATCGGTCACTGGCTCAGCCTAATGCTGAGGTGTCAGACACCCACAGCGCTGATTTTCAGCCAGCACCGTCTGTAGCAATCGGAGCGCTATACGAACACACTAAACACTAATAAATACACAAAAGTACTTGGATAAATAAGTGGTATATATAAGAAAAAATGTTGATTAATGTGGCTTTTGAAATAAAAATCTAAAATGCACTACACGCAAATAACTTACATGAACATACTTACTATACAATAATATACTTATTTTGTATACAGCATACTGTAGTGTAGGGACATTACTTAATAGAGTACTGGCCAGTTTCAACCGAAGTGTCAATGTCAGTCGGAATGTCATAGTGTCATAGTGTGGCGCGGCGAACATAAAAGATGTCGATCGGCAGAGTCGGCGAGTTTCACGCGGCCACGGGTAATTGGTCGCTTTACGTGGAGCGATTAGAAATGTACTTCAAAGTGAACGACATTGCTGAGACCTTATGGCTACCAACGCTGATTGCGGTTGTGGGTGAGGATACGTACGAGCTGCTCAGTAACCTGTCCAGTCCAAAAAGACCAGCGGATATGGGATACGAGGCGGTGATCGAAGTATTACGTAAGCACTTTCAACCGGTACAGTCGATAATGGCGGAAAGGTATCGCTTTCGGCAAAGGCGACAGAATATGGGCGAAAGTGTTGCGCAGTATATCACAGAGCTAAAAAGATTGTCGAAACACTGCGAGTTTGAACAAAGTTTAGAGGATAATTTACGGGATCAGTTGGTGTGTGGTTTGAAAAGTGACGTCATCAGACAACGGTTATTTGCGGAGGAAAAACTGACATATGGGGTTGCGATTAAGCTTGCATGTGCACTGGAGGCGGCTGAGCGGGATGCGGCTGCCGTGGAGCAAGCGGGCCCGAGCGGCGGCGACGCGGGCGCGAGCGCCGTGCACGCCGTGGCGGCGCGGGCGCGGAACTCGAGTCAGGCGCGCGGGCGCCGCCGGAGCGCGGCGCCAGTGGCAGCGGCGGCGCGCCGGGCGAGCGGGGCGGCCTCGTGCAGAGTTTGCGGCGCGCACGATCACGCAGGTGCAGAGTGTCGGTTTCGCAATTTCGTGTGTCGGCTGTGCGGCAATAAAGGACATCTTAAACGCGTTTGTCCGGAGAGAGCTGGCAAGCCGGACGTGTATAACGTCCAAGCCGTGACAGAAGAAGATGAAGGAAGTAGTCAATCGGACGTGGAAGAAAATCTCAATCAGTTGTGTTTGAACAGCTATAGACCGGTGAGCATAACTTTGTTGATTGACAATGTGGAAATGAAAATGGAGGTAGATACCGGAGCAGCGGTATCGTGTATAAGTAAGAATACTTATTTAAAATATTATGGACACAGACCGATACAGGACTCTGATGTTGTATTTAAGTTATACGATGGCTCAAAAATTAAACCGGTTGGTATTATTAAACCGATAGTCAAATATAAAGATCAGGATAAATGTTTAGAGCTGTTTGTGGTCGAAGGGGGATCAACTTCGCTTATAGGTCGGCATTGGCTGGCAGAACTGGGTATTAACATACCCATTTGTCAAAATATAAATACCGTTGTAGATAATTGTAAAATAGAGGGTTTTGATTTGTCGTTTTTAATTAACAGGTATAAAGAATTATTTAGCGGCGGCCTGGGGCGGTTTACGGGCGGTAAGGCGACGTTGCGAGTGCGAGAGGACGCGGTGCCAGTGTACTGTCGGGCCAGACCACTGCCATATGCAATCAAGGACCAGGTGGATGCACAACTGGATGACATGCTTCGGGAAGGTATTATCGAGCCAGTGGGTACCTCAGAATGGGCCACTCCGCTGGTGCCGGTAAGAAAGGCCGACGGCGGCCTCCGCATATGCGCTGACTATAAGATTACGTTAAATCCCGCTTTGCTAGTAGATAGGTTTCCTTTGCCGCGGATTGAGGACTTACTCGTAGGGCTAAACGGAGCTCAGGTATTTTCGAAAATTGATCTCTCTCAAGCCTACAACCAAGTAGAGTAAGACGCTTCTAAGGAGTACACCGTCGTAAATACCCACCGAGGTCTCTTTAAGTATAATAGGTTGGTTTTTGGACTGGCATCGAGCCCGGGCATTTTTCAACGAATAATGTCAAATCTGTTAAACGACATTCCGAACGTAGAGTGTTTCCTAGATGACGTCATCGTAGCCACTAAAGACGCGAAGGAGCATTTAACTACGTTGGAGAAGGTATTTAGTAGGTTATATAGCCATGGCCTTAAGCTTAACAAAGGAAAATGTTTATTTATGGTTGACGAAGTTAAATATTTAGGGTACATTATTTCGAAGGAAGGCTTAAAAGTTGATCCAAGCAAGGTGGAAGCGATAACGAATATGGCTCGACCCGGAAACGTAAATGAGGTCAGATCTTTTTTAGGGTTGGTTAATTTTTATGCTAAGTTCGTTAAAAATATTAGTACAGTACTGGCACCTTTATATGATTTATTAAAGAAAAACGTAACTTGGAAATGGAATGCTAGTTGTGAGGATTCATTTCGCAAGATTAAAAAAATTCTTACGGGGGCAGATGTGTTAGTGCACTATGATCCCAGTAAACAGCTGATTTGTACCTGCGACGCGAGCTCCCGGGGCGTGGGCGGGGTGCTGACGCAGCTGTGCGCGGGGGGAGTCGAGCGACCGGTCGCTTATGTGTTAAGATCTTTAACAGATGCAGAGAAAAACTACTCACAAATTGATAAGGAGGCGCTCGCAATTATATATTGTTTACAAAAACTACATCAATACCTGTACGGAAGGCGTTTTATCCTTCGTACAGATCATAAACCGTTAGTGAGTATTTTTGGACCCAAACACGGGGTGCCGACAATGGCAGCGAGTCGGCTACAGCGTTGGGCCATTAAACTGTCAGCGTATGATTATGATATAAAGTACGTAGATACTAAATCGAATGGCGCGGACGGCTTGTCGCGCTTACCGTTAGTAAGTCAGGTTAAGGAAACAGCGAAAATTCCGGAGCAAACGTACTTGCTTTTTGCTCAGAGTGCTTTGTCGCTTGATTACGAAACTATTTAAAAGCATACCCAACGTGACCCAATTTTAAGTAGGCTGTTGGGGTACTTAAGGAATGGGTGGCCAGCGGTAAACGAAATAAACACAATGCAGCCTTACTTCAATCGAAAAGCGGAGCTGTATGAGGAGTTGGGTTGTATTATGTGGGGGTACAGAGTGGTCGTACCAGAGGGTTGTAAAAGCAAAGTGCTCGAAGAGCTACATGAATGTCACATGGGAGTCGTTAAAACTAAGGCATTAGCAAGGAGCTACGTTTGGTGGCCGGGGATTGATGAAGCGGTGGCTGTACTGTGCAGCTCTTGTGGTGTCTGCGCCGCCGAGGCGGACGCGCCGCCGAGACACGCGCCCAGTCTATGGCCCTGGCCGAGTAAACCTTGGTCGCGTGTACATGTAGACTTTTTGGGCCCAATTTTTGGTAAGATATATTTGGTGATGATTGATGCCAGAACAAAATGGTTAGAGGTGTTTGAAGTACCTAGTACGGCCGCGCAGCATGCTATCGTTAAATTAAGCGAGACTTTTGCTCGTTGGGGTTTACCAAAACAAATTGTTTCGGATAATGGTCCCCCTTTTACGAGTTCGGAGTTTTCAAATTTTTTAGTGAATTCGCGAATAGAACACATTTTCGCAGCACCGTATCACCCGGCATCCAATGGCGCAGCAGAAAATGCAGTTAAAACAGTTAAAAGGGTCATTAAAAAGTCAGTCCGTCAAAAGTTGAACGTCAATTTGGCACTTAGTTCGTTTTTATTGTATTACCGAAACATCGAACACTGCACCACAGGAGAGAGCCCCGCGGCGCTCATGCTAGGGAGGCAGGTGCGCACTAAGCTAGACGCGCTAAGACCGGATTGCGAGTCCAAAGTTCGCGCCGCGCAGAGACGACAGGCGAATAATAGCGGCGGCGTTACGGCGCGCCCTTTCCAGCCAGGAGAGGAGGTTTGGATGCGTCAGCATCAGGGAGGGGACAAATGGACTTCAGTTAGGCAGGCGGGATTATAGTATTTTAGACGAATCTTGTAGATCAGCGCATAGGCATAGTAATCAGTTAAGGCGGCGACCGCGTAGTTCGTTAATTTGTCCCAGCAATTTGCCGGTACAGAGTAGTGGTTCACCTATTGGGAAAGGAATTCCACTGGCGAGAGATACCGGTTCCGAAGCAATAGGGGGTGATAGGGAGGATGCCCTCCAAGACAGTGCACTGGCAGAGGCGTCTGAGGCCGCGCAGCCGCCGGCGGCGGCAGCTGCGGCGGTGCAGACTGCACGGCCGCCGTGCGACGAGCCAAGCGCACCGAGCGCCTTACCGCTTCGTACCCGACCCATACGAAAATGTCGCCAAGATAAGCCAGCCGACTATAAGTACAAATAGGTTGTGTTAAGAATAATTTGTTATGTATTAGATTATATCCAGTTTATTACTTATAGTATCTTGTGTTACAACTTGAGTTAAATGTAATAACTTAAGAGGTTCATTCTAGGGTAGCTAACCTAATAAGGGTGGAGGTGTGTAGTGTAGGGACATTACTTAATAGAGTACTGGCCAGTTTCAACCGAAGTGTCAATGTCAGTCGGAATTAGATCGTTGTCCCTGAACCCTTGTTTTATTCCTACGCCCTTTCCATTTCACATACAGTGAGGTATACCAAAAACAGGTGAAAGAAAAACAAACAGAAAGTTGATTCATTTGTAATAGTGCTGGTTTCGGGATTACGATTTTTGGAGCGTCAACAAATAACCTTTAAGCTTTCGCTTAAAAGCGTATCCGCTAAAAGCTCCTTGGATAGGAGGAGGGATATCATTCCAGCACTTAGACGCCGCAAATTTGAAACTGCCTCGAAATGCCGCAGTCCGGTGGAATGGCACAATATAGCGCAACATTGAACCGGCGCACAGTTTTTGACCTAACTATCTTTTCAAAAAAGTACGAAGGGGTCTCGTGCTGCACCACACCTATCATAAGGGTTGCCAGGTGCAAACGCCTACGTGCCTGCATGTTCAACAGGTCAGCGGCGTTCAAGTACGGAGTTATGGGAGCGGGGAGGGACTCTGAAACAAAAACGAGCGCATGCCTTTTGAACTCGTTGTATTAGCCTCTTAGATCGACCAAGTATGCAGCCATCATAAACAACATCGCAATAGTTTAATCTAGATAATACGAGCGATTAACACAGGATTGGCAAGAAATTCAAAATAGAGCAGTTGGCTACGCACGCTAAGGTTCCTCAGATGCATCTGAACATTGCGCGCGAGTTCAAATTTCAACACATGCCCTCACACACGCCAAAATCTCCCCCGGGGCACATGCCAGGGCTCGCTTCAAATTCTTCCCCATAAATACACAAGCTATCGACAACCCAGTATTTTCGAAGGCACCATATAAGAGACATACCAACTTCCAACCGTAGTTGAATTTTAAGTTCATGTTAATGTACATTTTATCTATTAATTTTAACCCTAAGTAAGATATTAATAAAAAAATGTGTTTTGTTTGAGTATACAATTTATTTCATTTTACTTGATAAGATTAAATGCCGCTGGTCCTGGGGTGGGCTGATTAATGGACTGTTAATAATAAAGAAAGGAAAAAGCCAAACGCAACCAATTCTAGATTGCTCCATATAAAACAAATGTATTAAAAACTCGCTTCTATTATTAAGAATAATTACAATGAAGTTGGAAATAATACGCCAAAGTTCCTCCGATTTTATATCATACTTTTTAAAGAATAGTTTTTAGGGCTAGATTTTAAGACAGGGGTCTTTAACACTTTTATTTTACACTATTTAAACAAATCCAAACACAATCAATTAGTGAACTATTAACTTCACATGTCAGGTCGACAGTGACATTAAATATACTGGATCAGTCCAACCTATTTTCATCAACCTATCAACTTCAGACACGTGTGTCTCATTAGATTAGAAGGAATGAAAGAGATTTGGCCACAGTCCTTTTTTATGTGTATGATATACACACATTCATGTAAATTGACTGTGGCCAAACATTGATTTATATATTATACGTCGCTTAAATGCTTTGAATCATTTTGATTGTTTTATAATAACTCACTTTCCGTGAAAATATTTTGGACACTAACATCTGGGGTAATGTATAGAGGGTTATGGTTATGATACTTTATAAAACCTTAAGTACTTGCCAGATAACAACTACATTTTGCTAAGCTAAAATTGAAGACCGGGGCTAACAAACAAAATGGTTACATTTCACTTAGTATGAAACATCATTTTCAAAAATGATCTTATAAAGGTACACCACTGTAATAACCCGATTTGCCGAATCTGTAATCATGTTCAAAGCGTACGCCGAATTGAAGAATGATAAATAGCGCTAGGAAAAAGCCGGAGGGTGTAAGAAGTATGAGTGGGGAAGGAGCTATAAATTCGTATCTATATTACACTGAAGAATGTCAAACACCCTGAATTCGGCGTCTGCTTTAAACAATACCAAGTCAAATTATGACAAAGTAGTAGACAGGATAAACGAGTTTATTAACCATGTAAAGCATTATGTTTTTATAACCTATCGCAAAGAGTGGCGTCATCATGTTGCGGACGCCAAGATGTACTTCTAAAAAATACTTCTGCATATATCAAAGATATGTATTTGCTAAGAAAAACACATACAAAGCTTCGGAATAAAACGTTAACTCAAAATCATAAGATAGACTCAAATTTAACTAGAAGCAAGGTCGATTAGTATTAGTAGGCTTCAGTCCGTACTATTGACCCGACCAACAGGTTTCGTGTTGCTCAAAAGTGCTATGCTGACTTTGTAATAAGTATAAAACGATTCGGCAATTTTTAAACTTATCATTCACTGTTCAAACACGACAGAAACAATATCAAAATGTTCTCCAAAGTAAGTTAAGATATAGTTAGCGTAGCCACAATTTCCTTCAATACGGGCATAATCAACCGATCGAAATTAACAGAATATTGTTGTTAAAAATGGTGTAATTAAAGATAAAAAATTAACAATTTTACAAGTTTTGACAAGTTTGTAAATATAAGTGCTTACTATCAAACCAACAAAAGAAAGTGTGAAAGTTAACAGAAATGTAAAGTACCTTAAAATATTCACGGTCCACGACGAAAAGGACCTACAAGGGACTCTAAAAGTTGAAAAGAAATTATAATTGTGACTGCTACATTTGATTTACCGGTACTTTCTAACTTGCAGTTAGTAGCTCTGTGTGCTCTCGTGGCTGTGGCGCAGGCCGGGCTCCTGCCGGAGCCGCACCACGCGCACGCTGGCGCTGTCTCCTCGCAGAGCATCGTGCGCCACGACGAGCAGCCCCACCACGCCGCCAAGCTGATTGCCGCGCCCGTCGCCTACCACGCCGCCCCCGCTCACGTCGCCTACCACGCCGCCCCTGCCGCCGTCCACTACTCGAGCCCCATCGCCAAGGTCGTCGCTCACCATGAGGAAGAGATCGTAAGTTCTCAACATTGGCAGTATGGATAATGTGACATTACCACTACACGCTAGCAGTACATTGGAATAAATATGTTGTGTAATTTACAGGCTTACCCCAAATATGAGTACTCTTACTCGGTTGCTGACGGTCACTCCGGCGACAACAAGTCTCAGCAGGAGAGCCGCGACGGCGATGTCGTGAAGGGCTCCTACTCGTTCCACGAGGCGGACGGTTCCGTCCGGACCGTCGAGTACACCGCCGATGACCACAACGGCTTCAACGCGGTGGTACACAACTCGGCGCCCAAGCACGCACCCGTCATCGTCAAGGCTGCTCCCGTCATCGTCAAGACTCCCGCCTACGCCGCCCCTACCTACTATCATCACTAGCATGTTTAACTGTTGAATTATTATTTATTTTATAATATATGAAAAAAAAAAAAAATGCATTTTATTCCCTTTAATATTAACCACTTTTATGTGCATATTACAATTCTAGGGAATTGCATATTTCTGCCGTGATTGCTAAGTGATACTAAGCGCCTTGCACTTAACCATATTTTAGTTATAACAAGGCACATTTTGTGTGTCCGATATCCTTGTAACGAGGCGCTATCACCGTCTCGTAAAATACTCTTTCGATCCTTAAAACTTCTTTTTCTTTTTAGAGATCCGTAGCTCACAAGTAAAAAACAGAACCCTTATAGGATCACTCGTGTGTCTGTCGGTCTGTCTGTCTGTCTGTCTGACCGACCGACTACAACACATAAGGATCATATTCAATCAGCACAGCCGCCGATACAGAGGCGGCATATCAAAACACCACTTATTTAATGTTATTCTTACTGTTCGTGTAAAGAAGCCTTCGATAAGACTCAGTGGTGTGGTCCCGATCTTTCTAGCAGTTCTCCCTTGGGGTTACAGGCATTGCACTCTTCAAATATGAGACAGTCACTCACCTTTGCTTGTAGTCTGGCACGCCTTCAGATGGTGACGTCACGTTCGGGAACACTCCCGGATTTGCTCCTATGGTTCAAGCTGGCCAGCAGTCCACACAAAGACACCATACATATATGTATATAAAACTGAAAATTGTTTGAAACTGATTTAATAAATGTATCAGCCGGCACCGAACACACGCTCACTCTCCCACAAGGCTCGGGGCGAACAGAATGGCGGATAGTCAAAACTACCCCATTTCTTCATGCGCCGACCGACCACCGATATAGTGACATACCCACATATTAAAAGATGATGCCTGAACACTTACTTAATCTATTGTACACGTTCAAGTTTTTATGATAGCTTTTATTGTAATGTTTGACTATATGTTTATTAATTCGATAAAAGAAGATCCATACTTTAATACAGTCACAAAGAGCGCTTTCACAATGTAATCGACATTCTGAGAAAAAAATATCTTCCATTAATTGCGTTAATCTTGTTTCTTTGGTATTCTGTTAAATTCGTACTTTCTTGAATTAATTCATTGCCATATCAAAAACACAGAAATGTTTCTACTCTACCTACCTCATATCTATAAACGGCGAATACTTTAATTTTTTTGAAGAATATCATAATGATAGCATTCTCGTTGGATTGTATAATAATATAATATTGACGTAATAGCTACACTCATTTTTAATCTACTTTAAATTATCTATTTTTTTATAAAGGTGCATAATTATACTTAAACCAACATTTGGAAGAACCACACAATTCAGACGCGGATTATTATTATTTCTTGTTTGCCTGTTAATCTGTTTTTCTAGATTGATTTTTATCCAGTCCTCATTCTGAGAAATTTCATTGTCCAAAACTTATTTTTATAAAATATTTACATACGTAAAGCTACAAGTAATACTTAAGTCCTCGTTTCTATAACACATTACAGAAATCGATCAGACAAAGCTTGGTTTCGTTACGATGCTGCTTACCTCAATTTTGTGCATAAGTCTATGTGTAAGCGAATGTGTCCACAAATGAATTAGAGTGAGAAAATAACAGAAATGAATGTGGAAAGGAAGAATGTAACCCTCCTTCATATATAAGACTAGTGGACCCGCCACAGCTTCGCCCGCGGTATTTTCCATACAAAATTTATCACCCCTTTTCACCCCTTTAGGGGAGGAATTTCAAAACGTCCGTCCTTAACGCACCTCTAAGGTACTCGGGGAATATCTCCTCCAAATTTCAAACCCCTAGGACCACCCGTTTAGGCTGTGCGTTGTCTATAAGCGAGTCAGGGTACTGCTTTATACGAGTATGTATTGATTTAGATAAAGACTGAATATTGTTGTTAGAAATAAAAAAACCTTTCTTTTTGTCTTTTATCGATAACTATAGACCTGCGTAGTATGTAGTAGACCGACCGGCGATGAAGTTTGAATTTACCTACGCAACGCAAAGTTTATTCCACCTTTTTTTCTCCATATTCGTTATCATCATAATTTGGGCCTATAGACTTCCATTGCTTATCATGCAATATAAAATACAAAAAAAATCCTTTTTCTATACAGGATTGGCAAAAAATTCAATATGAAGCCAGTTGGCTACTCGCTCTTAGGTCCTCAGATGCATCTGAACATTGCGCGCGAGTTCAAGTTTCAACACATGCCCTCACACACGCCAAAAACTCCCCGGGGACACATGCCACGGACTCGCTTCCAATTCTTCCCGATAAATACACAAACTATACACAACCCAGTATTTTCGAACGCACCATATAAGAAACATACCAACTCACGACTGTAGTTCAATTTTTATTTCATGTTAATGTTCATTTTATCTATTTATTTTTACCCTAAGTAAGATATTAATAAAAAAATGTGTTTTGTTTAAGTATAAAATTTATTTAATTTTACTTGATAAGATTAAATGCCGCTGGTCCTGGGGTGGGCTAATTAATGGACTGTTAATAATAAGGAAAGGAAAAAGCCAAACGGAACCTAATCTGGATTGCTCAATATAAACCAAATCTAATAAAAACTCGCGTCTATAATTAAAAATAATTACAATGAAGTTGGAAATAATAAGCAAAATACCTCCGATTTTGTATCATACTTTTTAAAGAATCGGTTTTTGGGCTGGATTTTTATGACAGGGTTCTTTAACATTTTTATTTTACACTATTTAAACAAATCCAAACACAATCAATGAGTGAACTATTAACGTCACATGTCAGGTCGACGGTGTCATTAAATATACTGGATCAGTCCAACCTATTGTCATCAACCTATCAACTTCAGACACGTGTGTCTCATTAGATTCGAAGGAATTAAAGAGATTTGGCCACAGTCCTTTTTTATGTGTGTATGTGTATGATATACACACATTCATGTAAATTGACTGTGGCCAAACATTGATTTACATATTATACGTCGCTTAAATACTTTGAATCATTTTGACTGTTTTATAATAACTCAATTTCCGTGAAAATATTTTGGACCATAACATCTAGAGTACTTTATAGAGGGTTATGGTTATGGTACTTTATAAAACCTTAAGTACTTGCCAGATAACAACTAAATTTTGTTAAGCTAAAATTGAAGACCGGGGTAACAAACAAAATGGTTGCATTTCACTTAGTATGAAACATCATTTTAAAAATGATCTTTTAAGGGTACACCACTGTAATAACCCGATTTGCCGAATCTGTAATCATGTTCAAAGCGTACGCCGAATTGAAGAATGATAAATAGCGCTAGGAAAAAGCAGGAGGGTGTAAGAAGTATGAGTGTGAGAGGAGCTATAAATTCGTATCTATATTACACTGAAGAATGACAAACACCCTGAATTCGGCGTCTGCTTTAAACAGTACCAAGTCAAATTATGACAAAGTAGTAGACAGAATAAACGAGTTTAATAAACCATGTAAAGCATTATGTTTTTATTACCTATCGCAAAGAGTGGCGTCATCATGTTGCGGACGCCAAGATGTACTTCTAAAAAATACTTCTGCATATATCAAAGATATGTATTTGCTAAGAAAAACACATACAAAGCTTCGGAACAAAACGTTAACTCAAAATCATAAGATATACTCAAATTTAACTAGAAGCAAGGTCGATTAGTATTAGTAGGCTTCAGTCCATACTATTGACCGGACCAACAGGTTTCGTGTTGCTCAAAAGTGCTATGCTGACTTTGTGGTCAGTATAAAACGATACGGCAATTTTTAAACTTATCATTCACTGTTCAAACACGACAGAAACAATATCAAAATGTTCTCCAAAGTAAGTTAAGATATAGTTAGCGTAGCCACAATTTCCTTCAATACGGGCATAATCAACCGATCGAAATTAACAGAATATTGTTGTTAAAAATGGTGTAATTAAAGATAAAAAATTAACAATTTTACAAGTTTTGACAAGTTTGTAAATATAAGTGCTTACTATCAAACCAACAAAAGAAAGTGTGAAAGTTAACAGAAAAGTGAAGTACCTTAAAATATTCACGGTCCACGACGAAAAGGACCTACAAGGGACTCTAAAAGTTGAAAAGAAATTATAATTGTGACTGCTACATTTTATTTAACAGTACTTTCTAACTTGCAGTTAGTAGCCCTGTGTGCTCTCGCGGCCGTGGCGCAGGCCGGGCTTCTGCCGGAGCCGCACCACGCACACGCCGGCGCTGTCTCCTCGCAGAGCATCGTGCGCCACGACGAGCAGCCCCATCACGCCGCCAAGCTGATCGCCACGCCCGTCGCCTACCACGCCGCCCCCACTCACGTCGCCTACCACGCCGCCCCTGCCGCCGTCCACTACTCCAGCCCCATCGCCAAGGTCGTCGCTCACCATGAAGAAGAGATCGTAAGTTCTCAACACTGCCTGTATGTATAATGTCACATTACCATTACACACTAGCAGGACATTGGAATAAATATGTTGTGTCCTTTACAGGCTTACCCCAAATATGAGTACTCTTACTCGGTTGCTGACGGTCACTCCGGCGACAACAAGTCTCAGCAGGAGAGCCGCGACGGCGATGTCGTGAAGGGCTCCTACTCGTTCCACGAGGCGGACGGTTCCGTGCGCACCGTTGAGTACACCGCCGATGACCACAACGGCTTCAACGCGGTGGTACACAACTCGGCGCCCAAGCACGCACCCGTCATCGTCAAGGCTGCTCCCGTCATAGTCAAGACCCCCGCCTACGCCGCCCCTACCTACTATCATCACTAAACTGTTTAACTGTTAAATTATTATTTATTTTATAATATACGAAAAAAATTAATATGCATTTTATTCCCTTTGATATTAACTATTTTTATGCCCATATATTACAATTCTCTAGTACAAATACCTAGGTATACATAATGTCTGCCGTGATTTAACGGCTAAGTGATACTAAGCGCCTTGCTAAGTGCAAGGCGTGGATGTTTGGGTAGGCTTTGTATGACACTCTACTTACACGTAAGTGCCTCAATGATAAATCTTTGATATTCACAATAAAAAAACTAGTGGCTCCGTGAGCTGTAGACCTCGCGACAAAAGATTTCCAAAAACTGAATCGACAAAAACGGAGCATTATTACCTACGTCCAGCGACCAAGGAGCCTATAATATTTATTTATTTATGCCTTCTTTTATTTATTCATCCTCTCTTCTCTATCTCTACATAGTATAAAACAAAGTCGCTTTTCGCGTCTGCGTCTCGTCTATATCTGCTAAGCCCTTCTAAACCACGCAACGGATTTCGATGCAGTTTTCAACATTGGACGACGTGGTTCTTGAGAACGCTTTGTATGTAATTAACTTTAATTCAATGTTTTTCAATCAAGTCGTCAAAATATTCAATTTTTGGGCGCATTGGCGTACGTTGGATTAACCTTATGAAATACATCAAAATAATGTACTAAAGAATTGTAATTATTTAAAAAACCTAGAAAAAAGTGTCCGATGGCATATGTCTATCTCCTTAAATTGACTAACAGTAACCATTAGAGTGAGAAAATAACAGAAATGCATGTGGAATGGAAGAATGTAGCCCTCCTTCATATATATATAAGATATAGATAAAGACTGAATGTTGATGTCAGAAATTAAAAAAACCTTTCTTTTTTTAGGGTTCCATACCCAAAGGGAAAAACAGGACCCTATTACTAAGGCTCCGCTGTCCGTCCGTCCGTCGGTCCGGCCGTCCGTCTATCACCAGGCTGTATCTCATGAACCGTGATAGTAAGACAGTTGAAATTTTCACAGAAAATGTATTTTTGTTGCCGCTATAATAAAAAATACTGAAAACATGATAAAATTAATATTTAAGGAGGCTCCCATACAACAAACCTGATTTTTTTGCCATTTTATAGATAATGATACCGAGCCCTTCGTGCGCGAGTCCGACTCGCACTTGGCCGGTTTTTTTCTCTTATCGGTTACAATTAGAACTGCGTAGTAAGTAGATGACCGACCGGCGAAGAAGTTTGTATTTACCTACGCAAAGCAAAATTTATTCAACTTGTTTTTTTTTCTCCATCTTCATCATCATCATCATTTTAGCCGATAGACTTCCACTGCTTATCATGCAATATAATACAAAAAAAATCCTTTTACTCATACAGGATTGGCAAGAAAATTCAAAATGGAGCAGTTGGCTACGCACGCTAAGGTTCCTCAGATGCATCTGAACATTGCGCGCGAGATCAAGTTTCAACACATGCCCTCACACACGCCAAAAACTCCCCCGGGGCACATGCCGCGGCCTCGCTTCCAATTCTTCCCGATAAATACTCAAGCTATCGACAACCCAGTATTTTCGAAGGCACCATATAAGATACATACCAACTTACAACCGTAGTTGAATTTTAAGTTCATGTTTATGTATATTTTATCTATTAATTTTAACCCTAAGTAAGATATTAATAATAAAATATGTTTTGTTTGAGTATACAATTTATTCTATTTTACTTGATAAGATTAAATGCCGCTGGTCCCGGGGTGGGCTAATTAATGGACTGTTAATAATAAGGAAAGGAAAAAGCCAAACGGAACCTAATCTGGATTGCTCAATATAAAACAAATCTATTAAAAACTCGCGTCAATTATTAAGAATAATTAAAATTCCTCCGATTTTATATCATACTTTTTAAAGAATTGTTTTTAGGGCTGGATTTTTACGACAGGATTCTTTAATAATTTTATTTAACACTATTTAAACAAATCCAAACACAATCAATGAGTGAACTATTAACTTCACATGTCAGGTCTACAGTGTCATTAAATATAAATATACTGGATCAGTCCAACCTATCAACTTCAGACACGTGTGTCTCATTAGATTAGAAGGAATGAATTAGATATGGCCACAGTCCTTTTTTATGTGTGTATGTGTATGATATACACATATGTAAAAGGACTGTGACTAAATATTGATTTATATACTATACGTTGCTTAAATGCTTTGAAGCATTTTGATTGTTTTATAATAACTCAATTTCCGTGAAAATATTTTGGACTCTAACATCTAGGGTACTTTATAGAGGGTTATGGTATGGTTGAGCTATAAATTAGTATTTACATTACACTGAAGAATGTCAAACACCCTGAATTCGGCATCTGCTTAAGGTAAGCCCTTTCAACGTATATTGTACCTATTTGTAAACAATACCATGGCAAATTATAACAAAGTAGTAGACAGAATAAGCTACTTTAATAAAACATGTAATGATTTATGTCTTTATTACCTATCGCAAAGAGTGGAGTCATCATGTGACGGACGCCAAGATCTTCTAAAAAATACTTCTGCAGATATCAAAAATATGTATTTGCTAAGAAAACCAAATCAGTACAAATCTTCCAAGAAAACAAAAAGTTCAACCACAATCAAAAGACAGACTCAAATTTAACTAGAAGCAAGGTCAATTAGTATTAGTAGGCTACAGTCCATACTATTGACCCGACCAACGGGTTTCGTGTTGCTCAAAAGTGCTGACTTTGTGATCAGTATAAAACGAGACCGCGATTTTTAAACTTATCATTCACTGTTCAAACACGACAGAAACAATATCAAAATGTTCTCCAAAGTAAGTTGAGATATAGTTAGCGTAGCCACAATTTCCTTCAAAAGGGGCATAATCAACCGATCTAAATTAACAGAATATTGTTGTTAAGAATTGTGTAATTAAAGATAAAAAAATTACAATTTTACAAGTTTTGACAAGTTTGTAAATAAATGCTTACTATCAAACCAACATAAGAAAGTGTGAAAGTTAACAGAATTGTAAAGTACCTTAAAATATTCACGGTCCACGACCAAAAGGACCTATACGTACAAGGGACTAAAAGTTGGAAAAGAAATTATAATTGTGACAGCTACATTTGATTTAACAGTACTATCTAACTTGCAGTTAGTAGCCCTGTGTGCTCTCGCGGCCGTGGCGCAGGCCGGGCTCCTGCCGGAGCCGCACCACGCACACGCCGGCGCTGTCTCCTCGCAGAGCATCGTGCGCCACGACGAGCAGCCCCATCACACCGCCAAGCTGATCGCCGCGCCCGTCGCCTACCACGCCGCCCCCGCTCACGTCGCATACCACGCCGCCCCTGCCACCGTCCACTACTCCAGCCCCATCGCCAAGGTCGTCGCTCACCATGAGGAAGAGATCGTAAGTTCTCAACACTGGCAGTATGGATAATGTGACATTACCACTACACGCTAGCAGGACATTGGAATATATATGTTGTGTCCTTTACAGGCTTACCCCAAATATGAGTACTCTTACTCGGTCGCTGACGGTCACTCCGGCGACAACAAGTCTCAGCAGGAGAGCCGCGACGGCGACGTCGTGAAGGGCTCCTACTCGTTCCACGAGGCGGACGGTTCCGTGCGCACCGTTGAGTACACCGCCGATGACCACAACGGCTTCAACGCGGTTGTACACAACTCGGCGCCCAAGCACGCACCCGTCATCGTCAAGGCTGCTCCCGTCATAGTCAAGACCCCCGCCTACGCCGCCCCTACCTACTATCATCACTAAACTGTTTAACTGTTGAATTATTATTTATTTTATAATATACGAAAAAAATGAATATGTATTTTATTCTCTTTTTAACACGCTTTTATAAGCCTTACCTGTATGTATGTATGTATGTATGTATGTAATGGAATCATTCAGCGTAATTTTAACCTACTTCTAAGTGTCGTAAATAATTGCAAGTGTATGCTATTCGGATGACAATACAATAATTTGGTACCATCGAGCTGATCTTACCATGCAGCCAGGAGGTGTATAGTGGAACTCTTCAATAGGTATACCTTAGGGATGACGTTCTTTTGTACTTTTTAGTGCTTTACTGACATGAGCGTGTATTTTTTTAGTCTTTGTGTAAATTATAGTTTAAAAAAACTAAATAACACGGTTTTATAGCAAACCTCACTAAAGAATAGAAAATAATTTTTAAATATGAAGAGTTTGTGTTACAGTAGTTAATAGCATTTCCAGCAATCAATTATGACTAATCAATTTGGGATGAAATTAGAATAAAAATTAATTATTAACAAATAATTCAATTATAGTAAAAAGCGTGGGGTGAAATTTATTATATTTTCATAATCACTCTAATTTTATAAATAGGTACCAATGAAATAATTGTAACATTTAATACCAAGCGCCCCACGCTTTATTACTATGATCGAATTATTTGTTAATAACTTAATTTTAATTTTAACCTTATCCCAAATTGATTAGTCATAATTGATTTTTGGAATTTCTATTACTGTAACACAAACTCTTCATAGTTAAAAAAATATTTTCTACTCTTTAGATAATTCGGTTTGCTACTAAAGCGTGTTTTTTAGTTTTTTAAACTATAATTTTTATGTCCATATTACAAATCCCTAGCTATACATATGTCTGTCGTGAGTTAACGGCTAAGTGATACTAAGCGCCTTGTACTTAGCCGTATTTTAGTTAGAGTAAGGTACATTTTGTGTGTCCGATTCCTCCTTCCCTATATCCGATCCGATCCGTCCTATCCTTGTAACGTAGCGCTATCCACCGACTCGTGAAATACTCTCTTGATCGCGATAACTTCTTTTTCTTTTAAAAGTGTTTCGAATTATTAAATTTATATAACAAAAAACCGGACAAGTGCGAGTTAAACTCGCGTGGAGAGGGTTCCGTTCCATAGATGATTATCTGAAATTTACTAGGTTACTTTGAATACCATAGACTTCTTATAGGTTTTCCTATAATCTATAGGTAAAAAACTATTTTCTGTATTTTATCCGGACCTCAAAAGGAAAAAAAGGAACTCTTATAGGATCACTCGTGTGGGTCTGTCTGTCCATCCTCATCCCCATCATCACAGCCGATTTGCTCCGAAAATACTTGACCGATTGAGTTAAAATTTGGTATACATATGTAAGTCGGTGACCGCAACACGGACGCGTAACGTAAATAAATGAAATTTAAATATGGGTGGTCACTTTTGGTGGGTAAATTAGAAATAAAAAAAAAGGTAAGCAAACTATATTGTGTGATATATCAAATAAAAAGGCTTATTGTGAGAATCTTAAATATATATTTTTTTCGAATTTTAAAATAAATAGTTTGGAAGTTATTTAGGAAAATAGGCGAAAATTGACCATTGCCCTATTTCCGAAACTACTGGAACTAAAATATTGAAAAAAATACAAAAAATAGTTCTTTACCTATAGATTACAGGAAAACCTATTAGCGTCTATGGTATTTAAAGTAACAAAGGACATTTCAGATAATCATGTACGGAACAGAACCCTCTCCACGCGAGTTTAGAGTTATAACGGCTGAGGAACCCTACACTGAGCATGGCCAGACATACTCTTGACTGGTTTTTTTAATATTTAATTGGTCCAATTATACAAATTAAATATTCGAAATCTGTCTTCGACATCCTTGTAAAGTCGTGACATAATTTTAATTCGTTTGTTAAGTTATTATTTTAATAATGTATTTAAGTTTGTATGGTATTTATGTGTGAGCCCGGAAGTTGCCTGAAATAAATGATGTTCGATTTTATTATCTAAATATTATTTAAGTGCATAGACAATTATCCAGTTCCTATTTATCGATTAATAGGGTTCATCATAATGTAATTCTTATACAGGTAATAGGGATATTCTAAAGTCGCACAACGAGCTATGGAGAGGGCTATGCTCGGGGTTTATCTGCGAGATCGAATAAGAAATGAGGAGATCCGTAGACAAACGAAAGTTACTGACATAGCCCACCGGGTTGGCAAGTTGAAGTGGCAGTGGGCAGGGCAGGTAGCACACAGAACGGATGGTCGATGGGGCCGAAAAATTCCCAAATGGAGACCACGGACCGGTAAGCGCAGCGTGGGACGTCCACCCGCAAGATGGACAGACGACCTAAAAGAGAGGGCAGGCACACGTTGGATGCAGGCCGCTTCCAACCTGCCCTTTTGGAAATCGATGGGGGAGGCCTATGTCTAGCAGTGGATATCCTGCGGCTGAAATGATGATGATGATGAATAGGGATATGACATTACACGATTGCAAGTGTCCGATTTAAACGGCGGGCATTATTGGTAGAATGGACCCTTATTGCCTTTAAATCGTGTAATGTAATACACGTTTAATGCCTTGTCCGAAGTCTTCACTCATAGTTCTACTTTGTAAATTCACAAAGTCAGTAGCCACGAGAAGTACCTACGGTATCTTCCATGAGTTACCCTTGTAAATTTAAAATCGAGGAATTGAATTAATTTTTTGCATCATTTCAGCTATACATTGCACGGCAATAAGTAGATAATAGATTAAGTAATTAATGTTGCTGGGCATTGCTAGCCACACATTGCTGGAAAGTGCTGTGTACTTAAATTTAAACTGTCAAACAGAGCTTGGAAACAGCTGAGTGGCTGAGTTGTCAGGGTGGCATTCAATCCATGGTCAAATTAGGAACAATTAAACATACTGTATTTTGATGACTACGTATATTTAAAATAAATAATAAATTCAACAGTTTAACAGTTTAGTGGTGGTAGTAGGTAGGGGCAGCGTAGATGGGGGTCTTAACGATGACGGGAGCGGCCTTGACTATGACGGGCGCATGCGTGGGCGCCGAGTTGTGCACCACCGCGTTGAATCCGCTGTGGTCGTCGGCGGTGTACTCAACGGTCCGGACGGAGCCATCCGCCTCGTGGAACGAGTAGGAGCCCTTCACAACATCGCCGTCGCGGCTCTCCTGCTGAGACTTGTTGTCGCCGGAGTGACCGTCAGCAACCGAGTAAGAGTACTCATATTTGGGGTAAGCCTGTAAAGGACACAACATATTTATTCCAATGTCCTGCTAGCGTGTAATGGTAATGTGACATTATCCATATTGGCAGTGTTGACAACTTACGATCTCTTCCTCATGGTGAGCGACGACCTTGGCGATGGGGCTGGAGTAGTGGACGGCGGCAGGGGCGGCGTGGTATGCGACGTGAGCGGGGGCGGCGTGGTAGGCGACGGGCGCGGCGATCAGCTTGGCGGCGTGATGGGGCTGCTCGTCGTGGCGCACGATGCTCTGCGAGGAGACAGCGCCGGCGTGTGCGTGGTGCGGCTCCGGCAGGAGCCCGGCCTGCGCCACAGCCGCGAGAGCACACAGGGCTACCAACTACAACAAATTATAGTTAAGCAACAATACACTTTTGATTACGCGGTTAACTTATACTGTTAATTTATAATTCCTCAAAAATGAGAGAAAAACGACACGTCTAAGTATGCCGTGTGTGTCATGTATCTTTGATGACATGGAGGCTCATCAACATGAGTATCGGTCTTGAATTGTTAATTGTTTATCGAAATGAACGAATAACAAAAAGTCAGATCTGGTCACTGATAAAATGATTCAAATACGAGTGGAGTTTAAACCTTATAAAATAGCTTTAAATATTTTCATTTTCTTCGCAATATAATGCTTGAACTTACTTTAGAGAACATTTTGCAGTTTTCACTGTTGTGTTTGAAAAGTGAATGATAAAATAACTAATGTACTTTCGTTTTATACCTAGTTAGAATAACTTGTTTGAAGCCGCTTTTAAAACCGCTACAGAAACCCGCAATTAGACCTTGCCTCAGGTCACATGTGACTCAGTAGCTGATAGATAGGCATTTTCATCTAAATGGTATTAATTAAACAATGTTTGTCGGAATATTCGCTCAATACTTTTAAATAGGTACTTAACGGATTTTGATAGGGTCTTCAATTTATTTTTATGTGGAGGTATTAAGTTTATTATTACTTTCATGTACTGGTGTAAATTATAGTTAACTAAAGTAAGAATGAAACATGTTATCATTATTAGGTTTTTGGCCAACCAGTTGGCGCTGTGGTAACACGGTCAGACAGCGAAGCTCGAACTTGCGGGTTCGTTTCCCGCCAGTTAGCTAAGGGAGCGTTCAAGTATTACGTAACGCAATATTTGGAGTTCCCCCCCCCCCCATGTAACGCGCCGTAACGTTTTTCTGTACCCCCCTTCCCGCTAGTAAAATTTCAAGAGGTCATTCCAAAAATGAGTGAGAGAACGCGATCGTTCTGAAGGGCTAAAAAAATGTTAAGTAATGCGTAGTTCGAACCCCCCTCCCGCCACTGGAATGCATCGTAACGTTTTACAAGACCTATTTCGTCATCCCCATCCCATCCTCATTCCCCATCCTCCCTAGACTGGCAACGCATTGGCAGCACCTCTGGTGTTGCAGATGTCCATGGGCGGCGGTGACCACCTTCCATCAGGTGGGCCGTCAGCTCGTTTGTCAGTCAATTGACATAAAAAAAAGACCCCCCCCCCCTCTTAAATTGGTTACGTAATACTTGAACGCTCCCTAATTGTATAACGAAACACTTTCATTTGACTTGAGGTCTGGTCATTTGAATGTCTTTATGTGAGCCTACAAAACCTTTTAGCTTATCGACATTGTTTTACCTTTTTTGTAAATGGTATATCAAAATATTTTAATAAAGTGATGTTTTAGCGACTTGCGAGCTAGATTTCTCATCCCACTCTTCCGCACGACGAGTAATGCGTAAGAGCGAGATGCGAGTCTCGCTCGCGGGTCGCTGCAGTATCACTTAGACGTTCCCGAAAGGACGCCCTGGTTTGATATTTTTATCTGGACCAATATATTGTACGCACGCTTTGCCTCGCGGCAAGGCCGCGACGGGCCGCGTCGTCTAACAACTTACTCCACTGTCGAGTGCTAAATTGACCTTTGTACACCTACAGCTATATTTGAGTATAAAACTAGAACACGGTGCTTTAAAATTATCATTTACAGTTTGGACGTATCTGAATCATTACCAATATGCTCTCCAAAGTAAGTAGCGGAAGTTAGTTTTATAAATCAAATCGGAATAAAACTTAACAATATTTATGATTTAAGATAGTAAAGTTTTATGATAAATTTGTATAGATTGTTATACGTCATAAACATGTTTTTTTCAACAGGTCATCGCTCTGTGTGCCTTCGCGGCAGTAGCCCAGGCGGGTCTCCTGGCGCAGCCGCACTACTCCTCGGCCGCCGCCGTCTCCTCTCAGAGCATCGTGCGCCACGACCAGCCCCACGCTATCGCCCACAAGCTGGTGGCTGCCCCCGTCGCCTACCATGCCGCCCCTGCTCATGTTGAATACCACGCCGCTCCCGCCCCCGTCACCTACCACGCTGCCCCCGCCCCCGTTGCCTACCACAGTGCTCCCGCGCACATCGCCTACCACGCTGCCCCCGCTCCCGTCCACTACGCCGCCCCCATCGCTAAAGTAGCCCTTGCCCATGAAGAAATCGTGAGTTTCCTTTACAAATCGTTTCTTCAAAATATGAAAGTAATTAACTCTTCATTTTATTAAATAAATTTGTTTTGTTACAGGCGCACCCCAAATACGAGTACTCTTACTCCGTTGCTGACGGTCACTCCGGCGACAACAAGTCCCAGCAGGAGAGCCGCGACGGCGATGTCGTGAAGGGCTCGTACTCGTTCCACGAAGCCGACGGCTCCATCCGCACCGTGGAGTACACCGCCGACGACCACAATGGTTTCAACGCAGTGGTGCACAACTCGGAGCCCACGCATGCGCCCGTCGTCGTCAAGACTCCCGTCTTCGCCGCGCCTACCTACTACCACCACTAATTCAGTATTCACGTAAACCAAAGAACGATTTCAAAGAAAGAATATTGATTGATTATTTATTACTTGCAATATAAGAAGTTAAAAAATTATTTTTCATATTATTTATAATAACAAATCCCCATAACCACCTAAAAATCAAACTAGCTTTTCAAGATTTTGAAATAAATAGTAACCAATTATCTCTATGTATCCATGGAAGATAAACTAACCCCGGTTTATCTAACTTTTAGATTCGATTTCTAAAAAGTGGTTGCAAAAGAATTATAAGTGGATAGTACCGCTAGACTAATTGATCCGTTATAGAACTTACATACGTACTGTTTCGCAACATCCAGCGGTATATTTTTAATAGTAGGTACTTAGATACATTATTGAGGGTTAATTGATTACCAAGATAGATTTTTATCTATAATTATGATCTAGATTTTGTCTTAAGACACATACTCAAATAAATTTTAGAGCCTCTTTGTTACGATGGGTTACACTAAAAAGGGAAGAATATCGTTATGTCTGTTTTTTTTGGTTGTTTATTTATCAGATTTAGCAATAAAACAAATGCAGGAATTGCGATTTATGGCCGAATACAGAAACGCCACTTAAGCATTTGAGTAGATATTAAGTAGTTAAATCTAGTTGTCAACCTATACAGAAACGTCACTGAAACATAACTTTAATTAAAGCTCAATTTGAGTGGCCTTTCTAACTTCGGCCAATAATTAGCTACTGTCAATGTTAGTCTGAGGCAATTTGAAAATCATTTTATCCCAGATTACTTATATTCTCCTTTTTATTCCACATCCATATATTTTTATTGACATGTTTATTATCTTGAAATTCAGAGTTTAAAGTGTCTAGTTGTTCTGTTGTAGACTGAATTAGAGATAGCTTGTGTTGTATTGTTACGATTCTCTTAGAAGAAACATCCAAAATTTCTAAGAAATCATTTAATATTGATTTTTATTAATCTGCCAAAATAATTATAAATCAAATATTCGCAATTACTTTTGGCTGCATCGCAATCGGTCTTAAATACATTTATCACCATCTTTTAAGCAAAATGTTATGTGTGATAATGGAACAAAACACATGTGAAATAGATATAAATAGTGAGTTACTAAAAACATGTTTAAAATAGTCTTGACACTTCATCTGAGTTATATTACAGGTGAGTTGAAATAGTTCTAATAGCTATATAAACTGTACGGCCGCCAGCGCTCTTTTTACGTGAAGTGTAAAGTGTAATTATAAATTTAGTTTAAAGATCTTAGCACTCAAAATCAGTAAGTAACTAATTGGGGAAGTTTGTCCCTCTCTAAATGATACGGTTAGAAAAAGAAACGCCCTGCCGAAAACGCAAACCACATTTCGTTTCGCATACGATAGAGTAAATTATGGACATATGATTTTTAGACGCCACTCATCGGTAAGATGCCAAACATGTCGGATAATGATCACGAACCTTAAAATATTTGGTTATATAGCATCGAAATACATGCCTTCGTTCGATCAAATGTTATTTGTATAGGCAGTAGAGGCGAAGCGTGAGGGTAAGCCGGTGCATAATTTCTTAACTCAAACATTATTATTATTATTAATTACTTGTATTAACATAAAAATTACATATTACATATATTTTTAAAGTAAATAGATTATTTAATGAGTTATAATATAATGTTTAGAACGTGAAATGATACACCGGCTTACCCTCACGCTTCGCCTCTAATAGGCAGTGACTTTATAGGACGATAACGCTCAATATTTTTATATATCGTTGGCATTTTTATCTTGAGGCGCTAATCCTATTTCGGACTGCAGAAGCTGGAGTACCGAGAAGCCCTGCTTCAAGCAAGTTGGCGAAGCGTTAAGCTATTATTAATTATGTTACTGGACGCTACGTGGCCTCAAGTAGTCTTGTGGCTCTGCCCACCCCATTAGGGATTTCGGGCGTGATGCTATGTATGTATGTATGTACTGGACGCTAAGATGGCAAGTTAACAGTCGCCATGCAGAAGCAAGTCGGTACTCAGATCCAATACACACAACAACAGTCATTAAGGTAGGTATATATATGTATGCACCTTGTAGCCTGAGTTAAATCAATTGCTATGAATCCTTTTACAGCATTTTTAGGGTTCCGTACAAAATATTAAAAAACGGAACCCTTATAGAATTACGTTGTTATCCATCCGTCCGTCTGTCAAACTCTTTGTCTAGGGCACAGCTTAATGTATCGAGCTGAAATATGGTATATTGTAGTATTTGAATACCTGCACAAGATAGTTTAAGCATAATTAGGAAAAACTGACATTAATTAGTCACAAACTACAAAAACCATAAAGTCCAAAATAAGAATTAATATGTCCCATCGTACGTACGTCATTTGAAAGCGCTAAGATTATGTAGCATAAAGACATCTACTATATAAAAATAAGTCGGGTTTTCCTTCCTGACGCTATAACTCCAGAACGCACGAACCGATTTCCACGGTTTTGCATTCGTTGGAAAGGTCTCGGGCTCCGTGAGGTTTATAGCAAAGAAAATTCAGGAAAAATTTCAACAGAAAAGCGGGAAAATCTTTTTTCACATACAGCGCCATCTCTGATACATAGCTACACCAAACGAAATGTTACATAAAACGAAGCCATCTGGTGGCGAAACGGAGTTCGCCGGGTTTGCTAGTAGTATATATATTTATAGATTTTAATATGGAATCCTATAGGAGATATTTACGAAAGAGAATTTCCGTAAATGATATTTATATTATATTTTTTATACATATAAGAGACTTTCAGGAACTATTTAAAACTCAAAATAATTATGAATACTGCATATCTACATACATATATAAAGACCTTCTGATCAATACGATGGACCTTTTAGCTTTAATAATTCTAGAGAAAATTTAAAAAAAGGAAAAATTTAAGTTTGTATTACAACTACTACTAATAAACCCCTTGTGGCTACTCGTGTACTAGTGTACTAGTAATACTACGAAGCTCAAGACCGTGAGTTTGATTCCCGCCAGTCAGACACTCTTACCAAAAATATCTGTATTAATTCGGTTCTTGACTGATTCTCAAACAATATTTCAGGCTGCTTGTTAACTCTATTTGAATGCGAAAATAGTAGTTTATGCAGCGGTTGCATAATGATAGGCCTTAAAACACTAGTGCGGTTTTCATGAAACGAGCTTTAGCGAGTTTCATAATAAGATCGCACGTGTGTTTTAAGGCCAAATTATGCAGAGTTGCATTTACGATATCCGGCGCATTTTCACATCACACAGTCACTCCGAGAAGACTACTATTCATATTTACAACTAAAATGTAAATTACAAACAATTTTTTACAATTCTACTTTCGTTCAGCAAAAAACCAACATGAATCAAATGATGAAAGCAGTAATGGCGGCAATTCGATCCTCCGTCAAGACCATTTTTTTTTTAAATCATAGGCAAACGAATGAAGTCTCTATTCTCACGTCACTCGAGATCAAATGTCGTTCGGTTTATATTAAAAAAACATACTGAATTGATGTTTCGTATCAATAACTGTTTAATATCTATGGATACTAGAATAGAGACCCACTTGAGTTTTGACAGCTGTTCCAAATTTAATCTCATTTCGATACTAAAATCGATACTGTAATAACATTGCAGCACTGGTTTTACCTAATTGCTTGTCATAATGGTGGTCATTTCCTACGGTTTTTGATTACACTATGGAGGTTTTGTGATATGGGTGTAGATAAAAATATTTTCGTCATGTAATTTGCTAATTTTCAAGGCAAAAACGCTAAAAATATTTTTCATTTTTAAATTGGCCGCCAAAACACTATCCACTGTCAGCTCTCGCATTTGATGTCATTCCACTGGCAGAAAAAACAAAAGTACCCAGGTTGTCATAAACGTAAAGAAGCGGGAGCCAATAATGTACAACCGGGAATACACGACCCGACAAATCGGTACGAGCGCGAGCGCGATCTGGCGCTGTGGGCGCGATTCGGAAGGTACTCGATAGCTATAATTTTATGGCGTCGTGATTAGTGTTTTAAGTCACGTGATTTAGAAGTAAAAATGAACGTTATAAATTATTAAAATATAGATTAATCTTGATTTATTTTTACACGACTCCTGATCTATATGTATTGTTGGGGGTTATGCTATTATTCCCCAGAAATATTTTAAATTTCGTTACTATAGTCAACTGCCCAATTAGACTGGCCTCAAGTGGCTTGAGTGTGTTTATGTGTTACTACAAAACCTTAATCATCGTCATCATGGTGATCGTTTTTAAATTTCTGTGTATTGCATACCAATATATTTTTAAGAAAGAATTCTTAGGTAACAGGATTTTACATAATTAAGCTCTCTTTCGTAAATCACTTTCAATTAAAATTCTCAATCAGTCTCAACGTTTTCATTTAAAATTTCCGTCACCAAATAAATCTTCGCAATTTTTTATGCATCTGTGTATATATAAGAATGTGCTTGCTAATAGTGGCACTTTCACATTCACAGATTGCATTACAGAATGTTACCCACTGTTCTTTGCATAAACACGTTTGCATTTTTATCTGGATCTATATATTGAAGGAACGATGTGCCTCGCGGCAAGGCCGAGCGGCCGGCTCGTCTAACAACTTACTCCACTTACGAGTGCTAAATTAAACTCTGTACGCCTACAGTTATATTCGAGTATAAAACTGGAACACAGTGCTTCAAACTTATCATTTACAGTTTGGACGTATCTGAATCATTACCAATATGATCTCCAAAGTAAGTAGCGAGATGTAGTTTTATAAGTCAAATCAAAATTCACAATATATACTTGAGGATAACAAGTTTTTTTATAAGTTAGTAACATTAACAGATAAAATGTCATAACAATATTTAATCAACAGATCATCGCTCTGTGTGCGTTCGCGGCAGTGGCCCAGGCGGGTCTCCTGGCGGAGCCGCACTACTCCTCGGCCGCCGCCGTCTCCTCGCAGAGCATCGTGCGCCACGACCAGCCCCAGGCCATCGCCCACAAGCTGGTGGCTGCCCCCGTCGCCTACCACGCCGCCCCTGCTCATGTTGAATACCACGCCGCTCCTGCCCCCGTCACCTACCACGCCGCCCCTGCCCCCGTTGCCTACCACGCTGCTCCCGCGCACGTCGCCTACCACGCTGCTCCCGCTCCCGTCCACTACGCCGCCCCCATCGCTAAAGTAGCCCTTGCCCATGAAGAAATCGTGAGTTTCCTTTATAAATCGTCTCTTCAAAATATGTAATTAATTAAACTCTTCATTTTATTAAATAAAATTTATTTTGTTACAGGCGCACCCCAAATACGAGTACTCTTACTCCGTTGCTGACGGTCACTCCGGCGACAACAAGTCCCAGCAGGAGAGCCGCGACGGCGATGTCGTGAAGGGCTCGTACTCGTTCCACGAAGCCGACGGCTCCATCCGCACCGTGGAGTACACCGCCGATGACCACAATGGTTTCAACGCAGTGGTGCACAACTCGGAGCCCACGCATGCGCCCGTCGTCGTCAAGACCCCCGTCTACGCCGCACCTACCTACTACCACCACTAATACAGTAATAATGTAAACCAAAGAATAATTTAAATGAACGAATATTGAATGATTATTTATTACATGCAATACACGACTAAGTGACACAAGTTGGTGATTTAATTATTTATAAGAACAAAACCTGAACCCCCTCATTTATCAAACAAACTTTGCAAGCCAGGAAATAATAAAAAAAATGGGATAAAAACTGACAAGATAACTCAGTCATTTTAGACTCTGAAGTTGAAATCCAACCAACAGCGATGAAATTCGATATAGACACATATTGAACGGCCTTTTTTTCATTTATACATACCATAAGCTTCCGGGACTCAAAGGAATCGCCGCCATCTTAGAAAATATACCCAAATTCGCCTACTATCATTTTTATGGAAATAAATTTTAAGAAAAAATTTAAGCTTATGTAATTTTAGACATAAAAATACGGGATAAGTAAAGCCAAAACATAACGCCTTCCTGAAAAGTGCCTCAATACGTGAGGCGGAAACTTTAGTCCAGTTCCTTATCTTGCCGTTCAAGTTTTTGTAACAGATTAAATGAATTATTATGAAATGACGGCTCATCGAGTATATAATAGCATATCGTCAGCTGTAATATGAATTAACGTAACCGCCAAAAGTTGACTTTTCAGGACACCCAAAAAACTAAATTACAATTCAGAAAAAGAGTTCTAATTTTTTTTGTACTTACCCTATTGCAATGATGTTTATAGTAACTTTCTTAAAATGGTAAGACCAGTTAATTGAAAAACACCATGTAAAGCTTACTATTATAGTTTTAAGGATGACATGGTGGTTACTTTATTTTATTTAAAAACAAATGCTATACATTAAATTTTTTGAAAAACTTCTAACAGCCATAACGTAACTCAAAGAACATACAACCTACTTTTTGTCGCCTTGGGTCAATCTGGTCAATACATAAAAAAGTATTTCCAATTCTGTCGTTTACAACCTACAGGGGGTGATTTTCATAAAATGTAACATACATCACAAAAACGACTTCAAATGAAAAAAAACCTTGAATTTTCGTTAACGTAATCGCCATTTTTTTCAAGATACCGAGTATTTAAATACATAAACGACAGAACGGAAAATTTGCAGTCGAACTGTATATATAAATCAATTTCGTAATTTTGGCGGTTACGCTAATTCATATTACTTACAGCTGAAGATATATATTTTACCCAACTGCGACGAAGGCAGGAAGTGCATTTGTTTAAGACACTTTGTGCCGGCATGCAGCATAATTTCCTAAATCGATTTAGACAAGTGAGATGTCGTTGAATTCGTCTGCTTTAAGCAATAAATTAAAAAAATTAATGGCGGACGGAATACGTCATAATTGAAATCTTAAGAAATACCTCCTAGAGTTTAAATCACTTGATGAATTTTGGCAACCTGGTTTAGGCCGTTGGATTAGTCATGAACACAGACTATAATTCAAGATTATAAGTGGGTGGAGGGAGGTTTAAGAGGCTATCAGAATCATAAAAATAAGTTTACCGTTCTAGACGGAAAAAAATCACTGCTTAGATTAGATTAGACTGGATTTAATTGTTTCTCAATATAAGATTACACTATAAATTGCAAACATCACGTTTTGAGGTTATGCAGTCGAGTTTATTGTTTTCTTAATCAATAATTTTATTGTTATCTTTTTAGTTTAAGTTATGGGTAGCGAGAAATGAGTCCAAATTTAGGTATTTCACAATTTTTTACGTAGAAAGTACTTGTAAATACCAACATATTATGTCATATATGTATGGAATGCTTTCGTCGAATCTTTTAAATTTATACCAGTAATGCATGAGTGCATAAATATCAACAAACAATATATCTTAAAATATTGCAATATTGAATTTCAGGTGACGTCATATACCCTATGACACTCGGGCAAATTAACTAAATCGTTTGTCGTCCCATTTGTAATAACGTCCCAGTAATTTTGGTTCTAGGTGGCAAGTAGTGCTGTGATTAGACCTATAGATACATTATTATATACATACGTACTCGTAAAAAATAGAATCCTGCTTTTTGCTTCGCTGCAGTGGGGTAAAAGGAATCATTTCATCATCTGGAAAATTTTATGATTATAAATTTTGCTCCGTATAGTATGTTGTTATATGCTCGTATAGGTATGGTAAGGGGATGAGCTAACGACAAATAAAAAGAATTCGCAAGAAATAAATAGGGTCACTAGCTTCTGGTCGCGGCTTCACATGCAGTGTACTTGTTTTACCTTAAAGTAGCCTCAGTTATTCCAAGTTGTTTATTTCCAGGACAAGGCTTTTACATATAAACCAAGAGACTTACGAGACAGAAACTTACGGAGCCGAGTGGTAACAAACTTACAGACACACACAAACTTTCGCATTTTTTATATAAGTAGAGCACTTTCAATTTCTAAAGGAAAGAATATTCACGTTTGATTATTTCATTATCACGAGGTAAGGTCAAGTTGCACTTAATAACCTGTTTGAGAGTTACTTCGTTCATTCAATTCCAACAGACACCGAGTATAAAACAAGGACTCAATATCTCATAGTCATCATTTACACTTGAGCCGTATTTGAAGCACAACCAATTATGTTCTCCAAAGTAAGAAATGGATATCAAAGAAAAATAATAGAACTTGCATAAACCATGCATATATGAAGAACATTTTGCGATTTATTTATTGTTACAGGTACTAGCTTTGTCCGCCTTTGTAGCCGTAGCTCACGCAGGTCTCCTGGCGGAGCCGCACTACTCCTCGGCTGCCGCCGTCTCCTCGCAGAGCATCGTGCGCCACGACCAGCCCCACGCCATCGCCCACAAGCTGGTGGCTGCCCCCGTCGCCTACCACGCCGCCCCCGCTCATGTTGAATACCACGCCGCTCCTGCCCCCGTCACCTACCACGCCGCCCCCGCCCCCGTTGCCTACCACAGTGCTCCCGCGCACATCGCCTACCACGCTGCCCCCGCTCCCGTCCACTACGCCGCCCCCATCGCTAAAGTAGCCCTTGCCCATGAAGAAATCGTGAGTTTCCTCTACAAATAGTTTCTTCAAAATATATACTCGTAATTTATAAAACTCTTCATTTCATTCAATCAATTTGTTTTGTAACAGGCGCACCCCAAATACGAGTACTCTTACTCCGTTGCTGACGGTCACTCCGGCGACAACAAGTCCCAGCAGGAGAGCCGCGACGGCGATGTCGTGAAGGGCTCGTACTCGTTCCACGAAGCCGACGGCTCCATCCGCACCGTGGAGTACACCGCCGACGACCACAATGGTTTCAACGCAGTGGTGCACAACTCGGAGCCCACGCATGCACCCGTCGTCGTCAAGACCCCCATCTACGCCGCACCTACCTACTACCACCACTAATAAAGTAATAATGTAAACCAAAGAATAATTTAAATGAACTAATATTGAATGATTATTTATTACATGCAATACACGACTAAGTGACAAAAATTGGTTATTCAATTATTTATAAGAACAAAACCTGAAACCCCTAATTTATCAAACAATTTTTGCAAGCCAGGAAATAATTGAAAAAATAAATGGGACACAATAACTTACTAGTATCTCTATGTATGGGGGTAAAAGTTACCCCGGTTGTATCTGACTTTGAGATTCGAATAACTTGAAATCCTAAAAACTGACAAGATAACCCAGTCATTTTAGACTTTGAAGTTGAAATCCAACCAACAGCGACGAAATTCGATATACACACATATTGAACGGCCTTTTTTCATTTATACATACCATAAGCTTCCGGAACTCATAATTCGAAAACTATCATTTTTATGGAAATGAGTTTAAAAAAAAAGTTAAGCTTATTTAATTTTAGACAAAAAAATACGGGATAAGTAAAACCAAAACATAACGCCTTCCTGAAAACTGTCTCAATACGTGACGCGGAAACTTTAGTCCAGTTCCTTATCTTGCCGTTGAAGTTTTTGTAACAGATTAAATGAATTATTATGAAATGACGGCGAGTATATAATAGCACATATTTTACCCAACTGCGACGAAGGCAGGAAGTGCATTTATTTAGTGCAGCATAATTTCCTAAATCGATTTAGACAAATGAGATGTCGTTGAATTCGTCTGCTTTATGCAATAAATTAAAAATTTAAATGGCCGACGGTATATGTCATAATTGAAATCTTAAGAAATACCTCCTAGAGTTTAAATCACTTGATGAATTTTGGCAACCTGGTATAGGCCGTTGGATTAGTCATAAACACAGACTTTAATTCAAGATTATAAGTGGGTGGAGGGAGGTTTAAGAGGTTATCACAATCATTAAAATAAGTTTACACTTCTAGACGGAAAAAATCACTGCTTAGATTAGATTAGACTGGATTTAATTATTTCTCAATATAAGATTACACTATAAATTGCACACATCACGTTTTGAGCATATGCAGTCGAGTTTATTGTATTTTTAATCAATAATTTTACTGTCATCTTTTTAGTTTAAGTTATGTCATGCTTTACACAGATAGTTCGGGTAGCGAGAAATGAGTCCAAACTTAGGTATTTCACATTTTTAGCGTTCCGTACCTCAAAAGGAAAAAAGGAACCCTTATAGGATCACTCGTGTGTCTGTCTGTTTGTCTGTCTGTCTGTCTGTCTGTCTGTCTGTCCGTCTGTCACAGCCAATTTGCTCCGAAACTACTGGACCGATTGAGTTGAAATTTGGTATTCATATGTAAATTGGTGACCGCAACACGGACGCGTGACGTAAATATATGAATTTTAAACATAGGGGCCACTTTTTGGGGGTAATCTAGTAAATTAAAAAAAAGTTATGCCACCTATATAGTGTGACATATCAAATGAAAAGGCTTATCGTGAGGATCTTAAAGGTTTTAAAGGTTATCTCAATCATTAAAATAAGTTTACACTTCTAGACGGAAAAAATCACTGCTTAGATTAGATTAGACTGGATTTAATTATTTCTCAATATAAGATTACACTATAAATTGCAAACATCAAGTTTTGAGGTTATGCAGTCGATTTTATTGTTTTTTTAATCAATAATTTTATTGTTATCTTTTTAGTTTAAGTTACGCTATGCTTTATACAGATAGTTCGGGTAGCGAGAAATGAGTCCAAATTTAGGTATTTCACAAATTTTTACGTAGAAAGTACTTGTAAATGCCAACATATTATGTCATATATGTATGGAATGCTTTCGTCGAATCTTTTAAATTTATACCAGTATGCATGAGTGCATAAATATCAACAAACAATATATCTTACAATATTGCAATATTGAATTTCAGGTGACGTCATATACCCTATGACACTCGGGCAAATTAACTAAATCGTTTGTCGTCCCATTTGTAATAACGTCCGCGTAATTTTAGTTCTAGATGGCAAGTAGTGCTGTGATTAGACCTATAGATACATTATCATATACATACGTACTCGCAAAAAATAGAATCCTGCTTTTTGCTTCGCTGCAGTGGGGTAAAAGGAATCAATTCATCATCTGGATAACTTTATGATTATAAATTTTGCTCCGTATAGTATGTTGTTATATGCTCGCATAGGTATGGTAAGGGGATGAGCTAATGACAAATAATAAGAATTCGCAAGAAATAAATAGAGCCACTAACTTCTGCTCGCGGCTTCACATGCAGTGTACTTGTTTAACCTTTAAGTAGCCTCAGTTATTCCAGGTTATTTTTGTCCTGGACAAGGTTTCTACATATTAACCGAGTTTCATAAACTAACGGAGCCGTATGTAACAAACTTACAGACATTTTTAATATAAGTAGAGCACTTTCAATTTCTAAAGGAAAGAATATTCACGTTTGATTATTTCATTATCACGAGGTAAGGTCAAGTTGCACTTAATAACCAGTTTGCGAGTTACTACGTTCATTCAATTCCAACAGACACCGAGTATAAAGCAAGGCCTCAGCATCTCATAGTCATCATTTACACTTGAGCCGTATTTGAAGCACAACCAATTATGTTCTCCAAAGTAAGAAATGGATATCAAAGAAAAATAATAGAACTTGCATAAGCCATGCATATATGAAGAACATTTTGTAATTTATTGATTGTTACAGGTACTAGCTTTTTGCGCCTTTGTGGCCGTAGCTCAGGCAGGTCTCCTTGTGGAGCCGCACTACTCCTCAGCCGCCGCCGTCTCCTCGCAGAGCATCGTGCGCCACGACCAGCCCCACGCCATCGCCCACAAGCTGGTGGCTGCCCCCGTCGCCTACCACGCCGCCCCTGCTCATGTTGAATATCACGCCGCTCCTGCCCCCGTCACCTACCACGCCGCCCCCGCCCCCGTTGCCTACCACAGTGCTCCCGCGCACGTCGCCTACCACGCTGCCCCCGCTCCCATCCACTACGCCGCCCCCATCGCTAAAGTAGCCCTTGCCCATGAAGAAATCGTGAGTTTCCTTTATAAATGGTCTCTTCAAAATATGTAATTATTTAAACTCTTCATTTTATAAAATACATTTGTTTTGTTACAGGCGCACCCCAAATACGAGTACTCTTACTCCGTTGCTGATGGTCACTCCGGCGACAACAAGTCCCAGCAGGAGAGCCGCGACGGCGATGTCGTGAAGGGCTCGTACTCGTTCCACGAAGCCGACGGCTCCATCCGCACCGTGGAGTACACCGCCGATGACCACAATGGTTTCAACGCAGTGGTGCACAACTCGGAGCCCACGCATGCGCCCGTCGTCGTCAAGACCCCCGTCTACGCCGCGCCTACCTACTACCACCACTAATGCAGTAACAATATAAACCAAAGAATAATTTAAATGAACGAATATTGAATGATTATTTATTACATGCAATACACGACTAAGTGACAAAAATTGGTTATTTAATTATTTATAAGAATAAAACCTGAAACCCCTAATTTATCAAACAAACTTTGCAAGCCAGGAAATAATTGCAAAAATAAATGTGAACCAATTACAAGTATCCCTAAGCATGGGGGGAAAACTTACCCTGGTTGTATCTCACTTTGAAATTCGAACAACTTAAAATGTGTTCCTAACAGCTGTCAAAATAACCCAGTCACTTAAGACTGAAGTTGAAATCCAATCAACTGTGATATAATTCGGTATACATACTAAATGAACTGTCACAGCCAATTTGCTCCGAAACTACTAGACCGATTGAGCTGAAATTTGGTATACATATGTAAGTCGGTGACCGCAACACGGACGCGTGACGTAAATATATGAAATTTAAACACGGGGGCCACTTTTGGGGGGTAAATCAGAAAATTAAAAAAAAAAGTTATGCAATCTATATTGTGTGACATATCAAATGAAAGGGCTTATTGTGAGGACTTTAAATATATTTTTTTCTGAATTTAAAGTAAAATAGTTTGGAAGTTATTTAGGAAAATAGGCGAAAATTGACCATTCCCCCCCCCTTATTTCCGAAACTACTAGGGCTAAAATTTTGAAAAAAATACAGAAAATAGTTCTTTACCTATAGATTACAGGAAAACCTATAAGAAGTCTATGGTATTTAAGGTAACCTAGTAAATTGCAGATAATCATGTACGGAACGGAACCCTCTCCACGCGAGTTTAACTCGCACTTGTCCGGTTTTTTTGATTTATGCATAATATAAGCTTCTGGAACTCAAAGGAATCGCCGCCATATTAATTCAATCAAATGAGATGTCGTTGAATGATTCTTTTATAGCTTTTAGAAATAAATTAAAATTTTATATGGCACCCTACACGTCATAATTGAAATCTTAAGAAATACCTCTTAGAGCTTAAATCACTTGATGAATTTTGACAATCCAGATGCCGTTGGATTCAGTGGCGTAGCTACCAAAGTGATAGATGGTGCTGTGCTCCGGCGCCCTCAAGCTGAGGGGACCCTCGGACCCTGACCAGCAAATCTCGTATTGAACTAGCTAAAAATTCTGCCACCTTCGGAATGTAAATAGTAGTAATTTAATTATGGCAACTCAATTTAAAGAATATATTATAGTTAGAGAGGCCCCAGTATATTTTTGCACCAGGGCCTTTGGTTACCGGGAGGTTAAAAGGTTATAATCATCATAAAATTAGTTTACAGTTCCCAATATTTGTATATTTAGTCGGAAGAAAAGTACCGCTTGACTGCCTTATCGCCGTGCGCTAACTAAATGGTTGTAATGGGACATATTAGTCATCAGTAGATTTTAAAAAAAGTCACAGAGCTTTTGATAAAAATAAATTAAAGATTACAATGTTATCGTTGACTGTGCACATTATATTTGTAAAAAAAATATTAATTATAAGAAACAAAAACTTGACGTACAAATTCAAAAAGAAAGAAACAAGCATATTTGAAGTCACCGAATACTATTTCCATATCAATCCCACGAGCACGACAGAATCGATTTCTTTTTTCTTTCTTTTTGAGGGCATAACCGAGAATAAGTTGAGTTTTTTTTTAAATTAATTGTTGTTATTGACATCTTTTTGTTTAAGTTATGAATGCTTTATATAGACAGTTCGGGTAGCGAGAAATGAGTCATACCAACATATTATGTCATATATTTTTGAAATGCTTTCGTCGAATCCTTTTAATTTATACCAATGTGTGGATGGAAAAATATCAACAAACAATATATCTTAAAATATTGCAATATTGAATTTCAGGTGACGTCATATACCCTATGACACTCGGGCAAATTGCCTGAATCGTTTGACATCCCGTTTGTTAAAATCGGTCCAGTAGCTCTAGGTGAAAACTAATGAAGTGATTACATACATAGTTACATAATCGAAAAAATATAACCCTGCTTTTTGCTTCACTGCATTCGGGTAAAAAGGAATCATTTCATCATCTGGAAAACGTTATGATTATAAATTTTGCTCCGTTCAGTATGTTATGTTATATGCTCGCATAGGTATGGTATGGGGATGAGCTAATAAAAAATAAGAATTATTTCAAGAATTAAATAGGTCACTAGCTTCTGCTCGCGGCATCACATGCAGTGTACTTGTTATACCTTAAAGTAGCCTCAGTTATTCCAAGCAATTTTTTTTCTACGTATTTACCCAGATTATTTATTTAAGTATTTAATAGGATCACCAACAGCGGACACAGTAAATTCATGTTAGAAATAAAAGCATTACACACATCCTGAACTAACTGCTCCCCCAATTACAGGCAATCACAGCATGCGTTAATTAATGCTAAGCAACATAATACTATAACCATAAGTAAGCCGAATAACCTAACATAACACAATTAAATAATTAAGGTAAGATAATTAATACAGTATAAGATTTTAAAAATAATAATTCAAAGTATATAAATTAAGCACATCAAAATAAAAATGTATTACAATTCTGTTGTAATTTCTACGTCACATAGAAATAGAGTCCAATTAGTTCTGCGAATGAAACTGAAAAAAGATCTGAGAACAGCCATCCGTTCAGTAATTTTAGCGTTCAGTGGTAATAAACGTACATTTTAATCTCACATGCATACCACCATCCATCCACTTTTATAATATTAGTGTGATGTGAAAGATAGTTTTAAGTTTCGGGTTTATGAGGCCATAGACAAACACACATACATAAATATATACCTTACAATGAACTTCCATTAACAGTTCAGTTATTATTGCACCTAGAAGTTTCCAAAATTACCAATTTTCCAGGATAATAAGTACTTTGTTTAATTCCAGGACCTGAGGTTTCTGTATGTAAACTAAGTTTCAGAAAAATCCATTCAGCCATTTCGGAGCTGAGTGGTAATAAACATACAGACAGATACACTAACTTTCGCATTTGTAATATAAGTACTACTTTCAATTTCTATAGGATATAATATTTAATACGTTTGATTATTTCATTAACACGACGCAAGGTCAAGTTGCACTTAATAACCTGTTTGAGAGTTACTACGTTCATTCAATTCGAACAGACACCGAGTATAAAACAAGGCCTCAGCATCTCATAGTCATCATTTACACTTGAGCCGTATTTGAAGCACAACCAATTATGTTCTCCAAAGTAAGAAATGGATATCAAAGAAAAATAATAGAACTTGCATAAACCATGCATATATGAAGAACATTTTGCAATTTATTGATTGTTACAGGTACTAGCTTTGTGCGCCTTTGTGGCCGTAGCTCAGGCAGGTCTCCTGGCGGAGCCGCACTACTCCTCGGCCGCCGCCGTCTCCTCGCAGAGCATCGTGCGCCACGACCAGCCCCACGCCATCGCCCACAAGCTGGTGGCTGCCCCCGTCGCCTACCACGCCGCCCCCGCTCATGTTGAATACCACGCCGCTCCTGCCCCCGTCACCTACCACGCTGCCCCCGCCCCCGTTGCCTACCACAGTGCTCCCGCGCACATCGCCTACCACGCTGCCCCCGCTCCCGTCCACTACGCCGCCCCCATCGCTAAAGTAGCCCTTGCCCATGAAGAAATCGTGAGTTTCCTCTACAAATAATTTCTTCAAAATATATAATTATGTAACACTTCATTTTATTCAATAAATTTGTTTTGTTTCAGGCGCACCCCAAATACGAGTACTCTTACTCCGTTGCTGACGGTCACTCCGGCGACAACAAGTCCCAGCAGGAGAGCCGCGACGGCGATGTCGTGAAGGGCTCGTACTCGTTCCACGAAGCCGACGGCTCCATCCGCACCGTGGAGTACACCGCCGACGACCACAATGGTTTCAACGCAGTGGTGCACAACTCGGAGCCCACGCATGCGCCCGTCGTCGTCAAGACCCCCGTCTACGCCGCGCCTACTTACTACCACCACTAATTTAGTGTTCATGTAAACCAAAGCACGATTTAAATGAACGGAATATTGACTGATTATTTATTACTTGCAATACACGATTAAGTGTCAAAAATTACTTATTTATATTATTTATAAAAATACAACCCCATAACCCCCAACTAATCAAAGAAACTTTGCAAGCCAGGATAATACGCAGGGGAGAAAATTTACCTCGGTTGTATCTCACTCAATTTGAGATTCGTATAACTTGACATGTGTCTCTAAAAACTAGTTATAATGCCAATCATAAATTAGGCCCGCTAGACTACTTCAACAAATCCCACGCGGACGAAGTTACGGTCAAAAGCTTGTGTAATATAAAGAGGAAAAATTTGTTTGTAAGCTAGCGGTAATTTCTGGAACTACGGAACCTATTCTAAATTCATCAACTGGAAATTTTCATGAAAATAATTATTGCCCTGTACAGTTTGTTATTTGTTTGCATAGTTAAGGTAAGTGGATAAGGAAATGACAAGAAATAAATAGCGTCACTAGCTTCTGCTCGTGGCTTCACATGCAGTGTACTCGTTTTGCCTTAAAGTAGCCTTATATATTCCTGATTATTTTTCTACATGTTACCCCAGTTTTATAACAATCAGTTCAGTAGTTTCAGCGTTCACTGGTAATAAACATCATTTTAATTTCACATCCATACGTTCACCTGTATAATATTTGTATGATGTGATACATAATTTTACGTTTCGTGGTTACGAGGCCAAAGACAAAGATACATACATAATATACCTAACTACATACTTCCATTAACTCTTGAGTTATTGATTGTACCTACGTGAATGTTTAAGCTGCGGCTCCGCAGAAAGATTTGTCGGGCAACATATGTATATATTTAAATTAATTAGGGGTAAATATACAACAGGCGCCTCATTCGGGAACGCTAAGTGATTCTGTAGCGACTCGTAAGCCAGATCTCTCATCTCGCTCTTACGCATTTCGCGTCGTGTGGAAGACTGGAATGAGAAATCTGGCTTACGAGTCGCTACAGAATCACTTAGCGTTCCCGAATGAGGCGCCTGTTCTCATGCTCTGTGAATGAATTTACAAAGCAGTCCTGTTTATAATATGCTATAAGTGTTATAATATAGGTAGATAGATAATGGAATCGTACAAATAGTACACTATTCTCTTAGGCTTAGTACCTGTAAAAAAGTTGTACAGGTGGAAAAAAACACTGCAATCACGAACGCGACATACCAATAAGAATAACTTTCCACGTGGGTGAAACCGCGGTGCACAGCTAGCTGAGTTACTCCTCTTACTATGTTTATTCAATGACGCTGATTAAGATTTATTTAATTGATCACTTAATTAATAAAATATTTCTTTTACAAGACTAGAATAGAAAAGTATTCATATTATAAAAATTTACATAAATTATGCAAAAGGTCAGCCAAGTATATAATTGTTGGTAGGATGTCCACTTGACTAATAAGATAGACTTTTAATGTGCTCTGGATTTCGTAATACGACACAATGACATGTTCGAACAATTTGAGAGCTTCTTTGTAATTGTAATCTAAGTACTGTATGAAAAGAGAAAGATATCGTGCGTACCCTTTTCTCTTAATTTTTTGTAGTAACTTTAAGGACAATAACGTTGTTCAGGAATATACTTCTGATATTATTCTCTGTTTGACCTGTTGGTTGACTGGTAGAGAATGCCATTGGGCATTAAGTCCGCCATTGTACTTTGTTTGTGCAATAAAGCTTAAATAAATAATACTTTTTCTGCGATTTAAGCTCCTGTCAATCTGAGGCAATTTCCGAAATAATGTTGCAGCTCCGGGTTTCAAGTCTCACTGAAAAAATGGAGGGCTAGAAATAAACAAATTATTGCTAATATCAACCAAGCGACTTATTTTGGACAGAGCTTGCAAAGCTGTTTGCAAAAATCAAACAAATCAAAGCAATCACATGACTATAATTTACAAAGCTGTAACTTATTTTCATATAAGTCTCGTTTGTATGTAGCCGTAAAACTTTAGAGAAGCCAAATTGGTACTTTGATGTCACTTCGTTCGTTCTCCTCTGCTGCACTGGGAGTGAAGAAATAGCATAGAATGCGTGCAGATGCTTATCATCCTGGCATGTCGTAAAAGTCGACTAAGGGACGGGTCCTCTCCGACATGGTGGACTATCTGTATGGGCGATGGGCTGATCACCTGTCACCATACGGTTCATCATACCATCTTAGGACTAATTAATCGAACGTGGCCATAAGTAGTCTTGTGGCTCTGCCCACCCCATTAGGGATTTCGGGCGTGATAATATGTATGTATGTATGTATGTCACTTCGTGTTTTCCGTGCTCCAATAATCGTTCTCGGGTAGAGGTAGGTTACGAATAGGTTGATTCGATGCGGCCATCGATATGTTCATGTGATATGTCAAAAAAAGATTCTGACTATTTGATTACCTCCTCCTTTTTTGAAAGAGCTTGATGACTACAAACGTATTATTGTTTGTATTTTAAAATGTCTCTATTAACTTTAAGGGTGTGATCTCTACTTGTGTGAACTCATCGTTCGCAAGCCTTTCCGGCATTGTACATTTCTGGTATTGTGCGTTTTTGGCATTTTGCGTTTCTGGCATTGAGCGTTTCTGGCATTGTGTGTTTCTGGCGTTTATGGCATTTTGCGTTTCTGGTATTATGTGTTTCTGGTATTTTGCGTTTCTGGCATTTTGCATTTCTGGCATTCTGAATTTCTAAACAGATGCGTACAAACCCTTCAGTTACCTACTGAGTCTATCCTTAATCCTAAAACTGCATTTGAACTTTTCAAAACCAATTTCACACCAAGTGCAATATTTCTAGCGAAAGCTTTATAAATTAATTTATTCCATGAATAAAAATCTAAAAAGCTATATAACAACTTTTCAAAATATCATTCAGAAATGCAAAAAAATATTGAAATACCTGCATAGAAGTTTCCAACTATGCCAGCTAGTGCGAATATTATAATATACCCCTTTTAAATAGATTGTCATTTATTGTGGCGATATGCGTTTTTGCGAAACTTACACTAAATACGAGATTTTTAAAATCATGATATACCTATTAAAAAAAAGAAAAATTTTTACAAAGAGAAAACTGGATTTTTCTTTCAACGAATTCTTTCGATAAAATCATTCTCATATAATAAATGTGATAGTTTGTATCTGTGTGTGAATGTCTGCCTGTATGTACCTACTAAATACACTCTACTACTCAGCTTCGTAACGACTGACATCGACGATTTTCATGAAATTTTAGTACTTATAATATATTTACGAGCTTTTGCCCGCGACTTCGTCCGCATGAAATTCAATTACAGCTGTGCTCTCGGAAAATTTTAAATTTTTTGTCTTAATAATACCATAATTTGTCCTATTTTTATAAGTTACTTACTTTATATAGCAAGTCCAAGTCAAGTTTCATGAAAATCCGTTCAGCTATTACGAAGCTGGGTGGTAACAAACATACAGACACTCACACACGAACTTTCGCATTTATAGAATAAGTAGTTACTTCACTTTTAATTTCTAAAGTAAATAATTTCATGGTTGAACATTTGATTGACCCGAAGCAAGGTCAAGTTCCACTTTATAACCTGTTTGAGAGATACTGCGTCCATTCGAATCCGATAGAGATCAAGTATAAAACTAGGCCTGAGTATTTCATATTTATCATTTACACTTGAGACGTATTTGAAGCACAACCAATTATGTTCTCCAAAGTAAGAAATGGATATCCAAGAAAAAAATTGAGCATGCGTAACCGTGTATATATTATTTAGAACAATTTTGTCAAGTTATTCATTGTTACAGGTACTAGCTTTGTGCGCCTTTGTGGCCGTAGCTCAGGCAGGTCTCCTGGCGGAGCCGCACTACTCCTCGGCCGCCGCCGTCTCCTCACAGAGCATCGTACACCACGACCAGCCCCACGCCATCGCCCACAAGCTGGTGGCTGCCCCCGTCGCCTACCACGCCGCCCCCGCTCATGTTGAATACCACGCCGCTCCCGCCCCCGTCACCTACCACGCCGCCCCCGCCCCCGTTGCCTACCACAGTGCTCCCGCGCACATCGCCTACCACGCTGCCCCCGCTCCCGTCCACTACGCCGCCCCCATCGCTAAAGTAGCCCTTGCCCATGAAGAAATCGTGAGTTTCCTTTACAAATCGTTTCTTCAAAATATGAAAGTAATTAACTCTTCATTTTATTAAATAAATTTGTTTTGTTTCAGGCTCACCCTAAATACGAGTACTCTTACTCCGTTGCTGACGGTCACTCCGGCGACAACAAGTCCCAGCAGGAGAGCCGCGACGGCGATGTCGTGAAGGGCTCGTACTCGTTCCACGAAGCCGACGGCTCCATCCGCACCGTGGAGTACACCGCCGATGACCACAATGGCTTCAACGCAGTAGTACACAACTCGGAGCCCACCCACGCACCCGTCGTCGTCAAGACCCCCGTCTACGCCGCCCCTACCTACTATCACCACTAAAGTAGTGTTGACCAAAGAAACGAATGATGATAACTTATTAAACATAATTTTATTTTGAAATTTACTTGTATATTTTATTGCACGATATTTCCCTAAAAGAAATAAATATAGTTATATAAATATTTACACATACATACATATCATCACGCCCGAAATCCCAAGGGGGTGGGCAGAGCCGAAAGACTACTATAAATACTATATACTACTATAAATATTTAACGAAATGAAAATTCTATTTCACTACCTATTTAACTTAAAAATGTGTAAAATTAAAAGTATTATACTACATATTTTATCCTTACAACAAGACACTTGAATCTTGCACGTAACCCGTTAGCATTTGTTATATTGCATTATCAAAAGTGATAATTCTGAAATATTAACTAATCAAAAAACTAATCTACTTAAATCGCAAATACGCATTAAAATTATGCAATCCATTGAGAAGCTGTAGACGCTGCAGTACCATAGACCATCTTACAGCGACATCAATAGACACATTGGGTCCAATTCGAAACGGTGTCCGCTAAATTTAAGATTGCCTAAATTTAAAATCCTCCTCTGCTGCACTGGGAGTGAAGTCCTCCTCTGCTGCACTGGGAGTGAAGAAATAGCATAGAATGTGTGCAGATGCTTATCATCCTGGCATGTCGTAAAAGTCGATTAAGGGACGGGGTCCTCTCCAACATGGTGGACTATCTGTATGGGCGATGGGCTGATCACCTGTCACCATACGGTTCATCATACCATCTTAGGACTAATTAATCAAACGTGGCCACAAGTAGTCTTGTGGCTCTGCCCACCCCATTAGGGATTTCGGGCGTGATAATATGTATGTATGTATGTAAATTTAAAATAAGAAACGTCAACGTCAAAAGTTACATTAACACCTTATGCCAAGATATACATTTTTCTACATTATCGAAATAGCGACAGCAAATCTACAAATTTTATTATAGAATAAGGGAACCTAATTAATAGAAGTCGACAACGCGGTTAGCCTAGTTGGTAGTGACCCTGCCTCCAAAGCTAACGGTCCCGGGTTCGATCCCCGGTAAGGACGAATATTTCTATTGTGTGATGAGCACGAATGCTTGTTCCTCGGTCTTGGATGTTTCCTATGTATTTAAGTATTTATTTATCTATACAAGTATGTATATCGTCGTCTAGCACCCATTACACAATCCATTAGAGCTTACTTTGGGACTAGATCGATTTGTGTAAAGATCGTCCCATGGTTTATTTATTTAATCGATTTTACACTTTGAAAAGTAGGCCCTATTGGATTGGCACGCATTTAGAAGGTTCCTTACTCTCTAACATTCACCGATAGAATGAACGGTGGGTCGCATTCTACAAGCTTATGTTTAGTTACACCTGTCCCGGTGTCTGTCTGTAATCAAATTTTGTAAGTTATATTTGATGTACTTCCTAATTTCCTATCGAGCTGGAATTTTGCATGCTTATGTAAATAGGATGGCCATATAATATTATATTATTATGACATGGAGCTGATCTGGAGCCAGAAGGTGACCATGGAAACTGTAATAAACGACGCAATCCCATCGAGTTGGGGCTTGTTCGTCTTGACAAGGTCTTTTTTTATTAACAAGTAATAAAAATATAATAATACAAGCTGTGCCCGCGACTTCGGCCGCGTAGAGTTTGATTATCGTTATTTCCTCGGGAACTATTCAATTTTTCGGGATAAAAAATAGCCTATGTGTTAATCTAGGGTAAAAGCTATCTCCATTCCAAATTTATCAAAATTCGTCCAGCCGTTTTAATGAGAAGAGGTAACAAACATACACACACACACACACACACACACACACACACACACACACACACACACACACACACACACACACACCTTTCGCATTTATAATATGAGTAGGATTTTTTAGAATACTTGTTATTTTGGTAAAAAAATTATTAATTATCTACATATAAAATACCAAAAAACCCGACAGCATAACCTCGAAAATTGATTCTACCGTAATCATAGTCACGAATCAATTTACATACATACATACGATACTCGCTAAAATCATAGCCCTACTTTTTACTTCGCTGCAGTCGGGTAAAGGGGAGTAATATTTTTCGTGAGTAGGCATTTGTATTGTATGTATGTTTGTTTACATATAACTTGATTAGTTACCACCTAGAGCCAAAACTAATGATCCGATTTTAACAAACGACAATGATGAATTCACTATGTTTAGGATGTCAAACATTTTTGTTACGTTACCTGACATCTAATATGGCGGATGAAAGAAGTAATTTGGATTCATATTGTTTTTTTTTATATTTTTATGATCTATTTTAGAATGTCATTCATTCTATTTTTGGTTATAAATTGATAATTAACAATTACTAAACTTTAAAAGAATATATTAAAAAACCGGACAAGTGCGAGTTAAACTCGGGTGGAGAGGGTTCCGTTCCGTACATGATTATCTGAAATTTACTACGTTATTATAAATACCATAGACTTTTTAAAGGTTTTCCTGTAATATATAGGTAAAGAACTATTTTCTGACCATTTTTTTTTTCAAAATTTTAGCCCCTTTAGTTTCGGAAATAAGGGGAGGGAGGTCAATTTTCGCCTATATTCCTAAATAACTTCTAAACCACTTTACTTGAAATTCAAAAGAAAATATATTTAAGATACTCACAATAAGGGCTTTCATTTGTATGTCACATGATATAGGTCGCATGACTTTTTTTTTTCTATTTTGCCCCCCTAAAGTGGCCCCCATGTTTAAAATTCATATATTTATGTCACGCGTCCGTGTTGCGGTCACCAACTTACATATGTATACCAAATTTTAACTCAATCGGTCCAGTAGTTGCGGAGCAAATTTTTATTTTCTAATTTGCCCCCTAAAGTGGCCCCCATGATTAAAATTCATATATTTATGTCACGCGTCCGTATTGCGGTCACCAACTTACATATGTATACCAAATTTTAACTGAATCAGTCTAGTAGTTGCGTAGCAAATTGGCGGTGACAGACAGACAGACAGACACACCCTATAAGGGTTTCGTTTTTTCCTTTTGAAGTACGGAACCCTAAAAAAGATGATGATAGTGATGATCTTGCACACCACCTCTTACTGATGCAGCCCTAAACTAGAATTCCTTACACTATAGCAACTATACGCCTACTTATATAAATAAATACGTACATACAAATATAAATACTAAATATCCATGACTCTTGTACAAAAATACATGCTAATCAAACAAATTTGGCCCCCAGCGGGATTCGAACCAATGATTTTCGGCACAGTATTTATAGGCCCTACAACTGCGATATCGAGTCCATCAAAAACGATATCAATTATTTATTTAATAAGAATATTCAACTTCTATTTACAACGAATCAAAGTTAAAAAAAATCACATTAACATATCCATTGGACGCACGCTGTTATATTAAATCTAAGACTTGCTTTAGAAGCTTATCATTACTAAAACACTACATAACATAATTTAATCCTCAGTGCCGATATTTCAGTACACATTTTCCCTTATGAAGTTGCAACTTCATAAGGGAAAGACGGATGCAGCGACGGATGTTGCGGATGCAAAATCCATTCATATATTTAAAGTCGTACTACCATGAGCCCGCGCTCTATATGCTGCAAACACATTATAACCTGCGGCGAGGTTGCGTCGTAAGCTAGTTTGACTACTCACTACTCCCACCGCTTCATTTTGCCCAAATTTGACCTTATATGTTGCGAATTATGACTATATAAACTAGATCACTGGTTGACACATGTATCATTTGTATTTGAGAAACAATCAAACATGTTCTCCAAAGTAAGTAACAAGTAATTAAACATGTTAATTTAAATAAAAACCTTAAACAAGTTAAATATTATAATTATGTTTATTTTCAAAGATTGTAGCCCTTTGCGCGTTCGCGGCCGTAGCCCAAGCGGGTCTCCTGGTCGAACCGCACTACTCCTCGGCCGCCGCCGTCTCCTCGCAGAGCATCGTGCGCCACGACCAGCCCCAAGCCATCGCCCACAAGCTGGTGGCTGCCCCCGTTGCCTACCACGCTGCCCCCGTCGCCTACCACGCTGCCCCCGCTCACGTCGAATACCACGCTGCCCCTGCCCCGGTAACCTACCACGCCGCCCCTGCTCCCATCACCTACCACGCTGCTCCTGCCCATGTCGCCTACCACGCTGCCCCCGCTCCCGTCCACTACGCCGCCCCCATCGCTAAGGTCGCCCTTGCCCACGAAGAAATCGTAAGTTTGTTGCACAGATCGATTCTTTACAATATTTATTAATGAAATTGTTCACTTTTCTAAAAATTTCCTTGATTACAGGCTCACCCCCAATACGAGTACTCTTACTCCGTCGCTGACGGCCACTCTGGCGACAACAAGTCCCAGCACGAGAGCCGCGACGGTGACGTCGTGAAGGGCTCGTACTCGTTCCACGAGGCTGACGGCTCCATCAGGACCGTGGACTACACCGCTGATGCCCACAACGGCTTCAACGCGGTGGTGCACAACACGGCGCCCACGCACGCCCCCGTCGTGGTGAAGGCCCCCGTCTACGCCGCCCCTACTTACTACCATCATTAAATAAACTTACCAACGGACAAGAACATAATGATGACTAGTTAATTTATTAGAAATACAAATTTAAGTATTTAAACAAGTTTTTTTTAAAAGCTCCCATGACGAATTCCTGTGAAATTTAGTTAAGGAAATAATTAAAAAAATATTTTCGATAGTTCTATAAACGACTACTTCGACCTCGGTTTATGGAAGGATGACTTTAACTTCCATAATTATCATTACATTCATATTAAGTATAACAACCTCATTCATAATTACATTCCAGAGACTTTTCTAGATTTTACAAATAATATTACAATAAATAAATAAATAAATAAATCAGGGGACAATCTTGTACACAAATCGATCTAGTCCCAAAGTAAGATCTAAAGGCTTGTGTTATGGGTACTAGACGACGATATACATACTTATATAGAGAAATAAATACTTAAATACATAGGTAACATCCAAGACTCAGGAACAAAGTTTCGTGCTCATCACACAAATATTTGCCCTTACCGGGGATCGAACCCGGGACGCTAGCTTCGGAGGCAGGGTCACTCCCAACTAGGCTAACCGCATCGTCAAAACAGTAAAATTGTAACATAGGTAATCATACCCCGTATTATGACTGTTATGTTATCACATTGAAGCTCAACGTCATTTATTATTTTATTGTCGAAATTGGTTGGACCAATTCAGGTAACACTCAAATGACACTGTCGAGCTAACAAGTGATAAGTAGTTAATGGTTCACTCATTGTGTTTGGCAATTAAATTCGAGACAATCATTAAAAAATCATCAGGGGCCGCGAACAAATAATATTTATAACATATCATCAGGTATCATATATTTTCTTTGTAAGATAGGAAGCGGACCCTGGCAAATTTTTAATGAACACTTTTATAACAAAAACTATTTGATTTGGCAAAGCGAAAAAAATATACGTGCATATTTATTATATTATTGAAACAATGATTATTTCCAAAATACGATATGATGAAATCAATATAATATAAAAAAATCGTCTGAAATCCTCTTCAAACAGTTCTTTGTCTTAATATTTTTAACTTATGGGTCTATAATTAATAACACTAATACATCACGCCCATACAAAGAAATTTACTATTTATATTTTACGTGTAGTATGTTTACTTATATAATTCATCTGTTTTTGATTTTCCCCATACAAAAAAATCGCACAGTGCTTCTCGTTCACTCCGGGGCAAACAGACAGTGACCGATCACTCAAGGTCATTGGCTCTTGTCAGCGACTTAAGTATCAGAATTTGAATTGTAAATCTTATAGAAGTGTCAAATGATGGGCTAAGCACATCAATTGCTAGTTGATGCTAAATAGAATTATTTTAGACTACCCGTAGAGTTTAGAATCAAGTGTCTATTTTTTTTTGCATACACAGTTGACAATTAAATGCCAATAAAATCAAAATCAATTAATTTAGCATTAATTTCATTAAATAACGTGAGATCCGGGCAATATTAAATTAAAACAATCGGAAAATAATATATTTCCTAGGTAATTTTTTATTTATAGCAATTTTTAAGTTTAGTTTTTAATAGATATATATTATTGTTTTTGTTATTTTTGGACTTGTGTTGTTGACTTTCTATGTAGTGTAGTGAATAAAAATTCTGCTTAAAAGATTGAATTTCCTAGGTAAAATGGATTATATTTTAAGTTAGACTTCTAGCAACACAGTGGTGAAAACTGCATTCCATGTAGTAGTTTTTGCATGATGTGTGTACAAACAAACAGACAGAGAGACAGACAGACAGACAGACAAAAATACTAAAAACTGTTGTTTTGGCTTCTGATGCTTTAATAAAGAGCATATTAGTTTTTCTTCAATATCTATAATGTACATGCATCGGCCTGTTCCAATTTTATTACATAATGTGTTATAGATAATTATTTTTAGAGCTTGTTTTCAGTCGGGGCTTTGTTTAAAAAAAATTACGATTAGAAGTACCTTACATCTACATAATTTTAGTTTTATAAGTAAAGGATAGAAGGGCTTAATTTGGGAATATAGTGTATAGCAGTAGTGTAGTAGTAGTAGTGTATAGTAAACCTCGGCCATTATTTGCATATTTTTCACCAGAGAAACAAGTCAAACTTGTATTCCCTACTCTGACGAAAGTACGACCGGGCGATGATCATTAACTTTGCTCTTTGATTAGTGTAGGAGCATGTACAAAATCTTAAAAATGTTGACTTTAATACCTTCAGTGGCGCAGCTACCAAAGTGCTACACGTTGCCGTGTACCGGGGCCCCCACGCTCAGGGGGCCCTTGGAAACCAACTAGTAAACCTCGTATCGAACTAGCTAAAAATGTACCTTTGAACTATTTGTATCTTTCCTTGATATTACCTGAGCTAAATTTAGTTAGGCCCCCTGTTTTATTTTTGTACTAAGGCCTTTATTTACCTAACTACGCCCCTGAATACCTAGATAAGTACAAAAATGTGTATTAAAACTTACCCTACTATTTTATAATTGTTATTATATTTCTCATTGAGATTTTATATAGATAGCAGATAACAAAATCATTCTGAATTAGTGAAACCAACCTTAATTTAAAACTTTGACTGACAAAACCCACAGCCTAAAATCTTCTTTAGGAAATGCGCTCAAAACATAAGCAATAACTAGTGGATCCAATTCGAAACGATGTCCGCTAAATTTAAGATTGCCTAAATTTAAAATAAGAAACTTCAAACTCGATTTTGTATAGCTCCAAAGTTCAAAATCGAGTCGAACGTTTCTTATTTCAAATTTAGCGACTACTAAATTTAGCGAAAACACTTTCGAATTGACCCCATTATTTCTAGAAAACACGAGCCAATGAAACCTGGTTGCAACGTGTGTTTGTAGGTCTTTTTCCTTTTTCGCAATTGCTACGTTGTAGTTGATTTACGTGATATTTTGTAGATCTGATAAACGATTACTACGCAGATAAATTAAGAGAAAAATTATCTTTTGGAAATCCTAATGCTATTCTAAAAATATTTTATCTTAGCTCTTTTTAAGTAGGTAATACTGAAATACAATTTCAAGAACTCGTTCTTATATGATATCAATAAACGATATGCGTCGTATTCTTCTGTTTTCAAACATAATCTAGAAGTTTATAATCATTATAAAAAGACAGTCAAGTTGGTGACGATGATAATATAACTATGCTCCTGACTTCATGAACATGACAGAAAATGGTGATTTAAAATAATGTGTTAACCTGCCATTGCCAAAATATTGACCACCCAATTTCGGTTTATTATTGTATGGTACTTTGATAATACTTAAGAAAATAAAATTAATATAAAATAAAATCGGCAGACTGAGGCAACAACTGACATTGGAATGTTCCTATAAGTCCTAATTTAAAATGGGCAAAAAAATATCAATATTTATTATACCACTTTTAATAATTTCTTAAATATTTAATTAATTATTTTCTAAGTAATCTGTTGTTGTGTCATTATTTTACCTTATTTGTTTAAGTAGTTTCACTAAACGTATGGGAATTACGGAGGTGCCGAATAATTTTTTCCATGTCTTGATATTTATTATATTAAATATAATATTTATCTGTACGAAAACGGGACTTAATCACGGTCATAAATTGTTATTTAGCTCAACGTTTCGACCATAATATTATAACGGCGTTCAACTTCCGTTGTAGTTTTGGGCCCAGATGCAGACACGGAGTTCCGTACTCTAGATTGTGCATGGTCCGACATGCACTTGGCCGATTTTTTTAGTCAGCAGTTGTCTGCGTGGGGCCGTAGCGACACGTAATTCCAACAGAAATTACACCTTTAGAGTTCAATATTTCCTTAACGGTCGTCCAAATCTGAAATTGGTTATACCTACTCATAACATACTTGTTTTTACGAGGCATATACTCGAAAAGCGCGTTTTCCAAGCAGTCAAATTATGCGGAAATTGCCACTTTTTCACACTTGTGTTTTTTACTTTTCAGTTTCTTTTTAATTTTTTACTCTGTCGTCAGCCCGACGCAGTTTTTATTATTTGAGAAAAGTTATACTAATTATTCAAGTACAGATTATAATTGATATAAAAGGCACAATAAAATAAATACTTCATTAACCGCCTTTTTCAATATATATTTTTTATTTCCTCGCACATGCATAGTAAAGCATTGTATGGTACACGTGCGTCATGGCCTGGCCACATGACCACGGTATGGTGCCGTGCCGTGAGAAATTCAGTTGCACGTCGCCCTTACTTATATAACTATAACGGCGATGTGCAACGACTTGTGTCGACTTATGCACTCGTCGGTAATCACCTTCTTTCCGCACTTGTAGTATAAATAACTATTAAAGAGTCCAACGACGTCCCATTCGAGTGTATTTTTTTTTTCATAATGCATTTTATAATTTAGCTTTGCAACAAAAACAAACAAACACAGACGGACGGACATGGCGAAACTATAAGGGTTCGTAGTTTGACTATGGAACCCGAAAAAGGTCCTTTCGTAATCTACCTTGGTTATTATATAAAATGTATCGTATCTATAGAGATATTGTAAAAAGTACAGAAAAAAATACATGCAATATTTAAATTATATTAAAATAAATTACATAATAAGTACACAAAGCTGCTGCTTACTAATTCGATGACAGAGTAAAATATGTGTTTTACTCTATCATTGAATTAGTAGCATTTGCGACAAATGAACATTTCTGTTTCACCAGCTAGAATAGTAACGAGTAAATAATCTTATGTAAAATAGGTACTTTACGCACATACCCTAGTTGTGAACTTTCTAAGAAGAATGCATTTCGCACAGATAACCCGAGGCAAGGTTGCGCCAAAAGCTCGCTTAACGACTCAGTGGCTGTCACTTGCTCCAATATTATGCTACAGTTGACCTCACCTATTGCAATTCACAAGTATAAAAAGTTGATGTCAAGACGCAAAGTATATCATTTACACTTGGAACGTGTCTAAGAAAACAGCAAAATGTTCTCCAAAGTAAGTAGGAAAGTAAAATAAAACAAATGGGGGGTAAAATACGGAACCTTTAAAAAGGATAACAAGCACACAGAAATTTGAAAATTCATAGTTTGGGAATATTTAAGCATTTTTTTTATTTTCCAGATTGTAGCCCTTTGCGCGTTTGCGGCTGTAGCCCAGGCGGGTCTCCTGGCGGAGCCACACTACTCCTCAGCCGCCGCCGTCTCCTCGCAGAGCATCGTGCGCCACGACCAGCCCCACGCCATCGCCCACAAGCTGGTGGCTGCCCCCGTCGCCTACCACGCCGCCCCCGCTCATGTCGAATACCACGCCGCTCCTGCCCCCGTCACCTACCACGCCGCCCCCGCCCCTGTCACCTACCACGCTGCTCCCGCGCACGTCGCCTACCACGCTGCGCCCGCTCCCATCCACTACGCCGCCCCCATCGCTAAAGTCGCCCTTGCCCACGAAGAAATCGTAAGTTTGTTGCACAGATCAGTTCTTTACAATATTTATGAATGAAACTGTTCACTTTTTTAAATATTTCCTTAATTACAGGCTCACCCCCAATACGAGTACTCTTACTCCGTCGCTGACGGCCACTCCGGCGACAACAAGTCCCAGCACGAGAGCCGCGACGGTGACGTCGTGAAGGGCTCGTACTCGTTCCACGAGGCTGACGGCTCCATCAGGACCGTGGACTACACCGCTGATGCCCACAACGGCTTCAACGCGGTGGTGCACAACACGGCGCCCACGCACGCCCCCGTCGTGGTGAAGGCCCCCGTCTACGCCGCCCCTACTTACTACCATCATTAAATAAATCTTACCAAAAGGCAGTGATTTAATGATGACTAGTTAATTTATTACGAATATATTAAGTCAAAAATATATACTTTTATTATTTAAATTACATTCTTAACATTTATGAAATCCCTAGTAATAATATAACTAAATAAATAAAAAATTGCTTTACAATACGGCTTCAGTTTGAGTGCTAAGCATGGGGCAAATTATAGCAGGGCCTTGCAATAATTGTGGTCCGCTTGAAAGTAAAACGAAATAAGTTCAATTTAATTAATGGTTATAAATACGTTCAAGACATGAACTAGAAAAAAATATATATTTCATTTAACATTTTATTTAACTTATGTTTTTATGCCATGCCAACGCCACACCACTGCTAAAGAGTGCTAGCGAGTCCGCAGAATTGCATAAAATAACATTAATATCATTATCAACGATTGATATTGTTGTTACGATTGATGAAACTCACTTTACTTAGCAAAACCTTTTACTGATAACACAAACAGGCTAAAACCTGAGCTCTTCTTAAGAAAATGCGCTACACAATACAACAAATATTTCTTTCCAAAAACGCGACGAAATAGAATCTTGGAAATAGGAGGAAAAATCCAAGCTGACTGCACAGCTTGGATTTTTCCTCCTTCGCTGTCGCTACGCTGTAACGCATTGCCGTGACATTTTTGTAGAAATAGTTGGAGGACCAAGAAGTGACTACTTATTATATCAGGAAAACGTGCATCTGATAAACGAATACTTATTTCGTATAAAACCAAATATATCCATTTGTACTAGAATACTTTTGAAAAACCACTTTCTAGATAATACGTACAATTTTAAGAACCCGTTCTGTACCATTACCATGAGTTGCGCAAAACGTACTCGCTAGTGTAAACTATCGGAAATACTGCTTCTTGCCGATACAAGTAGAAAGGACCGAGCGATAGTTTACGCTAGCGAGAGTGGTTTGCGCAACTCATGGTAATGGTACTGATAATGATTCAACAACCGATATTGTATCGACATCTTCTATTTTAAAATGACAATCTAAAAAAACGTCATCTTATATATCAACCTAAAAAACCGAGCAAGTGCGAGTTAAACTCGCGTGGAGAGGGTTCCGTGATTATACGAAATTTCCTATGTTACTTTAAATACCATAGATTTCCTGTAGTCTATAGGTAAAGAACAATTTTCTGTATTTTTTCAAATCGACATTGCCTAAGCGATAGATGTTGCGATAGTTTTACAATGCAGCCATCTTTGCTGTCAAGTTAATAAGAGCTTCCATATCGTAGCAAAATAATGGAAATGGCCCAGCGCCTCTATTAGGGAACGTCTAAGTGATATTGTAGCGAATCGCGAGCGAGATTCTCATCCCACTCTTCCGCACGATGCGTAATGCGTAAGAGCGGGACGCGAATCTCGCTCGCGAGTCGCTACAATATCACTTAGACGTTCCTAAATAGACGCCCTGGTGATTAAAAATCAATCACTAAGTTGATTGGTTGGTTGGTTGGTTGGTTGGTTGGTTGGGTTGTGTTTTCTGGACAAAATCTGCAACAGTGGTAAGATGTGCTTCTGATTTCATGTAGCATGGCAAAGAACGGTGACTTATAATCATCTGTTAAGCTGCAATGGCCAACAGTAATTGGCAACCTATTTGGTTATTTCGGAAATTCTTAATAAAATTAATAGTCATATTAAACAATCGGTCTAGTAGTTTCGTAGCAAATTGGCTGTGACAGACAGACAGACAGACAGACAGTAACACGAGTGACCCTATAAGGGTTTCGTTTGTTCCTTTTGAGGTACGGAACCCTAATAAAAAAGGCTGAATGATGTATGAACTGGTTGATATTCAGATGTGCTTATAAGCATTAATACATACATAGCATCACGCCCGAACTCCCTAATGGGGTGGGCAGAGCCACAAGACTACTTGTGGCCACGTTCGATTTATTAGTCCTAAGATAGTATGATGAACCGTATGGTGACAGGTGATCAGCCCATCGCCCATACAGATAGTCCACCATGTTGGAGAGGACCCGTCCCTTAGTCGACTTTTACGACATGCCAGGATGATAAGCATTTGCACGCATTCTATGCTATTTCTTCACTCCCAGTGCAGCAGAGGAGCATAAGCATTAATTAAGTGGAAAAAAACTATGTTATTGTAGCACGGAATATAGAGTATGTGCTCAAGACTGCTATAGGTAGTAAAATCATTTCTCGAGTAAAATAACAGTCTTAAACGTAGTTTAGTAATATTAGGAAGGCGGTTAATCAACTGTGAAAAGAACGGGAGACATTGATACGGTTAAACCGAAATTGATTACTTAAACCCCACTTTTAAGGGATTAGAATAATATTTTTGGCATAGGTGGAGTGAAAACTATATTGTTCCATAAAAAAGACTTGCGATAAGTAACAGGGTCGGACGGGCCCCCCATCTCAATTTGTTTTGCATTTTAACATTTCTCTTTAAAAAAAATGAAAGCGTAAGAGACTAAATTAAAAAAAATACGTTTATTAATAAGTAGGTAAGTGTTGGTGATATCTGTATGTATCTCCCGATTTTCACGTTTTTAGAGTTTCGTATTCAAAGTAAGAGCCATTTTGGTTTCGCCATGTGTATTACATATATTGAACTATAATAGAAAAAAATTAAGCTTATCTAAAATTTTCTAACTAATAATGTTCCGATTCGGGTAATTTAAACAAAGGTGATATTTAACAGAAGTCTTTACACACCACCTTAAAAAACCACCTCAACTAATAATTTCCGCTATTAAGCCAAAAACGTCGAAGTATGTATGGCTGACCACATCCCGAAATTAAAAAAATTATACAAGTGTTACTTCTGACTAAAAAGGTCGTTACGTAACTTAATCTAACCCACAACTAAAACTTCTTTTTTATATGAAACGCATATCTATAGAAATCTTGTAAAAATTACAGAATATAGATACACGCAGTATTTAAAATATTTTAAAATATATTTTTAAAATACTCAAATCTTCTGATTACTGATTGGATGATAGATTAAAACACATCTGCACTTGTGACAAATGAACATTAATTATTATATTACGTTTCACCAAAACTAGTAGTAATTGGTTAATAACCATAAGCAAAATAGGTATTTCACGCAAATACCATAGTTCGGAGCTTTCTAAGAAGAATGCGCTTTCGCATGGATAACCCGAGGCAAGGTTGCGCCAAAAGCTCGTTTGACGACTTCAGTGGCTGTCACCTACTCGAATATCATGCTACAGTTGACCTCACCCATTGCAATTCATAAGTATAAAAAGTAGGTCTCAAGACGCAAAGTATATCATTAACATTTGAAACGTATCTAAGAAAGCAGCAAAATGTTCTCCAAAGTAAGTGGGAAAATAAAGTGTTACAAATGAGGATACATTCTGGAAACCCTAAAAAAAAAGACAAACACAAAATCAGAACATTTGCAGTTTGAGAATATTTATGTTATTAATTATTTCTGTTATATTCCAGATTGTAGCCCTTTGCGCGTTCGCGGCCGTAGCCCAAGCCGGTCTCCTGGCCGAGCCGCACTATTCCTCGGCCGCCGCCGTCTCCTCGCAGAGCATCGTGCGCCACGACCAGCCCCAAGCCATCGCTCACAAGCTGGTGGCTGCCCCCGTCGCCTACCACGCCGCCCCCGCTCACGTCGAATACCACGCTGCCCCCGCCCCCGTCACCTACCACGCCGCCCCTGCCCCCATCGCCTACCACGCTGCTCCTGCCCATGTCGCCTACCACGCTGCCCCCATTGCTAAAGTCGCGGAAGAAATCGTAAGTTTGCTACACAGATCGGTTCTTTACAGTATTTATGAATGAAATTGTTCACTTTTCTAAATATTTCCTTAATTACAGGCTCACCCCCAATACGAGTACTCTTACTCCGTCGCTGACGGCCACTCCGGCGACAACAAGTCCCAGCACGAGAGCCGCGACGGTGACGTCGTGAAGGGCTCGTACTCGTTCCACGAGGCTGACGGCTCCATCAGGACCGTGGACTACACCGCTGATGCCCACAACGGCTTCAACGCGGTGGTGCACAACACGGCGCCCACGCACGCCCCCGTCGTGGTGAAGGCCCCCGTCTACGCCGCCCCCACTTACTACCATCATTAAAAAGTGTAGATTATAATTAAGCTATTGAAATATTTATTATATCATACGTCCGCAAACAATGTTTTAATTACTGAAAAGCAACTCTTTAAAAGAACCATGAAGAGGAGATCCAAAATCCATGAGAACCATGTTCATAATGAGCATGGAGCATTGAACGAATTATTTCGTAATGCATCCAAATTTGTTCCTATATCATTTGAAATCTACAAAACGATTACTTTGATTAACCGAAAGCCTTGCAGCTAAATAAAATTATCATTTTCAAAACACTGAATTCACAGCTCGCAGATTTTTTGTCCAAAACATTAAAAAGAAAATTTCAAACAAAAAAATTCTTATAAATGTTTTGGGCAAAAAAATCTGTGAGCTGTGAATTGTGCAATTCTCATTATAACTTGTCTGAATTGGTTTTATTTCAAATTGTTGGCCAGAATACTTGAGAAACAAAGAGCGCACACTCGCGGCCCGCCATAAGAAAATAGACAAGGAAAAATAATACTCTCCAACTTAGGTAGGTCCGTTAGTTACCTTTTTTTCTCTCAGGGTAGAAATAAGAGCCCCACGAAGCGGGGCTTCGTCAACTTCGTCGCAGGCCGAACAGAATAAGTAAAACATAAAACATAATAATTCCAAAGCATTTTGATTAAACCTTTACATTTTCAAAGCGAAGGTGAGGTTAAGCAAGGAGGACTTTTTGTATAAAGTACTTTCGGTATACTGAAACGTTGTAAATTTAAATAAATTTAGAACAAAAATTCGATAATACCAGAATCGTGGTTCTGAAATTCGGAGAAATGAAAATTCAATGATGTAAAAATTTTGCTTGTTTAGTATCGAAGTAGGTATATAGTTGTCTAGCCTATAAAAATCGGGCTCCCAACTAATCAAAAAAAAACCGTCCGTTTGTTTATTTTCTAATAACGTATGTAGATAAGATATAACGGTTAGAAACAAAATGTATCTACTTATATTTGTCTCAAATTTTAAAGACTTATATTTTATCTACAGAATATTGTTCAAACCGAATAAATTAGGCCTCAAAGTCCATAGTTTTCGGTAGAAGAAAGGACAATTTTGAACACATAGAGTGTACGAGCTATTTCTTACATTGGCTTTAGAAATATAACGATGTGAACTTATTCCATTGAATGCAGAGCTCTAACAACTGAACTAACTTAACTGTAAACCTTTTTATAAGTAAAAGTAATCCCAAATACCGATTCTGGTGCGGAGTCACGGGGACAATGATTTTTTAGCATCCATTGAATTGTAGCGATGCATTGCACGATAACATTAGCGAGAATCCACTCTCTTTTGAGAAATAATAATCAGTGTTAGGCGTTATATCGGGAAAGAGGAGGCTTAGCTACATTAGCAAAGTATTTTAGAAATTATTTTCATAATAATATCTTTAAAATTATTATTAGGTTCAAAAGTCAAAAACGAACTTTCAAAATAAATAACAAAATATGCTGAAATTATTTTCAACTTTTTTTATATAATTTCATTGAATCATGAGATTTATACAAAAAATATAAAAACACAAGTTTAAACATATACATATACGTAATTGACATTAATAATAACAAAATAAAATTGTATATATTTACATATGTAAATAATATTAAGTTTATTATGAAAAGAACACGCCTCCAGCAAATCTACCTACTATAAAAAAATGTGAACCTCGATATCCGTCTATTTGTACGCAATTTAAACACATTGGACATCAGTCGTTTGTTTTGATCTTATATTTTTCCAATAAATCGCATATAATAGTTCAATAGTTCAGTTAGTTAATAGTTTAGTAGCAATAGTTCGTTTCATATTGTTTAAACTTTAGTGTCAAGTATTTTTTTTACCTTTTAATACACGTATATAATAATTGGGATACTAGAATCGGATATGTATCTTCCATGCTAACGGGTTGGTGATATGGTGTCATTCCGTAGATATTAAGAAAGCATTTTGAGCACAAACGAAATGTATAAGACCTGTATGTAGTGTCCACTTTCTGGACCCATGTCCAGAAAGTGGTCTACCTCTATTCTACGCAAAGAGTCTTGCCTCTGCCGTGTATGTATATTAAACCGATGTCACTATTTGTTAGAGAAGATTCAACTGTTTTCATTATAAGTACATGCTCAAGTCTTTTCAAGATCAAGTCGCCATAAAATAAGTTGGCCCTGCCTGTTGCAAAAACATATATTTATAAGACTAATTCATTTCACGTGCCAGTTAAGATTTATAATAGTTAAGCAATTTATATTCAAGAAAGCCTACAAAACAATTAAAATAATAATAAAAAGAAAACTTTAGATAAGTGTTATAACTCAATTCCTGATTTTCATGAATGATATGATTTTTTTTTAATGATATTTTTACAAGTTTTTTTTATTTTATTTATTTATATACGTTAATTATAATATTGTTTAGTTTAACATAGTTAAACTAAACAAGCAGAGGGCGAAAAATACATACAGTACTATATACAATAATCTAGTACTTTGACATATTGCAAAAAAACACATTTTTCTAATTTTGTATTACCAATAATAGCTCGATTTTTTTAATGATTTGTAATGTGTTTCATTCAATGTATTCCTATTAATGTTTCAAATTTTTGACAAAATGTTATATTTATTTGTCTTTATTGGTATTTTGTCCCCAAAAATCTAGACTCAATCGTTTCTTTGACTCTTTCATTGTTAAATGTAATGTGATGATACGATAAATTACAAATGTTCCGCTAAGAAATAACGTGGATACGAATATCATATTTCTTGTGAGAAATTTAATCTCATAGAAAACTGATTTATCCATCTACTCATTTATTTCAAACTATTTTATCCCAGTTACAAATCCTTTAAATGTAAGCATAAAAGAAAAACATCAGCGCCTCTATTCGGAAACGCTAAGTGATTCTGTAGCAATTCGCGAGAGAGATTTCTCATCTCGCTCTTACTCATTATGCGTCGTGCGGAATAGTGGGATAAGAAATCTCGCTTACGAATCGCTACAGAATGACTTACAAGGGGACGGCACGACCTTGGGGAAACGGATTTGGATGAAATTTCGTGTAGTGGTAGTATACCTCACTATATATCACTGTAAAATATTTCCGTCCAATGCCCAGTAGGAGCTGAGGAAAAAGCATACAAAGTTCAGCCCGTACTTTATCTATAAGTTACATTTTATTCCGGTCGAGCGTACCGTGGCGTAAGCGGTAACGCTCTAGACTCGTACTCCCGCCTGTGCAGGTTCGAGTCTAGCTCGTGGACTTTTTTTTCCTTTTTTTCTTTTTCTTATTATTTTTTATTTTTTATTATATAAACTATATAAATAATTTATTAAATAAACTATATAAATTATTTATCATATAAATATGAATAAATTAAAAATTATAAGTCGGTACAAAATAAAATGCGTGTACATACATACATATTATCACGCCCGAAATCCCTAATGGGGTGGGCAGAGCCACAAGACTACTTGTGGCCACGTTTGATCAATTAGTCCTAAGATGGTATGATGAACCGTATGGTGACAGGTGATCAGCCCATCGCCCATACAGATAGTCCACCATGTTGGAGAGGATCCGTCCCTTAGTCGACTTTTACGACATGCCAGGATGATAAGCATCTGCACGCATTCTATGCTATTTCTTCACTCCCAGTGCAGCAGAGGAGCGTGTAAATCTTTTAAATTTGTTACTACAATTATAAATACAGTATTCTATAATTATTATTTTTTTAACAGGCAGTTGTACATGACCCTGAATGATAATTGCGATAGAAACATTCAAAACGAAAATTCTTTCTGCACCAAGAACAACAAATAAATGCTGTTTTTTTACAATTACAATGTGTTTGCAAACGCAAAAACAAGCTTCATTTACATTTGTGATTTTTTGTTTGTATCACTGACTGATCTTCGTATGCGTTTTTCTCAGCTCCTACTGGGCATTGGACGGAAATATTTTACAGTGATAGTACCCACATGGTATACTACCACTACACGAAATTTCATCCAAATCCGTTTCCCCAAGGTCGTGCCGTCCCCTTGTTAGCGTTCCCGAATAGAGGCGCTGTTTCCATATATTAAGTAAATGACCACACACCGTTCTTTATCTATTGTAACAGCTACAACAATGGAACTTAGTAGAAACCATAATGTTTACGTAAATCTTAATAAAACCTACTCTTAAAATGTACAATATTTCTGATCCATACTATTCTGCCCGCATCTTGATGCTCGATGACAGAGATTTAACCATTTTATATAATAGGAATTGAAAAAGTATAAAATGGATAAAAAATCTAAGCACAGTCAACAGTTCTTTCTTTAATTCCGATAGAAACGGTTCTAACCAAGTAAACCGAAATGTCTGGGAAGGTAATAATTATTTATTATTAATAATGCATTTTTTCCATTTAAGTATGTTTAATTGTAATCGGAAAAAATGGTGTATTGCTTAAATTACTTAATATGTATCTTAAAACATTGTATTACTGCACTACAGCTTCATAGTTATTTTGTGTTCTAGATCATAATATTCATTTGCTTTGTGGGCACCGTGAGCGCGGTTTTTGTAAATCCAAGAGAGCACAAGGGCATTGCAGACGTCGAGAGCTCCAAAGGTTGGCAAATGGTGAAACTTTACCATCCACCTAGCTCTCACTACTTTGATCATGACTCTTCTTATGTAAGTATTCTAGAATATAACAAATCTAAGAAAACTGAATTATGATAAGCGGAGTTGGAAACTGCATTTGCATTTTGGAAGTTATAAATAGACGTTGAGCCATACTCAGCCTTGATTCAGAAACCTTGCCCTCTAATGTGTTAGAAAATATAGCGGCACTTGTTACCTACTTATTTAACATTATATTGATGTTCCAGACGTATCCTAAATACGACTTTGAGTACTCTGTATCGGACAAGAAGACCGGGGACCACAAGAGCCACCGAGAGTCACGGGACGGCGACCATGTACGCGGAGCGTATAGTCTAGTCGAGCCCGATGGCTCGATGCGTACGGTTGAGTACGATGCCAACGACCATACTGGGTAAAGTTATCTTAAATCTAAATAATTATTTTTTTCACTTTTAACATTCGATGAGATTCTTATTATATATTCTTCTTATATTGCCAGTCAATACATAACAAGCATTAACAAAACTTGATTCATAATTTTAAGCACATTTTATTTTCATTTCCCTCAAAGATGGAGTAAAAACTAGTATGTATCACTCGATAAAATTATTTTCATGTTGAGCTATAATTCTTGAGTCCCTCGCAACGCTCAGGGTCTCGTTTGAAATCCCTCGCTACGCTCGAGGTTCTACTGTAGAATCATTCGCTTCACTCAGAATCTAATATACCACCCTCGCCGTAAATATATCATCTTGCTCCTTTGTGACACAATTTAATATTGGAAGTCATATGTTTAATATTAATTTAATAAAACTTGCATAGTTGACTAAAACGCACCATTAAGAAACATATTCAACCATCATAATGCAGATGTTTGCCATTGTATACTTTACTTATCTTAATTTTCCAATACAGATTTAATGCAGTTGTCAGCAAAAGCCTCAATAAGCACGGAGATCATGCCGTGTCCTATAGTGGCCATGCAAGACATTTTTATCCCATTGGTCATGGAATCAAAATAAACCACTATTTTCCCGGTAAAGATTACAAATACAGCGAAGCAGAGAAAATTAATAATGAAACTATAGAACAGGAATCTAAACCTGTAAGTGAAATGTCTTCTGAAAAACAAGAAACGGCTGTAATCGAAACCGAACTCGAAGGTAAAGCCAAAGACACAAATGTAGCAGAGAAAACGGAAGTTGAAATGCAGCTTATTAAAGAAGAAGCCGATACTCCAGTAGAAAAAATGCCTCCTATAGTATCAATGATTCTAAAACAAGTCCCTAAGGCTGACCCCGAACCCATGGTTACGATACAAGAAGTCGAACCTGCTTTAAAGGACACACAGCTCGAAGATACGCCACAACCAATGCAGGAACAACCATCAAGCATGAAAGAGGATTCAATGTCTGATTCGGAACTAGCATCCTCATATTACCATTCCAGAATTTACTTCGTAAGATATTAGATATCAGAATCATCTCAGCATCGTTGATTTGATTTAAAATGATATTTATTTGTAGCTCTAACTTTTATTTAGGATCGTACGAACGAAAAAGTCAGTCATGCATTGTTAGCTTATATCGGTGTTTAAAGTGTGCAGAAAGTAATTGTTAAGACATTCGACAGCTGTTGTGAAAATAGCTGGTAAAATAAAATAAAATCTGTATAAAACGAATTGAATATTATTTTTATCTCCAGCTCCATCTCTGTTTAAGAATAGAAAGTACAAGCGTATCAAGAACATTCCTAGTACCTCGCCGCTGTACCACTTCAACGTATTATGAGAACTCTTACGTATTGTATTGCTGCCTATAGATGGCATCACCTAATGCTATTTATTTTATGTCTAAAGAGCAATATTTTTTACAACATGATATAACTCGTTTCTTATGTTTAGTCATAGATAAAAAGTAAAATTAAATCTAGTCATTGAAACATTGTTGGAATTCTGCCAAACAGTACATTGTGCGAGGCGTCATGTTCCTTTAGAAATATATAATTTAATTTATCGATTACTTCCAAACACCTACTACTATAGGAATGCCCGAATCCATTAATAATGTAATTTGTAAAAAACAAATAAAACAAAATTATAGTACAATAATCCTTCAACATTTAGATATTAATCAGTTTCTCGACATAATTGTAACGTTAAAACGTTTCTTAACTACGCACCTCATTATGTAGCTAAAAAAGTGTGGAAACCTAATTGTACATTTTACTTAGATGAGAAATGAGACCGAAAACTTTTGAGTGCGTTTGTGTAAGATGTTGCACTTGCACTAGTTACGCTTACGATTCGGTGTATCTGTCGTTTGCACATATATTATCAACAAACGCTTTCGCAAACTACAATTTATTAACTTCATTATTGCAATTTTATTCAATTCTATCATGGATTCCTTGTATGATGATATAAGATAACTTGATAGAATGACAACAAATACCGCATTAACTATAAAATACCACTTATGATAAAAACCCTAAAAAAGAAAAAAAATGCTTTTACCAACGGGGTAACCATTTACAACCTACCTATGAAATAAGAAAAAAATAACTTTCGCAAGCTCCTATCTCCGTGCAATTGTCGAGTGTGATACGACTTTGCAAAGGTTATTCCGTTTAACTAATTTTTTTATGTGATTAAATTACAAATTTACTGTTTTCGGACTTTTTCCTTTATTTGTGCTGGAAGACACTGCATCTTGCCAAATTTCATGATTCTAGGTCAACGGGAAGTGCCCTATAGGTTTTGATTCCCTTTGGATTTCCTTGAAAGTATCAAAATATGTGGCGTAAACGGCCGTATCTTTTGATTGCGGTGACTTAGAAGGTTGATTTTTTCACAGCTTCAAGAGATTGCAGATTTGAGTATTTGATATTAATTTCAACTCGATACCTTCGCGTTCCTAAGAAAAACGTCTTGACAGACAGACAGACAGACAGACAGACAGACAGACAGACAGACAGACAGACAGACAGATGGACAAACAAGTGATCCTATAAGGGTTCCTTTTTCCTTTTGAGGTACGAAACCCTAAAAATAACAAATTTCGCTTTCGGCTTGTTCTGTTTGAAACAAACTAATACGTGAACGTTTTTAGACTTAAAAGCAGAACATTCGGACGCTTAATAAATAGTTTTCTTATAAAAACTTTATAATATTTTACGAAAGTTACAATATAAATGAATTGTCATCTCGCAAAAAGGTAATATACCCGTGTAGGCGACAAAGGGGACCGAGAGACGTGCGGGCGGCAGGCGCATTTTTGTTTTCATTCAATTCACGCCGCCCGCACCTCTCTCAGGCCCCTTTGTCGTCAAGCCCCGCGCCCCTGTGCCGCGCGGGCGACGACTCATTTAAGCGGTCAACCCACAGAACACAGAAAGAGGTTAGAAAGGCGATGTGGGCGGGGCACGCGTGCCGCGCAGTTGAGCAAATGAGCTATTTCAAACACGACTCGCTGTCAGCGCAGTCAGTCGCGAGCGCGATGCGTCACAGTGTCGAGCTGCGGTAAAATCCGGTTTAATTAATTGAAAATGTCGTCTTGTGCAATAATTACGTGCAGGGCCAGAAGCCAAGTATCAAATGTGTCAAAAGCTGGAATTTCTTTTCACAGGTAAGTCTAAAAACGAAGTTATTTAATGGTTTCCCAAAAACTGCCTACGTGACGAAGTAATGAGACTAGTGATGTGGCCAAAGTTAGTGTTATCGACTATAGATAAACAATGTGTTCGATAAGTTATTTATTTTTCTGCATTGATGAATGGACCAAAAAAGCGATAATTAATGATAAGAGTGTTTTAAAAAAATACTTTTAATGCACTTACAGAGCTGCGACCATAATACACCTTAAGCCTGGTTTACAAAGTAACTTGTTAATTCCTCTGAGTTCAGCTTAAGTACATTTGGTCCTGTTATACCCTATTATAACAAGTCTTTTGAATTTATTTATCATTTAAGTTAACTTCTGTATTTTTTATCAATGTTGTTCCTAATAATATAAAAACAATTTACCTAAAAGTGGCGGGCTTGATGTGAAGCCGGTGTATAATGTCTAAACTTAATATTATAATAGCTTGTGGGTTTTTATAACTATATTTAATTTACATAAAAAAGTAAATAAAATATAATAATAAATAACAATATAATGATTAAGTTTCAAAATTACACACGAGAAACTTAAACTTTTTTTTGTATTTGCGCATATTTATAGTAGTTTATGCAACGGTTGCATAATGATAGGCATTAAAATACGAGTGCCGGTTTATGAGACGAGCCGATAGGCGATTTTCATAATAAGATCGCACGAGTGTTTTAAGGCTAAATTATGTACAGTTGCATACTTAACTTTATCTACACACATACTTATTATAAATCCTCCATGATGTGTTCAGAAACAATATTTTCTGACAACAAGTGATTTGTTGCAATCCTGGCTGCATATAAAGAAATAAAAATTAGACAAAAAAACCGCGTAACCCGCCGGACCGACCGCGACCCGCCGGACACAGCGCGCAACCCGCCGGACACAGCGCGCAACCCGCCGGACACAGCGCGCAACCCGCCGGACACAGCGCGCAACCCGCCGGACACAGCGCGACCTGCCGGACACAGCACGCAACCCGCCTTACACAGCGCCTGATTAACTACGAAATAGTAGTATACACTTCAAAACGCGGCATAGAGGGCGCGATACATCATCGATAACTATTATCGATATGCTCGAGGCCTAGTGCAAATGTAAAATAAATTGTTTTTGTCAATGAAGCGGTATGGGCGGGGCAACGGCTGGCTATTCGAACGCACGAATCACGAGCGGACTTTGGTTATTGTGGGTGTGTGCGTATTCTCGTAGTTATTTCGTTTGCGCTAGTAGTTGTAACGTCGAGCGGGGATGCTTCGGCGACAGCGGTTTCGGTACGAATTATGGCAGACGGCCTTTCTAACCTCTTTCTGTGTTCTGTGGGTCAACCTATAGCCTCGCAAGCGCGTGCAGCACGCACGTGACGCGCGACCGATCGCGGTGCGACGTCACTATGTTGTACTGCATTGGTGTGAGTGGTATAGATATAAGGCGGGCGGGACGTGAGAAGAAAAACTGCGCCTCTATTCGGGAACGCTAAGTGATGTCGTGCGAGCGAGCGAGATTTTTCTTCCTGATCTTGGCCCTAAGATCAGTTTTCTTGCCGAAAAAAAAACGGGACTACAGGCCCGCGCAGCGCGCACCCGTTCTCTATTCATATATATTTTTATTTTATAAATTTTTGTTATTATTTTGAATTTAGAGGAAAATCTCGCGATCGCAAAATTGTATCATGAATGCAGTGACTTTATAGTCAGTGCACTTGCACTTATAGCCTTTGTGGCACCTAGTTTGTTTCAATTCCTTATTCTCGACTCCACTTTAAGTAACCTCTCGTTAAAATCATCCTTGCATGAATATTTTATAGCTTATTGTATTGACCATCACCAGACTATATCAAATCGATAAACGTATCAAACAATCATTTTGTTTTAATTGTTAGCTGTGTATAATCGGCGTCATTGAATTTTGTGACCCTGGAATAAATAGTAGTGGGTAATAAAAATATTTTAAAGATTTTTTATATGACTATCCATAATATGTAAGTGACTTCTTATTTAACTACATTTAGCTCATTATGGCACGAATTAATGCACAAATTATGCAATTCACGCGTTCACATACACTGCTCACTGTCTTTCCCATTTTCATACTTGCTTCCACGGAAGTCAGCTATACGTAATGTAATATCCTGTTCCCGGCGGTGATTTTTTTGTGTGGAAGTCAAAAAGGTTCTGCTATCTTGTTCGCAGATTGTAACGTTGATGTACGATTGCAATGAATTGGTGTAATCTTCAATCACGTCTGCATACGGTTTTATTTTATAAAATTCAATTTCTTGATATTAGTCGAAGAATTCGCCGCGTCAAATATCTACGGCCTACGATGAAGTTGGAAATGTAAATGTTTACTCCCCAGCAGTAATATTACATACATACATCTTAACAGTATCAGCTCAAAACAATCCATAAAATTACAACTGAAACTGGCGTTCACGTGGAGAATGCATAATTATACTAACTTTTGTCAACACAGCGCCTCTATTCGGGAACGCTAAGTGATGTAGCGACTCGCGAGCGACATTTCTCATCCCGCTCTTCCGCACGACGCGTAATGCGAGTCTCGCTCGCGGGTCACTGCAGTATCACTTAGACTTTCTCGAATAAGCGCCCAGCATAAAGTACTTAACACATTGTAATACGATATCAAGAAACAAAAAAAAAACAATGATTTAGACTCATTATAGTAACGCCTTTGCGAGGAAAATTATGTAAAAAAATAAGAAAAAATTATAAATAAAAATATATGAATAAAGAACGGGTGCGTGGGCCTTGAGTACCGTTTTTTTTCGGTAAGAAAAACTGATCTTAGAACCAAGATCTGGAAGAGTGGGATCAGAAATCGCGAGTCGCTATTAATAGAGGCGCAGTTTTTCTTCTAACGTCGTGCCCGTCTTTTCTCTTTACCGCTCACACCAATGCAATACAACATAGTGGCGTCACACCGCGACCACACGCGCTTCACAAGCGTGCCGCACGCGCTTGCGAGGCTAGACGCCATGTCGCCATGACGCCATGTCGCCCCACGCCGTGTGAGCGGGATAGATCACGCGCGCTGCCGCACCCGCAATGTGACCCGCAATGGTTCTAAAGAGGACTGTGAACCAAAGGCAAAAATCACCCTTTTCATAAAAAATGCGATAACGGTTTTCACCCCTTAAATGTTAACCGATTATGACCAATTTTTGATAGGTAGTCAGTCAGAACAAAATCTAGGTCTATACGTTTTTTTTTTAATTTGGATTAATGATCAAGAAAGTCAAATAATGCCGAAATTAGATTTTTATGAGAATACTGAAACCACAATAAAACTGAATTTAAAGATTTTTGTGCGAAAATGAAAACGTACAGACCTAGGTTTTTGTTCTGACTGACAACCTATCAAAGATTGGTGAACATCAGTTAACATTTAAGCTTAAGGGTTGGAAATCGTTATCGCCTTTTGTATGAAAAGCCGTAGGTTCACACTTCTCTTAATTGAGCTTCCACTGGTTCTAGTTTTAGGAGAGCGGAGTGATTTTCAAACTTATTGCAGTTATTCAAATAATTACATAATATATTAAGCAATTAATGAGTTTGGCTCCTCTGCTGCACTGGGAGTGAAGAAATAGCATAGAATGCGTGCAGATGCTTATCATCCTGGCATGTCGTAAAAGTCGACTAAGGGACGGGTCCTCTCCAACATGGTGGACTATCTGTATGAGCGATGGGCTGATCACCTGTCACCATACGGTTCATCATACCATCTTAGGACTAATTAATCGAACGAGGCCACAAGTAGTCTTGTGGCTCTGCCCACCCCATTAGGGATTTCGGGCGTGATGCTATGTATGTATGTATGTGTAATTAATGAGTTTCTTTGTCTAATTTTAGTTTATTTTGTAATGAATCCTCATATTGTCAGTCTACAAATCAGTTTTATAATAATTATTTTTGTGCCCGTCGGTTCGAAGATTCAATATTTTAAATACGTCTATTATAAACACAGATTACGATGGTTACCGTCAAACATTTAAAACATGTTCCTCATTCTCACAAAATATAGCTCTTTGTTAGGCTTGATTTGCACAAAAAACAGTTATATGAGCGCGACGGGAGCTTATTTTCGTACAGGGTTCTGTAGCAACGTTTAAAACAATATTTTTTAAAAAGCATAATTTTACAATAATTTCTTTGCTATTTCTGTAAGTAATAAAATCGGTGGACCACTGTTGTTAGCTCGATAGCTGTGATAATTTTCCTTGTAATTTGATATAATAGCTTAACTAACATTAAATTTGTCTGAAAATGAAAATGAAAATATTTATTTTGCAAGTATACCTGGCCACCTGGGCTCTTTTACATGTCTGAATCTACCAGCGCTTCGACAGGTGACATCTGCTGACAAGAAACGCCGCAAGAAACTCAGCAGTAAGTCTTTTTTCAACTTTGGCAGTACAGTTTTATCTAAAAACTAAAACAAAAAGTGCAACATAAAAACCTAATGGGTACAAATTAATTCTAATAAATAACTAATAAGGGAGATGTATAGTCTCCGCGTCTGGAAAAGTTAAGTGACTTAGAGATGTATAAAGTCTCTAAGGGTCATAATAATAAAAATAAAAATTGAAGCAAAGAAACATCTAAATCGATAAATGTAGGTTAAATGGAGGTGTAGACAGTCTCCACGGTCAAGTATAAAGATGGAGATGTAAGTTCTCCAAATATCAAAAGAAACAATTTGAAATATAATATTTCATGTCCTAACAATACAAATATACGAAAATGAAAAACTATCAAATATAGTATAGAGAACACTATGAAGTCTCTCTAGTCAGGTTCAGATATCGCACAAAACTAATAAATTAAACAATAACCAATTTTAATGGTCCTTGCGAGCATGAACCGTCCGGACCCCACAGCTCTAACTTCGTAGGTACCAAAGTAATAGCTGTATTTTTCGTAAAAGAAACACAATCCACTATTGGAACACACTATCCATTATTGGTATTATCACCAAATGTGTGTGTGTGTGTGTGTTTTTTTTTTCTGTCTATATGTTTGTTATCACTCAGCTCCGTAACGGCTGAATGGATTTTCATGTAACTTGGTATACCTACAGACTTGGTATAAGATGATGATGACATGATATATTATAACTATAACAAATCAATTTACATACATATAGCGCACCTTAGGTCCTGGAAAAAGGGCATACAGTACTTTGCCGGAAAGTTCCCGAGGATAACTGCAACCGAGTTCAACGCGGACGAAGTCCCGGGCAGAACCATGTTATAACTAGCTGTGCCCGGCCGGCATGAGTTGCAAATTTCTTTTTTTTATGTTGGTCTAAACCTTCCCGGGCGCACGCACGACTATTAACCAATGTTTCATCTTAATCATATGAATAGTATATGTACGCATAGGAGAAGAACAAACGAACATTTATAGAGTAGATTATGGGTTTAAATGCATAATTTGAAAAGTTAAGGGAAATTTGTTACTGTTAATACCCATACTATCTTCAACTCCCTTTTCACCCCCTTCAAGTTTTATTTCCCTTAATATAATATCGAAAACCGCATTAAAATCCGTCCGGTAGTTTAAAAGTTTATTTAGTAAACAGACATACAAATTAAAAACGGGATGGGATGTGTTGTGTTGCTTATTCTGAAGCCTCCAATAGGTTTTTTTCATTATTATCTCAATGTGCAGACTTTTTCCACTTTACGATTATATTGGTATACTAAAATGTAAACATTTTACTATAATTTCAAAAACCCTTTTTCTACCGATACCAAATCACATGTAACTTGCCAAGTTCAACCTAAATTATTTATCAAAGCTAAGAGCTTAGATTAGGCAGCTGTAATAATTGTAATGATATCAGTTTGATCAGCCTCTCACTTAATGTCCATTTTTCTGTTCATACTATTAGCCATATCAAGTTGCGACACCCAATTGTAAAGATTAGATTGGCAACGCGCTATTACTGTGATCTGATCGGATATCGTCGGGAATAGAGCCCCTCCACCGCTTATGTTTTGTTAGTTATATAAAAAGAGTGCACTATCAGAGCAATACCATTCAAGTACAGGCGTTTGTATTCGAAGCAAAATGTTCTCCAAAGTAAGCTCGCGTTCCAACATTGAAAAAGCTTGCGTAGCGTAACTGATGGGACTTGTTTCGAAAATGTAATTATCGTTAGTTTCTTTGAGATCCATTTTAATTATTTTTAATTTTTCATCAGATCGTGGTGGTGTGCGGTTTGATGGCGGTGTGCCAGGCTGGTCTGTTGCACCACGCACCGGCAGTGTCACACCAGAACATCGTGCACCACGAGCAGAGCGTGCACCACGAGGCACCCGTGCACTACGCCGCCGTCCACGCCGCGCCGGCGTACCATGCCGCCCCCGCTCACGCTATCCACTCCGCTCCGGAGTACCACTCTGCCCCTGTTCACACCATCCACGCCGCCCCGGAGTACCACTCTGCCCCTGTCCAAGCTGTCCACGCCGCACCTGTCCACGCCGCCCCCGCCCATCATGAGGACCATTATGTTGATGAATACGTAAGTGCTTTGATCTTGTTGATGTAATACAATAGATAACCAGAGATTTGTTATCCGACGCTTCGATAACCTGAAGGTCACGTTTTATTTATTTGCTAGCTTCCGCCCGTGACTTGGTCCGCGTGGCCACCCTAATCACCTAGCGGTATGAAATATACTTTACGACACATTCTCATACACCTACCAAATATACATAAAAAATTTCATAAAAATCGGTCAAGCCGTTTCGGAGGAGTGCGACCACAAACACCGTGTCACGAGATTTTTATATATATATAGACGTATATTCTTTATTGATTTGCTTTTAAGAGCCTAATAAAAGTGATCCATACTGGACCATGATGATTTATCTACATTCTTGGCACTAAACTGTACCTTCTGTTTCAAAGCCGCATACCTACCCAAATGTTTATCATCAAACAGCATCTATATCTATCGCAGAATTAATCTGTCAGTTTTAAGTTAATTCGTTCACAATATGTTATTCTTTAAGGTATTTGAGTTGGGTCTTATTGCCTGAATTAAATAAATGCATTCTATACTATTGTGTATTTTGTAGGCTCACCCCAAATACGGTTACTCATACTCCGTGGAGGACCCCCACACCGGTGACCACAAATCCCAGCACGAGGAAAGAGACGGTGATGTCGTGAAGGGCGAATACTCCCTGCTGCAGCCCGATGGCTCCTTCCGCAAGGTGACCTACACCGCTGACCACCACAACGGGTAAGAATGACAAAATCATTTGATTCTGAACCTTAATCAACTTAATCTTTGTCGAAGCCTATTTATTGTTTCCCAAAATTCCCGTGCCGAATTGGAAATAGTCATTGGCTTTTGTCAGCGTTATCAGGATTTAATATGACTATGTTGGAAGCTGCATAAGAACAATTTTTATATAAACTTTGTTAAAATGACCATTGTTTTCTCGACAGATTCAACGCCGTGGTACACAACTCCCCGCCAGTCATCCATCACCATTAAGACGACCTATTTACCCAATCTGTGATATTAGAGTTAATGTGTTCTAGTTTTGCCACTAAGTCCAGTCCCGTGTTCCATTTGTTCTCATTTTCACTAGTGCGTATCATGTTATGAAATTTCATATTATATTACTCGGTATGGCGCGTGAGCTACAAAAGTAACCGCATATCTAATGTAGCCACGCCCTTGTTATTCTTGCGAGTATAATTTTATTATCTTCTCTGTAGTTTAGAACCTTTTCGAAATAGCAGTTCTGTTATTACCTCAAACCAATGTAACCCTTAGATACTTCTAGTAAATAAATACTTATTGTGTAATAGTCAAAATTTTAATAAAGATACTTAATAAAAAAAGTTTCATTCTTTCCACACAATAGGTTCCAAAATGCCTGGATACCTTTCCTAGCCGTAATGTCATAAATCCTAGCCTTCAGCAATGCAGTGTTGCTATACTCGCACATGTTAATTGTTACTACAGACCACTGGAGCGTGGGAACTATCAGATGGCATCCAAAATGCATATCAAAGTATTACCATACAATGCCTGACCAAAATAGGGAGTGAAAGCTGCTCTACGTCGCTGCATCTGAAACAGTGGTAACATGCATTACTAGCCTTTACTAGATTACAAAGTTTCGACATTCTGCAATCGAGATCTCCGATATCTGAACGAAACTAATTAACGGGGACTGTAATAAGAACTCAGCTGTCGACACGAGAATAGCCTAATTACATTGAGATATTGACCGTAATACATTTTTTTTTATCTGCAAATGTACGCATTATCAATGACAATAATTTATAAAATTGGTATGTGTATAGAATGACTGCTTGATTTAGTGAACTGAGACTATTTCAACGTTGAGTAAGATCAGACAGAAAAAAAAATGACAACATTAAATCTGGGCTGCGCATAATTAATCACAGATGATACTTTTTTATTACACGTACTTAAGGCTGCCTTAACAGATCTCAGCTTGATTCTACATAAATCGTTAACTTTAAAATTAAACGTATAATTATCAACTATGTTTTCAAAACATTATTCCATGAATCGATGACGCGATGCCTTGCAAGATGCAATACACTGACATTCAAGTTCTCGAAAAGTACTTAAAGTAATTAAATCTGACCGAGTGACCAAATGATATATGTGGTATGAAATTAATCAAAATTTTCGCAATTTATTTAACTACATTTTATTCTGATCAAAACCTCATTATGTATTTAGATAATAAAATTATTCAAGTAACACGGGGCTAGAGAGGTTTTTGTCAATCTTAATAATAACAGTCGTTACTATTTATGAATAGACGATTGTTCAACAAAGAATTCAAACCAGGCATTGCATACAAGAAATTTGTCAAACTTACAATAGGTCAAACATGAATATTTTACCAATTTGCAATATTCAATCTCGTTATTATTTTTGTTTTTCCGTGTTGCCAAATACAAGGATTAGGATATTAGGTTTTTAGATATGTTGATGTAGATAATAGTAGTTTATGCAACGGTTGCATAATGATAGGCCTTAAAACACTAGTGTGGTTTTATGAAACGAGCTTTTAGCGAGTCGCACGTGTGTTTTAAGGCCAAATTATGCAGAGTTGCATACATAACTTTATCTACACACATATTATAAATCCTCCATGATGGGTTCAGAAACAATATTTTCTGGCAACAAGTTATTTGTTGCAATCGTGGCTGCATATTTCCGATATCCGGCGCATTTTCACATCACACACACTCCGAGAAGACTACTTAATATTCATATTTTCAACTAAAATGTAAATTTCACATGAACTTTTTCTATTCAATTCAACAAAATTCTACTTTCGTTCAGCAAAACGTCAACGCGGCGCGGCGCGTCAATAATGGCGGCCGTCCGTCAAGACCATTTTTTTTTTAAATCATAGACAAACGAATGAAGCCTCTATTCTCACGTCACTCGAGATCAAATATTGTGCAGTTTATATTAAAAAAACATACTGAATTGACGTTTCGTATCAATAACTGTTTTAATATCTATGGATACTAGAATAGAGACGCACTTGAGTTTGACAGCTGTTCCAAATTTAATCTCATTTCTTTACTAAAAACGATAAAGAAGTCATGTTATTTCTTCATCGCAGCATTGGTTTTTCCTAATTGGTTGTCAAAATGGTGGTCATTTCCTATGGTTTTTGATTAACCAATGGAGGTTTTATGATATGGGTGTAGATAAAATAAAATTTATTCGTTTTTTTATCATACAAATCTATTGTCAAAGTTACACTTGAAATAAATAGATTCTTAATGAAAATTTTCTTATTTAAATTGGTATTTAATTCAAAACCAGCGTTTCGAAAATCTAATCGATTGCAACTTTATTACGGACCACATTAATTGTGTAAGTTCTCGATTATTTTTTAGTCTTCTCACGGTGAAAAGAGAGACGGAACTCTTTAATCCCTAGAAATCAAATTAATGATGCACTTCTATGTAAGCTATAACGACACACTTTTTGAGCGTGAAAAGTGTAAAGCAAAAGTTTATTCGTATTAAACCGTCAGACAGAGAAGATATCCAATCAATATTGATTATTCCTCAGTGTTTCATGCACTCTACATCTGAATATCATGATTGATAGCCCTCAACCCTCGTCAATATGGAATTATTCTGTCAGTACTTTTATAACATGCATTATGTATGAACTGCACCCCAAATCAATTTCTCGTCTCAAGTCTTGCAAAAATAAAAACATTATCTCGTTGATAAAAGATAAGGTTCCCTCAGTTGGGCAATTATATAATTTAATAATGACATTGGAATTGGTTTGAATGCATTTGATATTGCGTGAGTGGGCGCCCGCTCGGGCATTGATACGAATCAGTCACGGCGCCAAGGTCATTAGACGCATCGCGATAACGCAAGCAACTGAGAGAGCTTAATACAATAGAAGTATCCACCTGGGGCGACCGTTGTGCATCCCGAAGAGATACAAGATCTCACTACCCAAAGCATCTGAAACTTCCTGCATGCAACGGAATTAAGCAGTGAACTAAGGAAAGGGCTGCCACAATAGATCAGCAATGGTCGAAGCGGCACATATATGGCCCAGTTTAACCAACAATAATAATAATGATACTGAGCTTTAAACTTTGGCAGCGCCATTTTGTCTAAAGCAAAAACAGCCGCCAAAAAACTTGGCATCCTCTCTAAGGTGCGGCGCTACTTCACACCGGAACAGTTGCTCTATCTGTATCAAGCACAAGTTCGGTCATGTATGGAGTATTGCTGTCACCTATGGGATGGTTCTGCCAAGTATCAGCTGGATGCGATGGACTCTGTGGATCGCAGGGCTAGGAGGTTGATTGGTAACGACACGCTCGTCAGAACCAAACTCCAAAGTCTGGAGCATCGGCGTAAGGTTGCCAGCCTTTCGGTTTTTTATAAGGTGTATTTTGGTGAGTGTGCACAGGAACTACATGACCTAATCCCACCAGCCACATTTTGCCACCGGACCACCAGACGTCGGGAGGGTTTTCACCCACATGTAATTGAATTTCCTAGGAGCCGTACTAAACGGTGTGCGAAATCCTTTTTGGTTCGCACCGCTAAGGTGTGGAACACTCTCCCGGCGTCTGTATTTCCTGAATTATACAATCTTGATGTCTTCAAGGTAAGAGTGAATAGGCATCTTCTGGGCAAGCGTGTTCTATCCTAAACCCTGTCTTCGCTTTCCATCAGGTGAGACTAGGGTCAAACGCATGCCCAGTCCTTCATAAAAAAAAAAAAAAATAGTGTATTTTTAGTCTGCCTGTGTTGTATCCCAAAGCTTTGGATTTTACACTTCCCTGTTTTGGACTGAAACCGGCCAATAAGCGCTTCCAAATCATTGTAAATACGAATTGTATAATTTGCAATTGCGTCTTCTACGTTTGGGCAAAACCGGCGAAGAAGCTCTATAAGCCGTATTATTGATTAATAAAATTAAGACGATCGAAGTGCAATTGAATGAAAGGTGTCTGATATTTGTATTCATAGAAACCATTGAACAATTTTACAGTAGTTTTATTGCAGCAAATTAAAGCATAAAAAAACATTGGCCTATTTTTATAATCCCTATAGTGCCTATTTACCTCAAGATAACTTAAATAGTTTTATGTAGGACTGGGGCCAATTCGAAAGTGTGTTCGCTAAATTTAAAAGTCGCTAATTTGAAATAAGAAACGTCAAACTCAATTTTGACTGCTTGGTGCGGCACCAATGTGTATGTGTGTGTGTGTGTATGTGTGTGTCCAATTCGAAACGGTGTCTACCAAATTTAAAATTTCCTAAACTTAAAATAATAAACGTCAAACTCGATTACAGTAATCGAGTTTGACGTTTATTATTTTAAGTTTAGGAAATTTTAAATTATTTATTATTTTAAGTTTAGGAAATTTTAAATTTGGTAGACACCGTTTCGAATTGGACCCAGTATACATAGATAAAAGCAAGCAACAGGAGCAATAATTTCATGCTATAAATTACTCGTATTTGGATAAGAGGTTTTACATCTCTCACATGCAACAACGAACAATCTTTGACCGCAGTATCACTTATTCCTTGTACCGCGATTGGAGCTCTTAACCTATGTGGTTTGTTTTAGTAGGTGACCACATTTTCGCAACATCCTCGCGAGCACCTTGCGTGTTGCGTGTTGGCTGCGAGACTTCAAACTTTACATAGTAGTTAGGAGACTTACTCTTAGCCAAAGGAGCTAAAGTTACTACAAATGCCCTAGGCCTGCGTTTTTTAACTGGTGGGTCGCGACCCCCGGAGAGGTCGCAGGCCTTTGCTCAGGGGGTCGCAAAAGCTTGCTAAGGGGTCGCGGGCGCAAGCCAGGTTTTTAAATACCTCGTCGTTGAAACCACTGGTATAGTATTAATACGGTCATGGGGGGTCGCCAGATTTTTTTACTTGTAAAGGGTTCAAAATAGTTTAAAATACTGCCCTAGGCTATCCAGCATTAGGTGATGGTCCTAAGATTTTTTCAGGGAGAAAATCACAATCACAAATGTATAGTATTAATTATGACCCGCGCCTCTATTTGGGAACGCTAAGTGATGTTGTAGCGGCTCGCGAGCGTAATTTCTCATCTCACTCTTCCGCACGACGCGTAAATGCGTAAGAGCGAGATGCGAGTCTCACTCGCGGGTCGCTGCAGTATCACTTAGACGTTCCCGAATAAACGCCCTGCGCCTTTATTCGGGAACGTCTAAATGATATTGTAGCGACTCGAGAGCGAGATTCGCATTCCACTCTTAATTACACATCGTGCGGAAGAGTGAGATGAGAATCCCGCTCGCGAGTCGCTACAATATCATTTAGACGTTCCTGAATAGACGCCCTGTTATATTAGATGGTAAGTGGATGGTAATACTAAATATTATTTGGTTACTTATGTACTCCTCCTCTGCTGCACTGGGAGTGAAGAAATAGCATAGAATGCGTGCAGATGCTTATCATCCTGGCATGTCGTAAAAGTCGACTAAGGGACGGTCCTCTACAACATGGTGGATTATCTGTGATGGGCTGATCACCTGTCACTACACGGTTCATCATACCATCTTAGGACTAATTAATCGAACGTGGCCACAAGTAGTCTTGTGGCTCTGCCCACCCCATTAGGGATTTCGGGTGTGATTCTATGTATGTATGTATGTACTTATGTATTTGTGAAGCCTTTTAACTAAAAAGGAAGTGAAACGATATAGCCAGCTATTTATTGCCTTTTCACAACCTTGACAATCATTCTTTAATTTCACACATGTTTTTTATGCAATATGTCAAAAGGTTGTCACGGCAAGGTTTGATTAAGCACAGTCTGAGAGCACGCAATGCTTGTGAGACAAATTGCCCTTAGTCCAGTTAAAGCTGTTGTATTTTCAATTATCAGCAGATGTTAATAAGAATGATTTTCATGTCGCTTGATTTATTCGGTGTATGTATGTAAAGTTATGTGCAGTGACCTTCGCAGAAAGGCAGGCAGTTATTGAAGCGATCGAGTTCGTTACGTAGCGACCGGGGGAAATATGCAGAGCGTATGCCGCTGGCACACTGGGTACTGGAGCAAGGTGATCATTTATTAAAAAATATCAAAATATTGGGTCCAATTCGAAACGTAGTCTTCTTAATTTAAAATTTCCTAAACGTAAATAAAAAACATGAATCTCCATTTTGTATCGCACCAAGCTGTCTAAATTTAGTTTGAGGTTTTTTATTTTAAGTTTAGTGACTTTTAAATTTAGCGAAAACACTTTTGAATTGGCCCCATTAAGAAAGAATTAAAAATATCAATAATCCAACTACAATAAATATTTTAATAGGGGTAAATTTAAAAATCAGAAATACCTCTTTATAACACTTCCCTATCTAAGATAAAATTAAAAAGAAAAGGCGTTCCAATTCGAAACGGCATCCACTAAATTTAAAATTGTCTGAACTTAAAATAAGAAATGTCAAATTCAATTGTGTATAGTGCCAAGCTGTCAAAATTGAGTCTGACGTTTCTTATTTCAAGTTTAGCTACTTTTATAAAGCGAACACACTTTCGAATTGGCCCCAGCATTTAATTTAAATGATATCTTTTTGGCATACTAGCGGCTGTCTGTTAAACGATTTCGGGCCATCGTAAGTACATTCTTTGACAACAAGGCCGTCTTACCGTGGTTTACCTGTAACGCAGGTTTTCTTGGGTGAAGGAACCTTGCATTTAATATTGCACTTCGAATAAGTCTGGACTGCTTTTAGCAACTATTAACAAAAACAGAGCTTTCAAATATATTTATCAGGTTTAGTGACCGAGAATGGGCTTCGCAACTTTGTAAGGAATTGATTCCACCCGCAGACGGCTTCTCTGTACAGTTTTTTGCTTTTATTTTCTGTACAGTTTATGCTATGAATTTTCGACGGTATAACTACCAGGTTAGTCGCTCATAACTCGTGACCCAATAAAGTCTACTTAGCCGTGATACATTTATTTTTATTTTCATTATTATATGCTTTTATTTAAGGTATTTCCTGATGTTTAGTACATATTTACGGTTTTGGCTGGAGAGCGTAACTCTGACAAAAATGTAACCTCAATATTTCCTAAACTGTCTCCCAAATCTTAAAATTGATAATAAAATACACATATATTTTTTCAAAGAGCTTTTATGGACACACGGGTTAGTGTATCCTAAAAAATTCAATTTAGCTAATTGTATTCTTTGTTTTTGTGCGTCATAAGACCACTTAGTAGATATCTATAATTGTGGAAAATTTCAGCATTTACTATTTTAATAGTCTTCGACAAAATATAGATATTACGTACACATAAATAGACAGACCAATAAACAAGATAGATAGATGGATAAAACAAAACTATAAATGTTCCTTGTTTGACTACGGAACCTTAAAATGATTTAATGACTTAATAAGCCTTCATCGCACCGAACGGGATAATGGGCTAAGTGTAGCAAGGCCCTGCGTTGCGCAAGAGTTTACCAGAGCACTCGGTGTAACCTAAAGCGCTACTTTCTTACCGGCTGATATAATTCGGACTCGTTTACACACACGGACTTGAAGCAACCGTGATTTTTATTGCACACACTATTGTAGCAAAGGGCACCCCTCGCTACACTCACCTATTTTAAAAACGGTTTTTATTCACTTTATTTAATTAATATACTTTTAACATATCTAAATTTATCAGTTATCCTGTTAAATTACTTTTAATTTTTTTTAACTTACATTTAAAATTGTCTTATTCATTTATTGCGTTATGTGGTTACATGAGGTCTTTAAACCGTCCGGAAATAAGCCCTAAACAGGCACTGCATTTACGTATGTTTTATAGTAGTAGGTACATTACAAAAATTAAAGAATATTTAGATTACCATGAACCTTAAATAAGTTCCATTTTACATTACTTTTATTCAGAATATAATTCTGTCTTATTTCTACATTTCAATATTTCCAACTATCCGCGCTATGAACATAGTAGATTCGTTAATGGGATGTTAATAGCATTGTGTTTACCATAGTATTATTTTTATCAATGGTGAATATATAATATTCCTTTCCTATCATGAGTGAAAGTGACGAATTAAAAATTATGATACCTTTAATAATTTCTTGCATTTGCCTTTACCGCTTGATTTAAATTTATAGAAAAGGACGCTGTTAAAAATATTATACTCATAGAGGTAGATAATCCAGGGTTCAGGCTACTCCATTCCACCCAACCTCCCAATTCCGTTGTGCAGTTTCAGCGTGAAGAAGTAACAAACATATACACACTCACTAACTCACTCATAAACTTTCGCATTAATAATATTAGTGTAATAACCTATAAATAACCTATCATGAAATAATATTTAGATTACAATGTAACTAAAGCTTAGGTCTCCGTGTAGGCCCAGAGTAGATTAAAGACGAATCGACGAGTTTTTTACCCGATTGCGCCAGAAGGAGGGTAATGATTTTCCTTCATCCAATAGCTCTGTTATAATTACCAAGCGGCCCCATTTTCGCCCGCGGTATTTCCCCTTCCAGTTTAACCTCTAAGGGATGAATTTTCTAAAATTCATTAAAGAGGATGTAAGCATCCTACAAAAGACCTTCCCGCCATATCAATTATATTTTTAGGCTTCATAGTTCCTAAGATTTGTTGCTTAGTCAAAATGGTATATTTATACATTTAGATTAATCATGCAGAACTATACCTAATAATAATAATAATAATAATAAATCAGGGGACAATTTTTACACAAATCAATCTAGCCCCAAAGTAAGCTCTAAAGGCTTGTGTTATGGGTACTAGACGACGATATACATACTTATATAGATAAATAAATACTTAAATACATAAGAAACATCCAAGACTCAGGAACAAATATTCGTGCTCATTACACAAATATTTGCCCTTACCGGGAATCGAACCCGGGACGCTGGCATCGGAAGCAGAGTCACTACCAACTAGGCCAAACGTGTCGTCTAATGGCAAATCCATAATACGAAAGAACTATATTTATCATGAAAATTCTATTATTACCTTTATTTTTATTATAATTCATAACAGTCTTATAAATCTACGTTAATTAAGTCACCGTTCTAGGTCGTAGGTACGTAATGTGAGTAAAAACTGTAAGCTAATGCCTTAAAATTTCTAACGCCTCCATAACCGCAAGGCTATTGGTGCGGTTAACTATCCGGTTATTTATAGCAGAGCAAATTAATCGCTAACAATCTCTAATGTATTAATACTGTCACTCTAAGAGGGGCAATTATTGTAAAGTTATTACTTACGTAATTATGTTTCCAACTTGCCACCTAAAGCTAAAATGCTATAAAGTTATCAATGCCTTAATTAAGAAATTGATATGACGTGACGGAATTAAGCAAAATTTAATTCATTATATATATTTCCGACTTAAAAATATGCCAACTAAAAAGGGCTTCTACACAGAGCTTTACCATAACCTTGCCGAAAAATTAAAAGAGTGACAATGAGGTAATGCACCTAAAGGTAATCGAATACGGCGGAATCGCATGTCGGGCCGGTTTTGAATATCGGGTGACATGCGCCCGCGCCGCATCTGAAGTATAAAACTACCACGCCACCGGGGACCTTATCAATCGAGTCCCAACATTCGGTACAGCACCAACATGTACTCCAAAGTGAGTGCTTTACAAATTGCATAATTTTAAAACTGTTTACAATTATTATTTTCTTAAATTGCACTAAGTATCAATTATTAATTCGACTTCTTCTACAGATCGCCGTTTTCAGCGCCCTGGTGGCGATTTGCTCCGCTGGAGTAATCCTGGACGATGGCTATAGCCATGGCCATGGCCACGCTGTCTCTTCCCAGAGCATCGTCCGCCACGATCAGCCCTCTCACCAAGAGAGCCACTACGACGGTCATTACGCCGCCCCCATCCAGCAAACCGTCTACCAGCACGCCGCCCCTATTGCCCAGCACACCGTCTACCAACACTCCGCTCCCGCTATCATTGAACAGAACTCTCACGTACAACACTACGAGCACAGCTCTCCTCTGTACACCACCCACCACGCCTCCCCCGTCGTCCACTACGCCGCCCCCGTTGTTCACCACGCTGTCCCTGAGGTCCATCACCACGTTGCCCCTGTTGCCGCCATCGCGGTAGGACATGGCCACCATGAGCAAATCGAAGAGCACGTAAGTCTCAAATAATTTTTGACTCATTGACCTAGAACTACGCTCAAATTTGCAAATATTTTCCTAACCATATTACTTAGTATTACTAGATATCTTATTTCTTACGAAATTATTAAAATATTCTACGCGAACAATTATTACCAACACACGCACCTAAATTTACTAACACAAAGAAAGTGAAAGGCATACAGTCTGCTAATAATATGATTAAAAATGAGATCAGTTAGTACAACCCAATTAATGTTTATTGTGTAAGCTCCTTGTCATTATAAGACTATAGAAAGTTTTGCAACACCGCATCGACAATCTATCATGCTGCGATTCGGATTAATGTCTATTTATCAAACACTCCATTACCTAGTTGAAATATTATATTACCTATTACCTATTCGCGTTAATCAAATAGCTCACATTAATCAAGGTTATTAAATAATTTCATACAAATAATCTTATTTAGTCTATGCAACAAAAATTGTTTTTCAAATATTTTTAACAATTATTCGTCATTTCAGGGCCCTGCCAAGTACGAATACGCTTACTCCGTGGAAGACCCCCACAGCGGCGACCACAAGTCTCATCACGAAACCCGTGAAGGTGATGTCGTGAAGGGCGAATACACCCTGCTGCAGCCTGATGGCTCTGTCCGCAAGGTCACCTACACCGCTGACCATCACAACGGGTAAGAAAGAACCAATTCATTTTACAGCATAACCTAAAATCATTATTTTGCATATTTAAAATCATACATAAGAACCTGTTTCATGATGCAAGGATGAGTGTTAATTTACACGGAATGCAAAAAAAAACCAAGTCAAGATGCGGTAGTAAGTTGGTACAATGACCTAGACATGCGATCATTCATCTTAATTCAATTCAATGTAATGCATCTACCCATTCATATGGTGCACGTTATACACCGCACACTCGTCGCGTTATGTAAAGAAATATGCACTATGTTAAGGCCAAAACGAAGTTAGCGAGACTAATTACTTTTTGCGTAGACAAAATTACATCTCTTTATCTTCTATCGAATGTTGTTTCGGTCGATAACTTCGATAGCATCGCTGTTTGCAGCAATCCTGAAATCAAATGGACTCTAACCTATCTTCAGTCTATTATCTATTCTAGTGTTCAGTCCACGTTTCTAATAAAGTTACGAATTTTTACATTAATTCAAACATTGCAGGGAACATCTACTATTATTTCTAACGTCGACCCATGTATAATATGAAATGAACATAATATAATAAAATCTGTTTTAAAATATTTATTCAGTTATATCGATTTTGATGGCTCAACTGACGAAATTGACTCAGATGTCGTGCATCGATTAGAATTGATTTATCTACTTTAGAATCTATACTGCTTCATCTGATAGACATAACATGATGTATTTTTTGTAAGTTATTGTCACGACGATTGATGGGGATCTTTCATAAGGTTGCGGTTCCTACAGAGCTGTGCGAGGCGGCTAAGCGATGCGTGACAAACAAATCCTCCAATAGGAATGTATGGTTCAAGACGGAACAACGCATTTAACACTGATTGGTGATTTTTTCTCACTCACCACTCATTTTCCGCGCACAGCTCTGGTAGAAATGCAGCCTAAGAAGGTCTGGCTCAATTTATGGCATAAATAGTATTTAGAACAGTTAGATACTTGTGATAATCGAATCAAACCCATCCCTTAGATCATCACTACCAAAGGCGAAAACTTTTAAAGAATTAGGTTGAAGTCCTGGTACAGTACCAGTTTTAAACAACAGCACCTTTAGTATTCACCCTTAAGTCGTTGAATCCAACCCTACTCATAGGTTATTCATACAATAATGCAGCAACATGTTAATGCATCTCTGCAATGCTGACTGATCCACCACAGATCATTTAATTTATTTCCTTATTGTTTGTTTGTGTCCAGTTTCAACGCCGTCGTGCACAACTCAGCGCCCACGGTACACGCCGCGCCTGCGCCCGCGCACCACGATGCCCACAACGCGTACCACCATTAAATCGCTACAACCATAAACGAACAACTATTAACGTATTAATAAATATTGTTATTATTTATACACACTTCTGTTTTTTATTCTAGTTACTTTATTATATATTTGATGCAACACAGGGACGTCCACTGCTGGACATAAGTTTCCACCGAAGACTTACATAACCCAATGATGAAGACTATATACTCGTATTTATAATTTTTAAACGCAAATTTGATGAAAGCACATTGACCGTATACATTTTAATAGTCAACATGGTTTTCAGAAAACAGCAAATGCGTATTGAGAACAGCGTTCCTCTTCACAGATAACTTTGTAATTCAGATGTCTTCAACATCTTAGTATAAATCTCTAAACATATATATAAAATGTTCGAAAAAATTGCGCTTATTGACTTTCAGCACAACATCAAACCATAAGCTCTTGGACATAATAGGCTGAAGTTTATTCCAGTTTTAGAAATGATTCTATTATTATGTCATAGTCCTTTACTTGGTACGGTTTCTGGTATAACACTTATCGGTGCTTATGCAAAATACCATTGAACGCAATTAAGTAAGGATTAAGTAACAGCTTGCTGGCAACTATCTGTACTTAAGCGTGCCACACTTCGATATCAGCTGTTATGTTGCGTTTGCTTCCAAAACCAATACAGAATGAGAATGTAAACAATGATGGCTGTTGACTTACACAGACCCGGTGCTTATGTTAAGGGATTTTGAAGGTGTTCTATGAAACAAGGTCAGGCATTTGCGGTTCTTAAAAATGCAAGTGCGTCGCACAGTAAATTTCTTTTCTTCCTACTACGCTTTAATTTCATCATAATGGCCTTAAATACTCAGCACAAAGCAGCCCTTATTTGCTCTAGAGCAAATAAAGTTGCATACAAATTTCATTATTGCACCGTTTTGTATTTTTTTTTAATTAGGTTGATTGATCAAGAAGTTTACGCCAACAGCTACCCAATCCGCCCGATCACAGTCCGACGGGACGGCCGACCACTTTTCTGTGGACTTACTGTAAGGAAAAGAAAAACTGGCCACATATCGGCCATGTCTCGTCTAAAATGTTATGCTCAAAGTACTGGCTGATAAGATAGTATAGGTTACAAAAAGCTTAAAAAAACATTTGGCATAATATACAATTAATAGACTAGATAGAAGTTTTCTGTGAAAATCTTTGGATGTTCGACTTTAGCTTCAGAACCAATAGACTGATTTTAATAAATAGGGTATCTTAAGATACATAGGCTATATAAAAATTCTAAGGGTGCGTCATAACAGGTGCCAAAATCCTTTTTACTTCGCTAGTTGGGTTTAACTGTACTTTTACGTTTTCTTACCAACTTTTAGCAGTAGTAGAAAGAAAAGCAGATTATGCACCTCGCATCAAGTGATTTGTTATTACGTTCGTGTTTTTAGAGCCCTCACTTGCGTTCGGGCTCCAAACCAACACTCGGCGCGATAATGAATCACTTTCTGCTTGGTGCAACAATCTACTATTATACTTAAGTTCATACTATAGAATTGAACACGCATGGAAAATCACCGATTAGTGTTGGATTATAATGAGGAAGGAAATGGATATAAAACTAACTGGATTATGTGGATGGAATGCTATGAATTGGCTAACTGGGCTAAGGAAGAGAGTCGCTTCTACTTCTATGAGACTATGGCGTCTGCCTGATTATCGATAATTAAAACGAATACATTGGCACACGGTGACTCGTTAATTCAATGGCATGGATCCCCAAAACAGCAGGGTAATAATTTCCGAAAGGCTGAAGGGCGGAGAGGTTATTTTGGACTTTTAATGGCCGCCATGCGGTGCCCACCCGCTACTTAAACACATCCTTCCTTCGAGCATAAAGCTCACGTGTCTCCGCTCTGACTGGCCGGTGAAGGCAAACTAGAGGTGAGGGTCTATGCCTGGTCACTGTTTACCCCAACCAGCCAGTAAAGGTACGCGGAGATGAGTAACAGCAATTTCCCTCGGAAGTGCTCAGGTCCGTGGAGTCGCTGCTCTCCAACCGCTTGCCACAAACTGCCCTGCGGTGACTGATTGCACCGGTAGCACCAGCAAGCGATGAGGTCGTCACATTCGTAATAATGTTAATATTACTATTATTATTATGTTTACTTTTAGTAAATGAAAAAGTTGCTTGTTCAACTTTGCAAAGTTAGAAACAATTCACGAACATGGCCGAAAAAACAAACATCGGAAAGTATATCTACATTATTACGTGGCGTTACGTTTTGAAGCATCCGATGTTCAAGTTAAATAACAGCAATACCTAGTAATGAAAATGAAAATGAAAATATTTATTTTGCAAGTAGGCCACCTGGGCTCTTTTACATGTCTGAATCTACCAGCGCTTCGAAAGGTGACATCTGCTGAGAAGAAACGCCGCAAGAAACTCAGCAGTAGGTCTTTTTTCAACTTTGGCAATACAGTTTTATCTAGAAACTAACACAAAATGTGCAATATAAAAACCTAATGGGTACAAATTAATACTAATAAATAACTAATAAGGGAGATGTATAGACTCCGCGTCTGGACAAGTTAATAGTTGGGGACGGTGAACAATTATACAAAACCGGTCTTAAAATCTAGATTTTAATTGTGAATTGGTGAACGCAGGCAGGTGGAAACAATAAAAAATAATTAAACATCGTGATTGACTGTCCCCTCCTCCCTCAAAGTTATAGCTTAGCAAATAGATTTCCCCTTACTTTTTGTGGGCTCACTCAATGAGTGCAGGATTAAGCTAGTAATTTTGCTATATATTTTCTACATAAAATACTTCATCATCGAGTTCTGTCTTATTTGTTTTTGTTTCCATGTCTTGTAATATTAAACGAGAAATCTATACATATAAAACAGTACGATTCACTTATAGACAACGCACAGCCTAAACGGGTGGTACTAGAGGTTTGAAATTAGCAGGAAACATTTCTCTAGTACCCTAGAGGTACACTATAGAGGGATTTTTTGAAAGTTTGCTTGGAAAATACCGCGGGCGATGCTGTGGCGGGTCTACTTGTGTTTGTATATACATTTATATCTTTATATAGTTTTGAATTCTCAAACACAAAATCGACAAAAAGACGTTTTATATATTTCCGTTTCTGGGAAATTGGGAACATTCATTTTCATTTAACGTTTGAAATCTATATTTATAGTGTTTGTACAGCTGCGCCTCTATTCGGGAACGCTAAGTGATTCTGTAGCGATTCGCGAGCGAGATTTCTCATCTCGCTCTTACGCATTACGCGTCGTGCGGAAGAGTGGGATGAGAAATCTAGCTTACGAATCGCTACAGAACCACTTAGCGTTCCCGAATAGAGGCGCAGTTTTGTGTTCGTAACCGTTTACCTATTTCTTTATTTTTTTTATCTCAATTGACTGACAAATGAGCTGACGGCCCACCTGATGGAAAGTGGTCACCACCGCCCATGGATATCTGCAACATCAGAAGTGCTGCCAATGCGTTGCCAGTCTAGGGAGGATGGGGAATGGGGATGGGATGGGGAATGGGGATGGGATGGGGATGAGGAGATAGGCCTCCGGATCTCGTCACTCACCGTACGAAACGCAATAGCAAGCTATTACTTTACGCCGATATTCTGTGAGAGTGTGGTACTACCCCGGTCGAGCCGGCCCGTTCGAACAGTAATCATCTAGTGAGGATTACTGTTTGGCTCTACAACTACCACTTTTTGTTGGATATAGATAGAATAATAGTCTGGAGCTTAGCTCGGTCAACTAGCTAGTTAACAATTAAACATTATCTTTTACGGTCAATTATATAATATTATTGAACACTGTTAGGATTAGGTAAGTAATTATTTTTAATGAATGTTATAAAAAATAATATAATTTAGATCCTATTATCCCTACTGCGTGCTTGCAATAAAAGATTCCTTTTCGGTGTTTCTGTTTTCGTTATACGATTTAAGTTTTCAAAATAGTAAAAGGGAAAATGGCGCGTGTAATTCAGGAGTGGAAGGCAACTTATGCATATTTATATTTGAATTCATTGAATTTCAATAATTTATAGAGAGATAGCTGCGTAACCACGGACGGCATAACATTAGTTAATTGTGCCATTTAACTTACGTAACTGCCCTAAGAGTTGTTTTAGTCATAAAAGTTCTATTGAGTACCTTCTTAAAACTCATTTAAGGCAAGTAGATTAAATTAAAATTATTTTATGTATTCCTTTTGATCATGTTTTCGAAATCAAAAATTTCATAAGTGTATGTATACGTTATAGTATTGTATAAACTCTGCAATGCAATGAATGCATCAAATACACTTACATATCTACCTATAGTAAACTTTTGTATTTAACTTATTTAGTCTTATTTACATGTGAATTTTTTCACGTAAAGTAATTTCTGCGATCTTACATCAACATTTATCAGATGACGGAAGTACTCAAAAATGACATAAGTAGTAAGTTATGAAGTTATCTATAACTTTATAATCCTTGGCACAGTTGTGACATGAGTGCAAGTCATGAATACGAATGTGTTTCCTAATATGCAGTAGCATGCATTTTTGAAAAAAAAAACGTAATTGCGCTTTGACGCATTTAAAGGAAAGTAGTGTTTACAGCTTACAAATCCCCGTTTACAGAAAATATCGATCAGAATTAGTATACATTTATCCTATTCAATATACGATTAAGGTTTTGATAACTACTGCCGCTACGACATGAAAAATCTATAAGTAGTCCAAAATAACACTATTTCAACGAAACGGGAGGAAATACGGAAAAAATACTTAAAGCTATTTTAGCTGTACTACCTACAATACAATACAATATTCTTTATTTAACACCACAAAAAGAACAGAAAAGCATACACTAACAACAGAAAGCTAGGGAACAATAGGCGATCTTATCGCTTTATAGTGATCTCTACCAGACAACCACACGCTTCTAATAAAAAAAACCTTACCTAAGTACTACGCATCTAATAAAAAAAATACTTAATACATATCATCTTATCTCTGTTCCAGTTATCTGCAATATTTAATTTATTTAAACAAACTAATTAAATATATCTCTCGTAAATTAAAGCTCCAATTAATTCGTAGTTACCTCATCAAATTTGCAGTGAAGAATGTGATAAAATTGCTTATTTAAATTGTCTCGGGCAAGGTCGTCTTTATTACGGCCATTATTTTGTCTTTTAGGCCACTCTTGCATGTTGTTGCCAGCAACGCTCTACTTACTCTTTGCGTAGGTAGGTATCTAATTGCATGCTAACAAGACAGGTTCAATCTCCAAGCACGGGGCGTTAATGAAAGCATTGCGATTGATAACTCTTACAGCTCCATTGACCTACGGTTTCTATTACATATTTATTATGGTTTATAAACAAAAAAAGTCAATAACGTCAGAGTCAACAGCCTAAACGAGGCTAACATGTGTCTTAGGTCTGTAAAATATACACAAACATACACAAACGACCAGGGTCCTAGACAAATACATATACCTACAAGTATGTTATGTATGTGTGTTTGACGACGCGGATAGCCTAGTTGGTCCCGGGTTCGATCCCCGGTAAGGGCAAATATTTGTGTGATGAGCACGAATGTTTGTTCCTGAGTCTTGGATGTTTCCTATGTATTTAAGTATTTATTTCTCTATATAAGTATTTATATCGTCGTTTAGTACTCATAACACAAGCCTTTAGTGCTTACTTTGGGACTAGATAGATTTGTGTAAAGATTGTCCCCTGATATTTATTTTTATTTATGTTATTAAATACAAAAACAAAACAATATTGTTTGTACAAGATAATAAAAAAATAGTATCTGACTCTGACAGAAATTTATCCCGCGACCTCAAACTTTGGAGTCCAACAGTGAAACCACAAAGCCAACTGCCTGACCAATCTATGCATGTCTATAATTAAACCATCTATGTCAGGACGGTGAAGAATTTGTCTTTTGTAACTTTACCAGACAAGTAGGTTATTATACTTCTCCTTGCCATAGCTTGGCAGACAGAGTCGGTCACGTCGTATCTGATCAGATATCCTGAACAGAGAAAACAGACTGGTACGTAAAACGTTATCGTTGTCACATCACTATGTGATTGCCATCATTGTGCAACTCACACACAACCTAAACTACACTGTATATTTTTGAAGAAAATAACCTAACCAATTTTCTCTAATTTTTTGATCTATTCTATGACATCACATGTGATATCACCTTGAACCACGCCATGTGCTACGTATTTTATGTAATTACTTTATCATTATCAAACTACCGTATTCTTGCGTAGACAACGCACACTGCGTTGCATCTCGCCGGTTAAACTAATATAAAAGTCGGCGTCAGCGCTCTTCACCACCAGTCGTGTGTGGTCGTTCAGACGAAGCAAACCTTATTCTAACGCAAAATGATCGCCAAAGTAAGTGCCCGTGATTCACAAGTGAAAGGATTGTCCGCGCCGCGATCTCCCTCAGTCATAATAATTCATGTTACAAATGCACTGTTGGCTAAACTAAATCATATATTGGGACTACGTATAGGAGCAATTTCTATCATTCTTTGAAAAAATTTAAAGCACAACTTAACGGACCAATACTTGGTATCAGCAATCGACTCCAAAATTTTTAATAAAGGAGCCATCTTTGTTAAACAAACCAGCTTCAGTTCCAAGCAGTCCACCATCCAAGCATAAATCCAAGCAATGGTAGTTGCCCCATTACCCCATTAAATTGAAAAGCACCGTCTAACTCTCCTTTTGTTCCAGGCCGCAGTCATCCTGTCCGTGGTCGCCGTGGCAGCGGCTGGTGTTATACAGCTGGGCCACTACGGCGGAGAGGAATACGCTCAAGAGGCGGCGTACGCGCCGGTGCACTATGGACACGAGGACCATCACGTCGACTATCACGTAAGACGGAGATCGAGTTGATTAGACACTTTAAAAGGGCTTTTGACAATTCCAATAGAAGGTCCTGTAAGCGTGAGCTAATTTGGAAAGAGGATAAAGTGTCAGTGAAGGAAATAATTCCTTTTGCTTTATGAAAAAATATCAAAATAATAAAACAATACGATAAAATTTTGATCACATGAGTTTAAGAAATTAAGATGAGCTGCAAAATCAGCGTACAGTACATATAAATTCTGGACAATAGCGTTCTTACTTCCCCTGCATCATTAAAAACAACTTACTTAAAGGTATAGTGAAAACTATCTACACTTCTACATAATATCACCATTTATCAGAAATACAAATGCTATGAAGCTAACAAAGCCAAATTCCTTAGCCCTCTAAATGCATGTTCTTCATTATCATCATCAGGTTAAAAGTTGAATATTATATACACTGATGAGATGAGACAATTATAAAACACAAAAGATCCAACTGCGTATCATCTAAAAAACAGAGAAATAAGAAATTGATTCTGCCGTCCCCATGGGGGTCAATATGGAAAAGTCTGTCGATGACTTCGAATAGCTAGTAAAGGATTTTATGAAGAGTCACCTACATATCGGCCCCAAGAAGCGCGCAAAAATCAATTACTTGTTTTAGAAACTAAGCGGTCAGAATTTTTGTTTTTAAAATTAATAATTTTTGTTTGCTACCCTTTAGTGTACATTGGGTCCAATTCGAAACGGTGTTCGCTAAATTTAAAATTGCCTAAATTTAAAATAAGAAACGTCAACCTCGATTTTGTATAGCTCCAAGGTTCAAAATCGAGTCTGACGGTTCTTATTTCAAATTTAGCGACTTCTAAACTTAGCGAAAACACGTTCGAATTGGCCCCATTATGTATTTACACGTGATCCACGTTTCAATTGTGTTATGCTCTATATAGACAGGTCGGATAGCGAGAAATCATTCCTAATATATGTATTTCACATATTTGTCAACAGTGATTACTTCTGGAATCTGAAAATAGGTTCAGTAGTTAAGCTCATGTTAGAGAATCACACCACAGGTCCTCGTACTTACTCGTATTGTGCAATCACGTCATAGTAGCTTTCATATTTAAAGTTTTATATACTCCTCTGCTGCACTGGGAGTGAAGAAATAGCATAGAATGCGTGCAGATGCTTATCATCCTGGCATGTCGTAAAAGTCGACTAAGGGACGGGTCCTCTCCAACATGGTGGACTATCTGTATGGGCGATGGGCTGATCACCTGTAACCATACGGTTCATCATACCATCTTAGGACTAATTAATCGAACGTGGCCACAAGTAGTCTTGTGGCTCTGCCCACCCCATTAGGGATTTCGGGCGTGATGTATGTATGTATGTAAATTATGTCAAACCTTACATAAATTAAAAAGAGCTTGTGAAAGCCTAAATTGAATAAAGATAGCTTGACTTTGACTTTAAAGCGTCAACTGTCGCAAAATTTGTCCGCAACACTTAGATCATGATAAGCTTCGAAAAAGTGGCAGGTTTCCAAATTCTTGAGCTTAATGCCCGTTGTTCATTCCATTACATCGCGCATTAACCTTCAACTAATGAACATTGTGTCCGTTATGCGCAACGAGAGCAGCGCATGCGCCTTGTAATCGTCGCAAATCTCCACAATTACAACACCCGCAACACCAATTGTTACATTTATTATACGTTAGTTGTTTAAAACGGCTTGAACTACAATAAAATTGGACAACTTATGAAAATGCAACATAACGCTGCTTAGTTTGAAAATCGTACAATTTTCTACTAATTAACACTGTTACGCCACGAATAAACAAACACCCGCTAATATCTCAAAGTAAGTGGAGCAATAAAGCTGGTTTTTGTTTCCCTAGGCCTGTTTTATCGCGGGGTGGCGTAATACATAGTAACGAGCTAATTGATGGCTTGCATAAACTGCGTGTTGTATGCCCGATTCAACACAATCGGCTGCGCTTCCGGGATACGGCGGCGGCCGCGCGTGCCCCGCGGCTCTATCAAACTTACATCACTCACTTTTTACCCTAAAATGGATCACTGCACAACCTGCATACCAAAATTATTCTGCTTTCTCGAACGCATATTTTCCGGGAATACACGCGTGTATTGTGAATTTAATTTCCTATTCACGCGTGAATACTCAGGCTCTAGACTATGTATGATTGGAGACTATATTTTACAGTACGCCTAATTATATAGAATAACTACTTATTTCAACGTACTAGAGCACTATTAAGCAACACCGTAATATCCCACGTTACAGGAATTAACGGGCGATGTAACTCAAAGATAATTCACGGTTCAGTCCGCTGTCGCTAGTCTTTACGGTGTTGTCATAAATCGAGCCGCGGGTAATGATATGATATAAAGTGGATTACATAACGCTTTGCATAGAGCTTAGTATATCCCGGTCGTGACTGTAGGGCCGATAACAGAAACGTTCCCAGGGCGCTTGCGACATTGGCGCCCACAAATCACGAGGCCTCAGGGACGTAATGACTGTCATGATACAAGGGAAAATGGACCGTTGTTTGCATAAACCGGCGCGTGCTCTCACGCTTGTTTTAATGGCAGATGTGGAACTATTGCCGGCCGATGGTGACCCAAATATACATGCAGTTGCGTAAGCCTCTCACGATTTGACAGTTTTACTTTACGACTAATCTGGATTAGCCTTCGGTTTTCATTTAGTTTGTTTGCCCGCGCACTTGCGCAGTCCGTCGGCTTATCTGATTTGAATCAATAGCAAACGTTTTAGTTCTTGTTTTGTCTGAAGCTAATCATGAGGTTGTGGAGCAGATTATACAACAAATAGCCACATTCTCAACAATGTCGGGCAACTAATGCACCTGCTAGCCGGCAATCATGTGTGAACGCACTTGCGAAATAAATGTAATTCAACATGATAAATGAGTATCTGTCATCATCGCCTGACGAAGCGAGTCCACCTGCCATTTTGTTCTTGTACGGTTTATCTTATTGCAATTGTTTTACCAAAAAGATATATTTATGCTCTGGTATGTAGGTCATTGCAAAGTTCAGTGTTCACAAACAAATACAATCACGACCTTAAATGTTAAGTGAATTAACAGTTGACCTATTGAAATGTCGTTCCAACGTGGTTCCAATAAATTTAGAATTGTCATTGTTCTATCGACGAAGGTGATAATAATTGTGATTATCATAAGGCTACTTCTTCCATAGGCCCACCCCAAATACGACTACTCCTACTCAGTTTCGGACCCTCACACCGGTGACCACAAAACCCAGCACGAGGCCCGCGACGGCGACGTCGTGAAGGGCGAATACTCCCTGCTGCAGCCTGATGGCTCCTTCCGCAAGGTCACCTACACCGCTGATGATCACAATGGGTAATATATTATCCTATATTTAATGCATTATATCATTTGACATCTGCAATTTTGACCAAATTGTTCGTTCATATTTAGTCGTATTCTAATGTCGTATTTTTTGTTTGCAGTTTCAACGCGGTCGTACACAATACCGCGCCTGCTCACCACGAGTACCACTAAACGTCGGTGGCCGTAGCCAGTGCTCCCCATGTGATATTATACCTTTAATACTTGTAAGATAGTCTTTAGTCGATGACTTTTATTGTTATAAGACTGCGGCGAAAATAAACTATTTGAAAAACCACCTTTTTTCATTTAATTTTTCCAGCAATAAGTGATTAAAATTGCAATAAAGGAATTATTGTGATACGGTTCAATAAGACTCAGATAATATTTCAATAAAACATAAATAGAAGGAACACAAATACAATATAGTAGTAACAACAAGGAAGAAATAAAACTGGAGCAGTAAATAAATTGAGGTCTTTCGGGATTTGCAATAAACTTTACAACCTTTCGTAATAAGTATCTAAATATTAATCTTGTTTCTGTGACAATTCCTATAGGAATTACATCAATCAATATACTTATATATTTGATACAATGAGAAGAATATAGGATCTATCAAAGTTAACCTGGATAATGTTGATGATGATGAAGGGTGGAGTGCTGTCTTAGATCATACAGCCCATTCAAGATTAGCCTTAGTGCTTCCCTTAGTGGTAACTTTAAATAAAATCTAAGAGGAAAGACTGACTCATTATTCCATCAACGTACAGTCAAATCACTAAGCAACAAAATAAAAATGATGCACCAAGCATTTTTCAGTTTAAATCCACACGGACCAAATCGCTGGAGACTGTTAATTATCTCTTGGATTGAACATTTGGTCAAAATTCCCCAACATGTCGATATTTATTCAATCAGTGAAGCATGTCTTAGGATTAGTTGTTACTGTCCGCATTTTTTAAGGAAATTGAAATACTAACCCTGCCTTCGCTATACGTATTTGAAATAATAATGTATGTCAGAAAAAATATATACAATTTTCCTACAAATGTAGATAAGCCAAAGGCTACTAGAAATACCGGAAAGCTTAAAGTACCAACTTATAGACTGGCTAAAACTAAAAAATCATTTCTAGGAAATTGTACACGTTTTTACAATAAAATACCTAAAAACATAATAGAACAAACAGACACAATGTTCAAATCTACTGTAAAGCGAATTCTTATTTCTAGGGCATATTACTCAGTAAAAGACTACGTCATGGACAGGGACGTTTGGCTTAAATCGTGACCTGCACCGGCGATCCCTGGGTCTCGATGAGCGTACCTGCTGTGGTATATACTTAGATTTGTATAAAACTGTAGACATCATTGTTGACTTATATGTGTACTGATTTGCAAAAATGATACCTCACCGAGTTTCTTGCCGGCTCTTCTCAGTAGAGGATTTTTTCCGAACCGGTGGTAGATTCATTCCTTGACCTTCATAAGAGCTTGTAAAAGCCTAAATTGAATAAAGATAGTTTGACTTTGACTTTTGACATAGAAGGAACATTGCGTAGAAAATGAACATATCAGCAGTTAATTCAATTTATAAAATCGGTTCTTGATGAACTGATGTTATAAATTGAATCGACTGCTGACATGCTCGTGCTGTGCTTGTCGTAAATCAAGGTATTTGAACCGAACGAGTGTTCAGTAATCTTCCATGAGTTAAGGCAGGGGTACCAAGCTGTTTTCCACACTAATTTGTTCCTAAAATTGTAAAGGCCAAGATATAATACATTATTTTTCGAGAGCGAGAGAGTGCAGCCTATTGACGCGGGCCGGATCAATAGAGCTCGCGGGCCGGTTTTGTTCCTCGGGCCGTAGTTTGGAGACCCCTGCGGCCCTAACGTGAATGACACAAAGATAAGATAGACCATCTTATCTCTGAGTACGTCTCTCTCACACAAGTGCCGACGAAAGAGATAGTCATACAGATAAACGGGTTTAATTTAACTTTGTGTCATCCATGTCAGGGCCGCTGAATGTTCTAAGCATACGTCAGGCCGCGTACACACATATCGACTCAATATCACATCAACAAACACTCAACTCCAACAGAAAATATACTATACGTAACATGACAAAACGCATATTTTAAGAGGAGTGTGAACCTACGGTTTTTCGTACAAAAGGCGATAACGATTTCCACCCCTTAAATGTTAACAGATTTTGACCAATTTTGACAGGTTGTCATTCAGAACAAAATCTAGGTCTATACGTTTTGGTTTTTCACTATTAATAAATTTAGTTTTATTATTGGTTTAGTATTCTCATACAAAACTAATTACGGCGATTATTTGACTGTTGATCTTTTTCAATATTCCAAAAACGTATAGATCTATGGTAGATGTTGTTCTGACTGACAACCTGTCAAAAATTGGTCAAAATAGGTAAACATTTAAGGGGTGGAAATCGTTATCGCCTTAAGGTTGACTTTTGACGTTGGAGTCCTTTTAATGAAGTCCGTGGGACCAATTCAAAACGTTGTCTTCTAAATTTAAATAGTCCTAAACTTAAAATAAGAAACGTCAAACTCAATTTTATACAGCACAAAGCTGTCAAAATCAAGTTTGACGTTTCTTAAGTTTAGTGACTTATCAATTTAGCGAACACACTTACGCATTGGCCCTTGTCTATGTATGCGATGCCCTTTAAACTCTGATCAAATAAACATCGTCTGCGAGCAGAGCAAAATCAGTAGGTAATTGATACCAAATAATACATACTTATATCATTTGATGGTAGAACCTAGGTAGAACTCTTTCATGGACCACACTCCTTAATAAAGGTATTCATACAGTATTTGGACTCTTCGTAGATGCATTGGTACGTAAAATCAGCTTACAACTAAACTATCCACTTGATGATCCTGCCTCAAAACGAATGCAGGTGATACGTAACGTCGTGGTTGAGTGTATAAATTCGGCCAAGACCGTAAATGAATACAATAGAACGGATTCAATCACTTTCTGAGACCAATGGGTTTTGTATATGCCAAAGAAGTTTACCCAGTCCAAAACTGGATGTCCATCAGAGATGTGCAAAGCGGATGAGGATGGGAAGCGGGTGGTTCGGTTAAAATGCACCATACAAAAATGCGAAGATTAGAAAAAGCGGCCAAGTGCGAGTCGGACTCGCCCATGAAGGGTTCCATGATTTATATAACAAAAAACTACTTCCTAGATCTCATTCAAACTAATTTTCGGTGAAAGTTTATATGGTAATGTACATTATATATTTTTCTTTAGTTTTATCATTCTCTTATTTTAGAAGTTACAGGGGGGGGCTGTAACTTCTAAAATAAGAGAATGATACCACTTACCACTTTGGAAGTGTCTCTCGCGCAAACTATTCAGTTTAGAAAAAAATGATATTAGAAACCTTAATATAATTTTTGAAGACCTATCCATAAATATGCCACACATATGCATTTGATGAAAATAAAATTGAGTTTCAGTTCTAAGTATGGGAAACCCCAAAAATGTATGGTTTTTTTTTTCTATTTTTGTGTAAAAATCTTAATGCGGTTTACAGAATACATCTACTTACCAAGTTTCAACAGCATAGTTGGCTGGCTGCATGGCTGTGACATACGGACGGACAGACGGACAGACACATAGACAGACAGACAGACATTACGAATCTATAAGGGTACCATTTTTTGCCATTTGGCTACGGAACCCTAAAAATGAGATGCATTTGTAAGGTGTTAAAGACATGATTTTATTTTGACTCCTTTTTCAAAATGATAATTACTTACTAGCAGTCGTTATTGCTCAATGACAACGTGCAGGCGTTCAAAAACGATCGAAAAAATAAACAAAGTGTGTATTCTCACAGGCGTATAATGGGCGAATTAAGTCATTATTCCATTAGATTTAAGTAATTTAATAACATTTAAAAACTAGCATTATATTGGCAAATACAGGATCTATATGATCCTTCTGCGATGCAATTTAGGTGGTAAACTGAACTATGTCTCGATTTCATACCAAGCCATGCCATGATTGCTCACTGGTCACTGCAAACTAAATAAACACCTGACAAATATGGGCATGAGCCAAGACGCAATGTGCAGATTCTGCCAAGAGACAGAAGAAACAGCCATGCACATCCTCTGCTCATGTGGGCCACTCATGCGCAAAAGAAGTATCCACCTGGGGCGACACGTTGTGCTCCCCGCAGAGATACAAGATCTCACTGCCCAAAGCATCTGGAATTTCCTGGATGCAACGGGATTAAGCAGTGAACTATAAGAAAGGGCTGCCACAATAGATCAGCAATGGTCGAGGCGGCACATATATGGCCCAATAACACCCCCAATAATAATAATAATGATTGCTGTTTCCATGCTGGCGTTTCAAGTTAGGCCCAGTATTACTTTTTAAGTTGGATAGAAGGTACGGTCCACAACATGACATACACGTAACTGAGAGACGTGACAAACAGTCAGCGTCATTACAATACGTTTTCGCATCATGCCGCTATAAGTTGACGAATGGTAACATATTATGTTTTTATGAGTAAACTTGGAGTAACACGTGACTGTATGTAACACGTATGTAGATCTTGCTGGTGCAGACACCATGTAAGAACTGACGTGGTTATTTAAATATTTAAGACATATTACAGAGAAAGAACTGTTAATTTATATTATGCACAATCTAATTAATATATACAACAAAGTTAATAGAGAAATAACTATTTGTGTTAAACCATTAGGTGAATGTAAAAAAGATGTAACATCTTGGTTGAAAGAAAGACACTATAATGAAACAGAACAAATTTTGCACTAACAATATTGAATACTCAAACCTTGCACACCCCTTTTCATATCATACACAACACTCACTACCCATACGCATGAGTCAAAGTATAAACTTAAGTTGATATACATGTTTTATATCTTGCATTGTGTAAGCACTTATTTATATAATTATCACAACATTGTAAGAAAGAGCGAATACCTCCTAATACAGGTGTAAACTTAAAAGGAGGATTCGACAACAAAAAATGTACCTAACAAGTTGTAAATCAATAAATAATTTTGAAGAACTGCGTCACTCATTTATGCAATGTACACGTATACTTGCACGTATATGTTTTTTTTAAAGCACTGGATATAAGATTAGATTTGTTGGCAAACAATATTTTAAAAACATATTTTACCGAATTTCTTAAAATATCATGATGACAAATTACAAAATTAGTATCAATCACATTGATTCTACACGTTATGTGCAGTTTAAGTAAACATGTATAAATAACGTGACGTTCACTAAATATATTGAATGAGTTAAGATAAACACTTGAACATTGGGAGCGTCTTCGTCACAAAGACAACCGCCACTGAAAGACCAACACGGGTTAGGGATAAAGAAATAACTGGCAGTTGTTCCCGGTTAAATTTCATCACTAGGCGGACTATCTAACACAAAAGCAAATGTCATGCCATATTACCAACTAATTGTAAGTCTCGTGCTCTGAATACAAGAGACGAGACAACGTAGCTAGTGTTAAAATGTTCATTAACATTTTAATTGTTCACCTCTTTTCATCTAGTAATGACATTGATGGTTTGTTTCGGTATTACCGAACAGCATATTTTAAGACAAACAAAGCACCTTTTATAAGAGAAGACGCTTTCAGAAAAATGTCAGTAGTCTTCCACCGATCAGCTGGAAAGATGATTCTAAAAGTGAGTATTGGAATAGATATACGAAAAGTTGCAAAAATAAATATGTTTTGTATAAATTATTTTACGTTTCAGGGGTTCGTTGCAACGTTAGTGTTTAGTCTCGCTTGGATAGGGGCCAAAGCGGTACCGGCGTCGTATTCAAACGTATATATGCAGAGTGGTCCGAGTCTCGCGTCCCTGTATGGCCCAGTCGGTTTCAGAGGAGCGCAACTCGCACCGGTGGCTGCTGCACCTCTAATGTCAAGCTTGTTGCCTCCATGTGTATCGCCGTGTGTGGTTACTGGTCAACAAGCTGCAATAGCACCTATAGCCACTAGTAGTGCAAACTTTATATCCTACAATTCTCCGATTACAGTACCAGGTGTACCAGTGGTTGTAGCGCCCGCTAATGATGTAAGTATATTTGTTTCATCACCATCGGCTTATATACGTCCCGCTATTAGACACAAGCCTCCTCTTATAGTGCTAGGGTCTGGGCAGTAGTCCCCCGCGGGCTGCGTGCGGATTGGGGACTTCCCATACATCTTTGAATTACTTCACATATGTATGCAGGTTTCCTGTCAATATTTTCCTTCACCGAAATGCTCGTGGTAAATATAAATTTCATTCGGAGCACTACTACCTTTTACTTTATTTTTTTCTTAAATTCAAATAACCATTCATATTCCTTGGATGTTTTTTCAAACTAGAATTGTTACCTTCCTGCCGACTTACCCTCTCATAAGTATATAATTTTTAAAGAAGAATATGTTTATCTATAAGTGATTGTTGAACTTTTGGAGAAATATATATTTTCCTCAGGATGCTGCCAGTTACGAGTACTCGTATGTGGTTTACGATGAAAATACTGGTGACCAAAAAGCACAGAAGGAGTTGAGTGATGGTTCTGTGGTCCGTGGACAGTATTCATTAGTCCAGCCTGATGGATACGTGCGAGAAGTGCAATACACGGCAGATGACATTAGTGGGTATGTACTTTTTTATATACTAAAATGAAGGACAGGCGAGGAAAGATAAGTTTTTGATCATGATAAAAATTTAAATAATAATTTTTTTTGACACAGGTTCAATGCAGTCGTGAAGAATTTCTTGCCTAATTTTGAACTGAAGGCTGGGAAAGCTGTACCACCCTGCCCGGAAATCAAGAATGAGCCTTTAAAAGAACCACCAAAAAGTGAGTCTCAAGAAGAAGCACATGAGGCGAACGATCTCGAACCAATAGCGCATGGAGAAGAAAAAATTGAAGAATCTAGTCATGCAAAAGAAAGCAATGAAGGTGAAGAACACGAGAAACCAGTAAAACCCAAAAAAGAGGAAAATGAAGAGCACGAAGGCCATGAAGAGCCAAAGGCCCACGAAGAACATAGTGAGCCAGAAACAAATCAAAAACCAGAAATATCAGAAGGACATGAGGTAAATGAAAGTCACGAAGAACATGCAAAGCCTGAAGAATATGCAGAGCCCGAAGAACATGCAGAACCTGAAGAACATGCAGAGCCTGAAAAACATGCAGAGCCTGAAGAGCATGCAGAGCCTGAAGAACATGCAGAGCCTGAAGAACATGCAGAGCCCGAGAAAGCCGAGAGTCAAGAGGAACACGCAGAACCCACATCTGAGGACCACGAAGAACACGCAGAATCCAAACCCGAGGCCCATGAAGAACAGGCAGAGCATGAGGAACAAGCAAAACAAGAGGAACACGCAGAATCCGCAGAGCCTGAAAGCCATGAAGAATCACACAGTGCTGAAGAACATGGAAGTGAGGAAAAGAAAGAAGAACCCAAAGCACAGCAGGGTTCTGAAGATAAGCCTCAAGAAATCGACACACTTGTGTCCTACAACGATATCATTAAATGTATACAAGCTTCCATGAAAAGTGCCAACGCACCACAGCAAAGCCAGCCGTCCCCTCTCACATACATCATTTTGAACAAGCCCTGCTGAGCAAAGCTTATTAAATTTATATTTTTCTGAACATTGACATTATTGTCTAGTCTAAAAGTGAAAACTTTATTTGTTGACTTCTCATTCTTTTTTGCATGAAATATTGAAAAATCTAGGTAATCTCGTTACTTCAATAAAAATGTAACTGAAATCAACGTCTTGTGTTTAATAAGATTGCAAAATACTTTGTTAAGGATATTTTTATACACCTGTTTGGATGTTTCCAATACCTATGTATTTAAACTAGTATTTTTAAAGTTGCTATATAATTATAAAATCAATCTGAATTAGTAGGTCACCTAGCTTAACTAACTATATATAACTATTCGTATTATAGTTAGCAACACATTAATTGCACTTTACCAAATCGATCAGTGTCTTTTCAAACTTCTTAACATATCATATTAATGTTCTTAATACAGATTGATTGCGATAAAAATGTCTATAGCTAAATTTTATTAAACACTTCTAGTCACGTCTCAAATGTATTTCAATGGCTTTGATATTCAATGTCGGTAACTTTCTTAAGATTAAATTTCTTATCAATCACCTGAGTGCCTAGTTAATCGCGCACATAAAGCATATGTCACTTTTTAAATAATATACGCGGTTACGCTTTATGTGCGCGATAAAAAATAGTGTGCTAAGCCCTCTGTATCAGAGTATATCTCAAAAGTGGCAAATATTTGAAAGATTTACTCATTAAAATTGTCTGTAGAAACTATTTTAGGCAGGCTTATAGATGAATTCTTACAAGACAAGGTCATGTTATGTTAATTTTGCACGCATTTGTGTTCGAAGTGTACCGAGAACTTCATCTAAATCTCAAAAGGATAAAAACAAATTCTGAACATTCAGAATTTCATGCAAATGATTTCGTTTAAGCGTACTGCAATAATTACGTTTCACACCATCTAAATTGCGACGAATTTTAGTTATTACGAGTACATAAGCAAGAAATGACCAGCTATTTTAAAAAATGTCTTTGAGTTAGATAAAAAGCGTCAGTAGAAAAATTTAAGACGAATGTTCAAACAATTTTCAAATAAATGCGTTGAGTTTGAGTTTGAAAACACATAACAAAGCAACTTAATTAATGAATCAAAAAATGGTTACGCCGAAAACCAAACCGGACACAATGATTAACGGCTTCACGTTCATATCGGAAATGCGACCTTGGAATCATGTCAAAGCTACAGAGTCAAGGTGCGCACGCATTTCGCTGCCCCCCCGCCTGCGCACGCGTGCCCGCGATCTATAAAACCATACCGCGGACTGTTGACATCAATCAATACCCGATTAACAATACAACCAAAATGTTCAGCAAAGTAAGTGTACTGGCATTAATAAAATATAAGTTAAATTAATTAAATACCTATATGGAGACATAAGGGTCAATTCGAAAATGTGTTCGCTAAATTTAAAAGTCACTAAAAATAAGAAACGTCAAACTTGATTTTGGCAGCTTTGTGCTATACAAATATTCTGTTCTTATTTTAAGTTTATGAAATTTTAAATTATGAAGACACCGTTTCGAATTGGACCCAATATATGAGTCGGGGGAGGTGTTGTTATTAATAATCTTAGAAAGGGGCAGATTAATTTAATCTTTTGCTTTTTAACTCTGTTTTAATTCATTGACTGTTTAAATGAAATCTAAATAATATTAATATCATACATTTTCAGATCTTAGCATTCAGCGCTCTTGTGGCCGCGGCCAACGCTGGCTACCTCGGCCACGGCCACGCCGTGTCGTCGCAGAGCATCGTGCGCCACGACGAGGGCCATTATGCCCCGACAGAATACGCCGCCCCGGCTCACTACGCCGCCCCGGCTCACTACGCCCCGGCCCACTACGCTGCTCCCATTGTCCACGCTGCCCCTATCGCTCACTACGCCGCCCCAATTGCCCACTACGCTGCCCCGGCCGCTCATTACGATCACCATGACGAATATGTACGAAACTTTTGCTTTTAGATCGCGAGTTAAAACAAAACGGTCTAGGCTGCTCTGTTTAACGGCCTCAATGAAGCATCCAACTAAAACTCTGTCTAATATTTCAGGCGCACCCCAAATATGACTTCGCGTACTCAGTGGCGGACCCTCACACCGGCGACCACAAGTCGCAGCACGAGTCGCGCGACGGCGACGCCGTGCACGGCTACTACTCGCTGGTGCAGCCCGACGGCTCCGTGCGCAAGGTCGAGTACACCGCTGATGACCACAACGGGTAAGCAAATCATGTTAGACAGAGACGTTCACTCCAGCTGCAACGGCCACCTACTACTCGTGAACTCATGGCCTTATCTATTCTGGGCTTCTATTCGATACTACTAACTGATATACTATATCGTTACTAAACTGCCAAAACCGCGAATGAGAACGTCAAAAACGGACAAAAGCTAAACATTTTAGTTTTGGCATTTTAGTGACGATATAGTTTATTACTAAGCAGTACCAAATAAAGGCCCTGTATACATTCTCGATTATATACAACACCGAGACTACCGTATGCTTAGATTTCTCATAAACTTTATTTCGTGGTTTCAGTTTCAACGCGGTGGTCCACAACTCAGCGCCTTCTATCCACGCCGCCCCAGCCCATGACTACCATCATTATTAAAAGAAAAGTTATTATCGGATACTATTTATAACAAGACTATTTATATTTTTGTAAATATGTGAATGTGAGAAAGCTGTAAATAAAGCGTGAATCAATGATGAACCTTTGTTTTTAATCCAATTTCTAATGAGCCACAAAGCTCAAGCCGAGTTATCAATGATGATGTTTTAACATAATCTAAAATCGACTGACTTTTATTAAACCTAAATTTATAAAAAACGAATTAGGTGATTAGAAACATAATAAAAAACGCATAGGTATCCCATTTATGCTGCCGTCATACCGGAATGAAAAAACAAATAAGTATATACATGTACCAGTACCACATTGCATGCTAAACGAAGTTATGAAGTAATGAAATAGGTTATAATTTCAGACAAAATTTGATATTTCAACCTACGCAATAGTTTTTCTATTTAATAAATTCATAATGGTATACTTCACACTAAGTATTGCGTCCAAAATGTAACAACATTTAAAGTATCTACTTAGTATTCCTGAACCGAAGTCTAAAATAGCTCACCTTTGCAGATATTTTTGACAAAAAGAAGCGGCATTCTTTGTGAAAATAGCGAAAGCGTTATTTCAGTTGTTAGAAATCTGAGATTCAGTAAGGCCACACGGTGACTTATCCCACCACTGACGTGCAACATACTCATGTCAATGAGCTAATTAAATAGATAATACAGCAGTCATGAGATTATTATATCACCTCTACATACATATGAGAACAGTAATTGTTTCATTCTGCCATATTTAAGGAAATAATAAAATATCCAACACCAGTGTGACACGCCCGAGATGAAGGGATCAATTGTAAATGAAATACGATTGTTGTCCTGATAATCATTTGTTCATTCATAATATGAGGCGTTACGTCGCAGTTTTAGTCGGGATTTAGGTGTTGAGTTCTCTTTTTAGTACATTATTTAAAACTTATCATTTAATTCATAAGTCATACGATAGCTACTTACGTCAAAGGACACAATAAAGTTTAAAATAAGTATATGTGATATGTATAGTTTTACCCCGGTCGACGATGGGAACAACTGATTTGAAAAATATTTGGTTCGAAAGGATTGCGTTTATTCCATTATCTGGGACAACAGACAATAGAATTGGGATATTATCGTCGTAAGAGGATCGAAGGGAATAATACAATCCAAATATACAAACATTTATATTCCATATAATTAAAGCACAATTTCCACCAAACGGCTCGCATCGCATCTGATCGGAACGGATATTACTGTAAATGTCAAATTATTAATAAATAAATAAATATTAAATCATGTACACAGTATTTAAAGTCTAAATTACCTAGCCGCGCACAGCAGCTTTACCACGGGCATCTTCCGCGACACGCAATCGTAGCCAAAAGTATGTTGCGACGCGCGGCTAGGTAATATAGACTTTAAATACTGTATACATAATTTAATATCATTTAAAGATTGTGAAATCCGTTCCGATCCGATGCGATGCGAGTCATTTGGTGGAAATTATGCTTTAAGATATAAATAGATAATCTATTATTTCATTATCGGGGCCGACAGCAAGGCCGACCTTTACATATACGTCCCACAGCTAGGTACAGGCCTTCTCTTATAGTAGTCCTCACGCAGGACCTGTGCGGATTGGAGACTTTCCCCATATCTTTGAATTACTTTGCAGATGTATGAAGGTTTCCACACAATGTTTTCCTTAGAGGTAAGAGCGGGATTTGAACAACCTTCCTCACGAGAGGTCGCGCGGCAGGCACGATAGACCCTAGGCTACAACTACTTTTTAAATACGGAATCCATACCAATATAATAAATTCGAAAGTAACTCTGTTTGCCGTATAGATGAATTCTTACAAGACAAGGTCATGTTATGTTAATTATGCATGCATTAATGTTCCAATTATACCGAGAACTTCATCTAAATCTCAAAAGGATAAAAACAAATTCTGAACATTCAGAATTTGATACAAATGATTTCGTTTAAGCGTACTGCAATAAGTAAGTTTCACACCATCTAAATTGCGACGAATTTTAGTTATTACGAGTACATAAGTAGGAAATGACTAGCCATTATTTTAATAAACGTCTTTAAATTAGTTAAAAGGCGGCAGCAGAAAAATTTAAGATGAATGTTCAAACAATTTTCTAATAAATATGTTGAGTTTGAGTTTGAAAACACATAACAAAGCAACTTAATTAATAAATCAAAGAATGGTTACGCCGAAAACCAAACCGGACACAAATGATTAACGGCTTCACGTTCATATCGGAAATGCGACTTTGGCTTCATGTCAAAGCTACAGAGTCAAGGTGCGCACGCATTTCGCTGCCCCACCGCCTGCGCAAGCGTGCCCGCGATCTATAAAACCATACCGCGGACTGTTGACATCAATCAATACCCGATTAACAATACAACCAAAATGTTCAGCAAAGTAAGTGTACTGGAATTAATAAATGATTAGTTAAATAAATTAAATATTTGGAGACCAAAGGGTCAATTCGAAAGTGTGTTCGCTAAATTTAAAAGTCAGTAAAAATAACAAAAGTCATACTTGATTTTGGCAGCTTTGTGCTGCACAAAATCGGGTTTGACTATTCCTATTTTAAGTTTAGGAAATTTTAAATTATGAAGGCACCGTTTCGAATTGGATCCAATATTTGAGTCGAGGTTTCATTAATAATCTTAGAAAGGGGCAGATTAATTAAATCTTTTGCTATTTAGTTCTGTTTTAATTCCTCGACTGTTTCAATTAAATATAAATAATATTAATATCATAAATTTTCAGATATTAGCATTCAGCGCTCTTGTGGCCGCGGCCAACGCTGGCTACCTCGGCCACGGCCACGCCGTGTCGTCGCAGAGCATCGTGCGCCATGATGAGGGCCATTATGCCCCGACCGAATACGCCGCCCCGGCTCATTACGCCGCCCCGGCTCACTACGCATCGGCCCACTACGCTGCTCCCATTGTCCACGCTGCCCCCATCGCTCACTACGCCGCCCCAATTGCCCACTACGCTGCCCCGGCCGCTCATTACGATCACCATGACGAATATGTACGAAACTTTTGCTTTTGGATCGCGAGTTAAAACAAAACTGTCTAGGCTGCTCTGTTTAACGGCCTCAATGAAGCATCCAACTAAAACTCTGTCTAATATTTCAGGCGCACCCCAAATATGACTTCGCGTACTCAGTGGCGGACCCTCACACCGGCGACCACAAGTCGCAGCACGAGTCGCGCGACGGCGACGCCGTGCACGGCTACTACTCGCTGGTGCAGCCCGACGGCTCCGTGCGCAAAGTCGAGTACACCGCTGATGACCACAACGGGTAAGCAAATCATGTTATACAGACGTTCACTCCAGCTGCAACGGCCACCTACTACTCGTGAACTCATGGCCTTATCTATTCTGGGCTTCTATTCAATACTGCTAAGTGATTTACTATATCGTTACTAAACTGCCAAAACCGCGAATGAGAACGTCAAAAACGGACAAAAGCTAAACATTTTAGTTTTGGCATTTTAGTGACGATATAGTTTATTACTAAGCAGTACCAAATAAAGGCCCTGTATACATTCTCGATTATATACAACACCGAGACTACCGTATGCTTAGATTTCTCATAAACTTTATTTCGTGGTTTCAGTTTCAACGCGGTGGTCCACAACTCAGCGCCTTCTATCCACGCCGCCCCAGCCCATGACTACCATCATTATTAAAAGAAAAGTTATTATCGGATACTATTTATAACAAGACTATTTATATTTTTGTAAATATGTGAATGTGAGAAAGCTGTAAATAAAGCGTGAATCAATGATGAACCTTTGTTTTTAATCCAATTTCTAATGAGCCACAAAGCTCAAGCCGAGTTATCAATGATGATGTTTTAACATAATCTAAAATCGACTGACTTTTATTAAACCTAAATTTATAAAAAACGAATTAGGTGATTTAAAACATAATAAAAAACGCATAGGTATCCCATTTATGCTGCCGTCATACCGGAATGAAAAAACAAATAAGTATATACATGTACCAGTACCACATTGCATGCTAAACGAAGTTATGAAGTAATGAAATTGGTTATAATTTCAGACAAAATTTGATATTTCAACCTACGCAATAGTTTTTCTATTTACTAAATTCATAATGGTATACTTTATACTAAGTATTGCGTCCAAAATGTAACAAAATTTAAAGTATCTACTTAGTATTCCTGAACCGAAGTCTAAAATAGCTCACCTTTGCAGATATTTTTGACAAAAAGAAGCGGCATTCTTTGTGAAAATAGCGAAAGCGTTATTTCAGTTGTTAGAAATCTGAGATTAAGTAAGGCCACACGGTGACTTATCCCACCACTGACGTGCAACATACTCATGTCAATGAGCTAATTAAATAGATAATACAGCAGTCATGAGATTATTATATCACCTCTACATACATATGAGAACAGTAATTGTTTCATTCTGCCATATTTAAGGAAATAATAAAATATCCAACACCAGTGTGACACGCCCGAGATGAAGGGATCAATTGTAAATGAAATACGATTGTTGTCCTGATAATCATTTGTTCATTCATAATATGAGGCGTTACGTCGCAGTTTTAGTCGGGATTTAGGTGTTGAGTTCTCTTTTTAGTACATTATTTAAAACTTATCATTTAATTCATAAGTCATACGATAGCCACTTACGTCAAAGGACACAATAAAGTTTAAAATAAGTATATGGGATATGTTTTACCCCGGTCGATGGTTGGAGCAACTGATTTGAAAAATATTTGGTTCGAAAGGATTGCGTTTATTCCATTATCTGGGACAACAGACAATAGAATTGGGATATTATCATCGTATGAGGGTCGAAGGGAATAATACAATCCAAATATACAAACATTTATATTCCATATAATTAAAGCACAATTTCTACCAAACGGCTCGCATCGCATCTGATCGGAACGGATATTACTGTAAATGTCAAATTATTAATAAATAAATAAATATTAAATCATGTACACAATATTTAAAGTCTAAATTACCTAGCCGCGCACAGCAGCTTGACCACGGGCATCTTCCGCGACACGCAATCGTAGCCAAAAGTACGCTGCGACGCGCGGCTAGGTAATATAGACTTTAAATACTGTATACATAATTTAATATCATTTAAAGATTGTGAAATCCGTTCCGATCCGATGCGATGCGAGTCGTTTGGTGCAAATTATGCTTTAAGATATAAATAGATAATCTATTATTTCATTATCGGGGCCGACAGCAAGGCCGACCTTTACATATACGTCCCACAGCTAGGTACAGGCCTTCTCTCATAGTAGCCCTCACGCAGGTCCTGTGCGGATTGGAGACTTCCCCCATAACTTTGAATTACTTTGCACATGTATGCAGGTTTCCACACAATGTTTTCCTTAGAGGTAAGAGCGGGATTTGAACAACGTTCCGCACGAGAGGTCGCGAGGCAGGCACGTTAGACCACTAGGCTACAACTACATTTTAATTACGGAATCCATACCAATATACTAAATTCGAAAGTAACTCTGTTTGTCTGTTACGTTTTCACGGCTAAACCGCCGAAGCGATTCTGATGAAATTTGGTATGGAGATACTTTGAGCCCTGGGAAAGAACATAGGCATTTTTTTTTAAACAACCAATCCCTAGAAGGTTGAAATAAGGGCTGGAATATTTATCAACGGCAAGTTCGCGCCTGGTGAGATCCCGTAATTTGGGTGAAAAATATCTAAATTTAAAAAGTCAGTAACACGAAAATTCGTTATATTTTAAAGACACATTTGCACGCAGATGAAGTTAAGAATAAAAGCTATTTTTTTATGTATACCTATTAACCTTAATGTATCACTTAATCATTAACTGTGTATATAAGGTAGATTAACATGTTTTGAAAAATACATCGTTTTCGGCATTATTAAAGAATCTTTTAACATAATAACTTCCAAAACAGTCCTTATCCAGCGATAAGTTGTACCTAAAATTCCAGACAAGGTAATACGATCTTATTTATTTATTTTAAACCATAACGTATCGGAATTGTCTCAAATACCTCGAGCCGATTATTTTATGATACCATTTACCGATACGTAACACTTTAAAGTCGAGATACTTTACAGCTACATTTTAAAGTGAAGGTTGCCTACGGCTGATGTAAATATAGTATTTTCTTTCAACTTAGTCTTATTTTTTTCAATTTATCGGAAGTAACTTCCGATAAAGACAATGCCAGGATTAAACTTACAATATTTTTCTTATGAATCGCCGCGGTTATCGTGGTAAATGTATTTTTTATTAATTAAATTAAGTATTTGATATTGCTTCCATATTTGGGGATTTTTTTTATTTTTTTTTATTACAAGTATAAAAATAGTGACAGGAAACAAAACCATCTATTTTAATAATGTGTAAATCCATCCCGGATGTAAACGTTTATATAACCTAATTATTTTCAAATAAGTAGTTTTTTTTTTTTCTGAAGTTCTACACAAAAATGAGCAACATAATACAGTTTAAAATAGTTTTCTACACTAATTAATACAAAATTCGTAACTGGCCGTCACCATAATAATTTTAACCGAAGCTTCTATGGGCGTCGGGTATTGTTTTGTATTTGTTTTTTGTTTTAAATTAAACAGGAAATATGTGTTGAGAACGTGTATAAACTGTCATATTGACGACGCGGATAGCCTAGTTGGTAGTGACCCTGCCTCCGACGCAAGCGTCCCGGGTTCGATCCCCGGTATGGGCAAATATTTGTGTGATGAGCACGAATGTTTGTTCCTGAGTCTTGAATGTTTTCTATGTATTTTAAGTATTTATTTCTCTATATAAGTATTTATATCGTCGTCTAGTACTCATAACACAATCCTTTAGAGCTTACTTTAGGACTAGATCGATTTGTGTAAAGATTGTCCCCTGATTTATTTATTTATTTATATCAAGGTATAATGTGATCTACACCAGTATTTCAAAAAGTTTTGGAGTCAATCATCTATTTCACCTACACTTAAAAAAAACTGACGTAACCGCAAATTCAGGTTTTTAACTCAATAAAGTCTAATTTCTAGTTTTGGAATCCTAAAATAGTTTTATTCTTAGTTGCGCAAACTAATTATTTCCTGATATACTTACCGCGGAATGTAACTCGGCAGATTACATCTTCTTATACTGATTACTCATCCGCAGATCCTTAATAAAGTAGATAAAATTAAAATAAAATAAGATAAAGCATCAAATTACACGTGTTTCAAAGCTAAAATTAATGGTCTGTGTATGCTACTTATATCATAACATTGCTCTAATGCCGAGGCCACATCTGCGAAATTCAGCGAAGTTTCGCGCTCATTCGACATCTATTCGCTTATCTTAACGGCGTGAATGTCGAGAACTTTCGTGAATCCCGCAAATGTGGCCACAGCATAAATAACTTTTTTGCAAGGCATATTTCTTCAGTCCTGCAAATTATTATACAACTGCGCTTCTACAACATGGGTTTTATAAAAGGGTGTCAACAAACTTCTTCCAGGCCAGCAATGCATTAGCAGCACCTTTGGTGTAGCAAATCTTCATAAGGGGCGGTGACCACTTCCCATCAGGAGAGCCATCGGCATGTATGTATGTATGTAAACTCTTTATTGCACATATATGACAACAATAAAAATTCTGCATTATGACATAAACAGTGTACAAAGGCGAGCTTATCCCTAATGAGATCTCTTCCAGCTAACCTTGGAGTTGACGAGAGAAGACAATGCGCGGATAGACAAAAATTTCAAACAGCCAAAACAGAAACAAACAAATAATAATATTAATAATAAAATAAATAAACAATAATAAATAAGTGTTATACTTATATGAATATATATATATATTTTAAAATTACCTAAATGTTAATTACAATAAAAAAGTTGATGAAGAACAGCTATTTCATATTCCAGAAATCAGGACTCTTCATCTAGACACATCTTACTCAGTCCCTTTTTAAACGATGTTATCTATTACTTAAAAAAACGCATGCTAAGGTGGAAGTAGCACTCAACACAATAGCAACGTCGTCATTGTTTTTGGTTGTCATCATGGCTGTTACATTTAATTTCAACGACGTCGCATGGCCAATAGCAATTTATACCGATACCATGACACATATTGCGATTCTTAATAACTTTATTTCGACCTTTATCTATTGTCGACCGAGGCCTGCGCACGGGCAGCCCCACTTAGTCTTGTGCTTATCGAGTGTTAAATTAATATAAAAACCAGCGGCCTGCTGGTATTGACATCAATCAGCACCCAGCGTTGAAATTAACTAGATCAAAATGTTCAGCAAAGTGAGTTATACTGTGCATACAATATAAAGAGTAAATTATTATCAAGAAAAATACTTTAAAAATTAATTATATAAAATTATTCAGAAATAAATGTGCAGCAATTTGCCAAATTTGTTTATTCCTTATAAACTGTAAATCGCTTACGCTTATTGGATTTTTTTTTAGAGTACAGTTCAGAAAATTTTATTTTTTACTTATGTCAGTTCACTCTAAGCCTATATATATATATGATAGTCCAATATCTAAGTGGCAGTATTTTTATTCAACAATTTTCTTATTGTCAGCCCGATACCGGTTTTTACTAATCAGTATTTTTAAAATAAGCATTGATTTTGAAGTAATTAAATATATATAACTAGCTCACAGTAACAGACAGAAAGAGTAACTTTCGCATTTTTAATATTAGTATGAAACTATGGATAAGGAGGCTGAAAGTTTTTATAATAGACTTTTAACTATAATTTTTCATAACCGAGAATATTTTTTTATAAGTCTCCGCGATAGTTCACTTGTTTGTCGGTGGGCAGAGCTATAATTCAAGGTTCAATTTCTTTACTCCAGCTTGTAGCTTTCGGCGCCATGCTTGCGGCGGCCAACGCCGGCCTGTACGGGCACGGACACGAGCACGGGCACGCCGTATCGTCCCAGAGCATCGTGCGCCACGACGAGGGCTATGCGCCCTACGGACACATCGCCGCGCCTGCGCACTACGCCGCGCCGCTCGCGCACGCCGCGCCTCTCGCACACTACGCCGCCCCGGTCGCCTATGAAGGACACTACGATGGACATGACGAATATGTAAGCATAGACCATTTCAGGTGCATTTCTCAGGCGTCTTATACCTGTTGTGAGAATCCTTAAGGCACACAGCTGCCTATCTGGGTTTAACTGTCACCGTGCGTGCGTACAGCTTCAAGCAAAATGTGGAACGCAGTCCTGCGCCTGTATTCAGGAACGTCCAAGCGATATTGTTCCGACTCGCGAAAATTTCGTCCCGCTCTTACGCATTACGCATCGTGCGGAAGAGTGGGATGTGTCTCGCTCGCGCGTCGCTACAATATCCCTTGGACGTTCCCGAATAAAGGCCCTGTTATAGGAGAGTAACACAGTTCATTATTGCATTGCAATCGATGTTTTAACTGTTTCATGCAAGATGATACTTAATGACTTCTGTAAATACGGAGGAAACAGAAAAGTGAAAAGTAATACAACATGTAAATTGAAACGCCAATCTTTCTTGCTTCATCAACCGAGTTTACACATGTCTCTTGTTTCAGGCGCACCCCAAATACGACTTCGCGTACTCAGTGGCGGACCCTCACACCGGCGACCACAAGTCGCAGCACGAGTCGCGCGACGGCGACGCCGTGCACGGCTACTACTCGCTGGTGCAGCCCGACGGCTCCGTACGCAAAGTCGAGTACACCGCTGATGACCACAACGGGTAAGCCAAGCTACCTTTTGTCATATAAAGAGTTAACGCATATATAGCAAACGCCGTCCAAGTCGGCTCTGAGACCTCGTTTCGCTCGGTCAAGTACTTTGACTTTGAAGGCGAAGGTGATTTCCATCAGTCAATTGGTCGAGCCACCTATCCTTGATTTGTTTATATTCTCTATAGTGAGGTTTATATCCAATTTCCACCACATTATCGCAACAACATAGAAAAACAATTTACTGTACTTAATAACGGGTTTACGACATATTAAACACATTCCTTGGTCGCTACATGTAGGTATATTACAAACCGATAATTTGTTTATTGCAGAGCCAAAAGTTTATAAATTGGTATAGAACAACATTACAAAACAATCAACATTGATTTTATCACCTTAGGCAGCGTAAGCAAATGTTACAAAGACTGTTTCAAATTAACTCCAGCACGCCCAAGCAACAAATTATTTTGAACAAGCTCTATTGGGTATTGTCATTTTAATATTTAAGTTTAATGCGAAAACCACTTATAAGGGATTCATGCTAACTAAATATAAGTCAATTAACTAATTAATTGAGTTACAGATTTGTTGATCCTCGTAGTAGTTTGATTGTATTTTTTTTATATTTTCAGATTCAACGCGGTGGTGCATAACTCTGCCCCTTCCATCCACCCTGAGCCGTACCACCATCATTATTGAGTGAAATGACAACAAATGAAACCCATCACTGTTGATGTATTTGTCAAAGAAGCTTGTAAATAAATAATTTATTAAATGTTATATATACATTATGACATCGTTTCTTTTTCCCTTTCGATAAGCACTACTCGTATTATCTAATTGTCACCACACGAATAACATAAAAAATGTGCCTACGAGTATAATCATTCTTGCTCATACAAGAAACCTTTAATCCTGCTAAGTTATCGTTTCATATCTAAATGTGTGAACTCCTGTATTTCAGAACTAAGTCAAAGATTTTGGCAATCATTAACCAATATGACTTTCTCTAAAGGTATGTATATTTGAGCACTGAAAGAAAGAAAGAAAACTTTTACTGAATTAGACCATTTTTAACCGACTTCGAAAAAAAAGGAGGAGGTTCTCAATTCGGTTGTATTTTTTTTTAATGTTTGTTACTTCACAACTCCGTCATTTATAAACCGATTTCAAAAATTCTTTTTTTAATCGGTAGGGTATACCGCCAGTTTGGTCCCGTTGTAGTCAAAGTCAAGTTATGATGAGAGAATCGATGAGGAATCGATGGAACTCTTAAAATATTATAGGCAAGCATATAGCAATTTTAGTATTTTCTGTAATAACTCAAGCAGTTACGTTCCAAAAGCATTATTTGTTGAAGTGGAACTGTTGATGAAGACCATAGATGATCACCGGAACTCCTAAATGTTGAGTATTTCACGGTTGGCGATTTTATTTCTGTATAAAGTTCTGAAGCAACTTATGTCCATGAAAATTCATGTAGTAAAATTGAAGAACCAGGAGAACTCCTCAACGATTGACATACTTGCACCATGGATAGCAACAGTTTGTTAATGGTGATGAGCAATTGGCATTATGCTATTGTTACTTGATGTAGTAAATGCGTGTCGTTAAATAACAGAATAATAAATAAAATGTGAAAAAAAAACTTTCTTTTCAAAGGCTATTTGAAGTCGGTTTTTTTATTTTATAAATTATAGATTATGAGATCTTAGCTCTTTAACAATAGTATCGCGTGCAAACTTCTTTTGCCAACTTGTGGACTTTTGATATAAGTTTCTAACCCTTTACTAGAAATAAACACAAACACATTTGATAAAAGTTCCAGATTACAAGTACTTATACTCACTTTTATTGCGTACATGAAGCACCGTACAAGCGTACGTAAAGTACATCTTATACAAATAGGCTTTTTAAAATATAGTCCTGAATGATAAGTACTCCATTTTTAGAGGTAGTTTAAGAAAGCTGTCGTTAGTAGAAAAACCCTGTTTTGAAAACATTATCACCAATGGGCCATGGAGAATTATGTTTTCGCATTATCATCATGATTTAAGTGTATCATTTTCATTACAAATGATGTCATTGATGTTCTTTAAACTTAAATAAGCATGAAGCGAATATATCTTCTTCTAAAGACATGTCCTGACTGACTGATTCATCATCGTCTACGAGAAACTACTGAAGAGACTCACTAAGACAGGCTTTTTTGAGAATCAAAGTCAAAAGTCAAAGTCAAAGTCAAACTATCTTTATTCAATTTAGGCTTTTACAAGCTCTTATGAAGGTCAAGGAATGAATCTACCACCGGTTCGGAAAAAACCCTCTACTGAGAAGAGCCGGCAAGAAACTCGGTGAGGTATCATTTTTTCAAATCAGTAGGGTGAAGGCGGCAACAGTGGCGCACTAGCCGTTGTGTCAAAAATATTATAGATAGCTTTCTTTCTTTCTCACTCTTCGGAAGGTCTCCCGATAGAAACAGTTTACAACCTGTTCGCTTGCGTCAGCTATGTAACGAACCCGTGTAATTAATGTTTTTTTGTTTAGACGAAAGAAAAAGTTAATTTTAAGGTTAGATGTACTTTCTATTTTTTCACGAACATTTTATTTTACCAATGGATTAATAATTTTGCTGAGAAAGAAACTTAATTGAGGTTATTTTGACGTATACTGCACTTCGATTTAAGCAAAACTATCATTCGTGTTATAAGTTATATGCAAAATGGCGGTTTTGTACACAGTGGCTCAAATCGCTTGAGTACACAGTGGTCCATGATACACTGTGGTGACTGTGTACTGTAGGTACCTACTGTTAATAATTGCTCAGACATTAGTTTAGAAAATTTTACAAGATGTAATCATTTTCGTTAATTTTCCCTTTCAGGATGGCTCGTCCAGCAAGGCCCCGTAAAATAGGGAAACAAACAGTTGACGACATGAAAAACGCTTTAAAAAAAATTAGTATGAGCAAGAGAAAAGGGTCTAATGTTTTAAAATTTGAGTAATTTGATTATTAATTTTAAGACAAAATATTATTTTTATTTAATGTTACATTTATTATTTGGTTAATTCAATAAATAAAGACTGATAAAAAGCCGAAAATTGCATTATTATTTGGGTTATAATTATAGATGATTCACTGTGAACTTGCCTGATTCACTGTGAACTGAGGGCCGATTCACTGTATGCCACCCCCAGTACACACTGGCTCAAATAAGTTTTTTTGTTAAATACTGTTTATTTTCCAAAATATTACCCTGTTGTACTAAATCGATTAAAATATTCAATATATATTAGTTACACTATAATACTAATCCTTTTGCATCTTTCCAACACTCGTCCAAATCACGTGACATCGCTCGAAAAAAAAGTGACCCACTGTTGCCGCCTTGACCCTACACATATAAGTCAACAATGATGTCTACAGTTTTATATAAATCTAAGTATATACCACAGCAGGTACGCCCATCGAGACCCAGGGATCGCCGGTGCAGGTCACGATTTAAGCCAAACGTCCCTGTCCATGACGTAGTCTTTTACCGAGTAATATACCCTAGAAATAAGAATTCGCTTTACAGTAGATTTGAACATTGAGTCTGTTTGTTCTATAATGTTTTTAGGTATTTTATTGTAAAAACGTGTACAATTTCCTAGAAATGATTTTTTAGTTTTAGCCTGTCTATAAGTTGGTACTTTAAGCTTTCCGGTATTTCTAGTAGCCTTTGGCTTATCTACATTTGTAGGAAAATTGTATATATTTTTTCTGACATACATTATTACTTCATCAATCCCTCAAGACAATCAACCCCTAAGAGGTTAAAAGGTAGCGTCAAAGTTTGGATGAGAAAAAAATGTAACCTGAGCACACAATTTTAGATTAATATGCACCGTGAAATTGTGGTTAAATATAATCTAACAAAAATAATGTATTTTTATTATGTTGTTATTCAATAAATTTCATTAAATTTGAAAAAAAAACCCTTCGCGTCTTTTACCAATTGTCAAAATTCAACCCCTCAGGGTTTGTAAGTGGGGTTCAAGGTTTGTATGGAAGTGACGTAGGATTTGACGTAGAGGAGCCGATTTTAGGGTTCCGTACCCAAAGGGTAAAACGGGACCCTATTACTATGACTCCATTGTCTGTCTGTCTGTCTGTCTGTCTGTCTGTCTGTCTGTCTGTCTGTCTGTCTGCCTGTCTGTCTGTCTGTCTGTCTGTCTGTATGTCTGTCTGTCTGTCCGTCTGTCACCAGGCTGTATCTCATGGACCGTGATAGTTAGACAGTTGAAATTTTCACAGATGCGTATTTCTGTTGTCGTTATAACAACAAAAACAAAAAAAACAGAATAAAATAAATATTTAAGGGGGCTCTCATACAACAAACGTGATTTTTTTCCTCGTTTTTCCTCGATATTGATAACGGCAACAGGTACACGCTTGAAATATTTACAAAATATTTAGTTATACATTTATATTAAAAATAAATAATAAAATGGAAATAAAACAAATATTTAAGGGGGCTCCCATACAACAAACCTGTTTTTTTCTGTTGCTTGATTATACATAATGATACGGAACCCTTCGTGCGCGAATCCGACTCGCACTTGGCCGGTATTTTCTTTTCAATATAAAACGCGTAAGCGTAAAGTCAACATCAGAATTACCAATATTTTCGCTTTGACCCCCAACGTACACCGGACAAGTATGAGTAATAAAAATCGACTTTTGAGGTCAACTGTCCCTTCTACATTGCTGTTATTGTTGTCATAACAATGAGATTGTTTTAGCACCTCATAAGAGACGACAATAATGAGCGAGATTATTTGACACAGCATATGAATGGAGCTAACTTCCCACCGGGTGCACCAAATAAGATCCAGCAGGAAGATATAATCCTAGCAATTGTTGCTTAGTGGTTGAACGACTCCCGAGGAGAGAGCCGTTTATCATAGGTTCAAACCGGGGCTCGTATCTCTGAGATTATCAAAACTTATTGTGTGGAATTGAGTTATATATATTCACCATGAGCTTTCGGGCGAAATGAAAAGTCTTAAATCTGCACGCATTTGTAAAGTAATTAAACGATATGTGAAGCTCCCATTCGCACTGGGTCCCCATGGAGGCCAAGCAATAACCAGTCCCCATCATCATGAGAGGAAGCCTAATGTTGATTTCGAGATTAAATATCAGATTCATACAGTTGTGTCAAACGACTGTATGCACTGCACTGACGTTTAATCTCGTAATCGACATTATCTCGAATGCAGGGAGAATTGGGTGCCTGGACCCGTCAGTGGGACGTATATACGTTAATAAGCTCATAATTATTATATCAAGCATATGTTATGCATCATTTAGATTAATTAGTAGGTAGGTACTGGGGCCAATTCGAAAGTGTGTTCGCTAAATTTAGTAGTCACTAAATTTCAAATAAGAAACGTCAGACTTGATTAAGGCAGCTTTGTGCTATAATTTGACGTTTTTAATTTGAAGTTGAGGACGTGTTTAGGACCTACTGTGTTACAAAAAGATCGATACAATAACATTTTGTATCTGGTTAGGTTTTGGCGAAATTCCTTATGTCATATTTAGTTCTAATTATTTTAATTTAAATATAAATAAAAAGGCACGAACTACAAACTACAAAATGTCATTGTTATAAAACTTAGAAGCCTTTGTTTTTGTAACAATAAGAGAACAGTACGGCGCACTCATCGTTTTAAGGAGTCTTTCTATAACCTTTGGGCAATATAATCGGCGATTTATTTTTATCTCAAGAACGTGATAAAAACTAAAAATATTTTACAGAATTAGTTCATCTTACATTGCAAAAATATATTAATTTGTCTATGGATATACCATCCACTGCTCTTGCGTATGTATTTACTTACTCGAATTGTTGTTATTTTTAGGGATTTATGGTTACTACACTTTATTTTTATTTACCTTGGAATTAAGCATCGCTGACCCTCTTCGTCACATTTTTAAAGTCTCGCTTAATTGCCTCGCGTAACGTCATAAAACATACAATATCACAACTGTTGCACAAAAAATGTATAACATTTCTAATCATGCCAGTACAAGAGCTGAAGTATTAGACTTTACTTATCAAGGATTTATTATTATTATTCAAATTCAAATAATTTATTTCGGACATGAGATCCATAGTGTTAATTATAAAAACTTATATCTAGGGTTAGTGTTAAAATACAATAAATGAACGAACGAATAACATTTCTACAATTAAAAACTGATAAACTTAGTTGTGTGCTCCATTTTCGGCTGTGTTATCGTAACCCATGTTTTTTTCAGTTTCCTGTCTCCTATTAAAATTAACAAAACGTCGAAACGCAATACCCTCGGGCCAAAAGTCGTTTTCTAAAAACATTTCCAATTTTTGTTTTGGAACATAAACTTTGTATGCATCATAATCTTTTTCCAATTTCATATTCATTTTATTCAGTCTAACCGCTACGTTTGACTTGCTTCTAATGTACTCGACAATGTCACACACGGACGTCTCCTTCGCAACATTATAAATGTAAATAGGGACTTTTATATCTGCCGCTTTAAATTTCGTATACGAATTTAATATAGCTTTTCCTCGATGGCCTATAAATTTGTTACTTAGTTTTTTCTTTTGAACTAGAGTCCAGCCCTCATTAGGGGTTATTATTATTATCTAAAAATCAGATAAAGTATTTTCCAACTACATACACGGAAAATACGAAGTCTAGAATTTTACGACTACATACAGACGAGACTTATTTGAAAATAAATTATAAACATATGATTGCTTTGATTTGTTTGAATTTAGCAAACAGCTTTGCAAGCTCTGCCCGAAATAAGTCGCTTGGTTGATATTAGTAATAATTTGTTTATTTCTAGACCTCCCATTTTTTCAGTGTACATGATACACCGCATGTTGGCGTATTTTATATTGGTATTTTTTTTTTACATTGTGACAATTTTTTTTGTGTGAGAGAAGTGTGTTTTTATTTTCAGAATAACTGCTTCTTTTTACTAAAGGCACTGCCCTAACTTTAATTTGGTATTATATTTAAAAATATATATTATCTAAACATTTAAAACATTAAATTAATAAAATAAGTAGAGTAGACAAAGCGGATAATATTTCTCCAGTGCAATAATTCAGAGAAGAACACTACACTAAGTTTGTATTGAGCGGTTTCTAAGACGACTTGAAGCAAACACAAACACATTTGATTAGAGATAAACTAAGATGTACTTAAATGTTCCAGGATCCAAGTAGACCAGCTTTTATCGCTCACATTTAGCACCTGTCACTGTTTAAACAAATAGACTTATTAGAATATATTCCTGAATGATTAGTAATCCATTTGTAGAGATAGTGATAAAGCTGTAGGCAGTAGAAAAAAAAACCTGCTTTGAACTGTATGTGAACAGTGAAAGAAAGAAAGGCAGGAAGGAAAAAACATGTCCTCATAACCCGGCATAAAAACACACTGAGAAAAATTTTGATGCTATACCTGCATTACCGTAATGTATTCGCAGCCAAGTCCAAATAATGTCGAAGCATCCGAAATAATTTTGATTGTTACGTGGCGTTTGTAGTCCGCAACATTATCTATGTAGCCCGCAACATTATCTATGTAGCCGAATCTCTACTTACGTTAGGTACGTTTTTCTCCAGAATTACGTACGTGGCATCCAGAATTACGTATGTCGGTACAGTAATTTTTTCTCAGTGCATTAAAAAAAAAGGAAAAAACACGTTACGAATGGTCCCAACTCAGCGTGTTGCTAGATTAAGGTCTTCCGTTGAGACCATCAACTTAAACAGAGGCTGTAGCTAAAAGGCATATTTAATTCACATATTGCGATTAAACAATACCACCTAAGTAGAGTAGATGCAAACACCGAATGATCACAGGTGTTTCCGAGACCTCATTGACCTACAATAACGAGCATTATATTGGGCGTATTTACGTTAAGTAATGATCATTCGAATGATAGTGTGTATGTAATGTGCAAGCGCAAGGCAAGACAAAGCGACGGCCTTGCGCCTTGGGACTCAGCAGAGCGCTTTCGGGCCCGCCCCACCGGCCACGCACCTCTTCTTATAAAAACCACTGCGTCTTATCAAATGTATGTCAGTCACGCACAACTATCCAAAAAATGTTCACCAAAGTAAGTCACCAAGTATTTAACTATAAGGGCAAAGCGACCGCCAGTCGCTTATCGTTGCGGTTAATACCGACATGGCTCAGTTTGCTTAAAATTGCTCTGTAAAGAGAATTAAATGATACCTATTTTAGATATACATACCTGAAGTAATAACCTCTTACTGAACTTTTAAGCGTCATTATTGAAAACGCCATAACACCCAAGAACAAAAATATTTTGAATTGCAATTGCCCTTTTGGGCCCCCGTCTTAAGCCAGCCGACATTGATGATGTGATTTTTACTAATGATTTTCATATTCGTTATGTATGTATGTCTTCTTCCAGATCTTAGCTTTCGGCGCGGTGGTGGCGGTCGCCCAGGCCGGCCTTCTTGGCCATGGTCACGGACACGGGTACTCCGTGTCGACCCAGCACAATGTAGTGCACCACAACACCCATTACGCTCCTGAAGCCCACTACGCCCCCATAGCCCACGATGACCACTACGCCACCGATGCTCATTACGCCCATGATGCTCATTACGCCGCTCCCTTGGCCCATGAGGCTCACTACTCCTCCGCCCCTCTGATACACTCCGCTGCCCTAGTCCACTCCGCTCCTCTGATCCACTCTGCCCCCATCGCCCACGTGGCCCCTATTGCCCACCATGGATATGCTTCTCACCATGATGGGCATGATGAATACGTAAGTATATCATGTAACTACAACAATACAGTCTGACAACAAGATAAAAGGGTGAGTGAGGAATGTTACACTATACTGATATTTTCAAATCAAGGAATATGATAGAACCAGTTTGCCAGACTTCTTTCTCTTACCCTCTACACTCCCCGTAGCTTGAATGGGCTTGTTGTCACACTGTATTTGAAAGATGGGCTAAAGTAGTACCAGAACACAAATCATTAACAAGGATTTGCATTTTTGCTTTACAGGCTCACCCTAAATACCATTACTCATATTCCGTGGAGGACCCTCACACTGGTGACCACAAGTCCCAGCACGAGAGCCGCGACGGTGACGTCGTGAAGGGAGAGTACTCGCTGCTGCAGCCCGATGGCTCTTTCCGCAAGGTCACTTACACCGCTGATGACCACAACGGGTAAAGAGAAATACTTTTGAATTCGGTCTCATACATGAGAACAATTGGTTTTTCGACCTCATGATTAGCAATCTTTTTCTCAGCCTTTGTTTGAGCACCTATCTACTTAGAATGCGTATTGAAACCTCGTGATTATTATCATTAACTATTAGACCAGCAAGGACATGTCTCTCAACAATAAGACGCATTGTTAAAGCTAATGCGTAGTGTTTCTACGTAGTTAACCCTTGCATGGTCATTAAAATCTACGCAATGACCAGCAAGAGCAGATGACATTGCAACTTTCCCCAAATTGCGTAAATCCAGCCAGTTCACGAGTAGCTGGTCATGTTTGACATTGCTTTCCCAGGAAGCTATTTTAACGTAATACGGTCGTAAGTTTGGCATATGTTTACATGTTATCATATGGTGGTCAAACCGGTATCGCTCGCGGTCCGGTGACTGCCGTATGAGTAATGACCTCATACGACCCCTGTCTACAAGTGTCAGAACAGGTGCCATAATAACTCGTTCTGAAACGAGTTCTGATAAGAGCTATTGTCTATTAAAGTTTATTATTTGTGTTTTTTTTTCAGTTTCAACGCGGTTGTCCACAACTCCGGACCCAGCCATCACGTCTACTCCTCTCAACACCACCATTATTAGATCTCGTATTTGTAAATAAGTTCCTCGACACATGTACCTTGTTTATTTATTAGTATTTGATGTAATATTGTTATTATCATACAATGAAGTCATTAAAGATACTTTTATGAATTAACATATTGTTATGGTTTTATTCTACTCGCTATATTCTTCAGGCTCTAATAACATTACTCGTACAGAGTAATAGTAGTTATTTCCAAAAAAACTTTGTATTATAGCATAGCTTATGGCTTCACTCAGATTCAGTTAATGATGATTAAACGGGCGAATCAACTTTTTAATGCCACCTGTTGCTATGGTTACACAAATTTTGTCCCTTGGACAACCTAAGCATTTTTCTATGAAACAGTATATAAGTGTCACTTGGACAACCGGGGACAAAGTAAACAACACAAAAAATTTGATTCCTTAGTGAAGATTTTGTATGGAAATTTTGAAAGAGGAACTAGTTAATTGGTCATTATATTATCTGACTATGACCGCGGCCGTCAGAGTCGTTATCTATGCAAAATAAATGAACCGCCTAGATAACAACGTAAATATTAATAAATATGCAATACTTCAACGTTGCGAAAGTTTATTAAAATGAATCTCTTACAAATGCAGAGCTGTCATATGCGTTTGAATGGCGAGTTACCACAACTAACTGATCTAGTTATCAAATCGATCGCTACAAAGTTACAACGTCTCGATCAATCACGATCCGTAACTATCCCAGAACAACAAACTGATCACAGTTGACTAAATTATTCGATACTTATCGGTATTTACTTGACAAACTAACCATTTCATCACGAGCGTATGCCAATCTGTACTCAGGAGAATTCTACAACTAAGTATTCCAATAGCTGTCTTAGTAAACTAGATCCACTAGTTAACTGCAGAGTTTAATCTAAGTTCTTTCATAACCAGCAACCGCAGTGTCCCATAAAACGTTTAAACTCGAACTTCTGGTCGCCTATGGTAATTTATTTCAATAAAATACATGCTAGATGACTTAATAACATATTATTGACTTTGCGTAAACTAGATAGTGGAACCGCCACAGCTTCGCCCGCGGTATTTTCCATACAAACTTTATCACCCCTTTCACCCCTTTAGGGATGTAAATTTCAAAAAATCCCTCCTTAATGCACCTCTAGGGTACTAGAGAAATACCTCCTCCAAATTTCAAACCTCTAGGACCACCCGTTTAGGCTGTACGTTGTTTATAAGCGAGTCACGGTACTGTTTTATATGTATAAATATATTCCTAAAGCGGTTCGTAAAAGGGCTAATCTTCCAGTAATTTATTGCTGCAATTCGGGCTATCCCCAAAAAGATTACATATTACAACACTAATGGGGAGAAAAAGTTTGAATGTAAACTTTTGAGGATAGCCCCAATACATAACAATAAATTGCAGAAAAACTAGCCCGTTAACGAGAACCTTAAGAATCCGGAATATCATAGGCACAAAACGATACCCTTGTAGTTAAGTTAAGTTAATGATCGTAATTTGAATTTGTTTTTGATGAATTTTTTGCCACGTACGGTAGGAATTTGGAACTAGCTTGCTGCAGCAACCCCGGGCCGATACAAACTAGGGATCTTCAAAAAACGAGCCTACTCCTTTCGCAAAAGGCCGGCAACGCATCCGTGATTCCCTTGGTGTTGCGGGTGTCCATGGGCGGCGGTGATTGCTCACCATTAGGTAACCTGCCTGCTCGTTTGCCCCCCTCTTACTATTAAAAAATAAATATATATTTTTTTAATAATCACATGGCTTTTCCTCCTTAATAAAAACTTAATAGCCATTCATAAGATTCCGTAAATGAAAAGGGGAAAGCTTACGAAAAATTATAATCTTCTATGCATAGGTATAATGAACTCGTAAAGAGGAAAAAGTATGTACACTGAAGAGAACAATACTATGGGGGGTTTCAAAATGAGCACCACAACACATCCCAAAGGTTCTTAAATATCATGTATGTTTGTCTGATTGTATATGTGCGATAATCATTTAAACTATTGGACGGATTTCAATGCTGTTTTTGATATTTTATTAAGGGCAACTTCGGGCAGGACGAAGGCTATAAAAACTTTTCGAAAAAGAAACAGCAAGAGGGTAAGTTAGTATGGAAAAAAACCGGACAAGTGCGAGTCGGACTCGCGCACGAAGGGTTCTTTCTACAAAAACGTCAAAAAAATCACGTTTGTTGTGGGAGCCCCATTCATTTTTGTAGTGGTATAGCCAAACAGTAATTAATCCTCACTAGATGATTACTGTTCGAATGGGCCGGCTCGACCGGGGTAGCACCACACTCTCACAGAATATCGGCGTAAAGTAATAGCTTGCTATTGCGTTTCGTACGGTGAGTGACGAGATCCGGAGGCCTATTCCCTCGTCCCCATCCCATCCCCATTCCCCATCCTCCCTAGACTGGCAACGCATTGCCAGCACCTCTGGTGTTGCAGATGTGAAGATGTCCATGGGCGGCGGTGACCACTTTCCATCAGGTGGGCCGTTCCGTGACGTGTACGATTTTGGGAGGGACTGGGCCGTAATCCCCACATCATTGAACTACTTCGCAGATGCATGCAGGTTTCCTAACGATGTTTTCCTTCACGTAAAGTCTTGTGGTAAATATCAAATTCAATTCTAGCCGTGAGATCCGAAAATCTCAGAGGTGCCAGCCGGGATTTGTACCTGCAACCCTCTGCACGAAAGGATATGCATTAGACCACTAAGCTGCACTGTACTATCAATCCTAGAACCATGCAATGTTCTGACTGACTAAACTGAATTTTAAATGTATCAAATGTTATATGAACATGGTGTTATCATTGTAACTTATCCAATTAATACCCCGTCCCCGAGTACCTAGCGCTTCATACAAACGTAGTACAGTCTTGGTTTGGACATTTTTAGTTGGATCGTATAGAAACATTGCATCGAGGAAGAAGAAAGAAGAATAGATAAAAGACAAATCTAGTGTAGTACTTCACGAGTTTTGAGATAAAATTTAACAGGTGTATATGATAATTGATTTAAATTATTATACAAACGTGTTTTTGTTCTGTTTTATATATATATATATAAAACAGAACAAAAAAAACAATAATATATAGGTATATATGTATGGAGCGCTTCTCAGGGACGGGGCACTTAATTCATATTTCATAAAATTTAACCGGTCTAATAACTCAAAGCACTTGCGTTAAATCTACATTCTACGTTAATTATATTACGAAAAGAGTATATTTTATAACGACCTGCATATATATTAATGTTGTCAACGACCTATTATCACAGCTTTTAACCTTTAACTAAGCGACACTTAGCAATTAGGTTTCCCACGACTCGATTAAAGATAAGGTGGCTATGAAATTGTATATCTGGGCGTTTACAGAAAAAAGTGTACCTACCTATACCTTATTTTTTGTCAGAATTTGTTCTTATTTCTAATTAGAATAATTTATACTACTAATAATTATTCAAATTGGAAAAAAAAAAATGATTTTATATATATCAATCATTTTACATTTTTTTTCTAATTATTTCATTTATTCAGGAACATAATACAATACAATAATAATCTAAATTAAATCTAAATATAAAATAAATCTAACATTAATTACAATAAAAAGAATATACCTATATAAACTATGACTAAATTAAATTAAAACCTATAAATTTTACATAGTACTTATTTTTGTTTCCGTTTTGTAACCTTTACACATGACTGTTTGAAAAAGTCACAAACCGGAATGGAATAAATTATTTAGAACACTTCTTAGGGTTCCGTACCTCAAAAGGAAAAAGGAACCCTTATAGGATCACTCGTGTGTCCGTCTGTCACAGCCAATTTGCTCCGAAACTACTTGACCGATTGATTTGAAATTTGGTATACATATGTAAATTGGTGACCGCAACAGGGATGCGTAACGTAAATAAATTAATTTTGAACATGGGGCCCAATTTTGGGGGGCAAATTAGACAATTAAAAAAAAAGTTACGCAAACTATATCATGTGACATATCAAATAAAAGGGGTTATTATGAGGATCTTAAATATGTTTTTTTTTGGAATTTTAAAATAAATGGTTTAGAAGTTATTTAGGAAAATAGGCGAAAATTGACCATTCCCCCCCCCCCCCCCCCGTTATCTCCGAAACTACCGGGCCTAAAATTTTGAAAAAAATACAAAATATAGTTCTTTACCTATATATTACAGGAAACCCTATAAGAAGTCTATGGTATTTAAAGTAACATAGGAAATTTCAGTTAATCATGTATGGAACGGAACCCTCTCCACGCGGGTTTCACTCGCACTTGTCCGGTTTTTTTAAATTAGTATCTATTGTTTTAATGATTCTGAGTAGGAATAATATAAATTTTTCAAATACAGAATCCATCCCGAATTCACCACTGCTCTTAAGTTCATAATTAGTGATATTTTTCCAGTTTTGAAATGTCTTCGTTTGTTTCCATTTTTAAATCTGAACTAATAATCTGAAAGTAATATTTGTAGATTTTGCAACTACTTAAGTAAGAAAAAACATATGTGTGTTAAATATGGGGCGTGGTGTGAAATAGCGACGCAGTTCAGTTTAAAGCCTAAAGCTGGAACGTAGACAGGTTGCCGGTGAGGGTGGATGGTAGGAAGTAAAAGATGGATATGGTATCGGTAATTTCCTTTATCTACACCCATATCATAAAACCTCCATTGTTTAATCAAAAACCATAGGAAATGACCACCATTTTGACAACCAATTAGGAAAAACCAGTGCTGCAATGTTATTTCTTTATCGTTTTTAGTAAAGAAACGAGATTAAATTTGGAAAAGCTGTCAAAACTCAAGTGGGTCTCTATTCTAGTATCCATAGATATTAAACATTAGTGATATTTTTCCAGTTTTGAGGCACTATCGCACTAGTGTTTTAAGGCCTATCATTATGCAACCGTTGCATAAACTACTATTATAAAATACGAGGCACTCTGTAACAATAGTATAAACATTACTGAATATAGGTAGGTAAGGCTATGGAATTTGACGATTTAGAAGCTTTGTGTGACACTCTACTTACAATTAAGTGTCTCACTGGTAAATCCTTTGTTTATAACAGGAAAACGGGTACGTAGTTATGATTAGGTTATTTTATAGATGGTACTGCACTTTTTAACTGGTTCTTTCTATAGTTCTAGTAGGTACTTTATAATATGCAGGTACTAAAATAAAGCTCTGTTCTGTAGCAGTCCAAGACCTTTCTAGGCCGATATCTCTTATGAAGTGATGATCAATTGTCCGAGTAGATCTATCGATCTCAATTTTGAATTTTGAATTTGGAATTGGAAAAGAAATTGAAAGAAGAAGAAGTTGTCAGTCGAAGGAGTTTTGTACGAGTCGTGATAGCGCCTCGTTACAAAGTGAATCGTATTTAGAGATCGTAGTAATCTAGTCCATAATTCGATCATAACATAAGCCGTTCACAGACGATGTAATGAATGGACTCGATATCACGGTCAAATCATTCGCGGGTGAGTAACCTCTGAACTCTAATTGGCCTTTCAATATTATAAATGGACAAGCATCCTTGAGCAGAACAAAGGTAAGCTTTCCGTGTATTAAATAGTTATGTTCCAGCTTCCGTGATCGACTGGGCATGGATTACAATCACGACCAGGACACAACTAAGAAACAAAAACCTAAAGCCAAGCTTTCACTCTCAGACTAGTAATAGGTAAGAAGGACAACACTATTAGATCGTATGATTTGGTAGACATTGATCCGGATCTTTGCGGTATTGTAGGTGGAATTATTGTTCGCTTATCTATAGTTAATTCAGTATCTGATTTAAGACAATTAAATAAGTTATGCACGACGATCGTGCCGTATTAAAACTGGCCGTTCGACTGTCGATATGCAGGAATGACGCAAAACCGACAATAAATTTAATTGTAAATCGATCATTTTGTCATTGAATCTTGATGTTTTAATAAATTTAAAATTTGGTGCTACTGATAGTAAATTAGCCGCCAGCGACGATGAAATTGAGTTTAATAAACAATGAAACTTTTATAGCCAATTAAACTAAAACCAACGCGATGTCGTTGCAACACCAAATTTATGATATCAACTCCCTGTGATCACGTTACGAGCATCGGTTAGGAAATTAAATATACCACGGGCTGCCCATGCGCCGTCCGACCGCGTGTGGGTAATATTAAGACGCAGTTCATTTGATACAACATTGCCGCAACACATTGTAATGCTATTATTAACTATTTCACAAATAGGGTCTAATGCGACAGAAGTTTTTAATTATTTAGCAGACTAAATATTTCTAGTGTTGAAATTATAACCGCATTCAATATCTTATTACAGTTCTAAACAGCAAAGCTATTGGGTATACGAGAAAGGTTACAATTGAAAGTAAATTATACTTGCATGGATTGCAAGATCTAATTTCTAAGATCTAAGTTTAAGCAAACTTTACGGAATTGCGGAAGTTCAGTTAAAGTTAATAAGTTCATTAAGATGATTAAAAACGCGATGAAGTTACTAAATTAAGGGACACTCAGCGCAGCTTGACGTCTACGAAATAAGGGCTATACCCTACTTGTAGGCTGTCCATTGTTACTCCTATGACAAACTTTATTTCCTGGCGTATATACCCGCAGTGTTTAGGTAAATTTACCTTAAAGACCCGATATATATCCCATCACATAGTCGATGCCATCTTTCTTGCTTTGCTGCAATCGAATAAGAAAAAAAATATAGGGAAGATGCATTTTTTTTTCATCTTGTATTGGAAAGTGCTGATTAATAGAAACCGATCTGTGTACGCAAAACATTATTGTTGATTATTTTATGAGTTATGAAGCTTTGAAAAGTCATTGTTCGTACCACTCGCAAAAACACTGTCGTTGGCCTGTACGAAATGTATTAAACGCTTAAACGAAATCTGCAATTTTTTCCGAAAATTTTGTTTTTAGACCAACATCGTAGAAATAAAACATGACATAAATTTGATGAGGATGTCCAAAAAACTATACCATTTCACTTATTAGCCATAAATTGAATGTACATACAGATGTTATTGTAACGTTTACACATTTTTTGAATATGCCCAATTTACAATTTTACCCAAATTTTACTAAAATCAGAACTATAAAACAATATATATTTTTCACCAATTTTGAACTTTAATCATAAAAAATTAATAGTCAATATGATTTCTGTTATATATTCTTGTTTACATTTACTGTCATAATATACCATTTAAACATTTTCATTTTCATGCAACTTCACCGTTTTACCCGATTTTTCAATTATTTAAATTCAAGTGACAATAATGTCCAAATAAAAATAACCTGTCCCATGACAGATGATAGCTTTTCATTATATTTTGTACTTTGTCAAATTATAAATAAATTCCCTAATACAATGCACCCGTCAAGTGAATCTTATTTGATTGGACTTTATTCACCTGTTTAAAAGTCCAAATTAAACTTGAAAATATCATATTTCATGCGACAGCTTATTTAATTTTATTAAAATCCTTGCCTTCCGAACCACCTTTTGGTCGACTTGGGAACTAACTGCTTATTCTAAGAGCTTAAACTTTGAACGTCTTTGATCAATCAAAACAAGACCTGGTGACTGAATTAATAAAAGGGCTTTACGAGCATTAGAACTGGACCAACCATCGCCATTACTCACACAACATCGCTGATAATAATTACTGGAAGTTGTCGCTGAAGGGCGCAAGCGCGGTGGGAGGGCGGTGAATTATCGAAGGTATGCGAATAGCGACCTCGCGGTGTCAAAGTTACGGAACTGAAGTGACCGCACTCCCCACTCCGTGGAACAGCGGCTCCGTTTTGCTTTTCATATAAAAGTCACACTCCGGACCGATAATGGTATCAGTCACCTGCTCTGATTACTAGTGCAAAATGTTCACCAAAGTAAGTCGGGAATTTCGTTACAAATATTATTTTCAGTTCTTAGTATTCCTTTGGGACGAAATATCTGGTTCGGTTCAATTTTCTGGTCTCAATATGTTTAAATAAAAAGTTCGCTACATCAAACGCCCCAAACTATTCTTGATCAAGTGGTTGACAGCAATTGGAGACAATGCAATGCAAGCTAGGTTTTGATCCTTTTGCCGACTGCTTCCCAATACGTTGGTATCCAGGTTGAATCGTAGTTTATAATTCTTGCTGCACCAGGTGGTCGCCCTTAGCGCCGTGTTGGCTGCCGCCAACGCCGGTCTGCTGCCGTTCCACCACGGAGCCGTGTCATCGCAGAGCATCGTCCGCCACGACGCGCCGGTGCACTACGCCCCGGCCCACTACGCGCCCGCGCACTACGCCCACGCTCCCGTAGTCCACGCTGCCCCTATCGTCCACGCCGCCCCTATCGTCCACGCTGCCCCCATCGCTCTCGCTCATGGACACGAATATGTAAGTACAGTAACCATCAGCCTCTTGGTATTTTGCTACAAATCTTATTTAACTAGGCATTGACATGTCACGTGATTAATATTATACTCAAGGAACCATTTTGCAATTCCAGTCCCACCCCAAGTATGACTACGCTTACTCCGTGGCCGACCCTCACACCGGTGACCACAAGACCCAGCATGAGAGCCGCGACGGTGGTGCCGTGCACGGTAGCTACTCTCTGGTCGAGCCTGACGGTTCCGTGCGTAAAGTAGAGTACACTGCTGACGACCACCATGGGTAAGAAACTCACGACTCCAGGACATAATTTTAACTTCTCCATTGTCCTTATCGTAAGACACACGACTCGTTTTCTAAAGTAACTTAAGTGAGACCGCTAAGTCACGTCTGTCATTTGTTTCCAGTTTCAACGCCGTGGTCCATAAGACCCCTGGCCACCATCCCGCGCCCGTGGTGCACGCTCCGGTGATTCACGCTCCCGTGGTCCACGCCGCGCCCCTGGCCCACTACGCCGTAGCTCCCATCGCCCATGGTCATCATGGCCTCCACTACTGAACAGCGACTTAGCTTATACTCTTGTGATGGATGACTGATGATTGTGATATTTATGTGTGCATAATGATGTAAAGAAATGTGATTTTATACTCAATGTAAATAAATACTCAGCTGCTGAACAGTACTACGTTGTAATCAGTTGTTCCCTACGACCCTTGTATGTATTGCATCATATTCCTGCGTCTCTGACACACTCCTACGACTATCATAAATGTGTAACAGAACGAACTCGCTGTAGGTATCGGATTATCAAAAAGCCGCACACTATGTTTAACTTGGTTTTAAACTTATAATATACCGTAATACAAATGCCAAGAAAGGCTATAACCGTGCCTGTAGGCTGTAGCTGTAACTATACCTGTTTTAATTACCTACTTAATATTATATTTAAGCTTCAACTAATACGTATGGCATAAAAAACTTTAAATATATGGACTCGGTCGTCTCTGTAAAATTACGTAGCAGAATATCGAAAAAATATTTTCAACAAGAAACAAAACCGAATCCAGTAACCCTTTGAAAAATAAGAAATAATGACTGGCCATTAGTAAATTACCTAAAAACATCAGATAGATTTGCTATTTCAGTAAAAAAATAAATACATCGAAATTGGTATCAAATAAACTAAAACAGAATGAGACATGTATACCTTATTTAGTTTTCAAAGAGTTGTTTAAGCCAAAAAAAATTTAATAATTATATTTGTACTTAATTATAGTTTATATCCAATAGTACAAGATGACGATAGCATTATATCAACTGCTCATCGACCTTTGTAAAATATTGATATCAGTATGCAAGGACTGTTGACCGTTAAGGAGTTCTTTTGCGAACCCAACAATCAGTTCCGATTTACCAGATGGGCTTTAACGAGACTTCCACGTAGCAATCCGTGGACTCCATCGTCACCCCACTTAACCAAATGATGCTGTAATTGTGCAAATATAACAGTATTCTTAGATAATGGTAAAAACGCTATACATTTGCTTAGAAAAATTAAGGAGTCTGTTGATTGCTCACGGATCGCACTATCAGATCCCGCCAATTTTTCTATGGGACCATATCATCGAGAGAAGAATTAGGCTTGTGTAGTACATGTACTAATGAACTAAAAGAATGAATTCCCGTCACTGTACTAGAACGAACTATTCCGTAACGCTTCTGCTCTTAGTACATTTAGTACATTGCGCGGAGCGAGCAGCGCAAGCGAAGCGATCTGATTGCCCGACCGAACGGCTGCACATTGGCTCTGTCAGAGTAAGACAGCAAGAGGGCAGGAAACGGACCAGTCGGGCGGGAGCAGACCATAGAGAGATTATTTCAGTGTACTAGTGTACTAAAAGAACTAAAAGAGCGAACTAGTACATTCGCACAATCGTACTAGTCCGGAGCGATCCGCGCAGTGAACGAGCGCGCACAACTCTTAGAAGAATCATCGAAATCGGTTCACGAACAGATAAACTCCTCCTTTTGTGAAGTTAGTTAGTAACAATATCGACCAATGCTGATTTTACCTTGTAGACTATTATTTTGATACCAATGCAATTCCTTTTTCAGACCATCGCTTAAAGCAAGTTTACTCTTTAGGGGATTGACTTCCTAAGAAAAAAAGATTCCGATAAATTGGGAATCTCCTCCTTTTTAGAAGTTGGTTAAAAACTAGCACAAAAACTGCACCTCAGACGTGATACGTATGTTACAAATAATAAATAGCAGCCTTTATTAAGCAGCTGCACATTCCGAGCCATTTGTCAATATTTCAGCACTGAACCATTAAGATACTTTATCATAAGTTCAGTAATAATTAAACTTTGGCCTTGCACAGTGAGCTGTGGTATTAGAATAATTTGTCTAGTTATACGAAGGAACAAACGTTGCGTGCCAGCCCGGTCATACTGACTTTGAAGTTTCGGCGAGATAATTACAGAACATTATATGGGAACTTGCGAAATAACGCACTGCTACTACGCATGCGCGGTGGCCTAGAAAACCTTTATTATAATAGTAAGTTAATTGTACTTGTAGAAACTACCGGTGGGTTTTAAGGTTAATCTGAACGAACGTGTAGGAATATCTCAGTGAAGTCCCATTCATCATACGGTACATTTTAGATGCAGCTCTAAATATTAATCAACCTTCAGAAATGGATCCATGCCATATACGCATTCGTCCCTGTATCGGGACTTGTACAATAACACCAATTTAAATGTAATCACGGTCTAACGACTGCCAATTTGCAAGCCTACAAACAAATCACTATATGAGTATAAGGGGTAATGATACAAATTGCGTCGATTGTCTGGAAAGGTACACAAGCCGACAAAGGTTAAGTTGCGAAATGGCAACACCGGCGCCTAGTCATTACTGTCCTATTAGGTCGTCCTACCGTCCCGTACAGAAACACACAGTTACCTCACTTGAGCTGGGCAAGGATCAAAATAACCTGCATAAATCGAGCCAATATATTGACTTCAGAATTATCCCACCTTCTATTGTATTTTTGACTAATTTGACCGATTCTTTTTTTTCTTTTTTTTTTTGTTAAAAACCAAAAAGTATGTGCAAGTGGGTATCGGAACACGTACAGTGAAAGGTTCCTTAGTTGGGAAGAACGATCACGGTTCAAATATTTACGCATTTACAGTAAAAATAGGTTTGTACTTCATAATATTTCTCAAAGACACCGAAAGATAAACTTAGGTACTGCGGCCCAAACATGAATGACACAAAGATAAGATAGACCGTCGTATCTCTAAGTGCGTCTCTCTCACACTAGCGCCGACGAAAGAGATAGTTATAGCGATAAACGGGTTTAATTTATCTTTGTGTCATTCATGTTAGGGCTGCGGTTGCTAAATTCAAAATAGAATGTAATCGAAAAAAAAAACATAAAATAAACAACATAATTCACATTAATTCGTTGAGTATTTTTTAAGTAACTAAGCAAAATATTCCTTTTTATAATATCTCTGTTATGGAAAACCTATCTAAAGATACCCCACTCGCTTATGTACACTGGTTTTTATTCCATCTCTCAGTTACATTCATCCCTAATTTATTTTCATAATTTTCTAGACCTTGTGTATAGTGGTTCATAAAAAACACGTACCTTCCGAATATCATCTTTACAATGCTAATAGCCTCCAAGTACCTGTGACATACGGACAGACGGACACGACGAAATTATAAGGGTTCCTCTTTTTATTATTACAAGTTATTAAAAGCTTTTATTTAACTTGCAATGTTTGTATGTATGTATGTATGTTCGGGTCAAATCTTGCAAGCTGAATTAGAACCACTTCCTCTTATCCTACAGAGCTGAATTTTTACATGTTGGTTCAGTTCCAATGACAATGCATTTTTATGGTAAGCATGATTTGAATCGACATCCAGGATTAGCTCCAGACAAAGGAACTCTTCAACGGTCAATAGGACAGTCACGAAATTTTGTGTAGGCACTTTATTATGATAGCCGGTTCGAAGTTTTACCATAAAATGGTTGCTGGACTCAGGGTTGGCTCCTAACTAGGGTACTCTTGAACGGTCAACAGCACACAGTCACGAAACTTTGTGTACGCATTTTATTATGAGAGCCGGTTTTAAGTTTTACCATGGCATGGTTGCTGCACTCAGGGTTGGCTCCTAACTAGGGAACTCTTCAACGGTCAACAGCACAGTCACGAAATTTTACCCTAAAAGTAAAAAGAACCCTAAAAATGTCTGTATCGGACTAGTGGACTGAATCATTTAATCAAGGAGTGACCCTTAACAACGTCTAGAATACAGATAATTTAAAAAAAAAACTCGTACATCAACTCTTGAAACTGTGTGCAAAACCCGTATAGCAGACGAGAAAAGGAAGGATGAAGGAAGCATTTTAAACAAAGCGCCTTTTGTTACCTCTAGTGCAGTCGCATCTTGGTGTTTATGTAAATTGTCTTTTATTTTGGAGGCCATCGGTAATTACTCTATTTGCAAGAACATTACGAAAAACATCACATCTACTTATTTAAATTTTAGTGGTTTCGTTCTAAATATTTATTTTAGCTATAAATTCAATACTTATATTGAATTTATTGCTAAATGACAATCGCGGTTGCACGTGACTGCACAAAAAAAAGACATGAGAGAGCGTTAGTTAGGTCGTCATCTTCAACCCATGTTACTCGGTAGCTACCTATATACTCTATATTATCTCGTATGTAGTCAGTCCCCGTTTTAACATTTACTCTTTGCCCACCCTAGGTGCGACCATCCTTAAATACCGCATTTGCATCGATTGAAACTAGAGCGACTCTAGCGACCTTGAACAGCAGATGTTAATCCAGCGACGTGGAAATAGCGCGTTCACACTGACCGCCTGACCGAGCGTATTTTCACTTTCTAGTCACAAAAGTGAGAGTGTATCGCCGAGTATGAAAGTGAAGTAGAGGAAAAAAAAGAATATATTTATACGTATATAAACAACAAATTATTTAAATACATAAACCTTAAACAAACCTTGAACCATAAATAAACCTAAAATTAAAATTAAAACTAAGAATGTCCCTAATTTTACATAGTCATTGAATGTTTCCGTTTTGTGACCTTCATACATGACTGTAGGAGTAAGTCACAAACTGGAATGGAAAATAATTGAGAACCTTTTTTTGGAGTTTACTTCTTAAGAATCGATTTTCATATATAAGCCCGGGGTATGAAAAATTGTGGGGAGTAAAATCAAACTACGATGTCACACTGTCACACGCTAAGGAGTCACACGATGTTAGCCGAAGATGCGTCGGTCGCTTCGCATTGCTTACAGATATAGTGAATAATGTTTCCATCGGTAAAACTCGGATCTCAATCGGAAGACCCGAAGTGTCAATTAATTATTGTATTCAATGAGTGACATGTTTATATTCATTAATATGAAACTTTATTATTTACTGTCAAATGTCAAAATGAAAAATGACAGCATGGTATGATAGGTACTGGTTTATTTTATAATCGTTCGTAAGGAGTAAACTCCTGTCGTGCGTCGTAGCTGACACACACACTTTTTTTTTAATTAAAATCAATGTTCTGAGTAGGAATGGGTAACAATCACATTTAGGTTCAGAACTGTCCCCTCCTGTTCCCGACAGTTAAGGACCCTGAGGCCTGATTTTTTTTGTTTTTCCTATATCCGCATATAAGGCGTCATGCATAGTTTTGACCTGAATGAACAAAACGTTAATGTAATCCTTCGTTTTCGTTAACTTTTGACCACGGGAGGAACAACTTTTGTTTTTTAACGTGATTATTACCCGAATAACACATTTCCAAATTCAGAACAACGACTAAGAAGGTGCATTATAAAGTACTAAATACAGGAATCGAATAGACTTATAGACTAGTGGACCCGCCACAGCTTCGCCCGCGGTATTTTCCATACAAACACCATCACCCTTTTTCACCCCTTTTGGGATCGAATTTTAAAAAGTCCCTCCTTAATGCACCTCTAGGGTACTCGAGGAATGTCTCCTCCAAATTCAAGACTATAGGCTAGGACCACCCGTTTAGGCTGTGCGTTGTCTATAAGTGGGTCACGGTACTGTTTTATATGTATAGAAGATACTCGTAAATCATCACGGAATGGGATTGAACACGCGCTTACTATATGTCATTTTAATAGCAATGAACGTGAATTTATTAAAATACCTCACATATTTCTTTTAACCCCTATCCTAAAGCCATAGAAAAAAATATTGCTACGCCTTTGAATCCGACTTACCTTTACGTAAGAGCAATTCCTGGTGCTTTCATACTGTTTGAACTTCAGTAATGTTACTTAAACTCAGAAAGCCCATTTGCACTTATGCAGAGCAATGCCGGTATCTAAGCGAGATTTTAGACAATCGTGTCGCGAACTTCGTGCACGCGCTTTATTGGTTACCGCTGCCATGTTTTGTGTCAATGTTGGAGATCTGTGCGCGTAAGGTATTTATTACCTTAAATACCAATTGCATGATAATGTGGTATTTGAGACTAGTCTATAAACCAAAGCACTAGATTTATTACGGATTCTATGGCCTTCCCTTATTTCACTTTACACAATAGAAGTTACAATAATATCTTCAAACACTGTATACCTACCAATAATAAGAATAGAATAAGAATCATTTATTTACTAGAATATCTATTTTAGAATATTTATCTAATAATCCAATTATTGCCATTTACGTAAATTTAATAAAAATAAAAAAAATTGTTTAATTATTATGATTCATCTTGTTCTATTTTATCTTATTTTATTTATTATATTGTTGCCCTCTGACATTAAAATAAATAATTGTAATTGTGTTTAGTTTTAGTTATATTATTAATTTATTAGTATAAATTCAATTCAATTTAATTCAATAGCTGCAGCCTTACTCTAAAATAAATAGTCAATGTTATGTACTCCTTAATTGTCATGTATATCAGAAATGTGTCCTATATAGTAATGATTATTGTAACTGTTTTAATGTATGTGATGTGGATGTACTTATTCAATAAATAAATAAATAAATAAATAAATAAATAAATAAATAAATAAATAGAATACGTCACTCATACTCAAAGGTAGGTCTTAAAGTATAGGTCACGGATACATATATATATATATATCGTATATATCACGGATAAGTCTTTAACAACTACAATTCACCTTACTACATAAGAAAAACCGGCCAAGTGCGAGTCGGACTCGCGCACGAATGGTTCCGTACCATTAACTTTAAAAACGGCAAAAAAATCACGTTTGTTGTATGGGAGCCCCCTTAAATATTTATTTTATTCTGTTTTTTAGTATTTGTTGTTATAGCGGCGACAGAAATACATGATCTGTGAAAATTTCAACTGTCTAACGATCACGGTTCATGAGATACAGCCCGGTGACAGACGGACGGACAGACGGACAGACAGACAACGGAGTCTTAGTAATAGGGTCCAGTTTTTACCCTTTGGGTACGGAACCCTAAAAATTAAGCCTATCTGTGGTTAATGAATTTTGTGTTATCTTAGAGGAGTGTGAATCTACGGCTTTTCATACAAAAGGCGACAGCGATTGCCACCCCTTAAATGTTTGCTGATGTTGATCAATTTTTGATAGGTTGTCAGTCAGAACTAAATCCAGCGCCTCTATTCGGGAACGCTTAGTGATTCTGTAGCGACTCGTGAGCGAGATTTCTCATCCCACTCTTTCGCATTACGCGTCGTTTGGAATAGTGGGTTGAGAAATCTCGCTCACGAGTCGCTACAGAATCACTTAGCGTTCCCGAATAGAGGCGCAGGTCTATACGTTTTGGTTTTTTCACTATAATCAGTAACTTGAGTTTTATTGTTGTTTCTGTATTCTCATACCAAGCAAAATTTGGGGATTGTTTGACTTTGTTGATCAATAATCAAATAATCATAAAACGTATAGACCTAGATTATTTCCTACTTTTTAGGGGTGGAAATCGTTAAGGATTTATGTATGAAAAAGGTGATTTATGCCGTTGGTTCACAGTCCTCTTAATCAGCGGAATTTACTCTACCTGCCAATTAATTTTCCACGAATGCGCAGTGACGAAACGAGGTGTTAAAACAACATTACAAGGGCAATCCACTAAACAGCCAAAATGAGGACTGGGTGTGCGTTAGATTGACAGGGCTGCTCAACATTTTTAAAGCTTATTCTGAAAAGTCCACATTCTTGGTAAAGGTGGAAACGCTCTCATACTTTATTTGGTTTTGATTCATTTATAGTTTGAGTTTAATTATTCAGAATTAATAAAACTATCTAATTCAGACTGACTTAGGTTACGGGCTCAATTACCGGCAGATTCCTTAGGGTTTTGTCTTTTAGGGTGTATTGTAATACACCCTAAAAGTTTCTTTTCTTCTTTGTTCTCCTTAGTTACAGAGAATATCAATTGATTTTTATTTAATCACTATTTACACACGCATTACTATAATTTATACATAACACAAAACAAACACAAAAATTATAAATGCGAAGGTTTGGATCGATGAATGTTTGTTACTCAATCACGCCGGAACGGCTGAACGGATCTGGATGAAATTTGGCACAGAGATAGATTATAGTCTGGAATAGCACATAGGCTATACGAGAAAGTTTAAGAGTTCCCGATGGAATAACTACAACCGAATTCCATGCGAATGAAGTCGTGGGCAGACTATAAGTTATATATATATATATATATATATATATATATATATATAAATGTAAATGTGACACTAATGATATCCGTAATTATATTAGATTATTTATGAATAATAATAATAGCCAATGTTCCCAAAATTGCATGCCTTTACGGTGAAATAATGTACTGTCTTTTTCAATATTAACATCCTGTACCACATTACTTCAAGCAATAAATGATTATGATTATTATTATGATAAATATATATATTAACACTATCATTTAATGTGGATTCGTTTAAATTGGACAAAGAAATTTAAAACCATTCTAGCGACTGCTAGTGCTTTACCACTGGCAGCAGATGCACTCTACCGAAACTGGGCTGCAGTCACAAGTTAGGCGTTAACTATATTATTACAAATAGATACCAGTATAAAAACCAAAATACGCATCCACCGTGTCATTATACTGACACTCTGCGAATCAAGACATTACCACGATGTGTTATAAAGTGGGTAAACAATGTATTGTTTTTTATTTAATGTCTAAGACTTTGTGAATAGTACCTTTTATTTTTATTGTGGAATATTAGTGAAACCAAGCATGCTGCTATAAAATGATATACTGTAAAGTTGACCGGATCCTGTTTTTTCAGGTAGTGCTCCTCAGTGCGATGGTGACTCTCTGCCATGCAGGATACATAGGGCTGGACGCCACTTCCTCACAAAGCGTGGTGCACCACGATCTCGAAGAACACGGTGCTCCCATCTATGAGCAGAACTACGAAACTGGAGCCCAATATGACGCTGACAGTTACTACTACGGACAGAACGAAGCTTATGAAGGATCCACAAGCGATTTTCAAGATTATGGAGCATATCAACCTTTAGCTACGTACGCAGCGGGATATAACAACTATGTAAGTCTATCAAAAACCATATGATTCACATAATAAGCTATAAAAGTAATTTGGTAAGCTTTAACCGCCGATACATTTTCATCGAACATTTCCGTATCGCCACCTATACAAAGTTACACAAACCAATGAATATTATATTTGTCTTAATTATTAAATTAATACCTATTAATTATGTCTGACAATTCAGATAATGGAGGCTAAAAGGTTAATTAGCTCCAAACCACCATCTCTTAAACTAAAGTCTGTTCGCCGAGAGCTAAAAAAAAAGTGCTTCTTATCTCTTTACAAATAGCGGCCCGCTAATTATTTTTACCGATGATAATAAAAAAATTAAGGGAAGAACTATATTTTTTTCATAGAATATTATTATTGAATAGCCTGTATTGTATATGTCCCAATACTGGTAAATCATCGGACGACAACCATGACGAAGTGTCAGAGTCGGTGACGTTTATTATGGAACGTTCTATTGCTTCGTCTAAGACAACACACGAACCCAAACGACACACTCGAAGCGTATTCCAGAATGTAATGGCAATATGGTCGCCGCGTGTGCGTGCTCCCCCGCCCGGCGCGGGCCGCGCTTGACAACAACTGCGTCCTTCGTACCCGACGCCCGTCATACAGTTTGCGATAGGTTAGCAACAGTCGCTATTTCAAGACGATGTCATATTTATCAACTCTTGGCGAACAGACTTTAGCAATAAAATACATTGTGAGAAAAAGGCGTTATCTTTTAATTACAGGTTGTTAAAGTTTTACTCGAGAAATCTTGTTTTACTTACACACAAACAGTGCAGAAATGTCTTTATTAATCGTTAACTCATAATAATTATGTGCCTTAATACGTTTTCATTTTAATAATCTAATATTTAAAGATAATATCAAACGTCTACAAATATCAATTAATATCAGTTTGCATTTCCCGGATATCGACTGAAACAAAAACACATCAGACCTTGTGTTAAATAAATCATTCGCAGGTATTAAAATCCAATTATAGGCGAATAGGATACGGCTAATCTGGGTACGTTTAGGCAATTATGTATAATGGCGTTAACGAAAGATACTCAGTAGCCACGATAACAAGACGCGACCGTGAAACGGAACTCTCCATCCAATGTTAAATAAAAATAATTTTATTGCTTTTATTTCGTGTCGCAAGCCATAACGGTGCGTGCACTCAGTGGCGTCGACTGTTATTTTTATTCACCTTCTCGGTTGGACATTGACCTGAAAACTAAGTGTAACAATTATAATCTAGGCAGTGAGGTTTGTTTGGTGCACGCGGATTGAGCAACGCCCGCCACTACCGCACAATGGCATGACAAAACAAAACTACTAGTCGCCTATTCCGCTGATATACACAACAAATAATCACAATGGCAGAATACATTATAATGTTCTTCTCAGCCAATTTACCGGATTGTCTTTGTATTTTAGTGAAACGTGCCTAATGGATTAGGTTCACTCACAAAAAAATCTGAACACTTCGTTTTCGTAATTAAGACATCGAGTGTACATGATATTTTTGAATGAAAATTACGGATTTTTAAGTATTTCATGAATATATTTTTAAAATTACTTAAGCCAAATCGTTCATTATTATGCTGCCTAAAACCATCAAATCAACCAGTCAATCTAAGCAGACTTCAGAATAACATTAATATTCCAGCGCCTCTATTCGGAACCGTCCAAGCGATATCGTAGCGACGCGCTAGCGAAATTCTCATCCCACTCTTCCGCACGATGCGTAATGCGTAAAAGTGGGATGCTAGTCTCGCTCGCGAGCCGCAACGATACTGCTTGGACGTTCCTGATTAGAGGCCCTGGTTTCACGATCGAATCTTGATGTTCCAGGCTCCGCCGAAGTACCACTACACATACTCAGTGTCTGACCCGCACACCGGCGACCACAAGTCGCAGTTCGAGTCCCGCGACGGCGACGTCGTCAAGGGCATGTACTCGCTTGTAGAGCCCGACGGCAACGTGCGCACTGTGCATTACACTGCTGATGACGTCCACGGGTAAAACTTACTAATCCTACTGTCCAGTATATCTAAAAACCACTGTATCTTGGGTCCCCTTGACATAATGACATTTGGCAATGAATCTCGCGGCTCTGCACTCCAATAGTGAATCCATACTGGACCAATCGGTTGCTTCACTTTTAATTCTTCCAATTCTTGAAATCACTCGTCACCCTCAAGTTTTAATTCAGATACTAACAAAGGAATAACTATATTAAAAATTTTGATTGAAAAGTGCGCCCCTTATTTTACCAGGTTTATTGTCATTAGGTACAAATGGAAAATCGTCCACTTGAACGTCCACGTCCGTTAATTCATTAATTAATTTACAACGAAAATAAATTTGGTTATAAATACTTTTCAGCATAATTACATTTTCACTAAATTCACTTTGGATACTACTACTTTTGCCCCAAATTCAGAATCTTTATTTTACGTGGACGATTTTCCATATTCAGTAATTTATATTCCATATTCCTAATGACAGTAAACCTTTTAGCACTAAATAACTGTTTTTTGTTTTGAATCTAGTACAATGACAACCATTGCAAACATAGAGGTAAATGAAAGGTACGAAGCGAAAGCTCGACAGCTGACTTAACAAACAGGACAAGGATCAGATATATAACATCACCTCATAATCTTGTTGCAGCATGAGCTTATGCGAAGTGGAATATAGTGTTCCGCCGCTTGCTATCGCTAACGCGAGGCTCAATATCTGCAATAGCTCAGTTTAACACCCTTAGGTAATAGTAATTAGTACTAATCTTATCTACATCCAAACTTCTGAATTATTGCGTCTGCATATAAATCACGTCAAGGAAATCCTAATGGGCATGATTCCGGCCCTTGAGCCTTCTAGAGCTTGGCTTTATGTAATCAGCATTACTCAACAATGATCTAGAAAAGTTCTTGAACCACTTTCGCTGTCTAGTATTTACGCCAATTTGGTACGAAGGGCCGTAAAGTAGAAGTATTTACGAGCATACGATATTGCCTATTGGTTAACAGCGCGTAATGTCTTCATAATCGGGTAAAGTGGTCTATACTGCGTTTTTCGTACAAATCAAAGAACAAAGAGCATGACCCAGTTAGTGGCATGAATTGAGTTGTTGATGTGACCTTGATACTCGTATCGGTTTGGGCAGTCGAAGACCGCTTGACCGATTCGATTCGCTTCTCTTGGTCACTTACATAATAAAATAACAAAGATACCCAAACAGCAATTCTGTGATCGCTGTTTACATGCCTCACCTTATCTTAAACGACGTGATTATAAATACATAAAATCATTTGGTTGTGGAGGTTACGTTTTTAATTTTGCTCTGTACACTTTAATTGTGGCTCATAAAAATTGTCTCCGTTTAATATAATTGCATTCGATATGTATCTAACTGTACCGTTGCCGGATATTTATTGGTAATCATTGCTAATAAATGTTTTAATTTAACTTTGAGCAAATAAAGCTACTTGAATTATTGAGTACGGAAAGTGGGTGTCGCTCTTGGGATTATTATTTTAATCTGCTCTAATTTCTTGTTTACTGCGTTCAATAATTCTGCGGTCGTTTCAAAGTAATTTACTTGCAATATTTATATTTATATATACTGATAGACGGTTCATCATACCATCTTAGGACTAATAAATCGAACGTGGCCACAAGTAGTCTTGTGGCTCTGCCCACCCCATTAGGGATTTCGGGCGTGATGCTATGTATGTATGTATATACTGATCCGAAATCTGCTGCACTGGGAGTGAAGAAATAGCATAGAATGCGTGCAGATGCTTATCATCCTGGCATGTCGTAAAAGTCGACTAAGGGACGGGTCCTCTCCAACATGGTGGCCTATCTGTATGCGAAATGGGCTGATCACCTGTCACTATACGGTTCATCATACCATCCGAGGACTAATTAATTAATCGAACGTGGCCACAAGTAGTCTTGTGACTCTGCCCACCCCATTAGGAATTTCTGTGCTATGTGCTTTTGCTATGTATGTATGTATGATCAGAAATATTGTACCAGCTGTATTTTTGCATTTAACTTCCATGATTCGTTGAGGGGCTGATTATACGAAGCTCAGACCCAACCATTAGGACTGTGTCTCAATCCGCAAATGTACTCTACTCAGTAGCATTGTCATGATTTTTCACATCGTACTAACATTCTCACACATACAGTGAGACAATATAACTGGGATTAGTTGAGCAACGTTCTAGCCGTTTGCATGTTTCTTATCACAAAATTGTTGAACTCAAAGCGTGAACGAACCCATAGTATCCATACTAATATTATACTCGTAAATGCGAAATTAACTCTGTCTATTAAGCTTTTACAGCTAAACCAATGAGCCGATTTTGATGAAAGTTGTATGGAGATAGTTTGGAACCTGGAAAAGGACCTAAAACGTTGAAATAGGGGCTGGAAAAATAATTAAGTACGGCAAGTTCATACGTGCCCGATGAGAACCAACAGGTACGCACGTGCCTGTTGATATCTTTCTATGTATCTGCGTGATTTTCGGCGAAATCTGAGTTCTGAACTTTAATCTTGAGATGAGCTGAGCATAAGCATAAACCGGAAGTGTATTGTAACTTTTCACGTCCGTTTATTTTTTTACACATTCAACTATCGCTCTACTCTACGTCCAGCGGAAAGCTGACCTCTTGTGTTCACTACAACGATTCGTTTCATTTCCTGTACTGTACTTTTACAAACCCTACAGATAGTTTGACCTTTGATAATAAACCCTGAACGAGAACGTTTTGGGCTTTTAAATATTTATTTTAAGCACCAAAGTTGTTATCCGTTTAAATTGGACCTATTTTTAAAATGTATATGAGTTTTACATACATACATACATAGCATCACGCCCGAAATCCCTAATGGGGTGGGCAGAGCCACAAGACTACCTGTGGCCACGTTCGATTAATTAGTCCTAAGATGGTATGATGGTATGGTGACAGGTGATCAGCCCATCGCCCATACAGATAGTCCACAATGTTGGAGAGGACCCGTCCCTTAGTCGACTTTTACGACATGCCAGGATGATAAGCATCTGCACGCATTCTATGCTATTTCTTCACTCCCAGTGCAGCAGAGGAGGAGATTTAGTTTTAATTTTAATAACATATAATGTATTATGATTATTATTTTCAGGTTCAATGCCGTGGTAGAGCGAACCGGCCCGACCGTTCACACCACAACTTATCACTGATCTCATTTAATTAATCAAATTGTTAGGTAATTAATGTGTAGTTGTAATTTATCTGTTAATTTTCTTTACTGTAATAAACTATTGAAACTGACATAAATCTCATGTGCCTTATTCAAATTATTACCATTGACGAGTAATTTTGTAACCTAACGTTCGTACTGTCGCATTTTGCATTCATTCAACTTTTTGTACTACGTTTTGAACACGTTTTTTCAACAGAAGAAATTATGTTATACGAAGATTATAATATCGAGTGTCATATATGTATTTTCGAAGATACATATATGACACTCGATATTGTTAGTACGATGTGAATCAAAGGCCCGGGCGTCTATTCGGGAACGTCTAAGTGATACTGCAGCGACCCGCGAGTAAGACTCGCATCTCGCTCTTACGCATTACGCATCGTGCGGAAGAGTGGGATGAGAAATCTCGCTCGCGAGTCGCTACAACATCACTTAGCGTTCCCGAATAGAGGCGCAGAAATATTTAAGTCTAACCTAACAAAACCAGTCTATGGCTTAGCCTTCTTTGCCACAGTCTCACCTTACTATTTTTATACATAATAGAACAGACTATAAAGCATTATTTATACCTCTTTTCATGAACAGTAAAATTACATACTATGTAATAGTAACGCTCATCAGAATGACAATAAATAATACGGAATCTGAATTTTGTATGTATCACACCTGCTTGCATGGACATTCGATAAACTGTATCGTGCTCTGTTTTGCTCAAAAACACAATGCCGATATAACTTCATTTTCCTGTCTAAAGTGTTTACGTCCACTTATATGGTGTCATGTTACCAAAGCGGAATCACGCTGTTCAACCATCTATACACGAGTAACGCAAGCGCATACCGAGAACGAACTTCCGAAACTAATAGCATGTTGACGGGTATCGATACATCACACTAACTCGACCAAAATACTTCTACATGCAACATCACGTACACAAAATGCAGATATTACGATAGGGCGATTAGCAAACTCTGAGAAATTGATCAATAGGTTTTTTGCTCTAATAATTCCCACAATTATAACCTCTATATAAGCTAATGAACCACGGCATACCGTATGCACTATTGTCTCAAATCTAAAAGACTGCATACAGTATACCACATTCGTTAGGATGTTGTCTAGAGTAAGTAACTCGTATTGAGTAGCTATCAACAAAGGCAAAGCCATTGAAAATGGTCTTCTTTTCCGAAGGCGACACGTGCGTAATAAAGAAGTTGTCACTTTAATTTAATATATAAATGAAAATGTGAGTGATCTGACGTAACCAAGTGTCACCCACGTGATTTTTGTTTCTTCGGGAGAGAATACCAATAGCAGTGTATGGTTGTAACTTGCATAAAGAGTCAAGTCGAATAGTGTAATATACAAGAGTTTTTTGTAGGTGCTAACGGCTTGTATGCTGGTATCAGCCTGCCAGGCTATATTCCCGTTTCACCACCACCATCATCACCACCCGGCAGTGTCTCACCAGGAGCTGCAGAAGCATGACGGACCACACCACCCGGTACACATCCACCACCCGATCCCCATCCACCACCCGATCCCCATCCACCACCCTGAGCCAATCCATCACCATCTGCCGTTCTTCCACCATCACGTGCCCCACGTCCCCATCCACCACGTGCCGCATCATGACCATTATGTGAGTACTGTAGTTATTGTATAGAAGTTAATATGAGTTTTAAATAAATCGTAATAATGTTTTTACAAACCGTAATTACTTTATATTGCATTATTATCGTTATTACATTTATTTATTTAACAAATACAATGAATATTCATAGTGAGAAAACAAAACACTTACACATTTATTCATTACCATTTATTCAATCAATTGTATAAAAAATAATCAAAGTAATCATAATAAGAAGCCACAAGTTCATTTCATTATATAAAAGAGTTATATTGTTTATACGCATGCAATATAAATTAACACGTCGTTACAAAAGTTCATATTTACTTACTCAAAAAAGACGAGTAGGTAAGTATATTGGATTCAACGAGTCTCAATGTGCAATCATATTTAAAATTTCAGATATTTATTAGTAAACATAATACATTTTACAACTGAGCGTTACATAATAAGATAATGTAACAAAATATATAATTTCAAAATCGAAATCATCAAAATGATAGTTATAGATAATAGCGAAATCAGGCGCCTCATTCGGGAACGCTAAGTGATTCTGTAGCGACTCGTAAGCCAGATTTCTCATCTCGCTCTTACGCATTACGCGTCGTGCGGAAGAGTGGGATGAGAAATCTGGCTTATGAGTCGCTACAGAATCACTTAGCGTTCTCGAATAGAGGCGCAGGTTTCAAGTTTTTGTAACATTACCACGCAATGTTATTATTAACTACTAGTAAATCATGTTTAAAAGCTTAGTTTGTCTTAAAGGAAATGTGATTTAGTTTGTTTTTAATTATTCACTTTTTTTCATATTTATTTATCGCACATTCTAATATTTATTTTTTATAATTCATAAATTTCTGTAAACAATATTAAAGTTTAAATAAATTCCAACCCGACTTTAGAAATGCCTATGATGATGAAGTGATACCAATCATAGTATTTCCTTCTAAATTTGTACCACAGCTCTGCATCAGTAAACTGGAATATATACAGTTGACAATTAACCAATATTGATCATTCAATTATATGCAATAAGTTATGCGATAACTCTAACCAAGTGCAGATATATTTTAAATATTAAAAAGGTTATCAACAAGTTATTTGCAGCAATCACAAATTGCTTAGCACATGAACGCACATCTTTCAACTTTCCATCCATATCAACAGATTCGTCAACTGATCAGTTGACGATGAAACGTAGTGGTGTAAATAATTAGGAAATCGAACTAGACTAACAATTAGCACAATTATATAGGTTTAGACTGTAAGCGTATCATAAAAACAAGAGAAGACTGTCCTAAGGTATAAGTATCCTTGTCTCGCAAGATCAATTAATTTTATGTACAGTCCCTTTACTCAGATATGCGTGCGAGTCTTCATGATTTTGCGTGCCACCACTTTTCCATTTTTTAGGGTTCCGTCCCTCAAAAGGAAAAAAGGAACCCTTATAGGATCACTCGGTTGTCCGTCTGTCTGTCTGTCTGTCAAGACCATTTTCTCAGGAACGCGTGGAGGTATCAAGTTGAAATTAATATCAAATACCCAGGTCTTCAATTTCTTGAATCTATGAAAAAATCAACCTTCTAAGTCACCGCAATCAAAAGATATGGCCGTTTATATCTCATATTTTGATACTTTCAAGGGAATCCAAAGGGAATCAAAACCTATAGGGTACTTCCCGTTGACCTAGAATCATGAAATTTGGCAAGAAGCAATGTCTTACTGCACAAGTAAAGGAAAAAGTCCGAAAACCGTAAATTTGTAATTACATCATGTAAAAAAATTTGTTTAACGAAAATAACCTTTGCAAGGTCGTATCACGCTCGACGATTGCACGGAGATAAGAGCTTGCGAAAGTTATTTTTAGTCTTATTTCATAGGTGGGTTGTAAATGGTTACCCCGTTGTTAAAAGCAATTTTTTCTCATTTTTAGGGTTCCGTACCTACGAGGTAATGTATCTTTTTCATAGGTAAGTACGGAACCCTCGGCGCGCGAGTCAGACTCGCACTTGACCGGTTTTTTACTTTGCCACTGCGTGTCGTTTTAGGCCAACGGCATTATTTGATCTCTAATATGTTTGTTCCAGGCATTCCCCGAGTACAAGTTCGCGTACTCCGTGCACGACCACCACACTGGGGACGTGAAAGCGCAACATGAGCATCGCCACGGGGACCTCGTGAAGGGAGGGTATGAGCTGATCGAGCCTGACGGCCGGCTCAGGAAGGTCGAGTACAAAGCCGATGACCACACCGGGTATGTGACCCACTAAGCTAGTAGCCATATTGCCAATTATCTCTATAAACTTGTTTTGACCCTTAATGGGATAAGGGATTAGTTACAGTAATGGTTTTTCTTAGTTTTGTAATTTTCAGGTTTCATTACAAAAGTACATTAAAAAGTATATTAGACAAGTATACAATTAACAAATAAAAAACAGACTACCCAAACCCTTTAAAAAGTAATAACATGAAATACTTATCATTCAGGAGTTCCAGTAGTCGTCTGTGGTCTTCATCATCAGTTCCACTTCACCAAATTATGCTTTTGAAAGGCAACTACAGAAAACACCTAAATTGCTATATGTGTACCTATAGTATTTGAAGAGTACCATCGATTCCTCATAGATCCTCTAAAACCAAAACCAAAACGTATAGACCTAGATTTTGTTTTGACTGACCACCTATCAAAATTTGGTCCAAATCGGTTAACATTTAAGGGGTGGAAATCGTTATCGCCTTTTGTATGAAAAGCCGTAGGATCACACACCTCTTAAGTCGCTATTCGGTTTTAGTTTTTAACTTTTTTTGTGGATTCCTGCCCCATGACAATAGTTTTACTTAAATTATGGTACATCAAAAGATTGTTTACAATGATTTACTACAGTCAGTAAGATACTAAAAGATATACTTAAGTCTCTCTTATTCAGCTACTCCATCGAGCTTAAAACTATCCAATGGATAACATTTTTATGTCAATTGACTGACAAACGAGCTGACAGCCCACCTGATGGAAAGTGGTCAGCGCCGCCCATGGACATGTGCAACACCAGAGGTGCTGCCATTGCGTTGCCAGTCTAGGGAGTATGGGGAATGGGGATGGGATAGGGATGAGGGAATAGGCCTCAGGATCTCGTCACTCACTGTTCAATACGCCATAGCAAGCTATTACTTTACGCAGATATTCTATGACATCAACTAATTAGTATCATTATTATTTTTAGATTCAACGCCATCGTCCACCACTCGTCGCCTCATCATCATGTTCATTTCGCCCACCATCACATCTAAGACTCCAAATTTGACGTCAAGAACTTTCCAAAGAACTGACCCCTGCTCTCATAAGACTGACTTCGTCTATATTCCAAAGAGAATAAAAATAATAAATATAATAAATTAGCGCTACAATTGCATTTCATTTATTTTTGACTTTTAAGAGTTCCCATATAAATCTGAAAAATTATCTCACGTGTCTGTCTCCAAAGTCACATATGCATTTCCTTTCAAACCATAGGGTGTGAGAAATTTAAAACTCTAGTAGGTATTGTGTTTGTTTTTCTATTTTGTAGTCTATTGCGAAAAATAACTTTAAACGTAAATTCCTAATATAAAATATGAGAGTGATTATTTTAGGAATTTAGCCATAATATCTAAGACTGCAAATAAAATAAGAATTAGTTTCTAAAAGTAGAAAATTACTAAATAACTTTTCTATCAAATCACAGCTCAAACTCCTGAAGCTAGAGAGTTTAATCATATTTTTTCTTGGAGGGTTTACGATTGACAGCTAGTCGAAAATTAACCCTTATAGGGTAAAATTCCAATTTACCTGGAATAAAATGCTGTCAGCCAGTGAATGAATTTGAATATCAATTTGTTTTTTATCGCAAACCACCGGTTGTGAAACTCTAGCATAAGCATACTAATGTTAAGCAAAAAGGGGAAAGTTGAATAAAGCTCACAAAATAAAAAAGTGTGTGTGTGTCAGCTCCGACGCATGACAGGAGTTTACTCCTTACCAACGATTATAAAATGAACCGCAGTACCCATCATACCATGCTGTCATTTTTCATTTTGACATTTGATAGTAAAATAATAGTAGTATAATAAAGTTTAATGAATATTATAAACATGTCACTGTCATTGAATACAATAATTAATTGACACTTCGGGTCCCGTCGTCTTCCGATTGAGATCCGAGTTTTACCGATGGAAAAATATTATTTACTATATTTGTATACAATGCGAAGCTATCGACGCATCTTCGGCTAACATCGTGTGACTTAGGGCGCACAGATTACAATTGTCATACGGTCGTTTATCACTTGTCTCCTTAGTCACCGTACATAGTCTACATAGTAAGTAGCACCTAGAATCCCTTTTGTTTATTTCTAAACATTTTAAACACATTATTTTGTTTGAATATGCATTGGGTCTAATTCGAAACGGTGTCACCTAAATTTAAAATACGTACCCTAAACTTAAAATAAGAAACGTTGAAACTCAATTTTAGCACCAAGCTGTCAAAATCGAGTTTGACGTTTCTTAATTCAAGTTTAGAGAAACAAAGCATCCTTTCTCTTCTCGAATCATTAATACTACTTTATTACCTAGTAAATTGGTGCTTAGTACCAAAAAACTTACAACGTATGCCTTCTTAAATTTAATTTATTTATCTTTTTATATACAACATTGCTATTACAAGAAAAGCAGGCACATGAATAAGACACTTGCAATTAAGAATGACCGGACCGACCGGTAAGCGCAGCGTAGGACGTCCACCCACAAGATGGACAGACGACCTAAAAGAGACCGCAGGCAAACGCGGCCCTTTTGGAAATCGATGGGGGAGACTTATGTCCAGCAGTGGACGTCTATGTCTGAAATGATGATGATGATGAATTAAGAATGAATAGAACTAGCCTGCTGTTATTATTATTCACGCATTAAGTAATAATGAAACGTAACAACATACGGGTACTATAATCATCCCAAAGCACAATGCAAATAAAATGATGCACAAATATAATTATTCATCATCATGCCTGCAAGAGACACGCGATTCATGTAAGCACACAGACTTGTACGTGATATAAAGTTGTTTTTCATGGCTATGGTTAATCTGAAAGCGTTAAGATTACAATACAAATACTCTTTATTGAACACCACATAAAACATATTGGAAAAAGACAAAGAAATAGGTAACACGGTATACAATAGGCGGTCTTATCGCTAAGTAGCGATCTCTTCCAGACAACCTTTTGAAAGAAGAGATGGCATAACAGACTGCAAAGGCAGGTGGTGAATACTATAGTAAACATTTGAAGTACACAAAACCGCTAACATAAAAACACTTACATAAGCACATACTATACACAGATACATAAATACATACATACATACATATAAATATACATAATTATAATAGAAAGAAAACCTAGTCAACTACACAACTGATATACTTTCTACAATAATTTTAAACTTTATATGAACTAGTTAGCGACCTTCGCCGAAGCTTTTCTCGCGGTAGTTCAAATATCTGTTCAAACATTCAACCCTCCCGTTTAAAAAAACCTACATTTTAAATTTGGATTTCGTGTAAGTGTTATTACGCGTTTATAGAAATAGAAATAGAAAATATTTATTTCGCTAAATGTAGATGTTTTACATTTCGTAAACTTAAATCTAACAATATTTGTGATCATAATAAAAGTACATGTTGCTGCGAAAATGGTATCCACTCAGCTGTGTGTCGTACCACCTTATATCTACAGTACTACTTTATATCTACAGGCGGGTCGAAAATTAAAGACAATTCTATAGATAGACAGATACAATAATATTTAACACAAGAGAAATGAGGATCACTTACAAAAGGTAGCCACTACTCCTATATTCGTTTAGAGAACATCGAACACCATCGCAGAGTTGCTAATTTGTCCGTTTTCTATACGTTATATTTTGGGGAGTGTGCTAGTGTAGACACAAAAATACAATAAAAAGCCGTTTCTTGTTCATTAACAGTTTGTACAGAAATTCATCGCAGGACTCTCTACTTTTACATTCGATTTCAGAACAGTTTTTTTTTTATGTCAATTGACTGACAGACGAGCTGACGGCCCACCTGATGGAAAGTGGTCACCGCCGCCCATGGACATCTGCAACACCAGAGGTGCTGCCAATGCGTTGCCAGTCTAGGGAGGATGGGGAATGGGGATGGCATGGGGATGAGGGAATAGGCCTCCGGATCTCGTCACTCACCGTACGAAACGCAATAGCAAGCTATTACTTTACGCCGATATTCTGTGAGAGTGTGGTACATTTCGAACAGTAATCATCTAGTGAAGATAACTGTTTGGCTCTACCACTACAAAAAGTGCCCTTCATTTATTAAGGTTTTTATAGTTGTTGCAATTAAGTCGAATGGTTTATAAATGCCATTTAAATTATTACTATACTACTGCTACCTTTAATCTCAGCATTGTTTATAAGCAAGGAACCTAACATTTCGAACTAATACCTAAGTAGCCTTTGTTTAAAAACTCACATGGTCCTTTGAGAAATTGATATTAGGATTTCTACACTTGATGTTCGCAATATTGGTAACGCTAGACTAATTATTTTCAATAACAAAAAGCGAGAGTTGAAGCTGCCACGCCTTTACACGTCTTGTTAACTTATTAACGTTTTTCCTCTACATTTGTATTATTAACGAACTGAAGCAGGATATTCTTGGCAGGTATATTAGCATACTGACTTATTTTTAACGAATGTATGTATGTTTGTTATTAACTCTTTATTGTACATCAAAATACTTAAAAACTCACAAAACAGATAAATTTAATTAGTATAAAGGCATTAGGTACTAGTGACTTCTAGGGTGTTCCGTAATTCAAAAAAACATATGCAATTGCGTTTGTATGTCTGTTTAATCGCGCGTATCGGATAGATACCTGTAATATCCGCCTACCTTCGTCCGCGTGGAATTCGGTTGTAATTATACTCTCGACAGCTTTAGAGTAATTTGGGACAAAAATGACCCTATTTTCTATTCCAGAAGCTAAGGCCTAACTATATACGACGTTTCATGAAAATATGTTCAGCCATATGGAGCTAAGTTGTAACAAACATACACAAACACACACACACAATAATTTATTTTAGAAACGGTTACCTACCTAATTGTTTGTTTTGAACTGCATATACTTATACCAAGTTTCAAGTCGATAAACAAATGGAATCGGTTTTTCCAATACAAAGTTTAACGCCCCAAGGCCCCCTTTTTAGAGGTAGTTTCATATTGTCTTATACCGCATACCAATTTTTCTATTTTGAAGAGTATTTATACCAAGTTTTAAGTTAATAAACTCATCCAAAAAGTTTTTCGCATACTAACTTCCACCCCCTCTTTTACCCCCTTCCACTTTTATTTCCAAAAGTTTCTATAGCCTATGTCCTGCCTGAAGTGTTCCTGGATATATTATCGAAAACCGCATTGAAATCCATCCACTATTTTTAAAGTTTATCGCGAACATACAATCAGACATGAAATTCAAAAACCATTGGGATTTGTTCTGCTGCTCATTCTGAAGCCCCCCATAGCATTTTTTCATTGTTATCTTCAATGTACAGATTTTTTCCACTTAACGATTTTATTATATCTATAGATACTTGTCTTATTATACTCGATTAAAGACACAAGTAAAATCTAGTATTGTATATTACCCGCATCAGGCGCTCCTTAAAAATGCATACACTCATTTAAATGATATCTACTGCATATAAAAAGCAAAAACATTATTGAAACTTGGTCGCTGCTTCCCCTCTGTAGCATGTAATAGACGCATTATCCATCATCGAGAGGCACTGAAAAAAAAAATAACCAAGCGAAGGGAAATCGGTTATTATGCATCAATAACGATAAAGTGTATAAATAGCTAACAAATCATCATAATCAGTATAAATTTGTTTTACTCTTATAGTAAAGCTCAGTCATGTTATGGAAGGTAAAAGCAAAATAACATATTGACAAAAGTGATTTCAATAATATATTTTCCTGTGCTGTTAAAATCCTTCGTGCTATATTTAGGGGAAGTCTTTAAAATCTGCTTTCATTTCATTAAAGGATATTGATTGAGTGAATTCTCCCTAAATACAATATTATGGAACGCGCCTAAAATATATACAATATCACCATAGAATAGTAAGTAGGGTACTACTTACTAATAATATCGGTATTTGTTCAGGCAATTTCGTTGCTGGGGCTAGCGCTCTGCGCTCAAGGCCATAAGCACGCGACCTCGGAGCAAATGGTAAAGCAGGAGTTCAACTTGGAGCACCACGGAAATCACGGTGATCTGCATCACATCGGGTCTCACCAGCCTGAGCATCATGGAGAATACGTAAGCCATAAGTTGAAATTAAATAAGACATGAATTTACATTCGCCGTCCGTATGACGAATTTGAAAGTCTAAGTCAGCAATGCAACTATAAATATAAAAATGTTCACATGCAAAAATTCTTACGTTGGGTATTAAGGATAAGAAATTCATTATTCAAAAGGCAGACAGATGACAATGCAATTGTAACTACGAATATAATAATCCCAAGAAATATAACATGTTTCAAACGATGAGAGCCTGTTTGATTATTAAAGCAATTTCAAGCAGTAACTGCGTCTAATATTTTTATCAGGCAAATTTAAGTGAGGCTATTTCGTTATAATGTGTACAACACGGTACAGTATCACAAAAAGCCCTGCAAAACTATAAAAAATATTTGTCTGCAGGAAGGAGTCACTGTTTTAGGAATTAACATGAGGTCTTATAGATATCTCTTAGGCCGCATTTTATAAAGATCCGTCAGACCAAATGTCAGATCCAATTTTAGTAAATCATAACAATTTTTGATTTTAACGGATCTTTATATAAAAAGTACATCAGAGCAAATTTCTGCGCCTCTATTCGGGAACGCTAAGTGATGTTGTAGCGACTCGTAAGCGAGATTTCTCATCCCACTCTACTACACGACGCGTAGAATGCGCGAATGCGTAAGAGCGAGATGAGAAATCTCGCTCGCGAATCGCTACAGAATCACTTAGTGTTCCCGAATAGAGGCGCAAAGCTAATGTTAGTATATCAGTATAATTTTTAACAGCATAAGACTGGGTTTTATAAAGATCCTTTCGATCAAATTTCGCTCACGAATGTCAATATTTTATTGATTTAATAAAATTTGATCTGACTTTTGGTCTGACGGACCTTTATAAAACCCAGCCTTAAATAATAATTTAAACCTGCGTATACTCCTATATTAAAAATAATTATTTAATATTTACTCTTAAATATTTCATTTTATTATAATTAAAATTGTAGTGTATTTGGTGAAATTTCTGACTTTCCAGGCTTGGGCGTATCCGTCATATGAGTTCTCTTACCATGTAAGTGACCCCCATACGCATGACTTGAAGGGTCAACATGAAAGCAGACATGGAGATGAGGTTAAGGGAGAGTACTGGCTCGTACAGCCAGATGGCAAGAAAAGGACTGTAAAATACCACTCTGACAAGCACAATGGGTAGATACATTTACTGTTATAATTAAATTGTGTTGATATAATGATCTGACACATTTTTCATAATACAGATTCAAGGCGCATGTTTCCTACGAAGATCACGACCACTACGAGGAGCCACCTAAGGAGGAAATCATCAAACCAGTTGTCGAAATTGAAGAGGAACCTCTAAAGCTTATAGAGGAAAATGAGCCCGTTCAGGAAGAAGAAGCACCTGAATCTAATGCGCAAGAAGAGATTCAAGAAGAACCCGAAGAAAATCGTGAAGAGGAGCAAGAAGAAAGACATATAAAGCCAAAACATCACGGGCCCGTACATATTGAATACTACATTCATCATAAATATCATAAAAACCATCATGGTGAACATGACGGACAACATGAAATGAAAGAGGACGGTCCCGAAGAAAAACCGAACGAAGAAAAGCATGAGAATCATCATATACATAATTCCGTAGAACACAGTAAACCTGTTCACATTGAACACAAGATACATCATCCCATACATTATAAACACAATATTCCTGAAATACCGCTCCACAAAGAACACGATCACCCGGTCCATGTCGTGATTCCAAAACAAGAAGAGCATCATGAACATAAGCACCACGACAAACATGAATTTCCAATCTACAAACCATTGTTGCATCATAATCACAAATCTATACATCACCAAATCCCATCACCTATTGTGCATCATCCTAAATTTGGTACCCGTATTCAACATAATGAACATCATGAAGAACATCATCATTCAGAGGATGCTAATCCCATCCAAGTTGAAGAAGTTCGTGCCGAGAGAAAACATCATATTGAATATGCACCCCACATTCCTCTGCTCCGTCTACATAGACCTGTGTTGGTCCATCGTGAGCATTATAATCAGCACAATCATCATCGTCGGTACCACCGTGATCAGAGACAACGTAAAGTAGCCGCAGAAAAAGTAAAGCAATGATTGTATCATCTGTTGATTGATAATCATTTAGCACTGGATGAAAGAGTTAATAATTTAAGCATCGAAAACATCGATTGTTTTGTTTATAAAACGAATATTATCGCAAAATATAGGCTAGCAACTATTGTTTGTAACCATTATTGTTATGGTTTATAAATGCAAATAAAGATTTACTTCGAGAAAATGTCTTTTTAATGACTTAGCCATGATGGATGGTTAACATGGAAAAACCAAATAGACATTGTATTAGCTAGGGAGCTGGGTGCCAAAATTTCTATATGATTTGTTCGCTTGGCAGACCTGAATTGTTCGATTAATGACAATGGTGGTGAAGAACCACAGCAAAATAGTCTGCCACCATGGTAGAGCTTTGTTTCAAAAATTAAAAAAAAAAAAACAGTGTGCTAAATCATTTATTAGTGTCTGCCTCTTGAACTGATGGTCACAATCATCCTCAAAACGATGAACATCGAAGAGGCAGACGTGCAGGGCTCTGTTTTATAACGGGACGTAGTTGCAAAAATTTAAATGAAAAAAGCTATACTAAATCATTTGTTCGTCGTTCTCGTTGCATCCATTCGATTCATTAGGAATCCCAGAATAGAAAAAAAGTTGGCAGACGTCTAGGTCGCTGATTGTTTTATGTACTATTTTTTAAAGTTGTCATTCAAAAACGCACGGACAAACGACTCATTTACTGGACCAAATCGATTTGTATTGACGTAAACTTTCATCCCTATCAATATGAAAGGCGAACAAATCATATACCAAAATGGCACCCAGCTCCCTAACTATATGTAACAAACTTAATAAATTCTCGTATGCATTATATAACCTTAGTAAAGTATTAGTTAATCAACCAACAGTGCTAACAGCCTACCACGCGTATGTAACCTCGACACTGAGGTACGGTATTATGATTTGGGGAAATTCCCGTAACAGAGATATGGCTTTCAAGGCACAAAAAAAACCGGACAAGTGCGAGTTAAACTCGCGAGGAGAGGGTTCCGTTCCGTACATGATTATCTGAAATTTCCTACGTTACTTTAAATACCATAGACTTTTTATAGGTTTTCCTGTGATCTATAGGTAAAGAACTATCACTGTATTTTTTATTTCAAAAATTGAGCCCAGTTGTTTCAGAAATAATGGTAAATTTTCGCCTATTTTCCTTAATAACTTCCAAACTATTTATATAAAATTCCAAAAGAAATATACATAAGATTCTCATAATAAGCCCTTTCATGTTATATGTCACACAATACAGTTTGCGTAACTTTTTTTGAATTTTCTCGTTTGCCCCCGAAAGTGGCCCCTATGTCTAAACTTCATTTATCTATGTTAAGCGTCCGTGTTTCGGTCACCCACTTACATTGTGTATATACCAAATTTAAACTCAATCGGTCCAGTAGTTTCGGAGCAAATTGGCTGTGACAGATGGACAGACATACACGCAGACAAAAAGACAGACAGAACACAAGTGATCATATAAAGGTTCATTTTTTAGGGTTCCGTACCTCAAAAGGAAAAAAACGAAACCCTTATAGGATCACTCGTGTGTCTGTCTGTCTGGCCGTCTGTGACAGCCAATTTGCTCCGAAACAACTGGACCGATTGAGTTGAAATTTGGTATACATATGTAAGTCGGTGACCGCCACACGGACGCGTGACGTAAATATGTGAATTTTAAACATGGGGGCCACTTTTTAAGGTAAATCAGAAAATTAAAAAAAAAAGTTGTCCACCTATATCGTGTGACATATCAAATGAAAGGACTTATTGTGAGGATCTTAAATATATTTTCTTTTGAATTTCAAGTAAAATAGTTTAGAAGTTGTTTAGGAAAATAGGCGAAAATTGACAATTTCCCCCCCCCTTTTTCCGAAACTATTGGGGCTAAATTTTGAAAATAATACAGAAAATAGTTCTTTACAGGAAAACCTATAAGAAGTCTATAGTATTGAAAGTAACGTAGTAAATTCAGATAATCATGTACGGAACAGAACCCTCTCCACGCGAGTTTAACTCGCACTTGTCCGGTTTTTTCCTTTTGAAGTACGGAACCCTAAAATAATGTATGCGATCGGTGTGTGGAATACCTACTACAAACAGAAACCTGCAAAACACATTTTGCTAAGCTTAGAATACTTACACTACCGTGCCTTTAGATAAATGAGACAGTAATGTACGTGACAAGAAATATGACCCAATTTTCCGTTTTTAATAAGACACGACAAAAAAATAAGATTTTCATGAGACCACTCAAGGCAACTCTGTATGCGAAAAGTGTTTTAGGTATGGCACCAAAACTTTATAGAGCAAGAGCCCGCGACGGCCAGACTTACGGTATTTCATAAAAGCAGACACTTTGTCTGTGCATTTACCCAACACAGGTAAGAACGATCAGAGACTATGAACCTTTTGACCGCGGTTACTTTGGCAGATAACGGGTAATTTTTGCCAATCGGGCCAAATCCTACTTGGAAGCTCTAGTTTTTACTGAGATAAAGCGTGACAATTTCAGTCTGACTATTACCCCTTAAATACTGCTTAAAAGGGTCCATTGATTTAGCTGTAAATTTTACGTCCACGACTTTTTTTAATTGATACTGCAATCTATTAAATCCTAGGATATATTTACAATATCAATTAGGCACTTGTTACATATGGATGACCTAGATCTGTTATTAACACCAAGTAATAACTACTAATAAAATAAACATATGTTTCTTTAACATTACCAGGATGCGTAAATGATCGAATTCCGGAGATAGAGAATATGATTAGGTACGAACCTTATAGAGGCATTGAGCAAGTGTTTATTTGAAATATCAGTTCCATACTCCATCTTAGTCGAATAACATGTTCCGCGTAAGTTGTTTATTTTTTATAAGATTATTAAGTAAAACCTTGGCTTTAAGAATTTATTTTAAGTACATATATATTATATCTTTAATCTTATTAAGATTTGTTACTTTTACGGTTATGGAAAATAGGATACTTTGGTTATGGGATCGAAGGACGATTCGCGGATTTTTTATAATGTTCTTGTAGTATTCTATTTCTCTTTGGTTGCTTCCTTGGGTCTAGATATTTCATGTATCGTTATAAAATACGCATGTCATTGTATTTGACACAATTGATGGCACCAAAATATGTAAAATAAAAGAAAAAAAAATATGCGCTACGCGTATAGCGCATAGCAGCATTTTACCGTTTTATAGTGAAAATGCGTTACGAACAGAGCGCCCGCCTAACGGGCTCTTGGCACTCAAAGTATTAAGCAAAAACCCGAGAAAAAATAGAGGAAAACATATCTATAGACCTCTTTTTGGCCAAATAACCGGGTAACGTTTAAACGAACCTATGAAATAAAACAAGAAATAACTTTCGCAAGCTCCTATCTCTATGCAAACGTCGAGTGTGATACGACTTTCCAAAGGTTATTCCGTTGTATTTTGATCCCTCGAATACCATAGATAGCAGAGAGGAAACATTACAAAAACAATATACTTATGATACGGTATGGTCTCGCGCCTAAGCCGGCTTCATAAAAAATGGTTAAAAAAAATTACAGGCGGGAAAGCAGCTCTTGTAAAATTGTACCTATTGTTTGCGGTTAGATATTTGGAGGAGTCCATCATAAGGTAGTTGGACAGTTTTAAGGTCACCAGTCAGTAAGAAACGAATCGTTGATAGCTTCATTTATTTTCAGTTACTGCTGGTGGCGTTACTGGTGGCGGGGGCGACGTCTGACTCTAAGCCCGCGGAAGGCAACGTCAAAGAGCAATATGAAGCCGACGATCACCTGTACCTACAGGCCAAGCTTGACGGCCAACGCCCCTCTGGCCCTGTCATCGCTCGCAACCTTCACAGCAAATTTGTATTATTCTTTATCTATCCTAGATTCTTAAATCAGTCAGTTTAAACTTTTCTTTGATGTTGTGCTTATCAGTTAGAAAAGAAAAAGATTTTCAGTTTTTACATTCATTGGTATGTCGCGCTGAATTGTTATTTTGCTAGGAATGAAAAGTGCATTCATATAATGAACAGGAAGAAAAAAGAATCCATTAAATAACAAAATTAATATACCGTGCACACCAAGACATTGTTCTCAACAGCAAAACTATTAACACACAAAGTTAAGTCGGAGGATTCAGCGACTACTATATCTATATTTTGATTCGCCATAGTTTCGTTATTATAATTTTATTAAAAATAAATGGGGACTGATTCTATATGATTATATAATGCACTTATTTATTTAGAGACATGTAGTTTCCACGATAGCAACTGTACTATACTCCTATATGTTAGGCTAATATTCAGTGGGTGCCATGAAAACCCAATAGATACACATTAATAATTAATACAAATAATAATTCATATTTATGAAAAGGATTGTTTGAGAAACACTATTTCTCTTTCCAGGGACATGGTCCTGATATTGCTGCGCAAGATGAGTATGATATCATGAATGTATATCCTTCGATTATAAACAACCTCGGACGATAAGCTTAGAAATTTATAGATTATGTACATTTCAGGATCATCAGAGACACTTACAGTCCCACCTACTATGAACCGATGTGGGTGCTAGACTACAGATTCTTGAAGTCGAACGGGAGGAAATACGTGCGTGGTCCGGGAGGGCAGATTCTTATACTCCCTAAGAGCTATGGCCCGGGTGAAAAGGGCGACGACGCCCGGGATTACGACTCCTTGATCGAGCACCTGCGGCTTAAGATGCTCGCCGAGCATAAGAAGAGGGAGCACGAAAATGAGCACGAGCATGAGAACGAGCGTAAGCATAAAAACGAGCATCGCCACAAACAAAATGAACATGTGGAATATCAGCATTATTAAAAGTGATCGTTAATTAACTTTCACAAAATTCTGTCCTTATGTAACCTATTGGTTTAATTAATTGTACCTATAATCCGCTACATTACCTTATTATTTGAAATGAATGAAGTAACAGTGCAATGTGTATTTTATTAAGCGAATTAAAAGTTGGTGTTTTTTTTAAGTGTAATGTAACTCGTGTTTACTCGTGTTTTTTTTAGTTTTCTTCTCTGTATATTAAAAAAAAACTGTTCTTTTGAGTTTCTTTTTTGTGTAATATGCCTCTTTTATTTTGAATGCACTCCTATAAAAGTTTATTATTAATAGCAACAAAAGCAGGCGGTCTCCGAAAAAAAAAAAGAAAAATATTTTGTAATTAGGTTTCTGTAGTCAAGAATTTATCTAAAATACTGAACGAAACGGACAACTTTTCAAAATTTCAATTTCAAAATTCACCTGCGGCCCTGACAAGGTTGACATGGGGTTAGCTTAACCCCGTCTTAATCTCTCTATCTCATTCGTCGGTATTAGTGTGAGAGGTGCACTTAGAGATAAGACAGTGTTAGTTTAACCTCGTATCAACCTAGGGCCGCCGGCCATGTGGCAGGAACCCAAAGCACAGCTGGCCGTAGCATTGTCCAAGTCCAAGTCCAGGTTTCGGTAGCGCAAAATTACAGCACATAAAAATAAAAAAAAAACAAATATACTCGTCGAATTGAGAACCTCCTCCTTCGGAATTTTTGAAGTCGGTTAAAAATAATAATAATTTCAAAAAGAAATTCTGCTTAACCCAGTGTTTGCTTCTTGTATGTTGCTACTTAGGGCAACACACTTGTGTATGTTTTTATTGATGCGTATGTTATGTACGAGTACCTATATACGACTATAACAAGTTATAAGAGTCATATATCACCGCTCTATGATAGGAAAAATTGTAAAAAGAGCCACAAGCGCCACAGTGAAAAATGAAAAGACAAAATCCAAATTTAAATTAAGTAGGTCATTAATTTTATTTAAACTACAAGCAGATTTACTAGTTGATTGAAAAGGGGGAAAGAGGGCTTGGCTCTGGTCTGGTGGCATTGCACGCTAGAAATGGCCTGATGACGAAAAGGTTTTAACGAACTGGATAATAAATCAAACTCCTCTGCTGCAGTGGGAGTGAAGAAATAGCATAGAATGCGTGCAGATGCTTATCATCCTGGCATGTCGTAAAAGTCGACTAAGGGACGGGTCCTCTCCAACATGGTGGACTATCTGTATGGGCGATGGGCTGATCACCTGTCACCGTACGGTTCATCATACCATCTTAGGACTAATTAATCGAACGTGGCCACAAGTAGACTTGTGGCTCTGCCCACCCCATTAGGGATTTCGGGCGTGATGCTTTGTATGTATGTATTAATAAATCAATTCTTCTCGATGACTCTAAAATATGTAATGTGATGTTACAGACAAGCTAATTTTTTGTAAGATTGCATAGTCTCGTATCGAGTGTCTTCTTTATACAAAAGACGACTTACTACTAATGTAATTTTTTTAAAATGATTGGTTAAAAATTATAACAAACTACTGCTGTCATAGTTAACTTGCTAAGTGTTAACCAGTTCAAAAATATACTTGACAACCAAATCTAAGTAAGCAGTCTTAAATAGAGTTAAGACGAATCAGCAAATGCTACCTGTCTAAGATTGTATAATTTTCTGAACACTGAATCATGTTGGGTGATTGTTTACCTCTTATTCAGATACAATATCTATAATAATTATGCATTCGTAGGTAATGTTGGTGAAATATATCTGTAATTGTAAATTTACAATGTTGTAATCTGATGCGATCTTTAACACCTACTTTCTATCTAATCGTCCTTAAAATAGGCGAAGAATTGCATGTAGGCCCACACTGGCTTCCGACACGCATACCTAAATCGATACAATCAAGCCGTCCATCGGCCCGTAACGGATATCCTTGGAACGAACTAAACCTGTATGTATTACACGGAATTAGCTCGTTAAAGATATAATTATTGGTTGTATATCATTTGGAGTAGGATTTAATGACTGTCCCTACTAATTTGCAGCGCTCCACTAATTTGGCAAGACTGCCTCAATATAAGGAAATGGTCCATCCATTTTTCGTAGTTGTAGTCCTGCACACAATTAGAAACGTTCAAGTCAACATGTGGTTCCAGGTCAGAAAAATGTGTATAATGACACGGTCGGAATTTTAAATAATTGTCAATATTTGGCGACACGGTTAGCCAAGTTGGGAGTGACTCTGCCACCGAAGCTAGCGTCCCGGGTTCGATCCCCGGTAAGGGCAAATATTTGTGTGATGAGCACAAATGTTTGTTCCTGAGTCTTGGATGTTTCCTATGTATTTAAGTATTTATTTCTCTATGTAAGTGTGTATATCGTCGTCTAGTACCCATAACACAAGCCTTTAGAGCTTACTTTGGGACTAGATCGATTTGTGTGCAAAAGGCAAATTACATTATAAATTGTTTTGCATACTTACAGAGTGCCATTTAATTTGCAGATTACAACCCTCTGCTTGCTTGCTGTTGCACACGGGTACCCAACAGCAGTATCCCACACGTCCCGCGTGGACAATTATGGCCACCATGGCCATATTGGTCACCTTGGCCACCTCAACCACGGATGGCTTGGTGGCTGGGATGGTGCCTGGGGTCACCACGGACATTCTGGTATCGGATATATCGGACATGCCGTCTCGCATGGACACCACATTCAGCATGGTCACCACAACTATTTGGACCACGGACACCACGTACGACTTTTTTTTACAAACTTAATTTTTATTACCTTCTGTGTGTATATTTTTTTAATTAATGTAACACAGGCATGGGCTCATCCTGAATACACCTTCGCGTACTCAGTGTCAGACCCGCACACCGGCGACCACAAATCGCAGCACGAGTCGCGGCACGGCGATGTCGTGAAGGGCGCCTACTCCCTGGTGGAGCCTGATGGCAACGTGCGCTCCGTGCACTACCACGCTGACGCACACAATGGGTAGATAGATACAATAGAAAAACAAGACTAGAAATACTAAGAGCATCCGCCATATTATTTTATATTACCGTCATATAAACTAGGACAACTTCTGAATCAACAATAATGACACCTCATCTATTGAAGTCGGCTCAGTATGTCTGGTTGTATATAATTTGGCTTTGCCATAGTCGGTTTAAGAATAACATATAAGAATGACTGGCGAATCAGTCACAGTCCGACCGGACCGAATATCTATCGGAGCCAAATGGTATTTTAAAAGAATGAAGATGAAAGGCTGCTACTTGCCTCGCACAAAGGCTAAGCATAGCCATTCAGCGTGGAAATGCAGCTTGCGTGATGTGCACCCTGCCGCGGGGACCAGATTTTTTAAATTTATTTTAAGTAATTTTAGTCTAGTTTTAGTTTTTATCTTTTTTTTTGTGTTAGTTGGTACTGTTTTATTTTAATAATTATTCATGAATAAATATATGTTCCAAGAAGAAAACCCAACTTTCCAAAGGATGGACATAACTTTGAGAACAGCAAGTTTAAAATATAACTAGGCAGGATACGAAAGATAATCCTAACATAATCAATATTTCCAGATTCAATGCCCACGTCCATCACAAGACAGCCCATCATCATTTGCATCATCTGCATCATCATTATTAGACGGAATGGCCCCAAAACGACCCCTTGGATCTCAACCAAAACTTCGGTATTCATAAACATATGCATATAGTTCAAATCTGGTGCCTCAGTGCCAGAATCCACTTCTGCATTTCCTTCAAAAATTACGCCAGCGCTGACTATTAAAACTATTTTTAATTATGAATTGTCGTGTTTTATTTTGATAGGCATAAAAAATAAAGGTACTTCACAAGTTCCAACTTCAAACATCGAAATAAATACATGGCTAACGGTTTTGAAATGTACACGGGTTAAACAGGCTCATGATTCTTTAATAACGGTTCAAACTTTCTTCAGACCTCTGAAAACCAGCCCCATGCTTAACACTAAAGCCTACGTTTGAATTTTGTATCGTAGATCCTGAATATCTCGGGCTAGGGATGGTGTTTCTCTCGGGTATATAATCATGGCTACTTCGATCAAAGTCGGCGTTGCTGTTGAAGCCACGGCTGCGCGAAGACTCCGGGAGACGGGGATGCTGATGTTTTGTTGGCTCTTCTCGACGAACTATCGCATTAAATCTGCGAATATTTTAAACTTGCAACGTCATCATGTACATGAATGAATAAATGTACCTTTCAACAAAATTAAATCAGGAATATTTAATATGCCAGCAAGGCAACATTATACTTGGTAAGTAATTACACCTTTAATATCACTTGAGCAAGTGCTTTAAAACACTTAGAAGGTAAAAACACAACTATTAGCTTAATTATATTAGCAGTAAGCGTTATAATCCCACCCATGAATAGCGTCTGCTGAGTACTCGACAGTCCGCAACGCGCCATCAGGTTCGTACAGCGTGTATACACCGCGCACCTTGTCACCTTCACGGCTCTCCCAGTGGCTCTTCCTGTCACCTGTCTGGTGATCCGACACCTCGTACTTGTACTCGTATCTAGGCTAAAGTAAAAAACATTATTCAATAAACTGGAGTAGAAAGATTCCGACTTCTAGATTCCTACGACTTCTTAACATTTATAGAAGTACCAAAAGTAATCTACACGGTGTTAGCAGGTATGACAGAGGAAGATCAGGTCACAATTAAATCGTAAACAAAACAAGACTTCGAGTGTTTGGAGAGCAAGGATGATCCCTATGATTCAAGATAAATCAAGGAAAAATACTATCTTCAGGCTGTATAATAAATGGGTTAACGCGCTGAATCTTTTTATTGGTAGATTAAAAGAAAAAATTGATAGTCCACCTTTACTATTAACTAAAGTTTTCTTCTTCTTTCTAAAGAGATTAAGTCATACAAAACAACGCAATGTATAGGTGCATCTATTACATACCCGATTCCTGTTTAACTGGTCTAACGAAGACACAGCTGAAACATTAAACCCAATTAAAATGATATGCTTCAAAAGTAACAGAAATAATTGTAAATTCCAAATAAAAAATAATAACGAGCAGTTGCAGTCGCCGCTGTCAGTGACGATTGTGGTTGATGGAACACGATGCTTTGCGATGAAGTAGCATGCTGCACCATCGCCACAGGGGACCCCTTGGTAAACAACCAGCCGTTCAGTACGATCATAATCTACAACACAAGAAGCAAAGACACTTATCCACAGTTATTGTAAATATCTATTTTGAGAACACAGTTTTAGTCACTTCATTTTTGTTGTTTTTTTATAGTTACATGCCTTTAACCAAACAATATCCATGTTCCACTTTTTGACACAAGCGGTGGCACCTATAATGGAATCTGTTCTATTGAAGAAACTTATCTCATCGAACCCCCTTTTTATAGGGTCAGCTCATCTGATAAGTGAAACAATGTGATGTCGGCGGATGTTTCCATCGACAAAGGTCTTGTTGTCAATTAAAATTGTTGTTGTTTCTATATGCAAACCTTCGGAGATAAATGAGACGCTAAAAATTCTTACAACGCTATCTATTCATGTCAGTCCATTATATGTTCATTAGGAAGGTCACTCTTGTATGTCCGATGCATATTTAACAGTGGCCTATGGATAGCAGAAAAATCTATGTTTGACTCCATTTATTGTTTCTTTATTTAAAAAAAAATTACGATCCTGAACCATGTCCATGTCGAAGAAAAAAACGATGTTAGCGTACTCTAGTTGAATATATTATAAAACTTTAAAATCTTAACGGTATTAATGCAGTGCTTACGTAGGTTCAATTTATCCATACCGAACCATTTCATACTGGTAGTATTCAATACATTCATTGCAAATAATTTTTCACTCTTTAAGATATAGTTATATTATACCTTGCGTTGCATCAAATTTGCAATAATTAGTTAAAGTTAAAAAATCTATTGATTGTTGTTTTTAAAGTATCGTTAGGTATTGACCAAGAATAAGAACTATTGCTGGACGCCGTTGAAAACGGAAGGCCTGTGTGATCGTCCGTTGTGAAAGTCTTTGGAAGAGACCTATGTCCAGAAGTGGAAGTCCCCGGGTTGAAATGCTGACAATGAAGAAACATTGAGACGGTCCGCCGTGCTAATAAAATTTAGATTGCAATGTATGAAAATTTGGCAAATTTGTACTTTGCTCTATAACGAATATATCCGATTGATAACACTCTATACTTACAGGGTGACATCGAAGACGTGATCAGAAACCAGTTTTTCAGACTCGGTAATTGATGGCCATTTTCAAGCAATATTAGTTAGGTACAAGAAACAAAAGCATTTTTATTTTAAATTTACCTTAATTAAAGCACCGATTCAGTAAATCATGGTTACCCATTTTTAGAATGATACCCTCTTTAGATCCTAACTAATATTGCTTGAAAATGGCCATCAATTGCCGAGTCTGAAAAACTAGTGTCTGATCACGTCTTCGGTGTCACCCTGTATATTTTGCCAAATTTTGAGGGTTCACACTATCACATGTACTACTGCACATTGCACTCCCTATGTAGCTTATGTAACCTCATGAATTCATGATCGCGTACCCTCTCCATGGTATCCGAATGGATAGTTACCAAAACTGAGTTACCGTGGACTGAACAGGAGTCCATGTATCCAAAATGATGCATTATTACAAAATGAATTACAATGAATATTGAAATGGACTTGAGAAGTAAATTTTGAGACAGGGAACGTGTATAATTAATAGCTACCGCACTTGCAGCTAGCGACATCTAGTGATAGTGATAGCCATTGCCGACTAGTTTCAACGCAGCCAAAAGCCACAGCGTACTTTCAAACATATCGACCTAAACATAAACTGATCCACCATTATAAAAGAATCTGAAAAACGGCGCTAGAGGGCGTGCTGTAATCTAACGACTTTTGTTCAGAATAATTAACTAGGCGAACCTACGCTGACTATGTTTTAGACTTGGATAAATTGATTATTTATTTAGTTCATTATTAAAGTATATAAGTACATTATTTCCGTTTTTACTTTAAACGAGGAATAATGGCCGCTATTTTCCGTTAAAATGATGACATGACTTATATTATAAATGCGAAAGTAACTATTTTGTTACGTTTTCACGCCTAAATCGCTGAACCAATTTGGATGCGTTTTGGTATAGAGAAAGATTGAACCTTAGAGAAGGACATACTTAGGCTACTTAAATAATTATTCTACGCAGACGAAGTCGCGAGCACCAGCTAGAAATATTTTAAATGCGAAAGATTGGATGGATGGATGTATAATAATAATAATAGTGATATTGTATTTTACTTTTTATACAAATATTATAAAACCTAGCTTAAGATTCAAGATAAATAAAGAGAATAATAATAATAATAAATCAGGGGACAATCTTTACACAAATCGATCTAGTCTCAAAGTAAGCTAAAGGCTTGTGTTATGGGAAGTAGATGACGATATACATATTTATATAGAAAAATAAATACTTAAATACATTATGAAACATCCAAAACTCAGGAACAACATTCATGCTTATCACACAAATATTTTCCCTTACCGGGGATCGACCCCGGGACGCTAGGCTCGGAGGCAGGGTCACTACCAACGAGCCTAACCGCGTCGTCGTAATGTTTGTTAGGTACTCAATCACGCTAGAAAGGCGGAACGGACGTGGATGAAATTTGGCACAAATATAGATTATAGTCTGGAATAGCACATAGGCTGCTTTTTATCCCGGGATATTCATAAGCTCCCGATGGAATAACTATAATCGAATACCACGCGAACGCAGTCGGGGGTAAAATTTGATATTTTATAAAGCTTAGATAAATTGCATTTAAATTGGGTATTCAATTGTGCACCAACTTTTCCGTGCATAAGTTTCTATTTTAAGTTCAAGTAAATCCACCTATAATTTACTTTTGTGTAGGAACCCCATGGATTTTGTGTTATTGCCTTGGAGTAATATAATTTGTTGCATATCTCATTAGAGTCCATACAACCGAGCGGAACGAGCAGCAATTTATAAAATGTAGTAAGACAAGTTGTATTTTTTAGCACATTTATTAAAAGTATTTGTAACATCCGCTGTTGCAACGATGTGAACAAACATCGACAATTGCAAATTGCCTGATTCTCATCGATTTAGAGCCGCTTTTATTAGAGTTCCGCTTCAGGTTTAACTTTAATGTTGGAATTGAATTTGCGTTTGCGAATCTGTTATATTGTAACTGTCTGGTCATTGATATTTGGCGAGAGAGTTGGCGTCTACTTCAAGCGACACGCGTATAAAACATATTCAGTATTTTTGGTTCCATTACAATCAACAGGAAAAACGGAACCCTTATAAGATCACTCGTATGTCTGTCTGGTGACCGCATCACGGATGCGTCACGTAAATAAATGAATTTTAAACATGGGGGCCACTTTTGGGGGGTAAATTAGAAAACTTAAAAAAAAGTTTTGCAAATTATGTATATATGACATAACAAATGAAAGGGCTCGCTGAGAGAATCTAATTTTTTTTTTTAAATAAATATTTTGGAATTTATTAAGGAAAATAGTCGAAAATTGGCCATTCCCCTCCCCCCCCCCTTATCTCCGAAACTACTGGGTCTAAAATTTATAGAAAAATACCTAAAATAGTTCTTTAACTATAGGTACAGGAAAATCCATAAGAAGTCTATGGTATTTAAAGTAACCTAGGAAATTTCAGATAATCATGTACGGAACGGAACCCTCTCCACGCGAGTTAAATTCGCACTTGTCCGGTTTTTACTGAACTAACCTTGTCCTTTGTTACAAGGAAAAATGGTGCAGTTCATTTTGTCTGTTTATCTTTACATTATACACTATACATACATACATACATATTATCACGCCCGAAATCCCTAATGGGGTGGGCAGAGCCACAACGCTACTTGTGGCCACGTTCGATTAATTAGTCCTAAGATGGTATGATGAACCATATGGTGACAGGTGATCAGCCCATCGCCCATACAGATAGTCCACCACGTTGGAGAGGACCCGTCCCTTAGTCGACTTTTACGACATGCCAGGATGATAAGCATCTGCACGCATTCTATGCTATTTCTTCACTCCCAGTGCAGCAGAGGAGGTTAAAATAGATTTGTGGAGTAATTTACGAGATATAATTAAATAGATTGGTCAACATTACCGCACAGCACGAACCTGTAACTTCTAAAGCTACGAGTATATAAGTGCATAGGTAAGCACTTAAAAGTGATATTACGAAACAATTATAAAATCAAAACTCGACTGCATATAACCTCTTAAAAAAGAGAACAAAACTTCGAATACCTATTATAGGATTTAATGGAGGTCACCGACTGCTATATAATATTTTTGTTTCTTGAATTACTTCCTTCACCGAAATAGTCGTGGTAAATATTAAATTGAATTTCACACAATTTCGAAAATCTCAGAGGTGCATGCCAGGATTTCAACCCAAAACCTTCTGCACGAGAGGCCACGCGTCAGACCACTGGCCTACCACTGCACTGCAAGTCCAGCGCCTCTATTCGGGAACGCTAAGTGATTCTGTAGCGATTCGTAAGCGAGATTTCTCATCCCTCTCTTCCGCACGACGCGTAATACGTAAGAGCGACATGAGAAATCTCGCTAGCGAATCGCTACAGAATCACTTAGCGTTCCCGAATAGAGGCGCAGCACGACCTTCCTGCAAGTCATTTGTCGCTCAGTGCATCCCTTACATATTTGACAAGTTTAACGGAGACGCACTGAGCGACAAACTACTCGCGGGCATTTCGTGCTAGCCCCCCTAGATGGTTCGGTGGGCGAAAAATGATTCCAAATATATGTAGGTATTTCACAGATTTCTAGATTAATACTAGAAATACACACGGTTTTACTCACGAATTATTCTCAGAAATAGTCCGACATGTTTCATACTCGGATTTCTAGATTTGTATGTAGAAATTACTTATAAATTACCAAAAACTTATATTTTTGGAATGCTCTCCTCAAGCCCTTTAATTTGATACCAGTAATGCATTGGTGGAAAATATCAAGAAACAAAAGAACTTCTCGCACCTGCCGTATTGGGCATTTTGCCCGAATCATGTGACATCTCATTTGTTCCAATCGATTCAGGAGTCAATCGAATCCAGCGGCGAGCGTAACTTGACCCGTGAATGCTTATAAACTACATGTGTGTGCGTGTCTTTGAGCTTGGAGGTATGTCGACGCATCCGTGGCCACGGACTAAAGTACCTAACTCCGCATACTGCCTACACGCGCGCAGGTCAATTAATGATGGTCGGTTGGAATGAGAGACGAGATTTGTTAGAGAATAACAACTACTGCTCAGTAGTTTTAGCTCTAGTTAGTAACTAATTGAGTGCTTAACTAAATAATAGGGATAAATACCTCTTGACGCATAATGCCCTATTTTATGGACGCAAAACGGCCTAGACGCAAAATATCCTAGTACATATTGGCAGACATCGTTATTTCTTTTGTTTGTTGCAAGTTTTTAAGTGCCAAATACATTATTCCTATTCTATACATATTTAATCACATTAATTCATAAAGTCAATTCATTCATACTTGTCTTATTTGGTAAACAAGTTTCTAACCTCAAAATGTACCTTTTTTGGGTTAAACAGCTATTTTATCGTAAGTAAAGCAATCCTAGGTGAAAAATTGGCAAAGTGATGACTAAAATATTATCTCCGGTTGCTGTATTTACGAAGAAATAGCTGTTTTAGCCAAAAAGAGGTGCGTTTTGAGGTTAGAAACGTATTTATCAAATAGACAAGTAAAGATGAATACATTTTACATAATCGCGAAAACATTAAACTTTTTTGCTTCGCTTCAGCTGGGGAAAAACAACGGCGTTTTTAATTATTACATTATTATTCAACTTATTGCAATTGTATCGCTCATATTACCTACTTATATACTATCAAAGATATTGATGCCAAATGTAGTTGCGTAACATACGCGTTACTTGCAATTACGTGACGTTTTGACTACAGAGACACCGGCCCGTCCGTCTATTGGCATTTTGGATAATATTACCAACTCTAAAAACATGGCAGTTAGTGATGTAAAACAAACTATTCATAAGCAACATGCAATATTTGAGTATATTTAATTTATCACTTAATTAACAAGCTATCTTACGTTCCTAGATAATTGAATACCGAAGGCCAATCATTATTTCTTACTTTCCAAAGGGATTTTTAAGTCGGTTTTTTGTTATTTCACTAATGAGGACCCCTATGGTAAAAGCTCTAGTGACAAATTTCAAGAAACTTTAATGATACCACTTTGTCTTTTTAAGGATTTTTAATCATGACAAATTCAATTAGAATTGCGCAAATTAGCAAAATAATGTAATTTATAATTTTTAGTTTTTTTTTAAATATTAAATAGAATTTCCTGATTTTTTTTAGATTTCTCGCTTTGCTGCTCTTTGTGATAAGGTGTGTGTGTGATAAGACTCATTAACATCATAATATACATATCTCTTCATACCAAATTTTTATTTATTTGGCTAACATCATTTATATGAATAACAAGCTTCCGAACAATATCACAGCTTTTGCCACCTCTCTAAACCACTCGGTGTCAAGTCGTGAACAAGATAATCCATCAATCTGCCACCGAACCACTTACGTGCTTCTTTTGCACAACCCTGTCTTTCCAATTTTATCATATTTAATCTTTGTGGAAAGGAGCGTATTTGTTTTTGAAATTCGAATGTCACGACGGAGTGGATGTGTGTATTGTAACGCACTCTGTGTTAGTGTTATATTGAATTGAGTAACGAGAGGGCGGGACTTTACACGATCAGAATCTACTCGTACTTTGACCTTTTATGGGTATTTTTGTCGCAAGTAGTCACAAGGATGTGCAATGAATGATATTGAAAGCCGAGCGACTCACCTTTCTTACGATTACCATAACCATGAATTTAGCCACAACTCTAAAAAAAAGAGATTTTGCGACCGATATATACAAATTATAATATTCGTAGAGATCCCTTATAGTTTAAAAATTACTGTTGGATCTGTCTTATTAATAATGCTGAAATTCATAGGACGTTTCAACATTAGATAGGTAATAGCAACGTATATTAGTTCGCATAACGCGGAGTATGTCACTTTAAAAAATCCGCAATATATTGCAGTTTAATTTCAATTAGTACTGCTAATTCCGGTTAAGTCATACAGCACTTTTTGCAACAATATGATTCATCCTCATCCTGGTTCGTCTGTCTTCACCAGAACGCAGTAAACAAAAAACGTTCTTAATGAGAGCATCAAGCATTGGTTGAGAGAACTTTTGTTAAACTAGATTAAAAATTTACATACATACATACATACATACATATTATCACGCCCGAAATCCCTAATGGGGTAGGCAGAGCCACAAGACTACTTGTGGCCACGTTCGATTAATTAGTCCTAAGATGGTATGATGAACCGTATGGTGACAGGTGATCAGCCCATCGCCCATACAGATAGTCCACCATATTGGAGAGGACCCGTCCCTTAGTCGACTTTTACGACATGCCAGGATGATAAGCATCTGCACGCATTCTATGCTATTTCTTCACTCCCAGTTCAGCAGAGGAGGAGGAGGATTAAAAATTGTATGTAAATAATTCTGTTGTATAACCTAAATAGTTTAGGCAGGTTTGGGTACTCCTCAGTTCTTTCTATAACAATTTTAATTGATATACCTATAGTCCTATAGTCTGCAAAAAAAACAATTGATCCATAAAACAAACTATGCATGCATACGTCAAATAGGTCATGAACCGCAGATCTGCACGACCGATAGGTTGCTCAATATCCATCAGTTGGAGGCACGTCCGATCCACGTAGCAGATAACAGTATGAGGTATATTGCATCTGAAAAATCTAAAACCAAACTCTATTGCCGAGTGCAAAGAATATAATGGTAGGCATTAATAGTAATTTAAAGAATTCCACTTCGCGATCCTTATGATATAACGACAGCCACTGCACTTAATATTACATATCTGTACAATTGATAGTACAGTACAGCTTATGAATAATAACAAAAGTGATATAGATCAAATCGCTCTATTAACATTTAATAGCGTAGCGCGAGATACTGGCGAGGTATGAACTATGCAATTATATAAGTTTTTCAGTTATTGTATCCTGTAATTTGAATAAGTAGATAGAATAGAATTAATTAAGTCATCTTTCATTTTATTTGTACAGTTCGACAAAAAAAAATTGGCGATATTTTCGTTTCCGAAACGTTCACAGATATAACCTTAAAAAATTAAGTAAAAATACATCTAAGACAACACACATTTCAACATTTCAACATTTCGACATTTCAACTTTTGGCCAAATTTTAATCGAAATAAAATGTATTTAGATCATAATCCTATTAAATATGCTAGTAGCCTAAAAATTGCTAAGCTATTTGATTGAAAGATGGGCCACAGACGTAGGGCTCTGGCGCTAAGAGCACTACATGCTACAAATGGCCTGGTGGGCGGTGAAATCAGTTCAACAGTTTAGTCGTGAGAACTTAATAAAAAGATTAACTTACGTATTCATTTATTTAAGTATTGATCCGTTTAGATTGTCGCACTGAAGTTTGGCCTCCCTCCTCCTTCCACTGCTTGCGATTTCGCACAATCCAATTTATGTGTAATTGTAATAATTCATCCATTTAAAAGCTTCATTAGCAAAGTGCACCTGAATGTTATAATGACACTTACTTAAATGGCGCAAAATAGCCGGTCCATATTTTACAGCCCCACTCGGTACGGACTCATTAAAGTGTCTTGTCTCCTGACATTTGAATATAGTTATACAAATGAGGTACACCATTTACACGTACATTACTTAGTATCTGTATCCTTTACAGTTCAATAGAGCGGCCTTTAAAGCCTTTATCAAAACGACAGCTTGTATAATCTTATTACTATCAGCATGTTTAACATTTTGTAATGTGTCGATCTATAAAACAGAAAATTATTATAAATTTTCTTCCGAAAATAGCTATCATCAATCAAAGATCCTTCGTCAAATAAGTACAGAGGGATCTTATTATCTATTTAAACTAAAGCCCTTCCTTTATGGTATTAAATTACTTGTTTATATCGGTGAAATTCTGCAGCCTTTGCCGATAATTCCAGGATCAATAAACTCTTATTGGGCAGTGCTATCTCCGTCGGTGTTCAAACCTTTGTCCATATTACAACAGCTAGTCATTAAGCATGACTCACCTTACGCATGTTTCTCTTCACCACACAACTATACCTGAAGTGCATTTCCTACACTGATTCACCGTTCCTGGGGCTTGTGTATGGTCAGTTATATCACAGCACATGCGCACTTCAGATTTCTAGAACGACGTTGAGCTTTTCAATTTCGATTAGCCATAAATGAGGAAGTCGAAGCGTTGCAACAGGCTTGGATTAAATGTCGGTAATCACGGTAGTGCGGGCTTTAAATGGGCTAGTTGCATGGTAATAAAGCTCCCAGATTAAAACTAGACATCTAGAAAAATAAGCATAATTATTTGTAGCTTCTTTTGTTTGCATCCTTGATTTTATAAAAAACGGGATTGACGGTTCTGGAATTACACAAATCATGGCTCGGATTGATGACACGAATCAACTTTTAATCCGTTAACCACTGTGTGTCTGTTTGTCTGTCCGCCTGTCACAGCCGATTTGCTCCGAAACTACTGGACCGATTGAGTTGAAATTTGGTATACATATATACTCGTAAGTCGGTGACCGCAACACGGACGCGTAACGTAAATAAATGAATTTTAAACATGAGGGCCACTTTTGGGGGGTAAATTAAAAAATTTAAAAAAGTTATCCTAACTATATCGTGTGATATTTCAAATGAAATATTATGAGGATCTTAACGATATATTTTTTTGGAATTTTAAGATCAATCGTTTGGAAGTTACTTATTTAGGAAAACCGGCGAAAATTTACCATTCCCCCTTATTTCTGAAACTACTGGGCCTACAATTTCAAAAAATACAGAAAATAGTTCTTTACCGAAACCCTATAAGTCTATGGTATTTAAAGTAACATAAGAAATTTCTCATTTGTACGTATGAAAGAAATTATCTTTGCAAGATCGTATCACTCTCGACGTTTGCACAGAGATAAAAGATTGACAAAATTATTTTTTGTTTTATTTCATAGGTGGGTCATAAATGGTTACCCGGTTGTTTAAAGCAATTTTTTTCATTATTAGGGTTCCATACCTACAAGGTACCATCTGTTTTTCATAGGTAAGTAGGTACGAGACCCTCGTCGCGAGAGTCAGACTCGCACTTGACCTGTTTTTTTATAAGATCAATGTTGTTAATTCAATTATTAAACAAATACCTGCAAACTTTCAGTTCTCAAACATTTCCACAGTAAGAGCAAAACTAGGCGACCATACGCGATCGGCCTCCACGCTCTGGATGCATTAGGCAGTAGATTAATGATTAAGATTATAAGCGAGATGCAGTCACTGAACAAATGCATGCTAAATGGACTTAATACCAGGTCAAATTAAATAAACCGTGAATATTATACTTAATTCTTATTTCAACATTGATTACCGCACATTTTTTATTTTCATTTTAGTATTTTACTCATTACTATACTTCGAACCTCACTTTCGACTTTCGATCGCACACAAAGGCACAGAGGAGAAGCGGGTCTCCTCTGTAGCTTTGTGTGCCGGAAGGCCATTGAAAAGTCCGTCAACTAAGTAAAAAAGTAACAAGGAATAACTTGAATAGAGCTCCCTACAAGGACATTACTAAGTATGTACATAGAAGCTCACTTAGCGTTCAAATAGGCTATTGATTATGCAATCGGAACACTAACTTTAAATGTATTAAGTGGATATAACTACTTGCATTAAGCGCAGTCAAAGTTATATTGTTTAAACGGAAAACAATTACGTCAAAGGATACAACGAGGTTACCGTTTTGAAAGGTTTCTTCTTACAATTAATTACAATCTCGCTAAGACCTTGATGGACACAATAAATTGATTCAATCATTTTGTTAACCTCGCACTGGTAATCCTATTAATCGTAAATGGGTTAAGTTTTATTGCAGATACTTTAAACTTTAAAGTATTTGCAATGAATAAAAACTTTATCTAGAGTTTAAAGTGAGCGATAAGATAATGCAAACATTATATCTATTAGCAATCAGGTTTGCGTTGCTTCTGGGGCTCTAAACTCGTCTGGGACACAATTAGGAGCATGTATCTATATCACCTCAAGTGGGCCTTTATCTTAGAACCAATCAACGTATTGCGAACTTTATTACGGTGTTTGCAACGTTTAGATAGCTAACCTCATAATTAACTGCCCGAAGCTGATATGTCCAATGTGCGGGGCTAACCTGACTGTACCCAACTAATATATATGAGGAAACTAAGATTAGTAGCCATGTAAGCACCTTAAAAACAGCATAATAAATCAAATCTAAACTAAGTTAATTAACGTAACCGAAGGAATGTAAAGCAAATCCGATATCGTCAAACATACGTACATACATAAAATAAATTATGCGTATCAATAAAAGTTAGTTCAATGCTATTCGTGTACTTAGCAGCTCCTAAGGTAATTTGAACCCGCAAACCCACCGAATTCTTGTGCCTTCGATTAGGAAATATCCGCTCCATTTCAATTAACACAGAAACTTTGGTTTAATTGCCATTCAAAGGCTGGTGTCGACTCCGCGGCTTGTGAGCCGAATCCTTCGACAAGGCTGCGTGCGAGTGTCGCAATTTGCATGTAAGCTGTTAAGAGCTTAGGGGCTTGAAGCCTTATGCAAGGCGCCGGCGCAACACCAAACCTCTTTCAAACGACGTAAATTACCGACCGGGACATGTGCGCTCGACTCTTAGGAAACTGTCTCACATTATAACAAGATAAATTTTCACAATCCTTACAAAGCTTTCAGTTTCTTAACTCGTGCTTTTCTTAACACTTCGCGGTGATAACATTCAATTGACTGTTGAAATTTCCGACGAAGAAGGCAGTCAAACAATGGGATTGAAATCGGGTTTTGCCTAATTAACGTGCGAAGTATAAGCAAGGGCCGTAAAACTTTATCTGATAGTTTAACACTTTCATTGCGAGCCCAATAATCTAATCCCATCCCAGGGGCCGTTGCCTCTATACAAAATTGCTATAGGAAGAACCCGCCGTGCGGGCCGTTCGGCGTGGTGATAAAGTAATAGAGCGCCCGCCTAGCGGGTTCCTGGCGCTTAAAGTGTTAATGTTAAGGTGCAGGTGCAACCTCAGCACAGTGGATGAACCAATGCGATGGACAATATTCTCTAGTCCGTTTGTATCAAGATTGCAAAACCAACATTGTTGGTTTTTTTAAATGATGTTATCAAATTTATCAAAATGCACTTAAATAATATTAAACTAAGAACACTATAAACACAAAAGTGCAAAACGGAAACCGACACACCGACTTACTTAAATCGTAATTTACAGTCGCATATTTAAAGCTATTCAAGGATTTTGGGGAAAAGGTATTTTAATTCAACCCCTAAAAGTCAGTAGTGGTAGAGCTAAACAATAATCCTGACTGATTACTGTCGAATGGGCCGGCTCGACCGGGGTAGTACCACACTCACAGAATATCGGCGTAAAGTAATAGCTTGCTATTGCGTTTCGTACGGATGAGTGACGAGATCCGGAGGCCTATTCCCTCATCCCAATCCCATCCCCACTCCCCATCCTGCCTAGACTGGCAACGCATTGGCAGCACCTCTGGTGTTGCATATCAGTTGTCAGTCAATTGACATAAAAAATAAAAATAGATTAACGTACACAACCCGCTGACTCAAGCAATCTACATCTATAATCTTATGAAGTCGGTTGGTGGGATATCATAGATAATTGATATGTATAAACAAATCTGTCAGCATTAGTGTCTTATTGATAGGGATTAGTAAAACGTAAGTACATATTAAATTCTCCGCACCCGTATTCGCAGACGTAATATAAACTCACTTCATTATACCTTCTGTTAACTATAAAATGTCGCATACGTTATGCATAAAGACAGATATGTTCTTAAAACATATCGTAATAACCTAGTTTCCTATTCGTATTATAGCCAATCATTAAGTTTATTATAGTCCGAATGGTCTAACTCTTGCACAAAGCATATATGCAAAATGGTAAGTGTCAATGCAGAAACTGGGTGAGGTTATTGGATATGTATAACCTCACCCTGGTACAGCCAGCGTCAGAGAAAAGTAAACCCCCGGATATGGCGTAGGAGAACTGAGGGGGAACCTTTCTCTGACGCTGACTGTACAACTAGTAAGTAACCCCCGACCAGATATTAGTGATTTGTAAACAATAAAATATTAGGGCTCTGTCACAACGCGGCATGCTGGCGGCGGATCTATCCGTCTATGACGTCGCATCGCGCTTACGCCGCGCTACTGCTTTTTGATTATGCCCTTACCGGGCGCGCGTACGAGCATGACAACCCACAAAGTTTCATCGCATCGTTATCGAATGAATAGGGATGTTTGCTGGGTAAAAAAAAAGTAAATCTAATTAGTCCGTCAGTTAGATTATGAAAAATATTGAACACGTAATTTTTGCTTTATCAAAACAATCAAAATTGACGAAGATAATGAGCATCAAAGTTCGGGAGCGGGGGCTCATGACGTCACTTAATTGTAAAAAGTGTGCAAACTCGTGACGTCACGCGGAACTTCAACGCACTATATCTTCGTCATTTTTTGTTTAATTGACAAAAGAAAAAAATATGTGCTCAATATTTTTTATAATCTAAAAGTGTTTCCTGAAAAATGCTAATTAGTCCAATTAGATTTTTTCAGGAAACACGCCTATTGTATGGGTACGCACGGGACACGAAAAAGCAAACAACCCTCTTTTACCTTTACCCTCGTTGCCCTTAATATAAAATCGAACACCGCATTGAAATCTGCCCCATAGTTTAATAGTTTACTGCGCACATACAATCAGACATAATATTAAAAAACCCTTGGGATGTTGTGTTGCTCATTATGTACCCCCCCGTGGCATTATTTTCATTGCTATCTTTAATTTATAAACTTTTTACGGTTTTTATTATATAGATTTGACATTAGCTAAGCGGTATGTTATAGTTTACATCGAAAGAAACTGCCAAAACAAAGCGACATTTCGTTACCATCGGTTTCTGTATCACTAGACCAACGTCCAATATTGGCGCGGAACTAATTAATGGTGTCAAAACTTCGAGCAAAACGTGCAGCAGCCATAACATATAATGACGCCAATGTTCATAATAAGTCGGAACTGGAAGATATTATGTACGAACTACGCTGACACCTACACTTTACCAATGCAATGGTGCTAAAACTTAGTATTGAATACGTTAAAAGTCTAATATTATGTGGTCAAAACAAAAAATATGGGCATTAGGATTTTATAAAAAGCGTGTAGGTACATCTTTTGAATCTAAACTGCACCGTATATGGTTCTACCTACACAACTAACTCCATATGTCCCGTATCCCATATATAGTGTAAACTACGAACCAAAAATCAAAACTAGTTTAACTCAGTTGTGATCTAAATATGAATGTATATCGGATTGCAACTAAATCGTGCGACGAATGTAAACGTGTAGGCTCGTATAATGAAAGGAACAACTGATATCCTTAGGTAAATGGCAAACTCACGCTTCAGTAATAATAATTAAGGCGTAAAGTTCATTAAAGGGCTAAGTTGAACTCTGACCCGCGTCAACTCGCGTCAAGTTAGGCCGGCTGCGCGCGAGTCGGAGTTGTGCTAGGTCGGGCAGCCACACACGGCCGCGCCCACCCGGCTCTGCAGCGAGCGTGAAAAAGTGTGACCCGTTCTTACACATATGAGATCGCTATATAAGTCTTAGCGGACTCACTTTGCTCTCATTTCGGCTCACGCTCAAGTTTGACTAATACATTTAATATTTTCGGCGTAAATAAAGGAATATATTCTTGTATGCTATAGTTTTTAGGTAAATTAACACTGATATCGGAAACACAAATACTTCCCAATATGAATACGGTAAGCAGAGATAGAAAAAATATTATAATTAAACCTTAGACTATGACACGATGACATGACATTGACTCACCTATGATCTATGTGAGGAAACTTGAATGACGAAACAAAATGTAATCCACCGCTTTAAATTACTTACTATCCTTTGTTTTTTGCAGTTAATATTGGCTGTTGCATTAACTCTTTCGAGTGTATGCGCTTATCATGATCCAGACCTAAATTATCACCTGAACCAATTGCAAACAACATTGAACTGCGACTACGGGCATGGGGGCTCGGGTTCTGGCTCTGGGTACTCGTACTTGCCACCAGCAGTACAGCTCTCAACTAGCGGAGTTAAAGTGGCCGCGGCTCCGTACGTCTCTCAACAAGTGTCAGCCCCTGCTTACCAATATTCTGCCTCCGGCGGATATCAAGCAGGATACCAGGCAGCAGCCGGCTATCAAGCAGGAGCAGCCTATCAAAGAGGTGCGGCCTATCAAACAGCGCCCAGCTATCAGCAACTTGCACCGGCGTATCAAACTTCATCACTAGTATCACATGCAAACGTCGCACCCGCTCAGACATACTCCGCACAGAGAGACTATCACGGCTACGCCACCTCAGCTGGCCTATCTTCAGCGTCGTCATCAGGCAGAACGGTGACGCCACTCGCGACGTACGCTCAGGCGCCGATCATAGCTAAAGTGACCGCTGCCCCTCTGATCGCTAGATTTTCTTTAGCAGCCCCGAAGAATACCTATGTGGCCCAGAATCTATTCACTCAGCAAGCATCATACGCCACAGGACAATCTGCGGCGAAAGCATCATTAAACTCGTATTCTGGTCAAGCAAGTGGCCCTGTTGTGTCCCAAGTTTATGCAGCGCCGTCAGCTGGATACGCAACGTCACCCTCTCTAAGACAACAAACTCCTCAACTCTTCGAACCATCACTGTATACTGCGGTACAGCCTGCTACATCTCAGTACCAAGCTGTGCCAATATCGGGACTGACGCCTGTGACGCAGGTGGCGCAGGCGTACAGAGCGCCAGCGATAGCGCAGTACCATACTGCTTTGGGTGCACCGACACCCGCGCAGTACTCTGCTCCCGTTGTCGCTCAATATGCCCCTCCGGCTACCCAATACGCGGCACCTGCAGTGACCCAGTACAACCAGCACTCGGGACCATCTGTCGCGTACTCCTCGTCGGCCGTCGCCCACCACTCGAGCGCCAACGTCGCCCCGTATTCGGTTCAATACGGCGCGGCGCCCGTATCTGTCACGCATAATGCCGCAGTGGCTGCACCAGCGAGAATCGCTCTACCTGCACATGGCAAGAATGTTCACACCGAATTCCTGGAGAACTATGTAAGTCATACATTTTGTTTTATTAGAACAGGTTTATAGCAATATCAGTCAAACGAAAGCGGAACTTCAATCTCAATAAACGGTTAGTTATTTATCAATTACACATCTTGATTGATATAGTACCTAACTCAAGCCGCGGTCGAAATATATTTAACTTTAAATAGAGCGTCCTGGAATGTAACGGCATACATAGATTACTTCATATCCCTGCAACTAATTGGTGACGTAATTTGATTTGATCGGCGTTTCAAATTGGTTCCAGGACGAGTTTTGCGACGTCAAAATCATAACGAATTACCGAGTCACCGAGCAAGTTTGCAGAAATTGTCGGGCGTTAGTTGAGCAATATTACGCCTACTGATTCACTTTGTGTACCTTCGTAATTTGGTTATTTGGTTACGTTTTTTTGCTCTACATAATTAATATCCGTTGCGAGGAGGCATCATAACGATACAAGAACAGAGTAATCCGGTGACCCAGATGAGCAAATTGTAGGAATTATGGAAGTGTCGCTATAAATTACTTATTTACTCACGATCTGATGTTACGAGAACGTGTCTGGTATCTCATGCGAATCAATGAGATTTATGAAACACTACAATGTCTTTGGTTCAAAATAAATGAACGTCTAACTTGCAAATTTAAAAAGTAATCATAATAATAAATAAATCAGGGGACAATCTTTTACACAAATCGATCTAGTCCCAAAGCAAGCTCTAAAGGCTTGTGTTTTTGGTAGTTACTAAACGACGATATACATATATAGAGAAATAAATACTTTAATACACAGGAAACATCCAAGACTCAGGAAAAAACATTCGTGCTTATCACACAAATATTTGCCCTTACCGGTGATCGAACCCGGGACGCTAGCTTCGGAGGCAGGGTCACTCCTAAGTAGGCTAACCACGTCGTCAATCTATCTAATCGTCATCGTTATCCTAATGAAGCATATTTCACAAATAACATTTATGTCTCATTCTTGGCAATTTGTCAATCTATCAAACGCTTCTTCAATTTTATAAACAGACAATTCACCGCCGGGTCTCATTTATCTTGATTACTATAATGAGTCGCGCTTGAAATTTGTCTTCTTTTGTTCGTTCACAATTCATAAAATAAAGTGACTTTAAATTTCATGTATATGAGTATCGCCTACTTAACATGTGCAAGCGAAAAAAAAAAGTGCCCGGTTTTCCCCTAAAAATGATTCATATTTCGCAACACATTGCCACGGTGACAATCATAATTAAAATAATTTTAAGCCAAAATCCGTTTAGTGAAATCCATTTAAAACAACTTGATTTTTATTACGAGCATAAAGCCAAATTCACACGTGGGTAAATGCATTTATTACCATTGCGTCATCATCCTGCGGTTGCATCTCAAATTCGGACGATTACCTGCACAAAGTTCTGAGAATTGCATCAATAAAGTGCATGACACATTACACCAGTCGGGCAGAGATTTGGAGTACGCATAACCAGTTGTTTCATTACATTTGCTGTGTCAATGGTTATAAATAATATCATTGGAAAGCGTAAGAATTATTATCACTTACAATAAGTGTAAGGAGAGTTTGAATACCAACATACCAATTCTTTATTTATAATAATAATAATATTATAATAATAACAATAAATCAGGGGACAATCTTTACACAAATCAATCTAGCCCCAAAGTAAGCTCTAAAGGCTTGTGTTATGGGTACTAGACGACAATATACATACTTATATAGTTAAATAAATACTTAAATACATAGAAAATATCCAAGACTCAGGAACAAACATTCGTGCTCATCACACAAATATTTGCCCTTACCGGGATTCGAACCCGGGACCGCTGGCTTCGGAAGCAGAGTCACTACCAACTAGGCCAAACGTGTCGTCATATTTAAATGTACTTTATGTTACAAAAAGGTCGAACACGCATAATCTTTTTATGTATGATAGACACATTTTCAATGTCATACTCTTTCATACAAAAGACATCAACGACCGTTAAAACATGCTTGCATCATGTTTCGTTCAGCCATGCCCAAATTGATTAGTTGTTTGTTCATACAAATACGATCCACGCCATACTTATAATATTCTGATCTTATTTGTACCGTTAATATGGTTATATGTTACTTCAAGTTACGAAAACTTACGAACAACTTTTTAGTAGCCTCATTAGTTAGTATATCTATTTCATTACGACTTCCAAGTGTCAAAAACATTTAATAACACCTTATTATCTAAGACGTGTTTATTGAGATGTTCCAGTTTTATTGTAACAGCCGCTTGCGCAATTAAAACGTATCGAAGTGTAAGTAGACCTGATCTATACATCTATATAAATAAATTAAATTGAAGTGTCTGTCTGTGATTCCAAAATAATTACAAATAATTATCTTAGTGTAAAATGCCGATTACATGATTCCTAAGTCTAAATTACGGTTTTTAGATATTGTTGTGTATCTGAATGTTTGTTCTGAATGTCAATTTATAATCAGAACTATAACACAAAGGCTATTAAAGACCTGGGCCTTTATTTGGGTACGTCCAAGCGATATTGTTGCGACACGCGAGCGAGATTCGCATCCCACTCTTACGCATTACGCATCGTCCGGAAGAGTGGGATGAGAATCTCGCTAGCGCGTCGCTACAATATCGCTTGGACGTGCCAGAATAGAGGCGCTCAACTGTTCCAAATTCAAATTGAGAGGCAAGTCGATAGGGATTTTATTTTATTTTGTATGGAGACCGTGGCACTTATTCCTCCGTCCGTGAAACTTTACAGTATAAGTATGACTAGGTGTTTATGAGAAAGTCCAAATGGGCCAATTGGCACATTTTGGATTATTTGAAAACTATCATCTATACACTCTACTTAATCATACCTACTACAACATTTCACGAATAGAGGAATTAGGGTCAGGGTCAAACTCCTTGTTGACTAGCATGTGATACCTAAAGCCGTTTTAAAGAAAAAGTGTTCACAGATAGGCAGAAAGACGAACAATAAGTTATCTTTTAAGAAATTTGACATTGTTTGGCGCGTGAGCTTAAAAAATTTACCAAAGTTTACGTCTGAATTCCATGTGGAAGAAGTTGCGAAGAAAATCTGATATATATTATAATATACACGCGTACGAGACATTATGTTGAGCCTACCCACTGTTAATTTGTAGGTACAATGAGCTATATCTTAATAGAAGATATTTAGGTAAGTAGGTATACATTATCCTCGCGAGTTCTCCGCAATGGATCCTTCGAACAAACATTGTACATAAACTCAAAACTTACTTAGTAATTCCTAATTTAGCACGACGCGGATCATTAATTCTTTAAATAGTTTATCATTACAAAGAGTGACAATATAATCCTATTAAAGCTCTAAGCGAGAACGCTTATCTATTATGTTCCATTCCACGTAATGAATGAAACAAGTACAACTTGTTTTAATACCAGCTCAAACTAAGATGTAGGTAATCATAGTCCTTGAATTAAGCCATAAAAGCTGCTTGAGTGAATCAGATTATCGGATTAACCTTCGATCGTTTGCTATTATCACATTATGAGGCGTTAATGTATTGTATTATGATATAAATCAGGGGTCACCAATTAGTTTCGCTCGTGGTCCGTTTTAAGAAATGAAATGACCATCGCGGTCCGCACAACATTTTATAGAAAAAAATATTTATTAAACAAATGTAATTACGGAAATAGATAACTGTATTTTTTAACAAACTATATGTCTGAAGTTAGGAGTAAAATTGGTGCAAGCTATTGACATTAAATCCTTGCACTCTGTTGTGCAAGTTGCTGTGTTGTCGCGGTCCGCACAAAATGGGTCAGCGGGCCGGACGCGGCCCGCGGTCCGCCATTTGGCGACCCCTGATATAGACCATAAGTAATTCCACATTTAGTCACGTCATTAAATCCTTTGCCTTCTCCGCACTTCTAATACTGTACATTTGTTAATTACTTTTAATAGTAAAATCAACAATTAATTAAATGGATAATGACAGAAACTTACAATTACTTTACAGACTGACATTTTATATTACACAAATGGACCCGTCACAGCTTCGCCCGCGGTATTTTCCATACCTACAAACTTTATCACACCTTTTCTTTTTTAGAGATGGAATTTAAAAAAAACCGTCTTTAGTGCACCTCTAGGGTACTCGAGGAATGTCTCCTCCAAACAAACCTCTAGGACCACCCGTTTAGCCTGTGCGTTGTCATAAGTGAGTCACGGCACTATTTATATGTATTGATGATAGCAAGGTTGACACGGTGATAACTTAACCCCTCTTATCTCTCTATCTCTTTCGTCGTCAGTAGTGTGAGAGAAATGCATTTAGAGATAAGACGGTGTTAACTTATCCTCATGGCAACCTTGCTAGGGCCGCAACTAGTATGCGAAAGCTCGTTTGAACTTTAACTGGCATTCTCACGGCATTATCAGTAAGTAACATTGCAGACGGAAATAATGGGTCCTAATGGCTGGTGCGGTTTTTAGGGTTCCGTAGCCAAATGGTAAAAAACGGAAGCCTTATAGATTCGTAAGTGTCGCCGTATCTGTCTGTCTGTCCGTCTGTCCTTACGTATGTCACAGCCACTTTTTTCCGAAACTATAAGAACTATGCTGTTGAAACTTGGTAAGTAAATGTATTCTGTGAGCCGCATTAAGATTTTCACACACAAATAGAAAAAAAAACAATAAATTTTTGGGGTTCCCCATACATAGAACTGAAAATCGATTTTTTTTGTTCATCAAACCCTTACGTGTTGGTTATCTATAGATAGGTGTTCAAAAATGATATTGAGGTTTCTAATATAATTTATTTCTAAACAGAATAATTTGCGCGAGAGACACTTCCAAAGTGGTAAAATGTGTGTGTGTGTGTGTGTGTCCCTGTAACTTCTAAAATAAGAGAATTTTAAATCTTAAAAAAATATATGATGTACATTACCATGTAAACTTCCACCGAAAATTGGTTTGAACGAGATCTAGTTAGTAAGTAGTTTTTTTTTTAATACGTCGTAATTCGTAACCTGCTATTTACCTTTCATTCAATCAACTCAAATATAAAAATAAACATTTAATTTCATAAACATAAACCTTATGCATAAACCGTGAACCATTATTTTCTAATAATAAATTTGTAATGGTACGGAACCCTTCGTGCGCGAGTCCGACTCGCACGTGGCGGGTTTTTTATTATTCATTCATTCATAAAGTGTTATAATATAGTGTTACAAACATGTATGATGATGATGATGATGATGATGATGTTGGTGGTTGTTGCAGGACGCGCACCCACGCTACGCATTCGAGTACGGCGTGAACGACCCGCACACCGGAGACATCAAGCACCAGAAAGAACAACGCGACGGCGAAGTCGTCAAAGGTATGTCACAAACGACCCAGTACAGTTTTTCTAAGAAGCATTTTATAAATAACATTGCTGCGCCTAAGCATTTTAAAAATAACATTGCTGGGCCATGGATATCGATATTGCCAGCGGCCCTAGCATGCTAGACACGGGGATAAGTGAAACCCGTTTATCTCTCAGACTATCTCTTTCGGGTTGGTATCATAACGACTACATTGTCAAAACGACCAAATCATTATAAGGTCCAAATCTCAGAAGGACCATCTCCGTAGAAAGCCTATACCTCCGAATGACTTGGTAGCAAAACGACTGGTTCTCGAAAAGATCAAATCGTTAATAGACCATATCTCAAAAAGACCAGGTAGCAAAACGACTAGATCGCAAAATCTTGGTATAATTAGAGCTATTTTCTGTGTAACATTTTAACATCAAAATATAATACGCACAAGCTTTGACCCACGCCTTCGCATAGATGTGTACACAACAAAAGATTCCTATGAACTTGCACAGAAACAAATTCAGTAAGTTAATTTGCTACCTGTTCTTTTTGAGATGTGGTCAATTAAAGATGTGGTCTTTTCGAGAACCAGTCGTTTTGCTACCAAGTAATTCGGAGATATAGGCTTTCTACGGAGATGGTCCTTCCGAGATCTGGACCTTATGATGATTTGGTCGTTTTGACAATGTAGTCGTTATGATACCAACTCTCTCTTTCGTCGGCACTAGTGTGAGAGAGACGCACTTAGAGATAAGACAGTTTAACTTATCCTTGTGTCAACCTTGCTAGGGCTGCTAATATATGTGTAATTTCAATCGAATTGAAAATATGTAGGTAAGTAGTTAAATCACTAGCCGACTCGTGTCGTCTCGTTTAAAGCTATGGAGTACTCGTCTACTCGAGTGTTGTAGGTACAAACATTGTCATTAACCCTTTTGACCGCCACAGTTGGCTGCAGCCGTCAACGGATACAGGGTAAAAAAGTCCTTCATGACCTTGAATTAAAGTTGAAATTCATGTTACTTCTCAGACATGCTTGGCGGTCAAAAGGTTAACGAGCTCGCGGTAAATAAAGTTAGTAAACTTGGAAACGGATAGTACCTAAGCATTGGCATACTTATTTTACTGCTCAGCGGCCCTACCAAGGTTGACACGGGGATAAATTAACACCGACTTATCTCTAAGTGAGTCTCTCTCACACTAGTGCCAGCGAGAGATAGACAGAGAGATAAGACGGGATTAAGTTATACGCGTGTCAACTTTGCTAACGCCGCTGGTCTCAAGTACGCCAATACTTTAGACGAGCGCCTCTACTCGGGAACGCTAAGTGATTCTGTAGCGACTCGTAAGCGAGATGAGAAATCTCGCTCACGAATTGCTACAGAATCACTTAGCGTTCCCGAGTAGAAGCACTGGGCTTATATTCGACATTACCTAAGCGATGTCGCAAATAATTTTGCTACGATATGGTAGCTCTTATTAATTTACAGGAAAGGCGACTGCTTCATAAAAAAACTATACGCGATGTCACTAAGGCAATGTCGAATATAGGCCGTACAGTGGGCTTTATTTTAATTACCTAGTTTTGCCAATCACATTAAAAGCTCACCACGTACCACCACTTACCTACTTAAAAAACCGGTCAAGTGCGAGTCTGGCTCGCGCGCTGAAGGTTCCGTACTTACCTATGAAAAAGGAACAGTACCTTTTAGGTACGGAACCCTAAAAAGGAAATCAAATATCTTTTAACAACGGGGTAACTATTTACAACCTATGAATTAAGACAAATATAACTTTCGCAAGATCCTATCTGCGTGCAATCGTCGACTGTGATAAGACCTTGCAAAAGTTATTCTGTTTAAGTTTTTTTTTTTATGTGATGTAATTACAAATTTACGATTTTCGGACTTTTTTCCTTTACTTGTGCTGTAAGACACTGCTTCTTGCCAAATTTCATGATTCTAGGTCAACAGGAAGTACCCTATAAGTTTTGATTACCTTTAGATTCCCTTGAAAGTATCAAAATATGTGGCATAAACGGCCGTATCTATTGATTGCAGTGACTTAGAAGGTTGATTATTTCACAACTTCAAGAGATTGCAAAACTGAGTATTTGATATTAATTTCAACTTGATTCCTCCACGTGTTCCTGAGAAAAAGGTCTTGACACAAAGACAGACAGACAAACAGACGGACAAACAAGTGATCCTAATAAAGGTTCCTTTACCCTTTTGAGGTACGAAACCCTAAAAGGGGGTTCAAATCAATTATCAACTCTTCGCTTCACTTTTCTCTTGTCTAAATCGCAAGTTGCCTTAATGATCGTGTGATCGATCGACTGTCAATAACCGTATCTTATCCAGGTCAATACTCGCTGGTGGAGCCCGACGGGTCGGTGCGGACGGTGGACTACGTCGCCGACTGGGAGACCGGTTTCCATGCCAACGTGCGCAACAGCCGGGACAATCAGCATTAGACCCGTATATGGACGCCCGCCTGACGAAATTCGACTGCACCGTATTATTACAATTTAAGCTTTAGTTACAGCGAGCAACGTCGTTTTTGCAACGACAAAGAGATGTGATACGAGCTTCGGAAAGTCGCCGTCGAGTTGATTCCTTACCTGTTTCGAAATTAAAACGTATGTCGCTAAAAATACATTCGTTTTTGCAACGACAAAGTCAAGTATGATAAGACGTTCATAAAATAAGCGGAATCACCGTCATATTGAGTTAGAGGAACCAGTGCAAAAGTCAGTCCAATTTGTGGTTTTGATTCGTATGCAATGACTGGAATGCTTGATTTGAATTTTGTTATGCAATGTAGGAATGACAGTACGTGAGATATACCTCAAAAAATATTCTTGTTTCTATAAAATGAATTTTGTATGAGCTTCAGTAAAACTGAATATATTCTGAAGTCATACGTACTGCGGGTGAACTTCGAACCTAAAAATTCGAAACTTCGGAATTTCTCATCTCATTCTCGTGATTTTCTCGCCTCGATAGCAAGCGGGATACCAATAAACGAAGCTCGAATTTCGTTTTCAGAACCTACAGGCCCCGTTTCGATTTAATTATATCTGCAAGTAACGATGAACCAAAATTTACCTACAGAAATGCCTAAATTGAATGGATAGAGAAACAAAGATGTGTTTAGCAGTTTTTATGAATTTCTTACTTTTTATTTATAAGACTATCGTGGATAGGCATGTGCCATGTTATCTTTGGCCCCTCTTAATTATTATCTTTGCAGGTGCGCCATCGACACGTAAGATACAATAATAGATCTCAAAGCAATGGATTCCATTGTTCTTATTCGTATTCTCGTGGGCAATCTTGTAATGGTTCTCTATTTATATTTGATCATGTTACTTCATTGCTATATGGTATCATAATGCGAACCCACTGCCGCAAAATCTAATAGATCACTCAATACCACGAGCGCTACACCAAAAGATCTTTAACCTTTTGGCCACTCTTGTCGACTATGCCTGACAGCGTATACAGGGTAAAAAAGTCCTTCTTAAAGTTGAAATTCTCAGACATGCTTGGCGGCCAAAAGGTTAAAGGTCTAACCGCGGATGTGTAACAAAATGGTGGTGAATAGGTATACCTCACCAATTGTAAAAAGAGCGCTGAGGGCCATACATTTTATATTGCCGTCAGGGCTCTTTTTAGGGTTCCGTACCTCAAAAGGAAAAAAGGAACCCTTATAGGATCACTCGTGTGTCTGTCTGCCTGTCTGTCTGTCCGTCTGTCACAGCCAATTTGCGCCGAAACTACTAGACCGATTGATTTGAAATTTGGTATACATATGTAAATTGGTGACCGCAACAGGGATGCGTAACTTAAATAAATAAATTTTGAACATGGGGCCCACTTTTGGGGGATAAATTAGAAAATTAAAAAAAAAGTTGTGCAACTTACATCGTGTGACATATCAAATGAAAGGGCTTATTGTGAGGATGTTAAATGTATTTTCTATTGAATTTTAAGTAAAATAGTTTAGAAGTTATTTAGGAAAATAGGTGAAAATTGACCATTCCCCCCTCCCCCCCCCCCTTATGTCCGAAACTACCGGGCCTAAAATTTTGAAAAAAATACAAAAAATAGTTCTTTACCTATAGATTACAGGAAAACCTATAAGAAGTCTATGGTATTTAAAGTAACATAGGAAACTTCAGTTAATCATGTATGGAACGGAACCCTCTCCACGCGGGTTTCACTCGCACTTGTTACAATTGGCGCGGTTTACAAGCATAACAAGTCGTTACACACTACTAGTTCCACTCACTAGTACACACTACTAGTTCCACTCATGCCTTAGTTTCCACTGAGAAGTTTTCCTCATCCCTAGTGGGTATGATAGTACGCCTAGTAGTTAGTATATTGACATGGATTACTACTATAGTAGTACCCCATGTCAGTATACTAAAATAAATCAACCAATTCCCAGTTTTACTCGACAAATGGGAAATAGTCTTGTTTGTTGCTTCTAATATTTTATCATACATACATATTATCACGCCCGAAATCCCTAATGGGGTGGGCAGAGCCACAAGACTACTTGTGGCCACGTTCGATGAATTAGTCCTAAGATGGTATGATGAACCGTATGGTGACAGGTGATCAGCCCATCGCCCATACAGATAGTCCACCATGTTGGAGAGGACCCGTCCCTTAGTCGACTTTTACGACATGCCAGGATGATAAGCATCTGCACGCATTCTATGCTATTTCTTCACTCCCAGTGCAGCAGAGGAGGAATATTTTATGAAGCAGTAGTTAATGTCTTAAGTATTGTATTATCTAGTTATATCTTATACTTTATACCTTTTCTACTCGATAAGTCTTTGGTTATAAGATTGATTTTAAAGTTGTTTATGTTGATCAGGAATGTGTAGGATTCGATTTAAAAATAGGTATCTCACCGATTATAATGAAACTATTAAAATAAAGAAAACATTGTAATATATTTTAAATAATAAACATAATACAAATAAACATAATCTTATTATTTTCACATTGACCAATCCAAGTTTAAATGATAAAATGCATCGAAATCGGTGTCCAGTATATGAACACAGTATGAGAGATGAATACCGAATAAATTGGCCACCGAATGATAGATGGCGAATTATAATTAATTACAGCAGCCCTAACATGGTTGACACAAGGATAAGTTAAACCGTCTTATCTCTAAGTGCGCCTCTCTCACACTAGTGCAGACGAAAGAGATAGAGAGATAAACGGGTTTAACATGTCTGGCATGCTATAGGGCTGCAGGGTCATATATTATTTATTTCCCTTTAAGTATACATATATTTGACTTGAACTTTTGGCATTAGAGTCAAACTTCCTAACTCTATCACTGACTTAACAAAATTAATATCATGAAATATCAATCATACTAAGCTGGGGTTTATCAAACCTTCACCGGTTATCCCATCAATGTCATTACTATAGGAAGTTCATTAGTTTAGTGACAATGTTCACAACATAATAAATTTGGTAATCTCTTTTCCACTGTAGTAACACTTCGGACACGCAAACTCTGGATCAAGCGCCTTATTGGCCTGAAAAAAATAAACAATTTTAAGTAGGTTTTTTGAGTATTTCTGAAGTAGGTTCTACATAGTTAATGTGCAGACGTCAGCAACTTGGGTAATAATCACGTGAAGAAACAACATTTGTCTTTCCTGTGGCCAAAAGTTAACGAAAACGAAGGGTTCAATAGGCTAGTTTCCTGAAAAATACTAATTAGTCCGTCATTTACGTTATAAAAATATATTGAACATATATTTTTTTTCTTTTGTCAATTAAACAATAAATGACGAAGACATAGTGCGTTGAAGTTCCGTGTGACGTCACGACTTTGTACACTTTTTACCATTAAGTGACGTCATTAGCCCCCACTCCCGAACTTTGATGCGCGTTATCTTTGTCAATTTTGATCGATTTGATAAAGCAAAAAATACGTGTTCACTGTTTTTTGATAATCTAACTGATGGACTAATTAGAATTACTATTTTTTTTACCCAGGAAACATCCACACACATTCACGTTTTCTTTATACAGGCCGGAACTATGCCTGGCGCCCTATACAGACTTAGTCCAAACAAAAAAGGGTCTGGGTCCTTATAATTGTTACTACCTCGTAAAGATCTTGCTAACCGATTTTCCAATCGTAATATAGGGTAAAGGCACCAGTAGTCAGCCTTTTAACGACGTTTGAGATTTGAAACCACTGTTATTAATTCAGGATTTGACTAAAAAATAATAAAAAAATACTGTTCGATCAATAATTTATTCTAGTTTCATTACAATTTAAGGCAAAAATATAGAATCTTTCTATAAAATAGAAAAAGAAGTTTAAACCAAAACATACACATTTCTCTAGTAGTCAGCCTCTAAAATCTAATAGTCAGCCACTTTACGCCCAGTACTCGGCCTCTAAATTATTTGTTAAAATTTGATTAAAAATCAACAATATTTAATGAATAAAAAATAGACAATTAATAGTCGTTAAAATTACAATAGTCATGCTTTTAGTTGAATAATATTTTCTTACAGTTACAAGGTTCAGACTCCTTTTTCATCTTGAGACACTGCGGCATATTGGTCCAGAAGATATGGTACAGCTTCCCGAACGCTGCAAGTCCCCAGGTACATATAATCGTCAACTTCTTTGAGCGTAAAATCACCAATTTCCACGGGAGTTTGCAGTACAGGGACATTTGTCATGATTTTTGTCTTGTCCTTGTTAATTTTAAGGCCAGCTCATTCGGAGGTTCTACTGTGGTCATCGAGCATTAAACTGAGGTTCTCCGAGGTCTCGCCGATTATGTTGATGCCATGTCCTTTCTCATTCAGAACCTTGAAAACGCATTCCAGAGCAGCGGTGAACAGATTTAGAGAGATAACATCTCGCTGTCTGGCTTCCCACTGCAACACTGCAGTAGGTTTTGAGTTCTGGTTCTATAGTAAGACTAATATAGTGGCGTTTTCGTACAAACACTTCAACACTCCGATGTACCTGTTGTCGACTTGGTAATGCTGGAGAGACTGCAGTACAGTCTCAATCGTATCGAAGGCTTTCTCGTAGTCCACAAACGCTGAGCAAAGAGGCAGATTAAACTCTTCGGTCTTCTATATAAACTGCTGTAGTGAATGTATGTGGTCTACCGGTGCTGAAGCATTTCCAGAAACCGGCCTGTTCGGGAGACTGGAAGTTTACTATAGGGTACTATAGTACCCTTCTCACTTTTGAGCCATGTTTACAAGCTGTTTTTGAGAGTAATTACGAACCGTCTTGCACGCAGGTTTGATAACTTCCAGTCTCCTGAACAAGCCGACTTCCGGAAATGCTTTAGCGGGGCATTATTGCCCTGTTTTGAAGAAAAGCAACACCACACTTCTTTTCCATGCGTGCAGTGTTTACCCCTCATGTGGAATCGAATAACGTCTGAAGGGCTTCAAGGACCGGTTTTCCAACTGCTTTCAGAAATTCGGCTGTGATTCCGTCATCATCTTATTGTATTTAAGCTGTTTGAGAGCCACACTAATCTCGTACAGGTTGACATCCGAGATGTTTTCGGTATAGTGACGGATCGATCTAGGTTTTAGGTCGTGGGCATTAGTTACAACTGAATCAAGATTCATATCCTGGCGCTGCTGAATGCGCTTCTGGAGTCAGCGCCCGAGTGTGACTTGTTCGCGTGGCGATGGGCTACTGTGTGCCATGAATGTCTAAGATTTTGCGAGATGATGGATGATAGGCCTTCTAGTACTACCTGACTCTTGTTATTTTATTGTTATCTTTCCTGATTTTTATTGTTATTTTGTTTTTAATTAGCAAAGTTTCGCGGTGAATTGGTTTCATACTGTCATGCCGTGTAAATATATTTGCAATAAATAAATAAATAAATAAATAAATGTTACGTAGGCCTTTAGGAATCCATAGATGATGCCGGTCTTGCAATGTGCCTCGGAGAACACCAAAAGTTCTACATGGTCCTCTCATATGCATTCCTTTCGTATAACTTCGTTTGCAGAAGATAGTTTTTCTGGTGGATGCTTTTGTTTGTGTATTGGTTTTTGTGACATGCTTTACTGAACATAACATTACGTTTTTATTCATGAAACAGTAAAAAGACTAATAAGTACCTAAATAAAGCCCTATATAGGTTTTTCTCATACTTTATTAAGTGGCTGAGTACTGGAGCTGCAATTCCCATTAGTCAGCCATACCAAAAAAATACTTTAAAAAGCGGCTGACTACTGGGTTTTTCTAAAAATATTATAGGGAATGTTAGGGTAAATTTGAATCTTAAAAAATAACGATCTTAACGGACCGATTTTATTTCAAATTCGAACGATACCACCAATATCCAGAAGTCAGCCGCAGGTGGCTGACTACTGGAAATCACATAAAAAAGTGGTTCCCAATAGTCAGCCTCCGTAAATTATTAAGAAATCAATGAAATACGCTTATTTTATTATCATTTTCGGTTTAAGCAACTATATGCATTCACAGAAATATACAAATATATCATATAATGTTAACACAAGTCTATCTTTCTTACCTGATTTGAAAACACCAAGTGCACAAAAAAATATGGCGGACATCGCAAAATTGCCCTTCTCGATCGAGAGCACTCGAATAAACTTTTTTTATTTTCCCCCCTGCCGTTTCCCCGCACCGATCGATAAATATAATGATTAATAAGGAATCAAGGAATCAATTAAGAGGCTTTTAATTTATTAATTTCAAATAGACTGCTATTTCAAGGCAATAAAAGAGGCAAAAGGCTGACTACAGGATCCTGGCTGACCACTGGTGACTTTACCCTAGTTTTTTTTTTTTTCAAAATTAAGTGACAATTATTCATTTAGTAACTTAATTACCATAAATACTTAAGAAATGTATACATATTTGTTGGAAAATCTTTTAGAAAAATCATCACAAAATGGTAAAATTATAAGTACCTGACATAAGCACGTTAATTACCTACAAACTTTTTGAGAAAAACTTTTATAACTTAGAAATGGTTCAGTCATTTGTTAGTCACCCTTTTCTGACATTTACGTCATAGCTCAAAACCGAGTGAGATAGCACTAATTACCTCTGGTTGCATAAGTGATATAGTCAAACATGGGACAGAAAGAATTCAGGTTGTGGTCAGACCAGAGGGAAAAATTAGACATAAGTACTAGCAAAATTCAATCTCACCGATAAGCAATAGTAGCAAAAGATATGTGAGCAGCCCATGGTGTGTGGTAATACAGGGCTGTTTGAACAGCACGCACACACAGTAAGAGGGGTCATGGTGGGGATTGCGGTCTTCACGGCTGACTTCACATGCTGTCTCCACCACAAATACTTTAACACATTGGATAGTCGCCTCCTCAGGCCAAATATGTTAATGAGGGAAATAATTGTACCTATTAATTCCTGAAAAGATAAATAAAGCAAATTTACTTTTATCAATTTGAATGGTATAACTTTACAGGACGCAAGTAAACATACATTTTTTATATATACAAATAAATACAATGCATTAAGCTAAGGAGCAATTTGTTGTCAATAAGGGCCATCTCCTAAATATAAATACTTACAATAAAATTATTCCACAAAAGTTCTCTTGTCCATGAAAAATCAGATAAGTCCTCTCTTGTCAGCTTATCGGCAGTTAGTTCCAGTCGCAGAATAAAATCTATCAGCAAAGGATACTTCCCACTTTGAATAAACCTCAGGAAATTAAAGATATCACCAAACAATTGAAAAGTTTCTAACTTGTGCACATAGTTCTGCACATATGTATTTGATGTCAAACTATAAAGCGCTCTGTCTTTCAAATATTTTAAACCAACTGTATACCCATAGTACCAGTATAACTTTCCTTTTGAGAAATTATCTGTGTTGTATTTCAATGATAACATTTGCTGGCCAAAAGTACATTTGTTGTTGTATATTGAATATTTAAATATCCATGTGCGGAGAAGGAGTTCAAGCTCTGGAAGAACTGGCTGTAAAAATCCTGGCTAAAAGGACACGTTTCATTAATCTCAACAAAAAAATAGAGACTATTTAAATGCTCCTAGCAAAGGCAGAACAGACCTACAAACCTCTAAATATTTAGTTGCATTAAATAATTGCTGTTTTAGTAATTCCTCCAACTGCTCATCCAACTGACCAGCATCCAGCTGAAATATGTAAACAACACATTGTTACAATACTCTTATTACATTCCTTTATCACAAAACCTTAACCAACCATGAGACAGATGGCCAAATTCACAAAGGCCATGCGAATTAATCTTTTATTAACGTGACGTTTATGTATAGGTTGACAGCAGGTTCTGGAAACTTAAATTTGATCTTGGATCAAATGGCATTGGAGAATTTGGCTAGAGACTATTACCTGTGTAACGCGAGGGATATAACTTATAGCCATTGTTAATATGGGGTTTGGTTCATCAAGTGCAGATATTGTATACCTGAAAGAAGCACAAAAGCATAACAATAAGCTTATAATGTATAGTATTTTAAAACTAGATTGAGATTTCTTTTTCCTCACCCAATTGGAGAAATGGATATGTTACAGATCATACATTAATTTATTATTCAGTATGTTTTACGTATTTCTTAACATTGTCAAATAAAGGTATCGTCATGAAATTAATATATATGAATTCACTTTTTTAGGATTTGGCATCATGTGTTTTCAGTATTCTACCAGAATAACGTAAGAAGCTAAAGCTAAAGAAAGCAATCGGTCGCTATCGGTTTTCTATTTATTTATCACTTGCCTTGTCTCAATCTGTCACTGTCAATACTGTCAGTCAAACCATCATGTCCAAAGTGTGGGCCAAGGCTCCAAGGTGTAGTCCAAAGTCTTCATTGATGCTGCTGTCCGTTGCTGACAGCCTGTCAAAGAATCTTTGACAGCGTCAATAGACTTATTTCCTATGCTTATTACCTACCTACCTACCTACCTATCTACCTACTCTTTTACTCTCCTTCGGGGCCACAGATTCGGAGCTCAAATTCAAACGATGAAAAAAAACCACGACAAAGCCAAATTTGAACGATTCATATAGAAATTTTTTTTTTCTTTCATTTTTAAACACAAAGGGAACTTAGCTCGCACAGCCAAGACTATTGCTATTCATTAACCTTTTTTTTTGTGTCTGCTCATTGATCCCTCTGAATCTGTTGTTAATTAGACATACTTATTATTAACAAGTTATTTTTTAATTCACTTTTAATTGGTTTGTATGTCTGGGTCAATCAAATCTTGGAAGTCACTTTTGAAAGTTTTGAAGTCTGGGAACTGTGTCACGGTTACAGACTCTGTTGTGTCTGTGATCTATTTTAGTATCTTATCTGTCAGTCAATAAAGTGAAGTGAAGTGGCACGCTTCGATTTTCTTGATATTTTTTCGTAATTAACTAACAATTTATCATACAATTCAATTACAACTATTGTTATTAAATTATGAGCACATAAATTACTATCAGATAACGATATGGTTGTGTCACCGCAAAGCCCGGTTGACGAAACCCAAAGTGTGCGCGCTGCTAAAATCAATATGGCGTCAAAACAAAGTTCTGTCGCTGATACAAGAGCAGAACTAGCAGATTTAGTAAAAAGAAAGGCTGAAGTGGCTGTAAGTATACGTAATGACTCCAATGTGGCCTTAATTTCCCTAAACTTGCGGAAGAGTAATTTAATTTCAATAATTTTACATACTCCATTCACTCGATGATAACATTGGAATACCTAGCTTATATACTATAGAAAATTTAATTGTGTTAGAACTGACTGACTTTCTAACCAGTTTGTCCATACCCACAATGTGATACCTCATACAGAACGTGGTGTACAGGTATGAGGTATCACCGTTTCGTATTATTTTCATATATTTTGCAGATTAAGTAATTAGAAATATTTTCTTTTTTAATTACATATTTAATTTTATTTGAAACTAATAAATTATTGCTTTGTAGGAAACATTAGCCAACTTGGAAAGACAGATATATGCTTTTGAGGGATCTTATCTGGAGGACACTCAGCTCTATGGTAATATTATAAGAGGCTGGGACCGATACCTTACTACAAATAAAAGCACCAACTCAAAGGCTGACAAACGCAACCGAAAATTTAAAGAAGCTGAAAGATTATTCTCAAAATCATCTATTACATCAATGGCTGTAAGTAACAAGTATTATTTAGACAGAGAGTAGCAATAGAGTACATTCATTTCAAAATCTTCCTCTCTTTTATTTCAGGCTGTCAGTGGACTTGTTGACCCAGCAGAAGCTAAAAGTAAGCACTTCACTCAGAAAGCATTTGACAAAGTAATAATAGCTGCCTAATTTTACAATTTCTTTTCTTTGCAGATGAGAGACACAGTGAAACTGAGTCCCAGACTAATGAGGATTCATCGGATACACAAATCAGCTCCAGCATGAATGTTGGAAGCTTGAATCACACAACAATACATGGATCCACAGAAAGCATTGCATCTAAGCCTTCTGGCAAACAACATACCAATGGTATTGAAAAAGTCATCAACCACTCTCAAACAAAACAAAATGCAACCCAGAAAATAGCTACCTCATCAGGCATGTTGCAAAAAGCCTTTGGCAGTGATAGCAAGATGTTGTCGGCTATAGGGTTAGATAGCAGACCAGGCACACCAAAAGACAAAGACTCTAGTATAAATCTCACGAACAAGGGTGACACCACACCAAATTCATTAAAACATAAATTAACTAACAGTAATAGTAACAGTAGTGTGAAAAAGAATAATAACAAAAAAGCCAGACATAGATAAAAAAATGTGACAGTTATTAATACAAATGCAATAATACAAATGTAAAATCAATGTAATTGAAGACACAAAGATGTGCCTATGATGATTCTTAATTTTCGGAAAATGAATTTGCAACAATGAAATACAGATGTTTAAAAAGTAACTTTTTTATTTCTATAATAATATCTTTGGCAATTATTTTCTACAATAAAATGTAAATAATTACGATCCTGTACAACTTAATTCTTTAATTAATTCTTCCATTTACAGACCTCATGAATGTCTGACTGAATCTGGATTCTGAAATTAAAAACAATGAAATTTAGCTAAGAGCAAGCAGTCATTGATTCAGTAACATCTAGGTTCATCAAAGGGTCCCAAAATGTGGAACAGCTGCTATGCTGTGACTTCAATTGTTTATAATAATATTATGAATTTGAGCACCCAGCATTCCTAAAGTATTAAATTTTACTAGTTAATAATGCTTACGTTTCAAGACATTAGGCAAGTCCCTGATTGGCCCGCAATATCTCACAGCGAGATAGAACAGTAACGGCAGGATTGACACGATAGCAGTGCAGCACAAGAATACTACTTCTGGAGCTCTCCGCAGTTTACAGCACTCTAGGGTTTTACTCCACACTGAACGAGTTGTATTCATCTGAAATAGTGGTTTTTCACCAAAAATTATAATCAGGACTGGAAAGCTTTATCCCTACTTACTAGAGCCAATGTAATACACTTACCAAATCCACTACATCCATACACACACTGTCCACTCCTATGCCATCAATGCTTAGTGTTTTGTAGAACTCGTCCAAATCAATATACCACTGCATGCAGTTTTCACAAACTTCATCCGTATTATTTCTAGACTTATTGAGATTATCAAGAATGCAATCCATAGTTACATTTTGCATTTCGTTGAACTTTTTTGTTTCATTGGATATAGTGGGCATAGTACCATCCCACTCAAAACAATCTAGAATAAGTCATTGGAATATTAGTTTATTTTCCAGAAAGTACAATAATTCAATGGAGTCTCTCAAATACAACAGTCAGCTATACTATATGCGACAGCAGATTTTTGTGCCCCTGACTTTTTTTAATTTTTTTATTTAAAGATTCATTTTACATTATTTGCATATTTTAAGTGCATTTATAACTGCAGAAGCCAGGGTGGCTTAAGCGCAGTTAGAGAGTTCATGGTTGTTACAGTTTATACTTAAATTTAACTTAGATTAACTAGTTAACGTTATACATAATGAGGTAAGGATTTACAATATATATTCTATCTTTATAGGACAAGAAATATTTCTTGATATTTTTTATTGCTTTACACAGATATACCTAGGTCTTGTTTGTCTTTTGGAAGGCTATTTATCAACTTAGGTAAAATATAATGATACATTCTCTTGCCATATCCATTGTTACATTTAGGAGGTACAAACAAATTCATGCTATTTTAGCGTTCTTAATTTACTCTTATGATGATTTTTTTGTAGGTTTACAATGTTCTTAAATTATCTTTAAGAATAGACAGTTTTATCATGTTTTGCACGGGAAGTATACCACAGTATTGAAACGAATACTAATACAAATACTAATAACTATTGATATCGGTCTTAAGAAGGGATACTTACTGTTACAATTTCCTTTCTCCCAAACTGATGTTATTTGGTCATGGATCGCTATTACAGCATCCAACCTGTCTCTAGATATGTATAATGACCTGCATGAGGTACCATTGTCTACAGTATCCCACAATGCATTATAATCCAACACAAAGTTAATATATTCATTTACGCAATTCTCACATAGCCTTACGGGTCTAGCTTTGACTATTGAGCACAATGTCATATTGGAGGCTGAATAAGCAAATGTGTTTAAAAGAGAAGCACATTTCTCAGAATGATGCCATACAACAGCTGCATCAAACGGGTAAGACCTAAAAGTAAACAGAAGTTATAGGGTGAAGGTGAAAATAGTTGTCGCTTCATATAAAAAATATCCTATGATCATACTACAATGTCAAGTTACCACTAGGCCATTTTTATCAATATCGGTCCAGGACTTGGATAGTAGGTAGTCAAAACAGAACAAACTCCCTAGTATGATCATGGACCAAGAAGACAAGACGTGGAAAAATCAGATGTACACACTAAAAGATCCTTATCAACCATATATGGTGATGACGTAGTCTAGAAAAACTTGTATGTGTGATTGTATTTGTATCAGTAGTTTTCTACTTACGACAATGACACATCAGCTGTGTAAACTTGAACATTTAACAAGATGAACAGGAAGATGCAGTGTTTTCTCAACATCTCTACTAAAGTTTGAAAAAATGCTTTTATTGAATGCGATTTTTGGAAAGCGGAACTGGATGTTTGTATTTACAATTTGCATTCGAGTCTTTCGCACAAACGAATGTACATAAGTTTTACGTTTACCACTGTAACAATGTTACAGTTTAATCAAATACGGTTATGAACAGGTATAGAGATAAGTCTTTCAGATTATCCCCTTTTCCTTGAATTTAAATACATCTCAATATAACAAAATAAAAGGAAAAGTTTCAGGATCTGAATCGGAAACGAAATGTCACATTTGACAGGAATTTAATTTCCTAAAAAATATTGCCTTTAGGATCGGCTAAAGTCATGGATCATACTGCCTCATCATATCATCATATATATATATATTATTTCTAAAAATATTTTTTTGAAGACGCTCAAGATCTCCGTTATTTCTTTACCAAAATTAATGATTTAAACGTCATTTTAAAGCTTATGTTCTCCGATTCGTCTTAAAAATACAAAATGATTAAAATTTACATTTTCGTTAAAATATAAATAAAAAAACACGTGATTTGCAAGCGCCATCTAGTAATAGTCTGTTTAACTACGTTGTGATGGCCACAGACTACTTAGAAGATACTACGTATGTGATGATGCTGACAATTGTCAACAGATGGCGCTGCGCGTCGGGTAGGCTAGGTACTGGCCTACATTATTTGAAATTATCTAATGACGATCAATATATTGTACAATCAGTGATTTTACACGGTTGTATTTATTGGTCGTTAATGGATGATATCGGCCGTCGATATAGGCTACTCACGATCGCGCAAGCGCTATCTATTGACAAAAAGTTTAACTAACTAATAATTGTTTTTTCGCATGGACAATTAAATGTGGCTTTTTCACGAGTTCGTAAATTCAGTGATATTTATGTTTGTGTTAAAGAGACCTACGGTCAAACCGTCAACGATGATCACATTGTAACTGCTAACATTGTTTTTACAGAAGTTTTGTAGCATGGGAAAGTTAAAAAAATATTATGGTGCGTCCACATCTGACGAAAACGCCGATCGCGCGCTGGTCGCGAACCACTCGCGCGAAGCTGCGTGCATCCCCGTGTATTCTTATTAATATATATATATAATCTGAATCACGGAAACGGCTCCAACGATTTTCATGAAATTCAGTATGCCGGGGGTTTTGGGGGCGATAAATTGATATAGCTAGGTTTTATTTTAAGAAATAGTAGTTTATGCAACGGTTGCATAATGAAAGGCCTTAAAACACTAGTGCGGTTTTATGAAACGAGCCGATAGGCGAGTTTCATAATAAGATCGCACGTGTGTTTTAAGGCCAAATTATGCAGAGTTGCATACATAACTTTATCTACACACATATTATAAATCCTCCATGATGGGTTCAGAAACAATATTTTCTGGCAACAAGTTATTTGTTGCAATCGTGGCTGCATATTTCCGATATCCGGCGCATTTTCACATCACACACACTCCGAGAAGACTACTTACTATTCATATTTTCAACTAAAATGTAAATTACACATGAACTTTTTCTATTCAATTCAACAAAATTCTACTTTCGTTCAGCAAAACGTCAACGCGGCGCGGCGCGTCAATAATGGCGGCCGTCCGTCAAGACCATTTTTTTTAAATCATAGACAAACGGATGAAGTCTCTATTCTCACGTCACTCGAGATCAAATATTGTGCAGTTTATATTAAAAAAACATACTGAATTGACGTTTCGTATCAATAACTGTTTTAATATCTATGGATACTAGAATAGAGACCCACTTGAGTTTGACAGCTGTTCCAAATTTAATCTCATTTCTTTACTAAAAACGATAAAGAAGTCATGTTATTTCTTCATCGCAGCATTGGTTTTTCCTAATTGGTTGTCAAAATGGTGTTCATTTCCTATGGTTTTTGATTAACCAATGGAGGTTTTATGATATGGGTGTAGATAAACGTTGTTTTGTCCGTGTTTTCCGGTAATGAAAAACTACTACAATATCAATTGAATACGAAGGTTAATTTCGTCACTATTCACAAAGTTGTAATTAGCTCGGTTTGGGAAGCCGATCGGTTCCGAAGCCTTAAGACCCCGGTTCGAGTCCAGGTGGTGGTAGATTATAATTTTCCTTTGTTTTCAAGTTTTTTCTTTTGTGAGAAAAACTATCTTTATCCACGCTTAATTTTTTCCAAAAAAACACGTTTTACCAAAAAAAATGCCGAGCAAGGCTCGGTCGTCCAGATACTATTGTATAAATAGGAAATGTCTTACTACAATTATCTCTCAAAAATAAAATATCTTTTACTAATAATACTTGCATTTACTTATTCTCACTTTATTATATTGTTATTATTATTATCAGGTGTTTGATAACGTGTGAAAATTCGCACGGGTCAGCTAGTATATGTTATTTCTAAAAGGTATTTTTTTGAAGACGCCCAAGATCTCCGTTATTTCTTTACCAAAATTAATGATTTAAACGTTATTTTAAAGCTTATGTTCTCCGATACGTCTTAAAAATACAAAAATAGATTAAAATTAACGTTTTCGTTAAAAAATAAATAAAAAACCACGCGATTTGCAAGCGCCATCTTTTGACAGTCTGTTTAACTAAGTTGTAATGGCCACAGACTACTTAAAAGATACTACGTATGTGATGATGCTGAAAAATTACAACAGATGGCGCTGCGCGTCGGGTAGGCTAGGTACTGGCCTACATTATTTGATATGATCTAATGACGATCAATATATTGTACAATCAGTGATTTTGCACGGTTGTATTTATTAGTCGTTAATGGATGATATCGGCCGTCGATATAGGCTACTCACGATCGCGCAAGCGCCATCTATTGACAAAAAGTTTAACTAACTAACAATTGTTTTTTCGCATGGACAATTATATGTGACTTTTTCACGAGTTCGTAAATTCAGTGATATTTATGTTTGTGTTAAAGAGACCTACGGTCAAACAGTCAACTATGATCACATTGTAACTGCTAACATTGTTTTTAAAGAAGTTTTGTAGCATGGGAAAGTTAAAAAAATATTATAGTATATATATATTAATAAGAATACACGGGGGATGCACGCAGCTTCGCGCGAGTGGTTCGCGACCAGCGCGCGATCGGTGTATTCGTCAGATGTGGATGCACCATTATTTTTTTTTAACTTTCCCATGCTACAAAACTTCTTTCATCAAAGTTATATAATCTGAATCACGGAAACGGCTCCAACGATTTTCATGAAATTTAGTATGCACGGCGTTTTGGGTTTTGGGTAGAATTATCTCTCAAAAATAAAATATCTTTTACTAATAATACTTACATTTACTTATTCTCATTTTATTATATTGTTATTATTACTATCCGGTGTTTGATAACGTGCGACAATTCGCACGGGTCAGCTAGTCTACAGTAAAAAGAAATATCCTGGTTAAATCAAAGCATGAGAGCAAGCAAGAGCAAGCCCCAGGCCTAAGGCTACACACTGACTTACCTACAAGCAATATGAGTGGTTGCACAACTATTTCGCCGTTTTATGTGGTCCTAATCACAGATTATTTATGTAGCTAGCTGTCCTGATGAAACTCCAAGTATTTTATGCAGGTGGTTAGTGGAAGGATGTCTTCTCTCAACTTTTCTCAAAATAAAGGTTGTGTTGAGATTTCAAAGCGCTGACTTTTATTATCCATTTCTGTAGCCATTGATTGGTAGCGTCGAGCCAAAGAGTAAAGCGTCGAGCTGTATTTGTAATCAGTACCCCAATTTCTTCACCGAGAATTGGGGTCCGTTGCTGAGTGCCTAGCACACTAGCTTTTATCGCGCACATAAAGCATCTGTCACTTTTTAACTAATATGCGGGTGCGAAAGGGAAGAATGCTTTATGTGCGCGATAAAAATTAGTGTGCTAAGCCCTTTTTTTACTAAAATTATTTTAGTCAATTCATAGAGGGTTATTATTTAACATCTATGGCATTTTTCTTAAGGATGTTTGGTAGATTTTGGCAGATTGGCACTAAGAGTATGGCAGATTACCTATATCCCCAATGGTTATTCTGCAGAAATTGACATTGACACTGACAGATATGTTTATCATGTATATTTCAAATCATATATTATATTAGATTTCATGAATATTGGGGCTATATATTGCGCTAAAATTTAATTGAATAATCTGTTTTAACGTGGAAGAGCTTGAAGAGTTATTCATGTCATGATTTAACGTACATTTCACATCTATTATAGGAAATTATAACACAGTAAAAACCAGTTTTATTTAAAACTTTGATATAAATCATGGACTTGGAAACAATCGATTTTCCTGAACAAACACCAGAAGTTTTACAAAGGAAACTTTACTTTCTGCTAGAACAACTACAGGATATGGCAAGAGAGTTGCCACCGTAAGGAATTATCATAAAAAAGTTGCTCTTCTACTAACTTTAAGAGGCTTTATTTTAGGGACATGTGTTTGGCGTGATTCATGATGTATGCCATGGGCGTCCATACGGCATGCGATGTGTGTGGCAAGGCATGCTCAATAACCCTAAGATTTAACTGTTTATTGAACAGCTCTATCCCTTGCTGATTTAGCTGTTCCTTTTTTGGGTTCTGTAATCCATAGGAGTCAATAGAATGCTATTGTTTTTGTTATCGGTCCACCTGTCCCTTCCTGCCCATTGTCCCCACCATCCAACTCTCATCATTTAAGTGCTATATATATGTGCATTGTTTTCATATTTTCTGCATGGATTATGAGAGTATATTTCCAATTTTTTTTATATTATATTATCTGAAAATCTTAGTTGAACCATTTTCATGAGCTCAGTAGCTCAAAATACAACTATAAAATTATAAATTTTTAAAAGATGCTTTTATTCATTTTTTCAGGAAATACCAGATGAGAGTACCAATTGAACTCCTGTCTGGACTAGCTAACTGTTTACTTAACGATACGGTTTTTGAAATAGTAAAAGGTTTAATGGAGATTCAGCATGTCACAGAAAAACATTTATTTCAGCAACGGTTACAAATCATAAGTAAACATACATGTAAGTTAAACTACTCAAAACCATGTGTATGGATGAAGTTAATCTATGTATGTATGTAAACTCTTTATTGCACATAAATGACAACAATAAAATTCTATATCTGATAATCTATAGATCTAAATTTTTATGGAGAAGCAGTTCTGTCGTAGATGGGATGTTTTGAAATAGATTTCCTGGTATCATAAAAACAACCATTCCTTTTATATCATTTTACTTGGATACTATTAATTCTAATAGAGAAAAACTTCATCAACCAATAAAATAGTTGTTCTGAATACTTTATAAAATTAATTAATTTACAGGGGAAATCCAAAACATGGTCAACAGTACCCCAAGTCAAGAAGAAATAGAATTGCAAAGAACTATTCTGTTGAGAAGACATAAAGAAGAAATAAAGCAAACAGATATGAAATTAGTCATTCAATTAGACCAAAAGGTAAATTAAAAAAAGTGCAATTAATCAGCTTTAATTTTGCTAGTGTTGATAAAAAAAAACCGGCCATGTGGGAGTTGGACTTGCGCACATCTATAATCAAGCAAAAAATAAACACGTTTGTTGTATCCCATACAACATACCCTTATCATAATAATTTTGTTTTATTTTAACTTAATTATTTATTTTTAAATTGAATTAACTAAATATTCTGTGAATATTTCAAGCCTGTTGCCATCAAGCCATTATCAATATCAAGCAAAAACAAGCAAAAAAATCATGTTTGTTGTATGGGAGCCCCATTAAATATGTATTATATTCTGTTTTTTAGTATTTGTTGTTATAGCGGCAACAGAAATACATCATCTGTGAAAATTTCAACTGTCTAACTATCACGGTTCATGAGAGACAGCCTGGTGACATATGGACAGACAGACAGACGGACGGTAAGCGGAGTCTTAGTAATAGGGTCCCGTTTTACCCTTTGGCTCACTGCCTTTACTGTCTAACTATCACGGTTTATGAGAGACAGCCTGGTGACAGACAGACAGACGGATGGACAGAGCAGAGTCTTAGTAATAGGGTCCCTAAAAATGGGCCTAATTACACAGGTAAAAGTTTCATATTATTTTTGTCGTAGGTAAGCGATCAACAGGTGACATTGGAAAAAGCTGGAGTGCCCGGGTTTTTTGTGACAAATAAACCTATAGAAGTTAAAGTGCAAATGTACCTCCTAGATTTTATATTAAGATTGAGCAAGATGAATATACCTTGAATTTCTTTTGTTAATTGCTGGGACAAATCATTCTAGTGATTGTAGCAATTCTAAAATGAAGCTGCAGTTGTATTTAAGCTGTCAATAAAGTTGTACTTTTTGATTTGTAAATTATTTTATGGAACACTTACCCATCAAACCTCAAGACCATATACCAAGTAAAAAAACCGGCCAAGTGCGAGTCACTATTTTTTTAACATCGGTACAATTTTTTGGAATCACCAGATCCTGGATATTTTCGACGGGTACAGGTACGCTTTGCAGCCTTGTAGCAAGGTTCAGTTTGCTACGTGTTCGAGATACGAGCTAACTAGTGATGAAACGTTAGACTTAACAGTCTTAAAGTAGCTCCTTTGCGGCCCTAACATGCAAGACACAAGGATAAGCAAACCGTCTTATATCTAAGTGCGTCTCTCTCACAGTAGTGCCGACGAAAGAGATAAACGGAGTTAACTTATCTTTGTGTCTTGCATGTTAGGGCCGCCGGTTGCATTTCTCATGAATCACTTTTTTACTGCCTTTCATGATTAAACCAAATGCCAAAAACAATAAAACTGCAATTAGTTTATAACCATATAATAAAAACAATAAATAAACGCAATTTCGATCCAAATAAAGTATCACAAATCTTAATTCTTGTGCTGTCACAGGTAGTAGGTATTAATTACAAAAATAAGAATAGATACCTACCTATATTTTTTGTCTAATTATTTTTCTTTTTTTATGCCAAAATTATCTTATATAACATTAGGTACACTTTAAAAAATACTTTCCGCACATGATTTCCAAACCACCCTAAAAAAATTGTTATAAATGTCCAACCAAAAAGTTTGGTTTGGTTGAAACCATCCACCCCCACAAAAATGAAATCCAAGCGCCGACACTGCTGTGTCGCTTTATTTTTTACTCGACTTCGTCAGAAGGAGGATAATGTTTTTCGTTATCTTTGCCTTGAAAGGACAGCGACAAAATACCTTTTGGAATTATCCATTAGTTAGTATGGATACCATAAAATCGGATCGGATCAGATATATGACCACTTAAGTTTTAGGTACCTCGTTTTTTTAGCATCAAAAATAATTTGAGCCATCTTGAAGTGTGTTTGTGCAAGTGCTATTTTTAAATAAATAAAAATAAGAAAGCTATTACGATTTATTACAATAAAATAAGTCATTTAAGTGTAATGTAGTTAAATGCTATTTAGGAAATGCTTTATCAAGATTATGACTCTGTAGTTCTTTCTAATGCTAAAATAAACGAAGTATAGATATAGACAAATGTCCAATCGAGGCCCTTTACTAAACAGACGGATGAAATGAATCCACAAAAATGTTAATTACCTCTCTAAATGTCGTAAGTCAATGTAAATCTAAGAAGCGTATCTAACGGCAATAAATCTTTTGGTTGGACACACACCTTACTATAAATTTGGTTCTAGAATAAAATAAAGAAAATTACAACGAGAAATCTATAAAAATATTACATGAACATTCTCTTTCATCGCAAACATGGATGCAATTACAACAATATTTTCTAAGTGTTCTTTGTCAGAACATCAGTCTTAAGATTTAGCTTGGCTGGACTTGAGAAATTTGTCCACTTAAAGAAATACAAGCTAGCTCTTCGAAGCATTTTGTGCTTTAATAAACTGTTGTGTTGTGCGTGTGTGATGTGCTGTCAGAAAAAAATAAAGAAGGTACTTCTCATTGAAGTATTACGTTACACTAGAACAGACATCTCGAACAAATGACAGCGAGCACTTGATGACGGGGCGGGCATGCGCGCCGCGTCCGGCGGTGATCGTTTTCTTATAGGCGTTTGTGCCATTTGGCCTCAACAGGATTTACAAAAAATAAAGTTCTGGCGTCCAATCTAGTATACATAATTACTCAAAGGTACTTTAATAAGGAAGTTTACTGAAAAATTCTAATTAGTCCGTCAGTTAGATTATCAAAAAATATTGAGCTCGTATTTTTTACTTTATCATATCAATCAAAATTGACGACAAAGATAACGCGCATATGAGTTCGGGTGTGGGGACTTATGACGTCATATTCGCCATTTATTGTTTAATCGACAAAAGAAAAAAACATGTGGTCAATATATTTTTTTATAATGTAAATACGGACTAATTCGATTTTTTCAGAAAACTTCCTTATTAAAAGAAATCAAAATGTTTTTAGTTTACATGTTAGAATTGATAGCAAAAAAAGAATCTGTCAATTGCATCCAACGTTCCAGCTCAATTATTAAAGGCTAGCTTAAAATTATAACGCTACAACCACGCTAGCCACTTTTTTGATACATTTTGAAAATACTAAAATCAAATAAGTGTTTATACATAAATAATGAAAACTAGTGCAGTTGCAACAAAACTATTAGGTATTATATTCCACTCTTCATAATATCAATAAATTACTACTATTCAAATTGAAATGCCGTTGTTCATTAGGTACCTACTTGATTTCGTCAATAATTTTTTTTTGCATAATGGCAATTTAATGAATACCTATTTTTCATTTTTTTTTGTTTAAGGTTTTTTACTGTCAGTTACACCATGTGAAACACCTAGAAAAGGCCGATTACTAACTGTATAAAAAGATAATATTTATAAAGAATTATGTATCATTATTATTGTTTTATTTGAATAGCATTTATGTACAGTCAGCATTAAATATATCACGGCGTTTTCAATGTTTCATAATATTTTAACGCGCTTTTAAGACAGTTACGAACAAAAAATACGTGTTTCAAATTTTAAGGACCTGAAGGCCTAGCACACTAGCTTTTATCGCGCACATAAAGCATCTGTCACTTTTTAACTAATACACGGGTGCGAAAGGGACTAATGCTTTATGAGCGCGATAAAAAATAGTGTGCTACGGGGCCTGGTCGGCACGGATATATTCTAGGCTGAGTGTACTATTCCTCAATAATACTGTGATCATCACGTTACTTTTTCTCAGTTCCATAAGATGAACCTTCACTTATTTTCGACATTCCTATAGATTTCTGCAGGATGATGTAAACTGAAACAAAATGAGCAATAGATTATTATCCTTTATGTTTAAATAAGATTTTTTTCTGATTAAAAGTTTTCACGTTATCATAGTTACGTACGTAAACATTAACAATACATATTATTGACAAAGGTGTACACGATGACCTTAGAGTGCTACTAAGTTTTACAGTCGATTCATCCATCCAATCCACCTTAGAGGTCATTCACATCATTATTTTAGTGGAGAAACATGTTTTATCTACACCCATATCATAAAACCTCCATTGGTTAATCAAAAACCATAGGAAATGACCACCATTTTGACAACCAATTAGGAAAAACCAATGCTGCGATGAAGAAATAACATGACTTCTTTATCGTTTTTAGTAAAGAAATGAGATTAAATTTGGAACAGCTGTCAAACTCAAGTGGGTCTCTATTCTAGTATCCATAGATATTAAAACAGTTATTGATACGAAACGTCAATTCAGTAGGTTTTTGTAATTTATAAGCTGCACAATATTTGATCTCGAGTGACGTGAGAATAGAGACTTCATCCGTTTGTCTATGATTTAAAAAAAATGGTCTTGACGGACGGCCGCCATTATTGACGCGCCGCGCCGCGTTGACGTTTTGCTGAATGAAAGTAGAATTTTGTTGAATTGAATAGAAAAAGTTGTTTGTAATTTACATTTTAGTTGAAAATATGAATAGTAAGTAGTCTTCTCGGAGTGTGTGTGATGTGAAAATGCGCCGGATATCGGAAATATGCAGCCACGATTGCAACAAATAACTTGTTGCCAGAAAATATTGTTTCTGAACCCTCATGGAGGATTTATAATATGTGTGTAGATAAAGTTATGTATGCAACTCTGCATAATTTGGCCTTAAAACACACGTGCGATCTTATTATGAAACTCGCTAAAAGCTCGTTTCATAAAACCGCACTAGTGTTTTAAGGCCTATCATTATGCAACCGTTGCATAAACTACTACTACTTAATTTAACTCAGTTTTCTCACAATTATACTGGTAATTGCGAAAAGAAAATTGCATGATATGCCGAAGCCCCCCTCCCCCAGGTGAGATTGGGTGAGATTAGGCTCGACCGCCTCCCCCACTTAGCGCCTCACATTTATTAATGGACGCCCCCTAATTACCTACGGTATATGTATTTTCAAAGTAACGCATAAACAAAAATGATACAAATTTTATCTTATTTTGAGGGTCAATGACCTACCATCTACCCCGTAGCACACTATTTTTTTTTCAGACGCAAATAAAGCCATCTCTTTCGCTCCCGCTAATTAGTTACAAAGTAACAGATGATTTATGTGCGATAAAAGCTACTGTGCTAGGCCCTCAGGTCTCTAGGATTTAAATAACAATCTTTACTATCAGACAATAGGGATGTTGCCGGGGTAACTAAATAGTAATTGTAGTTAGTCCGTCAGTTAGATTATCAAAAACTATTGAATACGTATTTTTTGCTTTATCAAATCAATCAAAATTAACAAAGATAATGCGCATCAAAGTTCGGGAGTGGGAGCTAATCGTCACTTAATGATGAAAAGTGTACAAAGTCGTGACGTCACACGGAACTTCAACGCACTATATCTTCGTCATTTTTTGTTTAATTGACAAAAGAAAAAATATGTGTGCAATATTTTTTTATAATGTAAATGACGGACTAATTAGATTTTTTTAGGAAACTAGGCTATTAATCTGATATCAAGCAATATAATAGTCATTTTAATGCAACAGTACCTGCGGCCCTAACATGCATGGCACAAAGATAAATTAGAACCGTTTATATCTAAGTGCGTCTCTCTCACACTAGTGCCGACGAAAGAGATAGTCATAGAGATAAACGGTTCTAATTTATCTTTGTGGCATGCATGTTAGGGCCGCTGGGCGACCGAGCTTTGCTCGGCGTCCTTTTTTCTTTCTTTCTTTCTATCTCAGGGATGACACCTATCTAAACCAACTTGGAACGCAAAAACATTATCTAAATACAAAATGTTATCCAAATCGTTAGAGCCGTCAGCGAAACACCAATTACAATATATGAATATATATATAACAAGGAACAAACATTCAGACAGACAGACAAACAACACGTAGTAGGCATCGCGTAAATAGCATGTTCCACTTAGATGTTTTTATTAATTTTATTTTGAATTCACAAACAGACAACTTCAATTTTATTAAGAATTGCTCGCTCAAAGTAATGAGATAGGTGAATACCTAGTCGAAATAATGCTCATTAAAATATAATTTGAGCAGATAACAGCCAATTACAAGAACACGGAGTGATTAATGCCGGTCAAATATTATCAGGCAGAGTATTAAACTCAGATCCTGCCAAAACTGAAAATATCTGGATTTTTTTACACATTCCAGCTTGTAGCCGACGCAAATGTACGGTAAACGGCGTATCGTGGCGTCAGGGGCACGGAAATCTGCCGACGGCCACAGCCGACTGTGGCGGTCAAAGGGTTAATGACACGTTTTTTATTCTACGCACGTTAATTAATAAAGTTTACGTCATCACGACTATATCAATCAGCTTTAACACTTTCAGTGCCAGCATCAAAATCAAGTCCCATCTCAGGCGCCGAAAAATTGCCTCCATACAAAATTGCTATAGCAAGAGCCCGACCAGCGAGTCGTTCGGCGTGGCGACTGTCATAGAAAACCCGACTATCGGGTTACCATTACATCAAGTTTATAAAAAGATTTTTAAATGGTATCAGTAATGTCTGATGGGCCTTTATATTTTCGAAGTGTTCTGCATCACGATTTAAGAAAAAGCAAAAGTCAGCTTTTTCATACAAAAGGCGATAACGATTTCCACCCCTTAAATGTTAACCAATATTGACCAATTTTTGATAGGTTGTCAGTAAGAATAAAATCTAGGTCTATACGTTTTTTGAATATTGAAAAAAGGTCAACAAAATCAAATAATCGCCGAAATTTCTTTTGTATGAGAATACTAAAACAGCATTAAAACTGAATTTATTGATTATAGTGAAAAAACCAAAACGTATAGACCTAGATTTTGTTCTGAATGACAACCTATCAAAAATTGATCAACATTGGTTAATATTTAAGGGGTGGAAATCGTTATCGCTTTTTGTGTGAAAAGCTGTAGGTTCACATTCCTCTTAAGAAAAACATCAGCGGCTTGTCAGCGTGTTTCTTAAAAAATGCGTATTGTTTGCAGGAGTGCCAGCATAAAACGGAGCTCAAATAGACGACGTTGTTTTTTTAAAAAGCAAGTCATTTTATACTTATCTATACATATAAAACAGTACCGTGACACGCTTATAGACAACACACAGCCTAAACGGTTGGTCCTAGAGGTTTGAAATTTGGAGGAGACATTCTTCGAGTACCCTAGAGGTGCACTAAGGAGGGATTTTTTGATAAACCATCCTTAAAAGGGTGAAAGGGGTGACAAAGTTTGTATAGAAAATACCGCGGGCGAAGCTGTGCCGGGTCCACTAGTTTCTTATAACGGAGCTCGCCTAAAGCGCACCAGTGCACCTAAGTGGGTACTGTTCCATGTCCCTTTTGTCCACAAAAAATATCTTTTCCGGTGACATTCCTATATTTTTTTTATGTCAATTGACTGACAAACGAGCTGACAGCCCACCTGATGGAAAGTGGTCACCGCTGCCCATGGACATCTGCAACACCAGAGGTGCTGCCAATGCGGTGCCAGTCTAGGGATGATGGGGAATGGGGATCGGATAGGGACGAGGGAATAGGCCTCCGGATCTCGTCACTCACCGTACGAAACGCGATAGCAAGCTATTACTTTACGCCGATATTCTGTGAGAGTGTGGTACTACCCCGGTCGAGGCGGCCCATTCAAACAGTAATCATCTAGTGAGTATTACTGTTTGGCTCTATAACTACAAAAGATCCTAATTCGTGTGGTAATTTATTATAAACAGTAATACTCATAACATAATTGTTCTTAAATAACGAGGTCCTACACGGCGGCATTAGTAATCTAAATGTACCTATTTCTATTAATCTACTAATAAATGTCATACTAAATAAACTTGAGTGGAATTTTCCCCAACGACAAAACAATGCATATTCAACGATTAAGGTGCAGTTTATCAACTGATATCAGTTGATAAACTGCACCTTAATCTTACGGATACATCGGTTATCATCTACTTAGTAACTACTTAAGAAATTATTTATTAATTTCCATCACACAATATACAACAACTAACGTATATAAAATATTCTACTAATATTAGAAATGCGAAATCAGCTCCGTAACGGCTGAAGTTCAGCCGCTGAACGGATTTTCATGAAACTCGGCATATATAGTTACCTAAGCTCCTGGAATAGGATATAGGGTACTTTTTATCTCGAAAAATTCAAAAGTTCTCGAGGGTATAACCATAACCGAATTCCACGCGGACGAAGTCGCGGGCAGAAGCTATTATTTATATATATTCTACTACATACATGTTAATTCATATATACAGGTGTCCCTAAATCAACGATAATACGAAAGGAGGAGTTACTAGATTAAGTAATTTCGACGTTATTCAAAATATCATAGTTTTCGAGATAATGGCACTTTTATAAAACTCTTGGTTTTTGATATCCTGATTCAGTATTTTGAGTGCTACGACTGCAAATTGTAATAGTTTATAAAGCTAGTTTAGTTGTTTAGGTTAGTTGTAATAGTTCCGATTTAAAAAAAATAATATAATCATGATGGAGTAGCGGCAAAGAAATAAACTATTTTAAGATTTTTCAAAATTGTACCGGTTAGTTTGATCGATTTATATTTAAAAAAATGTACTACACTAACCTAGCACATAACGTAAAAGAAACATAAATTTAGTGTTATTTTCAAAATGGTATAACATGATAATTTACGCAACAGCTTATTCTATTAGAATAGTTTGGAACCAAAATTTGAATTTGGAATAAAAAATTGGAGAATAATGGAGAATAATTTAAAATTAAAGTTAAAAAGAAAAAATAAAAAGGTAATGTAGATATCAAAAATGGTACAGCATGGTCGAAAAGTAAATCTGTGTTATTAAAACTAAAGGTTCAAATGGCTTGTCATTTACATGAATAGGTACCACTACGAATACGGTACGGAGCACGACATCTCTTTAAAAATGCTAGAGTAATTGGGCCACAGCGTAAATAATTCTTTAAGAAATCAACATTTTCCCCGATTTAATTAAAATAATGAAATGACATGATAGACAATGTTGTATCAAAAGTGAATCGATAGAATGATAACAAATTTTTTTTGATAAAGAATTAAACGGAAATTTATTCCTCTCTCTCCTCGTAATGAAGCGACGATACACAGTTAAACAAACTGTCTGTGCTTAAAACCATGACAAATTGATATGGAAACTATTTGCTTGTATTTTATTTAGATGAATTACTTTAATTAATGATGAATTATCCATACTAATATTATAAATACGAAAATAACTCGGTCTTTTAAGTTTCACGGCTAAACCGCTGAACCGATTTCGATGTTTGGTATGAAGGTTGTTTGAGCCATGGGGAAGAAAGTAGGCTACTTTTTTTAAAGAAAATCAATCCCTAAAAGGGTAAAATAAGGGCGGGAAAAATGATTTATGGGAAGTTCATGCGGCCCTTAATTCCATTTGGTACAAAGATAGTTTGAGCCCTGGCCCCCAATTCTCGGTGCATTCGAGACAATGTTGATTGCGCGATTAAACGTCAGATTCATACAGTTGTGTCAAACGACTGTATGCACTGACGTTTAATCTCAATTGTGAGATTATCTCGAATGCACCGAGAATTGGGGGCCTGGGGAAGGACATAGGTAGGCTACTTTTTTAAGACAACCAATCCCTAAAAGGGTGAAATGAAGGCTGGTAAATTAATTAGCAATAAGTTCGTGGGTGTAACATAAAAATTAGTTATATTTTAAAGATCCATTTCCGCATAGACGAAATTGCGGGTAAAAAGCTAGTGGAGTAATAATTCGATAAAAAAAGGCATTGAATTATTACGTTACACTAGAACAGACATCTCAAACAAATGACAGCGAGCAATTGATGACGGAGCGGGCATGCGCGCCGCGTCCGGCGGTGATCGTTTTCTTATAGGCGTTTGTGCCATTTGGCCTCAACAGGCTTTACAAAAAATCAAGTTGTGGCGTCCACTCTAGTATACGTAACTAGCAAACCCGGCGAACTCCGTTTCGCCACCAGATGGCTTCGTTTTATGTAACATTTCGTTTGGTGTAGCTATGTATCAGAGATGGCGCTGTATGTGAAAAAAGATTTTCCCGCTTTTCTGTTGAAATTTTTCCTGAATTTTCTTTGCTATAAACCTCACGGAGCCCGAGACCTTTCCAACGAATGCAAAACCGTGGAAATCGGTTCGTGCGTTCTGGAGTTATAGCGTCAGGAAGGAAAACCCGACTTATTTTTATATAGTAGAATTACTCAAAGATAAAAGGATATATTTTAATGTTGATAAAAACAACGCTCAATTCCTTATAATCAGGCCATTTGATGAGCATTCCCTAACAATGTTAGATATACGGATGGAATATATTCCCTTGTTCGGCTGATAGTTTCAATCTGTTAGCGGTAAGAATGAAAGTTATCAGAACAAGTAACAACAATTGAACAAGAATTGTATAGTGATAATGAAATTCTTCCGAATCTTTTTGAGTTCAACTAACGCGAGTTGACTAGTATGGGCATACTCGTAGAAATCGATACACAATTTCAAAAATTCATCCCTAGCGAGTCTCTACGTTAAAGAAGGACGCTTTCTAAAATTTCACTTTTCTAACTTCAGTACTTTCGGCTAGATGATAATGAATCAGTCAGTCGGTCAGTCAGGGCATGTCTTTTTATTTATATATAGACTAGTGGACCCGCCACAGCTTCGCCCGCGGTATTTTCCATACAAACATCACCCCTTTTCACCCCTTTAGGGATGGAATTTCGACAAATCCCTCCTTAGTGCACCTCTAGGGTACTCGAGGAATATCTCCTCCAAATTTCAAACCTCTAGGACCACCCGTTTAGGCTGTGTGTTGACTATAAGTGAGTCACGGTACTGTTTTATATGTATTGATAAGGCAGTATTATAGATATTCATGATGCCAGTACATGTTCTCCCGCTCATCATCAACTATTATTGTTATACTCACATCCAATATAGATAGCGATGCCGACGGAGAAGTACAAAAGTTTCCCACTAAACAGCAGCCCGATGAAATAGTAGAGTATCGGTGTGAGCGTAACGATAGCCCAGCCCAGCGTGTTCAGTAACGAATAAATCCGGATCTTGTAGTCGAAGGGCTCAATTCGCTCGACTCCGGACTCGAGGAAGAAGTCTCCAGTGTTTTGAAAAGACTCGGCCATTTTATCCTGAAACAACAACTCACTTATTGCTTTACTCCAAATCCACGCGGATGAAGTGGCGGGCAGAAACCTGTTTTGTTGTTAACTTGAAATAAACAAGTGCGAGTCGGACTCGCGCACGAAAGGTTCCGTACCATTATCTATAAAAAACGGCAAAAAAATCACGTCTGTTGTATAGGAGCCCCCCTTAAATATATGTTTCATTTTAATTTAATTATTTATTTTTAAAGTGAATATATGTATAACTAAATATTATATAATCACGTTTGTTGTACGGGAGCCCCTTAAATATTTGTTTGATTCTGTTTCTTAGTATTTGTTGTTATAGCGGCAACAGAAATATATCATCTGTGAAAATTTCAACTGTCTATCATAGTTCCTGAGATGCATCCTGGTGACAGACGGACAGACAGACAGATAAACGGACGGACGGCGGAGTCTTAGTGATAGGGTCCCGTTTTACCCTTTGGGTACGGAACCCTAATAAAATTGCTATTCCATTAAGTCCTTGTATTTGTTTAACAAATTACCCTTGCATCTTACTTAAGCCAGCGTTTAGTTAACAATTGTAAACTGCTTAGTAATGCTGCAGTTCTATGCAGTGTAGCATTGTGAGTTAAACGGAGGCTGAACGAGACCCGATCCGCTCGCAGTGAAGACCGGGCTTTATAGGTGTCGTGTCTATTCGGCCGAACAGGTCTATCATTACCTTTACGACGAACAAGTCGTGGACCCACTGCGCCGCCTTAGCCTCGTCCTCCGGTACATTCTCCACTGGAATCCGCTCAATGTACAGATGTGCATGCACCTGCTTTCCATACAGCAGGCTCGTAATGGTCGGTGGGTTCTACAAAAAAAAACACTTGTGACTGTAACGCAACTTGTGCAGAACCCGTCTTTACTATTGGCGCCAATAAGAAAGTGTGTTAGCTGAATTTAAAAGGCGCTAAACTTAAACTTAATAAGAAAGTCAAATTTAAATTAGGGGTGAATTTCAAAAAAAAATTACGTAATTAAGGCGTAGTTAAGAAAAAGTTTTAAAAGTTCCTCTACACTACGAAAATTAACCATATACTTGTATGGCTAATTTTCGTAACACAGTGAGTGGGAGAGACGCACTTGACAGCTTTGATTCCAGTTCGCTACAATCAAATATCATAATGCCCTTTTACACATTTGACTAAATCGTATTTTGGCTTAGTTCCAAAATGCCTAAATTCCCAAATTGACTTATTTTCAAGTCAATAAAATGTCATAATAACATTTACACATTACATCCGATATCCAAAATGTATAGTTGGTAAAATGAACAATAACTTCAAATACCGAATTATTATTAAGTCTGAAGGTGAAAATGCAATTGTTTCATAATTATCAAAATTCAAAAATGCCTTTATCTACACCCATATCATAAAACCTCCATAGTGTAATCAAAAACCGTAGGAAATGACCACCATTTTGACAACCAATTAGGTAAAACGAGTGCTGCAATGTTATTCCCGTATCGTTTTTAGTATAGAAATGAGATTAAATTTGGAACAGCTGTCAAAACTCAAGTGGGGTCTCTATTCTAGTATCCATAGATATTAAAACAGTTATTGATACGAAACGTCAATTCAGTATGTTTTTTTAATAGTTTGCACAACATTTGATCTCGAGTGACATAAGAATAGAGACTTATTTCGTTTGTTTATGATTTAAAAAAAAAATGGTCTTGACGGAAGATCGTATTTGCCGCCATGTTGAAGTTTTGCTGAACGAAAGTAGAATTGTTGTTGAATTGAATAGAAAAAGTTGTTTGTAATTTACATTTTAGTTGAAAATATGAATGGTAAGTAGTCTTCTCGGAGTGTGTGTGATGTGAAAATGCGCCGGATATCGGAAATATGCAGCCACGATTGCAACAAATAACTTGTTGCCAGAAAATATTGTTTCTGAACCCATCATGGAGGATTTATAATATGTTTGTAGATAAAGTTATGTATTCAACTCTGCATAATTTGGCCTTAAAACACACGTGCGATCTTATTATGAAACTCGCTAAAGCTCATTATGCAACCGTTGCATAAACTACTATTTTTTGACAGGTGCAAAGATCAAAATGACACTGTTTCATAATACCTAACATTTTAACCACGCAGTATTTTTAGTGTAACCTTCTTTCCATAAATACTGAGTTTTAGGTGTTTTGACAATGTGACGTTTTGTATGAAGTTAATTTGAGTTTCAGACATTTTGGGAAATGGTGTAATTGAAAATTTATCAATACACCATAAAGTCAAGTTTTAGACATTTTGGGAAATGGTAGAATTTAAAATTTATCAAAACGCGATAGAGTCTATATGAATTATAGTCATTTTAAGAATACGGTAAGTAATTTAAGAAAAAGGCGTAAGTCATTTCGAGCTTTAGACATTATGACAATAATCTGTTTTGGCATTGCGACATTCTAGGAATATGGTATTATGATTTTTGGTTGTAGCGAACCGGAATCACAGCTTTGTGCTATACAAAATCCAGTTAGACGTTTCTTATTTTAAATTTGGGAAACTTTAAATTAAGAAAACACCATTTCGAATTGAACCGCTTGTAAGTATACTTTATAAATTAAAAACCACGATTATGTAATGGTTAATAATATTACCTTGCTGTCTTTTTCAAAGGCCAATTGTATGTTATAAATGGCGGGAATCTTCCCTCTGAAGTGAGGTAAGCTTGTCGTGAAACCCCTCGTGCGCGGCGTCAAATGATGTTTGAGGAGCGGCAAGTTCTTTTCCTTTGCAAATTTCAATGACGCTTCGTGTTTTTTCTTGGTAAAGCGGGTTCCCTCTGGAGTCATTAATAGCTAAAAAAAAACAATATAAAAGCATTGCCGGTGGTTTATTTGAAAGTGGGCTAAATATTTCTTAATAGGTATATAACATCGAGAATGTGTCCCTAAAGCAGCTAACGCTACTTCTGTGTCATATTTCTCATTTGTTTTTCATTCACTGGAATATGAAACTAAATCAATTCATATTTTAAAAACCGGCCAAGTGCGAGTCGGACTCGCGCACGAAGGGTTCCGTACCATTATCTATAAAAACGGCATGAAAATGAAAAAATCATGTCTGTTGTATGGGAGCCCCCTTAAATATTTCCTTAATTTTGTTTTTTAGTATTTGTTGTTATAGCGGCAACAGAAATACATTATCTGTGAAAATTTCAACTGTCCAACTATCACAGTTCATGAGATACAGGCCGGTGACAGACGGACAAACAGACGAACGGACAGTGGAGTCTTAGCCATAGGGGTCCCGTTTTACCCTTTCGGTACGGAACCCTACAAATGATTAGAAATCAATATTACTCGTAGGGTAAGCGTGCCCGCAGACTTACAATTTCAAGTTGGCCAACTAAATCGCAGAGTAGAGGTACCAATAGACATAGTGACTTATAGCCCGCATATCTTCTCCAACTAAATCACTATGTCTGCGACTTGAAAACGTAAGTCTGCGGGCACGGAAATAAAAGTTGGAGAACCACCTACAAAGATAAGAATAGAATAAGAATAAGAATCGTTTATGACACTGTGTATACAAGATGGTACATTAATATGGTATAGGAGTAACAACAGTTGCCCGTAACGAGCATACAATACTGGTTTGCCTTAATAGCTAATTACATTTTATTTATTTTAAATTATTCATTACATGACAACATTGTTAAAAAATCCTCATAGAATATTAAAATACATTTTAAATGAGCCAGCTTTTTTAAATTTTATTTTAAATATATTATCCTCCAACATTTTAATCTCGGTGGTAAACAGTTAAAAACGCGTATTGCGGTGATGAACGTGCTCTTATAACACATTGCATTATTGGCTTGGACGCGACAGATTGTATTTGTGCTGCTGTCTAAAATTGCTTCTCAGTGAAGATTTCTTATTAAAATATTCAGTGTGATGTCGTAATGATGACGCACTTCCGAGATGTATTTCTCTCATTTGCGTAGACCTGTCTTCTAGAACCAGGGTCATAGGTATTGAACTACGTAAGTAGGTACTACAAAAACAAATTACACTACACGGAATTTAATAATTTGGCCACGTACCTATACAACATAATATGCTGTGCGTGTAGCTGACAACAGGCGACTGAGTGTGCGATGATTTCAAACTCGAATTTTGATTCGGCTTTTGATACCAAGACAGTGAGATGCGAGAATCAGCGAAATCGATTTATGAAGTCTAAAGAGAACATGCACGACATATTTAACACTGTATGTGTACCTATTGATGTCGTGTGTCGTGTGTGCAGTGCATGGACACTAAAACACTACCGAAACGTAACACAATGTAAAGCCATTACAGAGAAGAGCGCCTCCATATTGGCGTTTGTTTGGCGTAGGCGAATAATAAAGCTTCATTATATCCACTAGTGATAGATGAAGAAATCATTATGTAAACGGCTCAGCGACCTTTGTAAAATATTTACACCAGAATGCAAGGACTGTTGACCGTTAAGGAGTTCTACTGCGAATCTCAGTATCAGTTCCGATTTACCAGCACGTCTAGCACGACCTGCCCGCGAAACATTTGTCGCTCAATGCGTCCCTTACATGTTTGACTAGTTTGACAGAGACGCACCGAGCGACAAACGGCTCGCGGGCATGTCGTGCTAGCACCCCAGGTGCGTTTTAACGGAAATAAGTTGCTTAGCAACGTTCTGAAGTATGACAATTTCCAACCAAAAAAGAATTATCGAAATCGGTTCACGAGGTAAAAATGTATGGGTCAACATAGATAGGTAGGTACCTAATAAAAATTACGGATCGAATAGATAACCTCCTCCTTATTTGAAGTCGGTTAAAGATAAAAATGCTATAGGAGGACCCATTATGGAGATTGCGATCAATTCCGAAATGGTCAAAGTAAAAACGTACCTCGCATCACGAGATACATCACAAAAAAGACATCAACGGGCGTCCCGTCCCGACCTTTCCATTAATAAATGAATGAAATCACTTTTTCTACTTTTGATTTTTTTGTATCATTACATCTAACGAGCTATGTTCATGGCAAATACAGGCTTAAAACAGTTCGTGTAAAAAATGCTCGGCGGGTTTCTTCGAACGTGAGCTGCGCTTCATTAACTAAGGTTATATTTATTCAGTAGGTACTGATTAGTTCGTCATACAATACAATAGAGACACGTACCTATAGCACGTAACCTACCTACGGATATATAACTTTTGACTGCTGATAATTATTCGTCGCTCCAGTACTTTAATCTTTAATAAGTATGGAGACAGTACGATACGTAGTATTTATTTTTAAAGCCGGACTTTGCGTTATTTTTTTAATCATTAATAAGGTTATCAAAATAATCTTAGTTTAAAATATGAATTAATTAGTTAATTATCTAATGAAAGAATGGAAAACGCTATTATGAGTAGGTAATTAAATTACGCACGATAACCTTTCCTTGCTGTCAAAATTATTTTATGATCTCCTATGTGATTATCTAACGTACGCAGCGGCTGATCAGCAGTGGGACACATTCAAATTTGTGCAGAATTACTTTATCCTTAGGTTAAGACGCTGACAAGAGCCAATGACCTTGAGTGATCGGTCACTGTCTGTTTGCACCGGAGTGAATGAGAAGCACTGTGCGGTTTTTTGTATGGGGAAAATCAAAAACGGTTTAATTAAATATAAGTAAACAAACACACTACACGTAAAATATAAATTAGTATTTTTTTTAGTATGGGCGTGATGTAATAGTGTTATTAATTGTAGACTCGTAAGTTAAAAAAATTAAGACATTGTTTAAAGAGGATTTCAGACGTAACTTCACGACATTTTTCTATCGTATTTGTATCGTATCGATTTCATCAAATCGTGTTTTGGAAATAGTCATTTTTTCAATAATATAATGAATGTAAACGTATATTTTTTTCGCTGTGCCAAATCAAACACTTTTTGTTAAAAAATTGTTTAAGTAAAGCCGATTTAGGTCTTATAAACGCCTTGAATCAGAGCTAGCAGGTTAAGCACGCCGTAAACTTGGCTCCGGAAATTTCAATATTTTTTTGAACTGCCTGTATGTAAGTACATAGCGACTGCATCGCGAACCCCTCCGTGTTTAGAGAGTACTAAACTTTTTCGCGAGCCATATCTACTTACCACGCTATACGGAATTCTAATTTTTGAAAGAATCTAATCACATCAAGCAATGATTCAAATATTGGCAATTTTATGTCTTGGAAAATAACGAAAACAATATTTAGTGATAATCTATACAAATAAATAAAATTAAAGTGTCTGTTTGTAATGTCAAAATAACAGCTTTTTACTAAATACATATGAAAGTATATACGGTACAAATAACAAAAAACCAGTTTATTTTTTATTTTTCCCTGTGAGGCCACATTTATTTTAGAAAAAAAATGTGGGTTCCGCGCGAACAAAAATTAAACCCATGAAATTGTGAACGGAATTCGATCTTCGCGGGTGAACCCGCGGGGGACAGCTTGTTTACTAATAATAAAACAGGATCTTCATTGCGATACTTATCAGGAACTCCGAAATGATAACATTATCACTTATTAGCTAAATATTATCACTTAAGTAGTAATAAAAAGTTACATGACTCACCCACACCGGATCAGGATGGTCGCATATTTCTTTAATCTGCGTTTTTATTGTTTCCTTATCTTTTTCGAATGACCTCTCCAAGAACACGAACTCGGAAAACTTCCACATCCACCCAATAGGTGGCATGTACTGAATAGACTTCTTTGCATAGGCTTTACAATTCTAAAAAAAAAATTACATGTTAAATGTAATGTGTGTGTATAGGTAATAGGTATTTCTAAGCATTTATTAGGCGGGCGAGGGTCCGCCGCACTTCTGCGTTGCGTAAATAACCACATTTAGGTTCGTGACTTTGAACCGATATGGAGTAGTCGCCATTATAATAACATTATTATTAAGAGAGCCTTGAGCGTAAAAGAGCCTTGAGCGTAAAAGAGCCCGCCGCGCGCAATATTAGCATATAGTTTTAGGCAAACTGAAACCTGACAAACTTCCATGCGAGTTCCTAGGCGGGCATCCGCGCGGATTGGACGCTTGCCGTTTCGTTGCAAACAATTCTATACAAAGTAACGGAATTCCTTGAACGCAATGCCCGGGGCGTGCGTTTCGAGCGCTGGTTATGTTTGCTATGAATTTAATAAGAACGCCCTATTCAATGTATTTGAACGCGATTTTTGTATACATCTGAATACTCACCCCTAACACTTGAATGACATCACAGAAATGCCAACCCATCAGCCAGTCAATTTCAAAGCTGTGGTTCATGATAAGGTAACCATGTTCTTTTCCATAATACTTCTCATATTCACCCTTCTTTATGTATACAGACATCTTGGTTCCTGCCCACCATTGAGACATAAACACCAACTCTGGAACCAACATAGAGTTTTTACAAAAAGAAATAAATTATCAAGTAGAGATTTTAGTGTAACTTTGATATACCTAGCCCAATGTTTGCAGGATCAAGTAAATTAAAATACTTGTACTTAACAACATTAGAATTTGTAATATGTACTTTTATTCTAAATTCCATTAATCTAATAGAGTGTAGATGGTGTGCAAATATTTATCTAAAGCAATCACAAGTGCCCTTTGATGTACCGACACTGAGATGATTGGTGGCAAGTCCCGTAACGTTCGGCATATCACAAGTCCTCCTCCCACATTCTTACATTTGTTTGGGAGCACCATAATAGATCATTTAACAATTTATTTCTAAATCTTTTATTTTATGGAGGTGTCTAGGTGACTACATCAGCCTCATGGGAAGTCTCTAGGGAACTGAATTCATAGGATACTCCTCCCTACAGAGCTCGATTTACTGGCAATAAGGGATTGCTTCACAAATCTAGAAATCACTTAACTAATTTTTAATTACTACGTGTACTTACGGCTGTTGAGTGAGTAAGCCAGATAGTAGTTTATTTTTCTGTACAACCTCTTGTTGAATGGCCTGAGTCCAAAGTATAGTGATGCCTGTATCATGCTGAGTACCATTCCTGACGTAAAGTAGGATATGGCAAAACAGACATGAACAAAGGTTGACTGTTTTATTATACTTAAGTTTATCATCTTGGTAATTTCTTTGCTGGCTCAGTAATCATTAAATCTGTAAAAAAGGAATTGGTAGTAAAAGAGACACAGTAGTTGAGTTGTGAGTAAAATACCAATTTTCAGAACGCAATTTAAGGCAAAGGCAAAGGCAAGAGCCATTAAAAACTTAATCCAAGTTATTTTTCTGAGATTTTTCTCTGGAGAAATAATAGCTTTTTCTGTAAGTACATTTTATCAAAGCCAGTGCCCTACATTTTTCTTTTTCAAATTCTTATTTTTTACTTAATATAATTAAATACTCTAGTTGGGGCATTGCCTAAGAGGTTAAAACAATTGCATGGTTTGTTTGAGAGGGTCTGGGGGCCCTTCGCCTTAACATGTAAACTGGCACATCAACTGGCTGGCAATCTGGTATAAATATATGAATTATTTATGTTTTCAATGTTAACCTATTTGAAAGGCGGCAACAGTCTGTCAAATAGGAAGATATTCAACATTAAAATTTGTATTTTACCCCGGACTGCAGCAAAGCAAAAATAAAAATTATAAAAGTAAGTGATATTGTAGGTACAGCTGAACAATATGCAAATAATAGTGTTAGCATCTCTCTAAGGCAAATAAATGAATGAGTATTGAATTCTAACCAGATATTTGAGTTAATCATTTGTAAACATCACCATCATTACAATTACAAGTATAAAATGAAGTAGGTATATAGATCAGCGGCCCTAACATGCATGGCACAAAGATAAATTAGAACCGTTTATCTCTACTCTCTCACACTAGTGCCGACGAAAGTTATAGTCATAGAGATAAATGGTTCTAATTTATCTTTATGGCATGCATGTTAGGGCCGCTGTTGGATCATAAAATGAAAGTGTGGTTATTAGAGTATATAACGCACACGTTGTGTAACCATGAGCACGTCGTTTTAAACGATGCATACAGGTGACTATATCGCTTCAGTAGTAAAGTCAACAGGACCCAATTCAATAGCAAAATCTGTTTAATTTTATTACTGTATGCGCAAATCGTTACAGATTTTTTCTAAAAAGTTCATTAAAATACATTCACTTTTATGTAAACGAAGTAAAGAAATTTTTAATATATCTGAATAAGAAACAATCTGATATACAAATCATCGTCGCAGTTAAGTGTATAATTGAAAAGATCAGAATATCTTTAAAATTGCACACGTAGCGAATTTGTTTAACTCACCGTTTTACAGAAGTTCTGAGTAAGTTCATCAAACTAGTTACATATTCCGTATCACTAAATAAACTGCGAAAATTAGAAGAGTCAGAAATTCACCATTATACACCACATGATGGACTGGTTGACGACCAATGAATGAATGAACTCAATGAACTGACGTAACTAACGTTAGTGCTAACTAGGGCTGCCAACTTTTAAAGAAGGTTTACCCCTAAAAGCAAGTCATTAAACCCCTTTTAAACTTCTAAATCACCAACCGCTCGCTGTTTTATGGTATCTTTACCACAAACCGATATAGCCTAATAACTAAATGCGAACGGACGAAAGTTGAAAGCTCCGCTGTCGTTTTCCAAGATAATAATCTATTTGCACTCATTTTCAATTCATTTTTTTTTATATTTCTAAAAAATCTGTAACAATGTACCGCCCCTAAAAATCTCAATTTACTTATTTTGTCCCTTAATTTAGGAGTAAAATCCCTAAGTTGGTAAGCCTGGTGCTAAGTGAACTGACAAACAGACAGACACCAAACCAATTGAATTGAACTGATTGGCTTGATTTAACCACGATTGAATCGAGCCAGCGAAACGAATTCATTTTAAAAGGGGTTATGGCAATCGTGTAATGTATAGTCAAATGGAGGGTTTAACAATTTGAATGAACGAATAGTCAGGTTTTTGGCCATTTAAAGCCGGTTACACATATTAGGAAAATTTTGTAATTAAGTGTAAACCGCAATAGCGTTTGAATTGTAAAATGGCAGTTTGACTGCAGTTCTGATGCAGTTGACGTAACTGTGTCTACGTTAACTGCATCAGAAATGCACTCGAACTGCCATTTTGCAGTTCAAATGTTGTCCATCTGTACCACCCCTAAGAGTCTTGGCCAAATTCACAAACGCCACTAAGCATTTGATTAGAGATTAAATAGTTAAATATCCGTCAACTACTTGTCAACCCATACGTAAACGCCACTTTAATTAAAGATCAATTTGAGTGGCCTTTGTGAATTTGGCCAAGACAGAGTTACTTTCGCATTTGTAATACTAGCTTCTGCCCACAATTTTGTCTGCAGGGAAATCAGTTATAGTTATTCCCTCGGGAACTTTTGTATTTTCCGGGATAAAAAGTACCCTATGTTCTATTCCAGGACCTAAGTTTACTAATCCAAGTTTCATGAAAATCCGTTCAGCCGTTATGGAGCTAAGTGGTAACAAAAGGACACACAAACTTTCGCATCCTACTATATTATACTACTAACGCATCCTACTACTTATAAATTGCGTGTCTATATATGTAGACAAGCAATTTTATATACATATAATACACGCGAAATACCACACTGACTGACTCATCAACGAATCTCCAGAGTGCCTAGCACACTAAATTTTATCGCGCTAATAAAGCATCTGTCACCATCTAACTAACATGTGCGTGCGAAAGAGACGAATGCTTTATGTGCGCGATAAAAACTAGTGTGCTAAGGGGTCTGAGGACTTAGCACACTAGTTTTATGTTGGCAGTTATGTGGGCAGAAGCTAGTATTACAAATGCGAAAGTAACTCTGTCTTGGCCAAATTCACAAAGGCCACTCAAATTGATCTTTAATTAAAGTGGCGTTTACGTATGGGTTGACAAGTAGTTGACGGATATTTAACTATTTAATCTCTAATCAAATGCTTAGTGGCGTTTGTGAATTTGGCCAAGACTCTTAGGGGTGGTACAGATGGACAACATTTGAACTGCAAAATGGCAGTTCGAGTGCATTTCTGATGCAGTTAACGTAGACACAGTTACGTCAACTGCATCAGAACTGCAGTCAAACTGCCATTTTACAATTCAAACGCTGTTAGTCTGTACTGACCCTAACGCTTTGATTGACGGCTAGTCTACTTAACTAATTTTGATGTAAGGTATTGAGATATTTTGTGCCGTGGGGAATGATATAGGTTACTCTTTTAAATTTAATTAATGGATTTGAAAATATGAATAAGTCAGTAACATGAAACCACCAAACTGCTGAACTTATTTGGATAGAAATTGGCATGGTAGGATCTACTTTGGTGTCTGGGGAAGGATATTAAATACTTCTTATCCCAGATAATAATAAGTACAACATGGAAGAAGAACTGGGCCCAAAAAGAAATTCTTAAAGGGAACTTTAGCCTTAATATAAAAAAGACTATAATGGATTCTTGCATTCTCCCAAGCTTAAGCTACGGTAGCCAGACATGGATCTTCACTGAAAAAGTAAAAAACTAAATTTCATCTTGTCAACATGCAATGGAGCGGAGTATACTGAAACTGAGAAAAATACAAAAAACGAGGAACGCAGACATTCGCATGAAAACTAAACTAACAGATGCTCTACATTTTAGTTTGAAACAGAAGTGGAACTGGGCAGGGCACTTGTCAAGGTAAAAAGATAAGAGATGGACCTACCAAACAACTAAATGGCAGGGCCCAAATGGGAAAAGAAATGTGGGAAGACAGAAGAAGAGATGGGTTGATGACAATAAAAACAGCAGGAAATAGTTGGATGCATACGGCCAAAGACAGGGAAAGGTGGAAAATAATGGAGGAGGCTTGTACCCATAGTGGGGCCACATAACAAAGAAATGCGAACAAACTAATTATGATTATATGTATATTTTTAAGAACTGTTAAGTGGAAATAAAGCTGTAATAATAATAATAATAATCCCAGATAATTGGGAGGAACCGCGATAAATGAATTCTGCGCGGACAGTTGCGGGCAAAGGCTAGTTAAGTAATAGCCATCAAAACGATTCAATACAAAATTAATATGTTTAATAACTCGTTTGTACATTGATCTACTTATTATTCTCCCCTATTTTTTTACACTCAGGTTTCTCAACTAGGCTCCAGTCACCATCTTTCTCATGGTGTCTCTTTATATGCATCTTCAAGAAATGTGGGGTTACAAACTTACGAGAGCATATTTCACACATCAACGTTGGTCCTATATGTTTGAACTTTATATGTTCAGCCCTAGCAGAAGCATTCACAAATCTTTCAAAGCATAGCTCACATTTATATGGCTTCTCCCCTGTATGACGCCTGGTGTGGTACAGCAACGCTTCCTTTGATACGAAACGATTGCCACATATATTGCAAACAAAATTCTTTTCTTTAGTATGTGTTACCATGTGGACTTTTAAATAGCTAGGAGCTGTAAATTTCTTGTTGCAATGTGGACATACATGAGGCTTGCTGTCTCCATGCTCAAATCTATTGTGTACCCGTAAACCACCTGATGTACTATAGCTTTTACCACATTCTTTACATGAAAAATTTCTTTTAAGACTAGTCCTAAACGGATGTGGATCTAGGAGCCCGTCCACACACAATTTTACATGTTTTAAGTAGAAATCTTTTGTTGTATAACTTTTGCCACATTTAGGGCATTGGCTCTTGTTAGAATGTTTATTTTCATGAGATTTTAGCTTGTCAGAGCCCTCGTATGACTTTCCACATTCTTTGCAAACATGAAGTTGGTGTGCTCGGACATGGTGCTCCAGCAGACCCTCTTCTGTATTCCGGAATTGCTTACATTTTTGACATTTGTATTTTGTAACACATGGGTGGTTTGATAATTCCTGTATTGATTGAAAAATCTGATTGCAAGTTTCACACAAAAAAAAGTTATGGTTTTGTAGGCAGTGGTACTTGAAGTCATCAGCACATGTGAACTTCTCAGCACATTCTAGGCAAGAATTAAAAGATTCTAATGCAATATTGGAGGTTTTAATTGTTTGTTGATGATCGTTGTTCATAAATATCAGTTCGGAATTTCTTTCATCTACTAATACATACAAGGATTGATCATCACTGGTGTCAAATTTAACATTAAGCGTCTGCAATAAGTTATCGAGTACATTGTGTAATAGTTTAGAGGTACTGTGACAGTTATCAATGAACTTGAATGCTCCGAGGGCCTGCTCTACACAATCCGTGCACACAGCTTCTAAGCCTGGTACTTCTTCTGAAACCTAAAATCAAGAAAATAGTATTCATAAGTTACGTATCACAAAAAAATTAAATGGCCTTTAATGGGTACAAATAGCATCAAAAAGGCAGTGACGGATTAAGCCAGCGCGGGGCCCATAGCAAATTCTATTAAGAAGCCCTTGGTTTGATTGAGTAATTTTTTATTATTTTTGTATATTTTGATACCGAAATCTTAACATTGGCCTCTTGTATTTTAATTAAAAACCTATATATTTATACGCTCCTATCTTAATCGAAAAAAGAAATACGCTCATGCAAGCGTGCGTGCGCGGGGCTCCCAATGTGCGGGGCCCGTAGCATTTGCTACTCTTGCTAGATGGCTAATCCGGCACTGCAAAAAGGCCAAAGAGGCCCATTGAAATTATAAGCAAAATAAGGTATACCTCAGGCCCAAGAAGCTTAGCAATAATATCTGATAGTGGCTGTAAATGTAGCTCCTCAGTTTTGTTGTCCAAAGCCACGCCGTCTCCGAAACGGACATAATAATCTTCGATACTCTTCAAACATAACCTGCAGTGAGTGTACGGTTTTCCATTTGCGATATTTGATACAAGTAAATTTACATTCACTGTGCCACTCATAGTTTAGTAGTCGCTATTATAGCTACGTTAATAAAGTTTTCGTCAAGAGATCAACAAAATTAAACTAGATCTGTCAAGCAATTCGCGCTATTGAAACTTTCGTTCGTTCAGAATCAATGTGAGATACTACTTGGTCAACTTGATTGATGAACCCAGAGGCAAACATGAACATGGCGAATTGAAATGGCAATCATGGCTTCAACCACAGATTAAATTAGATGACTATAGCCGGCTACTCACACACCTAAAGCAGGGGCGATTTAGGGTGAAAGGTGGGGATGGCCTTAAATCGTTTCCTTGTTGTGGTGGATGAAGGTCGGCAGGGCTTAGCCCATTATTACACTACACGATTTCTCGGATCCTTTAGTCCCGTTCCTGTTAATGTAATAAGACTAACAATCAGCTTTTTTTGAAAGACAATTAAATTTGGATGCGTAAACTGAAATGTCCCCGCAAAGCCAAATCCAATCGTGTTGACATTGACACTTGTCATTCTGCTGACATCTGACTTTTTCCTGACCCCCAATTCTCGGTGCATTCGAGATAATCTCACAACCGAGATTAAACGTCAGTGCATACATTTGTTTGACACAACTGTATGAATCTGACGTTTAATCTCGCAATCAACATTATCTCGAATGTTCTGAGAATTGGGGGCGTGGGCAACACTATGTAGAATAGGTTAAAAAAATATTACAATAATTATAAACTGAATATTGAATAACATTTCCTATGCATATAAAAGAAGTTATTTATATATATTTCAGTCATGTTTAGTATGTACTGTTCAAAGTTCTTAGTTAAAAGGTCGTTACTTCTCCGAAAGAAACACCGCAAATTCTCAAGAAATTCTATAATCTTAGGAATAGAAACTTCATGTGATGATACAGGATGCGCTGTAGTCAATGGTGCTGGTATCATACTTGGAGAATCCTTATATTCCCAAAATGAAAGGCATCTTAGGTATGGTGGAATAAACCCAACAGTTGCACACGACCTGCACCGAGATAACATTGGTAAGGCTGTAGAAGAATCATTGGAAAGAGCTTCCGTTTCAATTAATAACATTGACGCCATAGCAGTGACTGTTAAACCTGGCTTACAACATAGCCTTGAAGTTGGAGTCAAATATGCAAAACACTTTGCTAGATTGCACAAAAAGCCGTTAATACCCATACATCATATGGAAGCACATGCTCTCGTGGCTAGAATGTATTACGAAATACCTTATCCCTTCTTGGCTTTGTTAATATCTGGTGGTAACAGCCTTCTAGTTGCTGTCCGAGATGTAGACGATTTCTTACTTCTCGGGGACACTTTAGACAATGCTCCAGGTGAGATTATGGACAAGGTTGCTCGACGTATGAAGCTTAGGAACATGCCACAGTACTGCAAATTACCAGGTGGAAGGGCAATTGAGTTGGCAGCAAAAAAAGCTGAAGATCCTGATATGTTCAACTTTCCTTTACCTTTAGCAAAATTGAGAGATTGTAGCTTCAGTTATAGTGGCCTTAAGGATTTTGTAGAAAGGAAATTGAAAGAAAAAGAAACAGAACATGGCATCATTGGTGATGGTATTATTCCAGAAATTAACAACTTATGTGCAGGTTTCTTACATGGTGTAGCAGAACATATAGCACACAGAACAGAGAGAGCTGCTTTATTTTGTGAGACCCAGAACATTATAACTTCCAATAAAAACATAATAGTTTCAGGAGGGGTAGCCTGTAATGATTACATTTTTGAAGCAATCAGAGTTATTGGCTATAAAAGAGGATATAAAGTCTACCGTCCACCACCGAGAGTTTGTACAGATAATGGCATAATGATTGCATGGAATGGAATAGAAAAACTAAGAAAGCAACCAGACATTTTTTTGCAGCCTGTCCAAGTCGATGCTTATGATACCCTTGGGAAAAATATTACAGAAGAAGTTAAAGCAGCCGATTTACAAGTGAGAGTCACTAGGATAAAGAAGATGATAGCTGCCTCGTAGCTAAAATGAATTACTCATTAAACTTAAATAAAATCATGTTAATAGCTATCACTAAAAAGTGCACTGAGATAGGCTGACGCTGATGATGAGCATGTAATGGCTTAGATAAAGTCTAATTAGAATAAGATCAATAAAAATAAAGGTTGTATTTGAAACTGGCTTTTAATAAATTAAAACTATCCCTGGCTTTTATATATTATTAATCATCATGCATGTTTCCCAGTGGTTCCATTGAATCTACTTTGCTGCATCTTGTTGCAAATCTGCAAAGAAACATTGCTTATATTAATAAGATTTGGATATCATAGAGAGGAAGTGTTAATTAAGCACAATTGGCAATTTTAGTGTTGTAGCTAGGGGCTGGCCATGCGGGTGGCTGCCAAGGGGGGGCAACTCAACTTAAGTCAGTGGGCGTACTTTGCAGACCCAGTGTTGTTATGTATCTTCCTGGAAAATAAGATTCGAGAGGGGGAGGGGGGGCAAAATTCAAATCATGCCAGGGGCACCCATGACCCTAGCTACGACACTGATTTTACCAAATACACAATACAGACAGTTAAATTTTTAAACATTGATGCCTAACTGTTAGGTGGTTCATTTGTTTTACGTTTAGTAAAAGCAAAAAAGAAGTCATACATACTGTTTTATAACCTTTTTCAGCAAGACATTAAAAACTGTTCTAAGACCATAACTGGGCACAAGACCGTTAATTCGTTAATAGTTAACGATTATCCGTTAAGGTGCCCAGCTATGTCTAAGACATTTTTAATTTGAATAAAAATCATTCATTAGTAATACAAAAACAGAGCCACAATATATTAGTAGTTAATTTAATACTATGCAATTATTTCTTTTGTCTGACACACTAACTTACACATGAACTGTTTATTCCTTTTCATCTGAAAAGTCAACCAAATATTTATGTAATAAATAATACATACTAGAGCTCCAAATGCTGCTCAAAGCTTTAAGAAACAAAATAAATAAATAACAAAATATGATGAACCCGAAGCCCTTCTTCAAGTATAATAAACGTAAAGCTCTGATATCATTAGCTTTATGACTACATTTTGTAGGTACATTCGAATTAAAAACAATCCCTTATAGATCATGGTGGTAGAAAGTGTACTCACGGGCTGGTTTGCCATTAGCCCATGGGGTGACCCTGACGTGGGATACATCTCGCCTCAAAGCTTCAGTGCGGTGCTCTGGTTTCAGGGCTCGGCGAAGCATCTTTGCAGCGATGTTCGAGTAGTTGATGTAGCTAAAATTAAAAAATATACATATATATGCAGTGAAAACTTGGTTCATTTCAGAATTCTTTTTCTGGCAGAATATAGCTTACTTAAGACCGGCTGCTCTCCAGGCGCTCATTATGAAAGATGTTTCGTATTTTGTTCTCAGGAATTACTAAGGAAAATACCACAAAAAGCGGTATTTAATATTTAGCCAGTATCACAGCAAGCGAGTGATGTAACAGCTTGCACAGATTAAACACGGAGGAGCAGGAGCAGACAGAGGAGAACGAAAAATTTAAGGTTAGAGTACAGATAATGAATATAGGCCAAAGAACTGAACCAACATTTAAAAATTCAGCTCCGTAGGATAAGAGGAACTGGTAATTCAGCTTGCAAGATTTGAACCGAACATACATACCTACAAAAACATTGCAAGTTAAATAAAAGCTCTTAAAATCATGATGGCCAGCCATGAGCCGATATGACCACTTTTGAGCAGTAATAACAAAATCTCAAACAGTTTCGACCTGTATTGCCCACATAACATTATTAGCTTCAGCCACCTACCTATATACTTACTTTACTCTTTGGCTTCAGCTTGCGACTTCGTTCGCGTAGAATTCGGTTATAGTTATTTCCTCGGGAACTCGGGATATTTTTTTGGGGATAAAAAGTAACCTATAGTGTTAATCCAGAGTGCCTAGCACACTAGCTTTTATCGCGCACATAAAGCATCTGCCGCTTTTTAACTAATATGCGGGTGCGAAAGGGACGAATGCTTTATGTGTAAATATTAGTGTGCTAAGCCCACAGAGGGCCTCCACATTAGCTTTTATCACGCATATAAAGCATTGTCACTTTTTAACTAATACGGGGGTCATACTTTGACCTCTGTCGGGTTATCGTCTGACCGTGTAGCAGGGCTTTTATTATTCGATGTTCCGTCTGTGGTTCCGTAATGTCTGTAGGGGTCCGGTTAATGTACGTCCCGATAATGCCCGACCCGAATGTCCATGTCCATTATCAGGCCCTGTCACAATCGAGATTAAACGTCAGTACATACAGTCGTTTGACACAACTGTATGAACCTGACGTTTAATCTCGCAATCGACATTATCTCGAATGCACCGAGAATTGGGGGCCTGGTCGGGAATTATCGGGACGTACATTAACCGGCCCCCTCTCTAGGTAGTGTCATTTTAGAAAATATTTGAGTGACGTTGCGTTGATCTACTTGATCTTGTTTCGTGTACGAATTTTTAGTTACTCAATAAAATACTTCTTGTTTAAACATTGTTATTTCTATTACTGGCATAATAGTAACTTATGAGCTTCAATCTGCTCGCGCATGTAGAGCTGAGCTTTTCGGTTAGTACATATTCTTAGGATTTACATTCCAGATATTCAAAACTAAGTATCTTGAAATAAGACCACGTAGATAAAGATTTTGAGTACTTCTTTTAAGATTTGTTAAGTTTTCACTTCTATTCTGGTATCGGTTTTAAAACATCATCTAACATAAATTACACTAAATAATTATAGAAACATTAAGAAAACTTATTTGCAACAGGGCAAATTTAATTTATTTAGGGACATGAAAGCAATAGTAATTTAACTGATATTACGGTTGGAGTATATCAAAGGAAGATCGGGACTTTTTGTGTTGAGCTGGTGTTTAGAAATATTTTGTATAAAAATAGAAGATATACCTAGTTAGTTATTTTAGTAGGAAGAAAAAGTAAGGTAAACATGACTAAGAGAGAGTAGGTTGATTTAGGCTTATGTAAAATAGTGTTGTATTGTGTTAGGGCTCAACGCCCAAACTGCAGTGTTAGGAGCAGAGCACTGTTGATTTGCGAATTTATACTTTTATTCTAAATTGTATGTAAAGTAATGAATTATAAATATGCATAAAATACATTTCAACTTATTTTTCCAAAGATGTACTCTGACCCATCCTATTAATATTATAAATGCAAAAGTTTGTATGGATGTATGTTTGTTACTCAATCACAACAGAAAGGCTTATTGCATTTGGATGAAATATGGCACAGAGATAGATCATAGTCTAGAATAGCACATAGACTACTTTTTATCCCAGAAAATTTAAACGTTCCTGAGAGAAAAGAAAACCGAATTCCACGCAAAGTCTCGGGCAGAAGCTAGTATTATAACATAAACAGTGTACAGTCTAATTACCAAACCACAATGATATTATGATACAAAATAGATTAACCATTTCACAGCTAAGCAGCCTGGTTTCCAAACACCATACATAATGCCGGTGATAATGCAAACCCGCTTATGAATAGTTTGTAAATACCGCATTAATCCAAAAAGTAGAATTACTATCATTTTGATGAACTGATTTGGTTTAGCTTATCACAGATTTTTGTTAAAAAATACACTTAAGCGGTATTTACAAACTGCTCAGCGGTTAGATACAATGTTAAAGGAAAGTTATTAGTATTGATTGTGATATTGATACTGTGTTAATATTAGCCTAAGAGATGAGAGAGTACACTGCAGGATGCCTCAGTGGTTAGGGTATTAGTATTTTTTCATTATTGAGCTAACTAGGTGTTTCCCTAAAATGCTTAGGATTGAGTCTGTGAGTTTTATATTTTAACCATGTGAGCGCCTTGAGTGAATTTTGTCATGCATACTCGACTGCGACAACCGTGGATTGTTTAGTAATTGTCACGCATAGTCAACAAAGCGTCCAAAAGGTTAGACTTATGTCATGTGATTAAAATCTTTTATCTTGATGTGCAACTAAGTTATAACTTACTATTACAGTTTTTCTTCATTTACAATGGATGCTGCTGATACCCTGCTAAGTAACAATAGTGTGGCAGCTAAGCAGGACTTGGAAGAACAGGAATCATTACTGAATCCGCCTAAGCCCAATGTCAAATGTGACATTGTCAATGAGTGTCAGATGTTCATGAGAGCTGAGGAGGGGGGAGGTGACGCTCATCTCAATTTAACTGGAAACATGCTCCCTGGAACTAGTGGTAATACCTTTTCATTGCCTTAAAACAAACTTAAAATAAACAAAGCTTATACATCCATACTAATATTATAAATGCAAAAGTAATTCTGTCTGTCTGTCAGTTACATTTTCATGGCTAAACCACTTAACTGATTTTGATGAAATATGGAGATATTTTGAGGCCAGGGGATATTTTAACATACGCTATTTTTTTTAAGGCTGGAAAATGTATTTACAGAAATTCCCGCTTGCCCATTGAGAGCCCATTGATGGAGTTTAACGTATTTGCGTGATTTATGGGTAAATAACTGCCGATTTTGATAAAATTTTTATGGAGATAGTTTGATCCCTGGAGAAGGACATAGGCTACTTTTTTAAGACAAGCAACCTCTTAAAGGCTGAAAATAGGGCCTTGTAAATTAAATAAAAACATGAAAAATTGTTTCATGTAGATGCATTGTGGGTAAAAGCTAGTTATCAATTGTCGGGATTTTAAAAATCTTTAACTCAAGTGGTGTTCCTCAATATTTGAAAAAAAAACCACTCTGATCTGTCTGATTTGACAGCACAGTATAGTTAACAGATTAATTTGTTTGTCCTAGAAGCAACAGAACAGTTCAAGTTTACTAATGGTTTTTATAATTAAATGGGCATTACACATTAAATTAGACTCCATAAAATCCAAACTGCCAAGAACCATATATATATATATATATATATATTATAGCTATTATAGTTATTTAAGTAGGCCTTCTGAAGAACTTTGACCAAATGGCATAAACCTGGTGCAACTTTTTAGGGTTCTATACCTCAAAAGGAAAAAAAAAACCCTTATAGGATCAATCATGTGTCTGTCTGTCTGTCTGTCACAGCCAATTTGCTCGGAAATTACTGGACCGATCTAGTTAAAATTGGGTACCATACTCATATGTAAGTCGTTGACCGCAACAAAGGTGTATCGTAAATTCATTAATTTTAAACATGCCCCCATGTTTTAGTGGGGGAAAATTGGAAAAAAAAAAAAGAATTGCAAAGTATATCGTGGTGTGACATATTAAATGAAAGGGATGCGAGGATCTTGATTTTATACTTTTTTATCATTTTAAGATAAATTGTTTTAAAGGTATTTAGGAAAATAGGCGAAAATTTACTATTCCCCCCTTATCTCCGAAACTAATGGGCCAAAAAACTGAAAATAGTTCTTTACCTATAGATTACAGGAAAATCTTCGAAGTCTATGGTATTTAAAAGTAACATTAAAAAATCAGATAAGCATGTATGGAACCCTCTCCATGCGAGTTTAACTCGCGCTTGTCCGGTTTTTTTATTACTTACGAGGGGCGGCCGAAAAGTTACCTACCTAACTATGAAACAAAAGTCGATCATGGCTAGTTTATTTTTTATTTTTCAATATAGTCTCCTGACAGGGAAATGCACCCATTACATTTATCAATTAAAGACATTAACCCGTTAAAAAAAAAACTTTAGGTTACTCATCGTAAAAGTCATTAACAGCAGCCTTCATGTCGTTATCGGTTACAAATCTTCGTCCCCTCAGTTCTTTTTTCAAAAGTCTTAACAGGAAGTAGTCGGTAGTATGCACAGGTGCGTTATCATGCAAAAGCAGAATCCCTTTACTGAGTTTGCCCCTTCTTTTTTCTTTTATGGCTTCTCTGAGCTGGTCAAGTAAATCTGCGTAATATTCAGCAGTCATTGTAGTTTTTTTTGGCAAGTAATATACAAGCAGAATTCCTTCCGCATCCCAAAAAAATGTTGCCATTACTTTGCCTGCTGGCGGGCGAACCTTAAATTTCCGAGGAGGCTTTTCATCCTTGAATTTCCATTGTAATGACTCCTGTTTACTTTCGCGATCTCACTGCCGAATCCAAGTCTCATCACAGGTTACTATTCTAGAAATAATTTCCTCCTCTTTTCCACGGCTCATGTCTAAAAATTCGTCGCAACATTGAACACGTCTGTCCTTGTCAAACGGAGTCAACATTCTAGGGACCCAGCGTGCACTAACCTTAGACATGTGCAAATGTTCATGAATTATTTCATTGACCCGTTCTTTACTAATGCCCACATCCCTGGCTAACTCCCACTGCTTAATTCGCCGGTCTTCTAAAATAAAATTTCTCACTTTGGCCACATTTTCATCGGTGACAGCGGAAACTGGTCGCCCACTACGAGGATCATCTTCAAGGCTCTCACGGCCAAGCTTAAACTGTTTCGACCAGAACTTTATTGTAAATTCAGAAGGGCACGAACCACCAAAAATAGGTAACATACGCAGTCTAATCTGCGAGGGTGTATTTCCTTCTTTAGTGAGAAATTTGATCACTTCACGCTGCTCAATTTTAATCAGATTATTTTTTTCTTGCGACATTTTGAAAACAATCCAGTCCCAAAAAAAGCGGGAAGCAAGAAACAAATGAATGTTGGTGATTTTTAAAAAAGAATAACCAGTGAACACGACCTCATAGTGGCCAGTATTATTTTCGCATAACATATAGGCTAGGTAGATAACTTTTCAGCCGCCCCTCGTATTTACACAGAAAAAGCATAATTTATATTTTTTTTGCATATACTAAAATTGAACACCAAGTTAATATGCCGAAAAAGTATGAAACACGTTCATAGCATGTCAGTTGATAATCTAATAAGTAAATCTTGCAATCTAAGCTTATGTGCTTTGCTGTGGCTTCCCTCCAGTTCAGTGGGTAAATAGACGTTCAGCAGTGTAATACACCTGTTTATCAAGCATTTTACGTTTTTTATGTGGAAAAAAATGTCTTTAAAGAGAAAAAATGCTATCAGGAGGAGTAATTGTTTTTCCTTTTCTTTTTAAGAAATTAATCACTACATTTCAAATATTTTTTTTGTACATTTATACTGTTTGTATTAATTGCAGAGAAACCCAAATTTGTGAGTACCAAACCAGATGTGAAAAGAGAGAGCCCTTCAGACAATCAGATTGCAGACTCTAATCCAGAATGTGATATTGAAGGTAATTCTCTTCGTCTTTATAATATACTAGTGGACCCGCCACAGTGGCATTTTCCATACAAACCCCTTTTCACCCCTTTAGGGATGAAATTTCAACAAATCCCTCCTTAGTGCACCTCTAGGGTACTCGAGGAATGTCTCCTCCAAATTTCAAACCTCTAGGACCACCCGTTTGGGTTGTGCGTTGTCTATAAGTGAGTCACGGTACTGTTTTATATGTAAAGAAAATTCATGAAAAGTAAAATACAGTATCATCACTCGGTCAAGTGCTTTTCGGATCATGCACACTGTTGGATTCTGTACTCCATAAGTCTACCCCTATGGATCAAGACATCTATTATTGTACATTATTTCAGCTTTGTCGGTTTTGTCTTCCCTAAAAAGTGATTGTGACATACAGACGACAGACAGACTATAAGGGACTATTTGTGTACTGATTTGAAAAAATGATACCTCACCGAGTTTCTTGCCGGCTCTTCTCAGTACAGGTATTTTTCCGAACCGGTGGTAGATTCATTCCTTGACCTTCATAAGAGCTTGTAAAAGCCTTAATTGAATAAAGATAGTTTGAGTTGACTTGACTTGACTTGACTTTGACTTGACTTTACTTTGGCTATGGAACCCTAAGAAAGCTTGTATCTCTAAACCCACAAACTCTAAGCAAACACAACCTTAATTTTTCCGGGGTAAAAAAGTAGATGTCACTCTCCAGCCTATAAACTATCTCTATGCAACCAAAACACGTCGATCCGTTGCTCCATTGCTGCGTAAAAGAAGGACAAACCAACACACGTTTTCACATTTATTTAGGGATTATAGGGCCCTCGCCCACTGTGACTTAACAGAAAACGGCCGCGATACTAACGCGATGCTGTCGCTGGCCGTGTACCGTACACAGCACACGATTCTGCATCGCTACAGACGCGATTCTGCATCGCTACTATCGCCGCGGCCCGCTTCGCTATTCCCTCCCGCGATGTCGCTCGATACAGTCGCGCGTTTTCATCGATACAGTTGTGATAGCGATGCTGAATCGAAACATCGCGACTGCAGCGCTACTGCATCGCTCACGCCGCGCGTTTCGACTGTATCGTTATATACAGTCGCCTTGGGCGAGCGCCAATAGGGATTATTGATCCCGTTCTAATCTACATGGATGTTGATCACTTGGAATATATACACGGCTTTACCCACGATATATTGTCAACAAGGGATGGATGGATATTCATATTATTGTCAGAAAGGGATGGGTTATATGGATGTTATTCTTTTGTTCAAGGAGTACCAGACTTGCCTATGGATGAGGGGATGCCGAGCACGGTGACTGTGCTCGACGCTCCCGACGGTGGTAAAGTTTATTTGGTGGGTACAGCTCACTTCAGTTTGCAGTCGCAAGAAGATGTCTCAAGGGTATGTGATCTGATAAGTAAAATATTTACATTGCTGTAACTTAATACAAATTATGCCCAGATATAAGTAAATGGCTATCTGTGGTCTGTGGTAGTAGGTAGGTTGTTAATTGACCAATTACAGCATGTATAGTGCGGCGGCGGCTAGCTATTTGTTGCCGACTTATTTCATGTTGGTCTCACTAGTTTTAGTAGACAAATGATAATATTTCCTCGCATTAGTTATGAACATATATTTTTCAAAACACTTGCTCGGAAAGGGCGTTATTATACGCAGGCGTATAGAGCAGCTATAGCCGATTTAGCTGCTCTATACGCACCACCGTCAGCGGGAGTTATAAATCATACAAAATCCATAACGCCCACGGGAGTTATGGATTTAGCCGGGGCGTGTGGCAGGTCCGGCGAGGTGCGCGCGGCGCCGGCTCCGGCGGTGATCGTTTTCTTATACAAGTAGCACGCAACCGACGTGATATACAGCTTATTCTACCCACCTGATGGTAATTCACGGTGCACAATGGGTTTTTTTTTGTCTAATTTGTATTTCATTTCCTCGCAAATGTGATGAAAAACATTGTGTGTATCACGGACGGGGATAACAAACTCGAGTCATTAAAAACCCTCCCGCCTACGGCGTCGGGCTTCTAACAGATTCTCGTTAGTTATCCCCTTCTTACGGCCCTAGATGCACAATGTACAATATTCAGGCACCAATTGATCTAGTCATAAATAATTCTATTATAATTGAGTTTTATAAGACTTTGCTTGTTTTAGGTTATACAAGAGGTGAACCCACACATTGTAATGGTTGAGTTGTGTGAACAGAGAACCAACATTCTGCTGCTAGACGAGGAAATCATTCTCAGAGAAGCTAAAAATATTAACATTAAGAAGATTAGGTAAAGTAATTTTCTTTTGTGGTTTTTCCGTGTAGAAGTTTTTAGAAGACCCGGACATTATAGTTAGTGAAAATGAAAATATTTATTTTGCAAGTACGCCACATGGGCTCTTTCACATGTCTAAATCTATCAGCGCTTCGAAAGGCGATGTCTGCTGAGAAGAAACTCCGCAAGAAACTCAGCAGTAAGTCTTAAACTTTGACATTAGAGTTTTATCTAAAACTAACACATAAAAAGTGCAACGAACAAACCTAATGGGTACAAATTAATTCTAACAAATAACTACCTAATAAGGGAGATCTATAGTCTCCGCGTCTGGACAAGTTAACACATTCAGTGCCGAAAACCCGATATCGGGTTTTCTATGACTTTGTCGCCATGCCGAACGACTCGCTGTTCGGGTTCTTGCTATAGCAATTTTATATTGAGGCAATTCTGCGTCGCCTGGGATTGGACTTGATTTGTGGGCTCGCACTGAAGACTGTTGTGATTTAGAGATGTATAAAACCTCTAATGGCTGAATTCAGAAAGGCCACTCAAATTGAGCTTTAATTAAACTAGTTGAGGGACTGGTCAGATTAAAACTTTCGTGAGACATTACTAAGACTAGAAATAAGCGCGGCTTTACTCACGATTTATTGTCAGAAATAGTCCGACATGTTTCGGACTCATATGGAGTCCTTCTTCAGGGGTTGAGTGCGGTCGCGCTCACAACAACCCACACACATATGAGTCCGAAACATGTCGGACTATTTCTGACAATAAATCGTGAGTAAAGCCGTGCTTATTTCTAGTCTTAGTTGAGGGTCATTTAATATCTAGTCAAATGCTTAAGGGTCATAATAATAATAATAAAAATAATAATTAAATCAAAGAAATATCTAATTTCTAGTAACCTTTTCTTATACTTAAACCAAAGTAGAATTTAAATAATGCGTGCTATTTTTAAAGGCGCTGAAAGTAAGGATCTACGGTTCCGCATCGCACGCATTACAAAAGATGCCCCTCGGAGCAAAGGCGTCGGCATTGCCGATGAGCAGATTCGTGCGATGCGGAACTGTGGACGCTTACTTTAAAAGGGCGTAAATGAGATCAGGTTTGATCGAGTTTGGTCTTTATTTCAGGGCGACGATGGCTCAAAACGGCGTGTTCAATGGTCTCATGTACATCCTGCTGCTCAACATGTCGGCGCACATCACGCGCGAGCTGGGCATGGCGCCGGGCGGCGAGTTCCGCCGCGCCATGGCCGAGGTCAGCGCGCTACTTTAAATGCACTCTTCTATCACCTCTACCTTTACAACACTTCGTTTTTAGGGTTCCGTACCTCAACAGGAAAAAACGGAACCCTTATAGGATCACTTCGAAACTACTGGACTGGACTGGATTGAGTTGAAATTTGGTACACGTATTTAAGTCGGTGACCGCACCACGGACGCGTAACGTAAATTAATGAATTTTAAACATGGGGCTACTTTAGGGAGTAAATTAGAAAATTAAAAAAAAAAAATTGTTTGAAAGTTATTTAGGAAAATAGGCGAAAATTGACCATTCCGTTCAATTTTCGCCTATTTCCAAGAACAAAACCTTTCTCTTAAAAATGGTAAACTCTTTGTTTTGCCAACATAGTTCCCGAAGCAAACCTCAGTCAGCCAGCTAATTTATGATGACACAAGAATTTTTGTTAAGTTCGTTTTGCTTTGGTGGAGATAATAGTCGTAGTTGAGAGCATATTAGACACCAAACAATTGCTTGGGTCCCATTTAGAAAAATACTCGGAGTAAAGCGGCAAACTAGTTATTTTTTACCTCTTGTTACCCTACTGTGCGAAGCCAAAAAGAGGGTATAGAGTTTAACAGTCTATGTGTGTATGTATGTGACCAAAAAACGGAGTTCAGGAGCTAAAGTGAAAATGCAATTTTTCCAGTAGGACCGATTCTAGCAAAATGGGGTATCATATGATTCGTGGAGCACGTGCAAGTGTCGTAAGAATTCAGAGGGTGCGTCATACTAGGACCAAAAATGCTTTTAGGTGGTCTGTGGGTTTTAGCATAGTATAAAGAGGGGTTGGTTGGGGGGGACGGTTCATCATACCATCTTAGGACTAATTAATCAAACGTGGCCACAAGTAGTCTTGTAGTTCTGCCCACCCTATTAGGGATTTCGGGCGTGATTCTATGTATGTATGTATAAAGAGGGGAAGTAAGTTATCTTCATACAAACGCACCGCGCGCGGCTTGTATGTGTGCGCCAAAGTATCAATGCGTCGCCGCACGCACACTTTAACAAAATCTCGACCCGTTTCTCAGTGCGCCAGTCGGGGCTAACACCGCACGAGGTTCGCGCGCCACGGCTTTTCGGCACCGCTAAATGAATGAAAAATGTGTGATAATCGCAGGAGAACGTATTGCTGTGTGTTTGGGTGTCTTAATAATTCATCGATTCCAGAATTGTCTCTGTTCAGATTACCTATTGAACAGGAACAACCCTGAGACGGTAGGCAATTATATCGCGGATTGGGCCGGAGATAGCCTACTTCCCCTCTTTATACTATGGTTTTAGCGTTTAACTGTACTTTTCAATAATGATTTTTATTTCGCAGGCCAAGAAAATCCCTAATTGTATGGTTCAGTTGGGTGACCGAGCGATAGATATCACTCTGCATAGAGCCATAGCCTCCCTTACTTGGGGGCAGACTATACGTTTCGTATGGCATTTGCTCACGTCTAACCAATCGATAAGGTATGTTTCTAGTTGTATAAGTCTGCAAATAGATTACCAAGTTTATTGGTGTAAAAAGTGCTTGCCTTTTTTGGAGAAAATTGGAAGCTTAATTAAAAAAATATATACTTTATCTTTGATGCACAAATGTTTAACACGATGGCTGCCATGGGATCCTCACCAGTGGGATCACGTTTTCTTCTCTGTATGTCCATGAGTATCAGCGGTGGGATCAAATGCTAATGTGTCACCGGTGATGCTCATGGCACCTCAGTAATAGAGCGATGCTTTGAACATCACCGGTGGGATCAGTAAATTTGTATGGGGCGTTGGAGCAATACTGTAGGTGTAGTATAGTGGGCAGCCAACGTGTTAATAAGTATTACCATTTCATTAATAAAGAAAATAGGATATGCCTAATAAACATTCACCACTGTTTTACTGCCAGACAAAACCTGCTAGTTCATGCTCATAAAACTGTTCTACTCGCAACAATGCTCAGGCAAAGCATAATTAAATAACAGTCCCATTATTCCAGCGTGGAAGAGGTAGAGAAGTGTAAGCAAAAGAAGATGCTGGAAGACATGCTGGAAGAGATGGCAGAGGAGTTCCCGGCGCTCAAGCGCGTGTTCGTGTTGGAGCGCGACATGTACCTCTGCCACTCGCTGCAGGTCGCCGCTCTGCAGCCGCGTGAGTACTCATCACAGAGCCAGCTACCTTTACAATAGACGAGTGCAAGTAGATGCTGGACGTACTGTAGGTGATGCCGTATGAGTCCCAGTGCTCGCAAAAAATAATCTATATATATATAAAACAGTACCGTGACTCACTTATAGACAACGCACAGCCTAAACGGGTGCTCCTAGAAGTTTGAAATTTGGAGGAGATATTCCTCGAGTTAAAAGGGGTGATAAAGTATGTATGGAATGGAGGAGATATTCCTCGAGTACCTTAGAGGTGCACCAAGGAGGGATGTTTTGATTTTTGATAAAGTATGTATGGAAAATATCGCGGGCGAAGCTGTGGCGGGTCCACTAGTAATATATAATTACAGACCATATATCCAATAAAGTCTACATAGCCGGGCGACCACCGTTGCCAAGCGTTGTGGTCAAATGGCCAGAAGTGGCGGTGCTACAGGGGGTCGCGCGGAGCGCATAACCTCGAACGCACCAATCACAGCGCTCTAAAAACCCCGCGCGCCCCGTAACTTTGGCAGCTTTAATTGCTAGTAAAAGTGAGGCTAAGAGGTGTCTTTAGGATATTTGGTCCGTGTATAAAATTGAAACCTGTATTTGTTTTTCATGTATTCCGTATTGCTAGGGCGGGAGCCGTGCCGCATCGTGGGCGTGGTGGGCATCGGGCACGTGGCCGGCATCGCGGCGCGCTGGGGCCACGTGCGCGCCGCCGACATCCCGCCGCTGCTGCAGTAAGTGTATTCCGTATTGCTAGGGCGGGAGCCGTGCCGCATCGTGGGCGTGGTGGGCATCGGGCACGTGGCCGGCATCGCGGCGCGCTGGGGCCACGTGCGCGCCGCCGACATCCCGCCGCTGCTGCAGTAAGTGTATTCCGTATTGCTAGGGCGGGAGCCGTGCCGCATCGTGGGCGTGGTGGGCATCGGGCACGTGGCCGGCATCGCGGCGCGCTGGGGCCACGTGCGCGCCGCCGACATCCCGCCGCTGCTGCAGTAAGTGTATTCCGTATTGCTAGGGCGGGAGCCGTGCCGCATCGTGGGCGTGGTGGGCATCGGGCACGTGGCCGGCATCGCGGCGCGCTGGGGCCACGTGCGCGCCGCCGACATCCCGCCGCTGCTGCAGTAAGTGTATTCCGTATTGCTAGGGCGGGAGCCGTGCCGCATCGTGGGCGTGGTGGGCATCGGGCACGTGGCCGGCATCGCGGCGCGCTGGGGCCACGTGCGCGCCGCCGACATCCCGCCGCTGCTGCAGTAAGTGTATTCCGTATTGCTAGGGCGGGAGCCGTGCCGCATCGTGGGCGTGGTGGGCATCGGGCACGTGGCCGACATCGCGGCGCGCTGGGGCCACGTGCGCGCCGCCAACATCCCGCCGCTGCTGCAGTAAGTGTATTCCGTATTGCTAGGGCGGGAGCCGTGCCGCATCGTGGGCGTGGTGGGCATCGGGCACGTGGCCGGCATCGCGGCGCGCTGGGGCCACGTGCGCGCCGCCGACATCCCGCCGCTGCTGCAGTAAGTGTATTCCGTATTGCTAGGGCGGGAGCCGTGCCGCATCGTGGGCGTGGTGGGCATCGGGCACGTGGCCGGCATCGCGGCGCGCTGGGGCCACGTGCGCGCCGCCGACATCCCGCCGCTGCTGCAGTAAGTGTATTCCGTATTGCTAGGGCGGGAGCCGTGCCGCATCGTGGGCGTGGTGGGCATCGGGCACGTGGCCGGCATCGCGGCGCGCTGGGGCCACGTGCGCGCCGCCGACATCCCGCCGCTGCTGCAGTAAGTGTATTCCGTATTGCTAGGGCGGGAGCCGTGCCGCATCGTGGGCGTGGTGGGCATCGGGCACGTGGCCGGCATCGCGGCGCGCTGGGGCCACGTGCGCGCCGCCGACATCCCGCCGCTGCTGCAGTAAGTGTATTCCGTATTGCTAGGGCGGGAGCCGTGCCGCATCGTGGGCGTGGTGGGCATCGGGCACGTGGCCGGCATCGCGGCGCGCTGGGGCCACGTGCGCGCCGCCGACATCCCGCCGCTGCTGCAGTAAGTGTATTCCGTATTGCTAGGGCGGGAGCCGTGCCGCATCGTGGGCGTGGTGGGCATCGGGCACGTGGCCGGCATCGCGGCGCGCTGGGGCCACGTGCGCGCCGCCGACATCCCGCCGCTGCTGCAGTAAGTGTATTCCGTATTGCTAGGGCGGGAGCCGTGCCGCATCGTGGGCGTGGTGGGCATCGGGCACGTGGCCGGCATCGCGGCGCGCTGGGGCCACGTGCGCGCCGCCGACATCCCGCCGCTGCTGCAGTAAGTGTATTCCGTATTGCTAGGGCGGGAGCCGTGCCGCATCGTGGGCGTGGTGGGCATCGGGCACGTGGCCGGCATCGCGGCGCGCTGGGGCCACGTGCGCGCCGCCGACATCCCGCCGCTGCTGCAGTAAGTGTATTCCGTATTGCTAGGGCGGGAGCCGTGCCGCATCGTGGGCGTGGTGGGCATCGGGCACGTGGCCGGCATCGCGGCGCGCTGGGGCCACGTGCGCGCCGCCGACATCCCGCCGCTGCTGCAGTAAGTGTATTCCGTATTGCTAGGGCGGGAGCCGTGCCGCATCGTGGGCGTGGTGGGCATCGGGCACGTGGCCGGCATCGCGGCGCGCTGGGGCCACGTGCGCGCCGCCGACATCCCGCCGCTGCTGCAGTAAGTGTATTCCGTATTGCTAGGGCGGGAGCCGTGCCGCATCGTGGGCGTGGTGGGCATCGGGCACGTGGCCGGCATCGCGGCGCGCTGGGGCCACGTGCGCGCCGCCGACATCCCGCCGCTGCTGCAGTAAGTGTATTCCGTATTGCTAGGGCGGGAGCCGTGCCGCATCGTGGGCGTGGTGGGCATCGGGCACGTGGCCGGCATCGCGGCGCGCTGGGGCCACGTGCGCGCCGCCGACATCCCGCCGCTGCTGCAGTAAGTGTATTCCGTATTGCTAGGGCGGGAGCCGTGCCGCATCGTGGGCGTGGTGGGCATCGGGCACGTGGCCGGCATCGCGGCGCGCTGGGGCCACGTGCGCGCCGCCGACATCCCGCCGCTGCTGCAGTAAGTGTATTCCGTATTGCTAGGGCGGGAGCCGTGCCGCATCGTGGGCGTGGTGGGCATCGGGCACGTGGCCGGCATCGCGGCGCGCTGGGGCCACGTGCGCGCCGCCGACATCCCGCCGCTGCTGCAGTAAGTGTATTCCGTATTGCTAGGGCGGGAGCCGTGCCGCATCGTGGGCGTGGTGGGCATCGGGCACGTGGCCGGCATCGCGGCGCGCTGGGGCCACGTGCGCGCCGCCGACATCCCGCCGCTGCTGCAGTAAGTGTATTCCGTATTGCTAGGGCGGGAGCCGTGCCGCATCGTGGGCGTGGTGGGCATCGGGCACGTGGCCGGCATCGCGGCGCGCTGGGGCCACGTGCGCGCCGCCGACATCCCGCCGCTGCTGCAGTAAGTGTATTCCGTATTGCTAGGGCGGGAGCCGTGCCGCATCGTGGGCGTGGTGGGCATCGGGCACGTGGCCGGCATCGCGGCGCGCTGGGGCCACGTGCGCGCCGCCGACATCCCGCCGCTGCTGCAGTAAGTGTATTCCGTATTGCTAGGGCGGGAGCCGTGCCGCATCGTGGGCGTGGTGGGCATCGGGCACGTGGCCGGCATCGCGGCGCGCTGGGGCCACGTGCGCGCCGCCGACATCCCGCCGCTGCTGCAGTAAGTGTATTCCGTATTGCTAGGGCGGGAGCCGTGCCGCATCGTGGGCGTGGTGGGCATCGGGCACGTGGCCGGCATCGCGGCGCGCTGGGGCCACGTGCGCGCCGCCGACATCCCGCCGCTGCTGCAGTAAGTGTATTCCGTATTGCTAGGGCGGGAGCCGTGCCGCATCGTGGGCGTGGTGGGCATCGGGCACGTGGCCGGCATCGCGGCGCGCTGGGGCCACGTGCGCGCCGCCGACATCCCGCCGCTGCTGCAGTAAGTGTATTCCGTATTGCTAGGGCGGGAGCCGTGCCGCATCGTGGGCGTGGTGGGCATCGGGCACGTGGCCGGCATCGCGGCGCGCTGGGGCCACGTGCGCGCCGCCGACATCCCGCCGCTGCTGCAGTAAGTGTATTCCGTATTGCTAGGGCGGGAGCCGTGCCGCATCGTGGGCGTGGTGGGCATCGGGCACGTGGCCGGCATCGCGGCGCGCTGGGGCCACGTGCGCGCCGCCGACATCCCGCCGCTGCTGCAGTAAGTGTATTCCGTATTGCTAGGGCGGGAGCCGTGCCGCATCGTGGGCGTGGTGGGCATCGGGCACGTGGCCGGCATCGCGGCGCGCTGGGGCCACGTGCGCGCCGCCGACATCCCGCCGCTGCTGCAGTAAGTGTATTCCGTATTGCTAGGGCGGGAGCCGTGCCGCATCGTGGGCGTGGTGGGCATCGGGCACGTGGCCGGCATCGCGGCGCGCTGGGGCCACGTGCGCGCCGCCGACATCCCGCCGCTGCTGCAGTAAGTGTATTCCGTATTGCTAGGGCGGGAGCCGTGCCGCATCGTGGGCGTGGTGGGCATCGGGCACGTGGCCGGCATCGCGGCGCGCTGGGGCCACGTGCGCGCCGCCGACATCCCGCCGCTGCTGCAGTAAGTGTATTCCGTATTGCTAGGGCGGGAGCCGTGCCGCATCGTGGGCGTGGTGGGCATCGGGCACGTGGCCGGCATCGCGGCGCGCTGGGGCCACGTGCGCGCCGCCGACATCCCGCCGCTGCTGCAGTAAGTGTATTCCGTATTGCTAGGGCGGGAGCCGTGCCGCATCGTGGGCGTGGTGGGCATCGGGCACGTGGCCGGCATCGCGGCGCGCTGGGGCCGCGTGCGCGCCGCCGACATCCCGCCGCTGCTGCAGTGAGCGCCGCGCGCACTCCGCGGACACCTGCGGCGCTAGCCAGCCTCACACGGGGATCACTCAAACCGTCATAACAGATAACTCTAAATGCGTCTCTCACGCCGCCGCCGACGAAGGAGACAGAGAGATAAATGGGTTTAGCTTATCCCCGTGTCTGGCATGCTACGGCCGCTGGGGTCCATTTGTCAAAGCATACTACTCTCTAATAATAATACTAACGTTTCGTTGCATTTTCTCTTCGAGACAAAACACTAGTATAATTGAATTACTATGCTATAAAACATTTAAAATTAAATGCTATTTGACCAATTTGGCAGGGATACATTTCAAATAAATTGAATGCCAAAGTTAGATAAAACTAAAAGTTTTTCTGAATAACATAACTATTAGGAAGATACCATAATTAAAATTAGCGTGTCTGTTTTTTTATACGCGCTTAGAAACAATTTGATGTAATGGAATTCAACGAATAAGGTGTCTTTAGAATCGTCTTTATGTCGCAAATGATAGAATATATCAATAAAAAAACTAAGTTACACCTACAGGTATCAAAATGTAGGATTCCGTATGACAATCCCAAAAATATAACACGTAAGGTCAATATGGCTAATTTCGTCTACGGGGCTATGCCGTCTATTACACACCTGCGTTGAATCTAAGCACAGTACGCCGCTGTCGACTCAGTCGATAAACTAGAAAACCCTGCTGATTTATCGACTGAGTCGACAGCGGCCTACTGTGCTTAGATTCAACGCAGGCGTGTAATAGACGGCATAGCCCCGTAGACGGAATTAGCCACATTGACCTTACATGTTTTTGCAGTATTTTTTTTTATAAGAGTTCCTTACTTGGTTATACAAATGTGACGAATGTGTGCCAGGATCCCGCCGGAGTCGCTGTCGACGCGCGTGCTGCGCGTGACGGTGCGCGCGGCGTGCGTGGGCGCGCTCGTGTACGCCGGCTACCGCCTGCTGCCGCGCCGCTGGCTGCCGTGAGCGCTCGCCCGTGAGTACTGGCTTACCCTGCAGATACTTGAGTACCAGAGTCGAAGCTCCATGGTCATATACACAAGCGTTTCAACCGCGTTAGTCATCAACAACTTTGTTCAAAATTTATTTACAAAATAAATAATATATTATAAAAAAAATATATATGATCGAAAATGTGACGCTAATTGCACCATTTTAGACAATCTTTTGCCAACAATAACGCACGATTAAAAATGCAGGAGAATGCGCGCTATAATAATTAATATCACCATATGATACACTAGGAGCTACTATTTTACATTTTCCCAAAAATTTATTGTAATGTTGCTATTACATTCATAAAGAGAAGCCAGTTTTTTTTCAAAGAAGTTATTCAATTGGATCTGATACAAATCGATTGACAAAAATATTTTCTTTTCAGAATGCCTAATTGGACCATCTCAAACTTATTATCATGATTTTCTGTTTCTTTAGATTAATTGTAAATATCAATAAGATGAAAATTGGCTCATTATTAATCTATTTTATTTAGAAGACTAGGATAGGTGTTTATTGGCCTTTGTTCGCTTTACGACAGATTTTTAAAACGAATCTGTCGTGTAGCGAATGTGTTCTGTCGTAAAGCGAATCTGCCCTAAAGCGAACAAAGGGGGTACGATGATCTGTTTTTAGTATATAATATTGCTGGAACAATACACGCCAGAATTATTGAGACAAGTGAAGATAGCCATAAACGGGCGAAAATTAATTTAGATGAGATAAAAGTCATTACTAAGTCGGATTTTTGCTGGCGTATGTTGACAGTTTTTTCGTACTAGCATAAAACATTGTCTGGTTTCTAGCAAAATACGTACAATTAAGTCATAATCTTCCTAGTTATCAGAAAGAAGCGAAGATTTGTACTTAACTCATCAACTGTCATTTCGCTCCAGCAATAAATCAGACTTTACTAAAATACGTCGAATAGCGTAACATTTGCGATGAGTGAGTTGTCAAACTCGTCTCTATATTTCTGGCGTCGATTGTAAGGGGAATAACGGGGTATGTGGAAGCGCGTTATCTGTGACAAGGACGGCTTTTCTTTAGGAGAATAAAGTCTCCTTTGACAATATGAGCACACGAAATCGAAACGAATACAAACGCAGCTCCTCTTCGAAGTTGGGACCAGTGTCGCCATACGTAAATAAATAAGACGTGCCCTGCGGTTCCTTTAAAGCTCTCGATTTATTTCATTCAAAAGTAATGAATTTATAAAAATGACTTATTTATCGCATTTAAGGTGTAGAAGTTTGGGAGCGTTCAAGTATTACGTAACCAATTGGGGGGGGGGGGGGGGGGGTCTTGTACAACGTTACGATGCATTCCAGAGGCGGGAGGGTACGCGTTACTTAACATTTATTAACCCTTCAGAACTATCGCGTTCTCTCACTCATTTTTGGAATGACCTCTTGAAATTTTACTAGGGGGAAGGGAGGTACAGAAAAACGTTACGGCGTGTTACATGGGGGGGAGGGGGGGGTCAAAAAACTCCAAATATTGCGTTACGTAATACTTGAACGCTCCCTTTATTGTTTTTGGTCGCCTACCCGCTAGCTGAGCTTATTCTACTATAGAGTTTGTTTTAAACAATTAATTAGGACCGCCGTTTGCAAAAGCTTATATTATATATATAGTGATAATCAGCGTTGCACTTTATTTATCGCTACAAATATTTTTGAAACAGTTCTTCCTGAATGATCTTTGCATAATAATACTGATCCAAGTATATCTTCAACTAAATACTGCAATGTCGAGTTGGATTAGGGATAATAGCAGCTTTGTCATTTGTTTTACTAAAATTGGCTGTACCTACAAAATTCTATGAATTGCAGCGTTTCTTTTTTTCCGTTTTGTTTGTCTAATTCCTCTTAGTAGTCTGATTAACATGCAGCCGAAGTGAGCAGGTAGTGGGTATGGAAGTGGGCAGCGCGAGTATGTAAATTAGTCACTTCTGCTGCTCCTGCCGCTGCTATTCGCATTGCCCATGCAACCAAAGCGACCAGAGAAGTGAGCATGGAAGTGGGCAGTGCCAGTATGTAAATGGGTCACTTCTCCTGCTCCTGCCGCTGCTACTCGCGTCGTCTGGTGCGCAGTGAGTCAGGAAGCATCATGTAAACACCCACTGCCTTCGAAAGTAGCATGCGGGAATTCTTTCTGGCAGCGCGAGCGGCAGTGGCAGTGGCTGCATGTAAATGAGGTATACAATACAGATATGTTAGTGCAGGCCGCAAGGGGAATTTCGTTTGCAAAATATGAGGAACGTAGTTTGATGTATTATTCATTGATGTATTCTTAATTTTTTTTTAATGGTCAAAATGTATAGTTTTGACGTTGCAGGTATACCAAACAATAAAATGATGACGTGATAAAAAAATTAGGATTGCAAAACTTAAGGAGCGTCAATAAACCTCGTGGTTTCAATTTGGCATGTTTTGACCCTCCCCCTCCTCCCCTCCCCCTACCCCAAAGAAGGTGTGCTAAAAGGAATGGAACCTAAAAGTTATTTACGTTGTTTTTTGTTCATACTACGTTAAACTAATACCTATGTTAAATGGTTTGGAGATATTTATATTTATTAATAATTATTATAACAAGTCAATTCACATTAATTTAAATACTTAGTACTAATGCTAAGTGAATTATAATATTTTCTCTCTCTTGAGTTACTTTAAAAATGATTCCGCGTGGTCATAGAAGGCCTTCTCGATTACCCATTTTTTAAGTCTCCCTTTAAAAGTGGCAAGACTGAATAATGAATTACTTATGACCAAAACTTGCAGTAGGTAGGACCTGCTCTGTATTTATTACACTTCATCTTCATAAATATAGTAATAATGGTTGACTGGTAGAGAATTCCTTATAGCATTAAGTCCGCCATTTGTACACTCGTGTATTGTGGAAGAAAGTGCACTAATAGTGGTAGTAGCCGATCCTGTAAATCAGCAACTACTCCACATATTTTGCAAACGAAATTCCTCTTGAAGCCCGGTCTATATAGTGATTTAAGGCTTCTTTCTACACACCGAAACCCAGAACGGAAGCGGGCCCGCGTAATTAGTGTCACAGGAACTAACATGGAAGCTTTCACATCAATACGGTAGCCGCGTGGTTACTGGGATGACGGCTTCCATTTTACTTACTGTGTCGCTGCTTATGCGGGCTCGCTTCCGTTCCGGCTTTCGGTGTGTAGTGCCTTTACAAATTATCTATTGTTAAACAATTTAAACATATTCGAAAAAAGAAAAACTATTATAATCTAAAACTATGTGATTAGTTCACTTCAATAAAGGAAAAAAGGAAACGAAAAGCATCACACCCATGTCTTTTGTACAACAACAAATTGCCCTAAATTATAGTTAATTCATTATAGAGAGATGATGATTCTTATTGATATCACCTTTAGAATACTTAAGAGGACTGTGAACCACCGGCAGAAATCACCCTTTTCATACAAAAGGCGTTAACGAATTGCACCCCTTAATTTGACCAATTTTTCATAGGTTGTCAGTCGGAACAAAATCAAAGTGTATACGTTTTTTGAATATTGATTAAAGATCAACAAAGTCAAATAATCGCTGAAATTAGTTTTGTATGAGAATACCAAAACATAAAACTGAATTTATTGATTTTAGTGAAAAAATCAAAACGTATACGTAACGTAACGTATTGTTCAACATCGGTTAATATTCAAGACATGAAAATCGTTATCGCATTTTGTATGAAAAGCCGTAGGTACACACTCCTCTTAAGAAATATTATTTTAGGTAATATGAATTATTGTATTTATTAAGTTTTTTATGAATCTTGTAATTTATTGGGTCAGTATGTTTTATTTCATAATAAATAAATTGATTGCCTCAAATAATGGTCTTCTACTGTTTTAAGTTTGTGTTGTTGTTGTTTTTGTTGAAATAAGATTTAATTTTAAGAAAATTATGATACATGGAAATATACATTTCCTTATATCGGAATTACCATTGCATTTGTTTTATTCAATATAACTTTTTGCACGATTTGTAACCAGCGGCCGTAGCAAGGTTGGATACATAACCCTGTCTTATCTCTCTCTCTCTTTCATCAGAACTAGTGTGAGAAAGATGGACTTAGAGATAAGAAGGCGTTAACTTATCCTCTTGTCAACCTTGCTGGGGCCGAAGGCAGGTTGGTTGTATAAAAAAAAATCACTTTAGGTTGTTGTGGAAACATGCAAGGCTCTTATCTTTAGGGCCTGTTTCACAATGTCCAGGTAAGCCGTTATTTGGCAGATAACGGCGAATTTTGTATGAGTTACTCGACAGATACATTTTACTCGGACATTGTGAAACAGGCCCTTAGTCATTGTAATTTTTGTTTTACGTTGATTTATCTTTGTTGATAAGGACTGTGATAATATAAGAAATTAATGTTAATTCTTTCCATCCATTTGGAACATATGAAAGTAATATTCGTGTATGAATATTTAATGAATACTATTCTTTTCCTTCGATTATCTTGTCACAGTAGTAGTGTATGTTAATTGCGTGGGAAAAATGTACATATATAAAACGTACTTATTAACCCTTATCCGGGTAGAGGCGTTTTATCGACGTCATACTTGTATAAATAATTCCAACCGTAGTAACGTAGTAGATGCAAATTTGATTGTATTTATGTAACAAATAAATGACTTTTAAATGATTCCCTAATAGATAAGTGACAAACATTAAAGTGTGTTTGGATTTTACGTAGCTTATCTATGTGTATTTATAGCTAGGGAGCTGGGTGCCAATATTTCTATATGATTTGTTCGCTTGGCATGGCAGACCTGAATAGTTCGATTAATGACAATGTAAAGAACCACAGAAAAATAGTCTGCCACCATGGTAGCTCTGCGTTTTCAATTGAAAGCGTTTCAATTTTTTTTATAAAAACGGTGTGCTAAATCATTTGTTGGTGTCTGCCTCTTGGATTGATGTTCAGAATCATCCTCAAAACGATGAACATCGAAGAGGCGTCTGCAGGGCTCTGTTTTATAACGGGACGTAGTTGCAGAAATATAAATGAAAAAAGCTATACTAAATCATTTCTTCGTCGTTCTCGTTGCGTCCATTCGATTGATTAGGACTCACAGAATAGAAAAAAAAATTGGCAGACGTGCCAAAAATGCAGGGACATACGACTTCATTTACTGGACCAAATCGATTTGTATTGACAAACTTTCATCCCTATCAATATGAAAGACGAACAAATCATGTACCAAAATGGCACCCAGCTCCCTAACTATAAGGGTTAAAGTTCACCGACCAATTGTTGGTTATCATTATGTACATTTTACTTACGTGATTAACTTAACTAAAGTATAATGCTTTGACTAATTAAACCTAGGGTAGGTATTTTATAGAAATTGAGTGTCAATATTGTATTAGTTTAATTGATATTGTTAATCTCTCGCACACTATTTCACTCCTGTAATATTTAGGGTTGTACATAAATAATGTGAATCTGTTGTTAGTGCGATCTAACGATTTCGCAGCGGATATTAAATCTGAACCTCAGGCGACCCGTTAATACCGCCACAGATGTTAGAAAATTTTGTGTATATTAATTTACCCCGAAATAGTTAGACCCCCTCGAACGGCTCAAACGTTCGATTGTATACTGATGCCTTTATTAATAGACTTTTAAATCATTTTCGTACTATATTTGTCTTGAGCACAGACGCGAGTGACGGATGTGAGTGCCTATGCCGCAGTGTTTAGAATACAGTAATGTAGTCGGCATAAATTGCTGTTTGCGTCAGACACACTGGAATTCGAAGGTTCATCAGGAACTAAATTTTGAAAGAGATTCTCTAGTAAAAAGTACAATGCAATTTTCTTAATGTAGACAATTCTTTTAATGTAGACGGATAAGATAGCATAATCCGCGTATAACATGGGTAGAGAACCAATAGGGATGTTTCCTCGGTAAAAAAAAGGGATTCTAATTAGTCCGTCAGTTAGATTACCAAAAATATTGAACACGTATTTTTTGCTGTATCAAATCAATCAAAATTGACAAAGAGGACGCGCATCAAAGTTCGGGAGTGGGGGCTAAATAATTACGTCACTTAATGGTAAAAAGTGTACAAAGTCGTGACATCACGCGGAACTTCAACGCACTATATCTTCTTTATTTTTGGTTTAATTGACAAAAGAAAAAATATGTGTTCAATTTTTTTTTTAAATGTAAATGACGGAGTAATTCGTTTTTTTTAGGAAACTAGCATATTAGGAGGGGTTCTGTAGTTTTTTGAGAAATATCGTCCGTACCATCGTGGACAAGAATCTTACGGCACAAATGTTTTTTTCTGGTAGGCTAGTCAATAAGGACTTATATTTTGTATCGATACCCTGACAGACACCTCTTTGACTAGCCAAGTCGTATACGACTATAGTCTCGACGGACTTGTGTAAAGACGACTTCAGTCGGTTGGATCCATTTTAGACTAATACGACCCCCGTATCAGTCGGATGGACAAGTGTAATCAAGTGGCATAAATCACATTAGTCCGGTCTTCGTATGTGATTGGGTGATCGTACGGTCTCGACGGACGTGAGTCAAGGTGAAGTCATTGGGTCAGATCCGTTTGACACTGAGGCAACTTCCGTATCAGGCGGACGAACTAGTCTAAATATAAGTAGTCTCGGATTCTTTATAAGATTGATGCAACCATCGTATCAGGCGGACGGACTAGTGTAATTGAGGCATTCATTGTATTTTTGTACACTGATCTGTAAATCGCTTCTGGACAGTTTTTCTATTATAAACAAACATATTTCTGTGTTGATATTAAAAATCTTTGAGTTGAAATACAATATTCGTATTAGTTCCTCAAACACTCGCAACCTAGTTTCCTAAAGCCAAAAATGCTCACATTCAATACACTACCGCATGTCCAGCAGTAGTAATAAATACAGTTTAGTGGCATAATGTTCCCACTGTCATTGCCGATTTGTGAATCAGAGTTTTGCTGTATTATTATTAATTTTCAATGAAATAGACTTTGTTTGAATTATAATTTGACTTTTATTCATGATACAAAGAATATGTTAAGTACTTTATCTTGATGGTCGAAAGGATACAATTTATTATTATTAGCAGGCTACGCAGCTGGTTAATGTAGTTCCAGTCTTCGCCTCCCACCAACTTCATGTTTAAAAGAGGCTTATAAAAGTAGGTAAGACACTAATTGAGGTTTATTTAGGTATCCACTGGCAGTTATATTTCACGTTCGACAAAAATGTTAGTTGACACTTTACAATTTTCAATGACGTTTTAGGCAGTACACAATTTTCAAAAATGGACGAACAATAATAATTTTTTAAAACCGAAATTTAACATCTATCTCAACTGATAGCTTTAATAACATGACGAAATTATTGTGTGACAAAAATCATTGACCAATTATGAGATGATTCGAACATGGATGTTCACCAGGCAGTTGCTGTGGTACTCAACTGAAAATTTTATACAGATAAGGAATAATAAGCATTGTAAGTACGTAGTTAAATCCTAAATGTGCGCCGCACTCTCGGGTCGCACTAATATATTATTAGATTTCGAACGTTTTTACAGCTATTAGTGCAATATTTTCAAGACTGCACTCAAATCAGTCTCTACCGTTACCGTCCTCCGCCACTCTTCTGCAAGATGATCAAAAGGCTACTGTGGTACTCCTCGGCACTGTACACTTCAGCAAACAATCTGTTGAAGATGTTACCCAGGTTAGAACCTGGTGTAGGTAATCCTACACCAATTTATTATTTATATTAGGTACACCACCAATTTCACCACCATCTTACGTGATTGATTAATACTTTTTGTTTTGAAATATATTTTTATCTACACCCATATCATAAAACCTCCATAATGTAATCAAAAACCGTACGAAATGATCACCATTATGTCAACCTGTACTGTAATGTTATTACAGTATCGATTTTAGTATCGTAATGGTCATAACGATACAGATATTAGCTATAGGCCGGCGAGCTGCCGTCGCCGCAGCCGGCGGGGTCCCATCGTCGCCGCAGCCGGAGGGGCCCCATCGTCGCCGGGTCGCCGTTTATAATATGTGTGTAGATAAAGTTATGTATGCAACTCTGCATAATTTAGCCTTAAAACACACGTACGATCTTATTATGAAACTCTCTAAAGCTCGTTTCATAAAACCGCACTAGTGTTTTAAGGCCTATCATTATGCAACCGTTGCATAAACTACTATTATTTACTTCAGATAGTGAACGTGTTAAAACCAAACGGCATTTTAGTGGAGCTATGCCGCCAGCGTGTTTCTTTGCTAGAACTTGATGAGAAGAAGTTCATAGAGGATGCTAAGAACTTTGATTCGAAAAAAATGAAGTGAGTGTAACTTCTGCTTCTCTTGCTATCTTAAACATGCTTTGTTTCACACTGAGTCTTCGGAGGACTTGTCATGAACAGGTTTTCTTTAAGCTCCAATGGTCCTATTTTAGGTAATAATGTTCATTAAAATTTTCACGTTTTTCTATAGAGATGCCATGAAAGGCCAAAACGTTGTTTCTGGCATGTTGCACGCCATGCTCCTAAAAACGTATGCCGACATAGCAAAAGAACTGGGGGTCGCCCCAGGAGGGGAGTTCCGCAGGGCATACCATGAAGTGAGAATTTTCTACTTTTTTAATATCCGTAAAATAAAAATATATTTTCAATTCTTGGAATAGCGCGATTGTTGAATATAACATTTTGTTACCGGATTAACTCGCATGTAATATTTCGAAATAGTTACCTACCTTTCGAAACATGCATCACCTGATTTCTTCTCAGTTGATTCGGTAGCGTGATCGTTTGCACGTCATCCACATTACTAAGTACATGTTAAAATTTTTAGATGAAGAAGATTCCTGGCTGCAAGCTGTTTCTTGGTGATAGACCTATTCAAATAACGATAGCCCGAGCGTTCCAGTCTCTGAGCGTTTACGAACTAGGCCAAGTGATGTTTCATCTCTCGTCATCAAATAAAACGTCAAAGCCATTGGAGTACGTATTTGCATAAGAATTTATACTTAAATGTGAAAGGGTGTTAGTCTGTTTGCTGCTACTGCTGCTGTTTGCGAAATGGAGCTACACCGACGATGATTTTTGCTTAGATATAATTTATGGGCCGGAGAGAGATTTCTTTTTTTAGAGGTAATTTTTTCATTGAAGTAGCGCTTCCGTTTGCTCTAACTCGGTCCTTTCGATGTAAATTCTACTTTAATTGCTACGGTTGTGACGAAGTGGGCTCAAAAACAACTTCATCTTACAGCAAGCATCAGCTAGAACGGTACAAAGATAAAGACTTCGTGCAGGCGCAGTTTGAAGAGATCACGCGCGATGTGCCCGCGTTCAAGAAGATATTCCATGTATTCGTCGACGAACGCGACAAGTGTCTAGCTTATTCATTACAGGAATGTGTCCGTAATGGTGAGTCTTACTCTTTGGAGGGCTTTCTCTAGAGCGGTATGAATTCGACATCGTCACGACTCTAATGCGACAATCGCATTGGATCGGACACTATTTTACGTAAATCGCTCGCGTCTTCTGTTGGTTGACACTTTGACAGCACACAGTGAAGTGTAGAAATTATTTCCAAGCAACCTGTATAACATCTAAAATGACACGTCACCATACAAAATTTAGTCGTCAATACGAAGTAGCGAAGCGACCTGGCTCAGTCAGACGTATCGTATAACGATCGTGGTAATCCCCCAAAGTACATTTTAACGATACCTATGCCATTAAAAACGTTTTATGCATATTAGTGGTGCCGTGTCTTCGTCTGTTTGTATCTATAGATAGCGTCTTATTTGAACTAGATGCTTAGCCTTAGGTATGCACCCTTGATCTTCATAAGAGCTTGTAAAAGCCTTAATTGAATAAAGATAGTTTGACTTTGACTTTGACTTTGACACCTGAACTGCTTGTCAGCTATATTTAATATTGTTTTCATCACACTTGCTCGGAAAGGTGTTTTTATACGCAGGCGTATAGAGCAACTATAGCCGATTTAACTCCTCTATACGCGCCGCCGTCAGCGGGAGTTAGAAACCATACAAAATCCATAACTCCCAAGGGATGGGTTATGGATTTTGTATGGTTTCTAACTCCCATGGGCAGTTATGGATGCCCCAGGTCCGGGGAGATGCGCGCGGCGGAAGGTCTGGCGAGATGCGCACGTCGCCGGTTCCCACCTGATGGTAATTCACGGTGTACAATGGGAATAAAATACATATATATATAGTTTTTTTTTCTAATTTTTATTTCATTTCCTCGCAAATGTGATGAAAAAATTGTGTGTATCACGGGCAGTAAGGGGATAAACTTGAGTCAATTAAAGCCCTCGCCTACGGCATCGGGCTTCTAACAGACTCTTGTTAGTTACCACCTTCTTACGGCCCTAGATGCACAGTGTACTATTTTCTGTTGTATTAAACCCACACCATATGAAATAATGTTAAATTTTTAACTGGTAGTAAGCAAATTTATCCACGGATTGAATATTGGGAACGGGCGTAAAGGCTTCTACACACCTTCCGCGTATCGGAGTGTGAAATCCTTAGACCATGAAAGTAAACTGTCAATTTGCTATCGTAACACCAGTCCTTAGTCTCTTTTTGGTTCCAATTATAGTTATTTATTTTGTTAATTAGTGGCAGAGAATCCTCGCGTGTTGGCTGTCGTGGGAATGGGTCATGTTGACGGCATTATGAAGTATTACGGCACAATGAAACAGGAGGATATCGTACCACTACTTTTGTGAGTGCTTTACTGCTTTAAATGTCTCGTAAGTTGTCACGTGGGTAGTTCGCTTCGTCATCGTAGGTAGACGTCATTTATTTTAAAATCACGGTCGTGCATGCTTCTCTAATTTCCTTTATAATTGATGAATTGCTTATGCTTACAATAAAACACGAAGGATGAACGTACCTACGTAATGTTTAATTTTGTATGGTGATTCACTTAATTTATTTTTAAAGTTAGTGCGACTGTGGTTTTAATGTCTTTATTTTTATTTTCAGTACATAAGTTAAAACTGTCAAGTATTAATTACTCCATAAACCATTTTCGAGCTTCCCAAATCCAAACCATCACAAGGTGAGAAAAATGGATAATTCGAATTTGTTCACTGTAAATTTTTAGATTTTACATGAATGTGTATATTTTAAATTTTAACGTCAAATAGGTACAAATTCAATGTGTAATATTTTATGTATGTAGGTCTTTCCTATTGTATTTTCATAGCTGGGCACAGGACCGTTAATCCGGTAATCGTTAATTAACGAAGTTAACATTTCGAGTAACGTATTAACTTTAAAGTTAACTTTAAAAACGATACTTGTTCAATGAAGTGTGTCGAGTATATCGAAGTAGTCAGGCAAATAGGTTTAATTTTGAGAAAAGCACCTAAAGCCTTTTTATATTTTTTGCAGTGTTCCCCAGCCGCCGTACTACACAGTATTAATAAGGAAAGGTCTAAAATTTACTTTTTACTTTCTGATTTTTTCTTTTTTGTATAGGATGACATTTGGTTAATAAACTTCTATGTCACCTTTGAAATATATGTGTACAAAACCGTATTTAGTTATTTTATTCAAATAAAAAACTCAATAATTATGCACCAATTTACGATTTATCAGTGATGTGTGATTTGTGCCCATGTTCGGGGGTCGAGTGCCGCTCGGGACAAACTATGTTTGGATGTTTTGTTTATGTATTTATCTAAGTAGGTATATTATATAAGTAATCGTATCGTTGTCTAGTAGGTACCCATAGCACAAGAAAACCCTAGTTTGTGAGATAATATTCAAGATAATTATTATTAGTTATTCTTCTTATTATTATTTATTATTATTGCATGTGAAGCCATAATTAAGGCGTAGTTAAGAAAAAGTTCAAAAAGTTCTTCTGTGTTACGAAAATTAGCAATACAATTATATGTCTTATGGCTACAATTAATAAGGTATATAATTGTATGGTCAATTTTCGTAACACAGAGGATTTTTTTAACTTTTTCTTAACAACGCCTTAATTACGTACAATTTTTTTGAAATTCTCCAATGTGTAATAATAATAATAAGAATAACTAATAATACTTACCTACCTTCAACATACATTGAGCTTTGGAGTTTTTTGACCCCCCCCCCCCCCATGTAACGCGCCGTAACGTTTTTCTGTACCCCCCTTCCCGCTAGTAAAATTTCAAGAGGTCATTCCAAAAATGAGAGAGAACGCGATCGTTCTGAAGGGTTAAAAAATGTTAACCCTTTCGGCGCGCATGATGCACATGTGCATCATGGGATTGCAGCCTCGCGCACGCGCATGATGCACATGTGCATCATGGGATTGCAGCCCCGCGCACGCGCATGATGCACATGTGCTTCATGGGATTGCAGCCCCTTGGGCGCGCATGATGCACATGTGCTTCATGACAAAAATTGATGACAACATAGTATTTTGTCCAAATTGCAACAGTTTTTAGGTTGATTGAGATTATTGAGACTATAAATAATTGAGTGTCATATATATATTCTTTTCTTCCTTTGTATTTTCAGAGAAAAATTACTTTGAACTTTAACAATCGATATTACTTATATTAAGTTAGAAATTTTTCTTATTTATTTGATAAACCGTTAGCGTAGTCATCATTATACATTTTAATTTAATTTAATCATCTATATATTTAGATTTTCACTTAAAAATGTCATGATAACCACGGTGCATCATTGCGCCAGAGCGTACCGCATTTATTACCATGCAATTTTAAAATGCAACAAGTACCGTATTTTTCGTATAATATTAGACTTTATTGCGTATGAATGAAAGTACATTTTTCTTAAGTAAGCAACAGAAAATCACATTGGACGGTGTCATGCGGCGTTGACGTTAGTCATTCATTTGTAATTTTTTAAAGTAATGTATATAAACATTCAATATTTCATAGTCGTTTTTGTATATTCTAGAAAGTGGCGGTACACTTGACTTGACTAAGAAATGGTTTATCACGCTACTTATCTCGTTCAGCTACCTGGCGGCGGCCTGTCAAGTCCCGTGACCTTGCATTCCTTGGAGACATACGCTAATTATTAAATTTTCTTATCTTTTCTATTGTTAAGAAAACTTTCACGGAATGCAGGCGACCAATCACGAATTTCGCCGTGCTGAGGTGGGAAGACAAAGGATAGGTAAAGGGTGGGTAATTCATATTAAATACGTACAGTCTTAGTTTATGCCTGTGACTGTGCGTTTGTCTCCTTGCGTCTTGTGAGTGATAATCGGTTGTGATTGTGAATCTTTAACCACTGACCCGGCTATCTTTATCGACCCGAATACTGTACGTAGAACGATGGACCCAGCTTTCTCTATGTACTCGAATTCTGCTAACTCTACGATTGACCCGGCTTTCATAATTTGAAATGTTTTGAAACGTTTTATCAAATGGTCAACTGCCGACCGATAGCAGCAATATGCCAATGCCGCTAGGTAACTACTTGGATTAATTAATTAAATTTTCCAATGTTATTGTCAAATTAATTCAATTAGACTGTTTACCCATTGTTTTTTATTTCATCCAAAATAAACATTTTGTACCTAACTGGTTATTATAAATTGCACATGACACCATTCATTCTCTTGTTGCTCGCGGCAGCGAAATGCGTGTGGTACCGTAGCGCGCAATGATGCACATGGTGCATCATGGCTTTTAGAACAGAAAATTATGTATGTGCGCGCGGGCACATTGCACCGCGCTGTAAGTCGTTCGCGTAGGTGCATTGCAGCGCGCTATGAGGCGGTCGCGCGGGTGGATTGCAGCGCGCTATCACATGCTCGCGCCGAAAGGGTTAAGTAACGCGTAGTTCAAACCCCCTCCCGCCTCTGGAATGCATCGTAACGTTTTACACTTGTACGTTTATAGATCGTCAAAGAAAATATCATCTACTGATGATCAATATAATTATTGTGCAACCAGTTATATTGTAGATCAGAGTGCCTAGCACACTATTTTTTATCGCGCCTATAAAGCATCTGTCACTTTTTAACTAATATGCGGGTGCGAAAGGAACGATGCTTTACGAGTATGTGCGTTAAAAATTAGTTTGCTAAGCCCTCAATACAAAGTGAAGTTATGAGCGCGTTTAAACTACTTCCACACGACACAATTTTATGGCCAATTTGGCTAAATTGGCAATCGAATGGTATAGTCTAGCCGCAAATATGATGCTGGTACCTACCACACGATCGTCCAACACTATCCAACCGTCGATGTGTTGAGGATGGTTCGGACACGTTATCGCGAGTTTTGCTGAGGTTGGCTTGAGATAGGAAAGGTTCGGAGTTGGGGTGTTCGACGATCGTGTGGTACCAGCAATGACCAGCGTTAGGTTGGCTTGAGATCGGAATGGTTCGGAGTTGGGGTGTTGGATGATCGTGTGGTACCAGAATGAAATGCAAGGTCAATTCATCGGTTGGCCGGGACCGCACGATTCGATTGGAACCAATGAAATCAGGTGGTTTGAACGCGATTAGCCAATTTTTGTGTGTAGTCTATGGTGTATGGTGTAGTCTCCATGCAAGCGGAGTGCTTCCATGGGCGTGCTAACATTATAAAAAGCGGCCAAGTGCGAATCGGACTCGCCCATGAAGGGTTCCGTGATTTATGACGTATAAAAAACATACTTACTAGATCTACACGTATGGTTTGATGAAAAAAAATTTTTTTTGAGTTTCAGTTCTAAGTATGGGGAACCCCTAAAATGTATTGTTTTTTTTTTTCTATTTTCGTGTGAAAATCTTAATGCGGTTCACAGAATATATCTACTTACCAAGTTTCAACAGCATAGTTCTTAAAGTTTCGGAAAAAAGTGGCTGTGGCATACGGACGGACAGACAGACAGACAGACAGACATGACGAATCCATAAGTGTTCCGTTTTTTGCCATTTGGCTACGGAACCCTAAAAACACAAGCATAAGCACATTATATTTTAGTTATTTTATAGTTATTATATTTTCTTTTTCTTTTTTCTTCGTCTGCATCTTTTATAGTCACCGCCAAAACCAACCCTATGTTTTGTTTCTTGCTTAAAGGAGGCGTTCTGCCACAAGAAACAAGGCCGTTCAGTAGAAAAAAGAAAATAGAACTATAATTGGCAATCTAATTGTATGTGTGTGTGGACGGCGGATTGTAGGCAATTCAGTCGGCCGATCAAATCGGCCATCTAGTTGGGCGTCTGGAACACACTTTAGGAACATAGCGTTTAGCGGTTGACATGCATGACAGATTGACAGACAGTAGTAGACTGTGGTTATAGTATAATTGATAACCGATTAAACTTTTAACTGCGAGCTAAAAGAAATATTTACGTACGTGTACGCATTGTTTTGGCTCTTACATTCCACTTACATCCTGCCCATCTACAGACTAGCATTTTTATTCACCGATTATAGACCGCTGGGCTCAGGCACTTTGTAAGGTCACGGTCAATGTTTTGTTTACAAATTAAAAGCAAGTCTAACAGCAATGTTTATTGCACTTGTGCTATTATGTATTCTTAATTTTGAAAACGTTTACAATGAAAAAAGTGAATGTGGATGTAATGTTGATCGCACGCATGCCGGAGTCATTCAAAACAAATATTTAGACGGTGCGCTTACAGATGCCGATTACTGTCCATCAGAAAACAAAGATGCATTGGACACAAGTTCTGAGAAAGAGGCTTCCGCTGATATGGTGAATATACCTGGTGGAAAGTACCAATTTGGTACTGATGATATTATGATTGAAGATGATTTGGAAGGTCCTCAAAAGATTGTTAAGTTGAAACCATTCCTTTTGGACAAGTATGAAGTATCTAACAAAGAGTTTATGAAATTCGTTTCATCTACGGATTATAAGACTGAAGCTGAAACTTTTGGAGACAGTTTTGTTTTCATGATTTTTCTTAATAATACATTCAAAGAAGAATTAAAGGATTTTAGAGTAGCGCAGACGCCTTGGTGGTATAAAGTTTATGGAACTACCTGGAGACACCCCATTGGTCCTGATTCTAATATTTCAGGTATTTTAGTGGTTTCTAATACAAAAGGTTCTGTTTTATCACTTAATTATCTTTGTATTTTTTGTCTCTTGTTCATAGCATGTTATAATAAAATTAACATAACATTGAATGATAACCAACATCCAAGTGTTATTAAGTAAATTAATTTAATCCTTTGAACGACACAACATATTTTTTTTTGTGCTATGAATATCACAATATACCATTATACATATATTTTGCGGTAACTAATACCATCATTGAAATCTGCGGCAGTAGGTCTCTTTTTGGGTCTAGGTACTAAGAAATAATTTAGAAGAAAGGATAGGAAGGGGGTTTAAAGTTGGTATGTGAATAACCACATTGAAGCTGTGATGGGTGGCTAGTACTGGATACATATTCAATATCATTGTCTGAAAAAAAATATGCTGTTTCAGAGAAAGTTACAACCTGTGAATATACCAAAAAATTGGGTCCAATTTGAAAGTGTGTTCACTAAATTTGAAAGTCACTAAACTTAGAATAAGAAATGTCTTACCCAATTTTGACAGGTTTGGGCTATAGAAAATCAAATTTGACATTTCATATTTGAAGTTTACGAAATTTTCAATTAAGAGGACATTGTTTCGAATTGGACCCAATGTAAGTAATTAATATTAATAATAATAATATCTTATACTCTCCTCATGTATCACTGGTTCTCGGGCTTTGATACAGATAATTGGTCAATTTAGCATGTAGGGTACTCATTAGTGGGACATAAATATGGAATAATTCTGATTTCTGTCATGTTAGTTTAGTACTGTACTGTGGTACAAATAGGTTGGTGGTACAACCATTTGTACGTGGTTTGTAAGCAAGTGACTGGTTGTGTGCTGATATCCTCTGTATGTGATATTTGCTTATAATCATATGCATTATGTTTCAGACTTGATGGAGCACCCTGTGGTGCATGTGTCATGGCAGGATGCGCGGGCCTATTGCAAATGGCGCGGGGCGCGGCTACCGACGGAGCGCGAATGGGAAGCGGCGTGTCGCGGCGGCGTACGCGGCACCGCATACCCCTGGGGAGACAAGCTCTTGCCTGAACGGAAACACATGTAATACTGCTTAACCTGATTTGGGGTTCACCGACTGATTCGGTTTTGGCGAGGGGTTCTGTTAGTGGTTATGGTCTTACAACGCCTTCAAGTACCCGTAAGAAGACTGAGAACAAACGGCAAAAATCATCCTTTTTATACAAAAAGCGATAACGATATCCATCCCTTAAATGTTAACCGATTTTGACAAATTTTTGATAGGTCGTCAGTCTGAACAAAATGTAGGTCTAAACGTTTTTTTGAATATTGATTAAAGATTTAAAAGATTAAATAATCGCCGAAATTAGTTTTGTATGAGAATACTGAAACCACAATAAAATTAAATTGATTGATTATTGTGAAAAAAGCAAAACGTATAGACCTAGATTTTGTTCTGACTGACAACCTATCAAAAATTGGTCCAGAGAGTGAGTAACTAGTCTTTTTTTTCTCACAAACTGTATTTTTTTACTTTCAGGGCTAACATATGGCAAGGCACGTTTCCTCACTATAATTCAGCAAAAGACGGTTTTATTGGAACCAATCCAGTTAATATGTTTGAACAAAATGGCTTTCGTCTTTACAATATGGCGGGGAATGTTTGGGAGTGGACTGAAGATAACTGGTCCAAAGTTAGTGTAAGTATGACTCAGCAAATGCATTTCAATGAGTTATTTTTGAGTTTAATTTGTTATGGTTTATGATAGAGTCTGACTATGACATACCAATATCTATATTTTTATAATTTTTTATAACTTGTAAAATATATTTCCCTCCGGAACCATCGGTCTACTTTCCCGATCGGTCCACTTTTGCAAACCGTCTACTTTCCCATTTGGTCAACTTGCTTTTCATTATCCATCTACTTCCTGATCAGTCCATTTTCCTGATCTGTCTACTTTCCCGATCGGTCCACTTTTGCAAACCGTCTACTTTCCCATTTGGTCAACTTGCTTTTCCTTATCCGTCTACTTCCTGATCAGTCCATTTTCCTGATCTGTCTACTTACTAAACGGTCCGCTTTCCGTAACTGTCTACTTGCTTCTCTTCATCCCTCTGTCCTTACATTTGGGTCCAAGTGAAAAAGGATTATAAGTCTAGTACAAACTGCAGTATACATTAGTATCCTGTCATTTTAACCCCTTGGCGATTAAGAATTTAAAGAATTAAATTAAAAATTAAATTAAGAACTTAAAGAATTTAAAGGGGGCTCCCAAACAAAAAACCGGACAAGTGCGAGTTAAACTCGCGTGGAGAGGGTTCCGTTCCGTACATGATTATCTGAAATTTACTAGGTTACTTTAAATACCATAGACTTCTTATAGGTTTTCCTGTAATCTATAGGTAAAGATTTATTTCCTGTATTTTTTTCAAAATTTTTGCCCCAGTAGTTTCGGAAATAAGGGGGGGGGGGGGGATGGTCATTTTTCGCCTATTTTCCTGAATAACTTCTAAACTATTTTACATAAAATTCAAAAGAAAATATATTTAAAATTCTCACAATAAGCCCTTTCATTTGATATGTCACACGATATAGGTGGCATAACTTTTTTTATTAATTTTCTAATTTACTCCCTAAAAGACGCCCTGTATAAAATTCATATATTTACGTCACGCGTCCGTGTTGCGGTCACCAACTTACATATGTATACCAAATTTCAACTCAATCGGTCCAGCAGTTTCGAAGCAAATTGGCTGTGACAGACGGACAGACAGACAGACAGACAGACACACGAGTGATCCTATAAGGGTTTAGTTTTTTCCTTTTGAGGTACGGAACCCTAAAAACGTGTTTTTTTTGCCGTTTTTATAGATAATGTTACGGAACCCTACGTGCGCGAGTCTGACTTGCACTTGGCCGGTTTTAAACATTGAAATATTTTTTCAGGAAACTGAAAAAGTGAAAAGGGGTGGTTCCTATCTATGCCACAAGTCTTATTGCTACCGGTACAGGTGCTCAGCCCGATCTCACAACACCAAAGACAGTTCTGCCGGCAATCTCGGATTCCGCTGTGCGAAGTCACTTTAACAGAGGAACTAATAAATAAATGCGCCATTCTTAACAATCGCATATCATACGTAGCATTAAGGGGCCGTCCATTAATCACGTCACCCCCTGGTGATATGTGGTGATGTTTCGGACTAACCCACCCTCCCCCATCCAAGATCACGAGTATTTTTATGGTACAAAGCAACGTAAAAAAAATCCGAATATTCACGCTAAATACAGGCACACTAATCTACTTTAATTCTGGAAAATTAAGCATCGTGATAAAAATGTCCACAGACATTAAGGTTGGAGTGTGTTTCTGATAGGCACGTTCAACAAAAAAAAAATATACACGTGATATTTCACTACACCTTCCCCCTTGTGATATTACGTGATTTTTTCCGGACCCCCTTAGGTATAGGTATACATTCGAATACATACAAAACTTCCAAATAATAAAATGTGTGTCCTCCATTTCGAGTCTTATATTATTGATGACATCAGGGCCTTCAAATATTACAAACTATAACTGTTGCATGGAATAAGGCCGTTATTGCAATAACACTATTGAGTAACATGCGATCGTGCAAAAGCAGCAGTCTCAAATGTGTTGTGCTGCAGTGATCTTGATATTTAAGAACCTAGTTAATATTGAAGCATTACCTAATCTGTATGATATAGACAAAATTTATTTTCTTGCTCTGATGCAATGTAAAAGTCATAAACCTTGCCTTCCTATGAATACTTAATCGAAATTAGTCTTCCAGGTGTATAACGATCAAATATTTTGTACGTAGCTAAACAGATATATCAAATCTATATTGGAATATGTAACTAGATATAATCCCCGGCGCATAAGTTGAACTAAAAAGGCGGCCGTTCGCGAAGGTACAAGTATGGAAAAAGGCGTCACACCTCATACCGCGCCTCAATAGGGACCCAAATAATGATCTGCGCGTGATCTGCGCATTCAAGGTCAAAGTTCAACTTACGTGTCGAAAATTATAAGTAGCTTAATGAAGTAAATTGTAGACGTGTTCTCAGATTGTGCTATTTAAAGATATTAACCTTTTGACCGCCCCAGTCGGCTGCAGCCGTCAGCGGATACAGGGTAAAAAAGTGCCTTGACTTAAAGTTGAAATTCGTGTTACTTCTCAGACATGCCTGGCGGTCAAAAGGTTAAGGGCTGATCAAATTGCGTGACGTGGTCAATCCTGCTCACACCAATTCAGTATAACATAAGGGCATCGCATTCACGCAGGCTTTATCTTATATATTGCATTGGTGTGAGCGGGATAGATCGCGCGCGCTGCTGCCGCACCCTCAATGTGTCCGGGCCTTTATTCCTGTTCAGTGTTGTTTTAATCGTAAAGCATAAAGATTATCTACTATTAAATGCTTGTATTTTATTGCTGCAATGCATAATTCTGAAACGTACAAGTTGGTTACATTGCCATTCGCTCACTCGGGTTTACAAGCGTCTTGTCTGCTAAGTGTGGCTAATGACTCGCCGACATACAAATCTGACGTCAAATATGGAGCCGACGCATTGTGATCTAAACCTACTTATTGTATTTGTATGGCGGCCGTCCACGCCATGAAGCATGTCTGAGCGGAACACGAATTTCAATTTTAAGTCAAGGTTGTGAAGGTCTTTTTACTTTGTATAGCCTGTCACGCATAGTCGACAACGGCGGCCAAAAGGTTAAAGCATACAGAGGTACCCTTTTTCTCTCTTTTTATATTAGAATATATATCTAAATATTCTGTGAATACTTATTTCAAGTGTCTACCTATTGCCGTTATCAATATCGAGCAAAAAATCGCGTTTGTTGTATGGGAGTCCCCTTAAATATTTATTTTATACTGTTTTTTAGTATTTGTTGTTATAGCGGCAACAGAAATATACCGTCTGTGAAAATTTCAACTGTCTAACCATCACGGTTCATGAGATACAGCCTGGTGACTGACGGACAGCGGAGTCTTAGTAATAGGGTCTAATTTCTACCCTTTGGGTACGGAACCCTAAAAATCACTGTTGTATGGGAGCCCTTAACCTTTAACTCTTTGACCGCCACAGTCGGCTGTGGTCGCCGGCAGTTTTCCGTGCCCCTGACGCCACGATATGTCGTGTCGTTGGCACGCTTTTTCGCCGTTAGCCGTGGCGTTCAAAAGGTTAAATATCTATTATATTCTGTTTTTTTAGTATTTGTCATTATAGTGGCAACAGATTTACATCATCTGTGAAAATTTCAACTGTCTACCACGGTTCATGGGATACAGCCTGGTGATTTAACAGAATTTAGCTAGGCAACCCATTTGCGATGTCAGCATATCAACTTTATCACCATTAAATAACAGATGAGGGTATATATCTCTTATACCGGACCTTAGACCATCAGTCCCCCTATATATTAGAAGGTATAGATAATAGGTTGGCAATGAAAACAATGTATTTATTTTACTTATTGTTTATTTGCAATGTCTTTGTATAAAAAGAACAAAACCGGTACAACCGATGATACACATGATTTTATAAATGTTCTATTTAAAGGCGAGCTCGAGCTTTCCTGCTGAAAAATGATTGTTAATAATAGTACCAAACAGCACCTAATAATGTTACAGTAAGTGCAGAACTCAACGGAAGACTAGCAAGACATAAAAGGAAGACTTTGATATACTACAACTATAAAAACCCGTTACTAATTTGATCCTATATACAGATAATTTTGGTAAACCTAAATAAATCATAAATTAATAAAAACAATAAATAACCAACACAACCACTTTAGCGAATTATTTATTAACTAAACCTGCACTGAACATTTGACGTACGAAGTACAGCGTTTGTACTCGAAATTAGATAAAACTCCATGTAAAATATGTGCATTGTAGAATTAAAATTAGCCTTAATAATATTATTTGAACAATATTGCAGACTTATTATAAAAACAAATTTAATTTATCATTCCATTTGCTTAATAAATTGATTTACTCATAATTATATAAAAGATCTTTTCTCTCAATCGCGGTTAACACTATTTAAAAATTAATGTAGGCAAGGTACTCGATTTCATATAATGAAACGCGACAGATCTTATGCAAGCACCAAGCATTGCGTTAACGAAAACAACTGTATGTCACCGCAGAAATTCTCTCAGAGGCCATTCTACAATGCGGCACGTCTATTCGATAAAAGTAGAAAACGCTATGCGATCACAAATCCAACTACTTATATCTTTTATATCGTATAAAATAAAATATACACCGTTTACACCACCTAACCGTATGTACACTAGATATAAATCACATTTAACACTAACCGCTCACGCGTCGGTTCGCTGGGGTAAGTCCGCGCAACCGGCAGTCTTACCGGGGTGTGCCCGCTAGTTCTATCACTAGTCTTAAAGCTAATTGGACTTTGTTTACACGGAATAGAGCTGTTAATAGAGCTAGCGGGTGTGGCCGAGGTGAACTGGAGGCGACCAATCACAGACGAGTACGGCATGCGCGCGCGCGTCAGTTGCCGGCGGGCAGGTGCGTGCGCGCGCGCAGCGCCGGCGCGTGCCCGTTGCTGGAGCTGTAGCCGTTCTTGAGCGCCGCGCCGCCGTTCTTGTACACAGGCGCGGACTGCAGATGCGTCGCGGCCGGCGCGGGCGACGCCGCGCGGACCTGGGGACGTATTGAGTGATGTAGCTGTCACTGTTGCCACTGTACCGGCGCCCACTTGAGTCGAGTGTCAATCAGTAAGGACAGGGTAGTAGAGGAGACGTGGAAGACCGACCTTCACCCATCAGATAACTTGATGAGACATATTTTTTATCAAATATAATTTATTAAAATTTAGGTAGGTAGGTAGGTATATTCTGTGTATTAAAAACTATCAATTGAGATGAAATTAATTCGGTTATGAAAAGATCAGGTGATGAAAGAAAATTGATTAAAATTAAATCAATCAAAAATACCTATGAACATTTTGCGATAGCAAGTTATCCTAGGCATGTTTGTTAATAAATTATATTTGATAATAAATATGTCTCATCAAGTTATCTGATGGGTAAAGGTCGGTCTTCCATGTCTCTTAGACTATGGGCATCGTGGGCGCGGCAGCAGCGTGCGTGATTTTTAGTACAAAATAGATACTAAATACTTCCGTCTAAAGATTAAGATCTTCCAGGCCTCAAGAGTGTAAAGACACATGAGCATCTCTTCATGCATATTAAAATGCTTGATTTAAAATTCCGTATATATGTATGTATACACTTATGCACAATAACAAAAATAAGTTACACTTTAACGTTCTTAAGAATTTGATAAAAAAGTCATAGTTGTTTGGACGAGTGGCTATTATGAGCAGGAACTAAAAACAGGTTTACCACATGATTTAAGTTCAAACAAAAAAGGGTGGTCACCGACTGAACGAACGAACAAGTCTTCCTTGTGTTGAGTTTTTTTTAATAAACTTTGTTTGGAAGCGGCGTACTTACGCGCAAATACGGCAAAAAAATCCTTATCCTTTCCATTTATATTACTTTGTTATACGAGTATATGCGAAAGTGTTTGTTTGTTCCGTTTTCGCGGTCAAACGGTATACCAGATTTCCATAAAAATTGATATTTTATTATATGAAAATCCTTCTCGATCCCGATACCCTAGGATTTTCCGGAATCTTTATGAATCTGTAGATGGCGCTGTCTACCCTGATAAGTCAACGGTAAATCCTTACTAAATTTTTATTATGTTTGTTTTATTGTTGAGAGTGACGGATAGACGTGATATTTTGTACAGCGATAGTTGCAGATCATTTCGGTTTGAGGGCTAAAAACAGTAGCTTCGGAAATTGCAAATTTCGTTTAAACGCCATACACGCCGCCCAATGTAAAAAGAGCGCTATAAAATGTGTGAACGTCAGCGCTCTTTTTACATTGGTTGAGGTATACACTCTAACTGCGTTATGACGTCATATATTAGGTGCATTTTTTTATGGAGCGTTTTTACGAATGGTATGAACTATGACTTTTGAAAGCTTCGTATCTTCAAAAATAAACAACATAATAATGTTTTGCGTACAGTTTGGTTTCTACGCAGCACTTTCCAATAAAACATGAAAAAACAAAGGGACGTTTTGCCTTTAGCTATTAACATAGTTGCTTGAACTAAAATTTAAAAAAGAAATAAAATTAGTAGTATACCTTTTTAGCTTTCCCGTAGGACTGGTTGTAGAAGTCCTTGAAGAGGAAGAAGAACATGACGGCGTGCATGCCGATCCACCATACGAAGGCGCGCGGATAGTCGCACTCGATGAACAGCAGCTGGAACGCGTGCATCATGATGCCTATGAACTGCACCTGGGGAACAACGTCTATTTTAATACTAGTGGCTCCGTGAGCTGTAGACCTGGCGACAAACTTAACTTTGCCGTTGGAAAACTGATATCCCCATACATCGACATAGGTCGGGTCAGTTTACCAACACCGCAAACAAGTGTGTAATTGCAAAAACACCCATATCTCCGCCATCTTGAAAAATTTCGAAAAACGGAATCGGCAAAAAATCTATGTAATTATCGAACTCGCTCACTAAATCTCACGAGAATCGGTTGAGAACTGCGACCTGTAGACGAGAACAAATGGACAGACGCCGGACAGCCGATGGACCTCCGCTGGACATACGAAAGCATTTTTGCCCAAGCTGAAACGGAGAAAAATCGAAATCGAAATCGAATCGAAAAATTATTCAAAAATACACGAGTCAAACTGGTTTTGTCGGAAGCGTTTAAATCGTATCCAAAGAAACGGGTCCTTGTTTAGTAAAACGAACAAAAAACGATTAATCGAAAAAAGGCGTCCATAAGACGTGGGCAGATGAATGCAACTGCCCCATAAATATTGTCTGTAAATACCATAATTATGCCTTCTTGATTGCGGTCTGAAGTTCCTTAAGGGCCAATTTATTGTTGCAATTCTGGCTATCCCCAAAAAAATTACATCTTACATCACTAATGCCGATGTAAACTTTTGAGGATATCCTCGGAATTGCAGTAATAAATTGCCGAAAAACTAGCCTAACTACGTCTATGTGAGCCCTTGCGTGCAACTATTTACTAAAAGACCTAGATAATATAGTAGTTGCGAAACAGTTTGAAGACAACGTCTTATTCTATTAAATTACATGTAAGGTTTATTGTACAAAGATTTTATGATAGTATTCGTTTTCAATTATCTACCAGCGACGGTGAGATCTACAAACGCCCGGGAGTAGTTAAAAAATGGATGCGATGACATTTGTACTCCAATGATTGCTGATGACTATTGCCATAATTTTTCCATATTACAGTGAAAAAATAAATTTGGGTCATTGATACACATTTCGGTTTAAAATTGTCTCTCCTGATTTTTTGGATGGTGACGTTAAGGCACGGGAAACGCAAATTTTATATAAAACCCATTCTTACCATTTGCAGCGCGGTGAGATATTTCTTCCACCATAAGTATTTTCTGAACGAGGGCCCCATAGCAGCCATCATGTAGTAAGTATACATGACGATGTGCACGAACGTGTTGAGGAGGCCGAAAAACGTGGAATGGCCGCCCGGCGTGAACTTGACGCCGAACCACACCGACATCGGCATCACGCCGTGGTGGATCACGTGCAGCGTCGACACGTGGTCGTACTTCTTACGCATCACGAAGAAGATCTGAGGAACACTGGCTATTAAAAAATGGAAATTAACCTTTTGTGTAATCCAAATGTATAGAAAACGGCATATCGTGGCGTAAACTGCCGATGGACACAGCCGACTGTGGCGGTCAAAGGGGTTAAAATAGGTTTTGCTCGTGATTTCATTTTTAAGAAGTGTTTTTGCCGACGGTACTCATTCATTGGGGCCAATTCAGTGTGTCTCGTAAATTTAAAATCCCCTAAACTTAAAATAAGAAAAGTCAAACTCGATTTTGTATAGCACCAAGCGGTCAAAATCGAGTTTGAGGTATTTCATTACAAGTTTAGCGACTTTTAAATTTAGCGAACACACTTTCGAAGTGGCCCCATTGTCTTCGGAATTAGATTAACGAAGTAATAAGCTTTCCTTCTCGCGTTAAGTTTTTTTAGGAGCTGCCTAGAAGCAGGTAGAAGCGTTGTACTTACACATATTATTTTTCTAGAAAAAATAAATTAATAACTTGCATTTAAGGTTCATTACTACACATCACATTGACGTGTAGCGTAACATTTGGGATAAATATATTATGTTTGACTATAATGGGCAAAAGGCATTATTTATAAAAATTAAGCTATTATTAAATAACATGCACTTACCGTGTCAAAGAATTCTGTGAACTTGGAGAAGTAGTACCACCAGCAAGCGTGTACCATCTGTAAATTGTTTACAAACATTATTAAACCTCCATAGCTTAATCTCGCTGGTAGAAGATATTATTATGATTGTAATAAAAGCAAAAAACATTCTATACCTTAGAGGTACAAAGAAGTAAATCTCCATTCATGGCTTAACCTTTTGAACGCCGTGGCTGTATGCAAGAAAGCGTGCCCCGGACGCTGAGTGACGGCTGTAGCCGACAAAATGAATGGAATGTCGTAGCGCCAGGGGCACTGAAATCTGCTGACGGCTACAGCCGACTGTGGCGTTCAAAAGGTTATCGCATATGTACATACAATTAGATGAATTGTCATTGAGAGTTTTGTAAAGACACCAGCGGCCCAAGCAAGCTTGACACAAGGACAAGTTAAACCGTCTTATCTCTAAGTGCGTCTCTCTCACACTAGTGCCGACGAAAGAGATAGTCGGAGAGATAAACGGGTTTAACTTCACCCCGTGTCTGGCATGCTAGGGTCGCTGAGGGCTGAGCACACTAGCTTTTATCGTGGACATTAACCTTTTGACCGCCAAGCATGTCTGAGAAGTAACACGAATTTCAACTTTAAGTCAAGGTAATGAAGGCTGACGGCTGCAGCCGACTGTGGCGGTCAAAAGATTAAGCATGTGTCATCTGTCACTTTTCAACTAATATGTGGTTGCGAAAGGTACGAATACGTTATGTGCGCGATAAAAACCAGTGTCCTAAGGGGGCAGAGGATCTAGCACACTAGCTTTTGTCGTGCGCATAAAGCATATTTCTGTCCCTTTCTAACCAATCGGCGGGTGCGAAAGGGACGAATGCTTCATGTGCGCGATAAAAATTGTGTGTGTGTGAAACGAGGGCTGAAGAATAAGCAATTATTAGTAACAAGATGAAGAAGTGCGTGCATTTCGGCAAGCCTTTGTGCAAGTGATATGAAATAGTGATAAAAAATGATGAAAGTGAAGGGCAGATCCAAGCACCAATTGGGGAAAATGTATGTAACTATAATCAAGTCGTATTTGTTTGGTTTGCTCCTTGATTTACCGTTAGAGGAATGCCTAGCAAGGTCCAATTTAAGGTGAGTAGCTTGAGATATTCCTGATAAAAATAACTACATTTTGTTATGTTCAAAAGTGGAGTTTCTGCCCAAGTTGATCTGAGAGTGGGGTGAAACTGGTAAAAGGTGCGCTGCAGAAACTCAATTGATCAATTATTCTTAATAAGCATTCCTCTCATCCACATAAAATACGTGCAACATACAAAATAATACCTAGAATTGTATTAGAACATGATAACGTTTGAAATTGGGGATAAAAAATTAAAAGAGGGTACGATTTTAGAAAGAGAATTACCAACATCGTATAGTTTTATAAAGGCTTGAAAAATAATTTATGATGTTGAAAACGGACAAGGTGTGGAAGCGACAGACGTTATGATTAAAGTTGTAGTTATTTGTCTAATAGGGAAGAGGAATTTGATAGGTAAGATAATAAACGTTTGAATTGGTAAATCACCCTCATTGTTTGTGGATGTTTGGAGTAGTCGACCGGCTGACATTGATAGTTATACCTGCCTGTGAACCATCCCGACATCCCGATCTGAAACAATACACCGACACCTGGCCCTGTGTTACATGTATAAGTATTTACATCTTCTTCGTTTTTAGCTGAACGTCGCTACATGCCATCATCACGGTCGGGATAATCAACTCTTAAAGTGCAGTTACATGAGCAACTTTTTACGGCAATGTGTGGCCGGCAACTATAGGCATCTTCCTCTAACGTACGAAGTTAGACAACTATAGTTGCCGGCTATAAATTGCCGTGAAAAGTTGCTCGTGTAACTGCATTTTTACGCATGTTAGTGTGCAGTCTAATTAACTTTTAATAACTTTCCCGTAATCCTCATGACGCATGCCGACGCCGTTAACGAGGTATAGCTCTAGCCGGAGGTTCTAGTCAAGATAGAATTTGGTATGTAATATAAATATATCGAAAATGTTTCAGGGTATCTTCTCAGTCAACCAAAGAAATTTAAGTATAATTTTGTCGCGCTTGAATCAACAACCACGACACGACAAGCGGTTCCAACTATTTTAATGTAGTAATACGGCTGGTCATTGTTTAAACAAAATACAGTCTTAAAATCTTTGGCAAACAGAGGGCATCCCGTTTCAGCATTACGAATTCTGTAGAGTCGGCGTGCGTCACAGAATTTATAGACTCGTCAACATTTAGGGTGGCTTGCACCAAAATCTTAAATCTGGTCAAGTCGTTAAACCTGATTTAAACGCTTGGTTCCCTACATTGTGACACAACTAAACCGTACTTAAGACTAAAACTAGATTTTTCTTTTTGGTGCAAGTGGCCCTTAGCACTTAACTAAAGTTAGTGGTTTGATACCATTGCCATACCACTATTCTAGACTAGTACTAATTCAATTATCCTCAAAATAATGTATATATACAGTGAGTTTGGGTTAGTTGTACGTTCACTCCCTCGTGTCGGAACGGCAGTAGCATCACTTACTCTAGTAGCTATTGGATTGTCCGAGTAGTCCACGGGCTGGCACCTTAAACTGTAATACTGCAGCCAGCCTCCCATGAAGCACTGGCCATGGGTATTTCAAATTATATTATCGTTTATATTGTATATAAAGTAAATAAAAACTCAATAACCTGAATCATTGACAATATAATGTTCTTATCATTTGCCGACCAGCCGTATGATACCGATCATAAGATATTAACTAAAATATATGAAATATATTCCTATTGATCTCTAAAGTATTATAAAAATTTTATTATTTAGATACACGAAAAGTGGCAGACTAAAGTTATAAGGTAAATGAACTTGTAATAATAAATGCGTGTTAAAAAAAGTTGGTGCCAGCAAAAGCAAAACTGGTCCGAATCTCTCGGCTGCGCTAAAGAAAGGGGCGATTCTGCAAGTTCTACAAACACACACTTTTACATGAACAGCCAATGTTTTACCTAGAAGGTGCCTTTATACTTCGTAAAAATACGAAACTGCTTCAGGGCAGATCGAGTTTATTCTCGTACGACGTACGGTGTCATGAGACCGGTCAGCAGATCATGGTTAAATTAATTAAAATGGCTCCGTATTTTAGATTTTGTATAGACTCACCTTACTTACCAAATTTAAATATTTGAATGAATGCTAAAATATCGCAATAAAAAACCTATAAAATCAAGAGATCCCAAATGACAGCTGTAGCAATCGGTCGGGACCTTACTACCGACCTAACTTAATGTGAGTCATATTCATGACATAATTTTAGAGGCGATTTAGACCGAAAGGAAGAACTGACATTTATTTGATTGCCACATTTTGCAAAAAGACTCACAATGAGAGCTAATAAAGGTTTTTGTTCTTTACTTTTGTGACTATTATGTTTTTTTATATTTTAACTATTATACCTACTTCATCTATAAGTGTGTTTTCCTGTAATGTATTGGTAAAGAACTATTTTCTGTACTTTAAAAAAAATTAAGCCCAGTAGTTTGGGAGATAAGCGGCGATGGTAAATTTTCGCGTATATATTTCTAAATAACTTCCAAACAATTTAGATTCAAATTCAATAAAAATAATATTTAAAATTCTCACAACGAGCCCTTTCATTTGATATGTCACACAATATAGTTTGCGTAACTTTTTTTTTAATTTTCTTATTCCCCCCCCCCCCCCCCCCCCCAAAGTTGTCCCCATGTTTAAAATTCGTTTATTTACGTTACGCGTTCGTGTTGCGGTCACTGACTTACATATGTGTAACAAATTTCAACTCAATCGGTCCAGTAGTTTCGGAGCAAATTGGCTGTGACAGACGGACAGACAGACAGACAGACACACGAGTATGTGTGCCATAAGGGTTTCGTTTTTTCCTTTTGAGGTACGGAACCCTAGAAAGTACAAACAATAAAGTATCACTTTTCATTGGGATCTGTATATAAATCATCACAATTGAAATAATTACTACTTATAATTTAATTGATGTGTAATTTGTTTTCATGTGGTATAGGTATCGCCACGAGAGTTGAGGTCACGCACACCGCGGCACGTCATGTGTGGACAAGACAATTTCGTTCGAATTTTCATATTTGTGTTTTGTTTTGTATGGCATTGTGTACTTGTGTGTGTAATCTAATCATTCACCTCAACTCTCGTGGCGATACCTATAGTAAGCTCGGAGATAATCAGCGAAATAACTTGGTACACTGACATTTATTAGCCACTTATTTCGCGAACAGGTGTCGACAATCTGACATAAGTATTTGTCGTGTGTTATATGGAAAATTTGACAATTATGTCAGAAAGTCGGCACCTGTTTCGTTCGTAAAATGGTCAAAGCAACAACTGTCATCATAGTACTATGACAAAATAACAAACTCCATACAGTAATTAGAGCCCTACGTAGAACAATAGCATTGAGCAAGTTAACTATTAGCTGAATATGGGAACCTAGGTTAATGATAGGGACCATCATACATTTGTTATCTAAGTCATTGTACAGTTCATTTAAATAATGATAACTTTAGACTGGCTTTACAAATGGGAAAAGAAATCCCATGTGTACCATTTACAGCTATAATAAGATTAAAAAATATATATATAATCGAATGATTTTATCTTGAATATTGAAAGAACACAGATTTTTCACTATAATATGCCCCTTTGATTTTTTGCCCCTAACACTATAGCCTAATGACCCTTATGTACATACAAAACATAAATTCAAACAAATTGACTTAAAAAATATATTGTGCAATTTCAAATGCAAAGTCAAGATAGTCTTACCTCGTAAAACAGCCACGTGCTGAACAGTACTTGTAAAAAGTTGTAAACTACTAATATATTTCCTAAATTGTATGGTTTCCGGTTTTCCATAAACCTTGGTCCTAGAACCTGAAATAAAGAAATAGTAACACATTATTACTAAAAAGCTAAGGGTTAACTATTGTAATAAGTACATAGGTATTCATTATTTAAAATTACTATACCTTGACTAGATAAACATAGCTTAAACATAATATTAATGTAGGTAACGGGGAACTCATCAGGAACCATGGATTTGTCCGTGAATCTGAGAATAAAACATATAAAGTTAAATGATAAACAAATTCTCTTAGGCAAGACAAGCAATATTCATTGCACAGCACATATTCATTTATTAATAATATCAATAATAATAATATAAATTTTAATTTATTTTTGGCATTCAATTATTTAAAAAAAACATGTTTGAAATCACATAATAATCAATTTTCATGTCATGTTTCTATTCTGTTGTTTAAAGCCTTAAAACTCTTCACCCAGAGTTTTAAGTGTTTTGGCAAGGCACTTTTTGCATGGATTAAAATAATCATGCAATGGAAGAGCATAAGTTGTTAACTTTTGTAAATGAAAAGACATTTTCATGCTATATGCAATGACCTATTTAGTAGTAAACTTTTATCTTAAGATATTTTACCAGGTGCTTAGTATAAATTAAAAAAGCACCTGTGACACAGCATATAAAACTTTCAGTTAAATAAAATTTAAATGAATTATGTTCATTAATGGTATATTTCTAATAACATAAATAGATCTTAAAGTTATATTGAAATAAATGATAAATTAATATCTTACTGGTGTCCCTGACTAATCTGAATATTTAAAATCACACTACACTACTATCTCATACGACAGACTTTTAATAGGTCATCCTTAAATAGATGCTGTCATACCTAACACAAGGAGTACCCTGTTAATTTTAGGAGCAGTATCATACAGTGTTATAGGTGTACAATTAGTGTTTTTAACATTATAGCTTAGCTTTGCGCTTTGGATGTATTTACTTAAGAAATTCTATGAGGATACTCATATAATTTAAATATCAGAAAATAAGACAAAATTGTAAAAATTGGTTACTCTTTTTTAAAAGTGACACCAGGCAATAAAACGTGATGCTATAATTAAAAATTATATTGACTAGCGTTTTTAAAATTATATGTTAAAAAATATACTTATAGGACAAAAAACAGTTTAAATTTTAGCAAATTAAATTTATATTTTGTCAAATAAATGGTTATGTAAATAAAAAATCCTCCACTCACCTCCATATTTGTCCATAAAATTATGCATATGGTCTATATATTCTAATATTAGCGCCATTTCGTTGGTAACTGCAAATCGAAATAAAACAATATTAAGAAACTGTAGGTGTCGACAGTCAATTATTTAAACAAGGCTTTTTTATGTAGGTGGAGTCGATGCTAGTGATTTGACTGGCTAGGTTAGTGTACCTTTTAAGCTAAAGTTGACAGAACGAGTGTCTGGTTCTTCGTTATAATAAAAATTGCACGTGAAATACAACTGTTTAATAAATATTTACGTTTATTTTGCACAAATGGTAGCAATATAAGGAATTTTAATAAAAAACATCGCTGAAGCTGCCCAACCAGTTAGAATTTTAGATTTGACAAGTGATAACCAAAATTGCCACAGTACAAAATAAAAGTATGTATGTGGGTAACCAAACCAAGTAGCAAATTTTTAACCTGTTCGCTCTGTTACATAGTTAATTGAATAATAAAAATTATAAAAATTACCGATGAAAGGCGGTTTAGCAATCGGAAAAATGAATTGAGCCTAAAACGTCAAATGATAAGTATGTAGAACTTGTATCCCGGGTACGGGCATTCGATGGGATGGTCACCCGTTCATATCGGGCCGTGATGACCGACCGTTGCCGGTATAACTCAAGTCAACAGTGCCCGGCAATTTCAAAGTTTTCATACCAGGTTAAGTGGTTTTTTTTCCGAGTTTTTGCACTGGATAAATATTTACTTTTGTCTACCTACTTATTATTATCAAAGGCGGTGCCGCCCTAACTTGATGTTCAAATTTATTATTTTTTATTTTTTAATTATAATAAAAAAGAACAAGATGGAGGCCTTTAGAAAAAATAAGGATACCTACTATAAAATAGACACTCTCTAGTGCGAAAACCCAGGCAGAAAAAATTGCACAAACTTTGTACAAAGAGGGCCAGCGGCCCTAACGTGCATGACACAAAGATAAGATAGACCGTCTTATCTCTAAGTGCATCTCTCTCACACTAGTACCGACGAAAGAGATAGCCATAGAGATAAACGGGTTTAAGTTATCTTTGTGGTATGCATGTTAGGGCCGCTGGGGGAACGCTTCACCTTATGTCAGCGAGGTGAGTTGACACGAGGATAAGTAAACACCGTATTATCTTTAGGAACATCTCTTTCACACTAGTGCCGCCGAAAGAGATAGTCAGAGAGATGAGTCGGGATTAAGTTCCCCGTCTCAACCTTACTAGGCAGGTACAGCGTAGGTAATGTATTTTTAGAGAACAATGTATCTTGATATTCAAGTAAATACTTAAAACGTTTTAAGATCATTTAAAATTATTTAAAAAGGGAGTTAAATAATTGAATGAGGATTTACTAACCTTATAATTAAAACTGTCGAGGCAACTTTCAAAATTACTGCGCGCACCGGCAGGCACACTTGATTTCTGTGGACAAAAATGATTAACTGTAAACATTTATTATCAACAAAATCATTAGGTTATTATCAATGGGTACATAATGATCCGCAATTAAGCCAATAATCCTATTACATTAATGTTTACGGAATATCCGATTACTTATCTAATTATCTATTGATTGTGCTATGTGGTTGATGTTTTTAAATATTGCATTATGATGGTTTGACAAGTTACTTGGTATGCATACCTACCTAACAATAACAACGATAATGGCATCTGTGTATTTAGATAGGTCTGTCTCTGCCTCATGTTATTCCGGTGGGAATTTTTGATTTAACAGTTGTTAAAACAACTGTGATTGGGTAACACGGCAAATACAGAAAATTCGAATTCGTGGTGTTCAATCAATCCTTAATCCTTATTTTTGGAAGTGAAAACAGCGTAAGAAATTCATGAATGGATTTGATCTGTACATTGGACGACTCAAGTCCTTCCTACGAGACTGTGTGGCGTTCGGTTAATGAGTTTAAGCGTGGCAGAACAAGGATTGAAGATGCACCATGTCTTGAAACTCCAGAATAGCGGTGTATGACGCCCGAAATCAACACGGGTTTAGCCGATAGACGAGTGACAGAACACTAATTAGCAGCCACAAGTATCTCAACTGAGCGGGTTCATTTCATTTTGCAGAATTGGTCATCAAAACTTTTTGCAAGATGGGTGCCACGTCACTCTCTCCAGAAATCCAAAAGCAGAAGCATATTCGCATGCATCTTCGGCTGACAATTTGAGCAAGTGTTTGAGAAGAATCTATTCGAGGTTATTTGTCATTTTGTGACAATGGACGAAACCTGAACAACAACAGCGGCCTTAACATGAATGACACAAAGATAAGATACACCGTCTTATCTCTAAGCGCGTCTCTCTCACACTAGTGCCGACGAAAGAGACAGTCAGAGATAAACGGGTTTAATTTATCTTTGTGTCATTCATGTTAGGGCCGCTGGCAAGAGTAAGACAATGGATTGGTCATGGTGAGTCAGCTCCAAAGAAGGTGTAATGCCGTTCCGTCCGCTGCAAAGGCGATGGCGTCAGTCTTTTGGGAGGCAAAATAATTAGCTTGCGTCACTTTTGGATAGATTAAAAGCGACAGTAGTGGAGAAACGTCAGTCCGGGGATTTCCTAAAAAGGAGGTGTTTTACTATGCCATTGCGCTGGTGCATTTAAGCCTTGTCGCTGTACAAAAATTGTCCGAGCTGCGATTTGAACTATTTCTCCAACCTCCTATACCAGATTTAGCACTCTCACTCTATCACCTATTCCAAAGACTCTATTTTCTTGCGTCAAGGCGAAAATTTAAATCAAATGAAGAGGTCATACCTACAGGGGCCCTAAAATGCAAGACACATGGATAAGTTAAACCGTCTTATCTCTAAGTGCGTCTCTCTCACACTAGTGCCGACGAAAGAGATAGTCATAGAGATAAACGGGTTTAACTTATCTTTGTGTCTTGCATGTTAGGGGTCATACGGAATAAAATATAAAGTATCTACCTAATAAAAATTGACAATTAGATATTACATTTTATCTCTAGGTATCTAAAAATTGTTACATATAATTTTCATTGGGCTCGAGATAGGTAGCTTTTTAATCGGTCTCAAGCAACGCGTAAATACTTATAATTAATTGGTTCATACATTATGTAAACCTACTTACCTAACTAAATTCCTACACGAAAAAGGTCAGGCAGGTCATTGTCAAACTTGAAGATACGGAGTTTACTTGGCCTTATAAAACACAATATTATTAGGTAACAAACATTTAAGTACGTACCTATATCGATAAAAATATAAGAAGCTTATGTCATTATTACTATTTATTAGACTAAGACCACACAATTACTGCAAATGGCAGTAATGAATGTAAACAAATCGTGCGACTAGATTCTCCTATACACTTAAAAATTCATTTTTTTTATTTAGGTGCAGTTTTGAACGGCTTGATGTTGACACAATATGTTGTTGACATTTAAAGTAAATACTTGTGTTGAGATGGTCATTAGTACCGACCAGGTAATCAAGTTTTTTTTCGTACTATGTTTTTGCTACTAAGCGGAAAATGCTGCCACTCACTACGAGCTTAACGCGTAGCGATACGCGGCTTTCAAAGTATTGACCTGCGGCCCTAACATGCATGCCAAAAAGGTAAATTAAACCCGTTTATCTCTATGACTATCTCTTTCGTCGGCACTAGTGTGAGAGAGACGCACTTAGAGGTAAGACGGTCTATCTTATCTTTGTGTCATTCATGGTAGGGCCGCAGTGGGAATATCTTTTTTCTCCAAGAATTATGACAGTATCATTTGATGGTTAGTAGTTTGAGTCGTGTGCCATTAACTATTTTGTTGAATGACTATTACTATTTATGTAATGTATATCAGTAGGTACTTCAGGATGTTATGAAGACTCTTCGAATTGGCGTATTTAAATTAATACATTATCGCGATTTAAGTAATTGATTTCTTACAAGTCATCCGCAAAATGAGGTCACCTCCAATGTGGAAACTAAACGTTGAATTTAATCAATCGTAATCTAAATATCTTGTGGTATGTGAAACACAGACAGGTAATGAGTTTTATGGCCGTTTATTCGTCGGTGTCTTGTAAAAGGGAACCTCAGTACATTAAACAATGTACTGCGGCCCTAACATGCATGCCACAAAGATAAATTAGAACCGTTTATCTCTATGACTATCTTTTTCGTCGGCACTAGTGTGAGAGAGATGCACTTAGAGATAAACGGTTCTAATTTATCTTTGTGCCATGCATGTTGAGGCCGCTGAGGTTCCCTTTTACAGGTATATAGATTTGTCTCTTTTATCAAACACCGTGACGACGTGAAGGAAGGATTCTTGCAGAGCACTGATATATCGTTTGCCAGTCAATTGACATAAAAAAAAAAAACATTTTAATCCTCTTAGGGGTTGCAGGTGGATGTCTTCACCCAGATCAAGTTATTTTTATTGGCAAAATGACAAAGAAACTCGGTAAAGCAAGTAGAACCAATTCTTACTCTCGTGAATTTCTTTCATAAATATATCTTTATTTCGGGTTTGTCATATGTATAACTCCATTTCAATTGCAAACCTATTTTCTATTTACGAACATGACAGCCCCCCACTGCTCGCGTACTGTCGCTATACTGTACTGTATATATGTACTGCGCCTCTATTCGGGAACGCTAAGTGATTCTGTAGCGACTCGTAAGCCAGATTTCTCATTCCACTCTTCCGCACGACGCGAAATGCGTAAGAGCGAGATGAGAGATCTGGCTTACGAGTCGCTACAGAATCACTTAGCGTTCCCGAATGAGGCGCCTGTACTGTGTATAGTTACACCATTGTTATGATATGCTCTTTCAACACTCATTCAACGTACGGTACGATACTCCATAGTGATATTGATACAATACGCAGGGCCGTCTCACTGTGATATTATATTTAACGTTAAAGATCGTAATTCAACTTTTCTAAAATCTCAGATTTATTTATTCCTTGAATATTAATTGTTATTTAGTCGGTTATATATTGTTTTTTTTTTCAGTTTGTATTTTGGGTAGATAATTCCGACTTACTTTATTTAAATGGCATACCTATTTTATAAGTTCCTTGAATAGTAACTGTCATTTAGTGTACCCACTGAAGAATTTCTTTTTAATTTGTCTTATTGATTAGACAATTCCGACCTACTTTGAGCGTCTAGTTCAATCTTGATGATAACGTAACTATTGTCGTCGTAGCCTACGAACCAGTCGGGTAATGCTCAGTTTCGGGTACCGTAGCTATAATAAATCCGAAAACCATAAGTTTAGTTATATTTCTGCGGCCCTAACATGCATGCCACAAAGATAAATTAGAACCGTTTATCTCTATGACTATCTCTTTCCTCGGCACTAGTGTGAGAGAGACGCACTTAGAGATAAACGGTTCTAATTTATGTTTGTGCCATGCATGTTAGGGCCGCTGTTACTTGATATGATTTTCATTAGGTGAGAACAAGTTAGTAGCCTATAACTCATGAAGCTTACTTATATAGTCGTGATGGTTTTCCGTTTTATTTCGTTAGCTTTCACTTGAGATATTTTTCAGATGGGGGAGGCGTTAGGTAGTCCAACAAAAATGACACCTTTAGAGCTCAATATTTCCTAAACGGTTCCCCAAATCTAAAAAAATGGTTAAACGTTTTTGAAAGAGCTATAGTTGAGCTAGCTGGTTGCATGAAGATAAAAAAAAACACATTTGCTTTAGGTGTATGGGAGCTACCATAAAAAAACATTTTTTCACTAATTTTATACTTTATATGCGTGCACGGGGTCATATCCTATACTTGTACACAATTTGAGCTTTGTAACTTTAGTAGTCTTCGAAAAAAAGTGGCTGTGACATACGGACGGCCAGATGGAAATACCGAAATTATAAAGGTTTTTTTATTTGACTACGGAACCCTTAAAGTGACAAGAGAAATTGATTCCTAAAACTCAACCTGTACCATGCTGAATTATAACGTGAGGTAATATTTAGATAACTTAAAATTGACGAATCAGTCTAATTAAAAAGTTGTTAAGTATCTTGAATGTTTCAAAATGAGGTATAAATTAATTAGGTAAGCATTATGTTACCAGCATTAAAATAATATTCCGACATAATTATTTAGAAGTAAAACAAAATTTAAGTGGCACGAGTAAAACGTATACATTTTTAAAATATACTGTTGTTAATGTTGAAGTACACGGACAGCTAAATAAGACAATTTGGGAGCCCATTTAAAATTGAATGTGTTAAAATACCTATGTTGAAATACTTGAAATTATAAGAGGGGTTTTGGCAGGTTACCTACAATTTGTACTTACCGCGCGGTCGATTCTGACTCAAATGAAATCAAACGCGAACTTGTCTTATCACTTCGCACGATAACTACTATCCTTCAGTGGATACACCGTCAGAAATCACTAACTCAATACATCAACGCATGATCATGAAAATTACTGGCCACTCACATCAAGTCATATAAAATCAAAAGTGATATCGTCTGATATATTGTTTTGACGAGACGTCGCGTCGTCACGTCCGACGGGCACCTTAGCATTGAGACTATTTCCAACAGCGGAGTACCTCCAACACGTTGTTCTTATCAGCTTATCAACAAAACGTGTTCCGGGTGTCTCGTGATGCAAACGTATTTGCACGTCTGTCACATCAGCAAGAAATAATCACGCCCTCAATGCTAACTGCTTTTTATCTTCCAAATGTGATTCACAGATAACAAGTAATTAAGACTTTATACTTTGATTTATCAGGCCCTGACGGAGTACGTTATGTGCGTTTTGGACTGTTCTTATAATGTAGGTCTCGATCGATGATTATCATTAGATAAGACAACCCGACGAAAGAAGAAATTTTGTTCAATTTTTAGTTCGTTGACAACTTTAATTTAGGTTAGGCTTGCAAAGAAGTTTTTAAGAATATCTTAAACATTGTTTGTAAAAAAATTATCTATTTGCAAAATAAATATATTAAGAGCAATAAGTGCCTCTGATTAATTTTTTCAGTGATTAAAGATAGACCGCTGTATTTTCGCATTTTCATGAACTTTGCAAAAATTCAGAGTAACCATACAAAATAACTTGACCAGCGCCTCTATTTCATATTGCTTCGATAGATATCGCGTGTATGGTTTACCTAACAATGCGGCTGCCTTTGCTATTAACCTTTTGGCCGCCAAGTATGTCTGAGAAGTGACACGAATTTCAACTTTAAGTCAAGATAAAGAGGAATGACTTTTTAACCCTGTATCCGCTGACGGCTGCAGCCGACTGTGGCGGCCAAAAGGTTAAGTTAATAAGAGCTACCATACTCTTTGGCTACCATACCCTAGCAAAAAAGGCGCGATATTGTTTAGGCAATGTCGAATACAGTAGCTGTACAATTAATAAACTAAAAAGAATGCGCCATATCAAAATGTGTTGACCCATTCAAAAATGGCTGTTCTGTGATTCGTTTTATTGATCCAAGTGGGTCATTGGCTGCACATAGTTGTGTACCGCGCGCGCGGACCCGCGCCACTGTCCTTCTGCGACGTCAATTGACGCTTGGCTCCTCATATCTAAACTAATATTTTTCTTTAAAAATAGAAGGTATAATTATTTTTTCACATTTTTTGGCAACATACACAGAATTAAGATTATATTTGAAAGATAATCTATAAAAGAAGCCGTGATAAGAGTTTTAATGTGTCAAATATATATTGGCTATATTAAATTAAATCAGCATATTTTTAATTTTTACTCCGATGAGACGTATATGCACTCACATTACGCGGTTCTATACAAATAAAAGAAAAATGATAATTACTACCTATTTATAGATACATTATGATGAGTAGGTAACTGTATCAGCGGCCCTGCAAGGTTGACACCAGGGTAAGTTAAACCGTCTTAAGTGTGTCTCTAAGTGCGTCTCTCTCACACTAGTGCCGACAAAAGAGATAGAGATATAAACGGGTTTAAGTTATCCCCGTGTCTGGCATGCTAGGGCCGCTGCTTTGTTATTCTCTAACAAATCTCGTCACTCATTTCGCCTCTCATTTCATCCGACAATCATAAATTGACCCGCGCGCTCCAGGCATTATGCGGAGTTAGGTACCTATGTCCACAGCCGCCTGCGTCGAAATACGACCCCGGCCCTAACATGAATGACACAAAGATAAGATAGACCGTCTTATCTCTATGACAATCTCTTTCGTCGGCACTAGTGTGAGAGAGACGCACTTAGAGATAAGACGGTCTATCTTATCTTTGTGTCATTCATGTTAGGGCCGGGGTCGTATACACGCACGAACATGTAGTTTATAATATATTATGCACAGACGGGTCAAGTTAAGCTCGCCGGTGAGATCATTAACGAAGTGTTATTTTAGAGAAACACATCCCTGGGTTAACGAGGAAGCCTTCCTTAAAAAACGTTGATAGAGTTTGAGATTAACTTTCTTTTGATTAATTTGGATAATTAAATCTATCTTCTCTGAAGATAGGAATGAATCGAAAAGTACCCTACAGTAAGAATTTGGTTCTAAAACATGTAGATAGATTATGTACATTTACAAGCTTTGCATCCATTATCTTTACAAATCTATTAATAATTAGAAGAATATTAAAATAAAGTCGAAGAATATAGAACTTAAATTATCATCATCATCAACGTTGTTGTATATTTTTGTTTTTTTTTATAAACTTTTAATAGTGCTCAAGTTCAAATATTTTTTGGTTAATGGCATCGATGCGTGCGAATTCATTTCAATCAGCAACTACGTCAATCATCTTTATTTTATAACAATGATAAATTTAGTCTTCGTATTGTTAACAGTTTATATTCACACATCAAATACACCACAAGGGTACACAGTGTCATAGACATACTTTAGTCTTATTTCCACGCCTTGTCCTCTCGTGGGAATACAGTGTACTTGGAATTACATATTTATATTCCTAACCTGTACAGCGTCGCAATGTTTAATGTTGTTTTAACAGCCTTCAAGAGGAAAATGTTATGTAGACGGCACTTAAAAGGATCGCCACCAACGGCCAAACCATACTTTCCATACAAACCTATAAAACACATTTTTGTTCGCAATCGTCAAATCTGTTTTGACAATTTTAAATTTTATTTGCAAACCGGAATACAAACCGAATATTAGGGTTTCGTACCGAAAGGTAAAAGGAATCCTTTTCAATTTGGACTTCAATTCAATGTCTGTCGTACTGCGGCCCTAACATGCATGACACAAAGATAAGAGAGACCGTCTTATCTCTAAGTGCGTCTCTCTCACACTAGTGCCGACGAAAGAGATAGTCATAGAGACAAACGGGTTTAATTTATCTTTGTGGCATGCATGTTAGGGCCGCTATATGTTACAGCCGTTTATCTCAGTAACTACTAATGTTTGAACTTTTTTGGAATAGTTATAGAAGTTGCGTGCCCCTATACAAATAATAAAATCGTAATCTACTATATCAAGATATGTCTAGTTATTTGTTTGTTTGTCTCCTATACTATATCTGATTACGATTAAACTTTGGTGAGGTGTTATGCGCGCCCTTGGGTGTGTGTGTGTGTACGTGCGTGCGTGCGTGCGTGCGTGCGTGCGTGCGTGCGTGCGTGCGTGCGTGCGTGCGTGCGTGCGTGCGTGCGTGCGTGTGTGTGTGTGTGTGTGTGTGTGTGTGTGTGTGTGTTTGTTACCTCTTCCCGTTAAAACGGCTGAACGGATTTAGATGAAATTTGGAATGGAGATAGCTTATACCCTGGATTAACACATAGGCTACTTTTTATCCCGGAAAATTGGAATTGATTCCCGAGGGAATAACGATAACCAAACCAGACGAAGTCGCGGGCACAGCTAGTGTTACAATATTTTCGTAATGAATTATTACATTTTCAAGAAAAGAGCACTAATAATATTTTTCATTGATAAATTTACCGCTAAAACGCTATCTTACTGTTAGCCATGGCGTGTGACGTCAAAATACTGTAACCGGTCGTAAACGTCAAAAAAAGGGATAATCTGTATGAGGGTGCGGTCCGAATAACACTTACGGTGATCAACATCATAATGATTAAGGTGGGCAGCGTGATTCGGAACACAACCGACCTATGCAAACGTCATACATCGTGAATTCGTGACTGGTGTTTAAAGCCACGTGACTTAGAAGTTAAAATAGATTTATTTTTATTTATATATCCTGTTTTATCATGTATTATTGACGGTTAAGCTACCGTTCCAAAGAAATATATTAATATTTGTTATTAAAGTCAAGTAGCCAATCAAAAGTAATTATAATAATAATGAAAGACAGAAGCTATAATTTTCGAATATTACAATTATGACGTACCTACCTTCTGATGCTCTCACATATTACACAATTTTAATATCGTTCAACCCGACGATTGTTAGTGGATAAACCAAATGCGCAAGTACTCGCACATTATCACCCTCATGCTAACGAAAATCTTACATACAGCACGACCCATGCTTTATGACCATAATTAGGTACCTATACAAAGTTACTATTGGTTTAGTTTCCTACCGGTGGCAGCCACGTGATTAGTTCATGTATCTCTTACATTACACCATAGCAGACACTGCTATTTTTTCTTTATTTATAGAAAAGGCGAGGAATGTTTCCTCTTGATTTTTTATTTATGCTAGCGAGCGAACTGAAGGCAAATATGAAGCACGCAGCTAGAATGTCAATATCCACTGGGCTTCCCACCGACCAGTCTACAACTACAGTTACAATGAATGGCCATTTTTGTAAAACTTATAAACCATGACTCAACAGCGGATAGCTACGAATGTCGATGAGTCTCCTCCCGGTGCAAGGTAAGCCATTCGCTGTGCTTATGAAGTAATTTCCAGTTTCAGCCTGTAATTCTGTAACGTGCGCAGCGGCTGATCAGCGGTGAGGGACAATTTCAAATTCAGTCCTTACGACTTTATACTTACAGTCTAAATTAATATGATCGTTTATTCGCTGATCAACCGCTGCGCACGTAAGAGAAACACCACTGTGCTGTGCAACAAACTACAATAGAATTACAAAGGAGCAAATGATTGACAATAATTACTGTGAATCAAGTTCCTGTATCTTGCCAATTAGTATCGTAGCTACGATTAATTCTTGTTTTTCACGAAGGTGTTTAAACGTAATTAGGACATCTTATTTTTAATTAGCTAATAATTTCATAAAAATACCCATTTTAATAATTAAAACATAAACATAGAAATCAAATGAATCCATTGCGAATCTCACAAATCCATGTCAATAAATTGCATCATAAGTTGACTTGGTTGCGTGTTCTTTTACTTATAAGAAACTATTTTCGTATATTTTGTTAGATACTTGCCATAATTATTGACTAAAGTTACCTTCTCATTTAAGCGTTCAATGGTTCAAGCCGTAGCGGACGCTGATTTCTCAACGCGGGGTAGTACTCTAGCTTACTACCCCGCGTTGAAAAATCAGTGTCCGCCACGGCAGACGCGTTTTCCTTATCATACAACAGAATATTTAATAGTACTTACGTACTTATTAGTGTCTTTTTTAGGGTAACAACTACCACCCTACTAACTAACCGAGTGATTTTAATAATAGGTACGAAGAAATTTACCATTTTTTAATTCTAATTGATTTGACCATCTATTATTTTATTACGTTGTCAAATATAGAAAAAAATAAGCAGGTAGGTACCTATAGGTTTCCTGATAAAGTCAAAATGTTAGAAAATAATGGTGTTTCCATATAAAAAACTGGTCAAGTGCGAGTCATGTATTGAACCTCATTGGGGGTCATCTATAAAGTACGTCACACCTTATGGGGGGGGAGGGGATCGACGAAGTGTGACATAGTGTGACAAGGGGTAGGAGGGGTCATAAGTTTTGTGACGTCACATTTCAAAATCTAATACATCTAAGTGTTAAAATGCCAAAATTGAACTATTAACGATAAACTTGAAAATATTTCCAAATCTATCTATACGGACATATTTTGTAAATGTAAAATTGCAGTATATGTGACGTCACACTAGGGAGGGGGGGTCTCACAAATGTGACCAACTGTGACAAGGACGGGGGAGGGGTCAAAAAATCACACAATTAGTGTGACGTACTTTATGGATGACCCCTTGAGGAGGTTTCATATGACACCACTTTTGATCCTATTGATTAGATTTCCAAATTCAACCCACATCCTAAGCCCCCTTCTTCAGGACAATTTTAAATATTTTATTTCTGCAATATATAAGTATGGGGGCAATAGCTGAAAGAGTTTCAATGCATAATTTTAAGGGTTTAAAGATATGGTTACTTTTTTCTTATAAGTCAGGTTGGGTAAGTGAAAAACCGGGGAAAGTGGAACACTTTCAAATATCTCCTACAAAATAGCTTTAATTAAGTTGCAGTACGTGACGATAAAGCAGTTGTTTTCATAATAGTTCCGAGTACAAGAAAGAGCATATCTGTCCGTCTGTATGAAGGAGTCACAAACATACTAACTCACACACACAAACTTTCGCATTTATAATAGTTGTGTGAATATTGTGTTACTTACGTCAGCGCAGTACTTAAATAACAAAAGTCATAATTATACTAATCATAAAGCAATTTATTTCCAATAAATAACATTAGTTAAGGTAGATATATATTTACTAAAACAATAAGTAAGTAGATTAACATTAAATTTCATTGAGTAAATAACAATAATTATCAATAATACTTAATTTCAATTAGCTAGTAATTTCAGACAAAACAAAATAACATTCATGAAAATTAAATTAGTCAAAGATATCGGATATCCAACATTTTTTATTTAGGTACCTAAAGATTTCTATAGAGTTGTAATGTTCAAGTGCAGTTACATAACGCAACGTTGACTCCTCCCGTATCGTCGGTGCGTCTTCGTCGTGTCGGCGACATTGACAGTGGCGGGCTGCGCCGGCGCCGCGTGCTTGCACGCTATTAACACGTCAAAAATTCCGTTTTGTAATTGTAATAACTTTCAATGAAAATTCGCTCGTACGCGCGGCCGTGAAAGCATTGTCGCGGCTACCGATACTGTAGCTCACTGTGAGCTCATTAAAATAATTTTGCAACGATGGATAATCTAATTGAACATTATTCATACTTAAACCTCATAATAATAACTTTATATGAAGCAACGTAGTGTTCTTGTTGCATATTTGTTACGAAATGTGCATTAACGATTTTTCAAGCGAAGTTGGAAAAAGCCACCGTATGTATTTGGAAAAAGTTAAGGGGTATTTAAAGTAACATTAAAAGGAGGAAAAACAAATATCTGGGATACGCAATACGCTTACCTACTCCATGAAAGTGGAGCATTGAAAGTGAAAATAATTATCTCACTCTGCAGGCGCCAATGGCCGGTGGCGGTTGGCGGTCGTTTTTTCTTATGTTACATTTAGTTATTTGGTCAAAACATTACGTAAAGATTTGGCCATGCGTGGACGAAATAACAGGTAGACCTTGAATTCTTCCGATGTTCTCGGCCAACATGAGTCACAATATTAAGCAACGATTGGGACTGATCCTCTAAAAATACGATTTACACTTAACATTTGACCTACGAAATGTTATAATGAGACAGATCCTCCGGACGGCACGGCACGACTTAATCTAAGAGATTGGTGTTTTGAGAGGGGTCACCAAATAGGGTTGCCACAGCCGTAGCTACTAGCCACTAGGTAATTGTATGTTATTTTGGCGGTTCGTACATTATATTTTTGAAACACAAAGTACACAATCATACTTTTTTACGAGACCGAGTTTGCAATGGTTTTATTTTAACAAAGTATACTATGCGTGCCTTGTTTTTTGACCCCAAAGGACTAGGTATATATTTATTTTATTTAATTTTCTTCTAAAGCCACCCATTAATGACAGCACAACACAAATGCTCATGAATTAAGGATGAAGCAGGCATACGATGATGCAGATGGTATTTTATACTTCTGTTCCCGAATTACGGAATTATACGGGATATAACGACAATTCCGTTCTTGTCCGTTTTTTTAACAATATTTTTTGCTGCTTGTTAACTCAGTTTGGATTATTAAAAATATTTTCATAATTAATTTTTCACATTTTCAAGGAAAAAAACTAATAATATTTTTCAATTTGACTTTAAAACGCTATCTTACTGTCAGCCGTCGCGTGTGACGTCAATATACTGTAACTGGTCGTAAACGTCAAAAAAAGCATAGTTTCTATAAGGGAGCGCTTCGAATAATACTTATCTACGGTGATCGCATCGATTAAGGTGGGCAGCGTAATTTGGAACGCATTCAACCTATGCAAACGTCACACATCGTGACTGGTGTTTAAAGTCACAGTTAAAAATTTAAGTTTTTTTAAATTCTAAATATAATCTTGATTTATTTTAATAATATAATAAATCCTGTTCTAACGTGCTATTGAGGGTTAAGCTACCGCTCCACAGAAATATATGTATTAATATTTGTAACTATTATAGTCAAGTAGCCGATGAAAATAACAGACAGTGCAACGAACTCTATTATTATGATTCATACTGATTATATTTCGCGTTAACATCTTCATAACCAATTCGTAGCTGACTTCGCATGAATCTCTGCCTTCTAAAGAAAATTGACGTCAGGCGTTGAGTGAACGTCAAAACGATGCTAATATTGTGCATCAAATTATACGCAAGGTATTAAAGTTGCTTAGTAACTATTAATGATTTGTGGGGCAAGGGCAAATAGATGAGATGTTAAATTGCAACCAGGGCTATATTGTTCGCCTTACAAAAAGCGTTTTGATGTTGGTATTTCCATGCTAACGAACTCCTGAACCGAGGTGTGTTAAAGCTAAGTGTTTATGATTCTTCTGATAATGGCGGTACGTTTCGAAGGACCCATATCGCCGAACGGCACCATGGCATTTAAATAATAATTACTAATTCAATTTCAATAGTTCCGCCATCTAGCGGGTGATAGTGCTGTATTACTTTGATTTGATCTTTACAATTGTGTTTAAAATGCTATTCGCCGCTAGATGACTGGAAAATCTTAGTAAGGGACATCAAATCTTTTTTTTACCAAGGTATTATAGTCGAAAGTAATTTACAATATAAACTGGAATTATCTTTGTGTATTAATTGTGTAAATACGACCAGACGCGAAGGATACGGCAATCGCAGGAAAGGGTAGATCAAGGAGGATTATTGGCTTTACTACAAAAAAAAAAATATTTTGCAATCTTGTGAAATCGGCGTAACGTAAAATCCCATTTGTACGACACGACCGAGCCCATTTAATTATCTTTTTTTATTGTAGTTACAGTTCCAGGGCCAAATTGCATTATATTTACTGATATGCTAATACCTAATACAAGTCATTTTATACTATTTTCGCAAGTAAAATAAGACTTAAATTTATTATGTAATTAGCTAGCGGCCCTAACATGCATGACACAAAGATAAGATAGTCCGTCTTATCTCTAAGTGCGTCTCTCTCACAATAGTGCCGACGAAAGAGATAGTCATAGAGATAAACGGATCTAATTTATCTTTGTGCCATGCATGTTAGGGCCGCTTTTGTCGTCGTAGGCGTTATCGCGATCAAATACAGTCACCCGCTGCTCAATTACGTAACACCAAGTGGTATCGCTTTCGCGAATAGTAAACCAATTGTGCCCTTATTTACACAGGGTTAAGACTAAATTGGTTTGCATTTCGAGCCAAACCGATACCAATTGTGCTGCGTAATTGAGCTGCCGGTTTGTTTGACAATTGTGTCATATAGAAGCAAAGTCAGCAACATCTACTTCACTTTGTTACAATAATATTATGACCAAGTGAAGTCGATGTTGCTGACTTTGCTTCTATATGACACAATTGTCAAACTTAAGTAAAAAAGTTTTTTTTTTTTATAAACGGAATTGACGAGTCCACCAATCAGTGATTTTCCTATTAATGAGGCAAGTTTAACCTACCAGCGGCCCTAACATGCATATGGCACAAAGATAATTTAGAAAATTTATCTCCATGAATATCTCTTTCGTCTACACTAGTGTGAGAGACGCACTTAGAGATAAGACGGTCTATCTTATCTTTGTGTCATGCATGTTAGGGCCGCAGTGTAAAAGATATCAAGCACTTTTAAATTTTCATTTCCCATTACCGCAGTTAATGTTTGCGTGTGGCTAGTGCTTCATGGTGGCGATGACCGGTAGTGTACCTCAGATTAACCATTAGGTGGTAGCCGCGATAGTTTTGCGCAACACCCGGAGGCATCACGCGCGACCCTGAACTCAATTCGGCGTCAATCATTTTGCAACTAGCGCTGGGCGCGCCCGCGCGGCTGAGGCACCGGCGGCGTAAATGTAAACATTTGCAGGCGCAGGCGCGGGCGGGGCGCGAGGCCGGCGCGGACGTGCGCTTAACGCGCATCCTTCATTGCCGTTGCCTTTAGCCATGACGGTTATCTTACTTGCTAGGCGAACGCTCGACGACGAGCCCCATACTGGCTAAACCTTAGAAAATCAGATGGCTGAATACAAAGCTTAGCATTCCGGGCCCCACAACAATGCCAAGGATGAAGGATTTCTGGAGAGCTCCAATTACGACCTTGCTGTTATTGAAATGCTCCAATCATGGCCTTTTTCGGTTTCTCTCTCTCGCTCGAGCTAGCAACTGCCGCATAGAGGACAGATTCGTGCCAGTATGGGAAATCGTCGACAAGCGATTATTGGTAAGTGAGAAAATCACAGCCTATCCCGGCTACACAAAACATCGTAATTCATAGATCCTATTTGGGTATATCAATCAAGGTGCATTTAAATGAGCAACTTTTCACGGCAATTTGTAGCCAGCAACTATAACTGTCTTACTCTAACTTTGTACGTAAGAGAAAGATGCCTATAGTTGCCGACCACACACTACCGTAAAAAATTTGCTCATGTAACTGCACTTTTATAACCAAGTTTATATGTAGTTAAGACCTTAGCGTTACTTATGTCTATATGTAGGTATGTTTGTTAATTCACTTTTAATCTTTTTAATTGAATACTTAAACTGAATTAGTCTCATATTATATTGCGATGAGATAAGCACTTACCTAAGTTACCTGTTCACACTAGGCTCTTCCCAGCGTCGGAATTGTGTTCTCGCGGCGGCGCCGGAAGGAAAAGACGAAAACAATCCGGACTGCAAGTACTCATGCGTCGCTTGTGCATACAGGCCCTTAAGTACGTATTTCCTAAAGTAATGTTTATCGGTTTTGTGTTTGTAACGCATAAGCAAATATTTTAACGTGAGATCATGATCATCTCATTAGTTTCGCGGTTGGAATACAAATGATCTAATTGTTTGATGTTTCGTGTAAACGTGAAGGATGGTGAAGCTGATTCAAGATCAGTGGCGGCGTAAGGGGGGGAGCGGAGGGGGCGCACAAAATCTCCTTCTGTAAAGACATTTTAATTAATAACTACCACCAAGACATGACACCAGACACCATGTTTAGTATTTGGTGTTTTATTAAGGTTCCGTACCTCAAAAGAAAACAACGAAACCCTTATAGGATCACTCGTGTGTCTGTCTGTCTGTGTCTCTGTCTGTCTGTGTCTCTGTCTGTCTGTCTGTCCGTCTGTCACAGCCAATTTGCCCAGAAACTACCGGACGGATTGAGTTGAAATTTGGTATACATATGTAAGTCGGTGACCGCAACACGGACGCGTGACATAAATCTATGAATTTTAAACATGGGGGCAACTTTTGGGGGGGGTAAATTAGAAAATAAAAGTAAAAAGTTATGCAACCTATATCGTGTGACATATCAAATGAAAGGGCTTATTGTGAAGATCTTAAATATATTTTCTTTTTAATTTTAAGTAAAATAGTTTGGAAGTTATTTGGGAAAATAGGCGAAAATCGACCATTCCCCCCCTTATTTCCGAAACTACTGGAGCTAACATTTTGAACAAAAATACAGAAAATAGTTCTATACCTATACGAAGTCTATGGTATTTAAAGTAACCTAGTAAATTTCAGATAATCATGTACGGAACGGAACCCTCTCCACGCGAGTTTTACTCGCACTTGTCCGGTTTTTTAAGTATGGGTGCTCAATACAAAAACCACCCGGGGTGCCAATCTACCCTACGCTGCCACTGTTCAAGATTGCCTTTGGAAATAAATCTATGCCCGGAAGTATGTATACATGTCTGGTTTGTTTATTTGAACAGCAAACGACTCACACAAACTTTGTGAGGTTTCTGTTGTCGATTATATCTAACTAATGTTTGATTGATTTCATAATAGTGTCAATTCTTAAGATTTTAGAATTTTATTGAGTAAAAATACTTGAAATTCACATGGCTATTCGTTAGGCCACGTGCCCTAGTCATACAAAATTACGTACTCACCTACTGTAAATCACAAAGAATTTTAAACTACATGTTGATTTGACTCATCGTCGTGAGAAATAAACATGTTGACAGGTAAATCATGACGAGCGATATCTGTGAAAATAATTATTGTATCGATCTAAAGCCCTTTTTTATTTGTTTTGAACCGATTTATGGCAAATGATAATTGCTTCAATAAGAGTTCAACGCGCTTCGACTAAAGACGGTAAGTAAACATACGGATAATTTATTTATTCATTTAGCTTACAGAGTAGTAACATCAGATAGGTACATAATTATTACTTAATTATTACGCAGTGGTAGCTAACATGAAATGCTGATGAAAAAAAAATCCCCCGACGCAAACAGAGAGTATTTGTGTATCTGTCTATGGCATCGTAGCTTTAATTGAAGTTCTTTTTGTTTGAAAGGTGACTTCATCAAGAGTGTGCTTAGCTATGAATCAAAAAGTCTGTTCCGTTTGAAGATCATCAGATCTTTTCTAGTGAGAAACTTCCACAGCCTTGTGATTCTGTGACGTGCGCAGGGTTTCATTAGGTACAAAACAAAGTGAATTTAGTCTCTTCTGCTGCACTGGGAGTGAAGAAATAGCATAGAATGCGTGCAGATGCTTATCATCCTGGCATATCGTAAAAGTCGACTAAGGGACGGGTCCTCTCCAACATGCTGGACTATCTGTATGGGCGATGGGCTGATCACCTGTCACCATACGGTTCATCATACCATCTGAAGACTAATTAATCGAACGTGGCCATAAGTAGTCCAGTGGCTCTGCCCACCCCATTAGGGATTTCGGGCGTGATAATATGTATGTATGTGAATTTAGTCAAAATGTAATTATGCTGAAAAGTATTTATAGTCAAATTTATGTTCGTTCTAAATTAATTAATTAACGAATAATTTCAAGTGGACGATTTTCCATTTGTACCTGATGACATTAAATCGTGCGCAACGGCTGATCAGCGATGATGGACACGTTCAAATTTAGACTGTATGACTTGTCCTTACAGTGTAAATTAATAGTTTTGTTTGTCTCCTGATTAGAGGCTGCGCGCTTTAGAGAATCATACTCACACCACACTACAGGTCTGAACAATTCGTTTGGTATATTGTTACTTCAATGATATTTCAAGAACATTGTAACCTTGACCTGATGCTGCAGCAACCAAAACAAGATAAAAATATGAAAATGTTTATATTTCTTAAACATAATAAATTTTTACATTTATTAAATCTACCGGTTTTAAAATAAACTTACCGCATCATGATAAAAATAAACACAACAACAAAAAGTGACATGCTATTACCTGTGCGCGATGAACACTATTCACAACTTAAAGAGCCCACGGGTGGAAAATTAGCTGAAAAATGATTTTAATTTTAATTTACATATGTAGCGGCCATAGCATGCCAGACACGAGGATAAGTTAAAACCGTTTATCTCTGGGACTATCTCTTTCGTTGGCACTAGTGTGATGTGTGTTTTTTTTTTGTTAAGATGGTGCAAAGTTGCAAACGAGCAGGCGGGTTACCTGATGGTGAGCAATCACCGCCGCCCATGGACACCCGCGACACCAGGGGAATCACGGATGCGTTGCCGGCCCTTTGAGAAAGGAGTAGGCTGACAAACAGGCAGACGGCCCACCTGATGGAAAGCAATGGATCATGGATTATTTGCAAGGAAACAGCTGTTTGAGCCAAAAAAGATGCATTTTGAGGTTAGAACCTTGTTTACCAAATAAGTAAGAGAAGTGTGGATGAATCCACCTTACATTCGCATGCCATATCGAAACACCGCGAAACATCTAAAAGCCACAACAGACATGTTATTCTCTAAAAAATCTCGTCGCTCATTTCGCCTCTCATTTCATACGACAATCATAAATTGACCCGCGCGCACGTAGGCATTATGAGGAGTTACTTACCTACGTCAGTGGCCGACTGCGTCGAAATATGACCAGATACGAATACACGCGCGAACATGTACTTTATACGTACTGGCGGGTCGAGTGAGGCTTGCCGGCGAGGTCATGAACGAAGTGTTAGTTTAGGGAATCACTCCCCAGTTTATTGATGAAGTCTGGCTGTGTGGTCATTAACACAATTGTTCGTTTAGTTTAAGATTCTGTGTAATTCATTATTTATACCATTCGTTTTAAAAGCGAATTCAATGAAGTTTCGAAATATCTATTGAGTAACTATCAAGTATAATGAACAAAAATAATGAAGAGAAGTTGCGCAAAACCCAGTCTTATGGCCAAATTCAGAAAGGCCACTCAAATTGATCTTTAATTAAAGTGACATTTGAGTGACGTTTCTGTATAGGATGACAAGTAGTTGAGGGTCATATAACTATTTAATCTCTAATCTAATGTTAAAGTGGCGTTTCTGAATTCGGCCATTACACTTTTAAACATTCTGTGGGTTTAATTGAATCACTGTGACGATCTAAAACTTGTGTTACTTATATGTTATATTCATGTACACGTTGAGTAGGTATATTTTAAACCTTGTTTAAGAATCTGTATATTTAGTTTTATTTAAGTTTTTAGATATATGATATAAAATCAATATAATTATGGCTTGAAAAGATGCCTTGCTGATGCGTTTCTCGCGGCCCTTCTTCTCAGTAATGTCGGCCAGGCCGCCAATTCTCGTTGCATTCGAGATAATCTCACAATCAAAATTAAACGTCAGTGCATACAGTCATTTGACACAACTGTATGGATCTGACGTTTAATCTCGCAATCGACATTATCTAGAATACGAGAATTGGGGGCCTGGTGTCTGAAGCGCTAGTAGATTCAACCTATTTCAATTTATTCATAAAGAGCCCACATTTGGCCAATTTTCTGAATCTTGTAATTACAAAGCCAGTCTAAATCTAAATAATTAATTTAATATAATGTGCAATTAATTAACTATTACACAGACACAGTTAAAGAAACTCAAGTTCCGGTCCTCGATAGGTTATTAATTAAGTCACGGAAGCGCAGAGGCATACGATGTTAAGTTATTTTTCATCACATCTGTAGGATTGTTAACGACATCAAAATACTAATACGAATTGGTAGGCAAAAACAGAGTGACTTCCTGATAACCTTAATCAAAATGTACTTTATGATGTCATGATAGGTACAGTCAAGCAGACACTGCTGGTTTATATCGAGCATGGCAGGTGTAACAGTTAGTTCAATTTTGATTCGGAAGAAAAGTGACGGATGGTTTGACTTACAATAAAACACTTTTGAAATTTGAACTCCGATATAACTAGCGGTCCAAATCTTCCAGTCCTTCATCCAGTATTTGCAAAATGTTACGTTTCGAAAGTGTATAGTTTCGGAGATTCGTAGACATGTGTGTGACATCACGTATCGCATATGCATATACTGCCGAACCGCCCCGGCATCGCACGGGTGGAATTTAAGAAAGAAAGAGGTGAAGTTACTGAAGTTATAGAATTGCTTTTTAAACAATGTTAGTAGCTGACTTTTCGCTACACAATACGAACTAATTTTAGGGCCACGTACCTGTAGCCTGTCCATGCACTTAACGCTCAGGCCTAAGCCCGCAACATTGAATATCAGGATCCCAGTTCTCGGTACTTTCGACATAATGTCACATGTGAGATTAAATTTCAGATTCATACAGTTGTGTCACTATTGCCGGTCTGCACTAACGTTTAATCTCACATGACTGTGACAATATATCGAATGCACCGAGAATTGGGGTCCTGAATAGTCCTGTTCTGTCTGTGGCGGCCGAGCGACTCCGGTATGTGAATTATTGTTCCGGTTTCTTTAACCTTTGATATCTTCCAAAGTATTTATTGAAATGATATAGTGTAGAACAGTGGCGAAGCGTGAAATATTTCCTAAGGTAAGACGGAAGATTCTTTAGGAGGAGTTAGCGGATACAAACAGACAGACACGGAAAGCGACTTTGTTTCATACTATGTAGCAGTTACACACACGCACACACGAACACACTTTTGCTTACAATCATTATTTTTCGAAACTTTTCTGTATCCTATTTTTACTTTTTATTTTTTAAGACACCCGGTATGAAAGAGCGGTACCTCCTATCACAAGTATTGATATACTTAAAAGGAGGCTCCGGCCACAATCTTATGTAATAAGTAGTAAGATACTGAAAAAAAAATTATTTTTGATTTTTTGATTTTTGATGTAGAGATTTATTCGAAATAGCATACCATTATGTATACATTACGATATGGATATTTCGGCAATCTATTGTAAACCCCGAACACGGGTTTTGAAATAATTGAAGCAGTTAATAGGTACTTACTATAAAAAGGTTAATAACATGTCCCTTTCTAAATTATGAATAGTGCTTGTGCCCTTGGACGAGACAGCTCTACAATAGCAATATTTTTATAGTACCGTAGTCAAGTATTATTTCTGCAGTACCATTACCATGAGGTTATACAAACCGTTCTCGTAATAGAAAACTATCGCTCGGTCCCTTTTACGTGTATCGGCAACAATAGATATTTCCGATAGATTTCCATAACGAAAACGGTTTGCGTAAACTGCTGGTAATGGTACTGATCATATGCCCGTGTTTGTCACATATCAAGTTGTCAATTAAACCTCTGTAGACAATGATTTGACCGAAACCAAAATAGTTTTTGTAGAATACGATTTCATTTTCCGCTGTTCGTATTCGAATTTGTTTAAAAAATTATATTCACTCACTCATTCATTCACTACCTTTATTGCCATAAGTACTTTGTGTAGTTGTGTGTGTAACCATTCACTTCAACTCTCGTCCCCTTACATGTACGTTTTAACGTAAGAGACCTTTTATGAAAATAATATGAATTTTCTCGTATTTTCCTTGTTATACCAATTTTGCGATAAAGGAAACCATCGCACGCATGTTGAAGTTTCCTGAAATACTACGTATACGTACTAATATGATGTCACACTTTTAACAAGAACTTAATAAATGAATATGATTTAAATGTACTTAATCTATCAGTCGTTGATTAATCTTACTTTGAGCTATGGAATATCGGATATGACGTCTAAATTGACATTTATCACAATCTATACATATAAAACAGTACCGTGACTCACTTATAGACAACGCACAGCCTAAACGGGTGGTCCTAGAGGTTTGAAATTTGGGGGAGATATTCCTCGAGTAACCCCGGAGCCTTTATTGACTACCTTCTACCAGCGACTTCGTTCGCGTGGAATTCGATTATAATTATTCCCTGGGAACTTTTTAAATTTTCCGGGATAAAAAGTAGCATAAATGTATTAATTCAGGGTATAGTTATCTCCATTCCATATTTCACTCAAATCCCTCACTGTTTCAGCGTGAAGAAGTAACAAACATAACTCGCACACACACTGACAAACATTCGCGTTTATGATATTACTAGTTGACCCGCCACAGCTTCGCCCGTGGTATTTTCCATACAAACTTTATCACCCCTTTTCACCCCTTTAGGGATGGAATATCAAAAAATCCCTCCTTAGTGCACCTCTAGAATTCCACACGAACGAAGTCGCTGGTAGAAGGTAGTCAATAAATGCTCCGGGGTTAGGGAGCCTTTATTGACTACCTTCTACCAGCGACTTCGTTCGTGTGGAATTCGATTATAATTATTCCCTGGGAACTTTTAAAATTCGAGATAAAAAAAAATGTGTACGCATTTTATTGCAATACTAAAGTGCAATGTGCAAACCAGCTTGTTTTAACAATGATAATTTTAAAAAAAACCGGAAAAGTGCGAGTTAAACTCGCGTGGAGAGGGTTCCGTTCCGTACATGATTATCTGAAATTTCGTATGTTACTTTAAATACCATAGACTTCTCATAGGTTTTCCTGTAATGTAAAGAACTATTTTCTGTATTTTCTTCAAATTTTTAGGCCCAGTAGTTTAGGAATGGTAAATTTTCGCCTGTTTTACTAAATAACTTCCAAACTGTTTATCTTAAAATTCCAAAAAAGTAAAATACCCTCACAATAAGCCCTTTCATATTTTGATATGTCACACAATGTAGATTGCAAATAGTTTCGGAACAAATTTTGGGGTGACAAACGGACAGACAGACAGACAGAGACGGACGGACGGACAAACAGACAGACAAATAGTCAGACACGCGAGTGTGTTTCCTTTTGAGGTACGGAACCCTAAGAAACTTGTCGTTTCATGTATTGCATCATCACAGCGTGCAGCGGTCAAGTTCAAGAAGGTACATGTTTTGAGCAAATGTATGACATAACAATAATGTAGTAATCCGGTTCAAGTGAAAAACGTTCCTAATTTAAAATCTCTCCACGAGCAGCCTTAACCGCTACTCCTAGAATCATGTTAATTCGAACGACGGCCTTATCACAGAACGTGTCTTTTTGTCAAAGTCTACTTTAGCAATCGGTTGTCTTGATATGCCAGATAACAATTGACGAGAAGGTATTCGAGATTCGTGCTCTATAAATGCATTGCAAAACCGTAAAAAACACATATTAGGTTATTTGCTTACCTTCGACACCTTATTATGTAATGTTTTACATCGGCCGTCTCAAAATGTTTTACGATATGCTAATAATTTATAATAATTAAATTGTAAATTATTATTAAGGAGTAAGTATAACAATATCCCTGGTAAGCACCCCCAGTGGCCCTAGCAAGGTAGGTGGGGTAGGATAAGTTATGAAAATGAAAATAAAATGAAAATATTTATTTTTCAAGTAGGCCATATGGGCTCTTTTACGTGTCTGAAGCTACCAGCGCTTCGAAAGGTGACATCTGCTGAGAAGAAACGCCGCAAGAAACTCAGTTAAACAGTTTTATTTCTAAGTGGGTCTCTCTCACACTAGTGCCGACGAAAGGGATAGTCAGAGAGATAAACGGGTTTTTACTTATCCCCGTGTCTGAGATATTAGGGCCGCAAAAGATACGACCACAAAATGTTGAGTGGAGTGGGTGTAACGATTAAGATCAGTTGACAGATAAAATAAAAGGTTAGCCACGCGATTCAAGAAGAAAATGCTGAAAAGTTTTTTTTTAACCTACTTACACAATGAATACCAGGCAGAGATTGAGCTCGTTATGAATCATTTGCCGGTGGATCCTGTCGATGATGGAAGAGAGACTGATAATTGCTTCTAATAATTGTACAAATAACGTCATTTAATCCTTACAACACTACGTGACATGAAGAAAATTTAGACAAAAGATGTTCTACGCTTAAGAGGATTATGAAGCACAAAAATCACCCTTTTCATACAAAAGGCGTTACGATTTCCACCCCTTAAATGTTAACCGATTTTAACCAATTTTTGATAGGTTGTCAGTCAGAACAAATACTAGGTCTATACGTTTTTTGAATAGTGTTTAAAGATCAACAAAGTCAAATAAAGGCCGAAATTAGTTTTGTATGAGAATACTAAAACAACAATAAAACTGAATTTATTGATTATAGTAAAAAAACCCAAAACGTACAGACCTAGATTTTGTTCTGACTGACAACCTATCAAAAATTGGTCAATATCGGTTAACATTTAAGGGGTGGAAATCGTTATCGCCTTTTGTATGAAAAGCCGTAGCCGTCACACTCCTCTTATATAAAAAACCCAAATGTACCCAAAAAGAACGATCGTCACTTGATTGTGATATCGATTAGACTGCCTACATCTTTGAGCAAATATAATGGTCAAAACGATTAGATTGTCACGGCATTGTGTGGCAGCATTACGGCTCGGAAATCCTAGCAAGTCAGTGTCCGATGGGCAGGCAGAGTGACCTTACGTCACGCGGCCACGCTCCGCGCCGCACACGCGGCGGGAATACTAACGCCAGCAGAACGCCTTGGGGGATCCTTGGCTTCAAAACCGAGCTCCTTTCTTAGCAGTCGGTTGCGTTCACTACGATGTGTTTTCTAGTAATCAGAACCGATCTCGCGTTGCCTTTATTAGCCCCACGTTAGATGCTGGTCGAGAATGCGCTTCAAACACGGGATGTCCTCGGCACGTATGTTGACAAACTTTGATCCACGCTACGGCCGCAATTTGTAATCATAATGCACCTCCAACGTTTGCCTTGATAAACAGTGCAATTTTCAATTCTTCTCGCGACTTCGCTAGGCTCCTGTATCGCTAGACCTTTGACCTATCTAACAATTGCGATACCGTTCATTAACACTGATCATTCACGGCGAGGCCAACGGGCACTTTTATCATAGTAACCGTTTGCAGCGTTTAAATTACATCTATCTACCTACATATTTCCATTACTAGAATTTCTGCTTGATATCTTTAATAAATCGAAGTTCTATCATACCCCTCCTGTTCTATCATTTCATCACAGTTGTAAAAATTCACAAATCAAACGGCCTATTTACGGCCATATGTTCGCAGTAATTATATATTTGCATCGTTGATTTTAATCATTTATTAAGATAACCTTTGAACTAGTGATAATCATTTCCTAAGTTGGAGATAGCAATAAAAAATAATCGAATTACATGCGAAATATTCCTTATTGATAAGCGATGCGATGACGGCAAAAACTTTAATGTATCTAATAATTTGACGGTACTTATAACATTGCAAGATTTCGCAACGTTCCTACTTAATTTTAGTTGATATGTTAGAAATCCTCACCTGAGTGAGCTGGAGACGCTGGGGCTGGTCGTGAGGTGCACTTCCTGTGGTATTCGTCCAGTTCAAGAGCACTGTCACTACCGCGTGGAACCGCGGAACGTTCGGAAGTGATCGCTGAGCGGATGGTAACGATGTCACGCCGCGACGCCTGCGGTGGCTGCAGGTGTGCTCGGTACTGGCGGCGCGCGCCGACTCCTCGCGCTTTTATCACATCGCATGCGCGCGCGCCTTCAACTTGACTCCTCGGGCTCCGTCATTCTACGTTCAGCGCGAGCTTCTTCCTCTGAACGCTTCAATTTCAGGGCTTATCGCCCAATTCAGAAAGGCCACTCAAATTGAGCTTTAATTAAAGTGACGTTTCAGTGACGTTGCTGTATAGGTTAACAACTATGTAGTTGAGGGACATTTAACTACTTAATATCTAGTCAAATGCTTAAGTGGGGTTTCTGAATTCGGCCATTAGAATAGACCACATGCCCTGTGTATGAATACATTTACTAAGTGCATGAGTCGAACATATACCAATATGCTGTCACAAAACCTCGCATCTCACATGTAAATTGATTTAGAGTGGGTTGATTAACTTAACAGTTTTTGAAATTATACATTTCTTGAACATTCAGATATAATATAATCATTTCAGTATTTAAATTTTCGGTAGTATCAAGGTAGTTAAAGTTTGGGTCATCTAACTTTATATCCTTGTTTTGATCCGGTTTAACGAGTAGCTTGTTTATACGAGACGCGATCCTAATATGAGTCGCCATTAAGATAAAAAATAAACCGCATCGCAGGTCACTGTACCTACCGATTGCCTTCACATTTCCACTATCACTTAATTACTAATACGTTATGTTCACGTGTCCTGCCGAATGTCCCACACTGCCTTCCGCTAGTTTTATGTATCCGTTCTAGTGATTCTCAACTGCGTTTGAACAGCCCACCTTACGCTGATCATCACCTGTGTTTCTGTAATGCGCAAAAAACTTACTTGGTGACGAAAACAGCCTGCCACATAGAAAGCCGGTGTGTGCCGGATCTTCGTCCAGCAGGCTCCAGAACCACACTCAGTACCATTACCATGAGTTGCGCAAAGCGTACTCGCTAGCGTAAACTATCGGAGATACTGCTTGTTGCCGATACAAGTAAAAGGGACCGAGAGATAGTTTACGCTAGCGTGCGGTTTGCGCAACTCTGGTAATGGGACAGGTTCCGCGCGGATACAGGATTGGAATGGTCCCGCAAACCTAATAATTGGTTAAAATTACAACATACTCAGTTTTTAACCCTTTGAACGCCACGGCCAAATGCAAAAAGCGTGCCACCGACGCCAACGAAGGCATTGCGACCCAAATATATGGAAAGCGGCATATCGTGGCTTCAGTGGCAAATCTGCAGTCGTATATAGCCTACCTAATTCATTCTAAGCCTCATTCGAGGTTTGGATTGTATCAGTTTTTTGTTTAAATTTGCTTTACATGTAAGGAAGATACCCTCCAGTGGCGCAGCCTGCCTACAAGCCGATTCCTGACGGCTTTACCATGCTAGAAAGCTACGGCTAGTTATCAGTGAAGTCCATGTTACTCTTACTAAATGTCAGACTCGCATGTACGGTTCTTATTCTTCCGGGTTCCCTTAGAAAATACACATATATTATATTTTTTGAGTTTGATGTTTAATTGGTTGGTAGTAATTCTAATAAGCATTTTGTCTTCCTTTGGATCTTCTAGTTACTTCTCTTAATAGTTGAGCTCTGCCGAACTGCCAATATCTTTTCTTGACAACAACAACTGTGTTGTCCAAAATCTTTATTCTTCATGTGCTTTTGATTAAGTTCTTCTATCATTGCTGATACAATAATGTTTAAACTTAAACAGATTTCTCAAAAAATTTAGGCGGTGGTAGCGATCCGTTCCGAACGGATACCGTGCTACTACTTAAGGCGCTGACAACACCTCAATCGGCTTTACTTAAACAGTTTTTTTAACAAAACCTACTTGATATGGCAAAGCGCAAAAAATATATGTTCATATTATTTAAATCATTGAAAACTTAACTATTTCCAAAACACGATTTGATGAAGTCGATAGAACGAAATCGTGAAGTTACCTCTGAAATCCACTTTAAACATTATTATCGTCGCCGTGCCTGCACGAATCGCTATGTGTTTTGGAGCTACTTTACAGGAGAAACAAAAAACTGGTTTTCTCGGTTGGTATTGAAAGCAGTTAAAAGAAATTTATATGATAATAGTATATGGATTTTTACGTAAATTAAGATTCCTTTTGAAAATATATCACGAACAATAAAGCTTATAAAAAAACTTTTCCATTAATTTGTTACATAGCGATAATTATTTGAGCACTTAAATATCCGTCATGTGTTTCCTGTGTACATAGCTATTTTTAGACATTATGGAGAATATTTTAATTGTGCTTTTTAAAAACACATAGTTATTTTTAAAATAGCCCTTACTGTAATGAATGTTCTCTATGAATTTTTACTTTTTAACTTTCTTCAAAGATCTCAACAGAAGGCTATGCCTATCGGTACAATTTCGAGTAACAAGTCTCATAGAAGGTTGTCAAACGCCAGCGCCATGGCTTACCCACACCCTATTGCTGATGTCTTAGTTCTTCCGACATACGTTCAAAAGTCTAATATTGCTTGATTCACACGCTACCATATCATTGTGGAGGGTGTGGTCGGTGGTACGGTCTCACAGGTTGTGGAATTTTACTGGATACTTAATTATAATAGTATCGGGTGTTAAGGACCGTGGTTGCCATGCGAATGAACGTGCGATGGTGTCGCGTTCTGACACCTCAAAAGTAAGCATCGCGAGAATTGCTTTGAGCAGTTCCTTACTATTTATTTCAATGACTTTCTTATACTTACTCAAACCTTTGCAATGCTAGGTAACGATCAATTATTTTGCGTTGTTCATGACGGTTTCTTAAAAAGTATAAGTAAGTAGTTAAATGAATAAAAACATCACTTTTTACATTTTTTATTAATTGTTACATAAATAAAGGTACATAAAGAAGCTGTTTTCGAGGGTCATCACGAATCGTCTCGATCGCAGATTTTATGAGTTCCAGCCTACCGAACAAGCCGGTTTCCGAAAAGGCTATAGTACCATAGACCACATCCATACGCTACAGCAAGTTACACAGAAGACTAAAGAGTATAACTTGCCACTATGTTTAGCGTTTGTGGACTATGAGAAAATCTTTGATTCGATCGAGATATGGACGGTGCTAGAGTCTCTCCAGCGATGCCATATTGACTATCGGTATGTCGACGTGTTAAAATGTTTGTTCAATACCGCCACTATGTCGGTCCGAGTAGAGGAGCAAAGTTCGAAGGCAATTCCATTGCAAAGAGGCGTGACACAGGGAGAAGTAATTTCTCCGAAACTATTTACTGCCGCATTGGAAGACGCCTCCAAGCTCCTGGAAGGGCAAGGACTCGGCATCAACATAAACGGCGAGTACATCACTCACCTTCGATTTGCCGACGATATTATGGTCATGGCAGAATCGATGGAGGATCTCAGCACGATGCTCGAAGGCCTCAATTGAGTCACCCAACAGGTGGGCCTTAAGATGTACATGGACAAGACGAAGGTCATGTCAAACATCCATGTTGTGCCTACCCCAGTATCAGTTGGGAACCAGTACTAGAAGTTGTTGACGCGTACGTCTGCTTAGGACAAACAGTCCAACTAGGCAGGTCCAACTTCAAGAAAGAGGTCAGTCGACGAGTTGAACTTGGCTGGGCAGCGTTCGGTAAACTTCGCAACGTCTTCTCGTCCAAAACAAAATGTTGCCAGTGATGACATACGGCACTGAAACGCGGTCTCTCACTATGGGCCTCATTAGCAAGCTCAAAGTCGCACAGCGAGCTATGGAGAGGGCTGCGCTCGGGGTTTCTCTACGTGATTGAATCAGACAGAAATGGGAAGACCCGTAGACAAACGAAAGTTCGCGACATAGTCCACTGGGGTAGCAAGTTGAAGTGGCAGTGGGCAGGGCACATAGCACGCAGAACAGATGGCCGATGGGATCGAATGGAGACCACTGACCGGTAAGCGTAGCGTATGACGTCCACTCACAAGATGGAAAGACGACCTAATAAAAGGGCCTGCAGCAAAACGCTGGATGTAGGCTGCTTCCACCCGACCCTTTTGGAAATCGATGGGGGAGGCTTATGTCCAGCAGTAAACGTCCTATGGCTGAAATGATGAAAGATACATAATATATCTTACATCAAAAATAGCCACAGTAATTCGAGTAACATACTCACTACCAATATTGAATTGTATTATTCTATTTCTCTTAAATATTACATTTAAATCTCACAAACGCGTATCAAAACAATGAAAAATGAACATAGAAATATTACAGAAAGTTCATGCAAGAGGGGCACTTCTTACGTGTTTTACCTTATATGCATATTAACCCATGTACGCGTGGCCAAGGGAATAAGTAGGTAGGTAGTTGTAAGATAGCAGAGTGATACATAGGTATTTATTTTAAAGTGCATAAAATAACATCCCATTATTATTGTTTGTGTGTTTTGAAATAAAGTATTCGTTTACCTCTATTGTTAAATCCCCAAAAACAAAAATACATACAAAAACTGACAATACACACCGTAATAATAAAAAAAAAACGTAACCTGCGCACTTTTTGAATTGTAATGTATGTATTTTTAATATCATAAAACAATAACTGCAACAAACATACTATTAAGTAATTATTTTTAATTTAATCGTTAATGTACTTACTCTTTCACTCTTTATTCACAAATTGCACATTATTTTAATAATTCCCTTATGAACCGCAATGATCGACTCGATAAAAGAAAGTAGTTATGTGTCAATTCATAGGAGTTTTGCAAATGAAAATTAAGGTCTCACCTTGTACAAAAATATCGCTATGTGCTGAGAAACACATCTCAGGCGCAATCAACAGGATCAAACTTGTACATAAATATCGCTATGTGCTCAGTACACATAACGGGCGCAATATCTGCATTGTTATTGGGGTAAAACAGATTTAGTTATGTGATTTTTGTCACTAAGCTGTTATTAAAGGAACATTCAATATATGAACATCACATAGCGAATTTTGTAAATCCCAGAAATATTGAAGATAGCGCTGCGGTATTTTTGGAGCATATGCGTATTGAAATAAGGTTCAAATTGGCATCAAAACCCAAAAATGAGAAAAAATCACATAGCGACTTTTGTAGACGCAGCGATGTTATGTCTTAATTTTTTTAACTTATGGGTCTATAATGAATAACACAGTTACATCACGCCCATACTAAAAACTTAACTAATTCATATTTTACGTGTAGTGTAGTGTTTACTTATATAATTCATCCGTTTTCGAGTTTTTCCCACATACAAATAACCGCACAGTGCTTCTCGTTCACTCCGGTGCAAACAGACAGGGACCGACCGCTCAAGGTATTGGCTGTTGTCAGCGTTTTAATACATTTCCAACACGGATAAACGGCTACTGTTCAATTGTCATTAACCAGCTTATCACACCGTGATTAGTTAGTTGGTACTGCACGTCTAGCACGACCTGCTCGCGAGTCATTTATCGCTCAGTGCGTCCCTTACATATTTGACTAGTTGGACAGATACGCACTGAGCGACAAACGAATCGTGGGCATGTCGTGCTAGCCCCCAGATGACAAGCACTAAGCTCATGTAAACTCTACAACGCGCTAGGGCGCTCACGCTCGACTTGTGAGCGGGCGGGTTGTAAATTGAAATGATTAATGATAGACGTCAGACTGCACGCGCGACGCGAGCGTAGCGTAACAGGAGCGCGGGAGGGAGACAGATAGTCTGCGGTCGCTAGCCGACATCAATAGCTCGCAATGTGACCGAACGCGTTTTAGTGTGATGACCGCGCTCCTGCCACGCCCGCAATGTCACCTTTAACTTGCAAAGGTTGTCCGCTTTATTTAACTTCTGCGCCTCTATTCGGGTACGCTAAGTGATTCCGTAGCGACTCGTAAGCCAGATTTCTCATCCCACTCTTCCGCACGACGCGTAATGCGTAAGAGCGAGATGAGAGAAACCTCGCTCGCGAATCGCTACAGAATCACTTAGCCTTCCCGAATAGAGGCGCTGAACTTCGTTTTATTTTTCCTTTTTAAATTCTTCGTCCTATCATGAATAACTTTAGATGTAGGGAACCCCCAGTCTTTTTAGGGTACCATAGTCAAACTAGGAACCCTTTTATCAGTCTGTCTGTCTGTCGTCTGTATGTTACAGTCACAGCCACTTTTTATCAAAGACTATTTTAGTTACAACGCTGAATTATTTTAGGATTATTAATGTCCGCGCATAATGCATAATGATATTAATGATGACGAATGAAATTTGAAAAAAATACACGTCTTTACGGTAGCTCGCCCATGCATGTAAGGCATGCATGTAGGGCTGTCGCTGTCGAATAGCTCTTTAAAAACTAATGAGTACCTATTGTTCTAAGCAATTTTTTCATTTGGGTGATTTTTATAAATATAGAAAAAATTAACTAAATATGTCATTTATGTGGAAGCTCCATGTCATTACCCCCTACACAGCTAGAACATGAGTTTGGCCAGCTATGAGGCCAAGAAACTCAACCGTGTAACCAGCGGCCCTAACATGAATGACACAAAGATAAATTAAACCCGTTTATCTCTATGACTCCCTTTCGTCGGCACTAGAGTGAGAGAGACGCACTTAGAGATAAGACGGTCTATCTTATCTTTGTGTCATTAATGTTATGGCCGCTGGTAGTTGGTACTGTCCCGGGAGTGCGTGTCGTTTACAGGCGCTGTCACCGTTGACTGTTGTGTCTATTGAACTGTTGTTGACTTTTTTGGTTTAATATAGTCAATGTTATATGTATTATTAGAACATGAAAGAAATGTTACATTTCAAATTGTTGGATACATTACATCTCCATCTTTATACTTGACCGTGGAGCTTGTCTACACCTCCATTAAACCTAGATTAATCCATTTATATGTTTCTTTGTTTTGTCTTTGGGCGATGGGCTGATCACCTGTCACCATACGGTTCATCATATTCCATCTTAGGACTAATTAATCGAACGTGGCCACAAGTAGTCTTGTGGCTCTGCCCACCTCATTAGGGATTTCGGGCGTGATACTATGTATGTTGTTTTAATTATTATGACCCTTGGAGACTTTATCATCTCTAAGTCACTTAAATTAACTTGTCCAGACGCGGAGACTATACCTACATTTTCCTTATTAGTTATTTATTATAATTAATTTGTGCCCATTACGTTTTCTTTGTTGCTTTTCGTATTAGTTTTAGTTAAAACTCGAATGTTAAATTTGTAAACAGCGGCGTTTCTTCTCAGCAGATGTCAACTTTTAAAGAGCCGGTAGTTTCAGACATGTGAAAGAGCCATCATTATTTTTTATTTTCAACAGTAAATTCAAAAAAGTCTAAAAAATATCTTGAATTACCGAAGTTAATTGAAACACTATAATTACTAAGAAGGCTTTATTACACGAGTTATAAGTGACTTACTTGTTTATACTTATTGAAACTTACGCACGATCTGCGGACAGAGGGTCGCCGGTTCAAATCTCGCTCGCACCTCTGACATTTTCGGATCTTGTGTGAGGAATTTAATTTAATATTTAGCACGAGCATTTCGGTGAAGGAAAACATCCCGAGGAAACCCGCATAGGTACATTTTCGAAGTAATTCAAAGATGTGAGTGAAGTCCTCAATCCGTACTGGGTCCGCGTGTGGACTACTGCCCATTTCCTCTCACTATGTGAGGGACCTGTGCCCAGCAGTGGGCTGGATATAGGCTGATGATGAACGGCTACGGAACCCTACCCTGAGCATGGCCCGACATACTCTTGACGGGTTAATAAAATAGTTTTGAAATGCTAAGAGTCCTTTCCAAAGCTGCCCAGCACAATACCGTCAATCCGTTAATCGTTAATTAACGAAGGTAACATTTCGAGTAACGGACTAATTAACTTGTCAGTTACCTTTAAAAAAATATAGAACTCATTAATTCCGTAAAACAATTAAATGCTGTTACGTTACGATTACTTAGGTTAATAGTTAAATACGCACCTACTATTTGCCAAAAGGTCAGTGCGCGACCCGCTGCGTCGCGGAAAACACATTCTGACTATTACTTACGTCCAGGCGGGCCGGTGGTTACACCCTTCTTTTATTAATTTTTCATGTCCTGGCTAATCTTCCATAGCTAATACCAATTTTTTTCCAAGAAAATCACTAACGCGACGACATATAAAATGCAATTTCTATCACGAATTAACGATTAACTTCCGTTAAATTGTCCAAAATTTAACGCTTTAACGTTTATCGAAGTTAACTTTCTTAGTAACGGATAAGCGATTAACGAAGTTAACTATTTGATTAACGTCGCCCAGCTATTAGGGTTGCCAACCGTATATAGTATTGTACCATATTTTGGCTCTGTGTACTATATACTGTTGAAGAAATGTTATGTTATTACGCAATAATACTATATTTCGGTCAGTACAAATGGGCTTTTGAGTTGGCCAGTTCAATTGGCAGGTCTGATAGCCACAACATGCGCAATCTGAATGTTAGTTAGACGAATTTTGACTCTTTTTAAGAGGTTTTTCTTTAAGTTACTATATTTTCTTTCAGTGTACTATTTTATTTATACCTTTTACTGGAAAATACTATATTTTCCCCATAAATAGTTGGCAACCCTACCCGCTATGGTCCTTTCATATGCCCGTTCAAAATGCCTACCTTTCAAGAAATCACAAATGCAGGTTTTAAACTTGCTTTATTTCCTTGTTATAATTTAATTATTCTGACATTTCCGATGAAAAGTGTTATGTACCTACCTACCTACCTACCTAACGGTCAATACTATATCCCTCCTCTATTCGGTACATACCTAACTGCTAATTGATTTATTGTATCGTCACTGAAATGCCAAAACCACGAATACCTATGTTGGTATTTAGTACGTGTTTGTTGTTCACATTAACAGTTGGTGGGTTTGTTAAGTAAGCAGTTATTTATTGCTTATTGAAACAACATTACATTTTTTTGCATGTCAAAACTTAATGCTTTCACAAAAATCGTCACTTAAAATATAATTAGAGATGCAACGGATATCCGGCTACTATCCGATGCGAAAAATTGTTACACGCTTTTCCACATAAATTTGTTGAGATGTTTACATTTGTTAAGTAATTAGTTCCGCTATTTGCTCATGAGCTCTGAGGCCCCAAATTACTTTATTAACACATACACAATATCAACGTCAGTTATTAAATTAAAACCCTGTTTCTTTTTATTTAAGTATAAAACTAATATGTAACATCACGTCGTGCACGTTCGAATATTCCCAACTGACGTAATAAGGCGCGTTTTTAACCTCAAAGGGTCTCCGCGGCTTTTACAATTCGTAACAAGTTGAAACTTGCTCGCCGCGCGAAGGCCACGCAAGCTAACACAGCTTTAGAGATAGCTCGTGTGCGGCCGGATATCCGGCTATCCGGCCAATGGCCATGCCGGATATCCGGTATCCGGTATCCGGCCAAACTACTATCCGTTGCATCTCTAAATAAAATAATATAAAAATAAAAAATAAATAACTATGACGTCACATATTATGCAATTTTACATCTAGAAATTATTAAATTAAAATAGCAGTTCTGCAATTCGTTTTATTTCCATTTAAATATTTTTTTAACTGTATTCCTTTAAGCGTCATGAGCTATTGTGCCAACCACGCTACCGACGATTATTTTTGTCGGAGGTACATTTCAAAAGAGACCTTCTTTCGTATGCATTAAGTTGTTTTTTGCATTTAAAACGCGCTTGGCGTGTGAGTGACACATTTACATTTGACGTAAGGCGTTGAAAAGGTTAATTATAATCAATTTCAAGTCAAACGTTTGAAAAAACGCGACCGGTGCGTGACACTAGTAGAGCGAGTGTAATCTCGCCAACAAAACAATTTAAACCTTATCTGCGTACGGATAGAGTTGGAAATATTTTTAAGTTTTTCGTTAATAGTTCGACTTGGAGAATTCGCTTTAGAAATGTGACGTCACGAAACTTAGCACCCCTTCCACTCCTTGTCACACGATGTGACACTTCGTCGGCCCCCTCCCCATTTAACGTATGACGTACTTTATGGATGACTTACTAGAAGCAGAAATTAATCAAAATGTCGCAAAAACATCAAATCAAATGTGAGAAAATAAAAAGGATAAAAAGAAAAAAATAAATGTCATAATAATAAGGAACTAACATACCTAATAGCAACAAAATAATAATGTAAAATTTAGCCTTCATTATATTCTTTGATGGGATAGAATGATCACTCTTCATTTTATTAAGCTTCTCTTACCGAATAGATGCTCAGTATAAGAGTTAATGTTGGAGCAACAAACAGACATACATACCGTCCTATGTTTATGTATAGCGCACCCAGCAACTTAACTGCGACACGATGACGTCACGACCTCTCTCCGAGACCCTTAGACTGCACCGTACGGCCGAAGCGGCAACACTTATTTTTTATATGTATAATACTACTGTAATATCAAGTAAACCTGTATGTACTACTCTGAGTTCTTCTTCTACGATCCTGCTATCCCGACCTGGAGAGAGCTATATTTGAAGAGTACCGAACAATAATATGTGTGGCCGTCAGCGCTCTTTTTACACGTGGCAAGGGGGGTGTCACTGCGCACTTTAGGTACACTCGGCCCTCGCACAGCTCGAAGCTGTAAATCGCAGTAGGTTGCCGCTCGTTCGCTCGCTGGCCGATTCTTGCGTCACCTATGCCTAGATGTTTGGTGTTGTTGGGTGACGCAGATAAAAAACTGGCAACCCTAACGAACACGAAAGAGCACGTTTTATGCCGGAGAGAGAAGGCATGATTAGGCATATTTTCGTACCTAAACACCGGTTTTGGTAGACAGTGATTATTCTGTAATGTACAGCACTAAATATCATCAATTTTTTGGCAGTATTACTAAATTTACTAGTAGCTTTTGGCAGCGACTTCATCGGCGTAGAATTCATAATATCGAATAAAAAACGATAATAGAACATAATATCAGGATAAATACTACTTAACCATCTATCCTATGCAGGGTACCGATTTGAATACCTGCAATATTTTGGGATATTTTTAGGTAATTATAATTATAATGATATGAAACGTATACTAGTCACATGAGCCTTCACAGATTGCAAAAATAATAAGCAATACTCCGAAACAATTTTTATAATCTCAATAATTCGTTACAGTTAAAGGTCCCGATATGCAAAAGTGCGGCCCTAACGTGCAAGACACAAATATAAGTTAAACCAGTTTATCTATATGACATCTCTTTCGTGGTCACTGGTGTGAGAGAGACGCACTTAGAGATAAGACGGTTTTACCTATTCTTGTCTTGTATGTTAGGGCCGCTGATAAGACTGATACTTCTTTTAATTATCGTTTGGTTAATTAACGTGCTTTTTATTCGATACTTATTATTAAGTTTGTTACAAAACAATAAGACTATGTGGTTAAGTAATTAGTTCATCAATTAATATTTAATGTTAGGTGTTAATAATGCTCAATTAGTACTCGACAACAAGTACACATTCTTGAGTCAAATGACTCAACAAGGCCCTTGTTTATCTGATTCCCATTTATTTGAACACTGCTGCGCAATACTTACTTTACTCTTTGAATAGTGGTTTGAATGTTTTAATATAACTTTACATAATAATAACACTTTTATTGCCAAGGTACCGGTAGCCGGGTTCTATTTCTTTGTTCGTGGTGAGTTTTCACTGTGAAGCGGAACTGCTACTCGCTACGAGCGAGCGCGTAGTGCTACGTGGCAATGATTGTGTAGCACTACGGGCAATTTAAGCTCGGTGATTTCAGTGGTGTGTCATTATTACAATTTGCTTACAGGATTCTGGGTAATTTCTAATTTATTTTGCGTTCTTATCATTTCACGTGGTTGAATCATAACCACGTGGTCGGTCGTGCCAGCGGCCCTAACATGAATGACACAAAGATAAATTAAATCCGTTTATCTCTATGACTATCTCTTTCACTAGTGTGAGAGAGATACTTAGAGATAAGACGGTGAACCTTATCTTTGTGTCATTCATGTTAGGGCCGCAGTGCATCTCGCTCATAATATCGAAGACTACTTGGACAAAGTCGCGGGCAATATAGAGTACTCGTTAATAAAAATTAAATATATTGTAACCAAAGTAATAGTCTTGCGGTACCTATTTATGTATATGAATTCATCGTATGTTGTTGAGATAATTTACGAGTTTGCGCTTACGATGCACAATGAAACAATGATACAGTATGTACGAGTCGCTGTTGTTTTTCTCGATAAAACTAAGCTAGTAAATTAATACAAATAATGGTCAGTACCTAACTATTCAATAATTAAACTGGTGGCTCCGTGAGCTGTAGACCTCGCGACAGACTTAACTTTGCCGTTGGAAAACTGATATCCCCATACATCGATATAAGTCGGTCAATTTACCAACACCGCAAATAAGTTTAGAATTGCAGAAAACCCCATATCTCCGCCATTTTGAAAAAAATCGAAAAACGGAATCTAAAAAAATTCTATATATGTAATTATCGAAGCTGCTCACAAAATTTCACGAGAATCGGTTGAGAACTGCGACCTGTGCCTCTATTCGGGAACACTAAGTGATTCTGTAGCGATTCGTGAGCGAGATTTCTCATCTCGCTCTTACGCATTACGCGTCGTGCGGAAGAGTGGGATGAGAAATCTCGCTCACGAATCACTTAGCGTTCCCGAATAGAGGCGCTGTAGACGAGAACAAATTGACGGACGCCGGACAGCCGACGGACATACGAAAGCGTTTTTGCCCAAACAAAAGCGAAAGTGGAGTCGAGTACTTTAGAGTGGCCGCCCTTAATTCGACGATATAAAGAAAAAAAAAGTGACAAACGAATAATGGAAAATCTAATTCAAGTGGAGTTGCCTCGGCGCTCTTGGTACTCCTAATTCTATCCTAAATTGCTTGAGCTCAAGGTAAGTAGGCAAACAATTTACACTTGTACCTATTATAATTTCGTAAGCATTATCTGTTGCAAGCCCTGCAATAGGTAGATCGTAAACTGAGGTGTGCAATATGATTATAACAGCCATTCGCTCTACGCGAAGTTTTTTTTCAAGTGATTTAAAGGTTTTTTTCTACCTGAAGGTTAATAACATCCTATGAGATCAATTAAATGAGCATCATTACCCGATGACGCAAGGCAAAAATTGCACGTTATTAATTTTTTCATTCTTAATTTACTAATAGGTACACCAGTGGCGATCGATAATATTTTAGAAGTTATTTAAATTTATTTTCCGTTTTCACAAACAATATGGAATTTGAATTTGAAAAATTTCCAACTAAACTACAAAAAAAACCATAGAACATACATCTGATACATACCTCTAGGCCTCACAATTTCCTGGGACATCCTGTTACGTATACTCAATTCTCAATTTGTTTGAAATCGTCAAAATTTCGGATAGGTCCTCTTCGCTAGCGACGCTGTTTATAAAATACATAAGTAGATATGTAATGGGAATGCAAAATTATCATCATCATCATCATCATCATTTCAGCCGAAAGACGTCCACTGCTGGACATAGGCCAGAAGCTCCGCTGGATGCGAGCTGCACAGAATCGGTCGTTGTGGAAATCATTGGGGGAGGCCTATGCAAAATTATGCTCGAACACAAACGCAGCACAGCTAAGTCGGAAACTACTATTATTTGACTTTAAAGACGTAATGCAAAACCTTTGATTTTACATCTCATCTAGGTTAACAACTTTTATGGATTTTAAATAAATAAATTTATTTATTGTCTGATCATGAGTAGGAAAGATCTTATATAGTATTAATGCAGCACTTTAAGACGTGCCTCAAGGAGGCGTACAATATAAGTGTAAAAGTACAATATTTAATATCTATAATATTTAGTCTCTATTCTAGTATCCATAGATATTAAAACAGTTATTGATACGAAACGTCAATTCAGTATGTTTTTTTAATATAAACTGCACAACATTTGATCTCGAGTGACATGAGAATAGAGACTTCATTCGTTTGTCTATGATTTAAAAAAAAAATGGTCTTGACGGAGGATCGAATTGCCGCCATTACTGCTTTCATGATGGTTTTTTGCTGAACGAAAGTAGAATTGTAAAAAGTTGTTTGTAATTTACATTTTAGATGAAAATATGAACAGTAGTCTTCTCGGAGTGACTGTGTGATGTGAAAATGCTCATCCGGAGCATTTTCACATCACACAGTCACTCCGAGAAGACTACTGTTCATATTTTCAACTAAAATGTAAATTACAAACAACTTTTTACAATTCTATTTCGTAAATGCAGCCACGATTGCAACAAATAACTTGTTGCCAGAAAATATTGTTTCTGAACACATCATGGAGTAAGTATTTATAATATGTGTGTAGATAAAGTTATGTATGCAACTCTGCATAATTTGGCCTTAAAACACACGTGCGATCTTATTATGAAACTCGCTAAAGCTCGTTTCATGAAAACCGCACTAGTTTTTTAAGGCCTATCATTATGCAACCGTTGCATAAACTACTATTACACTACAATCATAATTATACAAATTTACATCAATTTACAACTAATTTAATTATTATTTATGTCAAAGTTCACAACATTAAGATTAAAAGAAAAATAAAAATAACTAGAATTGACCCTGATGTCGAACATATCACCATTACAGAATTTAGAATTAAAAATAAATTATTAAGTAGGTACATAATTGCAGTTCAGCCCAATTTTAATTAATATCATTACACAAAAAATCATGATTGCTGTAGAATCACTTTTCCATTAGCCAAGTATAAAGGTGCTTTTTGAAGGCACATAATATCTGTTTTTTTTTTATGTGATAGGTAGGCCGTTGTATATTTTAACGCTCATGTGTGGGATATTTTTGGAAAATTTACTTATCCTAATTCACGAGTAACGGAGTCGGAAACATTGGTCCTGCATTACGTCTTCAAAGTCACCCGTAGTTTTGTGATTTCATTTGACCGCGTGTTTTTCCCAACCTAATATTGTTAATTCTTGAGTTCTTGCCGTTTTATTTCAAGATGGTTTAGCATGTGCAATATGATCACATAGCCAGGCAAACGGGCAACGGACGCTAAGGTATAAAAACTGGTCAGTCGTGTAAATAACAACATTTGCGTCACTGGCAAAGTGGCCCCTCACCGACCGGCGCACTTTAACTGGCCACGAGCAAAAACCGTACAAAGAACGGTGGAAATTTTAATTTATGGGAAACTGGTCTTCGAATACGCCCGATCACGCGCAAGCCGGCCGGAGATAAATGTTAGAACATATAAATTTATCCATTTACGATGACTTAGGCAAAACGGAAAGTAACTTATGTAAATGTCCATCCACGTAAAATCAAATGTGTTTTTTTAAATACTAACTTATAGTTATTAAGTCCATGTTACTAACATATGTGATGTGATTATGGATGCGCTTTTGTCCGAAATAAATATTTTCATTTTCATTTAAAGTACCTATACTAGCTCAGACCTCAGAGTAACCTCTGCACCATATATTGTTTCATCCTACTGATATTATACCGCGAAAGTTTGTGGGTGTGTGTGTGTGTGTGTGTGATAATCAAACTCTAAGCGGACGAAGTCACGGGCACAGTTAGTTTATACAATAAACTTTTTCATTTTCATTTTTCATTTTCATACTTTAAATAAGTTACTTTCCGTTAATTAAGTACTCATAATACAACGGAAAGTTACTTATTTAAACCGCCGCTCACGGCACAAAGTAATTTTCGCGTTTATAACTAGGTATGACTGATGTGTCCATACTGCGGATGTGTGACATGTGATATATTTAATGAGAACGGTATACACGCTCAGTAATTTGGATCACTACTGACGTCAGTACCTACACTCGAAAACACGTATTCGCTAGCGTACCCGCGGGCGCGCGAACCACGTGTACTCTTAACCTTTTGGCCGCCGTTGTCGACTATGCGTGACAGCGTACACGGGGTAAAAAACGTCCTTCATTACCTTGACTTAAAGTTGAAATTCGTGTTACTTCTCAGACATGCTTGCCGTAGTAGATCGGGGATAGTGATCTAAATGTTGTGGTAAATACTGAGTGTGTAGCGTTCGTTTACACTACTGTGCCCTTACCATGAGCTTACGCAAACCGTTCTCGCTATCGAAAACTATCGGAAATACTGCTTGCTGCCGATACAAGTAAAAGGGACCGAGCGATCGTTTTCGATAGCGAGAACGGTTTGCATAAACTCATGGTAATGGCTCTGATTCTCACTCTAAGGGAGAATTCAAGTATTACGTAACGCTATTTTCGGAGATTTTTGACCCCCCCTCGCCCCCATGTAACGCGCCGTAACGTTTTTCTGTGCCACCCCTCCCCCCTAGTAAAACGTCACGTAACCACCCAGTGAATTTTTTTTCATGTGTTCATTCCATTTGAAATTTAGAAAAAAGAAACGTTTTAAAAAATGCGTGAGAATCTCTCTATGCGACCGTTCTGAAGGTTTAAATAAAATGTTACGTAACGCGTAGTTCAACCCACCCTACCGCCCCTGTAACGCATCGTAACGTTCTACAAGACCCCCCCTCCCCCCCAAATTCGTTACGTAATACTTGAACGCTCCCTAAGGCAGCGGCACGGAAATAAATTAAACTCATCTTATCCCTCTGACTACCTCTTTCTTCGGCACTAGTGCACTTAGAGATAAGACTAGGCTGCCTTCTACTGAGGTGGTGAGCGGAGATGAGCCGAGCTGACCAATCAGAATACCTGAAATATTTCAATGACATACCTATAACAGAGCGATGTGATTGGTCAGCTTGGCTCTGTGGAGAGGCAGCCTTACACCCCGTGTCAACCTTGCTTGGCCGTTGTGTGAGGCAGCTAAGGCGTGACACTTTAACTAAATCTGAGACCCGAATGTTAATTCTGCTACTTCAATTTTAAACCCTGTCAAATTATGATGAGGTCGAGAATAATTATAGCTTTTGGCCCTTATAAAGGACAACGAGTGCGTAACGCCTCCTGAATCCCCGCATTCAGGAGGCGTTACGCACTCCGACATGTGACGCACGGCATTGAATTATATTAGTAAGCGGGAATCCTTACTTATCCATACTATATACTATATATATATATATATATATATATATATATATATAAAATAGGCAAAAGAATACCATTCCCCCCTCCCCCTCCTTATCACCGAAACTACTGGACCTAAAATTTTGAAAAATATACAAAAAATAGTTCTTTACCTAAAGAAAACCTTCAAAAAGTGTATGATATTCAAAGTAACATAGTAAATTTCATATAATCACGGAACCGTCTCCACTGGAATTTTAACTCGCCTTTTCCGTTTTTTTTTTGAAAGGGTTTATCACAATAACCACGTTGCTTTCCTGTAAAACGGTCCATCGTAGTCAAAAATATACAAAATGGCGTCTAATTTCCCATCATCCTTTGTACCGCACAATTACGAGTTTAGAAAAAATTCTGTGTTGCTATTTGCAAAAACTTCTGGCCCACCGTGTATATAATATATATATATATATATATATATATATTATAATTATAAATGCGAAAGTAACTCTGTCTTTCTGTTTGTCTGTCGCGCTTTCACACCAAAACTACTGAACCGATTTAAATAAAATTTGGTGCACAGTATAGAGCCTGAAAAAGGACGTAGGCTACTTTTTAATGCGAAAAAAGGATTGTAAGGGGTTGAAAGGGGGGATCAAAAGTTGTATGGAAGTATCGTCATTTTTCGAGCTAGAAGCTTGGAACTTATTTTTTAGGCTGTTGATAAATATGACATTCAAAGTTTGTAAAAGTTTTACCCTCAAGGGTGTAAAATAACGATAGGGAATAGGGGATGAAAGTTTGTATGGAAATATGTAAGGTTTATAAATGTGAATGTTTTTTGAGTTTGCGACAAGAGACACCTTAGCCTAAATAATTAAAAATGCTACCCAAAGACACTATTCTACGCGGATGAAGTCGCGGGCACAGCTAGTAATATTATAAATCGCTCGTTTAAAATTAAAAAGAAATAATGTGAAATACAAACCCATTCCAAATTCAATTCTAACGCGGTTGAGTAAAGTTTAAAACAAAAGTAAATTTCATTTGGACTTGTTTCCTTTTATTTTTAAGCGTGCGAAATGTGAATGTAAGTTTGTTTGTTTGTTACGCTTTCACGTAAAATCCACTTAACCACCACACACACACACCTATCCACATGCACACCTACACACACACCTACACATACCTCTTCTCGAAGTAGAAGGATATAGGATACTTTTTATCCCGGAAAATTTTAAAGTTCCCGAGGGAATAACTATAACCGAATTCCACGCGGACGAAGTCGCGGGTAGAGGCTTGTTAAGTTATAAATATCTGTAGCAAGTTAAGTGATTGTATTTATTCTTGATGTACCGTGAATACAACCTCTCCGGTACAAGGTTTGGTTTTACTCATAAAATCCACTTGACCCTCAATATATCTCACACCAATAGGATTGGGGTCATCAATGCATATAAACCAGTACCGTGACTCACTTATAGACAACGTACAGCCTAAACGGGTGGTCGTAGAGGTATGAAATTTGGAGGAGATTTCTCGAGTACCCTAGAGGTGCACTAATGTGGGATTTTTTGAAATTCCATCCCTAAAGGGGTGAAAAGCAAGCCCATCTTTCCCACTGGGCACTCTGGGCAAGTGCCCAGGGCCCCGCGATTGATAGGGCCCCCCAAGTTCCTGCGAGATCACCAAACGATAAGTCATAGGGGCCCCATTATGCCAATGTGCCCTAAGGTGCCCAGGGCCTCCAATAGGTTAAAGACGGCCCTGGTGAAAAGGGGTGATAAAGTTTGAATCTGAGAAGCTGTAGCGGGTCCACTAGTTTAAATATAAAGTACTTAATCCTTTTGGTGGAATTTTTCCTCGCGTTCCGCTTAGCTGCCCCTCACAGCTCTGGTGGAAACACAGCTTACGGGAAATGTATACTCCATTATGTGTCACTCTAATATTTATGTAATGAAAATAATTTCCAGAAAAAAAAAATCTGCATTTTCATTTGACAAATAAATGATTTGTATTTTAAGATCCCCTGAGTATTCAATAAAAGCTGGAAGAGACTAAGTATACGGTGTTGCATGCATATACGAGTAATACTCTGTTTAGAGTTGGGCAATCTGTTCAAAATTCGTCGTCGGCTCTTCGCGAATACCCCTCTGGACCGGATCTAAACCGCACATTAACTTAAACTGGCTGGACAAGTTATCAAATGGGCCATTTTGCCATATTGATGTTTAACTTACCTAATTTAAATAATTTGCCAAGTTCCAATACTTACTCACGTATTTATAATTTTACAATGAAACTATTTTTGAAAAGTGAAACTGTATCAGGTCAGGCTCAGGTGTCGTACTACCTAGGTAAGGTAGATAGATCATATTTTCTTTAGAAGCCTATTTTTAGGGATCCGTGCCCTTATTCAATTACTTTGCTGTCCTACTCTTTTTCTCCCAAATGGCTTTATGCATCGAATTCAAATTGAGCACTGTTGTAGTATTAAAATGACACAATAAAGTTTTTTTTAAAAGATCAATAAAAGCAATGTGGAAAAGTCAATTAACCAAAAAAAAGGTTTTATCTAGGCCAGCATGCGATAGGTACCTATGTCATGCAAAAGATTTAAAATTTACGTAGAATAAAAGTACTTTTTACTGGTTTTTTACTGCATCATTTGAGGGATATTCTTCATCGTACGAGAAACAGCAAAACAACTGGACAAGTGCGAGTTTGACCGAGGATTCCGTATTTCCGTACAAACTTGTACAAAGATAGGTAGTTCGTCTACCACGGGAATTGAGTCGTGAAGATTGCCCGTTTATTCTGATTATGTTTGAAGTTTCTTCCCGAAATCAGTCCCCGAAACATAGACATTCACAGGACCGGTGTTCCATCTTTGGCGTTATCTTGAGACCCTTGATTTATCAGCATTAGATGAAATTGCGGTCAAACGCGGGCTTATTAGAAAATTATATGATAGTTCATATAATGTGCTGTGATGTGATTCCTTGCTTCTTGCCAATTTTAATGATTCTGGGTCAGCGGGAAGTTCTCTATGGTTTCGATTTATTTGCGAGTGTCAAAATATGCGGCATAATTGGCTACTTGACTATAGTAACAAATATTAATATATTTCTGTGGAACGGTAGCTAAACATAAATAAATGCATGTCAAAGAAACAATAAGATCATTTTGACTGTTACTTTTTTGCTATTAAGGGTCAAAAATTGTCAAAATATGTGAAGAAATGTGTGTGAATATTGCTTTTTAGTTCTTAATTAATAGTTTTTGACATCCTCATCAAATTTCTGTCATTTTTTAATTATACAATATTGGCCTAAAAACAGTATTTTCGGAAATAATTGCGAATTTCATATGTTTTGTATACCGAAACCAATGTAAAAAGAGCCCTGACGGCCATATAAAATGTATGACCGTCAGGGCTCTTTTTACATTGGTCTGGTATACACTCTAACTGAACTGTGACGTCATATTTCAGGGCCATTTTGTATGGAGCGTTTTTGTGAGTGGTATGAACAAGGACTTTTCAAAGCGTCGTATCTCGAAAAAAACAACAACATAATAATGTTCTGCGAACACAGTTGGGTTTCTATGACTCAGTATTTTCCAAAATAAGATGAAATAAAAATCATGCAAGTAACCAATTGGTAGTACTTTTTGACTGCGTTGATTTAGTAGCTAAATTTTTTTTAAACCTCCAATGGACCTTAGATTGTCTTTGATATTAATTTGAACCTGATACCTCCCGTATTTAAGAAAAAGGGTCTTGACAGATAGACAGACCGACAATGAAATTCACCTATTACGGTTCCTTTTTTCGTTGTGAGGTACGGAATCCTAAAAATATCCTGATTTTTGAGATGTTTCCGATATACTATAGTTTCTGAGAAATAGGGGTAAGGGTAATTTTTGTTACCGTAATCAATAATTCGGTATACCTATAGTCAAATTAAAACTTTCGTGAGACATTATGAATACTTGATGCGCGGGTTGATCTGACCGGGACCGCACTCAAACCCTGAAGAAGGACTCCAATCGAGTCCAAAACATGTCGGACTATTTCTGACAATAAATTGTGAGTAAACCCGAGTGTTTTTCAAGAATTCGGTATATATTGAAACTCGGCATCGATCTCGATCCTTTCTAGCGTACTTATCTTCATTTTAACATTAAGTTTTTTGTTGGGATTATTGTTTACACGTTCCAAGTGCGCCGTCCTATGGAAATTGTAGCGAACGCACAACAATTTAAGATTTAAATGTACCGACAACAAGTTAATCGCACAGCTGAACCTCAATCAAACACTTAAACATTCATGTTTAAGATGCATAAAGATAATGTTTGCAGATTATACCTAAAGGTGCATTGGGATGTTGTTAAATGCTAATAGACCACATTCTATTGCGTTACTTTATAGCAGGCAACTAGCTAGGAGCCACGTGCCTGCGCATGGCCACAGTCTCATACAATGTATTGTTAACTCAGCGGCCCTAACATGCATGTCACAAAGATAAATTAGAACTGTTTATCTCTATGACTATCTCTTTCGTCGGCACTAGTGTGAAAGAGACGCACTTAGAGATAAACGGTTCTAATTTATCTTCGTGCCATGCATGTTAGGGCCACTGTGGTGTGATTGTGTAGCGTGCGCAGCGGCTGATCAGCGGATAAACGAAATTATAAGTTTAGACTGTAAAGACAAAATGCTTTAGTCTAATTTTGAATGTTCCCTAATCGTTGATCAGCTGCTGGTCTTGTTAGAGAATCATGTAGCTGAACCATTGCTTTTAATACAGTAGCATTTATACGGTTTTTTTTCCTGTGACATTGTTCGTAGTTGTGTCCTAAGCAATCGTATATTTTGTTGATGTTGATGATCCGCGTTATCTACTAGCTATCTACAAATTTAACTAAAACAAAACCGACTCCGAAGCCACCCTTTGTTTGCCAAGTAAAAAAATATACCTGGCCTTCATTAGTAAATTAAGTAGAAACATCAAATATATTATTTTTATGAAAACGGGCCTTCAACGCGCAATACTTCAAATTATTATTTACCTCGACGTTTCGACCGTATTTCTTTATTTTAATTATTATTATTATGACCTTTAGAGGCTTTATACATCTCTAAGTCACTTAACTTGTCCATACGCGGAGACTATAAGTACGTCTCCCTTATTAGTTATTTATTATTATTAGTTTTTACCCATTAGCATTGTTTGCTGCCCTTTTCATGTGTTAGTTTTAGTTAAAACTCTAATGTAAAAGTTGGGGAAAAAAAGACTTACTGCTGAGTTTCTTGCGGCGTTTCTTCTCAGCAGATGTCACCTTTCGAAGCGCTGGTAGCTTCAGACATGTAAAAGAGCCCATGTGGCCTACCTGCAAAATAAATATTTTCATTTTAATTTTCATTATTAAGTCTCGTTTTCACACAAAAATGTGTTTAAATCATGAAAGTTCAATACTCTATCAAATATACATATTGTTAATTAAATGATAAATTAAATATATCGATACCGGCATATACCTAATTAACTTGCCACCGCAACCTCGATATTATTTTATTTATCACTTAAATCCTTTACATAAATAAACCATGAACATAAATAAATAGAAGTAACGTGTCTGTCAATAACAATATTACAGGGACAAATGAATTAAATAAAAATATCGTATGTAGAATTTTGGTTTGAACAGGTATCACAGGAAACTACTGAAGGGATTTTTATAGGATTTTAGCAAGTGGGTTAAGGAAAATCCCAGCGGCCCCAACATGCAAGACACAAATATCAGTTAAACCCGTTTATCTCTTTGACTATCTCTTTCTTCTGCACTAGTGTGAGAGAGACGCACTTAGAGATAAGACGGTTTAACTTACGTGACGGTGTCTTGCATGTTAGGGCCGCAGGTCGGATAAAATCTTCGCTCTATTGTAATCGACTGACTACAAAAAAGATACAGCAATTTTTAAGGTTCCGTACCTCAAAAGGAAAAAAACAGAAACCTTATAGGATCACTCGTGTGTCTGTCTGTCTGTCCGTCTGTCACAGCCAAACGATAAGACCGATTGTGTTGAAATTTGGTACATATATGTAAGTCGGTGACTGCAACATGGACGGTGTAACATAAATAAATGAATTTTAAACACCTTTCTAAGGTAAATTTAAAAAAAAGTTTTACAAACTATGGCGTGTGACATATCAAATTAAAGGAATCGTAATAAAATTTAATTTAATTTTTAATCCTTTTTGGCTACTTAAGTTTGGAAGTTATTTAGTAAAATAGTCGAAAATGTACCTATCCCTTATCTCTGAAACTACTGGGCCTAAAATTTAGAAGAAATACAGAATATGATATTTCGCTCGTTATTGCTACAATAGGCAAATCATTTTTGGAAGGCTACTTGATGCAGAAGGTCGCAGATTTGCAATTTTTATTTTTTATTTTTATGTCAATTGACTGACAAACGAGCTGACGGCCCACCTGATGGAAAGTGATCACCGCCGACCATGGACATCTGCAACACCAGAGGTGCTGCCAATGCGTTGCCAGTCTAGGGAGGATGGGGAATGGGGATGGGATGAGGAATAGGAATAGGCCTCCGGATCTCGTCACTCACCGTACGAAACGCAATAGCAAGCTATTACTTTACGCCGATATTCTGTGAGAGTGTGGTACGACCCCGGTCGAGCCGGCCTATTCGAACAGTAATCATCTAGTGAGGATTACTGTTTGGCTCTACCACTACGATGCAATGCAATGCCTTAGTAGCTGTATATAGGAAGGACTAAAGAGAATGATCCAGCTAATTAAACTCTAAACTCTAGTCTAGGTAACGATAAACGTGAAGAAACCTTAAGAACGGACAAAGGACAACTTCATAGGTGATTATTTGCATAGCTTACTTACTACAGACTTTATAATAGAATACATAGGATGTCGTCGGAGTCACCAGTAATTACCTTGCTTTTGTTACAATGTAAACATTATTTATGTACCTACACTTGCTTCAATCGACGTTATGCATAGACATGAGCGTTTATTAAAATGACATAATTTAAAGAAATAATTTATCTCAGATCTACAGGTTCCATAGATAAAAAATACCTCCAATTTTATTTGAATACATTTGCCTGGAGTCTGAGGGGTTTTTCTGCATGAAATCTACGAATAAGGGCGGGCGCGGGCTCCACGGTATCCTGCTATAGGAAATAACCCGGATTTGAGACAAATCTCGGTTAAAAACGAAACACAAATAATTGCTTTCGATACTAAAGCAAACATTGACATAAAAACTTCACCAACCGGTACCTTTAGCTGATATCATCGTTTTGATTGAAGATCACACGAAAATACACCATTCTGGAACAAAATATTGTTGTTTTTTTTTTAGTTCTAATTCTAATTAATCTTGACTTACATTTGCATAATAGGGATGTTTCCTGGGTAAAAAAAAATCGAATTCGTTCGTCGGTTAGATTATCAAAAAATATTGAACACATATTGTTTGCCTGATCAAATCAATCAAAATTGACGAAGATAACGCGCATCAATCGGCATCACGGGAATGGGGGCTAATGACGTTACTTAATGGTAAAAGTGTGCAGTCGTGACGTCACGCGGAACTTCAACGCACTATATATCTGCGTCATTTTTTGTTTAATTGACAAAAGAAAAAAATGTGTTCAATATATTTTTATAATGTAAATGATGGACTAATTCAGGGGCGTAGCTACCGCCGTATCTGCCGTATCAATTATACGGGGCACCCAACGTGCGTGAGCAAAAAATCTTTACCCTTCCTAAGTGCCCTCAAACAAATTTTTATACCTACGGGGCCCCGCCAAGGCACGCTACGCTTCTGGACTAATTAGAATTTTTCAGGAAACTAGCAGATTATTTAATTATAATGTTTAAATAATCTGCTAAGCTCTTTCCCCGAAAAGAAATTAAGTAATGTGGTAATTTTTAATAAATTTTGATAACGTCCTTAAAATAAATCTGTTATTTGTGCGAAGGTGAGCCGGTGATACCCGTGCCGGGTTGCCAAATGGTGGACTGCGGATAAACCTTGAAATTCTTAAATCTAGCTTACACATCTTTATATTACCATAATAAGTAAATAACAATTTATATATGATTCCGAGCAGTTCAAATAACTACTCAAGCGACTAAAGTTTCCTAAAAGTCAAAGTTTAAATTGGCGCTCAAATGTAACACGAAGTTATGTTATAATTTGAGCACTAACTTACCCTTCACTGGTCAGGTGGTTTAGCCATGCTTCACTCGCCGACGAGCAAGCTTGAACTCGAGCGAGTATGGTGCCAAGCCGGACTCAATGGCGCAGTGGTATTGCATACATACTGACTATTGTGCCGGAGGACGCGGGTTTGAATCCCACTAGGTGAAAACTTTCTGTAATGGATGTTGAGTATTTCGGCTGTGCAATTTCAAAACCTAGTAAGGGACATCTCCAAGAAAAAACGTGTCTTTGCATTTTGCAGCTTACTAGGCCATAAAGCATCGATTTTTTTGGCTCTCCTATAAAAAAATTCGTGTCCCTTACTAGGTTTTGAAATTGTACAGCCGATTTATACATGTATGTATGTATTTGTTTATATTTTTTACTAGCTTTGGTCCGCGACTTCGTCCGCGTGGAATTCGTTTATCGCTATTACTTCAGGAACTCTGCATCTTTCCGGGGTAAAAAGTAGCGTATGTAAGTACTTCTCCGGCTTAACAACTATGGCTATGCAAAAATCAAGTCAATCCGTCGCTCCGTTTTAACTTGAAAGAGGAACAAACAAGCAAATAAAAAATCAAATCATAGTATACCGATAGGCGCTGACGGCCATACGTTTTATATGGCCATCAGCGCTCTTTTTACATTAGGCGAGGTATAAGGAATTGTACTGTTGTCTAGTACCCATACTTGTAGTACCTACAAGGAATCCTAGTTTGGGGCTGGATCAATGTGTCTTATGTCCAAGATAATATTATTATGTAATTCTCTATAGTGAAAAGTGCTTCACTCGCCGACGACGACTCGCCGGCCGCATAAAATCTGGAAAGGCCGTGGCAGGACAAGGGACCAACTTGTGCCTTAATAGCTTTTGGGCCTGATTTATACCTAGGTTTACGATTGTTTTTAGATTTAAAAGGTCCTTGAGCCTTCACAGAGTAACGTTGCCAAGCCGTCAAGTTGACATTTTCTAGAAAAAAGCGTGTTAAAAATCAAAATCATTGCTACGGTACCTACCCAACTGTAGAAAATTAGTAATTAAGTACCTACTAAATGATGAGGTTTTAATATATTCCAGAATATAACAAAGGCCGTGGCAGGATAAGGGACCAACTTGTGCCTTAATAGATTTTCGGCCTGATTTTTTTTATGATGATGTGCTACGTCAATAGTAATTGCTATACTAAATTTCAGCATTCGCCACTTCTTAGTTTTTAAACAAAAAATAAAAATGTAAAAAATGATTTTCCGTTATTTCCGTTTTAATGTAATGAATTGCTTCGTGCTTTACACGTGTACTACACTTAGTTGAGACCCACAATATGACATTCAAGAAAGATTAACACTACATAAAAAAAAAGTGAAAATATTTTTCAATTTTTTTTTTTAACTTCCGAAGCAGCGACACCTCCAATTTTTCAACTAATATTATCCCTCTTGATGAGCTATAACATATATTTTATTCAGGATTTTAACGATGGTGCATCATGATGAAATTATATAAAAACGTTGGCAAGACTATAGACACATCGACAAAAGAACACTACTTTGACATTCATTGCAAATAAAGTAAATTGAAAATCCCGCAGAGACATGTCGAACCTGAATCTGTTGTCATTGAGCTACTTGTATATAATATTTATTTTATTTTATTTTGTAACAGATTTTTTTGCTCATTGCACTTTAATATTGCAATAACATGCGTACACAACAGTTGAAGAGTTCCTTTATCTGGAGCTAACCCTGAATGTCAATTCAGCTAAGTTTTACTACAAAAATGCATTGTGATTGGAACTGAACCAACATGTTAAACTTCAGCTCCGTAGGATAAGAGGAAGTGGTTCTAATTCAGCTTGCAAGATTTGACCCGAACATACATAGTTACATACAAACATTGCGAGTTAATAAAAAGCTTGTAAAATACAGGAACATCTCGATTTTGAAAGTTGTTAAAACATTTTTTCGCTGGATGATATTCGCATATTTTCCCACACAATTTACTATATATCTCGAAATCTCTCGGATTTAATTCTTGAGCACAAAATAGGGTCAATAATATTTTTGATTAATATATACTCAAATATTGTTTTAGGTCAATAGTTGGAAGTGTAATATATACGAGCTACGCCAGCCTTCATGAATATGTCGGGATCTTTTCCCAGCTATAATGAAGGATATAAGTTTGAATATAAATATCGAGGAAGATGAAGTTGTGTGTGTACATGTACAAGTTGTGGCATTACCAGTAACTTGGAAATTGATGACGATTTCAGCAGCCACGAATGGGGTTGCAGTATTTATTTTGTCAAGTCCAGCGAAACAAAAGCGAGATTTTCCTGTAATTTGCATTTTATAAGCAAGAAGCACAATGAGAATAGATTCTGTTTCAACATGTCTCTGCGGGATTTTCAGTGTATTTTATTCGCAATGTATGTCAAAGTAGTGTTCTTTTGTCGATGTGTCAAAATTATGATTTCAAAAACAGCATTATAGACCAGGCCAGTATTTAATACCCATATGCGAAAAAGTTTTGTAGGATGGATTTAATTACTTTCATTCTAATGCTATGAACGAGACTTGCCAACTTGTTTATATAATTTCATCATGATGCACCATCGTTAAAACCCTGAATAAAATATATGTTATAGCTCATCATGAGGGATAATATTAGTTGAAAAATTGGAGGTGTCGCTGCTTCGGAAGTTATAAAAACATACCTATATTGCAAAATATTTTCACTTGTAATTTTATTTTTTTATATGTAGTGTTAATCTTTCTTGAATGTCATATTGTGGGTCTCAACTAAGTGTAGTACAGCACGAAGCAATTCATTACATTAAAACGGAAATAACGGAAAATATTTTTTTACATTTTTATTTTTTGTTTAAAAACTAAGAAGTGGCGAATGCTGAAATGTAGTATAGCAATTACTATTGACGTGGCACATCATCAGAAAAAAAATCAGGCCGAAAATCTATTAAGGCACAAGTTGGTTCCTTATCCTGCCACGGCCTTTGTTATATTCTGGAATATATTAAAACCTCATCATTTAGTAGGTACCTACTTAATTACTAATTTTCTACAGTTGGGTAGGTACCGTAGCAATGAATTTGATTTTTAACACGCTTTTTTCTAGAAAACGTCATCTTGACGGCTTGGCAACGTTACTCTGTGAAGGCTCAAGGAACTTTTAAATCTAAAAACAATCGTAAACCTAGGTATAAACTTAGTTATACATTCAAACAACTACGATACTACCTAATCACAAACCAGTATTGTGCTAATATAAGCTAATCAAGTAATATTAATAGATAGAATATCAGGAAGTCACAAAATCTTGAACTTTGTACCTTCATCGCGATTAACCTGTTCGGATTTCTTAATTTAAAAAGTTTACCTAATATGGCATCTAAGTATTATAAGTATCTGGTCGATTTATATCTATGTTTGGGCATACGTCGTTCCTATACAGAAATAATGGTTGTTAAATATTTGCTAACCACTATTTGCATACGTACGCATGCAAAGGTCGCTCATCATTGGCAGGTCTAAAGTGTTTACTCCATGTTTGCTATCTTGGGACGGAATGTCAAGTTGAAGCCAAAGTCATGGCTACTACCACACTCTTCTCTTCCTGATAACCGTTTCGTAATCGTCTCTTAATTCCTGTTTAACTACATTTTATCGAGAATCATTTATCCGGTAGGTATTGTTTATTAAGTATGTATGTATGTAAACTCTTTATTGCACATAAATGATAACAATAAAATTCTGCATTATGACATAAACCAGAGTAGGTACAAAGGCGAGCTTTAAGTAAAATAATAACGAATCTAGTTTCTTAGTTATACGTAATTTTATTGGATGTAAGAACCTAATGAACGTTATAAGTACTTATAGGTATGGTTGCAAAAGTAGGTAATAGTTTATTACAGTAAACCACCGGTCGGTCAGTAGGTATCTAAGTATAAACAGAAATTTCCGTGCGTATCCACCTTTTGCGTCACGTCTTAATGATCAATTTAGAATTATGGGATCAGGTTGTGGTATGATGATGTTAACATAACCGGTATTTAGGTAACAATAATCTGGGGGGTCGAGTTTTGTTTATGCATGTCACCGATGATCTTGAATTCACGTCTACTGGTGACTGAACTATCATGGATAATAATGAAATCACTATAATTAAACCTTTTAAATATTATGATAAAAGGTTTAATCCTACTACGCAACATTGGACAAACGTATACTTTGTTGCGTCCTATTTAACGCGGATAATAACTTTGCGCTCAATATCAGTTATTGTAGTACGGTTCAGTTGTGTCCCCACTTTCCTCCTCCCGGCTCTACCATCAGACCCTCGTCACCAAGCGTAATGTATTGGACTATTCAAAATGAACAAAACGGCCGAACTTCGAGGGGTTTACAAATAGGACTGTGGAAGTCGAACTCTTCAATGGTAGGGACACCATTACAGAGTTCCACTTCCACAGTCCACTTTCCATCATCAAATCAGCTCGATGGTACCAATTTATTACATTGTCATCCATGCATCTACTTGTTAAGTTTGAAATCGATACGATCATTAGAAGTAGGTTAAAATCGACTTCCTATATTTGTTTACATATGTAGTTTGTTAGTTACACAACTGAAGCTAATAAAACCGTATTAAAAAAATGTCGTTCGTCTGCCTACTCTCACTGTCAGACAACAGACCTGGCTGTATGGACTACTTCCCCTTGCTTTCGTTACAAGAGTAAATAAAACATGAAGTCGGTAAAAAACACAAAAATGTCACTGTCAGTTACACCATACAGTATACATACATTCATGTACCTTATTCTTATTTATTTAAATTGGATATATAAGTATATATATATATGATCTGTGGACTAAGAAACTGGGATCTCGTTTGCGCTTTTGTGATATTTGTATTTTATGCGTTTTGTCTTGGTGAGTAACAACTTTTATTTATTAATAAATTAGGACGCAGATGCAATGTTTTCGATGGTATGTTTGGAATAACCGATAACCGAACGGCTTGACATAACACACAATGTTGTTATAAAACAAAACCCTAAACTAAACATCTTTTCTGTGGTTGATAAAATTCGTTATTGATTGCTGTGGACTAAAGTGGACTTTGCCTAGCCCTCGTGTAGACTATTTCGACACACGACAAAGAGTATAGTAAGTATACACACGAGCCAGTGTCCACAGAAGATTGTTTTTGTGCTTTATTCCACTGACTTAAAAGTATAAACACAAATATAAATTAAGCATGCATCTTCCTTAACTTAGGTAATAGGTTTTTATGAAATTTCACTTTTAGAGTGTGAAATGGGTTGCAAAGTTTGTAAACTTCATATAACTGCGGGTGAAGCTATGGTGTGGGCAACAACTAGTTAACACATTGCCTGCCAACTACGAGTATACTCGTAGTTTTTCTATGAAATTTTTCGTAGTTGGCAGGCAATGTGTTAAAATATGGTGTAGAATATGGCTGTAAAGCAGTTTTGTTGGTTTTAGATATAAACCACAGGAGGGGTTGTTATATCTGCTGAGTAACCAATGTATATAATATACATATGAGTTTATAGATGTTTACTATAGAACTAATAAAAAGGGCATGCAGATCTGGGGAATATTAGCACTTAACCTATTTTGTTCCAGCTACAATGCCTAGAAGAGTAAGACAACAGATGAGTGAAGAAGAAAAGAAAAAAAAAAGGCAGTTGCAGAAAAAAATGTACATGCGCCGAGTCCGAGCAAAACTAAACTTGGGTGACAACGAGAAGAAAAAGAAACGACGGGTGCAGAAAAACAGGGTCAATCGTCAAAGTAGAGCAACAGTAGACTTGAGTGAAGAAGAGAAGAAAAGGAGAAGACAGGAACAGAAAAAAATGAGCATGCGCAGATCCCGAGCAAAATTGGATGCTGCAGCTCTTGAAGAAAGACGCAGAAAAGATAGGGAAAAGTACCAGCATAAAAAAGAAAATGGATTACTGAAAACAATTAAAGACTTTCCACCAAAAGAGCAAAAGCAAATGCGTAAGATCTGGCGTGACCAATTAAAGATAAGACGTGAAAAAGAAAAGATTGGAAAAGAAACAAAAGAAATGTTTAAGGAAAATTTATATGTAATTTGGGAAGTACAGAACTCTCGGCGTGCGAGTTAGACTCGCAATTGACCGGTTTTTTTCTGTAGTCACAACTGCCCCACATCCTGTTCATCACACTTTTCAATCATTAACTCCGAAAATCATAACTACAAGGCGCCACTCCACGAGCGAGTGCATCGCGATTCGGCCCTAGCATACCAGACACGGGGATAAGTTAAACCCGTTTATCCCTCCGACTATCTCTTTCGTCGGCACTAGTGTGAGAGAGACGCACTTAGAGATAAACGGGTTTAAAGGCCCGAGCACACCAAACGCGGTTGCGGCGCGTTTGCGGCGCGAACGCGGGTCCGCGCCGTTGTCGAACGGGGCGGGCGAATATACCATGCCACACCGCGGCGGCGCGGGACCGCCGCGGTCCCGCGGCTACTTTGGTGTGGCATGGTAAATTCGCTCGCGCTGTTCGACAACGGCGCGGACCCGCGTTCGCGCCGCAAACGCGCCGCAACCGCGTTTGGTGTGCTCGGGCCTTTAAACCCGTTTATCTCTAAGTGCGTCTCTCTCACACTAGTGCCGACGAAAGAGATAGTCGGAGGGATAAACGGGTTTAACTTATCCCCGTGTCTGGTATGCTAGGGCCGAATCGCGATGCACTCGCTCGTGGAGTGGCGCCTTGTAGTTATGATTTTCGGAGTTAATGATTGAAAAGTGTGATGAACAGGATGTGGGGCAGTTGTGACTACAGAAAAAAACCGGTCAATTGCGAGTCTAACTCGCACGCCGAGAGTTCTGTACTTACATATAAAAAACAAACAGTACCTTGTAGGTACCGAACCGTAAAAATTGACAAGGGGGTAACCATTTAGAACCTGCCTATGAAATAAGATAAAAAATAACTTTCGCAAGCTCCTATCTCCGTGCAATCGTAGTGTGATACGACCTTGCAAAGTTTAACTAATTTTTTATGTAATGTAATTACAAATTTACGGTTTTCGGACTTTTTCCTTTATTTGTACAATAAGACACTGCTTCTTGCCAAATTTCATGATTCTAGGTCAACGGGAAGTACCCTATAGGTTTGATTCCCTTGAAAGTATCAAAATATGTGACATAAACGGCCGTATCTTTTTATTGCGGTGACTTAGAAGGTTGATTTTATCACAGCTTCAGGAAATTGCAGGCTTGAGTATTTGATAGGTATGCATTTCAACTTGATACCTCTACGCGTTCCTGAGGAAAAGGTCTTGACAGACAGACAGACGGACAAACAAGTGATCCTATAAGGGTTCCTTTTTACTTTTGAGGTACGGAACCCTAAAAACGAATATAAGGTATTGAGTCACACACAACTTTCGCGAACATTTGGCATTGCAACCAAATAGGTTCAACCACCCGCGGTGGGGTGTTCTTTCATATTTCTCATGGGAAGCTGGATCGTACATCTCGCTCTTCAGCCAGCACCGTATGTAATTGGTTAAATTTTAATGTTGAGTGACCTCAATTCAACGGCCCTCTTTGAACTTGAGGTTTGAGGTACTGCTTCTATGTAGCAAAGATGGTAGGTAAGGTAATTAATATCTTTGAGAAAATTGTATCGTTTGTAGAAATGACTTCAGAACTCTACACTAAACATGGCCCAACGTGTTTTTTTAAACGGAATCGTTTGTCGCAACTATGACTATGTCGCTTCTATTCTGGGAACTTCATTTTATTGCTTTTACCAAAAATAAACGAATATATTATGACGCACGCAGAAGACCTTGATAGTAGTGCCATGCTGGCGTAAAAAATATACATATGGAAAGTTACTTTGCAAATGCTAGTTTTACAAAGAGCGTCTTAAATGGACGTGTTTCCTGAATTTTTTTAATTATTCCGTATTTTACATTATAAAAAAATATTGAACACGTATTTTTTCTTTTGTCAATTAATCAAAAAATTACGAGGATATAGTGTGTTGAAGTTCCGCATGACGTCACGACTGCACACTTTTTACCATTAAGTGACGTCATGAGCTCCCACTCCCGAAATTTGGTGCGCCGTTTCTTTGTCAATTTTGATTGATTTAGCAAAAAAAAAAACGTGTTCAATATTTTTTGATAATTTAACTGACGGACTAATTAGAATTATTTTTTTTTTACCCAGGAAACATCCCTATTATCCTTAACGCCCTTAAACTGGAAGGTGCGGATGAACCGTGCAAAATACGCGGCGGGCTATGTGGACAGCAAGGACATGGATAAGTAAGTAAACGGTCATATTACGTGTTTCTCAACATACTATTTACAGTCTGCAATATTATGCAGATTATGCCAGACCCCTGCCGTGCAAAGTTCACGTTGAAATTGGTGCCTATCAGGTAACTATGTACTTTGTAATGTTGGGCAATAAATATACAGATATTAATTGCGTTGCTGACGAACCACTGCAATGCGAATTAGTGGTAGCCTAGTGGACTGGTGGGTTCAAATCCCGGCCAAAACACACGATATTCGGATCCAATTTGCGGAGTTGAATTTGATATACACCCAACATTTCGGTAAAGGAAATCATGCATATCTGCGAAGTAATTCGAAGATGTGTGTGAACTCCCCAATCCGTAGTGGACCCGCGTGGGGATTGTTACCCACTCCCTCTCACTATGAGAGGAGGCGTTATGTTGTAAGATCCTGGCAATCGTAGCACTGCACGCTGCAAAGGGCTGGCAGCGAGGTGAAATTTGTATATCGTTAGGTTCTTAACCTTTTGAACGCCACGGTCGGCTGTAGCCGACAGCAAATTTCCGTGTCCCTAAGCCAAGGCATGCCGTATGCCATACATGTTGTCGGCTACAGCCGTCACTCGGCGTCTGAGGCACGCTTTCTCGCATTCAGCCGTGGCGTTCAAAAGTTTAATATTAAGAGGAGGCAATAGGTAACAGAGAAATACAAACAGAATACTGTAAACTTCTTTATTAAAATAATAAATAGAATCGCAACACAGTGAATACGCAGTAATACTTGAGCATCTGACACGCCAAGCAACCGGCACTTCACATTGCACAACATTCAAAGCATTGATATACCAAATGATACAAAATAATTTTCAACATTCTCGGCGAATGCCTCGCCCGCCTGCACACTGGTCGCACTCAGGTAGTAAACGAATAATTACGTTCCTTAGTGAAGGTTCGTATGGAAAAATAAGAAACACTAATAGTTCATTACCTGACTATGGGTGCGATCATTAACCTGACCGATCGCCGACCAGGGGGAACCACACCGCTCGACCACGCAGGCCTGTGGTGTGATTCGGTAACGTGCGCAGCGGCTGATCAGCGGATATACGGAACTATTAATTTAGACTGTAAGAACAAACATATTCCGTCTACATTTGAATGAGACCCATCGCTGATCAGCCGCTGAGCACGTAAAGGTGCTTGTAAACGAGCAACATTTATAGCCGGAAACTATAGGCGTCTTCCTCTAATGTACGAAGTGCTGTGAAAAGTTGCTCGTACAACATTTAAGGGGTTCATAAATGGGCTACTTTTTCGGGAATTTATTGCTGCAATTCGGGCTATCCCCAAAAAGATTCCATATTTCATCACTAATGGGAACAAAACGTTTGAATGTAAGCTTTTGGGGATAGCCCGAATTACAGCAATAAAAACCCGTTTACGAGCTCTCTTACAGAATCACACGGCTGCTCACCGACCGACAGATCACTAGCTTGCATGCCACCAACACAGCATTCACACAGTTATATATCTAAACTCAACACGTCGATTATTATTACATTTGTTAGGTTTTTGGTAAAATACTATTTATAAAAGCTATTATTACACAGTAGACATTATAGACATGTTCTAAGAAAACAACTAAGAGAACGTATAGTAAATACATTGTACTTAGAAAAATGCTGATATAAATGAACACTGGACATCTTACAAAAAATATGGTAACATTTTTTAATTATTTGCCTTTTGGATCACCTCTGTAGTAAAATAATATTTACAAACAATCCTAAATAACCCATCATATAGATCGAAGCTTTGAAATATAAGCTAGGATCCACATGTTCCAAATAATATTTACAACTACAATAGTACAATGCCCGTCCACGGTCGACCTACAAAGAAATAGATTGTGACAAATAATCTTCGATTCGAGACGACTCAATAATCTTATTTAATTTTTAAGTAAAACACTCAGATCGCTCATTCGATAACAATTCATAGAATATCTGAATAAACTTTTGTACTTGAAAAAATACAAGGCTTTCGGCGATTTAAAGTTGCGGTGCCTTATTCGACTTTGTGCATTGATTAAGAGGAGTGTGAACCTACGGCTTTTCATACAAAAGGCGATAACGATTTCCACCCCTTAAATGTTAATCGATGTTCACCAATTTTTGATACACGTCTACACGTATTGATTTATTCACTATAATTTTTAAATTCTGTTTTATTGTGGTTTCAGTATTCCCATACAAAACAAACTTCGGCATTATTTGACTTTCTTGATCTTTAATCGAAATTTAAAAAAAACGTATAGGCCTAGATTTTATTCTGACTGACAAAAATTGGTCAAAATCGGTTATGAAAATGTAAAGGGTGATAGTTGCATTCGGTTCGCAGTTCTCTTAAATTAGAAATCGGCTGCGGTCAACATACCGAGCAGGTGAATAGCGAGAGGTCGCGCAGAGGGCGGCACTAGGACACGGGCCGCCGGCGCACGAAGGCGTCCGCGGCCGACGCGGCGTACGAGCTGGGCACGCGCGCGCCCTCCTCCCGCTTGTAGCCCAGCGAGCCCGGCTCCACCACCTGCAAGGAACACACGCTTTAATAAATCGAAGCTACGTGACCAAAGATCTCAAAAGAAGGATATGCCTCAGTACAATTTCATGTAACAAGTCTCATAGAAGGTTGTCAAACGTCAGCGCTTTGGCTTCACCACACCCTATTGCTGATGTCTTAGTTCTTACGACGTGCCTACACACAAAAGCCTAACATTGCATTATTCACACGCTATCATATCATTGTGGACGGTGGGGTCGGTGGTGCTTTCTCACAGTTTGTGGAATTGTACTGGATACTTAATTATCGCTATAATAGTGTCTCTTAAACGGGTGTCAAGGACTGTGGTTGCCATGCGACTGAACGTCATGGTTTCAGATTCACGTTCTGACACCTCAAAAGAAAGCATCGCGGGCATTGCTTGAGCCCTTACTAAGTATTTATTTCAATTTACGTGACAGTTCTAGCTCTATATTCGACATTGTCGTATATCGGTGTTTTGTCTTTCTTTCCTTGCCTCAAAGAAAGAGACAATATATCCACGTACATCGACCGGTTACAACATCGCTTAGACCGATGTCCAATAGAGGCTCTGCGGCCCTAACATGCAGGCACAAGTATAAGTTAAACCGTCTTATCTCTAAGTGCGTCTCTCTCACACTAGTGCCGACGGAAGAGATAGTCATAGATATAAACGGGTTTAACTTATGTTTGTGTCTTGCATGTTAGGGCCGCAGAACGTGATATGGCGATGCTGCATTCAAACACATTCTTATTCTCAAGCGTTTAGGTTCACTTCGTCCACATTCCCATTTCGTTCACATTCCCACTTCGTCCAAATTCCCACTTCGTCAACATTCCTAGCTTAACTAACACGCGTAAAGTAAAAGATAGGCCAAATACGTAGGTAGATTTAGGTTATGTTAGTTTTTCAGCACTGAAACCAGCCAGAAATAGAGGCTCCGCGAAAGCGGAGCTCCGTCGCCACTGTCTAATTTCAAATCAATAAGTGTTTCTGGGTGTTTTGGCCCTCCGGGCCTGCTGCAAAACTAACATAACCTAAACCTGCCTACGTATTTGGCCTATTTTACTTTACACTTGTTAATAAAGCTAGGAATATTGACGAAGTGGGAATGTGGACGAAAAGGAAATGTTGACAAAATAGGCAATGGATGAATTGGGAATTGATTGTGGACGAAATGGGAATGTGGACGAAGTAAACCTAAACGTTCTCAAGTATAGTCAAGTTTTCGCCTCATGTTGGAATATGGAACGATTTTAATTGTAACGTGGAATGGACAAAACGTGGACGGTTTTCCGTGTTAATAGGGGTAGTTAAAGTATTATTTCTGAAGACAATCAACAACACGCACTGTAATGCATTTCTCACGACATTATTCAATGACTATCCTTGTCTATAATCATTGAACGTGTGTCCACGTTTCCGACCTGTTTGTATTTCCATGACGGCTAAACGATGACCATATAAAGGTAGTTTAAAAGATTTTAATGGGTCGATAAGTCATTTATTTGCTATCAGTAAAGTAAACTGGAATTACGTTGCCTGTAAGATACATTGACGACTTGAGATTTCATTTATTTGCTAAACTGGAATTACGTTGCCTGTAAGATACATTGACGACTTGAGATTTCATTTGTTTGCTATTTTTGCGAAATGGACTTTAACCCGAAGCGGGTAACTTAATAGGTGCCTAACGTCGGTTCTATTGTCTCTAATTCTATTGCTGTAGATGAACTAAGTTTGCACGACGAGCCGTTTCGAAAGAGAGCATAAAATTAACAAATATAAACATGACACACATCGAAACGCGTCCGAAAGTAGTTTCTTCGTGTAGTCGCGGCCTTGAGGTTTCGCGCGGTTTCGCAAGGCGAGTGTAGGTGTGTATTTACAAAACATTCGATTACCATACCATAACTAACCTAGTAGGACATGCGCGTTTCAAGCGGAGGGTCGTGGGTTCAAATCTAGCTCTCACCAAAACATGTCATTCACATTGAACCGGATATTTATCAAGATGTTTTCGAAAATGAAAATATTATTTTTCAAGTAGGCCACACGGGCTCTTTCACATGTCTGAATCTACCAGCGCTTCGAAAGGTGACATCGCAAGAAACTCCGCAGGAAAACATCATGAGAAAACTTGAACTGCGAAGTATTTCAATGATTTTAAGTAAATTCCCGTACTGGGCACGCATCGGGACTAATCCCCCTTATAAAATCCATGAGATATTTGGCCTGATTGGGCTGCGCCTACTCTTGAATATCTAGACCCTTCGGTGGGCCAGGCCACACACATACATAGCATGCCCGAAATCCCTAATGGGGTGGGCAGAGCCACAAGACTACTTGTGGCCACGTTCGATTAATTAGTCCTAAGATGGCAGATGAATGGATGATGATGGTGATGGTGGATGGATGGTATTAGTAAATATTGGGGTCGGTTATCCCGATTATGAGGGTAATTACCATGCAGAGTCCGTCGGTGCGCTTGTGCGACTTCTCGCGCTGCGTGTAGCGCGCCTTGTAGAAGTCGCTGAAGAGGAACAGGAACAGGAAGCCGTGCATCGCGATCCAGTAGACGAAGGCGTGCGGGTAGGTGCACGACGGCCGGAACAGCACTTGGAGCTGGTGGCTGAAGATCAGCACGAACTGGATCTGAAATTACCAACCGATAAGTACAGCTCCACTGTAATACAGAGCGAGTCCAAATCTTAAGCAACGCCAGGAGCCGCAGAGTTTCCTTCATACTACATCACTATAGCAACAACTCACTGGTCGTTCGGCATGTGGGAGAACTCTCCAAATACCTGTGCCAGGGTTTTGGCCGTAAGTGTCAATAAGTTTTCATCACATTTGGCCGTAATCAGTATGTTTTCACTAGCAACCACCAGACGCGTTCACGAAATGTGTAAAATATATCTATATCTAATCTAATACCTTTAAACGAGCAATTCTTGTATAATTATATGTACATAATATGAATCTCGGAAACGGCTCCAACGATTTTCATGAAATTTTTGTATGCAGGGGGTTTCGGCGGCGATAAATCGATCTAGCTAGGTTTAATTTTCAGAAAACGTCGTTTTATCCCTGTTTTCAGGCAATGAAAAACTGGTAAAATATCATTAGTATACGAAAGTAATTCGATCAGGTGGGAAATCGGGCGGTCCCCAAATCAGAAGACCCCCGGTTCGAGTCCAGATAATTATATTTTTCCTTTTTTTATCAAGTTTCTTCTTTTGTGAGAAAAGCTATTATTGGGAGCCGCATTTATTAAGGCATACAATTCGTAGCTAAAACTAATTTCCAAAAAACACGATTTACAAAAAAAAATAAACCAGTTACTGTCTTTATTATTTTGTGTATTGTATACTTTGTCTATGCTCTTTTCGTTTAGATCGTTAACAAAATGTAAACAAACTAACTCACGTGACAGCTGCACAGCTATTTAACTAACACATACCATAGATTTAAAAAAAATACTTGATTGGCTGGTTAGCCGAGTCACGTGGGTTAGTTTGTTTATATTTAGTAAACTACCTAAACGAGTTTAGATAATATATAGAATGTCATAAGCATTAACATCACTAACAACGATACAGGCACGGATGCCAAAAAAAATGCATTTCAAGAAATCAGTTTATCACGTAAAATCCGTCCTCTTGCATCACCAGAGGGCCTCACCAAAATGTATCTTCTCACATCAAATTTAGGTTTTGTTTTTTCTTGTAACTTATGGGTCTACGAGTATAATTAATAACACTATTTCATCACGCCCATACTAAAAACTTGACGATTTTATAGTTTACGTTTAGTGTGTTTACTTATATAATTCAGCCATTTTTGATTTTCCCCATACAAATACCGGGACCGATCACTCAAGGTCATTGGGTTTTGTCAGCGTCTTAAAGCCCCGGTCACATTACGGGCGCAACAGCAGCCCGTGCGATCTGTCCCAATCACATCAATGCAATACAACATAACAGCGTCGTACCAAACGCGCGTTAGCGCAGTGAAACGGATTCAATACAAACCAGTGAAATCAAGGGTTAGTTCTTAAGCAATGAATACTATTTATTAGCCGTCACATATAATTAAATCATGGGGCTTTTTCGAAAAGATGTCACCTAACTCGTAACTTACAATAAGAAACGTCAAACTCGATTTTTTATTGCCCAAAGCTGTCAAAATCGAGTTTGACATTCCTTATTTTAATATAGAGACTTTTAAATTGGCCATAACACTTTAAATCTAGGTATGTTCATTTGTTTTTCTTCAGTATCGGATTATGGTGAGCAAATCATACCTGACAAATGCAAATTTATGTTTCACGGAAACGCAAGTAACCTTTGTAAGTGTCAAAGGTCTGTATTAAATTTAATTGCTAAATTTCATGATATATCAATGAAAAAGGGGAGACTCATGTCTATGCCCCTGCAACAAATACCACATTTTTATTCTAGTGTTGATTAAATATTACATTTAGTTAATTAACAACGAAAGTTCTTTTTTAGTTTTTAACAATGGAATACTGCTTACGTGTTAGATACTTTGATGAAAATAAATGTATTATTAAGCCCGTTAGTGTTTTTTGGCCCTTATAAGTGAGATGCCCTTTTTATTGCATAGTTTGACGAAGCTCTTCATGTTAAATGTGTGTCAAACTCCCGCGCATCAATTCCACGTAGTTTTTGAGGACTATCTATTTTTCTTTTGGACCCCAAGAACGGAAACCAGATTGTTTAATTAACAACGAAAGTTGTTTTACCAACGGGTTTTCTTTAAACTGAAATACATTTCTGTTTACGTATTTAGATACTTTAAATAAAAATGTGTTATTTATTTATTATTGCCTTCATTTTATCAGTCTTTAAGAAGAGGGAGATTTTGAGGGATTTTCTTATACTTAAATGTGTTTTATTATAAAGGCAATAGTGGAAACGCTTGACTCAAATTTGTCGCAGTTAATTGACCAAGAAGTACTGTGGCCAATCACTGTGAGTGCCCTGTTGGTCGACACCTTATTAAACTTTTAAATTGCGAGATCCGACATTAGCCATCAAGGCAGCACTAAGGGACATTCACCGATTGGTCTTTATTGGTTGTCCACAGAACAGCCTTTACTATACAGGCCGCGACAACCTTTGATTCGATTAGCTTCATGTTAGAAGTTTCGCGCTACCTTAACTAATGTAATCCAAGCTTACCATCTGAAAGGCGGTGAGGTACTTCTTCCACCAGATGTACTTCTGGTATTTGGGTCCCATGGCAGACACCATGTAGTAGAAATACATCACGATGTGCACAAACGTGTTGAGAAGCGCGAAAAAGGTGCTGTGACCACCTGAAAAAAAAAAAAACATAAATATCATTATTAAAACACACAAAGTAAACGGTGTGGGATAGTGAGAGTAGGTACATGTGGTTTTTTTTCTACCGACTTCAAAAAGGAGGAGGTTCTCTATTCGGTTGTATTTTTTTTAAGCTTGTTACCTCAGAACTCAGTCATTTATGAACCGATTTGAAAAATTCTTTTTTTAATCGATAGGGTCCACCAGTTTGGTCCCGTTGTAGTCAAAGTCGAGGTGTAATGAGAGAATCTATGAGGAATCGATGGAACTCCTCAAATATTATAGGCACGCATATAGCAATTTTAGTATTTGCTGTAATAACTCAAGCAGTTACATTCCGAAAGCATTATTTGTTGAAGAGGAACTGTTGATGAAGACCATAGATGATCACCGGAACTCCGTATTTCACGGGTGGCGATTAGATTTTTGTACATATAAGGTTTAGAGGCAACATATGTTCATGACAATCCATGTGATAAAATAAAATCAGTGAAGAACCAGGAGAACTCCTCAACGATTGACATCCTTGCACCTTGGATAGCAATAGTTTGTGTAGGGTGATGAGCAATTGGCATTATGCTATTGTCACTTTATTTAGTAAACGTGTGTCGTTAAATCACATGATAGTAAGTAAAAAGTGAAAATTCAAAACTTACTTTTCAAAGGCAATTTGAAGACGGTTTTCGTATTTGATAAATTATAAGATTATTTAATGAGAGCTTTTCAGCTTAATATTGGATTACAATACATAATATACAATTCCACATCGGGCATTGCATTTAAAGAGGAACCTTTGTTTTAATGAGACTTTTAAATAGCTATATATATATATATATATAAAAAAAGAAAATATTTATTTCGGATGACACAATTAATCAAATCACATTGAGTCAGAAATAAATGTTAAATACATAATACTCACAAAAATGCAAGAACTTATTTATTAGACCGTAAAGTCTCAATTCGACTCGAAGGTGTCAGAAAAATCAGCGCAATAAGATTACAGGCGATAAATTTGAATATTGGGCAATTTGCGAAGCTAATAAACTAGAATAAAAAGACGATACAGCAATTTACGCAAACAAACGTTTTTTGAAAGTCATCTAATGCGGATTAAAGTTAAAGGACGTTGAAACACGTCATCGGCTATCGTTTAATTGATATTTAACGAATCAATTAGCGGCGACGGGCGTCCCAACTGTTTAAGCTGCAATCGTTCTGTGGGGAATTTTCCGTGGTCATTGTGGTTTCCACCTTTACTATAAGCGCAAACATTTTAACCTCGTTCTCTATGCACTATTAGTCTATTCAATTTGTAAATGTTATTCAAAGATCACTAGGCAGTAAAATTGTTTGAATGCAGAACTCTTAGCATTTCGAAACATCATTTGGTGTTTTCGATACATGGATTATTGTTGTTTAGTTATGGCTACTAATATAGGTAGATTGCCAAATTTAGTAACGTTTACTTAGTATGACGTCACCATGCAAATAGACAAACTGAGGACTCTTTTATGTTTGCTGTATTGATTATTCGTAATGCGGATGTTTTTATAAGCTTTTATCGTAGTGTCATGTCCCTGCACAAGTAAAAAAAAAACAAGTGCCAAGTGCCTTGGCGTTTTTGTCCGACTTAATGTTGAAATTGGCGTGTAGATATATTGATGTCATTGTTTGTGTGCAAATTATCTTATATTAATACTTAGTTAATAGAAAATACGTAGGTACCTACTTACCTACCTACTTACCTTGTTAGTCAAATTATCATTTACGGTCAATGTGGCTAATTCCGTCTACGGGACTATGCCGTCTATTACACGCCTGCGTTTAATCTAAGCACAGTACGACGCTGTCGACTCAGTCGATAAATCAGCAGGGTTTTCTAGTTTATCGACTGAGTCGACAGCGGCGTTCTGGGCTTAGATTCAACGCAGGCGTGTAATAGACGGCATAGCCCCGTAGACGGAATTAGCCACATTGACCTTAAGTAAATCTTCAGTTTCAAAAAAATAGCCCGATGTTAATGATTTGTTTAGACTTAAACTATTTAAATAATTAATATTTATTAATATATTTCAAGACTAAATTCATTCATTTTAAATAATGACAAGTTTAACGTGTTACTGTACTATTGTTTAAAATCAATATACCTATTCCCATATTCAAATTCTAACTGAAGTGCGTAAAACAGTATTAAAAACTGTTGATTATAGGACACGTTCGCATTATATACCTCCAACTCCGATTTCTCCCTTAATATGTATTTATTAGAGACGCAAATAGTTTTTGCCCACCGAAATGGGTATAAACGTGTTAATACCGGGTAGAATAGGTAAATACCCGAAAGGTAAAATGGGTATTTACCCACCGCCCATCTCTAACTGGCACAAATAATACAGCATTTTTACTTACCCACTTTTATACCCGTTGGGTAGGTAAATATGGGTATTTATCGGGTATTTACCCAGCGTTGTGTATTTACCCGGGTAGATGCCCATCTCCAGTGCCAGTAGTCTTTTGACAACATAATTAGTATAGTAAGAAGAGCTTAAGGGACTATACATTTTCAGCAGACTTCAAAAATGGAGGAGGTTCTCTATTCGCTATACATTTTTTTTAATTGTAAGTTTCCTCAGAACTCCGTCATTTATAAACCGATTTGAACAATTATTTATTTAATCGGTAGGGGATATCTCCAATTTGGTCACGTTATAGTCAAAGTCGCGGTGTGATGTGAGGATCCATGAGAAATCGATGGAACTCCTCAAATATTATAGCAATTTTAGTATTTTCTGTAATAACTCAAGCAGTTTCGTTTCAAAAGCATTATTTCGTGAAGTGGAAGTGTTGATGAAGACCATAGATAAGTATTTAACCGGTGGCGATTAGATTTCTGTATAAGGTTCGGAAGCGACGAAAATAGAACCGGTAATGAAGAACCAGGGGAACTCCTCGACAATTGACATTCTTGCTCCTAGGATAGCAACAGTTGCGAATGGTGATGAGCAATTGGCATTATGCTATTGTTACTTGATGCAGTAAATGTGTGTCGTTAAATACCTTTCAAAGGCTATTTGAAGGCGGTTTTTTATTTTTTTAAATTATAATCTCCCCCCCCCATATTATATTATATTCTATTTGCAAAATGCTAGTAACTAAAAACCAATAGGCAAATTAATTACTGCTGCATAAACTTGACTTACAAAGTGTTATATAGACTAACTTAGTGTAGCTAATGAAGATAACCGTGAAAGAGTTAGAGCTCTGTAGCCATTAAATGGTGATTACACACTTTTATGCAACATCGACTTAATTAACTGCTTAGGTGCGATCAGCAGAACATAGCGCTAATAAATATAGAAAGTCCTTCCTTATTTGTTCGGATCGGTAGCCTTTGTCCTTCGATTAAGAATAATTTGACGGAAATTGAATCGTACTTGTAAGTGGCTCTATCCTTTCGCAACGAGATACTTATCTCAGCACAGCATGCAATAATGTAAAATTTGATTGCTCGCATGATTATTAACAAGCTATTCCGAACTTAGCTGACTCGCAGCCGTATGTCTTTACAAACTAATTATGCATTGTATAATCATAGAGAATAAATAAATTCAGTGTGATTGTTCATGAGACACTTAAACACGATTTTCTGCTTAAAATATTTTAAAGATTAAATTATGTTATTGACTTTAACACTCATGGTGTAACAAGAAACGAAGCAGTATAGATGACAGTCAAATTTAGACCACTGTTAATACATGATCTTTCCAAACAAGCTTAATTGTGTTTATTTGTATGCGGAAATAATTAAAACAAAGTACGTACCCGAAATTATACAAAACAAAATCGGCATTTCATTAATTTAAATTACCGTCATGCCGATATGCTTCGTTAAACATTCCCTTTTTGTACTGCCTAATTAGTTTGTATGTACGTTTAATTTAAATATAACCCTTGGTCGCAAAAGCACGAACAATGAATACATGTTTGGTAAAATATTCCCAAATATTCGTTTTTTTATTCAAATTTATTACTTAACCCCTTTTTAAGTATACTAATGGTGTGGTTTTGTGGACGCTGGAAATGTATTGTAGAGTAATGGAAGCTTCAGAATTTGCCTGACAAAGTAGTTTTAGAACTCTCCTACTTAGTGTTGTAAAGGACTCGAGTTCTGGGAGTCCTTTTATTACGACTCGGAACTCAAATGACGAGACTCGACTCAGTACATAGGACTCCCTTTATTGCAGAACTTCCAACCAAGCAAGTCTCGCGAACTTATCGAGTCTCGCATAGGACTCGAGTCCTTTTTCTGCGTTCGAGTCCTTTTTCTGCCTTCGAGTCCTTTTTCTGCCTTCGAGTCCATTGATGTAACGAGTCGTACTCGAGTCGTATTATTGTTTGATTAATTACTTTCTACAATTACAATTACTTTTATTGAATAATATTTTTTTTTCTCAAAAGTAGTATGAAATGTTCCCATAAAATATGAACTATCCGAAAGTGATTCCTCTTGGACAGTTATTAGAAGTGTCCAGGAAAACGCAAAACTGTCCAGGAAGTAAGGTATTTATTGTATCACAATACAATAAATACATTCCAATACAATAAAGTTTCGCAGCTAGACTCTGAGTCAAATTGTGAATCTAGTCGCGAGTCTAATTTGGAAACTAATAGTCGCAGTGAAAGACTCCAGTTTTTTCGAAGACTCTAGCTATAGAGAAAACTCGAGGCGCTGGACTCACGCTCGATAGTTTACTCACGCTCGACACGACTCGGGACTCGGAGTCTTCGAGTTCACCGAGTCGTCTATTAAGTGAGTCGTGTCCACAAAATTAGGACTCCAGGACTCGAGTCTTTTACAGCACTACTACTACTTGGGTTGGGATGGTACCAGACATGAGATGTGCCACCAGGGCGGCGCTAGTGGACTTTAGGTAAACCGACACTCACAACCAATCATTAGGGAGGAAAAAAACTATGGTCGCCTATGATTGGTTGGGTGAGAGTCGCGTCACATTAGTGGTCAATCTCAGATCTGGTAGCCCTTATTAGCTAGGGTTCCCAACTATTTATGGGGCGAATATGGTATTTTACAGTCAAATGTATCATTAAAACAGTACACTAAAAGGGAATATAGTACTTTAAAGAAAAACCTATTTAAAAAAAGTGTATGATATGATACACAACATTTGTTACGTTAACATTCCGATTGCGCATCTTGTGGCTATCCGAGCTGCGGAAATGCCTATTGAACTGGCCAACTCAAAGCCCATTTGTAACGACTGAACGAAATATAGCATTTTTGCGTACTACATATATATCTTCAACAGTATATAGTACAGAGCCAAAATATAGTACGGTTGGCAACCCTATTATTAGTCCTGGTAGCTATTATTATATTTGACCGTAATAGTGAAGCGTCAGCAGTGAAGCTTTCACTTGACGCTTCATCGTTGCCTATGAGGGTGCTTACCTGGTGCAAATTTAACCCCCATCCAAACGGAGAACGGCATGATCCCGTGGTGGATGACGTGCAGTGTCGACACGTGCTCGTTCTTCTTTCGCAGCACGAAGAAAAGCGTGTCGAAGAATTCCGTGAACTTGCTGAAGTAGTACCACCAGCATGTGGCGGCCATCTGGACAACACGAATCCAATAAATAATATTTCGGCACCTACAAGTAGAATGAATTTAGAGACTACTACATGGCCTGAGACGTCCAAGCCTCCAAAGCCGTCAGCTTGCTTTATCGGCAGTCCGTAATCTTTCTGGTATAATTCTCTAATTATTAGAGAATTATGCATAAGGAAAACACGTGACCGCCCACTTTTCTTCGTACAGTCATGTCATGTCGTAGGCTATACTCGTGAAAATGAAAATATTTAATTTGCATACATATAGATTAGATTCAGACTTGTGAAATAGGTCTACCACCGCTTCAAAGGTTGACATCTGCTGAGAAGAAGCACAGCAGCAAGTCTATTTTTCAAGTAAATAGTAAAAATTTCAATGATAAAAACCAGTAATACTATAAAGTGCAATAAACAAACAGTGGTATATACCTCGCCCAATGTAAAAAGAGTGCTGACGGCCATAAGAAATGTATGACCGTTAGCGCTCTTTTAACATTGGTTGAGGTATACCTAAGTTTGATTCATGCACGTTGCACTCACCCTCATTGCAGTTGGGCTTCGACTGTAATCGACGAGTTGACATCTGAAGTCGTATTGGCCCCACCAGCCGCTCATCAGGTACTGAGAAAAAAATCACATTATCAAATTGTGTTTTTCTTTTTTTTTCAAAATGTGACTAGTTCTGTCAACGTCTTGCGTGAACTTAGATTACAGATAGGTACATCTACTTATCTTTGCACGTAGTGCTATGTGTGCATGAGCTTGTGTTCGTACGAACGCCTGCCTCATAAATTAAAAATATGGCTCCGCGAGCAGTTGTTTTACGACCACTGCGAGTTTTTTGGTTTGCCGCTAATATAACAATTCTATTACTTTTTATTATTGTGTTATTATTAATTATCGAATATTGTTCTCAATGTATAAATTGCTATTGCATCATGTTATTATTAATTATTATTCTCATTGTATAAATTGCTATTGCACCATTAATTATTACATTATTTTAAACTGACCTGTAACAATTGTTACATATTAATCGCTCCGAAAAAAAAAGTGTCTGTGTCACCTCCGACGCACAACAGGAGTTTACTCCTTACGATCAATTATAAAATAAACCAGTACCCATCATACCATGCTGTCATTTTTCATTTTGAAATTCGACAGTAAATAATAAAGTTTCATATTAATGAATATAAACATGTCACTCATTGAATACAATAATTAATTGACACTTCGGGTCCCGTCGTCTTCCGATTGAGATCCGAGTTTTACCGATGGAAACATATTATTCACTATATCTGTATGCACTGCGAAGCGACCGACGCATCTTTGGCAAACATCGTGTCACTTCGTGTGACTCCGTACCGTGTGACATCGTAGTTTGATTTCACTCCCCATAATTTTTCATACCCCGGGCTTATATATGAAAATCGATTCTTAAGGAGTAAACTCCAATAAACTCCAATAAATTGTCAAACAACCAGTTTCAACTTCGAGAAAATTATTGACGATCTACTCAGATATTTTATAGAAACCCATGTTTAACCTTGATAACGATTTGACATTTAATTATAGTTCACGGTGAAACAGGATAATGGGGCAGAAAAGCATTTAAATTGGTTTTTATATGAAGTCAAGATTACAGTTAATTACATTGACGTCAGCGTGTTTCACGCACTCTTAGCAAGTTCTGTTCATTAGCCGACAATGAGTCTCCGCAGCTAACCCATTTCCATCAGTGAATGCTGCATGCTCGATCAAGCGGAAATGATATCGAATCCACTGGTTGCTTGCTATTAATTCTAAGCACGATTTATCGTACTGTGTGCCAAGCACAGATTCTTGCCGATAAATAAATCTCATAACATAAACATAAATACGTTTTGTGGGAATTTTATCCACGCCGTGCTCTGGCGACCTCATCACCCCTGCGGCCCTAGCATACCAGACACGGGGATAACTTAAACACGTTTATCTCTCTATCTCTTTCGTCGGCACTAGTGTGAGAGAGACGCACTTAGAGATACCTTGCTAGGGCCGCTGGAGGTCAACTGTTACTCGAGTGAGAATAAACCATACCTCATAAAATATCCAGGTACTGAATAGAGTCTGCGCTAGATTGTATACGATGAGTACTCCTCGAAGCTCGAAGGGTTTTCTGTTGGCCATGAGCCTCGGGCCCAGCCACTTGGCGCAGTACGCGTAGCACAGACACGCGGCCACCGTCGGCCACGGCGACGATGTCATCGGCCAATCCTTCACGCGAGGATCTGCAATATAACGATTTAAATCACCAAACAGTTCGCACTCATGCTCAATAATCATTTCCAGGAAGATATTTCCATACAATATGACTTAACTGCGTAAGGTCACGCAATTTGCAGCACTAAAGCTTCGTTACATACATGCCTAGTCGAGGGGGCTAAGGTAGGTTTTTTTTTTATGTCATTGACTGACAAACGAGCTGCCGGCCCACCTGATGGAAAGTGGTCACCGCCGCCCATGGACATGGGCTGAGGTGCTGCCAATGCGTTGCCAGTCTAGGGAGGATGGGGAATGGGGATGGGATGTGGATGACCTCCGGATCTCGTCACTCACCGTACGAAACGCAATAGCAAGCTATTACTTTACGCCGATATTCTGTGAGAGTGTGGTACTACCCCGGTCGAGCCGGCCCATTCGAACAGTAATCATCTAGTGAGGATTACTGTTTGGCTCTACCAGTACAAAAACTAAGTAACTATTTGTTCAGGTATAATAAACATTTGTGTATATGTTTTAGCCTACGTACGTTATATAACGATTTAATGTTTACGTTCGCATATTTTTTACAGCAGGTACTTCAATGATTTGAAGAAGTCATAGTATCACGTCAGAACTAATAACGTACTAGTTGACCATCGGACTAGCGAGGACAATTTATTTACCGAGTCCAAACGATTTAATATATTTTTCCTTGTATTGGGTAAGCAGGTGCCTTATTATACATCCGGTATCGAATAATTGCAGTAGTGTTGACTGTTAACACGAGCGAGGTAAACAAATGTTTATTCTGAGTACTGTGCAGATAGATAGTGAATAAATAGGCATAAATTAAGGGGTGAAGTGTTATGATGTGCGTCAGCGTGGGTCACAGCATCGAGTGGGAATGCGAACTTCGAACATTGACATAATGTCGTCGTTGCGGCGAAGCGGCGCTCCGGTGCGAGTCTCGAGTGTGGAACATTCTAAGGCGCTTATGCAATTTGGTTGAGCAAACTCTTGCTGGTAGACCTTGGTGGCCGCGGTTCGCCGTTGACGCAAAGTTCTCGAAAAGTGTACGGGTGACCCATCCGGTGTAAGGAAACATTCAAATGTAACAAGTTTATAAGACTTACTAGATGTACAAATCTTTGACACGGATCACAATTCAAACAATTATATTAGGAATTTTTTGATTACTGGAAACTAGATCATTATTGCAGGATACATGGCTTAAGAGGAGTGTGAACCTACGGCTTTTCATACAAAACTCGATAATGATTTCCACCCCTTAAATGTTGCTCGATTTTGGACCAATTTTTGATAGGTTGTCAGTCAGAACAAAATCTGGGACTATACGTTTTTGTTTTTTCACTATTGTCAATAAATTCAATTTTATTGCTGTTTCAGTATTCTTATACAAAACAAATTTCGGCGATTATCTGATTTTGTTGATCTTTAATCAATATTCGAAAAACGTATAGACCTAGATTTTATTCTGACTTACAACCTATAAAAAATTGTCAAATTGTTGCGGTTGGCTCACAGTCCTTCAAATTCGTCAAACTTCACCGGAGTGGCTTGATTCACGAATAAACTAAGTACGTAGGATTTTTAAAATAACGAAACTTACCGCTCCTGTTATCCAAGAGGTCTCTATACCAAGCGTAGATGCTCGTCATTTTGAAGGATTTGTTCTAGACAGTGATCTGAAACAAGTGTGACATATTTATTAAAATTCATCAATTAATAATATATCCAGTTTTAATCATTGATAATTACTGTTATGGTGAAAGTGTGTAAAGCAAGGTGTAGTTTTATTTTCATCTATGCCGCTTGCAATTTAGCAGCTCGACTATTTCTAAAGTCCGAGGAATTATTCAGAGCGGACTTTGTACTTTGCGGCATCGTTTGCAGTTTTTGAATCAACCATGTATGTACCTATCAGCATTACTATTCAATAAAAATAAGAAATTGTTTTATTGAAAAGTATGATTAACCCCAAATAAAGAGATAAAGAGTAATCAATACCTACATATATTTCCGTTTGCCTGTTTGTATGTGCGCAATAAAATTAATAACTATTGGGTGGATTATAATGCGGTTTCGAAATTATATTTAGGAACACTTCAGACAGGAGATAAACTATAAAAGTCTTGGATATAAAACTAAAACTAATTCGATGAGTTTATCAAACAGTTAGTCCTGAAATAGGAAATATAAAACGGCCCTACCATACAATAAATATTGATAAACTATGATAAGTCAGACATAATCTAACGTTTTATTATGCACGTGCAGGTTAGTTTACTATTTTGAATGCTATGAATGTTCCATAAACAACACTTATTATATATTGTTAATATCAACGCCACGAACGAGTTTCATAATTATAGTTAACCTCAGGCGTAGGACAAGGTTCTTCTAATGGAAATACGCAGAACAAACATATAATTTGCGGATGCGGAATAGGAAAATGTCGCTGCGTTGTGTTGATAATGCGTAACACTACACACTACACTGAATATTTGACTTACTCGTCCTCAAATTGGTGTGAGCCACGACACGAGGTCAGCCTACTGCGGAAATGTGGTTTTGGCACGGGGATATTTAACACATCGAAGCAATGTCCTCAAAGACTTCCGTCAACGTCATAACTAAATAATTGATTATTAGGCATTGATAGGTACACTGACTACCTTTTGCCCTCAGCTTCATTGCGTTGAATAACTTAAATCCTTCACTGCCCAAATGAACATCCACAAGCAAAATCTATCCTATGCTGTCTAAGCCGCAAAAACTTTAGTTTATGAGAAATTTCAAGCCAGCCAGCCTTAAGTGGCGGGGCGGGTGAAACATAATCAATCAACAACAAATAAACCACTTACTTTGGCATTTATAATACCAGTTTGAATGAGTGAATGTTATGAATATTTTCGTTATTTTTTTGGGTAATGGTTAAGTAACATTTCGCTTTCAAGGTTAGTGCATTTCAGAATCCAAGGTATGCTTGCGCAAACACTAATTCTGTTTTTAACATTCACTGCGATTTCAACAGCTTCGACCGTCGGGATATAAAAGTTTTCGAATATGATAACAATTAAAAGCAGGAACTCGCAAAAAACAAAATGTGTTGGGAAGATGATATCAGGAAAGAAAATAGCATCAGTTTATCGGAATTTTAGCACGTTTGCACCTAATACTCAAGTCGTGACGCACCGCTTTTGTCACGTTCCAAGTATTAGATATCGCCGCATAACATCGACTACCCATTCGGATTAAGCCATGATTCTATGTAATCGATTTTTACATCAGGCTTAAGAAATGTGACACTTGTTGGAGTATCAACAGTTTTGATTCAGGGTACAGAAACAGCGAAAATGCTCAGCTGAGGCAGTCGCTTGTAATCAAGCATTAAGCTGAGGAAATAACCGATTTAGTGGCTTCTGGATTTGACGTAATTACCCTTCTTGCAGTAAGACAGGTAGAGAAAGCGTATACCTCCTCTTTTTACCGAAAATAACTAGATGGTACAGTGATTCACTGACCTGGTCGACCGCCTCTTACGCAACGGCCTTTTGTGAGCGACCGTGACCTGCTAGTCGCGGCGAATGCACTCGTACACTTGAAACTAATTCAAATTACCTATACAAATTATTTCAATTGACATTTACTATTCAAACAAGTTACCTACTGATTATTCATCATACTTTACAAGTGCATTGTGTTTCCAATTGAATTGAAATGGAATCTATACTTGAACGTCACACATGCGAACCTATTACATATATAAATAATTAGTTAAATCAAAGATAAGACAGTCCTTGAGCGACAACAACACAATCAACCAACACAACAATTGGTTGCAGGCGTTGCAGCGACAAGGTCGACTATTAGGAATAACCGGTAAGCTATTGCATAAGCTTTAGCTGGTGCATGATCTCGATTCGAATGTCGACGAGAGCAGTAGGAGCAAGTAAATCCACCCTCCGAGGACATTTAATGAGAGCATGTGGAAGGAGACAGGCTTCATCTCGAGTGTTGCCAGCGCAACTTTCACCGGCGCGCGCGCTGCAGCCGGCCGCGGCCGCGCCAAGGCGTCCGCGCTTTACGTAAGGGTGTTGCGCCAGACGACGCCCGCGCCTGCGCCCTACCCGAGCCACTGACCCACTGCCTTAGACGTATGCCACCCCACTCCACTGCAGGCATGCCAGACCTACAGAATGTTCTACAACGAATACTTCACAACCTGTTATATCGAGCAATATTTCAGGCTTATACTATGTTGTTAACTCCATATGCATTGAGTTTAAAAAAAGAACCGGTCAAGAGCATGTCTGGCCAGTAAGGTTCAGGAGCCGTTAATACGAACAATAGAAGTAAGTTAAGACATTCCAGTAACTTCAATATGAATTACGAAAACAGTCGGTAAACAACGAGGTTAGACATAAAAAAAAATCTAATTTAAAAGTACTTGACTCTAGTCAATCAACCAATCTCAGCCAATTGTGTCCCACTGCTGGGCAAAGGCCTTCCCCCTCGGTCTCCACTCCACTCTCTCCTGTGTCACCTTGACTCTAGTAAGTCGTGTTATTTTAGAAGGCATTTCAGTCTAGATTTATCCCAAGTTGCATTCAACCAGGCCATTTTGGAGACGAAGAATAGAACAATGCGCCAAGTAATTTTTTTTTTGATAACTACTTTCACGCAGGGAATAAGCCAATGTTAAAAAATATATTAATACGTTTCTTTGTAGCGGGCACAATAATCTATACGTCTACCAAATTCCAACGGACGGACGGACGGACTTAGCGAATGGTTTCTTGTTTGACTATGGAATCCTAAAAACGTTAAATGGAAATTTGATTATCATTTCATAAACCGACATAAGCTCTCAGAGCTTGCTAATTGAAGTGGTAATGGACTGGGCATATATCTCGAAGAACCGATTGCCATTGGGGCGTGAAGGATCTCGAATGGAGACCGCGGACAGGGAGGTCGGCCCCTCACAAGATGGACCGACCAACTTATGAGGGTCGGTGGAAGCCGTTGGACACGGAACGCGTGCGATCGGTCGTCGTGAAAGTTTTTCGGGGAGACTTATGTCCAGCAGTGGTAGAAATGATGATGACTATCATTAAATTGGTTTGGTGCGACTAAGTAGTGCCACCCCTGCGAGCGAAGGAAGCAAGCGTGGACGGCGCGGCGTCGCGATAGCCAACAGGCGTCGGCAATAATAAATTCACAATTTGGAAGTGTTGCCGACATTATTATAGGCTACCTTTTTAAAGATAGACCCCACTGCAGCTTGGCAAGTAGAAAATCAAATTTCTCGTACAAACTCTTCAATTCAACCCCCTTAACGGTTGAATTACAAAAAGCTCATCTTTAGCACCTGGCTAATGGTAAAGAGAGACCAGGCGCCTCATTCGGGAACGCTAAGTGATTCTGTAGCGACTCGTAAGCCAGATTTCTCATTCCACTCTGCCGCACGACGCGAAATGCGTAAGAGCGACATGAGAGATCTGGCTTACGAGTCGCTACATAATCACTTAGCGTTCCCGAATGAGGCGCCAGTTTCGCAGAGCGTATCGCACTATGAGATATAATCATTTATTGAATAAGTAAATATCTAGTTTACAGTTATAATCCATCCATTAGAATGACTTTCTGTCATAAGTACACTGAGAAAAAATTACTGTACCGACATACGTAATTCTGGATGCCACGTACGTAATTCTGGAGAAAAACGTACCTAACGTAAGTAAAGACTCGGCTACATAGATAATGTTGCGGGCTACATAGATAATGTTGCGGACTACAAACGCCTGTATATGTTTTCACATTACCACGTAACAATCAACATTATTTCGGATGCTTCGACATTATTTGGACTTGGCTGCGAATACATTACGGTAATGCAGGTATAGCATCAAAATTTTTTCTCAGTGTAGCGAGGGAAGTAACAAACGAAGGGAAACTCGAAATTGAAGTTCGAACCGTAACAAACGTGCTTTTACTGTCATGATGGTCCTAATTGCCGTGCGACTAAAGCTTCTAAATATCGGTCTTTTCGCGATCCCTGTACTAATACCGGGATCATCTTCACCAATACCGGGATCCCGGTGTATGGATGTTTTGTTTAAATTATTTGAATAACGAAGTTTTATTTAATTATATAGTTATTTGTTTATTCCTCAAATACTTTTCTTTAATGTAGAATTCAATGATAATAATCATTTCGAATTGATCTCACGATCACTCACTTAGGTGTGACTGTGGTCAAATGCTTTCCTATTTTCAATAATAACAACATTAATCAAGTCAACATTAAGTATCATTAATATTGCTAATTATTTTTGATAAAAAAATATAATTATGCACAGTTTCCTCAATAGGTATTAAAATAATCACCCTTGCTCTCGCGTATTGTAATTCAGCAATACTTTGCATCTCTCAAAATAATAGAATTCCTAAAAAATCTGCAATCCCAAAAATGAAAACAACATCAAAAATATCGGAACAATAAACTAAACATAATTAATATCAGTAAGTGTAAAACAAAATAATAATAAGTACATAATAAAAAAGGAAATCTTAGGAAGCCAACTATATTTACTTTGTTTTTATTTACTCAATCTAACTGACTGCGGTGCAAAATTTAGGCAGGCAGAGTGAGATGACGAAGAGCGCCACGTGCGAATTCGGAGAATATTACCATTCGGTCAAACACTTGCTTATACTCTTGTTTAAAATTCGCCTAGTAATAAATCGCTAGCTAGTCGCTATTGCTACTTTGTCGAACGATTATGATGTGATATCAAATGAACAACAAATCTCAAGTTTAGGAAGCACTTTAGGTGTAATATCGGGAACCCTGTATTATTTGTTCAATATAGGAAAGAGGCCTTAAAAAGGCGGGATCCTGGTATTCCGCCTTTTATATGACACAGCACAATTGCGAATAGTTAAAAACCATTTGGAAATCCACGAAACAATAAAATATAGGCAAAATTTAAAATTACGAATGAAAGTGCGTTGATGTCTTTTTCATTGTAGTCAGTGAATCTAGCAGGAATAGCGGGAAGTTTTAGTCCATAACACCTTACTTAATCCAGCATAACGCCCTAGGGTGATAATTATACTAAAGGATTTCTTCCTGCAAATAAAGACTTAACACTTAGGTGTACCAGAAATGGGTTACAGTACAATTAAAATCAGTGAACGATTCGATTTTTCTCGGCTATTAGGTAGCATTCAACTTAACGTATCGTAAACGCAATGTATATCACCTGCCATGATGACATTACTTACCAGTAGATCTAAGAATTATACAGAAGCGATATGGACATGCGTTATTTATTGATGTATATAAATGTACCTATAACATAAAAAAAATAGTCGTGATTCTTTATTAATCATTAGTTATTGTTTGACGTAAGGTAACAGAACGATATTTGTCATGCGTGTCATACTGTCTAAAAATAGTCACTAATTATTTTTTGTTTTTCAATATAAAGGTTTATTGTTTGTTGGTTGTTTTCATTTACTTTAGAGCTATTATGAGATTTTGTTGCTCATATCCTTCTATTGTATTGTGTTTAATAAGACAACGGGTAATATATTTAAAGGTCATATCTGTAATTTGCAGTGATCGGCAACACCCGTGCCATATGGTGTCAATGACCTCAATCATTATGTTAATATGGATATTCCCCGGGATTCCAGCATTCGAATCGGTAAAGGAAAATAATATATTCTCATTTCAGTAAGTAGGGACAGGGGTTTTTATGCACTTCAAATAATTATATTTTAACACTTACACTTATATGAGTGCACGTAATATTTTACGCAGTATAAAATAAAATCAAAGTTTATCAATATTTTCTTTAATGAAAAATAATACATTTTATGAGTTTATTAAATATTCTGACTTGTATTTACAAATACATATAACATAACTCTTAATTTTTGCGAATCATGTCATGTCCATATTATTATTTCCTCTTTGAATCCCGCGGTATGGCACGGGTGTGTGTGAAATGAACTCTATGTGAAAAACGAGGGATACCGACAATAACCGAGGATGGCCGAATGGTTAACTTATTTTAATAGTACTGGCGCCTCATTAGGGAACGCTAAGTGATTCTGTAGCGACTCGTAAGCCAGATTTCTTATCTCGCTCTTACGCATTACGCGTCATGCGGCAGAGTGGGATGAGAAATCTTGCTTACGAGTCGGTACAGAATCACTTAACGTTCCCGAATAGAGGCGCTGTACTTGTAACTTTAATTTATTTAACATGCAAAAACATTGGAGTACTAAAACGCTAAATGGTACGTCATGCCATTATACGAGTAGGTAGTTAAGGAAAACAAAATGTTCTCAAGCTCGTGGCGTTTCAAACGATTTGCCATTTTTTATTAGGGTTCCGTACCTACCTAAAGGGTAAAACGGGACCCTATTACTAAGACTCCGCTGTCCGTCGGTCCGTCTGTCCGCCCGTCTGTCACCAGGCTGTATCTCATGAACCGTAATAGTTAGACCGTTGAAATTTTCAGAGATGCTTTTCTGTTGCCGCTGTAACAACAAATACTAAAAAACAGAATAAAATAAATATTTAAGGGGGCTCCCATACAACAAACGTGATTTTTTTGCTTGTTTTCGCTGGATATTGATAACGGCAACAGCCTGAAATATTCACAGAATATTTAGTTATTTCACTTTAAAAACAAATAATTAAATTAAACTAAACAAATATTTAAGGGGGGCTCCCATACAACAAACGTGATTTTTTTTGGTTGATTACCTATAGATAACGGTATGTAATGGTACGGAAGCCTTAGTGCGCGAGTCCGACTCGCACTTGGCCGGTTTTTTGAAATAAAGAAATAGAGCATGAAATAATAACTCTAATGTGACATGAAAATAATCATAATATACTAACAAAACATTTATGCACCAGACTTTTCAATTGACCTAGTAAAATGTTACGGCAACAATGTAACTTCAGTTTATATCACCATCTTAAATCCGTAGATAACTAACCGAGCAGGCAGTATAGCGGTAGTTCCCATAGAGTTAAATAAAATATACTTTCAACTTATAATTGTGACAATTTTCCCATTAGCTCTTTAAAATACAATAAAAGTTATTTGAGAGATGTCTTATTTTTAAACGACTTCAAAAAAATAAGGAGGAGGTTCTCAATTCGGTTTTTTTTTTTTTTAGTTTGTTACTTCAGAACTCCGTCATTTATAAACCGATTTTGAAAAATTTTTTTTTAATCGGTAGGGTATACCTCCAGTTTGGTCCCGTTGTAGTCAAAGTCGAGTTATGATGAAAGGATCTATGAGGAATCGATGGAACTCTTCAAATATTATAGGCAAGCATATACCAATTTTAGTATTTTCTGTAATAACTCAAGCAGTTACGTTCCAAAAGCATTATTTGGTGAAGTGGAACTGTTGATGAAGACCATAGATGATTACCGGAACTGCTAAATGTTGAGTATTTCACGGTTGGCGATTAAATTGCTTTATAAAGTTCTGAAGCAACTTATGTCCATGAAAATTCATGTGGTAAAATTGAAGAATCAGGAGAACTCCTCAACGATTGACATCCTTGCACCGTGGATAGCAACAGTTTGTAAATGGTGACGAGCAATTGGCATTATACTATTGTTACTTGATGTAGTAAATGTGTGTCGTTAAATCACAGGATAATAAATAAAATGTGAAAAAAAACGTACTTTTCAAAGGCTATTTGAAGTCTGTTTTTTATTTTATAAATTATATGATTATGTCTTGAAAGATAGAGATAACGGGTATTGGTTATGCCTATGACAGGAAACCCGTCTAAACATTTCAATATGATCTCTAAACAATGAGTAAATAATCGAGCATTAGCTCGTAAACTGATCCTAGTAAGTGGGGATGGTTTTCAACCGACTTAAAAAAAAGGATTTGGTGAAGTGGAACTGTTGATGAAGACCATAGGATCACCGGAACTCCTAAATGATAAGTATTTCATGGGTGGCGAAGAGATTTCTGTATAAGGTTCGGAAGCAACTTATGTTCATGAAAATCCATGTGGTAAAATAGAATCGCTGGTGAAGAACCAGGAGATCTCCTCAACGATTGACATCCTTGCACCTTGGATAGCAACAGTTTGATAATGGTGATGAGCAATTGGAATTATGCTGTTTCTTGATGTAGAAAATATGTCTTTAAATCACACGATAGTAAGTAAAAAGTGAAGAAAAATAAAATCTTACTTTTCAAACGCTATTTGAAGTCGGTTTTTTATTTGTTAAATTATACTTTCATCTACCGACTAAAATAAACTAGAATTGAAGAAAGGAAAGAAACTTAATATTATCATTATTTATTTATCATTTATTTAAAATTAATTATCATTATTTTATAGGTACAATGAAATAATGATAATTAATGAATTTAATTGTTTATAATTATTGTATTATGACATCGCAGCCGATTCGAAATGTATTCGCTTAACCTTTTGACCGCCACAGTCGGCAGCAGCCGTCAGCGGATACAGGGTAAAAAAGTCCTTCATTACCTTGACTTAAAGTTGAAATTCGTGTGGTTTACTGTCATTAGGTACAAATGAAAAATCGTCTACTTGAACGTCCACGTCCATTATTCGTTAATTAATTAATTAATTTAATCCGAAAATAAATTTGGTTATACATAAATGCTTTTACATTTTGACTAAATTCACTTTGAATACTATTACTTTTGACCCAAATTCAGAATGTTTATTTCACGTGGACGATTTTCCATTTGTACCTAATGACAGTTAACCATTCGTGTTACTTCTCAGACATGCTTGGCGGTCAAAAGGTTAATTTAAAAGTGACCAAACTTGAAATAAGAAACGTCAAACTCAATTTTTTCAGCTTTTTGCTATACAAAATCAAGTATGACGATTCATATTTCAAGTTTAGGGAACTTTAAATTTACGCGACACGGTTTCGAATTGGACCCGTTGTACTTTGATCGAAACGACTAGATTCTTATAATTCTTACTAATATTATAAATGCCAAAGTAACTCTGTCTGTCTGTCTGTCTGTTGCGCTTTCACGCCAAAACTACTGAACCGATTTAAATGAAATTTGGTACACAGATAGTCTAAAGCCTGAGAAAGGACATAGGATACTATTTAATGTGAAAAAAGGGTTGTAAGGGGTTGAAAGGGGGGATGAAAATTTGTATGGAAGTATCGTTATTTTTAGAGCTAGAAGCTTGAAACTTATTTTTTAGGCTGTTTATTCGATATAAATAAATATGACATTTAAGGTTTGTAAAAGTTTTACCCTCAAGGGTGTAAAATAACAATAGGGGATGAAAGTCTATTCCACGCGGGCGAAATCGCGGGCACAGCTAGTAGCGTATAATTTTTGTCCATGAATAAAGGAGCGATAGAGGAACCACGTCAGGTTATTATGTCACAAGGATAAGAACATATTGATTGCGAAGGAGATTTAATGGCCCGAGGCTGTGACATTGCGTAAAGGCAACGACATGCCGCCATATAAATTTGAAGCGCGAAGCCCACACCAACCTCTTATGTAACCGAAGACGACCGAACTGCCAAGTAGAAAATTAGGGACGACCTCTTTCTAGTCTGATCGAACCATTGACAAGTTTTAATTCAAGGTTATCTTCCGCAAGGTCAATAAGTTTGAAAATAACCGGTGGAATTTTAAAAATAAACAAGTTTAATCCGTTTAAAGGACATGGGTATATACGTTAATTCCGCATTGTACAAGAATGCTCCGTTTACTTTATGTTCGAATTATTATAAGATAATTTTTTTGCACATTAATTATGCATAATTTTGGAAGGTAAGGTAATTCAAATAAGTTACAACTTGGGTAATGAGTATACTTTTGTAAAATATATATCAAGATCAACGTACCTGGGGCCTTTATTCGGGACTGCTAACTATGACATCAGCTTACTGCAGGGGCCCGTTTCTCGAAGCATATTAGTCTAATAATATTAGTGTTTTGCAGTGGCGAAGCCTGCCTACAAGCCGATTCCTGACGGCTTTACCAAGCTAGAAAGCTACGGCTAGCTGTCAGTGAAGTCCATGTTAATCTAACAGAATATCAGACTCGCACGTACGGTTATAATTCTTCCGGCTTCCCTTAGGAAATATTTCACGCTTCGCCACTGGTGTTTTGTTTCATTTTTTCTTTTAATTATCGAGACAAAACCCTAATATTATTAGACCAATATGCTTCGAGAAACGAGCCCCAGGGTTCACTAATTAAATGATTTGAGTTAGTGAGTTGTATATTCTATAATGAATTGCAATAATTGCGGTGTGCACCAACAATTAAACAGACGTTTTATTTTTAATCTGCCGTTTAACCTTTTGACCGCCAAGCATGTCTGAGAAGTAACACGAATTTCAACTTTAAGTCAAGGTAATTAAGGACTTTTTTACCCTGTATCCGCTGACGGTTGCAGCCGACTGTGACGGTCAAAAGGTTAATGGTACATTTGACAACCGTAAACAATTGTTTACCCTTAAACGTCTGTTTAGTTGTTGGTGAACTCAGCACTAAGTCATTAATTGTCATGTCAAAAATACTATAGTTAGTGATTTCTTGCAGCAAGCCCACGAATCGTCACTTATATTTATGTCAAAACGTGACTTTAAGGATTGTACGTGTTTGACGTTTAAATTCGCGGTTTGGACATTTTAGTGACGATATAGTAAATCATTTAGATATAAAAGTCGTATCTAAAATTTTTTTGATTGTAATACAAACATTAATCTTTATTACTTAAGCGGCAGATTCTAAAGAGAAACAACAAGAAAAAGACTTTTAAATTCATACGCGACATACATATGTATATCTCTTTTTGTTTATAAGTAACCAAACTATTAATGAAACGAATTGGGCAAGTTACTGTCATGTCATACTTCACTTAAGTTAATTAAAACAGTAACCTATATTTTGATGGACCGTCCCCAGTTACGCATCAGTCACCATGACACACATTACGCTCAAAAATAATTAAAATTTAAGTCATAACTTAACTGCCACCTAACATTTTAATAAAAAGAACATGCATAAGTAATTAGAAATTGGATGTTTTGGGTATTTATTTGTACTCACGTTTGAGACCTATCCGATGGAATCGCGACGAACGGAAAAAGGATAGGGCAGTCCTTCCTTAATAAAGGAGCGCGAATTTGCACCGCGTGAATACAAATAATACGCGTAGCTACTTTCGCGTGTGATATGTTGCGCGACGGTGGATGCCAACGTCCGCGCGCGCTGGCAGCGACTGACGGCGCGGGCGCACGCTCGGCGTCAACACCACCGGCCGCCGCCGCGCTCCTCTGCGTCAGCACCGACGTCACCAACAAAATACTCAACTCTTGTTTGTTTGTTGTCCCATCGTTCGGAAGACCTTTTCGACGGCTGTTGTTTTTTGCTTCAATTTAGGTAGACGATGTTTAAAAACCGGTCAAGTGCGAGCCTGACTCGCGCGCCGAGGGTCCCGTACTTACCTATGAAAAACACACAGTACGGAACCCTAAAAAAACCCAAAAAAATAGATTTTAACAACCGGGTAACCATTTACAACCTACCTATGAAATGAGACAAAAAATTACTTTTGCAAGCTCTCATCTCCGTGCAACTGCCGAGTGTGATACGACTTTGCAAAGGTTATTCTGTTTAAAAAATTTTTTTTGGTCATGTTGTTACAAATTTACTGTTTTCGGACTTTTTCCTTTACTTGTGCTGTAAGACACCGCTTCTTGCCAAATTTCATGATTCTAGGTCAACGGGAAGTACCCTATAGGTATTGATTCCCTTTGGATTCCCCTGAATGTGTCAAATCATGTGACACAAACGGCCGTATCTTTTGATTGCGGTTACTTAGAAGTAGTGATGCAACGAATACGAATATTCGTGTTCGCCGAATAGTAGACATTTACCGATTATTCGTATTCGGCGAATACTAATACGAATATTTAAAACTGATATTTTTGTACGCAACTCTATTTACTGCAGATTTGAAAAACGCACGTAAAAATATGACGTGTGCAGAGGCCCTTAACCGCAACGACGACGCAATATTTTTCACTGAAGCCATGCACAGTCGCCTCGGAAATACTTTTTTCAACGGCTGGGAACATCAAGACTGAAAAAAGAAATCGCCTAAAACCAGAAAATCTACAAATTTTATGTTTTTTAAATAAAAATTTGCCTGTTGTAAATTTTAATTATTAGAAGAGTAAACTAAACATTCATCGAATAAATAAGTCTTTTATTACCATGGCGAGATATTCGTATTCGTATTCGCCGAATAATAGGTTTGATATTCGTATTCGTAAAAGTAGTATTCATTGCATCACTGCTTAGAAGGTTGATTTTTTCACAGCTTCAAGAGATTACAGACCTGAGTATTTGATATTAATTTCAACTTGACGCGTTCCTGAGAAAAAGGTCTTGACAGACAGACAGGCAGACAGACAGACGGACAACCAAGTGATCCTATAAGGGTTCGTTTTTTCCTTTTGAGGTACGGAACCCTAAAAACGAGCGTGGTAGATTTGCGCTTGCGGGGTTCGTTTCGAAGCAAAATAAATAAACATTTTGTTTTGGATGCAAAATTTTGAAGTGTAGGTTGCATTTGTTTTGTCGTTTTAAGCTAGAGCAAGGAAGGAGTTTCGATTATCAAAGAGTTTCCGCAAATCAATCACCAGTAAGCTAAGACGCTAAGAAAATTGCTTTGGGCCTAAAACACGAAGCCCATTTTGAATTTCAGGTAAATTTGTTAACAAATAAAATTCGCGCGTTTGAACGATGAACGAACTCTTCCGAGTTATAATTTGGTGAGTAGGTAAATAATTCAGTCAGGAGGAGTAATTGGGTTGGAACCTACGTGTTTGAAGTGCCAGGGGCAGTAACTGTGAATGGCGACTACTAACATGAGACGATAACACATCATCTGAGATGTATTTTTTAACAGGCTTCAAGTCACACGCCACGAGACACGATGGCAATATGGAGACGGATGTTTCTAGCGCTTCTATTCGGGAACTCTAAGTGATGTTGCAGCGATTCGCGCGCGAGATTTCTCATCCTACTCTTCCGCACGACGCGTAAAGCGTAAGAGCAAGATGCGACTCTCGCTCGCGGGTCGCTGCAGTATCACTTAGACGTTCCCGAATAGACGTCCAGGTCAGCTATCTAAAGAAATGGTATTCATTGACTAGCAGCCAAGGACGCTGGATTTGAAAGCTCCTGACTTTACTGTGCTATCTTAAGAGGAGTCCTACGGCTTTCATACAAAAGGCGATAACGATTTCTACCCCTTAAATGTAAACCGATTTTGACCAATTTTTGATAGGTGGGGTCAGTCTGAACAAAATCTAGGTTTATATGTTTTGGATTTTTCACTAATATCAATAAATTCTGTTTTATTGCTGTTTCAGTATTCTCACACAAAACTAAGTTCGGCGATTATTTGACTTTGTTTTTCTTTAATACATATTCAAAGTATTCAATATTCAGACGTAGATTTTGTTTTCTGACAACCTATCAAATATTGGTCAAAATCGGTTAACATTTAAGTGGTGGAAATCGTTATCGCGTTTTGTATGAAAAGAGTGTGTTTTTGCCGCTCACATCCTACTATCTTACTTTAATATTAATAAATGCGAAAGTTTGGATGCATGTAGGTAGGTATATTTGTTACTCAATCACGCCAGAACGGCTGAACGGATTTGGTTGAAATTTGGCACAGAGATAGATTATAGTCTGGAATAGCACATATGCTACTTTATATCCCAGAAAATTTACAAGTTCCCGAGGGAATAACTATAACGGAATTCCACTCGAACGAAGTCGTGGACAGAAGCTAGTAAGCCAAATGTTACTGTGTTGGGCATTTTGCTGATGTTATTTTCTGTACTTAATAGGAGATTGAATAAAATATTTATGGATTAGGTGGCAATTTTTATGTTTTTAAAATAATGTAAATTTAAAGTAGCATTGCTCTTTTTTGATCATTCTGTAATAACAAAATAATCTGGCGATTTAATATTTAAACGGGGTACGTTATAACGTAAATCAAGTTCATAACGAAACTAATCATGATGATATTGAGCAATGCTTGACAAGATCAGATACTAAAGTAAATACGCATGTTTGCCACGACCAATATAAGGATAATTCAATTTTCCTCAATACAAAACTCGAAAGATAAAATTATATGCACTTCACTGATGTGTTTTGTAGCAAAAAAGCAGTTCCAATGTTTTTTATTTTTATTTTTTTTAACGAAACGCGAGCGAAGGTTCACTTGAGAATTCTTCATAAAGTTGTCGATAGTCAGGTAGGTAACTATATTCCCACATTACCTTTCTGCGTTTTGGGGCCAAGTTTTAAGTTATTACAAGACGTGCTTAATACGGTATAAAAACGCTCTATGTTCCACGTTTGTCGCTCTGATGTTTGCAGCATACGATATGATGAAACGAGAACTAACATTTATACAATTGGCTACTTGACTAAATATTAATATATTTCTGTGAACGGTAGCTAAACATAAATAAATGCATGTCAAAGAAACAAAAAAAAACATTTTGACTGTTACTTTTTTTTTTATTAAGGGTCAAAAATTGTCAAAATAAGTGAAAAATAAATATTGCTTTTTAGTTCTGAATTACTAGTTTTCCATCATCCGTCAGTTTTACATCCTCATCAAATTTCTGTCATTTTTTAATCCTACGATACTGGCCTAAAAACAGTATTTTCGGAAATAATTGCGAATTTCATATATTTTGTATACAAAAACCAATGTAAAAAGAGCCCTGACGGCCATATAAAATGTATCACCGTTAGGGCTCTTTTTACATTGGTTTAGTATACACTCTAACTGAACTGTGACGTCATATTTTAGGGCCATTTTGAATGGAGCGTTTTTGAGTGGTATGAAATAGGACTTTTCAAAGCGTCGTATCTCGAAAAAAAAACAACACAATAATGTTTTGCGAATACAGTTGGGTTTCTATGACTCAGTATTTTCCAAAATAAGATAAAATAAAGATCATGCAAGTAGCCAAATACAGTAAGTACTTACAGGTTATTTGGTTGAGCCGAGAGAAGCCGCTTGCGCCTCCGTCAGCGATGGAAGGTAGTGCAGCAATAATTGACACCTGAAATGTGCACCGGCTTTAGTCACAGGTAATAAATAGCGTCACAAACTAATTACCTTCGGCCCTAATTGTTCATTAAGTACATTATTTAGACAACAGTCTATAAACCGTAAACAATTAGTTAATAAATGTAAATGTTTTGCCGGAATTAGGAACTAAATGGAAATGATCGTTAACACAATGTAATTTTTAGGGTTCCGTATCACAAAAGGAAAAAACGTAACCCTTATAGCATCACTTGTCTGTCCGTCCGTCTGTCACAGCCAATTTGCTCCGAAACTACTAGACCGGTTGAGTTGACATTTGGTAAACATATGTATATAAGTCGGTGACCGCAACACGGACGTGTAACGTAAATAAATGAATTTTAAACATGGGGCAACATTTGGGGGTAAATCAGAAAATTAAAAAAAAATGGGAACTATAGCCTGCGATATATCAAATGAAAGGACTCATTGGGTGTTTTTTTTATAATTTTAATATATATATGGTTTTGAAGTTATTTAACCATTCTCCCCGTTGACTCCGAAACTATAGGGTCGAAAATTTTGAAAAAAATAAATACATAAAATAGTTCTTTACCTAATAGATTACAGGAAAACCTGTCTTTGGTATTTAAAGTAAGATAGGAAATTTCATATAATCACGGAACTCTCTCCACGCGAGTTTAACTCGCACTTGTCCGTTTTCTATTTTAAACGATACAACGTGGAATAGTTTCAAGAATGACTTGTGGGCTAAAGTCAACTCAGTGATTATCGGGGAGGATTCCGTGGAAGACGCAGGTATACATCGAAATAGTTGCATTAAGCCTGTATTGTCTGGTTCATGTGTATGGTAGCTGAAAACATAGGCGCTACTAAATCGACTGTTCCTCAAGTCGATTCCATATATCCGAAATTTTGTATGACGAGTTACCAATAACCGGCCAAGTGCGATTCGGACTCGCGCACGAGGGGTTCCGTACCATTATCTATAAAAACTGCAAAAAAATCATGTCTATTGTATGGGAGCCCCCTTAAATATTTATTTTATTCTGATTTTAGTATTTGCTGTTATAGCGGCAATAGAAATACATCATCTGTGAACATTTCAACTGTCTAACTATCACGCTTCATGAGATACAGCCTGGTGACAGACAGACAGCGGAGTCTTAGTAATAGGGTCCCATTTTACCCTTTGGCTACGGAACCCTAAAACGACGGATACAGTTTTCCAACTTGATATAAACTTGTACTGTACCATGACGTCGTTACAAGTTCAAAGAAACAAAGAGAATCCAGTCTTGATGGAGTCGGGTACTGCCAAAGCCGGTATTTGAGATACAAGTTAATTATTTGTCGAAATGTCGCCAGCAATAAACGGTGCAATTTAACACACGACGTTTCGTAGATATTTTTAACACAGATTAATGGCTTAATTCACAAACCCCACTATTGATTTGAGCTGAGAAAAAGTTGCTATAAACATTACGTGATTAATACACGGCCCCTAAACGAACGAAACCTTTAATTAAATATTAATAATAGTGTATTTGACCATAACGAGTGATATGAGATATTTTAACTCTTGTCAGATCCGACTCGGTATATGAGTCTAGTTTTATATTACTCCTCTGCTGCACTGGGAGTGAAGAAATAGCATAGAATGCGTGCAGAAAGAAATAGCATAGAATGCGTGCAGATGCTTATCATCCTGGCATGTCGTAAAAGTCGACTAAGGGACGGGTCCTCTCCAACATGGTGGACTATCTGTATGGGCGATGGGCTGATCACCTGTCACCATATGGTTCATCATACCATCTTAGGACTAATTAATCGAACGTGGCCACAAGTAGTCTTGTGGCTCTGCCCACCCTATTAGGGATTTCGGGCGTGATGTGTATGTATGTATGTATGTTTATATTACTCATGTAAAGGGCTAGCGTTTTGGAATACTACTTTTTGAAAGTTGTTCAAGTGAATTATGTGAATGCATACAACAATCTGATTCACAGAATTAGTAAGCCTACACATTACTCATTACGAGAGTGCATTTTTCAAAAAGAATTCGCAAATTGTTTAATTATTTGTTGGCTGGGTTTTCAACATTAACTAATTGCGTTGGCGAAATTCTGCGTTGGCGATGAGTTTTGCGTGGAAATAGAAATCTTGAGTACCAGTATTGCTAGTACGGTAGATACGGAATCTGATAGCTGTGTACACCGCACAATGCTATAATAATTTTCATCAGGGGGAATTATTAAGTTGGCAGCCACTGGGTTTAGTCACTTTTTACTGACTAAAACTCTGAAACAGCCAACCTTTAAGGAATTTCTACATTCATTCAAAATGTAATTTGCAGCCATACATGGCCAGACAATAACAGCTTCTATTGACGCGCCGCTTCTAGGTTTCACGCTTTTTAACCGACTTAAAAAAAAACCGAAGGAGGTTCTCAATTCGACGCGTATATTTGTTTTTATTATTTATTTATTTATTTTATTTTATTTTATTTATTCGGGGCATCAACAGCGATACATTTCACAAGGTCCGTAAAATAAGTAATTATATGAACACATCTGTGAATTCGACCGACAGTGACGGGGTATTCACAAAACCTGTTTCGTTAACTTTTCCGTATTTAAATCAACGTAATAATGGCACAAAAAATATTATCGATTAGGCCAAATGAATTTTCATCATCACTCATCAAAATAGATCTGTATAAAGTGTATAAACCCAATCTATTCTTAGACTCTTATGACGTAAATCGATGGATCTTTGTGTGAACTAACTACTTGATCCGCATCGTCATCATTTGCGTTAATTTAAGAGATATACGTTAGTCGGATTGTCTTTAGCGTTCTACTAGGAGTACTAGGGTTCCTTGCGGCGCAACTTCTCGGCAGATGTCCTTCCGAAGCGCCGGTAGATTCAGAATATGAAAGAGGCCGTGTCGCCTATTTGAATTTTTAAAATTATGAACTGTATTTTTCTACAGCTACTTTGAACGCATAGGTTTATCCGAGATAAATCACAAGAGATTTTATAAGGGGTTTCGTGATAAACTGCGGAAACCCGCAATTAGTAGTCCTTCGACTTTCGAATTTAGTAATATAATTAGAATATTTATTCCGTCTCTTCTTTGTATGGATGATCTAGAAAATTATACACTTTAGGACATACAAGCAGACTTACTATCTTTATATTTATATGTAGTATATCCGGTTACAACTTTATTATTATTATAATATTTATAATATAAACCGGCAATGTTTTGATTATGATCAGAATTATAATGGGTTTTTCCACGTTTTTCCCAGTATTTCTGAGCCCTAGTACCCACTGAGTATGAGTTTCTTTTTTCTAATAAATGTACTAAAATAAAAGGTTGGTACAGTAACCCAGTTCCCAGTAACTGGGAACAGCCAATTTTCATGCATTGGCATATATTATGAAATTGTAACAGTGATACATGTACTTAATAGTAAATATGGATTGTATTTTTGACAATCAACTTGTTGATTTTACTGTTTTTATCATTGCATATAACATAGATTACCTATAATTTATACCCTATTGTTTGTGTGTTATAAATAATTGGTAATGATTGTGACCACGATTGTAACATGTGTGTATAAGAAAGTTAATAGGGCCGAAAAAAACAACATGGTAAGTTACAGCCTTTATTGTGGTTACTAGAGGTTTTCTCTTTTTATATTTAACCCTTAAGCGGGTCCCGTACATACAGATATGCTAAGTAAAATAGGGATGTTTCCTGGGTAAAAAAAAAATTAGTGTGTCAATTAGATTATCAAAAAATATTGAACGCGTATTTTTCGCTTTATCAAATCAATCAAAATTTACAATGATAACGCACATCAAAGCGGGAGTGGGGGCTCATGACGTCACTTAATGGGAAAAATGTGCAAAGTCGTGACGTCACGCGGAACTTCAACGCACTAGGTAGGTATATCTTCGTAATTTTTTGTTTAATTGACAAAAGAAAAAATATGTGTTCAATATTTATTTTTAATATAAAAGACAGACTATTTTGAATTTTTCTACAAACACGCCTATTCAAATACATTTTAATGTTTATTATTGACTAGGGAATAATTTAAAAGCCATTTATTTTTTACATAAATACAATGGAATCTGCATCATACTATCTGTTACTTTTTAGGGTTCCGTACCTCAAAAGGAAAAAACGAAACCCTTATAGGATCACTCGTGCGTCTGTCTGTCTGTCTGTCTGTCTGTCCGTCTGTCACAGCCAATTTGCTCCGAAACTACTGGACCGATTGAGCTGAAATTTGGTATACATATGTAAGTCGGTGACCGCAACACGGACGCGTGACGTAAATATATGAATTTTAAACATGGGGCCCACTTTTGGGGGGTAAATCAGAAAATTAAATATAAAAGTTATGCAATCTATATTGTGTGACATATCAAATGAAAGGGCTTATTGTGAGAACTTTAAATATATTTTTTCTGAATTTTAAGTAAAATAGTTTGGAAGTTATTTAGGAAAATAGGCGAAAATTGACCATTCCCCCCCCCCCCCCCCCCCCTTATTTCCTAAACTACTGGGGCTAACATTTTGAAAAAAATACAGAAAATAGTTCTTTACCTATAGATTACAGGAAAACCTATAAGAAGTCTATGGTATTTAAAGTAACCTAGTAAATTGCAGATGATCACGTACGGAACGGAACCCTTTCCACGCGAGTTTAACTCGCACTTGTCCGGTTTTTCTATTAAGGGTCAAAAATTGTCAAAATAAGTGAAAAATAAATATTGCTTTTTAGTTCCGATTTACTAGTTTTTGACATCCTCATCAAATTTCTGTCATTTTTTAATCCTACGATATTGGCCTAAAAACAGTATTTTCGGAAATAATTGCGAATTTCATATATTTTGTATGACAAAACCAATGTAAAAAGAGCCCTGACGGCCATATAAAATGTATGACCGTTAGGGCTCTTTTTACATTGGTCTGTTATACACTAACTGAACTGTGACGTCATATTTCAGGGCCATTTTGTATGGAGCGTTTTTGTGAGTGGTATGAACAAGGACTTTTCAAAGCGTCGTATCTCGAAAAAAAAAACTTATTAATTTTAATTAATTAGTGTCCATTAGGTTTGTTTGTTGCAGTTTATGTGTTAAGCGCAACGCACACAGAACGTGTATGCGGGTCGGGCGCGGTTGTATTGTGTTGAATTTATATGGACGACAACACACAGAACGCGTGCGCGGGGCGCGGATTGGGCGGATTCAACGGAAACACCCGCGCACGCGTTCTGTGTATGTTGGCTTAAGTTTTAGTTTTATTTTTAACCGCCTGCAAAAAGGAGGAGGTTCTCAATTTAACGGAATCTTTTTTAGGGTTCCGTAGCCAAATGGAAAAAAACGGAACCCAAATGTTCCAAATAATATATGGAACATTTGTATATACTCAACAAATTTTTGGGTTTTTCTACAATTGTGCCCTTGTCCCACCAAAGGTGCGATATGCTATCAATCGTTTAGCAGCTTTTCTAACCAGAGTTTTTAACTGACATGCAATTTGAGCATGATCTCTATTGAGTCTGGTCAGTGAATGTTTATGTTAAAAAAGGGGGGCCATACAATTTAAAAAAACGAGTAGCTAGTGGGAAAAACAGTCTTGATAATTAATACTTGAAAAACACACGGCTTTACTCAAGATTTATTGTCAGAAATAGTCCAAAGAAGGACTCCAATCGAGTTCGAAACATGTCGGACTATTTGTGACAATATATTGTGAGTAAAGCTGTGTGTTTTTCAAGTATTCATAATGTCTCACGAAAGTTTTAATTTGACTATAGTCTTGATAATTGTTTACATATTTAAATCATATTAAATAAAAACACAATTGATATTTAGGATGTGTGGAAATATTATCCAGAATCCAGTATTCTACTCCGTTGTTTATGTCAGTGTCAAGTAAGTATAACAATTTATTATTCACTAGCTTTGCTCGCAACTTCGTCTGATGGGGACTTATATATCGGGTACTTATTCTCGGGAACTTTATAATTCCACTTGCTCCTGTTTGATTATCGGATAAGGATTTTACTTATTTCAAATATATTCGCAAAATCGCCAAGAAAGATTCACAGTTAACAAAGCATCCAAATCAGTTAGTCGAACTTACCCGCAATATCAACATTGGCCTGTAAGTGTTGTTCCTTTTGTTTTTAAAGTAGCTTTCGTTCCTCATTTTTGGTTTAGTTAGAAATCATACTATTAACTAGCTATCTCACAGCACTTCTAATAGGTTTCAGCATTATAAAGCGCAATAAAGTTAAATTATGACCACCGAAACACACATTTTGAGAACTCATGTACTGACATTTGATGGTAATCATGTGATGCCATATAAAGATTTCCAGTTAAATGCTTATCAATATTAATTGACAAAATTTAAAGCATAATCTTGTTATATATATACATCATTAGTACTCTAAATTTATAAGCTCTGTAAAAAAATACAATGGTTGGAAGAGTCACTAAGAAGTTGTTTGAAGACATAAATAGATCATTAAAAAAACATAAAAACAAAGTTTGACTTTTTTCAAACTTTAAACTTTTCATAATAGGAAAATTCTTGTAGACTAAGAACCTGCTTATTAACCCTGACCTTATTTTTGTTCTAGCTTATACACCAAATATTAAATATTTGTTTAAAAAGAGATCGTATTAATTAAAATACTTTTAAATCTCATTTACGGTTGGATTCAACAAGTAAATTCTTAAAGTGGGCGTGTACAAAATCTTAACATAAATTCTTGTGTATTAGGAAAGTTGTATCTCACCTCAACTATTGTCGGCGGCAACGGAATAAAATCATTAGTGACTATAAAATTATTGATGCTACTTAACATTTATCGATAGAACTATTTAGCAAACATAATTAACACTTATTTCAGACACCGCCAGTCTCATTTAACTCCACTGGATGACTAATTTAGGTTATAAATATAGCTGTCACTTTACTGAAACAAATGTAGAAGCCAATATTGTCACGCTTCATTTGTCAAAGTCGAGTTTTAATGACAGAAATTAAGGTCATTATCACAAAAGCTCCACTCCATAATTAAGACAAACAGAATGTAGTTCTCTTGTCATAAAATATATCTATAGGGAATGAGTAGTATCACGGGAATCCATGGTAATAATGTACACGAACGAAACCATAGATAAGAGTGGTATATATATATATATATATACTGTGACGAGAAACTTCACTTCGCGTTTGGAACGCGATCAGGCCCCCAATTCTCGGTGCATTCGAGATAATGTCGTTTGCGAGATTAAACGTCAGATTCATATACAGTTGTGTCAAACGACGTTTAATCTCGATTGTGAGATTTACTCGAATGCACTGAGAATTGGGGACCAGCGATATGTCAGAGCTAAGGTCGGCCGCTCATTGCATTGTATAGTGTAAGAATGTATCAGAAAGATTGGCTCACTCAAAAATCTCGCCTTGGCTTTTCCAGTCGTCGACTGGCCGCGACATAAGCTCCTAAAATATATGATAAGATGTATTTTTATTATAATAGTCTATTTTTTGTCCTATCCAATTGCTTCGCCTTCTATTATTTATTGATTTTAAACCCCCTTCCGTCCTTATCTTTCCGCTAATCTTCTCTGTTCAGCGGATGCGTACGCTAGGCCCTGAAATGTCGTTCTTTTCGGTCTGGCATATCGGTATGGTGCCGGCCTAAGGGAGAAATAGAAAAAACGAAAATATAATGACGTTTAAAATAAAAATAGTATACATTTTAAACGTCATATATAGGTATTTGATTTTACCTCTTATAGCTGTCAGTGATCCGTCACTCATAAGTCATGGATACGATAAAAGTGTTAGGGTGCCTTTCCACTGAAGCGGAGCGGGGCGCAGTTGAGACGAGTTAACCAATTAGATTGCTTTATTGTATGTTAAATATTTCAATGACAAACTATAAAGCAGTCTGATTGGTCAGCTCGGCTCATCTCTGCTCGCCTGCGCCTCAGTGGAAAGGCAGCCTTATAGTACAAACCGCAAGAGGTATTTCGTTCGCATAAGGCCGGAGCTACACCTGCGGTTAATTTGAATCACAAATAAAACCGCGTGCAGTTGATTGCAGGTAGGCCTGGGCCGCGTGGACCGTGGTTTGAGTTGTGATATATTTTTATGACATCATAATTTTTTGTTTAGGTATATATACATGTTTTGGGAATAACACATAATGTGATATAAATCCAATTGGGAACACAAAATGTTAACGAGTTTGACCAATTTTTGATAGGTTGTCAGTCAGAACAAAATCTAGGTCTATACGTTTTGGTTTTTTCACTATAATCAATACATTCAATTTTATTGCTGTTTCAGTATTCTTATACAAAACTAATTTCGGCGATTATTTGACTTTGTTGATCATTAATCAATAATATTAAACAAACGTGTAGACCTAGATTTTGTTCTGACTTACAACCTATCAAAAATTTGTCGAAATCGGTTAACATTTAAGGGGTGGAAGTCGTTATCGCCTTTTGTATGAAAAGGGTGTTTTTTGCCGTCGGTTCACATTCCTCTTCAGTTCGTATTATAATTATAAAAAAGGAAGAATTTATTGTTTTATTTATCCTGCATTTTTAGGGTCCCGCCCTATTACTGTCCGTACGTCTGTCTGCCCGTCTGTCACCAGGCAGTATCTCATGAACCGTGATAGTTAGACAGTTATTTTTTTTACAGATGATTGTATATCTGATGTCGCTATAACAACAAATACTAAAAAACAGAATAAAATAAATATTTAAGGGGGCTCCCATACAAAAAACCTTTTTATAGACAAAGGTACGGAACCCTTCGTGCGCGAGTCCGACTCGCACTTGGCCGGTTGTTTTTCATAAAATGTGGAACGCAAGTAATTAAAGTATGTAGTTAAAAATTAGTAGCATGCAATTCCATAATGCATTCCTAAAAGTGATGTAGGCTGCCATCTATTGTCGGGTATAAATTCAAAAGGTTTTCGAATAATCATTTCGCTTGTTAGCTTAGCTATCTAAACTGGCTATCGTACGAGTTCTGCTACTCGGCGACAGATGACGCTGCTGGTCTATACGGTCGAACGATCCTATGTTTGACTTTAAACTGAACTGCGTCTGCGTCGCTATTTTATATCATTGTATTATGTAAAATGTATAGCATGGTATGAAATAGCGATACAGTTCAGTTTAAGGCCTAAAGTAAATCATAACTATTTAGAGATCGTGGTAACTCGCCGGGCCTGCGATTCTTTTTAGGCCCTAAGTTGAACTGTGTCGGTATTTCATGCATCACTATAGATTTTACATACTTATATAAATACAATGTCGTGGTACAAAATAGGATCACAGTTAAGATTAGGGCCTAAAGAGAATCGGATTAAGAGATCGTGGTAACCCAGGTACAAAACTGACTGTAGAAGTCGATCGATTTCCACCCCTTACATGTTAACCGATTTTAACAAATTTTTGATAGGTTGTGAGTGAGAAAAAGATCTTCGTTCTATCGCCTTTTGTATGAGAAGCCGTAGGTTCACACTCTTAATTAAATATCGAAAACCTAAAAGTACTTTTAAAGCCTAAAAAAGTCGTTTTACACGGGTGCCGTTCAATCGTAATAAAACCTTTTAGCATAATTTCATTTAGCTACTTACAAAAATCATAATTAACGTTTTGGTAACAAAAATAAGATAAGCAAAACGTTTAAATAACTCATTTATTATAAAAACATATTTTGACGTTCATAAATGGACTAATGTCAATTGTTAGGTATAATAACATGAAATAATGATCATACATACATACATACATAGCATCACGCCCGAAATCCCTAATGGGGTGGGCAGAGCCACAAGACTACTTGTGGCCACGTTCGATGAATTAGTCCTAAGATGGTATGATGAACAGTATGGAATTGAATTGAATTAATTTATTGGTAACAGTCGTTACATGTCATTTTAAATCTAGTTATATTAATCATTTTGTAACAACTATTTCTAAATTGATTAAGTAAACACTTAATATAAAAATAAAATATAATCATAAAAATATCTTAAACATTTTTATAGTGGCAAGGAGCGAAAGGGCTATCGGTCGATCAAAATATTCATCATAGTCGTAGAAGACGTTGTCAAGAAGCCACTTTTTGAGTTGATATTTGAACCCTGCAATGGAAGCTGCATTTCTAATCTTTGCTATTTCTTCACTCCCAGTGCAGCAGAGGAGGAGTGAGTGAAATAATGATCAGTCGATATAGGTAATATCACTTACAGACATACTTTTATCAAATTAATAATTATTCCTCCTAATGATGTTACTCGTAGATCATAATTTTATGTCAAGTGGGGCACGTAGATAGGTTAGAGTTCCCTCCCGAACGTGCTGCCACCTCGTCGTGGTGAAGGGGCTTGCATTCCCCAGTGTTACCCGAGTTTATGTCTGATAGGGATTCCCATACCGAAAAATTTTAGGGGAAGGGGCCAGACTAAGAACGGCACAGAGGTGTGTGTGTGTGAAGGTTACCCTCTGACTCAGCAGAGGGCATTGTGGATGGGCTGATGGGGAAGGGACCTATGGGCCCAATTTATGAGGAGCCTAGTAGTCCGTCGTCCAAGAGGTAAGAAACTGTAGTATATGAATTCGGATTAAGATCTATTTAGGGGTGTGGCAGTACACCTACAGTACTCGAATACCTATTTCTAACGCACTGCCTAGGACGCTCTTGGAAGATAGGGGTGTTTGAAATCCAAACAATACGAAAAAATGTTTATTTACACCCATATCATAAAACCTCCATAGTGTAATCAAAAACCGTAGGAAATGACCACCATTTTGACAACCAATTAGGAAAAACCAGTGCTGCAATGATATTCCCGTATCGATTTTAGTATAGAAATGAGATTAAATTAGGAACAGCTGTCAAAACTCAAGTGGGTCTCTATTCTAGTTAGTATCCATAGATATTAAAACAGTTATTGATACGAAACGTCAATTCAGTATGTTTTTTTAATATAAACTGCACAACATTTGACCTCGAGTGACATGAGAATAGAGACTTCATTCGTTTGTCTATGATTTAAAAAAAATGGTCTTCACGGAGGATCGAATTGCCGCCATTACTGCTTTCATGATGGTTTTTTGCTGAACGAAAGTAGAATTGTAAAAAGTTGTTTGTAATTTACATTTTAGTTGAAAATATGAACAGTAGTCTTCTCGGAGTAACTGTGTGATGTGAGAATGCGCCGGATATCGGAAATATGCAGCCACGATTGCAACAAATAACTTGTTGCCAGAAAATATTGTTTCTGAACAGAGTAAGTATTTATAATATGTGTGTAGATAAAGTTATGAATGCATTTCTGCATAATTTGGCCTTAAAACACACGTGCGATCTTATTATGAAACTCGCTAAGAGCTCGTTTCATAAAACCGCACTAGTGTTTTAAGACCTATCATTATGCAACCGTTGCATAAACTACTATTAGTATGTGCTAAATCAGACGACTCAAAATGTCTAATGCTGTATGCTAACTAAAAACTTTGTAATAAATAGGTAGGCCTATTGGTTTTTCATGTAAATTTTAGGATATTCCAGGTGCAGTTCATTTTCATTTTCGTTTCTGGCTTTCCCCTTACGGGCGCGAGGTTGCCCCGATTCCGGGGCTGCCGTTGGGCGCTATCTTGGTGAAATTTTCGGGAATCCACAGCGAGCGCCCACATAAGGCAGGCAATGGAACGCCGAGGGGTTTAAGTGGGTACGCTCGGAGGGGTGAGTCGCACGTAACTCCCGTGCTTCCCCAGGCGCGGGAGTATGCGTAATGCATTTCTCCTCGTAAAGAGCTGCGTCAAGGTGCGAGGCGCCTTAACAACGCGGAAAAGGAACTCCGCGAAGCGAAGCTCCGTCGACCTTGTCTCAAAGTCGTTCACTTTTCAGAGTTGAATATGCGAATGGGTGAGTAAAATGAATGAATTTCATATTTTTTGAGCATTATGCTCTCCGTTGTTATATAAAATGTTAATTATGCGTTTTATTATCGGCAATGCTGGCAGGCAGGTTTTTTATATTTCGATTTGTTTTTGATAGATATTGTGTTGAAGCAGTGTCAATAAAGTCCTCGTATGAAGTGGTGGTTTCCTTTGATAGGAGCTAGTGACGACATAAACATTATAGAAAGTGACTATGTTATACTATTTGTTTATTATGCAACTACTAATTATGTCGACTGATGATTATATTTCAAGAAATTACGATTTTCAGAATCCGTATGTTAGTGTAAGTAAAGCAACTGTTTACAATTTAATTGTATGTACTTATAGATAGATAACGATATATAGATTATTAATGGGTTCACGTTGAAATAAACGGAATACCGATTTTTAATTGAATTTCCTAATACACATGAATTTTCTCCCCCATGGGAAAATTCCCAGGACTCACGTAGGGGACTCACGCAATGGGAGTAATTGCTTCCCCCTGACTCACGACCGAAGCACCTAGTTTCGATAATGTTTCACGAATAACCACTAATTTTCTAGTAAAATTATACAAAAGTTGCCCCACGCAATCCTGTATCCTTGCCTGCATTTTCCATTCCAGATCATGTGAAGATCTTAGAGTTAGATTCTCAATCTGTCAAGATGGAGAAAGAACACATAAGGTTGCTTTTGAAACCAAAATCTTGTAATGACCTACTTACTTAAGTATTACCTACCTAAGAAGTTGTAAAACCGTTTAGAGATATTCCATAATTCATTATCGTTAATATAACTAAGCATAATTCGGCAATTACAGGAACAATGCGTGGTGTGGTAAGTAATTTAAGTAACCTACCTTCTATACATCTATACATCATATATATATATATATATTTTCTAAAAGGTATTTTTTTGAAGACGCTCAAGATCTCCGTTATTTCTTTACCAAAATTAATGATTTAATAGTAGTTCATGCAACGGTTGCATAATGATAGGCCTTAAAACACTAGTGCGGTTTTCATGAAACGAGCCGATAGGCGAGTAGAAGACTACTTACTATTCATATTTTCAACTAAAATGTAAATTACAAACAACTTTTTCTATTCAATTCAACAACAATTCTACTTTCGTTCAGCAAAACGTCAACATGGCGGCAAATACGATCTTCCGTCAAGACCATTTTTTTTAAATCATAGACAAACGGATGAAGTCTCTATTCTCACGTCACTCGAGATCAAATATTGTGCAGTTTATATTAAAATAACATACTGAATTGACGTTTCGTATCAATAACAATTTTAATATCTATGGATACTAGAATAGAGACCCACTTGAGTTTTGACAGCTGTTCCAAATTTAATCTCATTTCTTTACTAAAAACGATAAAGAAGTCATATTATTTCTTTATCGCAGCACTGGTTTTTCCTAATTGGTTGTCAAAATGGTGGTCATTTCATACGGTTTTTGATTAACCAATGGAGGTTTTATGATATGGGTGTAGATAATCGTCATTTTAAAGCTTATAATCTCCTATTTGTCTTAAAATAGATTAAAATTAACGTTTTCGTTAAAAAATAAATAAAAATCCACGCGATTTGCAATCGTCATCTATTGACAGTCTGTTTAACTAAGGTGTGATGGCCACAGACTACTTAGAAGATACTACGTATGTGATAATGCTGACAAATGTCAACAGATGGCGTTGTGCGTCGGGTAGGCTAGGTTGACCTACATCATTTGATATGATCTAATGACGATCAATATATTGTACAATCAGTGATTTTGCAAGGTTGTATTTATTGGTCGTTAATGGATGATATCGGCCGTCAATATAGTCTACTCACGATCGCGCAAGTGCCATCTATTGACAAACTGTTTAGCTAACTAACAATTGTTTTTTCGCATGGACAGTTATATGTGGCTTTTTCACGAGTTCGTAAATTCAGTGATATTTATGTTTGTGTTAAAGAGACCTACGGTCAAACAGTCAACGATGATCACATTGCTATCATTGTTTTTAAAGAAGTTTTGTAGCATGGGAAAGTTAAAAAAATATTATGGTGCGTCCACATCTGACGAATACGCCGATCGCGCGCTGGTCGCGAACCATTCGCGCGAAGCTGCGTGCATCTCCCGTGTATTATTGCATCTGATTGCGCACGCACCGTACGCGCGCCACGCGCGAGCGGTTCGCGACCGGCGCGCGATTTATCAACTTAAAACTTGGTATAAATACTCCTCAAAATAGAAAATTAGGTGTAAGACAATATGAAACTACTCCTAAAAAAGGGGGGGCGTTAAACTTTGTATGAGAAAAACCGATTCTATTTGTTTATCGATTTGAAATTTGGTATAAATGCAGTTCAAAACAAAGGTTTGTGTGTGTGTGTTGTGTGTGTGTGTGTGTGTTTGTTACCACTTAACTCCATATGGCTGAACGGATTTACATGAAACGTCGTATATAGTTACACCTTAGCTCCTGGAATAAGTAATAGGGTAATTTTTATTCCGGCTAAGTCAAAAGTTCCCTTGGGAATAATAATAAACAAATTTCACGGGGACGAAGTCGCGGGCGCATGCTAGTTATAAATATATGCGAAAGTAACTCTGTTTGTTACATTTTCACGCCTAAACCACTGAACCGATTTTGATGTGTTTTGGTATAGAGATAGATTGGACCTTGGAGAAGGACATACACTGCTTAAATAATTATTATACGCAGATAAAGTCGCGGGCACCAGCTAGTTTTGAATAATTATGATTGCAATTAAAGGGGCTCCACATATGATTCCGAAAATTAAGTTATAAATTAAATAACAATTATAATAAGACCTACTTTTAATTATTATACATCTATCGTGTTGCGATGTACCTACTCATCGCGTCGGAAAATATTTCCAATTGAATTGCTTTAAGGAAATAACCAAAATCGGTTTATTTTATTTTAAAGAAAACGAAATAAAATTTCTTTTGTGAAAAAACATTTGTAGCATGAGAATATTTAAAAAAAGCCTGGTTGCGTTATACCTATCGTTTTAGTAGATTTTTATATAAAAAGCATCCATTTTAATTGTATTTACAGTACTTTTTTTTTTTTTTCAAAAATGTATCTCACAAAACGTTGTTTTTGTACCATCATTATTATTATTATTTTTTTAATTTATTTATAAGTTAATTACAATTCCAATTTATATAAATATGAAGCGTTTCCTACAAAACAATTTTGAGGTACAAATTTCTTTGCAAGTGCATTGCAACTGACATTTTCTCACTACAGCGTAATAAATAGACTATACTGGTTTGGCGGATTTTGGAAATGGTAACAAACTTGTTCTATAATTACATACCTACTTTAAAATCGGTTAAGGAGATTTACATTACTTGGCCAATATGCATAGAATAGCCATTAGCCTAGTCGTGGAATTAAAAAATCCTTACAATACCTCTAACGATTTAGATTTCGACACATATGGCAACCCTACTTGTCTATACTCGATGCTCGAAATCGAAACACATATTCAGGTATTCCCCAGAATGCACTGTGAATCCACCTTTTAAGGGTATTACCGCGAGCGCTATTCATTTGTCTAAAGTTTACGCAACTTTTGGTTCGGGTCGGTATCATTGGATTTGACGTTGTAAGTTAATGTTTGTTTTACTATTGATCTACGAAGCTATTGCTATCCGACCTTTGTAACCCTTAGACAGGGGAACTGGAACCATCAGATCATGGTTACACATCCAATAGGTATTCTAGATGTGCAGGTTTCCTTACGCTGCTTTTGCGACTGCCGAGGTAATGGTATAAATCCGCATTTAGATTTTGGAAATCGAGAGGTGCGTGCCTGGGATTGAACCTTCAACCCCACGTATGTGAGGTGCGCGGTCTAATCCACTGGCCTAGGGAACCACTATAAGTTAATTCCTCTATCCTAACTAATATACCACCACCACCACCACCAACAGCGCGGGTACCAGCTAGTAATATTATAAATGCGAAAGTTCAGATGGATGGATGTTTGTTACTCAATCACACCAGAAAGGCTGAACGGATCTGGATGAAATTTGGCACAGAGATAAATTATAGTCTGGAATAGTACATAGGCTACTTTGTAATCCGGAAAAAAAAGTTCCCGAGGGAACAACTATAACCTACTTCCATGCGACCGCAGTCGCAGGCAGAGCTAGTACTTATATGTATAAGTGTTTACGTTATCATGGGTTAGAACTTGGCTTCCTTTAGCTGACGAGGGGGAGGGGGTGGTCAGAAAGTTAAAAAAATCTGCTTAGGTAATACTTGAACAGGGGCCGTTCAAGTATTACCTAACTAAAAAATTAATGAAAATTATAGTTATGGTCATGAGGCATTTAGTAATAGAAACACCGCGCGACTAATGGCCAAACTCACAAACGCCACTTACGCATTTGATTCGAGATCAAAAATAGTGAGGTCTTAAGTATTCAACCAGCTCTCAACCCATAGATAAACGCCACTTTGATCAACGACCAATTTGACTTTATCGTTCGATCTTTTATATTGATTTTGAGTTTCGTACCGGCTTAATACAGGTTTTATTTATGTTTCTATTTCAATACTGTATTCATTTCGTCAATATATTGACACATTTTTGGTAAAGACATGAGCAGGTAATTAATTTAGGCCGATACATAATATTATATTGATAACTATGTCAGGTAAACTGACGTCAAACTAATGTGAATTTGATGAGATTCTTCACCCCCGAATATGTGACAAACAAACATCTGGGACAAATAACATGGAAATACTTTATCGTTTAATTAAATTATAATAATATTAATATACATTACCTTCTGCCCGCGACTTCGTCCGCCTGGATTTTTTATGGGCTGGGACATTGCTCCCATTGCCTAATAATTGAGTTTTATTTGCGGCAACAGCATCTTGAATCGCCAGTGTTTAAGCTAGAATTTTGGCGCGACTCCAGTTTCTATGGTTATTATTTAATTTCCTCGTTTGAGACCGGCCTGCATAATATGTGATTCAAGCATACTTTTTGATTGTGCTATAATTATACAAATAATAAAACCTTTTATTTCGAATAACTTGGATCATAAGTGAGCTACAGTCATTATATTATTATTATTTTTATATTTTTTTTATGTCATTGACTGACAAACGAGCTGACGGCCCACCTGATGGAAAGTGGTCACCGCCGCCCATGGACATCTGCAACACCAGAGGTGCTGCCAATGCGTTGCCAGTCTAGGGAGGATGGGGAATGGGGATGGGATGGGGACGAGGGAATAGGCCTCCGGATCTCGTCCGGTTATTTAGGTAATGTTAGTTTTTATAAACACTAACTTACGAAGGCGCAGAAACTAAATGAATCAATGAGACGTGCCTCCGCGGATCATACAGTAATGATTCACGTAGGTATGTCGACAGGGTACTGATGCACAAAGATGGCCTGACTGCGCACGACCCTAACATGCAAGACACAAGGATAAGTTAAACTGTCATATCTCTAATTGCGTCTCTCTCACACTAGTGCTGACGAAAGAGACAGTCATAGAGATAAACGGCTTTAACTTATCTTTGTGGCTTGCATGTTAGGGCCGCAGGGATCCCTGTGGCCACGTGGTCCGACTGCTTTGTCCGACTGGTCGGACGACTTGGATTTATTTTTCCGCATAGTGGCGTACAAACAGCCTTGTGATGCTCTAACGTGCCCAGCGGCTGATCAGCGATGAGGGGCACAATCAAATATAGGCCAAATCACTTCACAATCCTTACAGTTTAAATTAATAGTTTCGTTTATCCGCTGAGTAGCCGTGTGAACCTGCGGCTTTTCATACAAAAGGCGATAACGATTTCCACCCCTTAAATGTGTCAGTCAGAACAAAATCTAGGCCTATACATTTTGGTTTTCTTCACTATTACTACTAAATTCAGATTTATTGTTGTTTTAGTTGATATTTAATCAAAATTCATTTTTTTTCTGAATGACAACCTATCAATAATTTGTCAAAATCAGTTAACATTTGAGGGGTGGAAATCATTATCGCCTTTTGTATGAAAAGGTTTATTTTTGCCGTTGCTCCACAGACATAACACCACTACTGTCCACTCTCGCCTCGGCGAACAAACGCGTCGCCGACGCTTAACATGTGTGCATGTGCGTCAATGGATCGGCGTCAGAATTGTATATTCATGTATATACATGACTATACATACTCATAAGTATGAGTATGTGTTAGTTTCTTGGATTATACCATACTTGTTAGGAGCTTATTTTACGTAGTTGAGTCAATATTTGTTATCGATCGTGAACTTTGCTTTCGCAAACACCATAGGTACGACATCTACTATCTTTAAATCTGTATAAGTAAATAGGATGCAGGATCTTTAAAACATATTTATTTAAGGATTAAGTATAATTATATTTTGAAAGGTTGATTCTTTTATTCGTAGTGGTCGGTCAGTTAGCATGGCTTTAATTAAAAATCTGTATTGTTTATATACATTGTAATGTGCTGTTGATGTCCTTATACTTACAATAAATAAATAAATAAGGGTATCGTTTTGAGGTCCCGGCGATGAACTCAGTATATATATTATATATATCTATATATGTATATTGCGATTTTTTGCGCTCAGAACTGAAATCTACAAAAGATTATAAGCAGGAACAAAATGATCAAACGGAAAAATCCACTCTGATGAGCGGGATATACCTACTCGTAGTTCAACAAAATAATTACTTAGTAGCACAGATAACGGAAACATACAAACTCATAAAAAACTTTGATAAAGTTTTTGTCAAAACCCTAAGACCGTTTGTGGAATTCACTTTTGCGTTACAATCTCGTTTCTTGGGGCCCATGTGAGTGAGGTCATTGCCCTTATTCTTGCTTTTGGTTACAAAACATCGTGTGAGTAGGTATAAGTACTTATTGTCGGTTTTTTGTTGTGGGTGCCTATATTTGACATTTTCTAAGCGATATTGTCAAAGCACAATACCGTTAATCCATTAATCGTTAATTAACGAAGTTAACATTTCTAGTAACGGATTAACTTTTAAGTAAACTGCAAAAATTGTGTAGGGACTCATTAACTTCCGTTAAAACAATTAAAGTCCGTTAATCGTTAATTAAGTACCTAATGGGGCCAATTCGAAAGTATGTTCGCTAATTTAAAAGTATTTAAATTTGAAATAAGAAATGTCAAACTCGATTTTGACAGCTTGATGCTAAACAGATCAAATTCAAAAGAAAAGCTATCTGACATAAGCTGCATACCTATTCCCCTTTATAAACATCAGTATATTAAAGTCCTCTGCTGCACTGGGAGTGAAGAAATAGCATAGAATGCGTGCAGATGCTTATCATCCTGGCATGTCGTAAAAGTCGACTAAGGGACGGGTCCTCTCCAACATGGTGGACTATCTTTATGGGCGATGGGCTGATCACCTGTCACCATACGGTTCATCATACCATCTTAAGTCTAATTCATCGAACGAGGCCACAGGTAGGCTTGTGGCTCTGCCCACCCCATTAGGGATTTCGGGCGTGATAATATGTATGTATGTATATTAAATTTAGTAAACAAATGGTGGGTCCGGTTCGAAACGTTGTCGCCTAAATTAAAAATTCCTTAACTTAGGGATGTGTACCACGTCAAATCCGCAGTACATCTATTTGAAGTTTCAAGTTTTTTTTTCATTTGCACCAAATACGGCAATGAGTAATTTTGTACGAATAATGATTTAAAATGTACAAATTGTGTGATTATTAATGATTATTTAGTATGTGAAATAAAATCAGACCTCAGTCAGTGTCGAGTAGTCAAATCAGAAACCTGATTTGACTACTCGAGTCATAATTCATCAAAAAATCGAGGAGAGTACAAAGTTATAGAAAATACATTTTCTAATTATTAAAATAAAACGGTACCAACTAACACTAAAAAAATAGATAAAAACTAAAACTAGACTAAATTTAAAAAATCTGGTCCCCGCGGCAGGGTGCCATTTTCTAATTATAAAAGTACATTTTTCGCTTTTTCTTGTAATTTAATCAACTTTCGGTACAAATAACACAGGCTTGAATGTAATCTTAAATGTCATTTATCTCCTTTAAAAGAACGGTGAAGTGTTTTTTTTTATTACATGTATGCGAAACGACTAATATTACCATACTATTCAATTTCAGCGAAAAATATATATATCGAAATATTGGGTAAGAACACATCCTTAAAATAAGAAACGTCATAGGTACTCGATTTTGTATAGCACCAAGCTGTCAAAAATTGAGTTTGACATTTCTTATTTCAAATTTAGAGACTTGTAAATTATAAATATATAATTATATCAAATATTTGACATCTACGCCGTGTTCCTCATTCTCATCTATCGTTAAATAGATGGAGCTAAACATTCATTTTTCGAGTAAAAACTTACCACGTTTGAAATTCTTAAAATTATCCCAATTAAACCATTTACTACACACAATAAAGTTTTTTACGGACTCACACTTATCTACTTAGGTTCCGTAATCATTGGACATTGAAAATAGGGAATATGCATGGAAATCAAAATGAGGTTTAAACTTTTAAACTATATACTATGAAAGAAAATGTAAATAATTGCATTTAAAATAAAAAAAGATCATTTTCACTGTTCCTTTTTAGGATTCCGTACCCAAAGGGTAAAAACGGGACCCTATTACTAAGACTCCGCTTTCCGTCTGTCCGTCTGTGCGTCCGTCCGTCTGTCACCAGGCTATATCTCATGAACCGTGATAGACAGTTGAAATTTTCACAGATGATGTATTTCTGTTCTTCGTGCGCGAGTCCGACTCGCACATGGCCGGTTTTATTTATTAAGTGTCAAAATAAATGAAACCTAAATATGGTTTTTTAAACTGAATTACTAGTTTTGACCATCCTCATAAAATGTATGCCATTTTTTATTTGTACGATATTGGCCTAAACACAGTATTTTTGAAAATAATAGCAAATTTCGTTTAAACGCCTTATATTTTGTACACTTTAACGTGAACTGTGACGTCATAGTTAATGTCCATTTGGTATGGAGCGTTTTTGCTAATGGTATGAACTATGACTTTTCGAAGCTTCGTATCTCGAAAAATAAACAACACAATAATGTTTTGCGTACACAATTTGGTTTCTATTACTCAGTACTTTCCAATAAAATATGAAAAAAAGAAAACATGTTAGTTCCCTATTGCCATTTCATACCCTACGTTTTAAGACGCGCTAAAAGTGTCCTCACAGCGCCGAAAGCGTTCTATCTTCCGTTCGGAATGGACCGTAGGCACGCTTATAGCGCGTTATCGGTGCTGTGAGCACGCTTTAAGAGGGCACCGACCGTCCAGTGGCGCCCTCATCACTGTTATTGTGTTTTCTATTAAAGGAAAGTATTTTATTAAAATTAAAGCCGTATAAGTTGTTACGCAACTTAATACACAACGTATATGCTATGTAATATAGCTTTGCAAAGTATAACCATCATCTAAACAATTTAACAGAAAAAAACGGCCACTATTTTCTATTTAATTGATTAGATGATGGTTATACTTTGCAAAGCTATATCACATAGCATATACGTTGTGTATTAAGTTGCGTAACAACTTATACGGCTTCAATTTTAATAAAATACTTTCCTTTAATAGAAAACACAATAACAGTGATGAGGGCGCCACTGGACGGTCGGTGCCCTCTTAAGCGCCAGTCAATCCCATTTAATGCTGTACAAACCATTCATTCAATAGGCAAAATGAAAGCGATTACGATTTAATTGGTTTCGAATGTCAATAGTCTTGGATTTCGTCACGCGATACAAATTTTGACAGGTCGAAGACGATGGGCGTCTCTAAGGATCAAATTGGTTTCCTTTTGTGAACCAAAGCAATACTAATTGTGTTATGCAATTGACTTGCAGTTTAATATCGCAGACAATGTCGAATATAGGCCTTGCCTGCGATACATACGTAAATAGGTCTGCCCACGCGTTGATGTCGGAAATACAGAAATAAACATAATGTTTTAAATATATATAATGACAATAATCGTAGAAAAAATATCAACTCTACATTGTTAGGACGAGTTTTTAATAATTTAGTTGGCATGTTAAAACGTACGGACGTAGTATCTATTTTATTTTAAGATATTGGATTTCTATTTTGATCGTATGTTTATCAATATGACCAAACTGGTTTAAGCAATTATGCCTAAAAAAGTAAGCTGTATACAAAATAAAATATAGAATGAATACGAGGGCATGTGGACGGGTCTACTAGATACAGCTAATACCACAGAATAAATAATAATATGCTACTACAGTCATATATGTTATTGACCATAATGGTAACGGTTAGTTGAATAAGTTACAATAGTAGTTTATGCAACGGTTGCATAATGATAGGCCTTAAAACACTAGTGCGGTTTTCATGAAACGAGCTTTAGCGAGTTTCATAATAAGATCGCACGTGTGTTTTAAGGCCAAATTATGCAGAGTTGCATACATAACTTTATCTACACACATATTATAAATCCTCCATGATGGGTTCAGAAACAATATTTTCTGGCAACAAGTTATTTGTTGCAATCGTGGCTGCATATTTCCGATATCCGGCGCATTTTCACATCACACAGTCACTCCGAGAAGACTACTGTTCATATTTTCAACTAAAATGTAAATTACAAACAACTTTTTACAATTCTACTTTCGTTCAGCAAAAAACCATCATGAAAGCAGTAATGGCGGCAATTCGATCATCCGTCAAGACCATTTTTAAAAAAAAACATAGACAAACGAATGAAGTCTCTATTCTCATGTCACTTGAGATCAAATGTTGTGCAGTTTATATAAAAAAAACAATACTGAATTGACGTTTCGTATCAATAACTGTTTTAATATCTATGGATATAGAATAGAGATAGAGTAGAGACTAGAATACTAGAATAGAGACCCACTTGAGTTTTGACAGCTGTTCCAAATTTAATCTCATTTCTATACTAAAATCGATACGGGAATAACATTGCAGCACTGGTTTTTCCTAATTGGTTGTCAAAATGGTGGTCATTTCCTACGGTTTTTGATTACACTATGGAGGTTTTATGATATGGGTGTAGATAAATATGTTTATCTCACTCTTACGTATGAATGAATGCGGCCCGTGCGTTGACCGACTATGGCCCGTCGTCACAGTATCATATACTAACAGTATTTTGTCTCGGCAGTGTCCTCGAAATAATTACCTACGGCCGCTCGGAATGTCAACACGCAGTAGGGCTGCCCGCCGACTGTCTTTCTTGGGTTACGTATTTGATAATGCTATATCAAACTGTCTTAGTATCTTTTCATGAAATATAACTGCAAACCTGTTAGTCTTAATTTTAATCATTTGTACTTGGTTTTTATTTCTACTTTCAAAAGTGACTGTAACTCAGTGTAGAGTAAAAAAATGAATTTTATTTATTTTGCTTTTAATATATAAAAAACATCAAAAATTCTCGTGCAATAATTCGCGGGAGCGTCTCTCACTGTCAATGTCCGTACCCAACCGCGGCGCACTCCCGACTGTTGTGTACCGAAGTTTACCGAGATTTCGAAGCGCGTCGTTTCGGCCGTTTGTATGAAGATGGTATACTGTATACTTGATTATACTGTGCCGTCGTGTAGAAGGCCATTAAACCGTATTAAAAACGAAACAAAAAAGAATCGAAAACAAACAAACGAAAGTTAAAATTAAATTAAAACCCGTTGTTGACCACTGACCACTGCCCATCTATGATGCTATTTTGAACGAATAGATTGAATTTTAGCAACCGGTAATACAAATTTATCGACTGTAAAAGCTAAGGAGATTTTCTACTTTTTCTATCATGTATAACTAATATAAATATCTCAAAAAATTAGAATTATTAGAAATCTAGTAATTCAAATTTTTTGAGATATTTCCAACGTGTAGTTTCTGAGATAAAGGGGGGACTTGCTTTTTCTATAGTGTGATTTTTTGTTTATTTTAAATTTTATTATGTGGTAAATTTTACGATACGTTAAGCCGTTCGTGACGAAGGAGTCTTGCCTGAAAAATAGACGAAATGACACGTTGATGTATAGGGGTTCCGTTTAATTTATCAAAGTACGAGTACCCTAAAACAAACACAAGACACACATTTGTGACAAGCCCTCCACTGCACTTTTTTTATCAAGAGCCCCTGAATCAAAATTGGTAAGATTTTAAATTTGTAAGAATAAGCTAACCCCGGTTTTATCTTTCACATTATTTACTTGAAATGTATTTCTGGCACCTTTCAAAATTACATGAAATACGGTTAAAAGTGGATAAGATGCAGTGGCGGAGCCTGCTTACAGGCCGATTCCTGACGGCTTTATCAAGCTAGAAAGCTAGATAGTTGTCAGTGAAGTCCATGTTAATCTAACTAAATGGCAGACTCGCACGAACGGTTCTAATTCTTCCTGCTTCCCTTAGGAAATATTTGACGCGCCGCCACAGCATTCAGTCATATTAGGCCCGCTGGATAGGTAACGAAAACTTAATTAAGACGTTCGTACACTTATACGAGTAATTCATTGACGTGTAGGTATAATAATGTAAATACGCCACATGATTGCATTGAAAAGATTATAAAATTTTTGTAAGTGCATAAGAAATCAGAAATCCACAACATCCAAAAAGATATAAAAATGAGGAGCAAAGCATTTGTGATGTCAACACTTAACGGTCCAAACACTTAACAAAGTAGCAATGAAAAAAGTACGTTTTTATGTAAACTCCCGACGAACCGCCACTATTGATAAATAATAAGTTGCAAAAACTTGCTAAGTAATAAATATAATAGTTACGCTATTTATTATTAAAATGATACACATGTATAATTTTTTAAATGCGCAGTATGTAAAATCGAGGCACAGACCTGTACAATCAACCATTCGTTGTTGATAACATAATTATATAGGTAATAAAAGATGTTATTCAATAAATATTAAAAACCGAATAAGATGTCAACACTTACACACCCACACACACCACTGTTCAATGGAATTAAAATTAACTCATTGAATAATTATAGAACATCACATGAAAATTTATTGAAGGTTTAATAAACGAGCTGCAAGGTGGTAATCATCGGTCACTTGTGATATGAGCATAGGGAGAATTAAATAAAAAAATAATTGTTTCGGACTAAAGTTAGGGTGACATTACCATACCCCGGTCACACTGGAGTCGTGATCTATTCCTCTCAAACCAATGCAATACAACATGATGGCGTCGTTCCGCGCTCACGTGCGTACTGCTGCGTGCACACAATATGACCGGATTCATAACGTTAGGCTAGGTTCTGACTCAATATCACTGGTTGTTCAGTTATATTGATCTTACTGACCATTACTGAATGCCGCCTCATTACTGAAATTTTACTCAAACTACAAAACTAAAATAACTATCATCATCATTTTACTCAAACTATACATCGTCTAAATTTTGCCACCCTAGAAAATTTGCCGCCCTGGGTAATAGCCCCGACTGCACCTAGTGTAAATCCAGGTCTGCCCATGACCGAATTAATACTATGTCCGTGGTTATAACGACCAGGTATTTTAAAACGAGGCTTGCGACGACCCACAGGCTTAGAAAACGTCCATATTATCTACTGACAATCAATATAATTGAGCAACCAGTAGCTAATGTCTATTGCCTTAGTTTTTTCTTCCAATTACTTTTCAGCTCTAGGAAGGACATGCATCACTTTCACCTCGCATCATAGATATACAATGCCCTAATTCCCGAGTGTTAGGGATGAAAAACAAGAGACGTCAAGCAATATCATCACCATGCGCATTTTTTTTATTAATAGCCATGTTGTTTTTGATGATTTCTATAACTGGTTCGGCATGGGATCCATAAAAAACACTTGCCAACAGCAGACATATTTTCGAACACGCTGTACTTTCCAGATTTGATAAAAGATAACAGGAAATGAATACTTGACAATAATTTACTCACCTTAATTTCAATTCAAAGCAAATACAAAAGTTCAATTAGTTATTTCAAGTCGTCAAAAAATATACATTAAAACAAAATGGAATAGAATGATTTTAAAGCAAAATCCCTTTTTTATATCCCTATAGATATAGACAGTATGTACATATCAGTCACTAACGTGAATATTTTTTTTGTACATAACAAATAAAAAAACCGACTTCAAAAACCCTTTGAAAAGTAAGAAATAATTATTGGATTCCGTAAGTCAATTACCTATAAACGTCAGATATATTATAGATTAAGTGATACATTATGAGTGAACACATTATGAGTGATGTATTCCCTAATACACTGGCCACAGACTTCGATATTTTTAATGTATCACTTAATCTATAATATATCTGACGTTTCTAGGTAATTGACTTACGGAATCCAATAATTATTTCTTACTTTTCAAAGGGTTTTTGAAGTCGGTTTTTTTATTTGTTAAATTATAATTTTATTTTTTACTTTTTAGTGATTATCGAATGTGATTTAACGACACACATTTACTTCATCGAGCAACAATAGCATAATGCCAATTGCTCAGCACCACTTTCAAAATATTGCTATCCACGGTGCAAGGACATCAATCTTTGAGGAGTTCTCCTGTTTCTTCACCACCAGTTCTATTTTACCACGGGCATTTTCATGAGCATAAATTGCTTCTCAACCTTATATAGAAATCTAATCGCCAGCTGTGGAATAATTGCCATTGAGGAGTTCCGGTGGCTATCTATGGTCGTCATCATCAGTTTCAGTTCACAAAATAATGCTTTTGGAACGCAACTGCTTGAGTTTTTACCGAAAATACCAAAATTGTTATATGCGTGTCTATAATATTTGAGGAGTTCCATCGATTCCTCATAGATCCTCTCATCAGATCTCACTTTTACTTCAATGGGACCAACTGTGAGGTATACTCTATCGATTAAAAAAAGAATCATCCAAATCGGTCTAGCCATCTCCGAGTAATCGGGGAACATACATAAAAAAAAGATACCGGCGAATTCAGAACCTCCTCGTTTTTTGAAGTCGGTTAAAAACAAAAAATATAGCAACGTATACAAATTATTATGATAATGAACAACTAAAAATACTCATGTCGCATATTTTCCAGATCTAAACATATATTAGTGCATCATATGTTTTCCATTGACTTTAAATAAAACAAGTTACTATGGAACACGCACGTGCCTTTTTATTGTCTGTCCTCCGTGACACTGACAGCTAGTGTTTTTATTTTTTATTTTAATTGGTTTAAGAAATATTCACAATGGTTTAACATCAATATCTTAGGCTAAAACTAAATAAATATGTGTGATCTACACATTAACCACTAATATACTAACTGCTACTGCTACAATAACAAATAACTTACTCAAATGGCGCTACTCAAAATCAATTAATTAATGATTAACATGTTCCTAAATGAAGATTTTGTATGGAAATTTTAAAAATGGAACAAGTTAATTGATAATTGTCTGACTATGATTGCGGCTGTAAGTAAACAAAAAAATGAGAAAGTACTATTGTCCACAAATCGGTCGTTTTGGCCTGCTGTGCGCCGCTGACCCGCGACCCGCGACGCACACACCGCCTCTGATGTGAGGAAGATCTTGTGCTACGCTAAAGATGGGTATGGTTGTTTTTTTTTTGTACTTACATAAATACAAATTGAAGTTCAATACGATCGGTACGAGCGCGAGCGAGACAGACACAACACAGCGGTCCTAACATGCATGCCACAAAGATAAATTAAACCCGTTTATCTCTATGACTATCTTCGTCAGCAATAGTATGAGAGGGACGCACTTAGAGATAAGACGGTCTCATCTTCGTGTCATGCACGTTAGGGCCGCTAAAAATCACATAATTACTCCATGAGTATAGTTATGCATTGGGGTAATTCACTTCGTCACTGAACTCACCGGCAAACCTAACTTGACCCGTCAGTGCATATAAACTACATGTCCGTGCGTGTCGTCAACTTTGGTCGTATTCGACGCAGGTCTGCCAAGGATGCATCTAACTCCGCATAAATAATGGCTATGAGCACGCTGATTTTATGATTGTCTGGTGAAATGAGAGACAAAATGAGCATTTGCATAGATAAAGGGTTTAAGTGCATAATTTCAAGAGTTTATGGAAATTTTAACGTTTTTCCTATACTAACTTCAACCTTAAAACTGTTGGGCTCATTATAAAGACCCTTCATTTTTATTGTTATCTCCAATGTACTGACTTTTCCACATAACAACTCCATTTTATGCATATGTTATTTTCTTTTATTTTAAGTTAATATACGTAATGGCTCTAAATGCTTAGGACAAATTAAGTATATTAAGCTTTACGATTACTTTTATATTTTTGGTCCAATTCGAAACGGTGTCGCAAAATTTAAAATTGCCTAAACTAATAAGAAACGTAAAACTCGATTTTGTATAGCTCCATGCTGTCAAATTCGAGTCTGACGTTTCTTATTTCAAATTTAGGGACCTCTAAATTTAGCGAAAACACGTTCGAATTGGCCCCACTATACAAATTAATTATAGTTTTCCGATTTTGGATATCATTACGTCTTACGAGCTATTTTGACGCCAAATTTCAAGTTTCGAGAGCAACTAGAAGTGCTTTATATTTTTGATTACCTGGCAGTGAGTCAGTCAGTAAGTCAGTCAGTTAGGCACTGCTAAAACTTCGATTTTCTGTGATCGATAAATTGGGATTCATTGAAGGCACATGAACGCAATTCGGTTTTCTGCTTGAAAATAGGTGATTATACTTAGTGAAAGTTTCATCATTAGTGCTGCAATAAATACTGGGAAACAGTCTGGTCTAAAGCGGCTCGAAACAGTTCACGTAAAGAATGCTCGATGTGCCCGGTTTCTTTGAACTTGGCCTTTGCGCAATGCCGTGTGCATCGATATTTAATAATCAAACAAAGGTAATTATATTATTACTTACAATAAAGTACAGTCTCTACTTGAAGTAAGAACTTTTTGTACTTACAATAATAAACAAAGGACTCGCGTATAAAAACTTTACTGGCTTATAAGTTGCTAGTTGACATTTCTCTGGGAGAATATGTTGAATGTCGTCGGCCATCGATGTTTATAAACAATTATAAATAATTGTTGGTTTTCACACTTTCGAAAGCGGTTATTTCCTGTTGTATCTTATGGAAGTAGAATCCCAACAAAGCTCATGCAGTTCGTAGTCAGACATCCGAAGGCGTCGTGGCTGGTCGGTAGTTTTTGGATTTTTGTATCTATATAATTTGTGATTAAACAGGTTTTTAAGGAAGTTTGATGCTCTAAGTCCTTATCTCAGCGGTTGTTGACGTCAGAGGCAGGCGCGATATATACGGCGGCCGCGCGCCGCGCGCGCACATTATTAATCCAGAATAGGCCTGCGCAATCGCCTGCGCTGGCAGTCTCAGTTCGCGCCGCTCACAGATCTAGATCGCTACGGTCGGTGCTTTGTCCGTAGAGCATTATCGATTTATTCCACCAGTGCCTTGAGTGAACATTTCTGTGCTGGAGATATTGTGAAGCCGGTGAGATTTTGAATATTATAACTTAGATCATAATCCATATAGATAATACACTTTTTGTTTGCTAACCATGCCGCGTAATAGATAAAAGGGACGATGTAACAATTTCTTACTAATAAAAGTATTTTAGTGAAAATATAGTTTTTGTGTTTAATACTGAGACATTTTTAGTTAGGTATAGCCATTAGTATGTCTGTGGTAAATTACTTATGTAAGATATGAGCTTAAAATAGTCATAAAATAATTAAAACTGTTCATGATTGGAATAAATAAAAAAATTAGTATGATAGAAAGGAAGGAGTTCATATGAAGAATAAAAGCAATTTATTTCAACAACAATGACACTGGTCAATGGGCCTTTAGCCCCTAATACCTGTTTAGTTTATTAAGTACATAGTTAAAAATTTAAATCAAATATTTATTAAAAATAAAGAACATTTACACGCATTCATAACAGATGAGCTGTTGCTGACTGTTGTCTCACATCGGCGATGAAGCTATATTTATTCAACTACTGCAAACATCAAAAAAATTTATAAGTAATGCCTACCTTTTGGTACTCAAAATAAATAAGTCATTAGCATACGTTTATAGAAAGATTTGGACTGATCAAATATTTGAATTGTTCGACTCTATGAAACAGATTGCAAAATGATCGAGGTGAATTTGATTTAAGGAAAATCTAATGGTAAATGAAAATCATTGATAGTAATGGTCTATTGTAGATTACGTAAGTAGATACACGACATAATTATCCGTAACCATTAACTCATCGAACTCAGAGTGGATGCCGACACCATTATCATTGGCTTCACGGCTTTCTATGGACAGACAAAGGATTCCTTCTTTCTTATTACTATCAGTTTTCCATTCATAACAACCTTGAGTGTAGACTGACATTACAATACCATAGCAAATCCTAAGTACAGGTTTCTATGTGAAAGTTCAGTCTGCAGATGTTTCATGGTCTTGGACCACTTGTCGTGCAAGCGTCGTTAGTCTCGGTGCTTGATGCCATATAATCTCAAAGTACTTTACCGTCATTTGTGACAGTCAACATCTGAGCCAGGTTATGACTGTTGGAGTTAATAGCTTATGTGCCTTAGGCTTTAGCAGTTGAGTCTGGTTGTGATATAATCGACTAAGACAACACACTTCTACAGCATCTACTTTTATAACTACAACCTTCATTTTTACACTATATCTATTATATTATAGGTATGTAACAGTGGTTATGGTCTTCTTGGTCCCTTCGTTTGATCTTCTCGTATTAGTTACTCGGTAAGGAAAAACTTTTCATGCGGTGTATGTTTGACGATTACGTGCGATTTCGCGAATATTGACTTTGCCAATATGTCTTGATAATTTCCTACGATTACGATACTTGTCAGTGTGTGAACATAAGTATTCGCACGCTTTTGTATTGTAGCGATGAGTAGACACTTAAAAACACCTTGGCATTGGCATATACAGAATTACAGGATATGACTTTGAAGACGTAATGAAAATAAACTGTTTAAGATACATCCTACTTTTGGAATTACTGTGGGAATAAAAAAATAACACTTTTTATTGATTATGTTTATCGTTTATTTCCTTAAAAGTGGCTATCCGTGCTCATTGACATCTACAATTATTATTATTTGACAGCTGACATTGGTAAAACTTAGCAAGTATGACAATTAACTACTAGTTGTAGGTGACAATATACTAAGGCCTATATTTAAAAAAAAATAAGAAATAGGATTTTTCGACTTCAAAGTCACCTGTAGAAATGGGTAAATTTTGTTCAATATCTTAACAATGGAGTCGACTTACATGTTTGTATCTGCAGCCTCGAGCAATTTGCCTTAACTGAGTCTTAGTCTTTAGACAAGATGGTATGTAATGAAAATGAAGTATGAACTATTTTATTATCCGCCATTGACCTGAATCCGATCGCACATTAAATGTAATTTCTGCATGAATTGTACTAATCAATTAAATTTTGGTTTGATACTACTCATTTACTTTAAATTTATCTGTACGATACGTGAACGTATCTAACGCACTGGTTTGTTGCGAAAAATCGTGGAATGTATGCGTTAGGCATGGGCGAGGTCTAATAATAGCTCGTGTTCGTATTAAAAGAAGTAATTCCAATGTCAAGCTGTTTCATGTCCATGAAATAAAATAGTGAGTAACTGGCAGTGTCTGAAATAGGTATACACTTATTTTAAATCTCCACACACAACCGACTTGTCATATACTTTAATGAAACCAGTATACCTGTGTAAGTTTAATAAGTTCGCTTGCATGAAAAGCAACCGTTTGATAGTTATGTAAAGCACATTGTAAAGAGTCGCATCAGTGTTGGTGTTGACCTTAAACCAGTTTATGTACATAGTATAAGGAAACAATATTAAGAACCTAGAACGTTGAAGCGGGTGCTAGATAAAATAATTACCAAGTTATTACCTTTACCGAGCGGTCGTCATACTTAATGGATCGTTGCATTGCAATATTTAATTATCAGTGGAAATGATGTGGTGATAAATGCATAACGGAAATGAAACACGGGGTAAACAGTTCCAAGACGAGCTCGAAGGTTATGTGTGATCGCATTGAACTTCGCGTGTGGCGGTCGATATGTTGTTGCGAAACGAGAGCTAGTGCGAGTGACCGCCTCCGTACGGCTCGTCGTTAGTATAAAGGACCAGTCTGATGACTTTGAACTTCATCTCGGGAGCGGGAACAAGGAATGCGCTGCGCCGGCGCGGCGGAGCTAACGATCGCGTACCGTGGTGCAAGCGGCGCATCGCGACCGCAGCCGGTGTTGCAAATGAAAAACGTCCGCGTAAACCCACTTTGCAATGCTAATCTGGACTTTGAATTCAGATTACAAGTAGCTTAAGGTGATATAGGTATGAGATACTCGATACCAAGCTTTGTAACGATTGGTCTCTTTGAAACTCATAGCCAATAGTTTAGTTTTACATTAACAGTTATCGTTAATAGTTCACATTTCTTCTTTTCGCCGAAATGATATGGCGCCTATCTCTAATTGGATTTCATTATCTGCCGTCCAGTTTATTACAAATTACATTGCAATTTGTAAATGCCACATTAGGTATTTTGTCTAATTACTAATAAACTTGAACCTGTAATCTATATTAAATGGATGAGCGAGTTCGCTGACATATACCTTGAATATTACGCGTTTAGCGGATAGAACTACGCACTGACTTAATAACACTCAAACTCTGGAGAGGACAAAGAGGTATGTGAAACATTAAGAGCACTTAGTATTCATAACTAGTCTTGTTGAAAAGTTATACGGTATACAAATATGTATTAGGCCCATAAAAGTAAATATAAATGGTACCTACGTGTATAAATAGCGGAGAATTACGCACTATGCTGAGACGTTAAGGTTCTGTCTGATAAAAGTCAGGAAGTAGTAAGTCATCGCTGTTGATCATTGGCTGTTGTTAATCATCAGTTATTTTATTTGACATAATTATTACTAAATTAAGTCGGCGACTTCGTTTGCGTAGCACCCGCTTATCGCTATTCCCTTCAGAATGATGCAAGTTTCTGGGATAAACACACAAACACATACTTTGTTGTATGTCTTTATGTTTATTTTCACATTTATAAACTAGTTATATACGACTTTGTATATATAGTCTAAGTTGCATTTAGCCACTGGCTTGATCTTAGGACCTCTAGGACAAATTAATACCAATAAAATTCTGATGTCATGGATACCAGTTTTCTTGATGCTGTTAATAAAGTTGCATAAACAAAAAGTAAACAATCTGAGCATCATCTACTAGTGCGTTATAGAGAATTATTATTTAAAATTATTTTCTTAAAATTACCGAAATAAAATTAACGGGATAAAATTTCTTCAATATAGAACTCTATCTACGATCCTACTAAGTATTCATAATTGTCTGTAAGTAAAGGAAATTCAAACGATTTAACATTACAAGTTATACGTATTAAATAAATTCTACTAACAAACAATAACTAGAAATATGTATGTTGTGGATGTTATCGTGTATTTATTGATGAAGCGTGTTGCGGAATATTTTACTTGTGATAAATAAATGAATAATAATTTTAATTGAAAACTTATTCATAAATAAAATAGAAGACAATAAAATGTTTGTAACTATTTTCTAGGTATTGTTTTTTTGGTAGAACTAACTTAACTTGGTTTGCTCAATTGAAGTTATAATTTTCGCATAACTCCGAAAAATCAAAACAAATTCAAGTAAATAGTAATATAATCTAAATTAGTAACATTTTCAAGGGCAGCGACTTCTGCCGTCGCACAAAAACAAATAACATCAGGAAAATATTTTGCGTTTTGTTTTTCATACCGGTGACAAAAATGCTGCTTAAATTAATTATTTCTTACAGTAATTGTTTGGACTTTAGTAGCAGAGTCGTCCTAGCCAGAAGTGAAAGGATTTAGTCGAAGCCAATTCGGTGGACTTACAGCAATGATATCCAAATAAATTATATTATTTAATGCTGTCATATTGTTTTTCTGTCCACTTGGTATGTCCCAACTAGTTTCAATTGGCATTGTCATAAAACTTGACGTTACTCAATCTTTTGTCGCCGCAACAATTAATAAATTACAGCGTTTGATCTTCGTCAGCGTCAGCGGGAAGCAATTACGGCTTCTGCTTATTGCTCATTGTACAAACAGATGTTACACAAACGCTCCTTTAAAGTATTTCTATTTATTTGTTCAAAAACTTAATTAAATACACCAATTTTGTTATTTTCTGCGATTCAAATTATCTTAAGATTTTGATTAATTTATATCGACTGTAAATTAGCAGCAGCAGGTTTAAAATGGAAGCAGGCACGAAAATAAAGTAAGGTTATGTGTCCGTTTATGACATGAGTAATGCAATATCATGTAACGTAGGGTAGGGCGGCGAGGGCCACACTCAGGGTCGGGCGAGGCAACAACGACGTCGTGTGTATGCGCCGGGGCGCGCGCCCGGCGATGCGCAGTAACCGCTCCGGCCGAGGCACCGCAATACTTACACTCGGCCACATACGATGGCCTAATTGCGAGTAAAATAGCGTTGGAATGTCCTAACAAGTTTGACTTGTTCAAAACGAATGCAATTGAGCGATTCTCGCCCGTCCGCGGAGGAAACCTGCTACAGTCTTTCATATTTTCATATACCGACAGCCTGCTAGGTTATATACCAAACGTTTATTTACTTTGAATTATAAATCAAAACGCGTTGAGTCGTATCTTCTATGCTTATTATTAATCTTGCAAGGGATTTTGTTTAGTTTTAGGCAATTTATTTGATTATGTCGTCATATTGAAACCAGATCCTTTCCGTTATAGTCATGTTTAATGTCCGCCCACAGTACAGGTTATACAAAGGAAGTAGCTTTGTTCCGTGAGAGTTTACCGCCGAATACCTTTACCGAAAGTGACCGCGTGTCCACGGTGGCCACGGTCAAAGCCGCATAAAACTTTAATAACCCATACTTGGTGCTTCCTTCCGCTTCCTTATTTTGTATCTCTTAATAGTTATATTCAAACCCACATACTGCTAAATCCGTCGGAGGTCCTTGCTAAATTGAATGCAAATCTCGCCAATTGACGTGTGATGCAAATGTTCGTGAATCCTTTTTGATTCATTATAAAAATACATCTGTTTAGTTTTCTTGTAAGTAATCGTGTTTTGTGGGGCATATTGTAAATTTCCGATTTATAATATAAGACGTGGATTATATAGGTAAATAGTATTAACAAACAATTGTAAAATAACAATGAGTATGACTCAACATACAATAAAGTACTGGAGTTTATGCTTGTTACATTCAAATCGTCATCATCTAATAATGATTAGAGAGGTGGCTCGCATAATATGACATAATGATACATACCTGCATACAAAAGGTCCTAAAAATTAGAGGATGTAGGACATTTCTGAAAACTATTGAAATCACCCATAGCTCAACATACATTACATGGAAAAAAAATATTTAGAAATAGTTGCTAAAAAAAATCCTTAAACTTGCCTATAACAACTAAGACACTCAGCTGATCTTGAAAATGCTTTGTAATGATAGCATAGTAGTTTATACAACGGCTGCATAATGATAGGCCTTAAAACACTGGTGCGGTTTTCATGAAACGAGCTTTAGCGATTTTCATAATAAGATCGCACGTGTGTTTTAAGGCCAAATTATGCAGAGTTGCATACATAACTTTATCTACACACATATTATAAATCCTCCATGATGGGTTCAGAAACAATATTTTCTGGCAACAAGTTATTTGTTGCAATCGTGGCTGCATATTTCACATCACACACACTCCGAGAAGACTACTTACTATTCATATTTTCAACTAAAATGTAAATTACAAACAACTTTTTCTATTCAATTCAACAACAATTCTACTTTCGTTCAGCAAAACGTCAACATAATGGCGGCGATTCGATCCTCCGTCAAGACAATTTTTTTTTTAATCATAGACAACCGGATGAAGTGTCTATTCTCACGTCACTCGAGATCAAATATTGTGCAGTTTATATTAAAAAAACATACTGAATTGACGTTTCGTATCAATAACTGTTTTATTATCTATGGATACTAGAATAGAGACCCACATGAGTTTTGACAGCTGTTCCAAATTTAATCTCATTTCTTTACTAAAAACGATAAAGAAGTCATGTTATTTCTTTATCGCAGCACTGGTTTTTCCTAATTGGTTGTCAAAATGGTGGTCATTTCCTACGGTTTTTGATTAACCAATGGAGGTTTTATGATATGGGTGTAGATAAAGAATATTTTGACGAAAGATCGAAGGAAAAAGGAATCTGATATAAAACGATTCAGCCAGAACCACTCAATACTCCGTGGATAGACTGCGCGCTAAGCCGACAAGAAGTTGTAATTGCTTTAAGAATACGTTCTGGACACATTCCCTTAAACAAGTTTGGGTTCATGATGTCCCCGAATTGCTCCGAATGTGATATAGTGGAGGATGTGTACCATATCTTAATGGAGTGTGTGCGGAACGAGTCATTGAGGTATCAATTAAAATACACTACCAATATGTTTAGTGACGTCGGTGGCTGCAATAGTGCGCTGGCTTTTCCAACATCGCATGAGGCCAGGGCATTAATTAAGTTAGTGCGACTAGGCCTCGCTCGTCATTTATACTCAAAATGTTCACGTTTTCCTGTGACTGGGATTGCCGACTGAAAATCTATAGGCGCTGATAATAAATGGACAAATCTTGATTCTCCTGAACCCCAATTCTCCCTATTGCCGGTGCGTTCGAGTGAGATAATGTTACATGCGAGATTAGACGTCATTGCATACAGCTCTTTGACATAACTGTATGAATCTGACGTTTAATATCGAATGTGAAATTTTCTTGAATGCACCGACGATTGGGGTCCAAGGCCCCAGTTCTCGTGCATTCGAGATAATGTCGATGGGAGATTAAACGTCAGATTTCTACAGTTATGTCAAAGAACTGCACTGACGTTTAATCTCGCATGTGACATTATCTCGAATGCACCGAGAATTGTATTATATTCACATATAAGTTACGTACATAAAACAATGCCCCTTTGCAATGCAATGCAATGCGCTTTTAACCCTCACCGGTCGATAACTGATCAACTATCTTTATTTACATTTTATTAATAATTATTATATAATTCTTCTGTATAATATGTGTCTTTGTCACTAACCTCCTCCTAAACGGCTGGACCCGTATATTATATTATATTTAAATGGGTTCTTGGATGGTTTAAAACACAATTGGACCCGGTAGGTGGCGCTGCTATCGGTATGCCACCAAATTTGATTTGCTGAATCCTCTGAATGGGGTATACATGAGAGTGTGTGAGAGAGGGAGAGAGAGATAGATAGAGAGAAAGAGTGGGTGAAGTAAATATTTATAATTCTTCTGTACGTTTGTTTGTCACCTACCTCCTCCTAACCGGCTGGACCGATTTAGATGAAATGTTGTGTGTATATTTCAATGGGTTCTCGGATGGTTTGAAAACACAATTGGACCCGGTAGGTGGCGCTGCTGTCAGTATGCCACCAAATTTGATTTGCTGGACAATCGACACCATTTCATAATTTTGAGCGGTACTTTTTATTGCCCAGCTAGCTAGAAAATATAGAAAATTATAACCACGTGTTACTCGTGCTTTTTTATTAAAAAAAAGTTAAAAGGTTAGAAAGTTAAAAGGTTTTAAGGGTTCTAGAAATGTTTGCTCTTGGACCCTACAAGCTACAAGTAGCGAGATGACGTAATAAGTTCGTTGCTCGGTATTAAAATTAATATTTGCTATTCGAGACGAAACCAGTTGGGCTGGTGTTAAGGTCAACCTGCTTCATTAATCCTCTTTTTATCAATTACAATGATGGTACTAGTATTGTTGACGGCAACTGGCGCATTTATGGAAATAAAAACTAAGATTAGCGACTGATGTCCATCCCCTGAGAATGTGCCATTGCTTCTGCTTGTCCCATAAAGGAGTTTCGTGAAAATTTAGTAACGTAAAGAATTCGGGGGAAGGGGGATCTTGTAAATCGTTACGATGCGTTACAGGGGCGGTTTGAACTATGCGTTACGTAACCTTTTTCTTAACCCTTCAGAACGGACGCGTAGAGAGATTCACTCACGCATTTTTTTTAAAAAAAATCTCAATGTTTAAAATGGAATGACCACTTGAAAAATTTTTTTTAGTTAAAAATGGTCACTTGGTGGTTACGTAACGTTTTATTGGGGGGAGGGGGGTACAGAAAAACGTTACGGCGCGTTACGTGGGGGGAGGGGGGGGTCAAAATCTCCAAAAATTGCGTTACGTAATACTTGAACGCTCCCTTAGGTTTAACCTTCCCATTATTTTTAAATATAGCCTGGGTTAAATGTGCCAATAAATGTTCAGTTTTTGGAGACCGAGTCACTCGGCAGCGTGGCTCTAAAGCCTGTTTTAAATTGGTGTCAGTGTGGAACTTCCTTCATGAACTCATCGGCAACGCTAACTTACAGACGTAGAACCTAACTCGGTTAGTTAGGGAGCTGGGTGCCATTTTGCTATATGATTTGTTCGTCTTTCATATTGATAGGGATGAAAGTTTATGTCAATACAAATCGAATTGGTCTAGTAAATGAAAGTCGTATGTCCCTGCGTTTTTGAATTACAGTTTTAAAAAATCGTACATAAAAATATCAGCGACCTAGACGTCTGCCAACTTTTTTAGGGTTCCGTGCCTCTAAAGGAAAAAAGGAACCCTTATAGTATCACTCGTGTGTCTGTCTGTCTGTCTGTCTGTCTGTCTGTCCGTCTGTCACAGCCAATTTGCTCCGAAAGTACTGGACCGATTGAGTTGAAATTTGGTATTCATATGTAAGTTGGTGACCGCAACACGGACGCGTGACGTAAATATATGAATTTTAAACATAGGGGCCACTTTTTGGGGGTAAACTAGAATTTTTTTAAAAAAAGTTATGCCACCTATATAGTGTGACATATCAAATGAAAGGGCTTATTGTGAGGATCTTAAATATATTTTTTTTTGAATTTTAAGTAAAATATTTTAGAAGTTATTCAGGAAAATAGGCGAAAAATGACCATCCCCCCCCCCCTTATTTCCGAGTCTACTGGGGCTAAAATTTTGAAAAAAATATAGAAAATAGATCTTTCCCTATAGATTACAGGAAAACCTATTAGAAGTCTATGGTATTTAAGGTAACCTAGTAAATTTCAGATAATCATGTACGGAACGGAACCCTCTCCACGCGAGTTTAACTCGCACTTGTCCGGTTTTTTTATATTCTGGGAGTCCTAATGAATCGAATGGACGCAACGAGAACGACGAACAAATGATTTAGTATAGCTTTTTTTATTTACATTTTTGCAACTACGCCCCTTTATAAAACAGAGCCCTGCACGTCTGCCTCTTCGATGTTCATTGTTTTGAGGACGATTCTGACCATCAGTCCAAGAGGCAGACACGAACAAATGATTTAGCACACCGTTTTTTTTTTAATTTTTGATACGCTGTCATTTGAGAACGCTGCGCTACCATGGTGGGAGACTTTTTTTCTGTGGTTTTTTATTTTGTCATTAATCGAACAATTTAGGTCTGCCAAACGAACAAATCATAGAGAAATATTGGCACCTAGCTCCCTAGCTAAGTGACTCGAGGTCGAAAATCAATTTATCATTGTTGGAAAAAATGATAGACGAAATGACCGAAGAGATTTGTTAGAAAATTCTTAACATAGCAGGTCATTGAACAGCGATCTTGCGATTGCTATGTGTTAATTTTGACGACTTCATGTGATATCTTCGTATATAAAGTACATACGTATAAAAAGATGTGTCCTAACTGACTGACGATCATCGCTTAGACAAAACTACTGAAGCTACAAACATGAAATTTGGAAAAAAATGCTACCTTTTATGACGTAAACACTCACTAAGAAGGCACTTTTCGAAAATGAACCCCTAAGGGGGTGAAAGTGTGTCAACATTTTTTTGAAAAAATTAAATAACACACATATTAACCTGAAATATGGCAATATTGGTCTTACTTTACATTTCCATAAACAAATAATTAAACTCATCAAAATTCAACCTTTAAAGGGGTAAAAATAGAGTTCCAAATTTGTATGGGAAATACCTCGGACAAAAAGTGGCCGGGGGCTATTACAAATAAATCAATGGTTAATCGATATAGTAGGTACAGCAAACGTCTTATCTCTAAGTGCGTCTCTCTCACACTAGTGCCGACGAAAGGGATGGACACTATGGACAGAGAGATACGATGGGATTAAGTTATCCCCGTGTCAACTATGCTAGGGCCGCAGGAGCGACATAATTACCTACAAATAACCGTATGTTACAAATTCATTGAAATATATAGTAAGGAACTGCCCAACGCGATTTTCGCGATGCTCACTTTTTTTACGTCAAATGACACCCTCATCATACTCAGTAAATATTGCCGACATCGGCGTTCTTATTACACTGAGGAAAGGTCCATTATTGGCTGATTCATGCGTTTTGTTTTTGTGGTTCGTAGCTCCTAGCGAGCAATGAAAGACAGCGATGAATCAGGCAAAATAAGGGTCTGTGTAAACGTTATAAGAACTAAGACGTCGGAAATAGAGCTTCGTAGTTCATAAACTTGTAAATAAATGGCGTTACCATGACGAACTAAGTCAGTATTGTTCAACGCAGTTGTATTGAACGCCATATTCTTTTTTTGAGATCGTTGTACAAATTGCATTTCTGACAAGCTTCTCTGCTCATTCCACTTTAAAATACGTTGTTACTTTATTGTACCAAATTTCAGTCAATTCCGATAACGGCAACCGGTTCTAAATTGAATTCGAAGATTTGACTCGAACATACATACTAACTAAGTAGTGAAGTTAAATGAAAGCTTAATAAGTTTTTGTTAAAAATTGCATTTTTATAACAAGCCTTTTTGCCCATTGATTAAAAAAATGCTATTGCTATAAAATGCGTACACAAAATTTCGTATCTGTGCTGTTGACCGTTGAAGAGTTCCTTTATCTGGATCCAGGTCATGCTTACCATACAAATGCATTGTCATCGGAACTGAACCAACCTGTAAAAATTCAACGTAAGACAATGAAGTGGTGCAAACATTGCGAGTTAATAAAAAGCTTGTAAAAAAGGTAATAATTATGTTAAAATCAAAGGTCCATTTTAAACTAAGGTTTTATTCATCGAAGGCACACTGAGAGGGACTTGGGCAGAGTTAGATACAAGGACGGTTGGCTAGGCCGCTTGGATTTGGCGAATAAACCTCAATTCAATACCTAGTGCTTCACTCACAGCCAGTCTACCCTGACATTCGTGCGCTAAACTCACCGCACGCGATCGCTTGCGTATAAACAGTTGAAATAATGTTTGTTTGTTTTTTGCAGTGAAAATGGAGACGCTGAATAGGCTAGTGGAGGGCTACCACGACCTGATGGACAATAAAAGTGACCCGCGCGTCAAGGACTGGCCCATGATGTCCTCGCCCCTTCCCACTCTGGCGATATGTCTCACATACGTGTTCGTAGTCAAAGTAAGTAAATCCACTTACTTACCTCTTATATATTTATATTATCCTTAATAATATTATAAATGTGAATGTAAGTAGGTTGGTTGCGCTTTCACGTAAAAACTACTGAGCTGTGATCGGTGATGTTGATTCATGAAACTTTGTACACATATTCTTGGAGGTATTACAAGTAACATAGGAGACTTTTATCCCGGAAAATTTAAAAGTTCCCGAGGGAATAACTATACTTAACCGAATTCCACGCGAACGAAGTCGCGGGAAAAAGGTAGTATATTATATATATTACTTAAACATCTACAAATATACTTTTTTTTTAAATTTATTTATTAATTTATTAAAATACCCTGATTTATTTGACTGATTAAGAGATAAACACCGCCCTCATAACCTAACCTAAGACAACTCAAGTCACAGACAGACACTTGAATTCTGTTTATTTGCATAGATTGGGTATATTTCCTACTCCTCTGCTGCACTAGGAGTGAAGAAATAGCATATAATGCGTGCAGATGCTTATCATCCTGGCATGTCGTAAAAGTCGACTAAGGGACGGGTCCTCTCCAACATGGTGGACTATCTGTATGGGCGATGGGCTGATCACCTGTCACCATACGGTTCATCATACCATCTTAGGACTAATTAATCGAACGTGGCCACAAGTAGTCTTGTGGCTCTGCCCACCCCATTAGGGATTTCGGGCGTGATAATATATATGTATGTATGTATGTATGTATATTTTGACACTGACTCAAATAAATAAAGCAAAAGTAATTCTAATGTAAACACGCCTCATCCCGCTTGCTGTCGCATGCGCGATCAGTACCATTACCATTTTACCATGAGTTGCGCAAAGCGTACTCGCTAGCATAAACTATCGGATATACTGCTTGTTGCCGATACAAGTAAAAGGGACCGAGCGATAGTGTACGCTAGCGAAAGCGGTTTGCGCAACTCATGGTACCTAATGGTACTGGGGTTCACGGAATATCAGCGTTGCAGGACTAAAGGCCCGGGCAAACCAAACGCGTTTGCGGTGTGTCTGCGGCCGCGACCGCCGCGGTTCCGCCCTACTTTGGTGTGGCATGGTAAATCCGCCCGCGCCGTTCTACAACGTTTGGTTTGCCCGAGCCTTAAGTTCTGCAGCACATGCTGAGTGGAGACCCTTATTTAATGTCACATTGCACCACTATTTTATTAGTAGTTTAACCTCAATGTTTTTGTTATAGTAAATTAAGTTGGTGGTGATGTGATACAAATAAAATATATTTCTTTCTTTCTTTCTTTCTTTCTAATTATCTAAATATCTCATCACAACTGTGATCCAATAATTTAAATATATTCGTAATAAAAAATGTACTGATTTTCGTAGAACTTCAAAAGATTCGATGGACTTTAGACTGTTGCAAGACAATGAAAATGAAAACGAAAAAAAAAAATATTTTGCATGTAGGCCACATGAGCTCTTTTATAATTGTTTTTTATCACCGAAACATAAATAATAGTCTTATTATATGCTTGGTCTCCACATAGTTTATTGTAATAAAAAAAACAACCAGACGTTCAAAATGTCAGTTCCGCAGAGCGTCGTAATATGTTACTTGAGTGTTTAATGGCGATTTGATCACTTTCAAGGAAAACAGGATGCTGTTCTTTATTATTTGCAATATTAAGTGAAACGTAAAAAAACCGGCCGTTATGTTTCAATTTGAATTAACTCTGTCAGTCGGAATAATCACGGTAGACTTTAGTGATCTTACTAATAAAGGTATGCAGAACTCACAGCAGAATTGAATTCAATATACAAAAGTATTTTTCTTGCTAACTGAACAACTAACAAAATAATATACATATATATCTTGGCTGCGAACTTCTCCGCGTAGAGGTCGGTTATCGTTTTTCCTTTGTTTTAATTTTTTCCGGTAAAGCCCTGGCAAGGTTGACACAGACATAACCTAACCCCGTCTCATCTATCTGACTATCTCTTTCGTCAGCACTAGTGTGAGAGAGACGCACTTAGAAATAACACGGTGAGAAACTTCGTGTCAACCTTGCTAGACATATAAAATATCTTCACAAAAAAAAAACATCCAACTCCGTTCAGCCAAACATCCAAATATTCAGACTTTTGTATTGATATAAGACTAGCAGCGAAACCCGGCGTTGCTCGGGTTAAAATACACTGCACACTTAATGGTTATAAAAGTTTTTCTATCTTTTGTGGAATTTTGAGAACAATGTAGAGCATTCTGGATCAACTACAATCACTCATTTTGATAGTTCTTTTTAAAATTGTAAAATATCCTAGTATACTCTAGAACATACTAGAAAAATTTGGAATATTCTGAAAAGTCTTTTTTAACTTTACAGATCGTTCTAGAATATTAAAGAACATTCTAGAACAATTGCGAATGTTCTAGACGTTGGCACCCCATCTTACATCGTTTTAAAATATGAAGATTATTTTCGGTTTTGTTAGATCGTTCTGGAACATAAAAGAATATTCTAGAATGTTTGAGAACATTCTGGACGCTGAGTGACTATCCTACGAAATTTCAAAATTTTTGATAATTTTTGACCATTCTGGAACTTTAAAGATCCTTCTAGACTATTCGAGCAAAATCTGGGATGTTTTAGAAAAGTACTTATGCAATAAAAAAGGACAGATATATTATTTTAAACTTTTACCATCCACATCCACCCACTTCCACCTACTGCAACCAAACTCCCTTACTTGCAAGTGCACACGTAGGGCCTCCTACCACAGCAGTAGCAGTGGGTGGCAGTGGCTGGTCATGGAGAAAAGGCTGGACATACAGACGAACACTCTCCTTATATATATATATATATAATTAGTATATTTCACTTAAACATGTATATTTTCTTCTTTTCAGGTAGTAGGACCAAAGTTTATGGAAAACAGAAAACCGTACGAGTTAAAACAAGTCCTCATCTGGTATAACCTAATTCAAGTCCTATTCAGTATCTGGTTATTTAATGAGGTAATTATGTTTTTATGCAGATACATAATATGCCTATTTACTTGTAAAAGTTGAAGAATATGGAGTTGTTTACAAAATGTAAAATCCCCAATGCGCACTGAGCCCGCGTAGCACTACTGCCGAGCTCCTTTCACTATGACAGGAGGCTTGTGCCCAGCAGTGCGAAGTATATAGACCGATGATGATGATGACAGTTAGAATGTGAAAATTTAATCGATCAATGTAAAAGCCCGGTCACATCGCGGGCGCGGCAACAGCGCGCGCGACCTAGCCCACTCACACCAACGCAATACCATAATGGCGTCGCACCGCAATATGGTCGGGCCTTTAAAGTTACATAACGTCGGCCTAAATCGCAAACCTCGTAACTCTATCTGACCAAAATTTTACAGGAGGCACAAAAACATCATAACCAAAAATTTTGCATGAAAACTTGCTTAGTTATTTTTTTTACTTAATGTTAACTTAAATTTCGCCGTCAGATTGTTAATACCTATTTTTTTTAAATCAATTGAACATGGAAAATTTGGTGTTACGAGTTTTTCTTGACAATTTTAGAAAGCTAATCGGGAGTTAAGAGTTTTGCTATAAAAATCTGTAAAAATAGAGGATAATCTTTTGATCTGAACAAGGTAATTGTGGATTAAAAATATAAAACACTTGCATAACAAAAAATATTTATCAAACTTTAGATAGAAAAGCCTCTTCTGGCTTCAAAAATGTGTGTAGCAAAATTATACTTTTATAGAAAACCACGTAACTAATCCTCGTGCGTGAAGATCCACGCGAAGCAAACCTCATATGTCCACGGCACGCAACCAAAGGACTTTTTCAATAGTCTAATGTGTTTAAATATGTTAATGAAATGGGAAATGGGTAAAATCGTAGAACCATATTACACTATTTTTGATATTTAATAGTTTTACCGTTAGATGCGTTCAGAATAGTACAATCTAAAAGTGTCAAAACATTAGTTTCAAAAAATGGAGTTACGAGGTATGCCATTTGGGCCAACAAATTTAAGTCAGTCATTCTTAGTGTGGTATTCTTTGTTTATTGATATTTATCATCATGTATTTTTATCTTAGAGCATAATGAGCGGATGGTTCACGACCAATAGCTTCAGATGCCAGCCAGTTGACTACTCGCGGTCACCATCTGCTATGCGGGTAAGCTGCAACAATATATCTCTTATCGTGCTTTTACAAGATACAAGCTACATGCGCAAGTTGAGGCATTATCGATTAAGCAGTCTTGTTAACAAAACTAAAAACTAAAACCTGACCGGCGACGTAATAGTAGTTTATGCAACGGTTGCATAATGATAGGCCTTAAAACACTAGTGCGGTTTTCATGAAACGAGCTTTAGCGAGTTTCATAATAAGATCGCACGTGTGTTTTAAGGCCAAATTATGCAGAGTTGCATACATAACTTTATCTACACACATATTATAAATCCTCCATGATGGGTTCAGAAACAATATTTTCTGGCAACAAGTTATTTGTTGCAATCGTGGCTGCATATTTCCGATATCCGGCGCATTTTCACATCACACAGTCACTCCGAGAAGACTGCTGTTCATATTTTCAACTAAAATGTAAATTACAAACAACTTTTTTCTATTCAATTCAACAACAATTCTACTTTCGTTCAGCAAAACACCAACATAATGGTGGCAATTCGATCCTCCGTCAAGACCATTTAAAAAAAAAATCATAGACAAACGAATGAAGTCTCTATTCTCATGTCACTCGAGCTCAAATGTTGTGCAGCTTATATTAAAAAAAACATACTGAATTGACGTTTTGTATCAATAACTGTTTTAATATCTATGGATACTAGAATAGAGACCCACTTGAGTTTTGACAGCTGTTCCAAATTTAATCTCATTTCTATACTAAAATCGATACGGGAATAACATTGCAGCACTCGTTTTACCTAATTGGTTGTCAAAATGGTGGTCATTTCCTACGGGTTTTGATTACACTATGGAGGTTTTATGATATGGGTGTAGATAAACGCTTTTTTGCTCCTAGTATGACGCCCCCGTAGAATTCAAATATAGCTTACGACATTCCCATATTAAAATAGGTCCAGTAGTTCAGTGGGTAAATTGTAAGACACGATTTTTGGTCACATACTTACATACATAGACTGTTAAACTCTGTACCTCATTTTGGCTTCGCGCAGTCGGGTAAAAGAAGCGCAAGTCCAGGGAGAAAAATTGCCAGCGACTGCATGTATCGTATCACTCGCAATTTTACGTGCTCCAGCTTTTTGCAACGTATACATGCATTATAATTCATGTAATGGAGTACTTTTGATAGCGCGATTACACGACTATCAGTCGCTTTTATCACAGTATAATCAAGTATACAGTATTCCATCTTCATACAAACGGCCGAAACGACGCGCTTCGAAATCTCGGTAAACTTCGGTACACAACAGTCGCGAGTGCGCCGCGGGTGGGTATGGACGTGGATAGTGCGAGACGCTCCCGCGAATTTATTCACGTAAATTATGGCATGAGAATTTTGGATGTTTTTGATATATTAATAGCAAAATAAATAAAATGCACTAGTAATTATTAAAATTAAGACAACAGGATTTGCAGTTAAAGGTATTTAATGAAAAGATGCCAAGACAATTTAATATAGCATTATCAAATACGTAAACCCAAGAAAGACAGTCGGCGGGCAGCTCTACTGCGTGTTGACATTCCGAGCGGCCGTAGGTAATTATTTCGAGGACACTGCCGAGACAAAATACTGTTAGTTTGTTATACTGTGCTATTAATATAGTGTAGAAAACATATAGTGATCTCACGTGCCAGTCGCGACAGGTCATCGTGCGGGGCATGCGGGGTGAGGGGATTTACGCCCCACTGCCCGCTCTGCCTGCGGAGCAGTACCTCAACATATTTGCGCTGAGGTAATAACCGACAGTAGCTGCCATTTTGCCAATACGCGTTGGGATCGCGCGCGTTCATAGCTGAATTACTCACTCTATATCTTTCGCGCTATGACTTCATACTATGAATACAGAAATCAGACGAAAATAAAAGATATAAAGGATAACAAGGTCGATCGAATTAGGGACCTAGGAGTTCTCTTGGAAAGTTTACTTTCATTCCCCGTACTGATAACATAATTTTTAGAGCCTCTAGAACATTACGCTTCTAGGTATATAAGATGTGCTAAAGCTTTCCGTAGACCAAAAAGAAAAATATATCTGTAGGGTGGCGCGAAATGGACTCCACATTACAATGTTCACAAACATCGCATAGAGTGCCTACAATAGTAGTTTATGCAACGGTTGCATAATGATAGGCCTTAAAACACTAGTGCGGTTTTCATGAAACGAGCCGATAGGCGAGTTTCATAATAAGATCGCACGTGTGTTTTAAGGCCAAATTAGCAGAGTTGCATACATAACTTTATCTACACACATATTATAAATCCTCCATGATGGGTTCAGAAACAATATTTTCTGGCAACAAGTTATTTGTTGCAATCGTGGCTGCATATTTCCGATATCCGGCGCATTTTCACATCACACACACTCCGAGAAGACTACTTACTATTCATATTTTCAACTAAAATGTAAATTACAAACAACTTTTTCTATTCAATTCAACAAAATTCTACTTTCGTTCAGCAAAACGTCAACATAATGGCGGCGATTCGATCCTCCGTCAAGACCATTTTTTTTAAATCATAGACAAACGGATGAAGTCTCTATTCTCACGTCACTCGAGATCAAATATTGTGCAGTTTATATTAAAAAAACATACTGAATTGACGTTTCGTATCAAGAACTGTTTTAATATCTATGGATACTAGAATAGAGACCACTTGAGTTTTGACAGCTGTTCCAAATTTAATCTCTTTTCTTTACTAAAAACGATAAAGAAGTCATGTTATTTCTTTATCGCAGCACTGGTTTTTCCTAATTGGTTGTCAAAATGGTGGTCATTTCCTAAGGTTTTTGATTAACCAATGGGTTTTATGATATGGGTGTAGATAAATGTATTTATGTGGCACCTTATTTACTGTATCGGGCTAGCCAAAGAGCTTCGGTCCTAGGACGACAGGCTACGCAATTTTCGAATAACGAGTCTCGCGACCTTGGACAGCTACTCAGATACGGGCGTTATTGTTTGTTTTTAAACTCGTTAACGGTGTTATTGACTGCGTCCATCTTCTTGCCATGTTTCAAGTTTCAACGGTAGGTATAGGTATCGCCACGAGAGTTGAGTTGAACGATTATACACACAAGTACAGATATAGTGAATAATATGTTTCCATCGGAAAAACACGGATCTCAATCGGAAGACGACGGGACCCGAAGTGTCAATTAATTATTGTATTAAATGATTGACATGTTTATATTCATTAATATGAAACTTTATTATCTACTGTCAAATGTCAAAATGAAAAATGACAGCATGGTATGATGAGTACTGGCCCCCAATTCTCGATGCATTCGAGATAATGTCGATTGCGTCAATAAACGTCAGATTCATACTGTTGTGTCAAATGACTGTATGCATTGACGTTTAATCTCGATCGTGAGATTATCTCGAATGCACCGAGAATTGGGGGCCTGCTGAAGCTAATTGAGAGAGCACGATAAATACGAAATTTTCCGATAAAACACGATGGAAACTAATTATGCACTACATCTGTACACAATGCCAAACACACAACGAAACACAAATTTGAAAATTCGAACGAAATTGTCTTGTCCATGACATGCCGTGGTGTGCGTGACCTCAACTCCCGTGGCGTGGCGATACCTATACCTACATACCGCTCGCTCCTATACCCGCGGAAACCTGTCAATCTATGTCTATGCTTTTCTCTAGATCAAATCTGAAAAGTGGCCCAATAGTAATTAAATACCTAACATAGATTTTGTTTGGAATGAGACCAGCGCCTCTATTCGGGAACGCTAAGTGATTCTGTAGCGATTTGTAAGCGAGATTTCTCATGCCACTCTTCCGCACGACGCGTAATGCGTAAGAGCGAGATACGAAATCTCGCTCGCGAATCGCTACAGAATCACTTAGCGTTCCCGAATAGAGGCGCAAGTTCAATTCCCGAGTCGTGTAAGAGTCTTTTTAGGGTTCCGTACCTCAAAAGGAAAAAAAAGAAACCCTTATAGGATCACTCGTGTGTCTGTCTGTCTGTCTGTCTGTCCGTCTGTCACAGCCAATTTGCTCCGAAACTACTGGACCGATTGAGTTGAAATTTGGTATACATATGTAAGTCGGTGACCGCAACATGGACGCGTGACGTAAATATATAAATTTTAAACAAGGGGGCCACTTTTGGGGGGTAAATTAGAATTTTTTAAAAAAAAAAGTTATGCAACCTATATCGTGTGACATATCAAACGAAAGGGCTTATTGTAAGGATCTTAAATATATATTTTTTTGAATTTTAAGTAAAATAGTTTGGAAGTTATTTAGGAAAATAGGCGAAAATTGACCATTCCCCCCCCCCTTATTTCCGAAACTAACGGGGCTAAAATTTTGAAAAAAATACATAACATAGTTATTTACCTATAATTTACAGGAAAACCTATAAGAAGTCTATGGTGTTTAAAGTAACCTAGTAAACTTCAGATAATCATGTACGGAACGGAACCCTCTCCACGCGAGTTTAACTCGCACTTGTCCGGTTTTTAAATCTACGTATGCACTTTTTCTTATCTCTAAAATGTACGACATGGTTCATTATAAGATATATTTCTATATTTTATAATTTCGGACTGAGGTTCCCATACTGACCCTTCTCGATTTTACGTCCTGTATGCAATATACCTACCACTTTTACCCAAGTAAAAGTATATAGTCACGATGAGAACAAAGCATGCTGTGGTCCCCTTAATAGGTTGGACATTTATGTATGCATGCACTATTATATGTATCATCCATGTGTTATTATATCAACCAGCGGTAGTCCAAAATATATAAATAAAATAAAATACCTATAAAATCGCAGCATTGCGTGATTAAAATTACCCGTGTTACAAAATTCCGTAGAACGTTGGCAAAACTAGCATACCTATCTGTACAGATGTAGTGCATAATTAGTTTCCATCGTGTTTTATCGGAAAAGTTCGTATTTATCGTGCTCTCTCAATTAGCTTCAGCAGGTTTCCAATTCTCGGCGCATTCGAAATAATCTAAAAATCGAGATTAAACGTCAGTGCATACAGTCATTTGACACAACTCTATGAATATGACGTTTAATCTTGCAATCGACATTATCTCGTAAACACAGAGAATTGGGGGCCATTAGCCATCATACCATGCTGTCATTTTTCATTTTGTCATTTGACAGTAAATAATAAAGTATCATATTAATGAGTATAAATATGCACTCATTGAATACAATAATTAATTGGCACTTCGGGTCCCGTCGTCTTTCGATTGAGATCCGAGTTTTACCGATGGAAACATATTATTCACTATATCTGTATTATGTAAGCAATGAGTTTTATTTTATTAACCGACTTCATAATTAAGCCACGTGGCGTATATTGTAATTGCGTATTTTTATATTTAAAAAAGCAAACAGTTTTTCCATGAACGGAATATTTTGCTCGAAGATGGAAATTTAATCTGATTCGATGTTCGTGTTCAAAAGCATTGCTCGATAATAAAGACAAAACTGGTTCTTTTACTGTTGAGTAATTTCCACTTACCTATTTATTATAAAATCTTCCTGTTCAACATGCATGGGGTAAAAGCTGTAAAAAATGTCTATTTTGCCATTATTTATTATGATAGCCAGAGGTCCTCATACCTTTCAAATTAGCTCATACCGTGTCAGTTGATCATTGATTCTCGAATGTGCGCGGCGGTTGATCAGCGATGGGATTTAAAGTTAGACCGAATGACTTTGTCCTTAATACTATAAATACAAACGGCTTTACTCCCGAATTATTGTCAGAAATAGTCCGACATGTTTCGGACCCGTGTGGAGTCCATCTTCAGGGTTTGAGTGCGTTCGCGGTCAAAGCAACCCGCGCACTGCCCCTCCGCACGGGCCCGCTGCGCCCTTAAAGTTTAAATTATTAGTTTAATTTATCCGATTACGCATTTATTACCAACAAACCGTGACTAGTTCGCAGAAATGTGTCACTTTTCAAATAATTAACTAGTTACTTCCCTTTCATTTTTAAGGGCTTCCTGATATGTTATTTGCCTAGAAAATGTAGTGCATTCATTAATAATTACTTCATGGGATAAGTAATCGAAATAAGTGTAGTTTGCTTGACATTGATAGTTGGTGCGTATCGCGCGAGAGGTTGTTTGCCTTCGAGTTTGTTCGCGCCGTAGTACGAAGTATGATCAACTAATTATGCGCCGACATAGCTACTTTGCAATTTTGATAAGATTTTGCCGGATATTCGACTTGGATCCCACTTCCCACTTTTTTTTCATTCCAAGCGGTAATTTAAATAAAAGTGCTTGCTGCACGTAGCTTAGCCATTTATATCTACGTATTGCCACGGTATAATCAAATATACAGTATTCCATCTTCATTCAAACGGCCGAAACTACACGCTTCGAAATCTCGGTGAACTTCGGTATTCCGTACACAATTATGGCACGAGATTTTTTGATATTTTGGATGTGTTAAAAGCAAAATACATACAAAATATATAAACAATATATATATATATATATATATATATATATATATATATATATATATATATATATATATATATATATATATATATATACATACAGTATAGTGTCACTTTTGAAACTAGAGGCCGGCCATTTCGAGGACACTGCCGAGACAACATACTGCTTACTTGTTTATACTGTGGTATAGCTGTTGATATTGCTTGTCAAAATTAATATTTTAGCGAATGATACCTTCGGATCCGCTAAAATAATGGACACAGTGGTGCAAACTTACACAAATGTTTTAAATCAATATTTGACTTTTCGTTAGCAATGTAGTAGACCCGGACTTTAAGATGGTGTTTGTTGGGTTCATTTGTACCTTCTACAGTAGAACACCATGTTAACAGAGATACTTACAATTCGTAAGCGAATCAAAGTGATCCTACATTACTATATAGAACACAGACAGAGGAAAGAGACGTCGTGGTCATAATTATATTAAATGTGCCAATTTCATGCTATTAATATTAAAATCAAATTTAACGCGTCATAGGAAGTTTTTTACACGTTGAACTTGAATAAAAGAGATGTATTATGTATATTTAAATAGAGTAATAATGTAAAATATTATTTGAATGATTTTGTTGTTTGTTTACAGACGGCGAGCGGATGTTGGTGGTACTATTTTTCTAAATTTACGGAATTCTTCGATACAGTAAGTTGTAAGAAATATATTTCTTGAGCATGATTTGAATTATTAATAAGAATATTATCTGCGGGTAGGTTTTGACCATGTTCTTTTTCAATGTCAAGGCGGATGTCGCGACTAAACTATGGCGATTATGTTTATTTCCTTAACCAGCATGGTCACGTTAAAACATTTACATAAGACTATGAGACCGATCCAACATTGCGATAATTGTTTTGCTTGCTTCTCGTAGGTAAATTCGAAGAAGATCAGTTGTTTACTCCAAGTAACTCATTACATTCTCGAATGATCGCGAACTGAACCAGTTCAGTTAGTTTTTGGTTTTAATGCCTTGAATGAGCACCCACTTACAGCAACAATAACAACGATGCGCACTCTGTTACAGATCTTCTTCGTGATGCGCAAGAAGTTCAACCACGTGTCGAAGCTCCACGTCATACATCATGGCATCATGCCTATGTCCGTTTGGTTCGGAGTCAAGTTCACGCCAGGTCAGTATTTTACTGTAAATAAATAAAATAGCTTAACCCTCCACAATACAAATAGAATATGAGTCGTCTAAAAATAAATCAAGATTATATATATTTTAATCATTTAAATCCATATTTTTTACTTGTAAGTCACGTGACTTGAAACACTAATCACGACGCCATAAAATTATAGCACCCGGAGCGTTCCTAATCCATTGGCTCACAGCACCAGATCGCGCTCGCGCTCTTACCGATTTATCGGGTCGTCCATTCCCTGGTCGTACATTATTGACTCCCGCTTCTTTACATTTATGGCAAACTGTGTATTTTTGTTTTTTTCTGCCAGTGGAATGACCTCACATGCGAGAGCTGACGGTGGATAGCGTTTTGGCGGCGAATTATTATTATTTATTAGCATTTTTGCCTTGAAAATGAGGAAATTTAAGGAAGAAAATATTTTTATTCACATTCAAATAGACTTAACAAGCAGCCTGAAATATTGTTTGAAAAGCAGTCAAGAACCGACTCAGAAAATGAGTCTTTTTAAACGCCTTTTTCATTTAACGACTCGAGATCCGCGTTCAAAAATAATGATGAACGTATGCAAGTTAAACGACATTACAAAGGAATGTAATTTGAAAAATGTAGAAAACCAATGTAATTGCATTTTAATTAATCGATTCTACTCTGCTTGTAATGACGGCAAATCTGGAGTGACACAAAGCTATCATTAAGTAGGTAGGTAGAGTATGACTGAATAAGGTAAAGCGTTTGTAAGCAAACAAGTGTCAATTTATCCGGGTAACCTTGATTTCTTACCTACCTAATAGTTCTAACGTGGACTGTTGCGGGTAGGATCGGGTCGAGAAAACTATAGGTATTTGTGAAGTCCAAAGACTTCGCGATGTCATGTCGTCAAATCGCAGCATTCGCGGCGCGTGGAGACGAACTTACACGTTAATTGCGAACGTAACGCGTTCGCAGGATCTTTCGAGTAAATCGCTTTTTTAGTCAACATGCTAAAGGTCTCGTCACGAATATTAATAATATTTTGATAGTGATGTAAATCTATATTATATAAACGGGAATACCGCTGAATCCACATATCAAATACACATATTTGCAGGTCTCTTTTAGGGTGTTTTTCGAAATGCAACTCCTGAAAGGGTGAAAAGGGATTTTTTTTGTCGAAATTACCGCAGAAAGCTGTCGCGGAGCCAATAGTTAGGTCTGTAATTGGTGCATCATTTTAGTGCTTTAGCCATAGGTACCTACCTATTTATATCAGGACAACCATGGTATTTACAGAACGTCATATTTATTATTATGCATTACCATACAGCCATGGTAGTTAGAATAGTAACAAGTGGGTAATAGCTTGATAATTGTAATGGTGATTTAGTATAAGTATGCTAATGATTGATGTAATTATCGTTTGTATGTCATTTGTATTTAGTACTGGTTATTCTAAAACATTTTTTTACCTACTTATAGATCACATACCTAGTTGAGATTATTAGTTATTACTTTAAATATCCAAATGATAGTCCCGTGATAAAAATCAACATAGAATATGAATATATTTAACATACCTATCTGGTTCACATGACCAGATGCTTAAACTAATTTTACCTTCATACAAATGAACTTAGTTTTACAAGGATTTGTTTAGATTTGACGATACGTGTCCTGTTTATTTTTGTTTTATTGGTTAGTCGTTTGGATGGCAGACATACAGACCTATAGATAGATAGCAGTGGCGAAGTGTCAAATATTTCCTAAGGGAAGCCGGAAGAATTAGAACCGTACGAGCGAGTCTGACATTTAGTTAGAATAACATGGACTTCATTGACAGCTAGCCGTAGCTTTTTAGCTTGGTAAAGCCGTCAGTAATCGGCTTGTAGGTAGGCTGCGCCACTGATAGATAGATTGCAATACAGACAGACAGACAAACAGTCTAAAAATTTATCATTTGGTTTCAGTATCACTCAAGTAGCCACTTATTTTTTTGAAATGTTGTTTAATTTAATTACAGACTTTTCTCCAAATTTATTAATGTACAGATGACGCGCGAACTTGACAATAAATTAGAATTCAAAACAGTGTTCTTTTAACTCGACATTTTTTTAAGATTTTGGAGAGGTTGGTGTTTTTTCAGAATTTAAATAAATAAATAAAATAAAAATTAAATATATATTCAACCGACAAGCAATATACTCTTACGGTAAGGGTCTGAGCACACGGTGGAAAGGTCCGCGAGCGGACCACCCCTGCCGAGGCCAGCACTAGCCAAACCGTAGGGCTGCCACAATAGATCAGGAATGGTCGAAGCGTCACATATATGGCCCAATTAACCTCCAATAATAATAATAATATACTTTTATTAAGAGGATTTTATAAAATATGACATTGATTTCAGGCGGCCACTCTACCTTTTTCGGAATGCTCAACACGTTTGTGCACATTGTCATGTACTCTTACTACCTGCTGGCCGCGCTCGGACCTAAAGTGCAGAAGTACCTTTGGTGGAAGAAATACCTCACCGCGCTACAAATGGTGAGAATTGACACGTCGTTTTTGCATCAATATTTCTTATAATGGGAGCGCTTGTAGCGCTTTGCAGTAGCTATTACGCTAACAATAAAACTGCATTTGTAAATTCCTCTTCATGCTGCAAAAACAACTTTGCAGTAAGAGATGGTAAAACGTATTTAAGGTATCGCCACGAGAGTTCAGGTGAATGATTACACAATGCCATACAAAACAAAAAACAAATTTGAAAATTCGAACGAAATTGTCTTGTCCACACATGACATGCCGGTGTGCGTGACCTCAACTCTCAGTCAATCAATATTTTAAAAGTGATTATTAAAATAACTCATAACAATAGATCTAAGAGGAGTCAAAAGAATATTAATATCAGGCAGGCATACAGAATTTCGTTTAGGGGAGAGCAATTTAATTGTGACTTTTACCAACCTTCTAGAACATTCGTTCTAAACAAAAAGAAATAGTTAAAAAAAAGTTCTGCAGCTCAATTACGCAGCACAATTGGTATCGGTTTGGCCTCGAAATGCAAACCAATTTAGTCTTAAATCTGTGTAAATAAGGGCACAATTGGTTTACTTTTCGCGAATGCGATACCACTTGGTGTTACGTAATTGAGCAGCCGATCGTGAGTCCACATGTAGGTACACATTCCTTGGCCTCCCTGTATCCGAGCCTGATTAATATTGAATTATCTTGTTATTGCCACGCACTCATATTTGTATGGACCCTTAGAATAATAACGCAAATAGAAACCAAGTCCGTCATTTTATTTCCGTCGTCAGCCATTATGGATCCAAATTCATACAAACGCCGGGACGCTCCCATAGTGTCAAATGTCAAAGCGCACCTGTTTATTGCTTCACTTTTGTCAGGGCGGTTGTATGTAAACTATCCTTCTATGGTGTATAATTCTTTATATGGAGCTTGTGCTGCATGTGTGATCCTAATTCTATTTGGTAATTCCAGGTGCAGTTCGTGTTGGTGTTCATCCACGCGTTCCAGCTGCTGTTCGTCGAGTGCGACTACCCGCGCGCCTTCGTCTGGTGGATCGGCATGCACGCCGTGCTCTTCTACTACCTATTCTCAGACTTCTACAAACAGGCGTACCTCAAAAAAGAAAAAGCTAAAGTGAGTATAAACCTCAGCTTGGGTTCGACTTTTTATCTTTTTAATAATTTGCCAATTGCGGAAAGGTCAGGACACGACCTTTTGTAGCCAATTATTGAATCCGGGTTTACTTGAGATATGTTTTTTTTATTATGGCCACTTCAGTGACAACGAAGCGGTTTATGGCTTACCTAATACGATAGGGATTCATAGTCATTTATTGCATCCGATTACGAAGGAACAATTAGCATTAATCACTTAACTTTGTTGCGAACCCTAAAGGCTGATTGAAACATGCTTGTCTATAGGTATTTTGCATGTCGTGGTAATATTTTCACAACCTGTTCTTATATGGTGTGTATTAAGACTTTATTATATTTCCGGTCAATTTAAGATCTTAACGTGATAGCGTATTTAAACTCGTTCTTCCTTATGTCCTATCTATACGCTTGTTTAAATACGGTACCTAGTCTAACAAAGCGGGTACGTACACCAAAGGTACAAGTGTAATCTAACCGACCTATTTTGCCACCAATTTTGTTCAACGATGTCGATGTTTCAATATGAATTTTATTTTAGATAGCCAAAGCAAAAGTAGCCGAGGCGGAAGCGGCGGCTGAGTCAGAGTCGAAAGACATAATGTACCCGCTGCTGAACGGGTTCAGCAACGGCACGGCGCTGGGCGGCGTGCGGCAGCGCGTCGCGGGCGCCGTGGCCGCGCAGTGACAGACTGACGACGTGCTACTTGTCCACACAAAGTGAACGTGCCACGAGAAGTACGACGATGGATCATTCCTTACTGCGCGTTCCCAACGTAGGAGGAAGCTCAATTACCATTATGTTATTGTTAATACCTAGCTGTAAATTAGCGTTACTCCACATGACTAAAGAATGGTGGATAGTCTAGACGCCTTTATAAGGTCACTGGAAAAGTACTTACTGTTCGAAGCCCTATTAATTTTTATTCCATTGGTTTGTATGAGTAATTTTAACAACATCTTATAAATAAAGTGAGACCGTTGTTAATATTAGGTACCTACTCTACTCGTAAACGTGTTGAACAAAATTGTATGTGACACTAAAATTGTTTGTACTCCGAGGCTTTTTTATGTAATACAGTATGGCAAGGACCATTTAAACTGGTTTACTATGTTTCATGTTATAAATTGACAATAGTTTGATAGTGACCATAGTTTAATAAGATCACATAATGTAATGTGATTATCTTTGATTCTTTCTGCACGAGATGCATGGGATTGTTGATTGTCAAGCGTCTACAACGCCTACGAGAGTTTGGATAGAGGCCGTCAAATTTTTTGTTGATGCTCTCTGGTGCGAATGAGTCGAATGTCTGCCATGAAATGTGCTTGTGCCATGGGTTTCGTAAACGTTCTGTTAAAAAGCCGTTTTCTTTAAGCAACATCTGTTTATAAACATGACGAAGTTTCACCATCGTGTTGCAGAACAAATTTGCCGTAAAGAAGTATCCGAAACATTGTCACACATGTCAGTAGTTGCTAGAATGTCGCTCGAGATGGGATGTCATTGCTCCACACTACTTTCATGTTTTCCTAAACACGCGCAATACACGTCGGTGAACAAAATCTTATTCAAAGGGACGATTTCGCGGATAGAACGTTCGGAATGCTGAAAATTGGTGATGTACCTGCCTAACGTTAAATTACAGTTGCGATTATATACAGTTGCTATTTGGAAAAATTGTTTTATTGGTAGCTTAGGTTAGGGGGGTTAACTTGTGTCCCTTAGAGCGGAAATAGGCACCGCGTTTTACGGTTCGACCGACGTCGTTTGGAAAAATGAACATCAAATGGTAAAATTATAATTTTATTCTTAATTAAACTTAATCTTAAATTCGGATTAACCTATTAGGTAGAAACGTCTTTTAGAGTAAACGCATTAAGGGTTAAATATTTAAAAAGTGTGGTGAAAGCCGCTCTAAATAATCAGTACTGGAAGAATACAAGCGAACGCTCGATACCCAAGCAAGTCTATCCGATGTTTATCAGAACTGAATCAATTCTGCAATGTTTAATGTTTAAAAGCAGTTAAAGAATATGTAGTCCAGACCAAACTTGTTATAAACCGTAAAACCTTGTAATGGATTTGATGAATCGAGCCATTTGTCTAGCCTGTAAGTAATGCTACTTAATAAGTTTTAGGCTAACCATTATTTATAATTATGACATTTAAAGATCATTTTGATCGTCCAAGTTGGCTAGGTTTTGAAATTCAATCTAATATTTTGTAAGCCCTTTGTTATGTGGTTTGAAGGCTAGCTTGTTTGACGAGTAGGGTTGCCCATCCATAGAAATCGATGGGACATCCCTCCAAAAGCTACAAGTGTTTAAGACTTTTATAATTAGCTTTGTCATAGTATAAAGAGGGGAAGTAGGCTATCTCCGGCCCAATCCGCGATATAATTGCCTACCGTCTCAGGGTTGTTCCTATTCAATAGGTAATCTGAACAGAGACAATTCTGAAATCGATGAATTATTAAAACACCCAAACACACAGCAATACGTTCTCCTGCGATTATCACACATTTTTCATTCATTTAGCGGTGCCGAAAAGCCGTGACGCGCGAACCTCGTGCGGTGTTAGCCCCGACTGGCGCACTGAGAAACGGGTCGAGATTTTGTTTAAGTGTGCGTGCGGCGACGCATAGATACTTTGGCGCACACATACAAGCCGCGCGCGGTGTGTTTGTATGAAAATAACTTACTTCCCCTCTTTATACTATGGCTTTGTGGTATTTTCTCCTATGAGCCTCTAGCTACAATTTCATGTAAAAAGAAACGCCTATGATGACTCATTGAATTTTCAAATCCTTATTCGGAAAAAAGAAAATCAATAAATAGTTTGTTCCAAAAATATTTATGGATGCGTTTTTAAAATAGGGTGCATCCCTTTCTGAAAAACAAATTAAGTAGGTAATGGTTTACAGAAGCCATATTGCATTATCAAACTTTGTGATACTTATTTAAATAAAAAAAGATGATGACTAAAATATGAATTATCTTATTGTTTTGTTGGTACCTGTTTAAAAACGACGACGACGCGGTTAGCCTAGTTGAGTGACCCTGCCTCCGAAGCCAGCGTCCCGGGTTCGATCCCCGGTAAGGGAAAAATATTTGTGTGGATAAACACGAATGTTTGTTCCTGAGTCTTGGATGTATGGACTCGCACTTGGCCGGTTTTTCTTGTGCGTATAACGATTGCCGCGCCACTGCAGCGGTATTTGGAGGCGTATCACGTCAATTTGAGCCTTTTGCTCGTATCAAGGCGACACGAACCCCGGCCCTATATGTATCACGCCTCCATTGTTTCCATTATCTATGAGTTACACTTACCTACGCAAAACAAGCTATTGTAAAATTATCGCCCATTCAACACGGACGCAGCTTTATAGGTGAGTAATACATTATTTCAGTTTACCTAACTTAACCATAAAACATCCTGTCTGATATTATGACAGCGAAACGTGTTCTTTTTTGTCTTTCTTTCACATGGCAACTGGACTTTTTGCAAAGAAATAGTTTGAGGGTCGAGGATATCGATATCCGTATACTTAGACACTTTTATTGTGAACTACACAATTGTATCAAAAATTCCTTTTATCTACACCCATATCATAAAACCTCCATAATGTAATCAAAAACCGTAGGAAATGACCACCATTATGACAACCTGTACTGTAACGTTATTACAGTATCGATTTTAGTATCGTAATGGTCATAACGATACAGATATGAGCAACGCCGCCGTCGCCGCAGCCGGAGGGGCCCCATCGTCGCCGCAGCCGGAGGGGCCCCATCGTCGCCGTGTCGCCGTTTATAATATGTGTGGAGATAAAGTTATGTATGCAACTCTGCATACATTCGCCCAAAAACACACGTGCGATCTTATTATGAAACTCGCTTAAAAGCTCGTTTCATATAATCGCACTAGTGTTTTAAGGCCTATCATTATGCAACCGTTGCATAAACTACTATTTGGACACCCTCTTCAATGCCATTTCTGTATAGTTAAAGTTACGACGAGCATTTTGATAGACCACACTGATTATAATAAAAGCACTTGTTTGTTATATTAGTTAGGTCCGTCAGATACCGATTTACAAAGTTTTTTATTTAACATTTGGTCTGACGCACTTTTATAAAACCCGGCCTTACTGGTCCCATTGAAATACGTATAACTTTGCTTAATAAATATCGCCCGTTTAAAATTAAAAAGAAATAATGTGTAAAACAAATCCATTCCAAATTCAATTCTAACGCGGTTGAGTAAAGTTTAGAACAAAAGTTAATTTCATTTGGACTTATATCCTTTTATTTTTAAACGTGCGATATGTTTGTTTAAATAAAGAGCATCATAAACAGTAAAATCTATCAATCAGCGCCATCTAGCGTTGAATAGCATTTTTATAAGTTCGTCATGTTATTTAGGTAGTTTTTCTACCCGTCCATAGATGTCAGTACTTGTAACAAATATAGTTTTCAGATAGGTACAAATTCAAAATGAGACTAGAAATATTGAATTACTTTGCTATTCCGCGAAACAGTAGGGTAAAATCGTGGCCTGAATCTATTAACTATTCAAAATGAGACGTCGGATAGGCTCGCATACTTGTACCCTTCGACTGGCGGAACTTGATACGGAATCTGATAATTATAATCTGTTTGGTGACAGATACGGAACGATAATGCATTCGAGGGAGTTTGGTACGGATACGGCACTAGGCACCCCAAAGGTTATTTTCCTACACCAAGATCGATAGGGTAAATTATTATTTTTATTTCGGATGGTTGATGCTTGATTAAAATTGATAAGGGACTAGTAATGTGACCAAGCTGACAAAAACGACACGTTATTCTAGTTCGCTATGTCGGACAACTGATATAAGATATAAGGCAATGTTAAATTTCTTGTGCAAGTTTTCACTCGCGCCTGAACGCGTGTCATGCATATAATTGCCACCATTTCACACGGCAGGCGTTGAGAATAATGTTACGCAAACCATTGTATTTAAGAAAACTTTATTTACAATGAATTATTTTACAATGTATAATTATAACTTACTTTCTATTGTACATACATACACAGGAAATATATTCTATTATTCGCGATCTGCACAATACATACCAATGTTGGCAAGCACGTCGCGGCCGCTCAATCATGCATCATGCTTTGAACTTATTCTAACGGATTATCAAGGATACACAGCGACTTAATCCAGTAGGTACCTACGAACATCCATAATATCACAAATAATTTAGGGCAGGTAACTACGAACAAGCCTCTTCAGATATTTAATCTGGCACCGTTTTCAGTCTGAATACATACAATGAAAACTTTTACATAACTTACGTTGTACTTGCTAACACACGTGTATAATTTTATTCACCATTACAAATTGTAGTGTCATTAAAAACGTGAAACTCTGTCTGGAGTTAAGCCGATGAATGAAATTAGATACAATTACATAACACAGATGGGTTCATAAAGACTGTATTGCTTATCTAAAGAGGCGACTAATTTAATGGCAGTAAATTTGATTGAAACAGAAGTGATTAAACTTTCCTTTTTGTTTTTCCGAATTCTTCTATGTGGTCGTACTCTGAGAACCCTGGGTCGGAGTCGTAGTAGGCGTAGTCGTAGCTGTTGTCTTCCTTTTTATCGGCGGGCTGCGCGAAGTGCGGCGAGCGGGTGGTGGGGCGCGGCGCGGGCGCGGGGGGCGCGGGGGGCGCGGGAGGCGCGGGCGGCCGCGGCTCGGCTCTGCGCGGCGCCGGCGTCGTCGGCCTCACCGTCGTTGGCCTCGCCGGGATGTTCTCATAGTTGTTGGCTATTGGCTGGTGGGCAGCAATTGGAGGGTCGCTGGGCCGAATCGTAGTAGTGTACGTTTGGAAATAGTCGAACGTGCGCTGAGTGTTCTCCGTCTGCGGCTTGTAGGTGGTCGTGTAAACCGGCTCGTAGGTCGATGGTGGCGCGGTGGTGGTCGTCGTCGTGGGAGCCGGCCTGAACGGCCTCGGAGCCGCCGTCTGAGACACCGGCTTCGGCGGTTTCTGTGTCTTTCCTTTTTGTTTCTGATCATCAGGCAGTCTGTTTCCGCTGGCGGCTATGTTGAGCGAATGAGCTCCCGAGAGAAGTTCGCGTTCGCGTTCGTACTGCTCGGGTCTGTACTGGCCGTCGTCTTCGCCGGCGGGCGGGCGGTATTGGCCGTCGTCTTCATCGTTGTCACTGTAGTTGTTCGATTGCAGATTGAAGCCAACATTGGTGTTATATGCGACCGTATTCAAGTTGTAGGAGGGGTCCGAGCGGGTCGTGGTGGAGACCGTGGCAGGCGTAGCCACAGTCGAAGTACTGTAGTAATGTTGTCTGACATTGGGGTGCTCGACTAAGTTGTTCTTCTCGGGCTCATAAGAGACGCTGTTGAAATTTCTGTAAGCGGACGTGCTGGCGCTAAAGCCGCGGGAGGCAGCAGTGTTGTGATCGGCTGTGGTAGGAATACCCCGTCCATTGTTAGTATTTACATTGGTGCGTACAAAATCTTGCCCTTGGGGTACATCTTGTACACTGAAGCTGTTTTTTACCTTAAATGGCTTATTATCATTTTGCACATTAATGCCTGGCGTGGATTGAGCATTGTAGTTGTACAATTCAACGAGCCCCTCTTTTTTATTAAAATTGGGTGTGGATTGAGAGAAAGGAGCCGGAGAGGGGTTGTTGGAGAAGTAAGTGTTTTGTTTGGGCGTCGCGCGGCTGACTTCGACATACTCTTCTTTGTACTGAGGAGGGACGGTAGCCGGCGCAGGAGTCGTGGGGTTTGGTCTGATTTGAGCAGGACCGCGACGTTCAAATGTTTGTGGTTGGAATTCGGAGAATTCCCTTCGAGGAGGATTCTGCGCCAATGTCGAGGGATTCGGCGCAAAGGTCAAAGGAGCTTGCGTAGAAGTGTAATAAGGTCGTTTTCGTACGAGTTTTCTTTTAGGTTCGTACTGAACAGCATTCTCTTGTTTCGGTGGTGGTGGCGGAGGAGGATTTGTGTATTGCGTAGTGGTTGTGGTAGGAGTAGTAGTGCGGGGGCTCGTGGGTCTCCTGAAGGAAATGCGCTGAGGTTGGGATTGCGCGGGCGTTGAGGGCGGGGTTTGGGGCGCAGGAGGGGCTGAGTCGTCGCGGCCGCGGTCGCGCTGGCCGCTGAAGAAGTCCGAAGAGTGGGCGGCGCGGAGGTCCGAGGCGGGCGCGTTGCCCCCGTTCTGCGCGGAGCGCCGGTCGCCACTCTCGGCACGCTGCAACGCGAATTCCGCTTCTTCCTCACGGGCACCGGGAGATGACAATTTCTTGGTGTCATATCCTGTGAACGCATAATTTATGTTTGGTTTATATTTACAAATATATAATGGGGCCAATTCGAAAGTGAGTTCGCTAAATTTAATAGTCGCTAAACTCAAATAAGAAACCTCAAACTTGATTTTGACAGCTTGGTGCTGAACAAAGTCGACGTTTACGTTTCTTATTTTAAGTTAAGTTCATTTTAAATTAAGGCGACACCGTTCCGAATTGGTCCAAATATACACGTATTTAACTGCGGAAAGCATCGTTATTATAACTAAAAAATAAACGTTGTTAAGTTCTTTTACACGCAAATCGATAGTTTAGGCATAGGCAACTTGCTTTTACCTACTTATTTAAGCATCGTATAAGCGTTATTTCTCCTGGTAAGTCCCCTTGTACTTTATTTAGTACAAATTACGGTACCTCATTAAGACCTGGCATTTTGCTTGATTTTGTTCTAATTCCAACTGTATCATAATTGATGCAAAGTTAAAGACTACTTCCATAATTTGTTCTTATTTTAGTACACTAGGACGAAATCACTACTGAGCATTATGCTAGAACTTAGGAGGTTGAAATTAACCATACTTCCATTGAAAGCACACTTTAGCAGCAAAATGCAAGCGTTCGGCTGAAGCTTAGTTTTTTGCAATCCGTTACCAAATATGAAGTTAACTTGAACTGACTTCATGTTAACCCTTCCGCGGTGAAGCAACGCGGCCATCTCCATTCGCGCCTTTATTTAGTGCAGAAACTGCTGCTTTTGTAGGAAATCACATAATGCGGCTTCATACATTTATAGGAAAAACTGCATATTCCTTATGAATTATTGATTATGCTAAAAAGGAACAAGCGACCACTCCACGCTCCTCGCTCCACCGGTTTCGTAGAACAAATGTCAGTGCAATTAAATCAATCCGTACCCAAATTATATACAACTTAGTGGCTTTTTATTAATGTGTTTGCGTTGCTTCATCTCCATTTATTACACCCGTGTTTTTAATATTGAGACCGAGCTGAAGGTCGATCATATGATAACTACTAATTGATTTTATTTTAATGAACCTGCATAACACTTCTATATTTGTAAATAGAACATCTTACCGATAATTATTCATAATTTATTTGCTATAATAGCACTCGCAAATGTGGAATTTATTTAATTTTATGAATTATTTATTACCAAAACTTGAAGTCATTTAATTAATTTAATCACGCTATCCTAATCCTAACTTCCTAACTAATATTATAAATGCTAAACTAATTCTTTTTGTTACGTTTTCACGCCTAAACCGCTGAACAAATTTTGATGAGTTTTGGTATAAAGATAGATTGGACCTTGGAGAAGGACATAGGCTACCTATTCTACGCAGACGAAGTCGCGGGCACCATCTAGTAATATTATAAGTGCAAAAGATTATGTGTGCATAAGTTACTATGTTTGTTACTCCTTCACGCTTTAACGGCGGAACTGATTTGGATGAAACTCCTATCTAAAAATGTAGTCAGTATCTATTCGCGGCAAAGTTAAAAGTCTGATAGGAACTATTTATTTATTTATTTCACTAAGAAGGGTATACTAATTACACTTGTGATAAATAGAACTTCTACACTAAAGAATTAAACTTATAAACATATTTAAATACAAATTAACAAAATAAAACATGAGCATAATTAATAGAATCTAAATAAATATAACTAATCAACAAAATCTAATCAAATAAATACAAATAAGCTACTGGTAATTTATCTGCGATATATCTTAAATACCTACTTAGATAAGGTCGTAGAGGTCATATATTCCATTCCAAATTTCATTGAAATCCATTGAGGTTTTTCAGCGTGGTAGTAACAAACATACACATTCACTCAATCGCAAATTTTCGCATTTATAATTTAAGTTTGATTAGTAAACCCGTTGAAAATATTGCCAATTTCCATGAATGATTTTATTTTATTTTGTCTTGTTCTTTGTCTTCCATAGTTTAAAAAGAAGCCCATTACTGTAATAACTCCCTGATCCGTTTAGGGGATATTTTTCGTAATAAGAACATTTTTGTCGAATCAACATTTAATTCTAAAGTATCATATTTATCCGGACTTCTACATCTTTAACTTTGTTGAACCTCTATAAGCAGTATTAACTATCTTCATTGTCATCAAGTTAACAATCAAATCCCACATTTGCGAGTAACTTTTGTTAGTAGCGAAGCGCTTACCGGATCCAATTTTGTAGAGATCAAACTGACCGTCGTAGATTTCGGCGGGGCAGGAGAGCTCGTCGTCATCCCCCCAGTCAGTGCACGTCTGCGCCTCCTGGTGGAACAGCGTGCCCGGTGGGCAGAAGAATCTGAAGTCACGGATGCCGCCGCCGGCGACGCGGACGCATACGTGGAAGGCTTTGCAGTGGGTCTTTGCGTCGGCATAGTAAGCGCCGAGGATGCGCCCGCGGCAGTCGAACCTCGCCGCGCCCCCTGTAAGAGCAAAATATTCTTTCAGCATATAATCGCATACCTACTAAACAGCTCAAATAAGGATAACACTCTTAAACCTATAGACAATACAATACCCAAATATAGTGGGAATTAAAAGTGCACTGTGTGACAAACGATAAACAGGCATGTGGTGTTGCTTGATAATTTAATTCGCCAGATTCAAAGCCCATGGCCTGTGAAGCATGACACGGGAATAAATCAGAGCCTCCAGTAAAAAGGGGACTAAGAAGAGTTTTTCCCTAATGTTTTTATTGCACCATTGGATTCAGCGCGTTTCGTTTAGTAATGTATCAAAAGGAAATATCTCTAGCTATCCCCTAACCCAGTTTTTTCGATTACGTTATTTATTTATTTATTTTTTACTGGAGCACCAACAGTTAATACAACATAATAGACTGAAAATAAAGTAACAGAAAGCCAATAACAGGTTCCCACCGATAGATAGTTATGGGCCTAACTTACCGTTTCTAAAAGCATATTTCTACTTATCCGGTATTTTTAGTTACTGAAACTAGTGCTCTTAATTAAAAAAACTGGAGAAGTGCGAGTTAAACTCGCGTGGAGAGGGTTCCGTTCCGTACATGATTATCTGAAATTTACTACGTTACTTTAAATACCATAGACTTCTTATAGGTTTTCCTGTAATCTATAGGTAAAGAACTATTTTCTGTATTTTTTTCAAAATGTTAGCCCCAGTAGTTTCGGAAATAAGGGGGGAATGGTCAATTTTCGCCTATTTTCCTAAATAACTTCTAAAATATTTTACTTAAAATTCAAAAGAAAATATATTTAAGATCCATACAATAAGCCCTTTCATTTGATATGTCACACAATATAGGATGCAGAACTTTTTTTTTAAATTTTATAATTTACCCCCCAAAAGTGGCCCCCATGTTTTAAATTCATATATTTACGTCATGCGTCCGTATTGCGGTCACCGATTTACATATGTATACCAAATTACAACTCAATCCATCCAGTAGTTTCAGAGCAAATTGGCTGTGACAGACGGACAGACAGACAGAAACACGAGTAATCCTAAAAGGGTTTCGTTTTTTCCTTTTGAGGAACGGAACCCTAAAAAACCATAAAACCTAAAGATATGTCTGCAATTATTTTCTTTTAAAAAGACACTATCGGTGTTGTTTCGTAATAACGGGAACAAAACATAGGACTAAAAGCGACTATTTCACTATTGCATAGTGTGCATAAAGGGATATCTCGAAGCATTCCGTTGCTCCGTTAGCCACGATTGGTCACATCCGCTCCTATATTGCCTTGCTATTGGCTAGTACTTTAAAGGTTTTATATTTTCATTTCGATTTTATGAGTAACGGTGGGTAGCATAAGTATTGTTAAATCATTTAACAGTCGTGGCTAAGTGAGTGAGTCGTGAGTGAGTAAGTCGTTGTATGTCTTCAGCGGCCCTTAGCAAGGTTGACACATGTATAAGTTAAATCGTCTTATCTCAAAGAGCATCTCTCTCGCACTAGTGCCGACGAAAGACTATCTCTTTCGTCGGCACTAGTGCGAGAGAGATAAATGGGTATAACTTATCCCCGTGTCTGGTCATGCTATGGCCGCTATTACCTATCACAATATTGACTAACACAAATCATGTTATACCGATAAGCTCTCGTACGTAACTAAGGTCATAACTCGAAAAATACTACAAACCATATAGATTGAACAAATACCCATTTAACGAAAGCATAGAACTATACCTAAATATAGAAATCATAAAAAGTACTAATATTAAACACTAATAACCAAAAATCAACAAAATATTGGTTTTTTGCCTCTACAGAAAAGTAACAATTTTGAGTTACATTCCCTTTTTCATTAGAGGCACTGAAATTAACGCCTTTATCTTACTTGAAATTTGTCAGTTGCATCCGTCAACATTGGATAAAATAGCATTGAAAATAAAAATATTTATTTTGCAAGTAAGCCACACGGGCTTTTTTTACTCATGCTCCTATGAGAAGAAGTGCCGCGAGGAATGCAGCACTAAGTCTTTTTTCAACCAAATCAAAGATAACAACACCAATAAAATTAACAGAATTAAAAGACAATTCAGACACAGACAAGATATATTCAGATTCAAAGACAGTTTTGGATAAGACAATTCGCAGATTACTATATTAACATTAACTTTGGCTCTTAATTAACATGTTACCCATAACCATGTAATATTTGAACCGAAACAAATGAAATAAGATAGTATTATGATTATGTTAATGCATTATATCATGCAAATGTTGTCGTAATGAAATGAAATGTCTGGCAGTTAAGGTAACCTCATCAAAACCGTGCTACCCGCGGGTCACTGGGAAGCACGATGCAGAGATGCATTACTTTGCGTAATAAAAATATTAATTTAGTCATGATTTCCGGAGATAGCAGTCGTAACTTCGCCTTCCGGCTAATTTTCTGTGAAAACTTTAGCTCAGCTACGCTTATTTCTCATTGAGCCGCGGTTTCACACCGACCCCACAAAAACATGTTGCAACAGAAACCTACCTTATCTCTAACATCTACATTAGACCTGACCTTTCTCAGACATTATATTTTTACAATGGTATTAGATAATAAGAGATATTTCCTGCCAAATATGTAAAGGACAAAACGGCGTTGTAAATAAAAACGGTTAATAGAAACGTCCTTTTCAAATTATGTGAATTAACTAATTAACTAATTATATGCTATTTGATACGGACGGACGGTAGGTACATAATTAATATAGTACCGCTTAAAATTTTTGTATCTACTGCATACCTATGTTATGCGTATCCCTGTTGAGAGTTACATAACATGTCCAATTACCGCGGTCAGTGACATGTCACACCGCGCGCGCTGGCGGGTGCACTCCGAGTAGAGGTAGAGACCCACCGTGTTGTGGCTAGTGCCAATGTTTTTTATGAAAGAATTCAATAACTACCAAAATGTTAGTGACGACTATAATCTCTTTTGCATGCATTTCCAATTCAAATGTAGGTACTGTATGGGGCCATTCCTCAGCAAAAAAATATGTTATTTGCATCTAAAATTGTTTTAGAACAACTTGTAATCGCATGGTTAGGCATGAGTATGTATGATGTTTTAGTTTTTAGGGTTCCGTACCTCAAAAGGAAAAAAGGAACCCTTATAGGATCACTCGGTTGTCCGTCTGTCTGTCTGTCTGTCAAGACCTTTTTCTCAGGAAGGCGTGGAGGTATCAGGTTGAAATTAATATAAAATACTAAGGTCTGCAATCTCTTGAAGCCATGAAAAAATCAACCTTTTAAGTCATCGCAATCAAAAGATATGGCCGTTTATGTCTCATATTTTGATATTTTCAAGGGAATCCAAAGGGAATCAAAACCTATAGGGTACTTACCGTTGACCTAGAATCATGAAATTTGGCAAGAAGCAGTGTCTTATAGCACAAGTAAAGGAAAAAGTCCGAAAACCGTGAATTTGTAATTACATCACATAAAAAACAAAGTTAAACGGAATAACCTTTGCAAAGTCGTATCACACTCTACGATTGAACGGAGATAGGAGCTTGCAAAAGTTATTTTTTGTCTTATTTCATAGGTAGGTTGTAAATGGTTACCCCGTTGTTAAAAGCTATTTTTTTTCTTTTTTAGGGTTCCGTACTTACAAGGTACTGTTTCTTTTTCATACGTAATTGCGGAACCCTCGGCGCGCGAGTCAGGCTCGCACTTGACCGGTTTTTTGTCTTTAGACCATAATCAACTGACTCGTAATAAATAACCCATTCCAAGCGACTTACTAACATGCAGACGCGTATTCGATTCCCAGAACTCATTTTACGTATCAACAATTACACTGACACGTCGCAAAAACAACGTAAGTAAACCGGCGTAATGAGATGAGATTGCCTCACGTAAACTAGCATAATCCGGGTGAACGTTGAGATCGTCCAGTGGAGGTTAAACGGCGAGGAGGTTCCCATGCGAGGGGGGAGGGTGATACCATCGCACGCGAGCGCTTGCGCAACCGAGTGCTGCGAGGTGCCGCAGCATCCTCAGCGAAAGGTCACCCGCACGACTGCATGCAAATACGCCATAATCGTAGATTCAGTTCGAATGGTTGCTCTCTGGGCCCTTCGCGCAGGTGATATGACATAACGCTTGGTTTTATATAATTCTATTGGATGTCGCAAATCTGACCCATGCTTTTTAGGGTTCCGTACCCAAAGGGTAAAAACGGGACCCTATTACTAAGGCTCCGCTGTCCGTCTGTCCGTCTGGCTCCAGGGTGTATCTCATGAACCGTGATAGTTAGACAGTTGAAAATTTCACAGATGATGTATTTCTAATGCCGCTATAACAACAAATACTAAAAAACAGAATAAAATAAATATTTAAGGGGGCCCCCATACAACAAACATTATTTTTTTGCCGTTTTTATGGATAATGGTACGGAACCCTTCGTGCGCGAGTCCGACTCGCACTTGTTTTATTAATTTTGTGTGAGACGCAGTGCGGATTAAGGTAACAAAGGTAGAAATCGAAGGTAGTGAGAAGCCGCCATTGTGTACGTATGCAGCGTGAAATGACACCAGTGTTGCAAGCACTATTTTCCGGTATCTCGTCATGACTGTTTGGGCAATCCGTTGTTTGGTAAAAATCTGTATCAAACTGAAATTAGCAAAGGCAAAGGTACTTGCAACATATTGATGGCAGAAACGTCCGTAATTGACAATGTGATGTGCAACGAATGTGGCTTGCGGAGTGTTCAAATTTAATGTTGTGGAAAATTGATGTGTCCATTAAACCATTTTTACAAACAATTAGTTGGTTGTTAAATTGTATGAAAGATGATTATGTAATGTTTGTTTAATCTAATTCAGTCCTCGTTTTTCTGTAGTGAATTTCTTCATAATGTGAGAGATGGTGCCTAAATATGCATGCAGAGCACCTGCTTTCTTAGGTATACTTAATACAGTTTGTTAATCTTTCTGATTGGAAAGAGGAAATTGTTTCTGTTGGATTGCTTACAGATGCACGTTGGATCGCTCTGTGAATGTATTCAGTGACGTAACGCATTGTTGTGATGAGTCAGTCAGTGCCGTGTAAGAGCGGACTATTGAACGATTTATCCGCGATCAGTCGTGACCGGTAAACATTAGTGTACTTTTTATTGTTTTACGAAACGCACAACACTATCTTTCACGTTTATGACTGCATCGACAAATTGTCCAATTAGTTGCCGAGATTGATCGGATAGCAACAGTATTTGGAACCAGTTAGTTTTTTTTTATCGATTATGTATTTTAGTGGCTTCGCTTCAACGTTTATTTTGAAATATTTTTATGCATAGATCATTATCTAAATATAATTTGAAACCATGTAGAATAAAAAAATGTGCCATAGTCAAATGATAATGTTGAAACTTAAAGTTACATGAAACGAAGACGGTGTTTACTTAAATATGTATGATTTACATTATGTTTATTATATTTATCTTACAAAGTGAAGGTTTTAAGAGATATTGAAACCATCAATAACAAAACTAATTACGGATGCTCTAAAATTACGTTACAATTTAAAACGTCCGATTGACCTTTTAATTAGACTAGTTAATGAATCTTGTGTGACCTTGAGCATTCGTTCTCCCTCATCTGTTTAACGACGCATCCGTAGCTACAGCCTCATGACCTTTAGAGTTTTCGTGGCAATTAGTATAATATTTTAGTTTCGAATCGCCTTGAAGGTTGCGACCATCGCTCCAGTTTGTCAGAGAGCGGAGCGTGGGAAAAATATATGCAAATCCGGGGAATCGATTATCGTAGCGATGGGCGATCGGCGCACGAGAATGGAAAGTGCATAGGTTGCGCAAGCGGTGCAATACGAGCGTCGAAGATGCACACACGGCGGAATCGTTTACGTAATTAGGCATAAACATGCACTTTGCGACTAATGGGCGCCGTTATGAAACATTTGGAACTGTTTTCAGATCGCTGTGATTGCTTTTTAATTTTTATGTGGTATAATGATTTTCAGTGTTATTATTAATGTTTAGGTGAATGGGTTATGTATGCGCCAACTTGAGCCATTTATGATCTATTATGGCAGCCCTATAATTAGAGTTCACTGCTTAATCCCGTTGCATACAGGAATTTCCAGATATTTTGGGCAGTGAGATCGTGTATCTCTTAGGGGTGCATAATGTATATATCAATACATTTAAAACAGTACCGTGACTTATAGATAACTCACAGCCTAAACGGGTGGTCCTAGAGATTTGAAATTTGGAGGAGATATTCCTCGAGTACCCTAGAGGTGCATTAAGGAGGGATTTTTTGAAATTTTATCACTAAAGAGGTGAAAAGAGGAGATAAATATTGTATGGAAAATACCGCGGGTGGGTCCACTAACCACCTATATCGGTTGATCCTCCATTGCGCATGAGCTTTTAGTGGGTACTTTTATTTTAGATACAGTTATTGCATAGTTAAGTATATAAGTCGGTTATGATGTCTGATTACTTGAGTGACAAAGACTTTTCTTGGATTTTATATATATTTGGGCCTGGTTCAAAAATAAACAAGTGCATTTTGAATTCAAATCTTTGACCAAAATTCGGCCAGATTTAAAGTCACCAATAAAACGCGATTATATTAAGTTTTACGAAACACGATCCTACGAATGAATACATGATTATCCAAGCCCGGACATCCTGCACTGTAAACTTTCCTTCACGTATCCCGCTACAATCGTGTCGAAACACACAATAAACCGCTAAATCCATGGTAATGAACACATGAGAAAATTAAAATCACGCTGGAATAAAAAGTCACTGGAATGTTCGTTGTCACTTCCGTTCACTTCACCTGTAGGGGTCACAGGCACTTACCGAGCAGGGGGAGTATTGTGAGCACGATCCACAGGGGAGACATGTCTGCGCGAGCGTCGCGAAGGGACTGGCGTGCGCGAGCGCCGGCCGCGGCGGCGCCCTCGTGGAGGGGCGCTGAAAGCTCGCCGCCCGCCCGCCGCCCTCAGCTATTGAATCAAGCGCTGATTCTGTTACTCTGCAGCACAACTTTAAACTTATCTTATGAATGTTGCTAGTTGAAAAAATACATTATGATAATGGTATGTACATAGTAATTACGGATTATTTTCTATACAGTGGAAGTATGGATCAAATCGAACAGGGACATAAAGGCGGTCATTTCCAATGATTTTAAGCCATAAGTGCTGGTTCGATTCTTGATGGTTCAAAAGCTATGATTTTTTTTATAAAAAATCATAGCTTTTGAACCATAAATTCCCTGTCTGACTGAACGAAAACTATTTAAAAAAAAAACAACTGTACCGCTATCGGCTTTTTTTTATAACTGATTGTGGGATATAGTACCTCTTCTAAAATGGTACTTTCAGCTGAAAAAAATCTCACTTAGTCAGATAAATAAATCGTTTCTTACAAAGACTTCTGTTTGAATCTATACTCGATTTTGTAAAAATATTGATGAAAAAAAAATTACACTATCTAAAGTTAACCACATGTTGTAAAAACTTGCCCGTTTAATGCTAATTTTAACCATAATTTGTATGCTGTTAGAATTAACATTAAACGGGCAAGTTTTTACAATATGTGGTTAAGTTTGGATAGTGTCATTTTTTGTTTATCAGATTTTTTACAAAATCTTGTAAAGATTTTGTTAGACAGAAGTCTTTGTAGGAAACGATTTATTTATCTGACTAAATGAGAATTTTTTCAGCTGAAAGTACCATTTTAGAAGAGGTAAATTATCCCATAATCTATTTAAAAAAAAATTGCCGATAAAGGAACAGTTATTTTTTTATAATTTTTTTCGTTCGGTAAGACGGGCGATTTATGATTTTTTTTATAAAAAATCATAACTTTTGAACCTTTAAGAATCGAACCAGCACTTATCACTTATAATATAATGTTTGGAAATGACCGCCTCTATGTCCCTGTTCGATTTGATCCATACTTCCACGGACACCCTGTATAAAGTGCAACACAAGGCACCCCTTATTAACCGACTTCAAAAAAAACCGAAGGAGGTTCTCAATTCGACACGTATATTTGTTTTTTTTTTATATGTATGTACACCGATTACTCTGAGATGGCTGGACCGATTTGGATGATTCTTTTTTTAATCGATAGGGTATTTCTCCAAGTTGGTCCCCCTGTGATCAAAGTTGAGGTTTAATGAGAGAATCTATGAGGAATCGAAGGAACTCCTCAAATATTATAGGCACGCATATAGAAATTTTGATATTTTCTGACATGACTCAAGCAGTAACGTATTAAAAACATTATTTGGTGTAGTGGAACTGATGATGAAGACCACGGGTGACCACCAGAACTCTTCAATGATAAGTATTTCACGGGTGGCGATTAGATTTCTGCATAAGGTCGGGTAGCAAGTTATGGTCTTAAAAATTCAAGTGGTAAAATAGAACCGGTGATGAAGAACCAGGAGAAATCCTCAACGATTGACGTCCTTGCATCTTGGATAGCAACATTTTGAAAAGGGTGATGAGCAATTGGCATTATGCTATTGTTACTTGGTGTTGTTGATGTGTGTCGTTAAATCATATATGAAAATCAGTAAAAAAAGTTAAATATTTAAAAAAAAAAAAAAACGACTTCAAATACCCTTTGAAAAGTAAGAAATAATGCCCTTCGTAAGTAAATTACCTAGAAAAGTCAGATGTATTGTTGATTAAGTGATACATTAAATATATTGAAGTCGGTGGCAAGTAAGTTAGGTAATCCATCCCTCATACTGTATTCATTTACTTGACACCGATTTCGATGTATTTAATGTATCACTCCCTAATGGGGTGGGCAGAGCCACAAGACTACTTGTGGCCACGTTCGATTTATTAGTCCTAAGATGGTATGATGAACCGATGAATGTCTCACTTAATCAACAATATATCTGACTTTTCTAGGTAATTTACTTACGAAGGGCATTATTTCTTACTTTTCAAAGGGTTTCTGAAGTCGGTTTTTTTATTTGTTAATTTAGGAGTTATTTTGTTTTTTTCTCGTACACCTACGTAATTGTTTGTTTTGACGAGTATTTCCAAGTTTCAGGTTGATAAACTCATGGAATTCGTTTTTCTCATACTAAAGTCACCTTTTACCCCTTCCCGTTTTATTTCCGAAGGTTTCTATAGCATTCCTCCCTGAAGGAAATCTTATCCTATCCTACGTCCTGCTTGAACTTACTCTTAATAAAATTTCGAAAACCGCATTGAAATCCATCCAGTAGTTTTAAAGTTTATCGCGTACATACAACCCCCCCCCTCCCCCCGAGCATTTATACATTGTTATCTTCAATGACATTTTTATTTATTATTATATTATTATTAGACCTTTTCTTTTTACGATTTTATTATAAGTATAGTTGTATAGATAACCTTTGCAGTCCCACAGAAATGTATATTTCAGAATAGGGCAGCTGCACCACGACCTCTGGGGCTCTTCTTAGCTCATTACTCACACGTTAAATTGGCCTTCGTTACGTCACAAACACACGGACACCGATTACATTATTCAATGAACAATGTTATTTATAATGAATAAAAATTATAATAATTTAATTAGCATTGTATATTTGAGAAATATTTTTACAGGCTCCAAAAACGATAGTAGTACGTCGCACGTCTCAGTCTAAACGGGCGTAAGCGATATATTATATGAAATATGTATGTTAGTCTTTAAGGTCATATATTCCTTACGTTGTGGTCCTAAACTACTAACTACAATAAAATGGGCATTGAAATCAGACCGCCCAAGTTTTATCAATGTCAAGAAATAGCCGAATGTTTATTGATGTTTTTTAGGAGTATTTAGTAAATAGTGATTCTCAGTTGTAAATCAATCGATTGTCTTTTGAACAATGGTCTTCTTGGATGTAATATAATATTTTTGTGGGACGTTTAATTGTTTTCCACGTAAACACTTGCCTTTAATTTATGTGCGTTGGTCAGTTTGCTACTTACACCTTTACAATTACCTACTTAGTACAAAACAAAACGCACATTACACAACAATATGGTGAAACACAAGAACACCGCTAACCGGGCACAATGCTGTAATATGTCAATAACCATTCGGTAATAACATTTTGACAATTCTCGTAAACCCACTTCTGCGTAGGAGGCACCTACGCGGATTCCTTGCAACCTACCGTTTTGATCATCTTCTCTATCGTTTAGAAAAGTATCACAACTCAAAATTCAAGTTATTCCATTTGAAATCATAACGCTGTGAGATTAAAATTCAAAATCATTAAACATTTTTTTAAGTTGCGTCGCTGTATTGGAACTAAGGAAGACTGCATTGTTCGTCTTACTCATTACCATTACAGAAAGATGAAATCAATTAAAGGTCTCAATAATAGACAAAAGAGTAATCAATTTGATGTCTATTCTTTGGATCCTAATGTACTAAATAGATAAATATATTTATTTCTTATTTATTTACTTATTGTCAATATCAAGAACGGTACACACAAATTACCTACACTTTTAAGGTTAGTAGGTAGGTAGTGTTTTTGGTACCAATTTTATTTTTAACTAGCTTCCGCCCGCGACTTCGTCCGCATGGAATTCGGTTGTAATTATACTCTCGACAGCTTTTGAGTTATTTGGGACAAAAATGACCCTATTTTCTATTCCAGAAGCTAAGTTCTAACTATATACGACGTTTCATGAAAATACTTTCAGCCATATGGAGCTAAGTTGTAACGAAAATACACAAACACACACACACAATAATTTATTTTAGAAACGGTTACCTACCTAATTGTTTGTTTTGAACTGCATATATACCAAGTTTCAAGTCGATAAACAAATGGAATCGGTTTTTCCAATACAAAGTTTAACACCCCAAGGCCCCCTAGTTTCATATTACCTTATGCCGCATACCTATTTTTCTATTTTGAAGAGTATTTATACCAAGTTTTAAGTTAATAAACTCATCCAAACAGTTTTTCGCATACTAACTTCCACCCCCTCTTTTACCCCCTTCCACTTTTATTTCCAAAAGTTTCTATAGCCTATGTCCTGCCTGAAGTGTTCCTGGATATATAATCGAAAACCGCATTGAAATCCATCCAGTAGTTGTGATTGCTCACCATCAGGTAACCCGCCTGCTCGTTTGCCCCCGTCTTACTATAAAAAAAAATGTATATAATAATTACCGATTACTTTCTATATAAAGTTCAACACCACAAGGCACCCCTTTTTTAGGAGTTTTTCGGTTTTCTCTCCTATGCCTACCTAATTGTTTGTTTTGAAGAGTATTTTCAAGTTTCACGTTGATAAACTCATGGAATTCGTTTTTCTCATACTAAAGTCACCTTTTACCCCCTTCCCGTTTTATTTTCGAAGGTTTCTATAGCATTCCTGCCTGGAGGAAGTCCTATCCTATCCTATCCTGCGTCCTGCTTGAAGTTACTCTTAATAAAATGTCAAAAACAGCATTGAAATCCATCCAGTAGTTTTAAAGTTTATCGCGCACATACAATCAGACAAACAGACAAACAGACGTGAAATTCAAAAACCATTGGGATTTGTTCTGCTGCTCATTCTGAAGCCTCCCATAGCATTTTTTCATTGTTATCTTCAATGTACAGACTTTTTCCACTTTACGATTTTATTATATGTATGTATAGATGTTCTGTACGAAGCTATTATATTTTTAGCAGTTGTATTCAGACATTTACATGTCGCTTAAAAAAATTCAATGTCATTGGATTTCATGAAACGTAATTCCATGGAAGATGGGCCGGGTGCTGGTATGGGATGCTACCTGCTCAGACACGCTGGCCCCTTCCCATCTACATGGAACCAACAACAGAGCTGGTGCGGCCGGTGAGGCGGCTGAAAAAGCTAAACTAGGCAAATACAGGGGTCTAGGCCCCGAATATGATTTTGTCCCATTCGGTGTCGAGACCCTTGGTCCGTGGGGTCCTAGCGCTATAAGGCTTTTTAAGGAAATCGCAAAAAGGTTAGTCGACATCACAGGGGACCGAAGAGCTGGCAGCTACCTCGGACAAAGAATTAGTCTAGCTATTCAAAGGGGGAACGCTGCCAGTATCTTCGGAACCTTGCCTAAAGGGACTCCTTTTAACAATATATTTTAGTTATTACATTATATTTTTTAAGGTTTTTAGTTTTAGGTTAATTGTTCTAGTTTTTAATTTGTATTTTAAGTTTATTTACATTCAGGAGCTACACTGGTGAAACGTAATGTTGTCGTATAATTTCGGTTTATATGACTGATCTGCCACTGGCCAGAGACTAATGTCACCTGTACAGCCACGGGAAGACCTAGTGAAAAATAGTTCAAGAATATAAACGTTTTGTAATTATAATAAATTTGTGCCCATTAGGTTTATTTGTTGCACTTTTTATGTTAGTTTTAGTTATATGTAATTTTGTGGACAAAAGACTTACTGCTGAGTTTCTTGCGGCGTTTCTTCTCAGCACATGTCACCTTTCGAAGCGCTGGTAGATTCAGACATGTAAAAGAGCCCGTGTGGCCTACTTGCAAAATAAATATTTTCATTTTCATTTTCATTTTCATATGTGTTTATTTACACCCGAATAATTATTTATTTAAAATTTATAGCACAATACCAAATTAGTACAATTTAATTTCAATATTATTTTTACCCGACTGCGCGACTTTAAAAGGTGGTTATAGAGTTTAACATTCTATGAATGTATGTACCTTTGTATGTGACCAAAAATTGGATTGTTCTATTTTAGCTCCTGAACTGCACATCTAGCACGACCTGCCCGCGAGTCATTTGTCGCTCAGTGCATCCCTTACATATTTGACTAGTTAGACAGAGACGCACTGAGCGACAAACGACTCGCAGGCATGTCGTGCTAGTCCCCCTGATTGACCAATTTTAATAAATGGGATATCATATGATTCGTGGAGAACGTGCGATTGTTAGGTATATAGAATGGGCCATAATTTTTTGTAATTGTTCTGTACAACGAATGGCGGAAAATTATACATCATTTAGTTCTGCTCACGTTAGAGCGTTTCACGGGATAGCAGCGTTGGTTTTTGTGTTAAACACTTTTCAAAAACAACGATTTTTACGTTACTGTGCGATGCCTGATTAGGATTGAATACGAATTACGCCATATTTTAGCGTCAATTTAATCAAAGCTTGGGTCAAAACGTTCAAAGAAACTGGTTCAATAACGAATATTAAGCAAATACGTTACGTACCAGCAGAAGTGATGCGTACTCTCGCAAAAGTCGTTATAGTCGCAGAAATTGTCAACATCTTTTCCAAAAATTTCGTTGTGCAACCGGTTGCAGCAACAAAACGGAGCACATTTAGAACGCGGTTTCTTTTAAAGATTAAAATTTATTTAAATACCCAATAAAATGACATTTGTAATTTTGTCTGTATCATGATTCTAATTGTGCAAAAATTTATGGCTCACCCTATACTTAGACTATATAAGAATTCTAAGGGTGCGTCATACTAAGAGCAAAAATGCTCTTACTCACCAGGTTTTAGGTTTTACTTTACGTTTATAATTAAATATGAGAATGTGTCAAAATAAAGTATTGAAAAATGATTTAAGACGAGTTGTTTTCTATACATACCTATAATATGCACGTAGGATGTTATCTCGATAATAGCTGGTCCGTAACGAGTATGTAGTAAATCATCTTCATTAGCGGCACTTAGTCGGTTCCCATGGGGGCGGTTGCCCAACCCCGATGGTTCCGTGTTTTACGAGCGGGCTATTCTCATCTACCCGATCATGCCAGCGTATTTCACGCTAACGTCGTAGCGAGAAAAAGCGGCTTACTACTCTATAAATGTAATGAATGACTTTATACGTAAAAACAAGAGACAGATATTTTAAGCTTCATAATAATTAATCGTCCGATTAGGATGTGCGAAGTCGTTTTTATAACGACGTTTCACCATTTGTGTGTTGATCTTTGCTTTAACCTATAATATATGGAGGAGGAAACTCTTCACTTTTAAATATTTAAATGGACTCGTTGGTAAGTTCTGGATTTACTGGTTTAAATTATATTTTTTGAAAGCAATATTAACACTTTCGCGCGAGCATCCACTACAAGGGAATTAAGTGTTGGGACACACTATTTTTTCATACAAATAAGGGGAGACGTCAGTAGACGCTTGAGATTTTACTGAATAAATAAATCAGGGGACAATCTTTACACAAATCGATCTAGTCCCAAAGTAAGCTCTAAAGGCTTGTGTTATGAGTACTAGACGACGATATAAATACTTATATGGAGAAATAAATACTTAAATACAAAGGAAACATCCAAGACTCAGGAACAAACATTCGTGCTCATCACACAAATATTTGCCCTTACTGAGGATCGAACCCGGCACGCTTGCGTCGGAGGCAGGGTCACTACCAACTAGGCTACCCGCGTCGTCAGCTGAAGTATTTAATGGTATATAATGTGACACAAACGGCTTTTCACGTCGACGTTTATAAACTTTACGCCACACATAGGCAGTTTGTGTTCGTGGTCTAAGTAACAACGCCTAATCACTTCAACGTCCACGTGCCGTGTCTTAACGTTGTTAGTGTGTGTGAGGTCACTTGTTTATGTGTGAAACTATGTCCAAAGAGCCCTACAAAAAATCGGTTTGTTGTGACGCTATGATTTTGGTATTTTTGTATGTTGTGACGCAATGACGTCACTATACGGATTTAATACGAGCAAACGACGTTTATACACGTTGTAGGCATAAAATCATTTCTTGTATGGTCGTGTATAGACGTTGTGTCATAATACCGAAGGTGTTTTTGACGTCTAATGACGTAGCTTACCCGAACGTATTAAGAACACCGTCGAAACATCACAGATGAATTTCTTGCGGCATGTTTTCTTAGCAGGCACAATTTTCCAAAGTCTCGTAGAAACTGACTTATCGAATTTCCCTGTCTCGCCCAGACTCGCCCCAGAGCGCACGACCCGCGATAATCTGTCGCACGTTCTTTGGCACTTCACTATTGCAACGCTTTATTTTGCAAAACACTTTCCAAGCTTTTTGCAACGTTTATTATGTTATTTGTTAATTGTGGTAGTAATTACCTATTTCGAGTTTAAATGCGGAGGGTTTTCTCGCGTTTATGTTCGTCTGTTATTTAATTTTAAAGTTGTGTAATCTATATATAAACACGAATTACTGATACATGTATCAACGAATCCCAAATATATATGTATAACTTAGAAACGTGAAATTTCACACGTAGGTCTCCATTGGAGTGTGTAGGAGCGTACTATAATACTCGCTTTTACTAGAAATTTTCTCTGTGTGGAAATGTATTTTTAAAATATGACCAATTTCTGACTGACTTTCCAAATTTGTTTATATTTTCCCTCAAATAACGGACTGTCGTCGGGCACGTATGAACTTGCCGTTCTCCCCATGCCCCACCTTCTAGCCCCCGCTTCACCAAGATTGACTGATTGTCTTAAAAAAAACTCCATTCCAAATTTCATCAAAATCGGTTCAGGGTTCAGCCATAAATCGTGCAAATACATAAACAAAAAAAAAAAAAACAAATATACGCATCGAATTGAGAACATCCTCCTTCGGTTTTTTGAAGTCGGTTAAAAAGACATCAACGGCCTCTCATCGGGCTGAACGAACTCCCGTAAATCATTTTGCAGCCTCTATTTCACCATTGTACGGGTTGGTTTTCTTTGAAAAAGAAAAATCTATCAATCTCCATACAAAATTTTATCAAAATCGGTTCAGTGGTTTAGCCGTGAAAACGTTACAGATGTTCAGACAGACGGAGTTACATTCGCATTCATAATATTAGTAAGTCAGTCACTTCCTCCGTAAGTGAGTAAATATTGGGCACAAAATGAGAAGATTATCTAACACACTCGATACTGTATCGATTGACAAGTACAATCGAAAGTATGATCGAATCAGTTCCAAATGGTCCAATCAAAGCCCAACTTCAGTGAATTGGAACAATGTACCTCCATAATGATCATAATGCACGGGTCAAATTTCCTCCTCTTTTGTCCGTCATTCATCAACCATTCTATGGGCCTGCAATTTTTCTGCGGACTGCACTGAACTGACAAAGCTTTAATTTCATTGGTATAAGGTATTGTTTTGCTAGTATAAGAACTCTGACAGTTCATAGAAAAATTGGTAGATATATAGTCGCTGGCGCATCAATCAGACATAACGGGCTTTATGACGTTCTGTATAAGGTTCACACGCGTCTGAAATTACGTTCGTTCCTGCGGTCAGGCTTGCGGTAGAAATACACAATTTATAATACGTTTTAATTTTCAATGGAACCACAAAAAACGTAGAAAATAAAACGTGACGTCATGAAGTATAGACGGAATCTATGTTTTTTATACAACTTACATTTTTTACTAATTATGTAGATGTAGGTGCATTGTTACCATGAGTATTGTAAACAATTGAAAAGAAAGTATCGAGCACTTGACACGGCGGGGTTGCCATCGACATATCGCACGATTATTCATTGTGATTGACACTATTGTTAGTCTAGCAAAGCGTTGTCTGCAGAACTCGGCTAAGAACTGTTGCCATTGCGCCGCACACTTCTGTGAACTTTGAAATACATATTACTCATCTTTTACTGTCACATCTATGTAATCTGTGATAGTAGTACTTTTTTAATTTTTAGCGTTCCGTACCTCAAAAGGAAAAAAAGAACCCTTATAGGATCACTTGTTTGTCCGTCTGTGTGTCAAGACCTTTTTCTCAAGAACGCGTGAAAGTATCAAGTTGAAATTAATACCAAATACTCAAGTCTGCAATGTCCTTGAGCTGTGAACAAATCAACCTTGGAAGTCAAAGTAAGCAAAAGATACGGCCCTTTATGCCACATATTTTGATACTTTCAAGGGAATCAAGATCTATAGGGTACTTCCCGTTGACCTAGTATCATGAAATTTGAGAAGAAGCAGTGTCTTGCAGCACAAGTAAAGGAAAAAGTCCGAAATAAAAGTAAATAAGTAGTTAAATCACAAAAAAAATATTTTAACGGAACAACGTTTGCAATGTCGTATCACATTCGACGGTTGCACGGAGATAAGAGCTTGCGATAGTTTTTGTCTTATTTCATAGGCAGGTTGTAAATGATTACGCGGTAGGTAAAACCCATTTTTTTTTAGTTTTGGGGTTCCGTACTTTTGGTACTGTCTGTTTTCATTGGCAAGTATGGGGCCCTGGGCGCGCGAGTCATCAGATTCGCACTTGACCGGCTTTTTTATTACATAAATTAGTATATGGTCTTGCTAAATTATTTAATTGCAGACTTGCTCATATTATTGCGGATTGATTGTCTACTCGTGACTTTTTTTGAGTACAAATAATAATTTATGTTTTTTTTTTATAACAACATTCAACACAAACATAAATGCCCGTTGTGATAAATGTATCAGACTGACGGTGATGATGATGATTTTCAGCAGTAGTGACTGTTTTCCTACGTGTCTTCGATGCCCGAGGAAGTCACCCGGTTAACTGACGCGTTAGCAAAGTAGCCCTTGGTTGTCTAAGTAGATATATGTATCAGTGGCGAAGCATCAAATATTTCCTAAGGGAAGCCGGAGGAATTAGAACCGTACGTGCGAGTCTGACATTTAGTTGGAGTAACATGTACTTCAATGACAGCTAGCCGTAGCTCTCTAGCTTGGTAAAGCCGTCAGGAATCGACTTGTATGCACGCTTCGCCACTGATATGTATTTCAATTCAATTAGTAGTAGTATAATTAGGTACGTAGTAAGCATGTTTTCTCAGACTATGTAGTGATCAGAAAATGTACGAAGAAATGTAACATCAAATTTTAAAGTCTGATTTTTAATTAGATGAAGTAAACGGACAGTTGTTGAGCTCAAAATCTCTGTTTCTTTCGTACAAGCAGCAAAAATATGACGTATTTCTGAATTTAACTATGTTTCGTTCGGAGTTGAGACCTTCGTTTTGTGGGATCCTACGCCACTTCGAAATCTCAAAGAGGCGTAGTGCGTGCAGACTGGTGGAAGAAACTGGGGACCGCTGGTCTCAATTCCGAACGGAACGTATCAGTCAAATTAATTTATGCTAATACGAAAGAAGCGGAGTTTTGTTACTTAACAACTGTCAGTTTATTGCAGCTAATTAAAAATCCAAATTTAAGAAATTCCGAATTATATTTGTAAAATAATCTAGTAACGGGGGTCAGGTTATGAAACCATAATAAACGAGCCTCACAGACCTGTATTTTGCCGCCAGTACCAAGCAGGTTGGATGGCACAGAGCCAGTATGTTAAGCAAAGAACCGCTGCTGATGTCGCAACGAAGAAGCGCGCAGCATCTGACTAGCTCTACTTTTGTTCTAGGTCTATCGAATCATACTATCGTATTTAACCTTTCATATATTTAGTAAATTAATATAAAAACTGGTCAAGTACGCGCCGGACTCGTAACCCAAGGGTTCCGTACTATCATACTTTCATTCGACATTACTTGCCATGCTACTAGAATCATAAAACACAACATTTCCGGTATCCAGTATGACCATACGTTTGATAATAGCTGAATAAATTATCAATACATATAAAACAGTACCATGACTCACTTATAGACAACGCACAGAATAAACGGGTGGTCCTAGAAGTTTGAAATTTGGAGGAGATATTCCGCGAGAACACTAGAGGTGCACTACGGAGGGATTTTTTGAAATGCCATCCCTAAAGGGCTGAAAAGGGATAATACTTTATCACCTTTTTTGTATGGTAAATACCGCGGGCGAAGCTGTGACGGGTCCACTAGTAAATAAATAATAAAATATTTTAATTGTAAGATTCCAAAGTAGGTTGTATTTAGTTTTAAACATATATATTATAACTATAACAGTTAATTAGATTCTGCGGAACATAGAGGCGCGGGCTAGTAATCTGACTGGTTATCGCACTCCCCCGTACGAACCGTCTATGCTTTCATTTCACCGCCAGTTGCACTACTCTGCACCGTCAGCGGATATTACAAATAGCGCTCATTTGTTTAACTGAAGTAATACGTTCAACATAATTACGTGTGAAGCATCTAAATGCATTTTGTTCACTTTTTGTTATTTCTCTATTAGGCGGAAGATCGGTTAATTATGAGTACGTCTGAGTGTGGGAGTTATGATTATTTCCTTTATACCTAACTCGGATTTTCTCTTCGTTGTGAAGATCGTAAATAAGTAGGTAGGAGATCATTTTGAGACTTCGTGAGGTTTAAAGAAATGACAAGAAATGAAGGAAAGAAATCCAGCGGGTATCACGAACACGCACTATGACATGTAATACATACGTATTATTTGACAAACGTCATTTTAGATGTCTTCTGTCATATTTAAACTGCTCTCCAAATGCATATTTTCGATCGTGGAAATGTATCAAGTCAATATAAAATGTTTAATAATTATAGAAAATAAAATTGTCGATTGGCCGAATTCCGAAAGGCCCCTCAAATTGAGCTCTAATTAAAGTGACGTTTCAGTGACGTTTCTGTATAGGTTGACAACTAGTTGAAGGACATTTAACTACTTAATATCTAGTCAGGCCGTGTCTTATCCAACCTCGACATTGGCAGAATCATCAAGACATTGATGGGGCCATCAAAACCCTAAAAATCAATCAATCAATATCTAGTCAAATGCTTAAGTGGCGTTTCTGAATTCGGCCATAAGGCTCCTAGTCTTCGGGCGTTTACGGTATAGGTCTCGTCAGTATTCTAGTACGCCCTGAATACGAGGCGATTTGCTTAAACTTCGCTAAGTACAGGTAATACGGTTCAAAACAATTGGCGGAGTAACTGCAGAGCGTACTACGTTAAGTTTGACGTGGCCAAGAGTACGTGTATTGGCATATTTAACAAATTTAATTTCAAAACACTTTTTTTGTAAACTATTTGTTACCGCGGTTTATTATCTTATCGATAGTTATTTTATTAGCCCGTCTGAGATCACAACATCGAAATCTTGGGAGCCCTCCAAAAACTACTTCGCCGTAAGTAGCCGTTTATAAATTGAACTTTTATGAATAATAAAGATAAGAGTCATAAAGCAAGCGCATATTGCTATTTTTATTCTAACAAAGAAAATTTTCCTAAATACTCTTACAAAACTGGCATATAGGTAGTCAAATTTAGGAAGATGACGCACCCGTTGAAGTCTTTGATTCAAATGCCCCTCCTTGAAGCGCATTTCGGCACAGCGCAATTTACATACAAACCTACAATTATGAACATTTTGTTGTTTGGTACGTCTGATCTATACATAACGATTAGTTTATTTAACATTTTTTTTATGCACTCGTTTATTCAGAATAAGTTAAATCAACATTCTAACATTCGTGTCATAAGGAATCTTCGTACACTAGGTATAAACATTTCAAACGGAGGCGTTTGTTTCGTGTAGCATTTTGTTCCAATATGGTTCGATCAATGGGAATGAAGATAGTACACGCTGTAGTTTTTGTTTCTTATACTTCTATTTAATTACTACAGATATAGTGAATAATATGTTTCCATCGGTAAAACTCGGATCTCAATCGGAAGACGGGACCCGAAGTGTCAATTAATTATTGTATTCAATGAGTGACGTTTATATTCATTAATATGAAACTTTATTATTTATTGTCAAATGTCAAAATGAAAAATGACAACATGGTATGATGGATAATGGCCCCCAATTCTCGGTGCATTCGAGATACTGTCGATTGCGAGATTAAACGTCAGATTCATACAGTTGTGTCAAATGACTGTATGCACTGACGTTTAATCTCGATTGTGAAGTTATCTCGAATATACCGAGAATTGGGGGCCTGCTGAAACTAAAAGAGAGAGCACGTTAATACGAACTTTTCCGATAAAACACGATGGAAACTAATTATGCACTACATCTGTAACGCTCTACATGCGGATAAATGTCAAAATTTTCAAACAGTAAAGTATGGTATCAAAGTTCCAAATTTTCGGGTACAGAATTGATAATTCTGTCTGAGCCTAATTATGTGTATGACTATAATAAAAAAAAAATTTTTTTTGAGGGTTTAATTGTTCTGAATTTATTTATCCTTATGAGACCTATCTACGGTCGACGAAGTTCAGGCCCTCAATTATTGCGTCCATAGAGAGAGATAATGTCAAAATAACTATACATTTGACAAGGGTTATCTCTACTCGAATCCGTTCACTGATTATCTATTAGACAGTACTTTAAATCAGAACCTACGAAACTGATTCCGATTATACCTAATGTGCGTAATTCAAAAGTTCAGTTAGGTGAATTGCAATCAAACAAGAACATCTTGTAACTTTTTGCGTTGCAAGCAATAACAGTGCGTACAGTGGCGGAAGTTATTACTTCAATCAATCATTTTTTTGTTTCACCTTATGCAATGATTCATCGATGAAGTTATTTGATTCGATGACTAATGATCGACTTGTTCAGCTGAAGATTATTGGTAGGATTGTACAGGTTAAAGTGACTAGGTAAGAGTTCATTCATAAAGCATTATAAATTACTTTTCATCACACTTGCTCGGAAAGGGTGTTATTATACGCAGACGTATAGAGCAACTATAGCCGATTTAACTCCTCTATACGCGCCGCCGTCAGCGGGAGCTAGAAACCATACAAAATCCATAGCTCCCAAGGGCAGTTATGGATTTTGTATGGTTTAGAACTCCCACGGGCAGTTATGTATGCGCCAGGTCGGCCGGCGGGGGCGCGCGGCGCCGGCGCTGATCGCGACGTACAGTTTATTCTACCCACCTAATACCTAACCTAACCCATAACGGTGTACAATGGGAATAAAGTAAATATATATATTGTCTAATTTTTATTTAATTTCCTGGCAAATGTGATGAAAAACATTATGTGTATCACGGGCAGTAAGGGGATAACAAACTCGAGTCATTAAAAGCCCTTGCCTACGGCATCGGGCTTCTAACAGACTCTCGTTACCTTCTTTCGTTTCTTACGGCCCTAGATGCACAATGTACTATAATACATACTTACGTATGTGTGTGTAATATACAAATGTTGACATTAAAAGAAAAATGCTTACATATATATAGTGATAAAAACGTTTCATCACAAAACCAACATTCCGACACATTAAAACCGCGAGTTCATAACCAACGAAAAAACGCTTAATTTACTTAAATTGCAAAACTAACATCCACATGAGATAAAACTAGTTCCATGGAGTGTAAGTATGATAACGAATTGCAATTACAGCACAGACGAGTGTATTCCGCGTGTTGATGAAACTTGCGCGTGCGTTGAGTGCCGCAATTTATAGCGGGATGAACTGCTCTATAATGTGGTCGAATTAAAACATTTACTGCCATTTATTACTTTGTGACATAAAATAGTATGCGTGTGCGATGGTACAAATGTCTCGCTTAGATTGAGTTCGATATTTATGTTTCAAAGGCTCTTTTGTATTTATTTCTACGTATCTTTAATAAATATACTTATTCTTAGAATTTTGTTTTATTGTTAAACGCAACAAGCGTAGTATAGGTACCGAGTAAAATTTTATTAAAATTTAAAATAACATTTACATATTTTAGGACAAAACAGTATCTCGGTACTTCGGTTCAACAGCAATAATGCCGAACAATACTTACGCCATGTCGCAACGTGTCACATTTCGCTTGCGCACACATAAGATTCTACATATTGCATATTTTATATTGTAAACAGCCAACAGCGCCTCTATTCGGGAACGCTAAGTGATTCTGTAGCGACTCGTGAGCGAGATTTCTCATCCCACTCTTCCGCACGACGCGTAATGCGAAAGAGTGGGATGATAAATCTCGCTCACGAGTCTCTACAGAATCACTTAGCGTTCCCGAATAGAGGCGCAGTTTTGATTGACAACTGAAGATTTACTTCAAACAAATGATAAAATATTAGATAAATGAAATATCGTCTTAAAATAGGAGACCTTACAGATTGTTATGACACAATTCATTCCTATTAACTTCGTGTGACTTGAAGCACACCAATTTCTGGGCCAACCCAACTGCAACTGCAAAAGTAATGTAACTTTGAAACACAAACGACGTGCTAATCGCCCTGACGCCATAGCTTGAATGCAACGAGGATAAATTATCCGTCATGTCATCTGTCTCATACTAGTAGCGAAGAAATACACTGAGGGATAAAATGCAGATAACTTATCCTTGTGTCAATCGTGCTAGGGCTACTGACGGGCTAGGGCTACGGCTATGTTTGGCCGACAAACTGCCTCGTCTGTAGTCACCTTAAACTCTTACATGCCGAGATGATTGCGTACTTCGCATAGGCGATGCGTAGCCTCGTTGCGGTTGCCTCATATGTCATCGTGGGTCATCGCGGGCGGGTCATATTCGTACACTCTCCTTACGACAAAATAACACTGTGCGCTATGGAGATAAGCACCTGATGTAGTGCCGACACCATAGAAAGAGCTAGGGTAATCAAAACAGGCCGTCCCTGTGTTACAGTATTTTATCAACCACCAGAGGAAAATTTCATTTTGAGGAAGGTTAGCGTATCAGGGAGCCCAGTATCACTAGTAGACCGTCGTTCCATTTATTTCAGACATCAATGGCCTACACATAAACTACCTTACAGACAAATACATATAAAATAACGATAGTAAAGTCGGAACCCTATAGATTGTATAACAATAGTAGTTTATGCAACGGTTGCATAATGATAGGCCTTAAAACACTAGTGCGGTTTTATGAAACGAGCTTTTAGCGAGTTTCATAATAAGATCGCACGTGTGTTTTAAGGCCAAATTATGCAGAGTTGCATACATAACTTTATCTACACACATATTATAAATCCTCCATGATGGGTTCAGAAACAATATTTTCTGGCAACAAGTTATTTGTTGCAATCGTGGCTGCATATTTCCGATATCCGGCGCATTTTCACATCACACACACTCCGAGAAGACTACTTACTATTCATATTTTCAACTAAAATGTAAATTACAAACAACTTTTTCTATTCAATTCAACATAATTCTACTTTCGTTCAGCAAAACGTCAACAGCATAATGGCGGCCGTCCGTCAAGACCATTTTTTTTTTAAATCATAGACAAATGGATGAAGTCTCTATTCTCACGTCACTCGAGATCAAATATTGTGCAGTTTATATTAAAAAAACATACTGAATTGACGTTTCGTATCAATAACTGTTTTAATATCTATGGATACTAGAATAGAGACCCACTTGAGTTTGACAGCTGTTCCAAATTTAATTTCATTTCTTTACTAAAAACGATAAAGAAGTCATGTTATTTCTTCATCGCAGCACTGGTTTTTCCTAATTGGTTGTCAAAATGGTGGTCATTTCCTACGGTTTTTGATTAACCAATGGAGGTTTTATGATATGGGTGTAGATAAATATATTTATTTTACCAAAGCGCTACCTACGTAGGATCCCATGCATGACTTCAAATACTTATAATGGAATACCAGAATAGTATTTAATCACAAAAAAAAAAACGGAGGATGTATAATCGTTTTATGTTTTATGTTCTCTGCAACTGCTGGATATAAATTGCTCAGTTTATTTCCTAGTTGGTTTGGAAAATTATGTTGACCCTCAAACTTCAAATTTTATCAAACAGTAATTGCCACTTTTGTGTATCATTATTTTACAACATTTAGTAGGCACTAAAGAATATCGCTTCTTTATTTTCTGTTTAATGATTGTTTCGCAACCATCTGAAGCTTCATTACATTGATTGAAGAAGAGAATTGAAGAGCGCTTGACTAATTGATTTTTATTATTATAAATGGCCCTGCTGACTGTATTGCGCCTTCAACAAACGTCAAGAGATGGTTGACACGGCTCTCGCTGATGCAATGTTTAGATATTTCGGTAGATAAGTCTAATGTGGACTGATAGCAAAGTTGGGTGCAACCTCGTACTACTTTTGTTCTTATTAGGTGACCAGAACACAAGTCTATTCGGAACCCGACCTAAAAGGGCTTGTAAACGGGCCAAGTTTTATGGAAATTTATTGCTGCAATTTTGGCTATTCCCAAAAAGGTTACATATTACATCACTACTTACTGGGAGCAAAAATATTCAGCGTTAACTTTTGGGGATAACCCGTATTGCAGCAATACATTGCCAAATAATTGCTAGTTTAAATGCACCTTAAAAACAGAAATAAGAAAGTGTAAGGGACCAAGGACCTATACGAGCAAATGTCATAGTGTCTGCGCCTCAATTGAATGGCTTAGGGTTCATTACTTAATATGAAGTCGGTTTTTAACCGTAGTAAATATATATATCTGTCTAACGGCATTATATAGCCTTTAATAGAAGTAGGTAATCAATTTAGATGTTTCTTTATTTTAATAATTATTATTATGACTCTGAGAGGTTTTATACATCTCTAAGTCACTTAACTTGTCCAGATGCGGAGACTATAGGTACATCTCCCTTATTAGCTATTTATTATAATTAATCATTAATTTGTACCCATTAGGTTTGTTTGCTGCCCTTTTTATGTGTTAGTTTTAGTTAAAACTCTTATGTAAAAGTTGGAAAAAAAAATACTTACTGCTGATTTTCTTGCGGCTTCTCTTGTCAGCAGATGTCACCTTTCGTAGCGCTGGTAGCTTCAGACATGTGAAAGAGCACAAGTGGCCTACTTGCAAAATAAATATTTTCATTTTCATTTTAACACTGCCTGATATTTAGATTGTAACATGTAATGTCGATTCCCTTAATCCAAGTAAAATCCTAACTATATAACACAGTTAGATCAATAATCTAGCAACATCACCAACCCTTGATTCTGACATTAATTTTAAAGTAGTTTCGAATATCCGTATTGATAACCTATATTTAATTTACACAAAATGCATATGAAACAGGGTCTTACGGTCCGTTATTAGGGTAGTATAATTATTATATGATAACATAACGTAAGTTCGCAGCAGTGTTAGCGCCGTTGCTATTGTGTGTGTTTAGTACCGGCGTAATCACCGACCTCGCGGTGACCTTTCGGGATGCGCATTCCGATCAAAGATTTCCCAAGCTCATCCATTGTTTGAAGTTCCGATATAAAAATATTTTTGTGCTTCTCTCATCTCGTCATAAATAAAGTTCCCTACAAATAGATCCGTTGAAGCAGCATGTTTGAGCAAGTATCACGTAAGCGACTGAAGGGATTTTGATGATATCTTAACAAGTAAATTGAGTACAGTCTTAGGTGTCATCAAATATTTGTGCCAATGCACTGACCAAACATGTATGAAAAATGGGACCCTATTACGAAGACTCCGTTGTTTGTCCGTCCGTCCGTCTGTTCGTCTGTCCGTCTATCCGTCTAGCCGTCTGTCCGCCTGTCCGTATGTCCGTCTGTCCCTCTGTCCGTAGGTCCGTCTGTCCGTCTGTCTGTGTGTCTGTCTGTCTGTCTGTCACCAGAATGTATCTCATGAACCGTGATAGTTAGACAGTTGAAATTTTCACAGATGATGTATTTCTGTTGCCACTATAACAACAAATAATAAAAAACAGAATAAAATAAATATTTAAGGGGGCTCCCATACAACAAGCGTGATTTTTTTGCTCGTTTTGCTCGATGTTGATAACGGCAACAGGTAGACGCTTGAGATATACACAGAATATTTAATTATATATTCACTTTAAAAATAAATAATTAAATTAAAATAAAACAAATATTTAAGGAGACTCCCATACAACAAACGTGATTGTTTTTGCTTGATTATAGATAATGGAAGGGAACCCTTCGTGCGCGAGTCCGACTCGCACTTGCCCGGTTTTTTTTATTTAATGACAACTGTTAACGCGTACCCTGTCGCCAAAGTCTATTAACGCTATCCTATATGCGGTCATGGGATCATTCGGGTTTCTTTGACTCACATAACCTGAGTGGGAACATTATGAACAAATAATTTCTGAATACATAATTACATACCTATTGAGGTTTAAATTTCATTGAGTGTTTTGATAGTAGGTGTGGTAAACTGAATATTCAATGCAAACTATGCAACTAAACACTGACTCATCAGGAAATATTTTAAATTGTAAAGTTTGTGCAATTAGGTTTTGCTTTCTTTTTTAAGAATTTTCCAAAGACCTGTCTACCGCGGGCATGGCTAGTCACTCGTATATTTATAATATTTATTTCATTATAAACAAGCAAATAAACAGCAACTAAATAACTAAATAAAGAAAAGAATGCATTGACTTGAGTCGACACTTTTACATTTTATCTTTAAATTGTATTCTTAAAGTACCATTAGACTTTCATTTGAAACCAAGGCGACACTAAATATTATTAATTATAAGTTTGTGAAGTTTGTGCAATACATCTTAGCCTAGACAGTTAAAAGTATTCCCACACTGGACTAATTATACCGCGGTAGTTAAATGAAACATTAATCATGAGCTGCGTACAGCGAATCGGTACATCCGGCCGATAAGGCGGGCTGTGCAATATCCAGCAGCGACAAGCAAAAGCATACACATCGTGTTTTAAAACCAATACTTAGAACCTATTCTTTACTTATCTACATAATAAAATAGTAGTGGAAAAAGTCTGTTCATTAAAGATAACAGTGAAAAAATGCTAGGGGGGGGGGGGGGGCGTCAGAATGAGCAACATAACACATCTCAATGGCTTTTGAATTTCATGTCTGTTTGTCCGGCTGAATGTGCGCAATCAAATTTTAAACTATTGGATGGATTCCAATGCGGTTTTTAAAGTTATATTAAAAATACGAAAGAGGTGGTTGAAGTTAGTATAGGAAAAAAGTGGCAAATTTCCTTAAACTCTTGAAATTATGTATTTAAACTCTTGAGATTTTCCCAAATAGAAAAAAAAAACATTGCAACGCATGTCGGGCACACCTAATTCTAAATCAATGTTATAGATATCATGGCACTGCAATGTGTTAACTTTGTTAAAAATAAAAAAAAGATATTTAAATAGGAAAATATGTAGGGTTAATAAACGATATCATACTTTTAGGTCTCTATCAACTCGAATATCGTGTAGATACTAATACAAACGGAAAAAGCAACAATAGAAATATATTTTGCAATCAAATTTTTTGGGACAAAAGTTAAAAATGTATGGAACAAAGGTGATTAAAATTATTTCCACTGTTTTACAAATTATATATCACAGAGAGTATACAGGCATACTGGTAATATATTTTTATAACTTGCCGTTACAACGCCAAACAAATTGTCGCCGGTCAGCGTACAGCCCGCTTTATGGGAGCTCTGTCCAAGCAAGGTTCCGCCTGCATTAGTTTAAACCGTTCTCCGCTATTGTCGGCAAGGATGCTCACAAATTATTTGTAGTCATTTAGCCACCATAGTAATTTGACCGAAAAACAAAGCACGTTACGTACAAGGTTGATCTAATGAGTTATTGTTAATTGAGCTACTTCTAACCGAGCAAACATAAATGTTTTCGATTCAACTGAGGGCCTAACATGAATGATACACATTACTTGAAAGCTCCTATTTAATACTAATTAATGTGGATTAAATGTCAATCATGTTATTAACGCTATTATTGTGTCGTTTATATTGAAACCCTTCATCTTTTCATATTCCCTTTAATGCATAAACTTCTTTTAATTGACGATTTTAACCAATATCTTGTAAATGTGTCTGTAACTAAAAGTGACGATGTCAAGCAGTTTTATTATTAGTTCAGAGTGCTTTGCTTGAGTGTGCCTTTGTTGTGTGTGGTACTGCAGAGCCATAATCTAACTCCGGCCTGCGGGCTACCACACCGAACACGGCGCTGTACGTATCGCGCCTACGCCATTCCGCCACATGCAACGACGTGATGGATTACGTTCGTCAGAAGTCTGGCTACACCCTGAGGGTATTCCGACTGCCATCGTGTCACTATGTGCACTTCAGCTCGTTTGTGGTGCGCGTGCCGCGGTCGCTGCTGGAGACCGTAGCGTGTCCAGAGTTCTGGCCGAAGGGTATCGTCCGGCGCTTCCGGGGCAGCTTGCCGGTCCAGAATACGGCGCTAGCAATGATGAAGCAAACGAGCCACGCTTTTGCGTCACCAACATAATGTTAATTTTAAGTTATGTTTTAATATGTTAGTCTGTAAGGTATTTATGTATGGGCCACTAGATGCCTGAAATAAATGATGATTATTATTATAAACTGCGTCTGTACTATTTATTATATCCTCAACTCTCACTGTGATAGCCCATATCACATTGGAGGTAAGTAATATTAATTCAAGTCACTAGTACAAAGCAAATCTGAATTTTAGTTGAGCAAGTGTGCCTCTTTCATACAAGATATAGCGTCGGCATCACAGGCCAGCATCACAAGCTCCTTAATGAATATTCAATGTTTTCATTATCAAACAAAATACTCAGTGTTTGTAAATGATCGAGCGTTATTTAATGCTTGTACACATTGTTCCGTGGCACCCGCCATTGTGGCCTTAGATTATGAAACCGAAAGGCATTTTATTTGATTATCTATTCATTTATTAACAATGCGCTTTGTGCAGCGCCGGCAAAAACTGCCAGCGTGCATTTCTGCATATACCTGCATTTGCCGGCCCGAATGCTCCCATGAGAATTGAGGAAGCTAAATATACTGAGATTAAACTAATGGCTCATTCAGAAACATACATTCGCTTTCATTATAGTAGCGTTATGAAGTTGTCTAAACATTTAAAATCACTTAACGTGTATGTGCAAAGTTTGATTTGATTATATAATTGATTTTCTTAACAAGATTTACCTATATTAATCTCTTAACTAGTAGGTATATTAGGTATATTAGATATCTCTGTCAAAGAAAAAAGTTTCATATTAATCATTTTGTTTAGTTTTTTATATCATTAGATTAGTGGGAACTTAGTTTTAGTCCTTCACAAAACAAAATTTAAAAAGAAAACTAGTTACATTGGATTTGTCAATAATTATACCTCAGAAGATCCCTCACTAGTCGTTTTAAATAGCTCCACAAGCCATGGTCGTGAAGATGGCCGCCCGATATCGCTTGCTTGTTTTTGCTCACGGTTTTATCGCGTGAACAAACGTGAACTACCGATGAATTGACGATTTAGACATGCTATTTGCGGGCAAAGGATATGGGGCGGCCATCTTCACGATCATTCACAGGCCTGTAATAAAGATCGCATTGTTTATTCTCGGGTGCTTATACGGTAGGCCGTCGTTAGTCCGAAGCGTGACGAGAGATGACAAGATGACCCCCTTCGTTTGCCCGTTCCAATCGAAGTTCCAAACACATTGAAACCTTCGTGGCGAACCACGTATCAATAAATATAAATAACGTATAAATTACGGTATTTATTGATAGTATTACAATGACGACATATTTCACATATTAATATTAAGAAGATTATTTATCATAACTTTTCAGGAGAGCGAGCAGAAAGTGTAAAATTTATACAGGGTTATTTGTAATTCGATGCAATCCTGTTACAAGGTCATAGGGGAGGTCATTTGCAATCATTTGAACCCCATAATGTATTATGCAAAAGTGAACCATTTTCGAGTTATTATACTTTTAAAGTTTTCTTTTTAAAGTCAGGTAACACCATCAAACATACATATATAAATAAAAAAAGTTATCATGTAAGTCACCTTTTTTCTTTTTATTTACGAACACGACAAAACAGTTATTTAATATCATCTGGTCTTATTTGGACAAAGAGCATTGCATCATCTGATAGCCCTTCCGAAGACGATAATATCAATAATTCGAAATCGGTAAAATGTTAGTCATGTTGTTTTTGTCAGCATCCCTTCAATTATCATGCAAACTTTTAATTTGCTGAAATAAGTTACAACTAATTAACAACAGTATAACAACGAAAAAACTAAGAAATATTGACCTTGTCATTTCGTAGAGGAGCTACGCTTAAACCGCTACGACGTCCGAAATAATTGCTTATAGTCCGAAACAAAAGAAGTGTAATTTGGTTCTCAAAGTTGACCCGTGCCGAATATGTTTGATACAATATGAGTATGTGTGGCCGTGAACCAGATGTTGTTCACGGTCCACGGTTCACGAGGCTCCGACGCTCCAGCGCGCGGGTAACTGAAGCAACCTGTTGAGGCATCTTTGATGATCTATTGTTATTTATTCATTAAGTACAAAGTGTTGAAACTCATCGACTGACTGGTGTCTATTTGTTTGTATCTTGCAAGCGTGTCGAAAGTTCAGCAAGATTATACGCAGCGAACTCTTATTGATGGCTTGCTCTGAATTATAATGTGACTAATAAATAACTATAACAGATCAAATCGTTGTCGGTGTTATAGGTTTGGAGGTAGTGAACGATCGAGGATGTGATACAGTTATTAAACTAATTGGGTACAGTATAATCAAGTATACAGTATTCTATCTTCATACAAACGGCCGAAACGACGCGCTTCGAAATCTCTGTAAACTTCGGTACACAACAGTCGCGAGTGCGCCGCGGTTGGGTACGTGCGTGGATAGTGTGAGATGTTCCCATTAATTTATTTACGTAAATTATGGCGCGAGAATTTTTGATGTTTTGATATTTTAAAAGTAAAATACATAAAATGCATTTTTTTGCTCCATACTGACTTACAGTCACTTTTGAAACAAGAATTATGAACCAATTAAAAATAAAACTTACAAGATTTTTAAGTAATATTTCACGAAAAGATACTACGACAATTTTATATAGCATTATCAAATACGTAACCCAAGAAAGACAATCGGCGGGCAGCCCTACTGCGTGTTTACATACCGAGCGGCCGTAGGTAATTATTTCGGGGACACTGCCGAGACAAAATACTGTTATTTTATTACACTGTGGTTCTATCTAGCCCATTCTTAAAATAAAAATATTAAAGTCTGGTAAATACACGGGTTAGGATAACGTTGCATTTAAAATCGAAATAGACTTATTAGGCTTTCTTTTCTTCTAGGCATCTAGAAAACGGTTTGCATCTCGCACGTTTTGTAACTTCGTCCTTGTCCATTAACCTTTTGACCGCCAAGCATGTCTGAGAAGTAACACGAATTTCAACTTTAAGTCAAGGTAATGAAGGACTTTTCCTGTATCCGCTGACGGCTGCAGCCGACTGGGGCGGTCAAGAGGTTAATGAATGTTGACGAAGATGTCAATTTCACCTACCTTCATAACTGAACATTAGAAGCCTGAAAAGTAGAAATGTAATTAGCGCAGCACTCAATTGCAGCCTTGCTGCAATATATTGTTCAGTATTATTCAAAAATTAAGTCCTTCATAAACACACAAGATTTCAAAATGAATCAAGATTTAACTAGGCGCGCATAATCATTGTCGTCTAAGATTTTCCCAGAACACGCATTGTTACAATGAATATGTGCTGCACTTGTGTAAAAAACTCATTTACTGTTTTGCAACAGTGTCACTGCACTACCCTGCATGAGGACAGACAACCGCAGCCTCCATAACGATTCATTAATCTTCGGTCACTTTAGTAATTGTGTTTACTTAACAAATACTCATGTACGATTATTATTTCTTCATGATTTTTGCGGTTGAATCGTAAAAACGAGATTTATTTGAGGATAAGTTGTAATAATGAGTGTCTTGTGCGAATATGTGATTGCATCTACCATAAACTGCGTAAACATTGCCTTATGTTTTAATAATATCCAATTGTTTATGCGTTACTTTGACGATGTTAATGATACTTCAAAATAATATCGAGGAATCCGTTTCATGGTCGCTTATTGTGCGGACTTTAGCAATTGATTTAACAAACAACAAATATGATGCGTTTCATAACCATGAAATGTTGAAAGGTCGATCTCTCCCTGGGGGTGCCAGGCACGACCGCGATGCACCCGATAGCAGCTGATAAGGAGCGTGGGAATCCGACCGGCGATCGCTCACTCCGGCGCACAGGCACAGCGGCTCTAAATCACATCCACCTCATTACTTAAGACTGCACTAAAGTGATGCTAGACGGTGGTGCGAGTGGATTTCGAAATCTACTATTTGTGATCTACCATAGACATCTTAAACTATTACGATTTGTCCACATACCTACCTATATTTATTGTTATATATTGTATATTTTGCATTACATTTGTAAGTGATTTGTCTACATGAGATTAAAATGTGCTAGCGGTAAAAGAGTCGGCAAACATTTACTTAAGTAAGGTGTAACTAACACCTAATGATGGTTACAATACTTGGAAACATTTTGTAATAGTTAATACGCGTGTTTACCTCTTGACCTAGTGGCTTGGATGTACTAAGTTAGAAGAATATGATGGTTGAGGATAACCTTTTTGAAGGCCATTTTTATTGCCAAAAGATTAAAAAACAATGTAAGGAAAGAAGATAAGCAGTAAATTTTAGTTAAATAAGATTTTTAAGAGTCTCATTTTTTTAACAAGTTTTTTTGGCCACTGCACTTTATTATTGCAATAATATCCTTGCCAACTTATGCAGTGCCATATTTCAGCCAATCCACGAGAACCGGAACGACATACGATGTCTACGAGCGCGCAGGTCAATTTATGATTGTTCGGACGAAATGAGGGATGAAATGAGCGATGTAATTTGTTAATAGAATACTTACCATAGCTGACTTCACAGAATAATAGCTGACCACATTGACCTTCCTTTTGTTTTTCACCGCATTCAGGTAAATGGCGAATTTTTACCTGTGCGCCTAATAACCAGATCCCAATCGGACTCGAAATGATATCCTTATGGACGACGTGAGTTCATCGCGGAACTGGGGTCGAGGTCGCGTGGCATGCGCTGGAGTGCTATCACAGTATCTTAATGTGTTCCTTATTTCAATTAAATTGTACGAAATATAATTGCAGTTACGTTTAAAGTGTTTGTGGTGGGTGAACGTACAGGCATTCCAATAAAATATTGAAAAAAGAAAATACGCCTGAGCAGTGCTTGGGTCTGCGAAAGGTGGGAAGGATGTCACTGGACAGCTGTTGGTCAGTTCATTCTGATTAGTAGTTATAAAAAACTTGTTGTAAAAAAAACAAAATTTAACGCACTTGTCTAAAACAAAATCAGCTTAGATTTATTTGAATTATTACATACACCATGTTTTCGTATGACATGATAATAGCCTATAACACGCGTAACACTAATACGAAGCCAACGAAACCCCATTTGTTAAAATACTCGTAGGTATAATGAGTATTTTAGTAGCAACAACAGAACAGATGAGCGTATTAACACATACAAACTAACAAATATACATAGACTGCAAAAATCACATAATCCTGTTTTTACTGTAGTCGGATCATAAAACAAAACATTGCGACATTGCTGCCATTTGATGAAAAATCGTTTTTGATCTTGGCCAGGGCCGATTTTCGTCAACCAATTATCATTACTGGTGAATCTACAACTTTTGGTTTCTTATTGTTAAAACTTAAAATAATCCTTTCCTGTTATACCTATTCCTGGTTCGTCATACCATCTTAGGACTAATTAATCGAACGTGGCCACAAGTAGTCTTGTGGCTCTGCCCACCCCATTAGGGATTTCGGGCGTGATGCTATGTATGTATGTATGTATGTTATATTAAATAAATCCTGTTTGTTAGTTTCGGTTGTAATTTACCCATATCTTCTCTCACTTAGGTACCTACGGCAAATTATGATGAACCGCAATTTAATTATGGCATTTCCGCTTAAAATAAATCTCTTATATTGCAATACTTGCCTTGACGTGAAATATTTTTTTCCTTAATATTAGTAGTAATATTATTGTACTAAGGTAGGGTAATACAAATTGAGATACATCTAAGCATCTGAGTGCGCCGGCGAGGACTGACAGCGATCTCACTTTCTTTCCGGGCTCTATTCTTAAAGCTTTCCCACAATTAACGTGCTTTGATTGGTCGAGATAATAATTCCGATTCTATGCATAATCCTGTTACGGTTAGCACATATTACGGGAATTACGTGTAGTGTGACATAACTTTATAATTGGCAACTGAGTCGCGTTTAACGTGTGAAATAAAATGATGAAATAAAAATAAAGGCTTCTCAGAGTGCCCCTGGTCAGTGCAGCAGTCTGCATAACACATGCATAAAAAATAAATAATTTTATAATAATACTAATTAATATTTTTATTGAACACATTTGGTACAGCCAATTTGAACTCACTGTGTCCCAAGCTAGGTAAACCTGTGTTTGGAAAGTTTTTTCTCTTTGTTTCCAGTACAATACATTGTATCGGAATTGGTAAATCTATAATTGGCCATTTTAAAAAAGAGGCGTCAAGTGGTATCTGCCTAACAATTTAAATATGTATTTATTTGACAACATAAGAACTTCTGCGTCTACCGAGCGCTCCAATCGTAACCGAACAATGCCCAATTTGTCAATGAACAATGTATTGACGCACGCAAATGTCCGCCGAATGTTCGTGTCGCTTGCGCCACGCGTGGCGCTCGTCGATTATTTAACCGAGACAATGTCTGCTCGCACGCCGCTGCAGCTTCTCACGGCTGCCGAAGGTCGTGGATAGCTCAGCTCTTGCAACATGATTTAAATTATTTGATTTCATAACATTTGTACCCCGAGGCGTGCTTAACGACTGGAGGAATCATCCGATAATTTTTCGCAAACTTAGAAGCGATCAGATGTAATTATGTAATTAATGTTATTCCAATTGAGATCTTTACTACTGGGTGTTCTAAGGTACGATTTAGCCGTATAATTATTGCCAGCGGCGAGTTATCTAACCTGTTGGCTTGTTTTGTAGATCTTCTATACAGCATAAACGCTTACTCATAATAACTTGTAATCTACAGCCAGCCAAAATTTACAAAAGCATTGTACCTATGCCCTTGATATTAAAGTATAACTTACATACATATTTTTATCTTGTGCACTTTTACACTGAAATATACACAGTATTAAGAAATGGAGCTAAAAGCCTTCTTTAACCGAATAACTTCATATGCATGTGTTTATTTTTGTCTCGTATTCCTTCAATTAATTGTTACTTCAAATCCCTGCCCCAGTTTCAGCACAGTTCTTTTTACCTCGTGACGTTCATATGACACAGCCGTGGTTGTTGCACCGCAAACGTGACGATGGGCCACGGGCGCCGACGAACAACACCACGTTAATGCCTCATCAACCGCTAACAATCCACCATTACCTTATTATGATTTAACAATCTCATGGAGGTCGAGCTTGAAAGCGACGCTTGTAATAAGCGGTAGTGTGAATCATTTCAAATGAATAATGTACGTTATAAAGGGTAATCCAGTGTACATCTCATAATGAGAGGTAGGTACTGTTCCAAATTATTGTCCCAAGCGAACCTACGTAGTTTGGCTAATCCGCATAGTTTTTTTTTTTTATTGACTTTGAACGGGACTTAAATTAACGGAACGTATTGCAACGGCCGTGGTCACGTGGAGACGACATGTAAATATTTAATTACGTGTTTAAATTGCGAAAGTTTAAAACAATCTAAACGGGACAGATACACATAGAGGTCATAATACAATATTTTCACTCAAGAATACAAACTGAGCCTATATATAAATGACACTTGAAAGTTTCCTAAAGACAATAAAAGCTGAAAGGAGAGAAGCCTTTCTAGCCTACAACCCAAGATCTCGAACTATTTTAAATTCATCTTTAATCATATCGAGTTCTGCGGTTACTGAAACAACCTATGCACTTTCAGCTGTAGTCATTGCATGGCACACCGATGAGATAAACATTATCAAGATCATTTTATACGACGTAGAGCTTCATACTTAGTAGCCATAGCTCACATCACATCATGCTCATTATCTCATTCATATGGGATGGTCAAAGATTAGTATCTCTTGCACAAACAGGCTTGTTAGTGTAACTTATTCCACGTTATTTATTAAGCAGTGAGATTTTCGATTGCTTCACCACCGTCATGATCATATGATGCGTAATATTAGCCTGAGAGTTAGCAACGTGCGCGAGTTTAAGGTGGATAAAGTAGTATTTATCTCATTAAATCGTTTTTTTAATTAATTTTATACAAAAGCTATATCGACGCTAGCACTGCCATAATTTTGTGTTTAATAACCTTACTTATTACACTGATTGGTTATTTTAATATGAATTACGAATGAATTATAAAATCATTTAATAACAACGACCTAGTCAGAAAACGTAAGGCAGTATTAAATCTAGACAGAGGTTATGCGCTCTACGATTAAAAGGACTGTGAATCAAAAGCAGAAATCACCCTTTTCATACGAAAGGCGATAAAGATTTCCACCACTTAAATGTTAATCGATTTTGACCAATTTTTTATAGGTTGTAAGTCAGAAGAAAACCTAGGCCTATACGTTTTTTGAAATTTGATTAAAGATCAAGAAAGTCAAATAATGCCTTAATTAGTATTGTATGAGAATACTGAAAACACAATAAAACTGAATTTATTGATTAAAGTGAAAAATCAAAACGTATAGATCTGGATATTGTTTTGACTGACAACCTATCAAAAATTGGTCAACATCGGTTAACATTTTTAAGGGGTGGAAATCGTTATCGCCTTTTGAATGACAAGCCCTAGGATCACACTTCTCTTAATCTACTAGTACCCGAGTCAGGTACAAATTTCGTCCATCATTTACTTCCGTATAATCCACCACTTTATAGTCAGCTGACTTTTTTCTTTCAAGATATTGGGTTAGTTATAAACTGAAAAAATTTCAATCAGGGGGACAGATTGCAATAAATTTTCACTCGAAATGAATAATTATAAGAGAAACCTAAAGATGATTTTCAAATACCTATTCAATGATACCCCACTTAACATAGTTCGTCTACTTGCATTATTTCTTTTTCACAATATGGTGTCTGGTTGTCGCCATATTGGATTTTGATTATTATCATGTCTTTAGTGTCACTCGCAAGATTAAGACAAATGGACTGACGTAAGCAACATCAAAATCAGCGCTCGCGTTTGATCTCTAGAGCGCCACAAAGGAACAAACATACATAGGCTGATAAACACATTACCCTCTTTTGCGTTGCGCAGCCGGGCAAAAACAATGTTTCTACTTGCGTTTGAGGTTACCGCTGCTCAACCCACCCAAGGAACCGCAGCTGACGTTGACGAGGCTTCATGATAAAACTATTTGAAGTATTTTAAGAGTTACGCCCGGGAGGGATGGTAATGACAATCTGTTGCTGGCTCGCGGGCCATAACGTTATAATTTATTTCTTGAAATTCGAACATGTTGTGACAGTTTCCCTAAACATCTATACCTACCTACGTGCATGAAATAAATATGTAAAAATGACGTGTGTGTACATTCAAGAATTTTTTCAAAAGAATGATACAGAGGGTAGACTACTAAATACTCGAAAACTTAATACAATCCAACAATCAATTATGTCGAATAAGTTCTGGGTTGAGTTGGACATAAAAAAAAAAAACAAAAAGGTGATAAGTATATCTGACCTTTTGAACGCCACGGCTAACGGCGAAAAAGTGGGCCACGAGCGCTCGACGACGGCTGTAGCCGACGCAAATGCACGGAAAAGCGGCATATCGTGGTGGCACGGAGTCGGAGCCGACTGGGGTGTCCAAAAGGTTAAAGCATCTTCAAAGTGCCAATTGAAAAAAAAACGTGTGTAATTTAAGCCTCGTCGGGATTACGCACCTTGAGTTGTAACCATTTCCTTCCCTTATTAATTTCCTCTTTATAGTATTGTTACATATGAACTCCGGTGAGTTATTAGTTACGTTACCTGGCTTAAACGAGTTGATTACTTCCCTACGTTCTAACATAAGTATTCAAGGTTCCCATAAAAATCATGCCGCAGTGATAGCCTTGTGTCAGACACGAGCCTTATAAAACGAGGGTTATGTGTTAAAATCCTGGCGTTCGTGATTTTCGGATATTAACCATTCTGTGTAGGAAAACATTGCGAGGAGATCTGTCAATGTGAAGTCCCCAATCCGCACTGGGCTCGCGCGGGGACAAGTGCGTTATCCCTTTCATGATGAAAGGAGGTCTTAGCCTAACAGTGAGGCGTATAAAAATACGCAAGGACATATATTATATTGAGATTTATGACAAAAATAAATACAAGCAAGAAGGTATAATTCTCAGTCTGGTGGTATTTCAAGCGGCCTGCAACCAATTTCACGAAGCTACAACTAACAATTTTAGAAGCAAAAACAGGCAACACCGATGAAATGTAATGAAAATGAATGAAATGAAATGAATGAAAATGAATGAAATATTTATTTTGCAAGTAGGCCACATGGGCTCTTTTACTTGTCTGAAGCTACCAGCGCTTCGAAAGGTGACATTCGCTGAGAATAAAGGCCGCAAGAAACTCAGCAGTATGTCATTTTTTTCCAACTTTTACATTAGTTTTAACTAAAACTAACCCATGAAAAGGGCAGCCAACAATCCTTATGGGTAAAAACTAATTATAATAAATAACTAATAAGGGAGATGTAAAGTCTCCGCGTCTGGACAAGTTAAGTGACTTAGAGCTGTATAAAGCCTCTAAGGGTCATAATAAGAATAATTAAAATAAAGAATTAATGAAACATCTAAAGTAACTACCTAATCTAGGTTAAATGGAGATGTAGACAGTCTCCACGGTCAAGTATAAAAAAGGAGATGGAAGGTCTAGATCAATTATAAAAAAGGAGATGACACATCACATACATCTGCCTTGCAGTGTTGCCAGTTTTTGACTGTGAAACTGTGCCTATATATATAGTATAGTTTGTAGCTTCGTGAAACGGGCCACTGCTGGGTTCAAACATTATGGCGCTGTGAAGGCAGTCGTTTATAAGAGCAGATCTGTTCAGGATGACAATGAATTGACAGATTGTTCGTATCTGATCTATTATGCGGCGGTTGACCTGCGACCGGCGCATGGGCAGATCGCCGCGCTTTCACCCGCGGTATATCACGAACCCTCCCGGGCGCTTCCGCGTGCACTAGACCATCTTGCCATCTTGGGCCTGTACTTTGAAAAACGAAGCACTTCTATTACTATCCCTCTTGCTCGCGAGGCATACGATATTCGCAAGAAAGAGCCATCCGAAGGTCGAATTTTGTGCTTCGAAGTAGACCTTGTAGCTACTTTCATATCTAATAACAGATTATAAGAAATTATGGAATGTCGGCTTAATTAGCACTCGTAACTCCAGGTTTGTAAAATCAAGTTGATTCCTATGTTAAGTTTGAGTTTGGCTTCACTTGTTAAGAGCTAGCATAAATGACGATAGCCCATTCTACCTAATCATTGTAAAAACTAATAAAATATAAGTTGATATTTGGATTATTTAAAAAAAATTGGCATCACGAAAGAAGCTACAAAATTACTGCAATTTGCTAAGTAGTTATTTAGTGTTTTTTTTTTGAGTTTCGAGATATAGATTTCATCCTGCAGAAACTGACAAAGTAGTATTTGAAAAGCGCATTTCCTAACTATGCATGTTGATGTGCCAAAAGGGCTGCGGCGACACGCGTTGAACTTTCTACAAGATTCCTCTCGCTTACGACAATGAACTGCCATTTTACGGAAGACTTAAGTAGGTACTGTCAGTAGGTGCCGACTAAATGGCAAAGTGCCCTATGATATATAAATTCCATGGATAGGTTAACTAGGTGCTGGTGATGGTGGTGGTGGTGGTGTAGGTGGTGTAGGTACACTGTTATTCTTTCCATAGATACCATTTATGTGACTACGAAACGTGTGTAATTTTTAGTTTTGGGTTTACTTGCTAGTGCCTCTGTGGTGTGATTCTCTTGCATATTGACATTTCTCTTGACATGCGCAACGGCTGATCAGTGGATAACGAAACTATTAATTTAGACCGTCAGCACAAAGGCATCAATAAAAACAGTACCGTGACTCAATTATAGACAACGCACAGCCTAAACAGGAGGTCCTAGAGTTTTGAAATTTGGAAGAGACATTCCTCGAGTACCTACCCTAGAGGTGCACTAAGGAGGGATTTTTTGTGATAAAGTTTGTATGGAAAATACCGCGAGCGAAGCTGTGGTGGATCCACTAGTTCAGTATACATTTGAACATAAAACATGCTAGCATCATTTCGTTTTATAGATACACCATTTTATTTTCTTGGTCATTATCTTTCCTATCACAATTGTCACGCGTTTGTATGCATAATTATCTAGACGTTGCAATGCACTAACATTTGTCTCTAGATGTCGACGGCCATGTTATTAACGTTGGTATTTACAAATCTAGCGAAGTTCCGACCTTCCCTCACGACCCGACCCGCACTGAGGTCACTCTCACTGCACTCGCAACTGCTTCTGCATATCGAATAAGTTCGCTAAGCGAAGGCGATCATTAAAAAATGTAGTTCATGCAATCATTAATATTTCAAAGTCTACAATTTGGTTTTAAAATAAATGCATGAGAATAATGGCGCAATAAAAAATCTACTTTATTAAGTTCATGTTTAATAACGACAGATGTTAAATGAGAATGCGTTTAAGTTCTAATTGAAGAAAAACATCATGTCCTATTAATGCCTCTATACACTTAAGTATACCTACTTACTTGTGGCGATAGCTCTTTAATGGCTCGAAGGACTTAGCTAAGATGGTATGTAAGTATATAAAGATTTTATTATTGATCAAACAAAACAATTTGTAAACCATGAGAAAACATTGAAATAATCTAATCTAACTTGCAATTTGAGGTCAATAGGTGGAAGATGGGTATCTCTTTCAAATGTCAAATAAGTTCTATGTGAAATTAATGTAGGTAATGCGTTCAATTTAGGCAATGGCGAAATCGTCATAGCTCGTTCGTGTTCCTACCTCCAATTGAGGCCATCATTTTTATTAGGCATTGCGACGCAGCAATACGAATGTATTTTACGGCATTATAAAAGTTCAAGTAACAAATGTCGCGGTACCCAAGAATAGTACATTGTGCATCTAGGGCCGTAAGAAGGGGATAACGAACGAGAGTCTGTTAGAAGCCCGACGCCGATAGGCGAGGGCTTTTATGAGTCGAGTTTGTTATCCCCTTACTGCCCGTGATACACACAATGTTTTTCATCACATTTGCGAGGAAATGAAATAAAAATTAGACAAATTAAAAGTATATATATTAATTTTATTTCCATTTTACATCGTGAATTACCATCAGGTGGGTGTTCATAAACTGAGCGTACGTTGCGATCAGCGCGGGGCAGCTCCGCCGGCTTGCGGTCGCGCGCCCCGCCGGCTGCGGCTCCCGAGCAGCTCCGCCGACCTGGCGCACTTAACTGCCCGCGGGAGTTCGAAACCATACAAAATCCATAACTCCCTAGGGTAGGGAGTTATGGATTTTGTATAGTTTATAACTCCCGCTGACGGCGGGGCCCGTAGAGGAGTTAAATCGGCTATAGTTGCTCTATACGCTTGCGTATAATAACACCCTTTCCGAGCAAGTGTGATGAAAAAATGTTAATTCCCTGTGCTTTATGTACAAAAAAATGATATGAATACTTATATAGGATAAAAACATAATATTACGTATATGTGGTCTGTCTGGTCATGCGACATAAGTCCGTCAATTTCAAAGGTTGGCGCAGACAAACTCGCAGGCACAGCTTGTAAAGAATAATAAAGATCTTAGAAAATATATTGGATACAACATTTCAGCAAAGTGAAGTTTCGATTGAACAAACATTTCAATTCCATGCTTCACTCTTTTTTATTCACTTTCACGGACGTGGAAGAACGTCGCGCGACTTGTGTTTATAAAGTAAAGACAGTGATTTGGAGAACACAATCGTCAATTCTGTAATAAAAAGATAGCTCTTTGATTGTATTTTGCTAGTTTGAAGTAGAATACTTCTTTGTTTTTGTTGGCGCCGGTGACACGCACACGGGTTGCACGCCACTTCCCACTTCCGTTGCCGACCGCGTAATGCTCTAATTTATATAATCTGAGTGCAACGTGTATAATATGCGTCCAGGAAAGCAGATAATTTCTTATCAATTATATTGTTCAAATAATTAACTGTTGTGTGCACAATGCGCTCTTTCTTGGAACGTCTTGAATATTTATTGGTTGTTGGAAACACCCTAGTTTCCGATTTTTCCGATTCGACTCAGGAGCCCTGTCCTTGCGTGGCGCTTCATACAAACGTAGATCACTTTTGGTTTAGATGTTTTTAGCCGGATCGCATTGAAACATTGCAAAAATATAGGTTGATATACGGCAAATCGAGGTATCCTACTTTGCGTGATTGAGAATTGTTTGAAAAATTCTCAATCACGCATAACATAGAAAAATAGGATAAAAACAGGTTTGCATGAAAATTTAAATCATTGATATCTTACTGTTACTGGCCGTAACTCCGGCGGATGGATCCCAGTAGTAAGGTAAGTAGGTCGGTACTTAGGTCAGTAATCATTTTGGCCCACCGGTCTAAATGCATACAAAACAGATGTGTCCAAACCAGGATCCCAATTCTCGGTTCATGTGAGATGCAGTCACATGTGAAATTAATTTCAGATCTATACAGCGCCTCTATTCGGGAACGCTAAGTGATGTTGTGTGAGCGAGATTTCTCATCCCACTCTTCCGCACGACGCGTAACGCGTAAGAGCGAGATGCGAGTCTCGCTCGCGGGTCACTTCAGTATTACTTAGACGTTTCCGAATAGACGGCCCAGCGGCCCTAACATGCAAGACACAAGTTAAACCCGTTTATCTCTATGACTATTTTCGTCGGCACTAGTGTGAGAGAGACGCACTTAGAGATAAAACGGTTTCACTTATCCTTGTGTCTTGCATGTTAGAACCGCAGTTGTGTCAAACAACTGTGTGCACTGACATTTAATCTCACATTTTGTCTCATGCAACGAGAGTTGGGGTCCAGTCCCATTTCTGCTTATATTAGTCGTGACACCGACGATTCCGGTTTTGAAGCGCAGTTTAGTCATAGTATAAAGAGAAGGAAGTAGGGAATCTTCATACAAGCGCACCGCGCGCGGCGCAAGTAGGCTAAGTATGCCGGTAGCGCGGCCAGGGTCAGTTAGCGGCCACTTGGCCGGCAACGTCTCTTAAAATTAAGATAATAGAATTAATACGGCCAATAATAATAAAAAATTTGTGGTATGCGATTCTTAAGTAGCCGTGTGATAACAATACACCAAATTTAAAACGGAAGAGTTTACTCAAACCTGGGAATTAGCCGTTCAGTTTTGGCTTTTAGTCAGTGGTGTGAGAACGTGCAAAAATCTAGAAGAAAAATAACGACGCGGCGCTCGGCGTAAAATTAACTGTGGTCATTCTTATTTATTAATCATGAACGTTAGATGTTGATGAGGTCTAATAAAGACTACTAAACGTTCTTTTATGGTTTTTTATATGATTTATGTTTTGTTTTTCCTATAAACGCAGTGGCCGGCTTACCGGGATGCTTCTTTTCATTTATTCTAGTATGCGGCCACGTGGCCGTTGACTGACATGATCATGTGAATATTGTTTTTAAATTGGTAGTTAAAGTATATTAATTAGGGGTTGCAATATTTTAGATATGTTGTTATTAAGTGATAAATAATGTATGGTTTAGTTTGCGGCCACTTTTTTTTTGATAAAATCTTGTTAAATTGAACTTCAAAATTGTATACAAATGTGTGTCCGGAAACCGACACTCAGTAAAGGAGCGGTGTGCCAGTTTCTCGGCCAGGGTTAATTAGTTTTTATCTATTTCATATGAACGTTACATATCAATGAATAAGTCTAATATTCAATTTTAAATGTCAGTTTATGATTTTTTTTCATGTTTTGTACTTTATTTTCCTATAAATCCAGTGGCCGGTTAGCGGTTTACATTTTATTCATTTATTCTAGTTGGCGGCCACGCGGCCGTTAATAGAAATCAGCTAGCGATTTTTAGGGTTCCGTAGCCAAATGGCAAAAAACGGAACCCTTATGGATTCGTCATGTCTGTCTGTTTGTCTGTCTGTCCGTCCGTATGTCACAGCCACTTTTTTCTGAAACTATTAGAACTATGCTGTTGAAACTTGGTAAGTAGATAGATGTATTCTGTGAACCGCATTAAGATTTTCATACAAAAATAGATAAAAAAACCAATTAGTTTTGGGGGTTCCCCATACTTAGAACTGAAACTCAATTTTTTTTTTATCAAACCCATACGTGTGGTGTATCTATGGATAGGTCTTCATATTATTATTTTTAAACTGAATAGTTTGCGCGAGCGACACTTCCAAAGTGGTAAAATATGTCCCCCCCCTGTAACTTCTAAAATAAGAGAATGATAAAACTAAGAAAAATATATGATGTACATTACCATGTAAACTTCCACCAAAAATTAGTTTGAACGAGATCTAGTAAGTATGTAGTTTTTTTAATACGTCATAAATTACGGAACCCTTGATGGGCGAGTCCAACTCGCACTTGGCCGCTTTTTTTTTCTTAACGTTAATTTACAGGTTAACTGGTTTTACACTACTCTAATCGGTAATTTACCGATTTATTTTATCGAATATTTTGCAAAAACCGGAGTGGCCGCCAACCGGCATTACCGTGGCCGTTAACTGACAAATGTGGCCACTAACCGGCATTTTGACTACTTTTTTACTTTTCTTGGATTTAATTAGTTGTCACATGCAAGATAACAAGGTACCATTATATTTTCTCGAAAAGACTATATTCTTAACATATTTATGCAAACAACAACTATTTTGCCCATAAAGAACACATATTTTCAAGGGTCTGAAGTAGGCAACTCAGCTAAGTGGCCGTTGTCCGGCATAATGACCCTATACTTAAACACGACCACGACCCGTTTCCCCTTACAACGCTCATTTAAGCGGGTCGAGATTTGTTTAAGTGTGCGTGCGGCCACATTCGGCGACGCATAGATACTTTGGCGCACACATACAAGCCGCGCGCGGTGCGCTTGTATGAGGATACCCTACTTCCTTCTCTTTATACTATGGTTTGGTGTTTGTGATACGATCAGTATGGACTACCTAATCTCAGTATAAATTTTATACCAATTGATAAAATTAGCAATAGAGCTACAAACCACATACAATTATTGCTCAAGCCGAAAAAAGTGTAACTGCGATACCAAAAAATGTTGCAAACAAGGCGACCGGTTAATTACTACCTGTGCAAACGAATAAACTCAACCACCGAATAACAGCTTTAATAAACCGATACGTTGCCACAACATAAAGTCTAGCTAATAACATGTTGGAAGCAATAGGCTAAACTCGCCACGAACCAGTGATTCCCACACTTACCGCTGCGAGACGAGCACGTTCTTACTTCTTTCGTAATGATTGTCCGATTGATTCGCCGGTGTGAATTATTGATAGATATTAATGAACGTGTACTAGATATCCGATTTGATGCATGCGGCTGCCTGATAGACTTAGAGTTTATGTAACCAGAATCCGACATTTTGCCTTATAATTTGTGGAATTCATTTTGGTACTCGTATCGGACCTATACATTAACTACGTACGTATATAACGCCTGACTCTCGCAAAAAATTGCCTTCATAATCTATACATATAAAACAGTACCGTGAGTCACTTATAGACAACACAAAGCCTAAACGGGTCGTCTTAGAGGTTTGAAATTTGGAGGAGACATTCCTCGAGTACTCTAGAGGTGCACTAGGGATTTTTCGAAATTCCATCCCTAAAGGGATGAAAAGGGGTGACAAAGTTTGTATGGACAATACCGCGGGCGAAGCTGTGGCGTGTCCACTTGTCTTTCATAAATGTGAAAGTTTGTGTGTGTGTTTGTGTGCGCGCAGTGCACGTGTGCCTGATTGTATGTTAGTTACCACTCAGCTCCGTAACGGCTGAACAGATTTTCATGAACTAGGTTCTGGGTGAAGAATTTGAAGGTTCCCGGGAATATGACTGTAACCAAATTCCACGTGAAAGAATTCGTGCGCGGAAGTTAATGTTATAATCAGACTAAAACTTTCGTGAGATATTACTAAGACTAGAAATAAGCACGGCTTTACTCACGATTTATTGTCAGAAATAGTCAGTAGTTGTAGAAGGACTCCATATGAGTCCGAAACATGTCGGACTATTTCTGACAATAAATCGTGAGTAAAGCCGTACTTATTTCTAGTCTTTGAAGCTAATGTTGTTATATTTCTTTAGATCTTGTACCGTTTTCTGCCGTTCAGTCGCTATATGTAGTATGGGTACGTACATATATATATATACGATATATGGTAAGGTGATAGTAAATGTAGTTTGCCATATAAAGGACATATCAGTATCTATACATATAGTCAAGAAAGAACATGCATAGGTACAGGTTATGGTAGCATTTTCCGGTTGCATTAGTTTAATGGTGATTTCGGCACGCGACGATCTCTATTCGTGCACGCGTGACAAGCGAGGTTCCTCGCTCGTTGCTCAATATACTGGCATAGCTGCACAGGCGATGCTCCGACTGCACCAACCGCTACCTAGGTGAGACATCGATCACCATACCAGCATAACATAAAACTCAAATTTTCTCTCATTACGTAAGATTGAGCACACGAAACCTCCGTAACAAATTGATAACGTGCCCTATCCAAAGCAACAAGTTTAAATTGCGTTTTCACAAATATAAATGCCGCCGGATACGAAACAATGGATCCCAATGATACACGTCTATCTATCAAATCAATCAGAGTCACAATAGAATTGCTCCGGAGCTTTCACCGCCTTCGTCACCTATGAACACCATTTGTCTAAGATTTTGATCCCATCAATTACCGATGTTCGGCACCGCATTGTGATCACTTAGCTGTCGACATCACGCGAGATGTGCCGTCATGCGATATACCGTCTTCACATCATGTAAAAACCCTTAACCGTCCATCAACTCGTAATGTACCTATTCAATTCAAATTCATTACAGAATTGTTAGGTCGGGAGTCATTATGACCTTTATAGGAACACGGAACGGAGCTACATAACCTATCGAACTAACAACTCCGGTACTTCAGTGCTTTTCATTGATTGCTAAAGAAGACACCATCGTGTACTATTTAATAATGAATATGATAATTAAGGTTAAATACCAAAGATACAATGTGAAAGGTCGTATTGCGTACGCTGATTAAATTACGGACATTTGTAAGTCAAACATGTATATACTGAATTAATGGCTGAATAAATAAATAAATAAACTAAAGGCCCGGTCACATGGCGGGCGTGGCAGGAGCGTGACGCAACCGCAGCGGGAAGCCACCTGTTGTCCTAATTATTGGAAGTCGCAACAGACGTCACAAATATCAAGCCACGCTGCGGTCCAGCCAAGCCGAGACGCGCCAAGCAAAAACAACTAAGCTAGGACTCAGCATGACGCGCTAGTGTTGCAAATGAGGGGTTGTAATTACAGACGTCAGATTGCGCGCGCAACGCAAGCGTGGCTTGACAGGAGCGGAGCCGAAAGTCTGCGGTCGCGGTTCGTGCACCGTCTTTACTCCCACAAGATGACTTGACGTGTTCCAGGCCCCCAATTCTCGGTGCATTCGAGATAATGTCGATTGCGAGATTAAACGTCAGATTCATACAGTTGTGTCAAACGACTGTATGCACTGACGTTTAATCTCGATTGTGAGATTATCTCGAATGCACCGAGAATTGGGGTCCAGGTGGTGTGATTCTCTATTATTTACAGCGCTAGGTAACCAACGAGCGACCCTTTTAATTTAAACTACAAAGCCATTAGGTCTAAATGAACTGTGTGCCTAGTCGCTGATGCCGCGCTGAACACGTTATAGAATCACACCCTAGGTGAAGTTTGCGCTGCGCTCACGCGAAGCTGCGGTCGCGCCGCTATTCCGCCGCGCCCGTGATGCGACCGGGCCTTAGGACGCTACGTCGTTTTATAAATGTTTTTTCTTTTTTCATGCCTTTAAATATCTCGCTAATTTTTTGATTTTTGTTATTTTATTCTTATAATTATTATTAAGCTCTTACCTAGCTAGGAATATTATAAAGTCAAAGTAGGTAGAGTAACCATCGATCGGTGCATACTCTGTTTGCAGTCAGTTTTACCATGCGTGACGACTGCTTGAGTGATAAAAATTATTGTCACAAATATTTTAATACTTAATTTCTTGTTTCGATCTTGCCACTAACAGTCAAGTATTTAAGTAGGTATATTGAGTAGACGCACTATAGATAGATGCACTATTGTTTTATCAACCAATAACATCAAAAAATAATATTACACCCATTACTATACTACACTTTTGAAGATATTCACTATAGTTTGTATCGAAAAATATTTCGACGAATTTTCCCACAATGATAACAAGTTCCGCATACCGACTAGTTGGCATTTGGTTGACCTCTGCAGGCTACATCTGCCTTTATGGAATAAATAGCATTTATAAGATGACACAACACCTTACTTGATAGATTCACTTAGGTATACGGTGCTCAATGATTCCGTGCGCACAAAACTTTAAGTGTGATCTCATTTATATAAAAGGCAGGTAAACGTAAGCAAATATACCACATTAGGGACAAGGTCAATATTCGTGCTAAATGCCTGCGGTCGTTCTGTTATATTGTTCTGAATTTTCGCTTCGCAGTTCGTCCCGTGCTTAATTGTAAAGGTCAGCGAACAAGCATCATGCGACAAAGCAGATTGTTCTGGCCTCTAGAATTCCCTAGACTATGAGAACCAAAACCGTCAAACCTCGAGGAAGGACGTTTCTAACCTCCGTTTACGTATTTAAATACATATTTAACGACTAACCATTCACTTGGGACTTAAACAATCATAAACTAACACAAAGAATTGGGACGTTTCAATGTACGATTAGCGTCTTTTATACATACGTAGTAAATATAGAATAGAATAGAATAGAATAGAAAATATTTATTTCGCTAAATGTAGATGTTTTACATTTTGTGAACTTAAATCTAACAATTTGTGTGATCTAAATAAAAGTTACATGTTGCTGCGAAAATGGTATCCACTCAGCTGTGTGTCGTACCACCTATTGGTGGAATACGACGCTGGTTTTCAGTGGACCCATGGACTGGTTTAGCTAGGCATCATACATTGCGTTCGCTTCAACATCAAACGTAAAAATATATAACAAAGTACGTTGCAATAAGTGCTTATAATAATTTATATTTATATTAATGCTACTGTATCTCTAAGTAGTAGATTATTTATTTAGACAAACATATCTCGAAAACTTGGTGTTGGCGCAAATAGGTGTGTAGAAACTTAGAAACAAATTCTGATAGGTCGGTTTGGTTTCTGGCTACTTACTTACGTATTCGCGACGTCAAGGACTTTAAGCGACGAGCTGTTACCCTCGGCACATCCTTTCACGACCTACGTTGGAGTACTGGGAGTACATATTTTATACGCTGTGAACAAAACTATATGTTAACAGTTAACCTATAAAGCAATTTTCATTTGAGGGCATTATTATAAGTAACTGGTAAGCTACCTAATTAATTAATACTTTTGTAGCGATAATTAAGCATTCGGTAGGTCCATACCGTTTTTTAAAAGTCAAAAGAGTTTCTCAAAGCTTAAATTTCTAATAATGCTACTAGTGTTTTGTTTAATTTTCTATTGTAATTAAAACGAAACACTGGTATTATTAGACTAGTAGGTATGTTTTGAGAAACGGGCCCCTGCAGTTGAGGTAGCAGTGTGCATTTAGCCAATCATAATTGATCACGAACAATAAGGTTATTTAATTTAATTTATCCACTTTACCGTCGAGGCCCGGCCATATTGCGGGCGCGACCGATGCGCTACGGTCGCACCAAGCCAAACCGAGCGCGGCGCGCGCGTTGTTTGTGTGACGTCTGTCTGTGACGATGTCCAACAAAAGATCACAGATTATGGTCTAAGATCCCAGGACCGCCAGACGTCACTTATTTTCTGATGAAAAAAGAAGTGTAAGATTGAGTAGTTTTTAAAGCATCTGTTAGGCAATACTGCCGAAGGGAAGTGTCTGGGAGTATTGATGACTGATTTGTAACGATATTGTGTAACATATAACGTAAAATCAGCCATCAGAAAATAAGTGAGGTGAGCAGCGTTTTTACGTACCTTGATGACCTGATAGCTAGAAAATGGCCGTCTGGCTAAGCTAGCAGGTAGGCGTACAATCATAGTACATACTAAAACTACTCAATCTTACACTTTTTAATCATCAGAAAATAAGTGACGTCTGACGAACTACCTGCGCTGCGATAGCGCCGCGCTTCTGCGCTCCCGCAACCGTGACCGCATGACCGGGCCTTCAATTAAAATCTCAAAGTTTCTTGCGGGCCTCTCATGACACAAGGATAAATATTATCCTTCAGTGCATCTCTCTCATACTAGTATCGAAAAAACGCATGGACTGAGAGATAACACAGGTAACTTGTTATTGTCATTAATCCTAGGGTAGGTCATCATCGTCAATTCGGAACTACTTATTAATTAAACGTGCGACTACAATACAAAGGCTATTATTAAAGAAATATATGTATCCAGTCGTTGGGTACGTGTAGCTAATTGTCTTAAAAACATGATGAAACCTTGAATAGCGCATAGCACAATCTCTCGATAGGCAGGTAATTCACCTGCAGTATTGAATGACTCGCAACAGTTGCTGCGTATCTGACAGGCTAAATCTTGTACTTATTACCACCCAGGCCCATTCTTATAATTTCATCGATTTGTTACTCATTTTTATTAAGGCCCTACATCGCCAAGAAACTCATATTTCATAAGGCACAGTGATTAGATTACGAGGGGCAGTCCATAAATTTTTTGTCAAACAGAAAATAAAGGAAATATTTAAAAAGTTTATTTACAATTTTTCAAAGTATTCTACTGCGACATCTATGCACATGTGCATTCGACTGAACCAGTTTTCAAAATAGGTAAAAAACTGTTCTCGTGGAAGGTCTAAAAAAAGTTGCCTAAATTCGTTTACTGCTCCGTCCGCCGCCGCATCGTCCCCGCATCGATTTCTTTAAGGTGGGGATTTAAAAAAAAACACCCAGAGCCAGGTGAGGGCTGTAGGAAGGATGTGGTAGCAGCTGCACACCTGGTTTTTTTTAAAACTCCATGGTTCTGGCTGGTGTGAGCAGGAGCGTTGTCTTGGTGGAAAATGATACCCCGCTTTCCACTCCTTGGACGACTGCTGCTCAACTCCACAAAGGCTTGCGGTGTAAAAACTTCGCTATACCATTGGGCATTCATAACTGTTCCAATAGGACCTAGGTTTTATAGTGTACAGTCGATTCATCATTCATAAGACAAGTGTCTTATTCGGTGAACAAGTTTCTAACCTCAAAATGCACCTTTGTTGGCTAAAACAGCAATTTCCTTGCAAATGAAGTAACCGGAGATAATATTTGAGCCGTCACTTTGCCAATTTTTAGTCTAGGATTGCTTATTTAGGATATAATAGGTGTTACACATGGACATTTTGAGGTTAGAAACTTGTTTCCCAAAAAAGACAAGTATGGATGAATGGACTTTAGATAAAATAGCCCCAAAAAACATGATGTTGTAAGTCATTAAGTGCACATGTCGCGTCTATAGGTCAACGGATGCATACCTAGTATATGTACGCACATATATGGATAGTCCTTGTGGTGAGTCGAGTGCGGGCCGGTGACACAGTGGTCTAATTACCCGCGACTCGATATGGCGGAAGGCACACTTGATTCCGTGCACTGTGGCGTCTGCGCACCGCTTGCGACACGCATGTTTTACCACACTAGTAGTAGCTTCAGGAGGATAGAGGTTTCCTCCTAACACTCTCCAGGCTTAGTATGTTTCATTGTCAAGGGCAAGGGCGTAGTAATGGGAGGGGCAAATAAGCGAGGCCCTCCTCAGAACCCTTCTGGCCCACCTCAGAATTAGAACGGAGCAGTTAATTAAAAATAGGTACATCTACTATTATATTGTCTTTTTGGCTCCCTCCCTCCAAGGAAATACCATTGCTATGCTCTTGTTGATTGCGTATTTATTTAGATGTTGGTGATGCTCACATGATCACATCAGCATAATAAAATAAAGGCAGCAGTAAGCGCGCGCAGGGTACCTACCAGGCGCGGTCCGAAGGGGGGGGGGGTCACATGGGACATAATCCCCCCCAAAATCGTACACATCAAATTGAAAGATCTTCTAAAAATTCACAAAATAAAAAAGTCCAGTCTAAAAGTAAAGTCTAATTTACTCCACATAGGTACCCAATATTATTATTAGTGACCCCTCCAAAATTTCAAGCTGCGAAGGCGCCTGGTACCCGTGACTTTACGTATTATATCTGAGGACTGTTTAAAAATTTAATAAAAGTCAAAAATATCTATGCGGGAAAAGTGGTCGATCATTTTACTGTCAATTTTATTGTCAAGGGCGTAAGAGCGCTCAGATCATGTATATTTTAAGACCTCGGCTGTACATTATAGAAATGTTTCTCATTTAAAATAATACGTAACCTAACGACTACGTGCCAATAAGGGCGTTTTAATACCGCTTGTGTGATAGTAGGCCGGTAGTTCTTCGTGTTACCTCACAGAGGTATAGACGTAAGTCAAAAGGTTACCAATATTAGAACCGGTACGCTATCTCCTGTCCTTAATGTGGTAGGTAAGGTTTTGAACTAATATATACTTATACCGGTATTACTTAGCTAATTGTATCTACTCGCATGGTAATCGTGTACATTATAGTTAGGGAGCTGTGTGAGTGCCATTTTGGTATATGATTTGTTCATCTTTCATATGTTATGTTTTTAGTGAAAGCGAATCCTGCTAAAAGGTCCAATTTGAAATAAAACAGTGCCAGCCAGCCAGCGACGTGTAGGTAAACTTCCAAAATGTACGAGTTCATAATGAAATTCTATTTTTTTTCGTTTTTTAGGGTTCCGTCTTAGCAATAGGGTCTAGTTTTTCCCATAGGGTTATGGGAAAAACTAGACCCTATTGCTAAGACTCCGCTGTCCGTCCGTCCGTCTGTCACCAGGCTGTATCTCATGAACCGTAACAGTTAGGCAGTTGAAATTTTCACAGATGACGTATTTCTGTTGCCGCTATATCAACAAATACTAAAAAATAGAATAAAATAAATATTTAAGGGTGCTCCCATACAACAAACGTGATTTTTTTGCTCGAGATTGATAATGGCAACAGGTAGGCGCTTGAAATATTTGCAGAATATTTAGGTATATATTAACTTTAAAAATAAATAATTAAATTAAATTAAAACAAATATTTAAGGGGGGCTCCCATACAACAGACATGATTTTTTTGCCATTTATATAGTAATGGTACCTACGGAACCCTTCGTGCGCGAGTCCGACTCGCACTTGGTCGGTTTTTTATTATAAGTACCTATACGTATTTTTTTTTATCCTACTAATAATATTATAAATGCGTAAGTTTGGATAGGTGTATGTTTTTTAGTCAATCATGTCAGAACGGCTGAACGGATCTGCATGAAATATGGCACTACCTATACACAATGTACTGATAGAACAGTATGTCGCGTGTCGGTTGCACGCTATTTCTATAAAAAAACGGTCACCCAGCGTTCGCGCCCCGCCGGCCCTGGCGCATATGCCCCACCGACAGCGGGAGTTATAAACCATACTAAATCCATAACTCCCGTGGGAGGTAAATCGGCTATAGCTGCTCTAAACGCCTGCGTATAATAACACCCCTTCCGAGCAAGTGTGATGATTATGATATTTATTATCAAATTAACTAAATCATGTACCGTTTATAAATATTAGAGCAATAATCATTCGGGAGATGATTGGAGTTGCTCAACGTGCAACGATCATAATGCATTAACACCTACTAAAGTTTGAACCCGTGTCATTAGTTCGTCAAATTATGACGGGTAGCGTGACCGCTGGCTTTTCAATAAATGGAGCACGATTGCTCGATTACGTCTGAACACACAGGCTTTCTCATTATAATATACATACCTCACCTTCGTCTGCCGGGATGTATTTTTAAAATACGACGAATTTTCATATTGACATTGACTGACGTTTTTTATATTTATTTCCCTCAAATTAAGGGCTCACATCGGGCAGGCACGAACTTGCCGTTAATTAATTTTCCAGCACTTTAGAGCTCGGTTGTCTTAAAAACCGGCCAAGTGCGAGTCAGACTCGCGCACGAAGGGTTCCATACCATTATCTATAAAAACAGCAAAAAAATCACGTTGGTTGTATGGGAGCCCCTTAAATATTTATTTTATTCTGTTTTTTAGTATTTGTTGTTATAGCGGCAACAGAAATACGTCATCTGTAAAAAATTCAACTGTCTAACTATCATGGTTAATGAAATACAGCCTGGTGACAGACGGACAGCGGAGCCTTAGTAATAGCGTCCCGTTTTGCGCTTTGGGTACGGAACCCCAAAAAGTAGCCCATGCTGTCCCCAGACCGAATATCATTAAAATCGATTCAACGGTTTCGCCATAAATCGCCCAGATCAATGAAAGGACATCAGCGGGCTCTCACCGGGCCGCGCAAACTTCGCGTTAATCAGTATTTTTCCCTTTGAGTAATTATGTATACTAGAGTGGACGCCTCAACTTGATTTTTTGTAAAGCCTGTTGAGGCCAAATGGCACAAACGCCTATAAGAAAACGATCACCGCCGGACGCGGCGCGCATGCCCGCTCCGTCAAGTGCTCGCTGTCGTCATTTGTTTTAAAACAATGCCGAGTAACGTGGGTTCGTTTTTTTTTTACGATTAGTTCACTAATTAGACGAATAGAGTAATAGGATCAGAGTAAGATTTACAGACAATTATCTGTTAAAAATACAAAACACAAATTTAATTACTTTTAATTTTTTATTTACAATATATTAATATTCTCTTTTTTTCACTTTATCAGTTCAGTCAGGCACTGTTCAAACATCTGGTTTTAGATTATAAGCGTAAAAAAATTAAATATGTAGACACTTTACAATACCGTCCAGACCTCACTTTTTGAAGGATGAAAAACCACTAAAACTATGAAAACTAATTGAGTTTGCAAATAAAGCGCCTTTGGCGATGAGATCATCTGCGCAATAATCTCAAATACAATATGGCTGAACTACCTAACCTAACGACTACCTAGAACAACGGAACAACGACTGTACAGCATTCTTACAGCACAGCTATAGCGGCTAAGTACAAAACTAGACATACAATTTATTAGAATTGTTAGATAAAATAAAAATATAGTGACTTAAGCCGAGTTCACACGAGATTCGATTTCACTTTTTGCAATATTGACACCGATAACACGTGCAGCAAACAGAATAATTTCAATAATTATGGGCAAATTGAACCATTGCATTTTCGCCGTGTGAACTAACTCGAACAACAATAACTATACCAACGAGCCTAAAACATAGAAAGAAATAAGACTTATTAGTCTACACATAATACATAGGTACACCTACCCACTTAAACAATTTTATACAATATTATCAAATCTACGGTATAAAGTGAGGTCTGTCATAAAAAAAAAGAATTAGGTATAAAAAACGATGTATGAAATTAATGATAGGTACTTTTTATTACATTGAACAATATAAAATTTTAACCGTACGCAGCTACAAAGGGCAGTTCTGTCACGGGCCAATAGCGTAGCTGGGTTTTATCGCAAAAATACAATCATTCGGACAAGTAGCGACTTAGGGCACTCGCAGAAGACTTTTTGTAGAAATGCAGTCGAGCGTTTCGTAGACGCGCGACTTCATCGCGGTAGCTGGCCGCTTGTCGCATTTGCAACGCGCGACAGAAGCGACGCGTCTCAGCGATAAAGTCGCGCTGTATCGATTCAGCACCGCTGCGGTATCGATGCAAACGTGCGGCTGTATCGGGCGACAGCGCGTAAGGGAGCATAGCTGGGCATCGTTAATAAAAAAAAATAACTTCGTTAAACGTTAAAGCGTTACATTACGGAAAAATTAACGGAAGTTAACGTTAATCGTTAATTGGTAACTCGTTATAGAAATTGCATTTTATATGTCGTTGCGTTAGGTATTTAGGGGCCGTCCATTAATCACGTGAGGCTTGAAAGGGGGGGGAGGGGTTTGACAAAAATCACGAAATGTCACAAGAGGGGAGGGGGAGTGTAGTTAGATATCACATGTATTTATTTTTTCTAAAATATTCTAAAAAATTTAAGATCTTTTGTAGATACTAAAAATACACGTGATGTTGGGTGGGGGGTGGGTAGTCTTAAACCTCACCATGTATCACCAAGGGGGAGGGGGGGTTAAAAAATGCTTAAAATAACATAACGTGATTAATGGACGGCCCCTTATACGAAATGTTGGTATTGTGCTATGAAAGTTTAGGCACGACATAAAACATTAGTAAAAATAGGGTATTGCATTAGAGTTTGTAATAAGAACTATTATTTAGAGATCAAATTCAAATCAAAAACTATCTGAAATAACCCGCGCATTGTTCTTTTGGCAAATAGTAGGTACTTAATTAACGTTTAATGGACTTTAATTGTGTTAACGGAAGTTAATGAGTCCGTTAACACCTTTTGAAGTTAACTTAAAAGTTAATCCGTTACTCGAAATGTTAACTTCATTAATTAACGACTAACGGATTAACGGCCATGTGCCCAGCTATGTAAGGGAATGGCGAAGGGTGGGCCGCGGTCTGTATCGATGCTGCATCGCGATAGTAGCGATGCCGAATCGTTTCTACGTTGACTATGGTACACGGGCAGCGACAGAATCGCGTTAGTATCGCGACCGTTTTGCAAGTGCATCGCGACTGCATCGCTGTAAAGTCGCCGTGGGCGAGCGCCCTCGTTAAGTTTGCAACAATTACACAGCAACTTGTACTTTACAAAAATTAACATTCAAAAATATCATATCTCAAGCCTCAAAATGTTGGTATAAACAGTTCAATACCACTAAATTTTACGTAAATTTACGCAATCGTGCGACGCTATATTAAGTGGTGGGGTGCATCTTCGTGGATTGAACTATCAATACGTGAGATTTGACAAGGAAAACAATCGACCAAATTGATTGCATGTACTAGCTAATAGATTTTATGACGTGCGACCTTTTCTTTTGATCTGGCAAGAACACTAAATAGAGGGCGCTCGTGCCCAAAATACCAGAATTCCAAAATACCTGGTTCTTCATAATACCACACTCCCAAAATACCAATTCTATAAAAGAATATCGGATGTTATTTTAATTTTATTACTCAATCTGTGTGTTTTGGAAGTGCGGTATTATGAGGAAACCGGTATTTTGGAATTCTGATATTTTGACAAGTAGCACATATTTTATAAAAAAAATAACATCAATTATATACTAATTTATACCACTCATCAAATTTGAGATCCACTAAAACTACACATCGAAATCTCTAATACAAAAAAATATATTAATTGCCACATAAATTATATTCTAAGACACCGTAAACTCGCGGGCCGATCAGGATTAGTAGGTAAGCGTGTTATTGCATACGAGGGAAAACTGCGACGAGCTTGAAAAAATATACCTTATTTCCAATCAATTTCGTATTATATTTGCTTCAATAACCTCAAAGATTGAAGATAATTGAGTACGGAAGTTTTCTGAAAAATTCTAATTAGTCCGTCAGTTAGATTAGCAAAAAAATATTGAGCACGTATCTTTTGCTTTATCAAATCAATCAAAATTGACAAAGATAACGCGCATTAAAGTCGGGTGTGGGGACTTATGACGTCATAAGTTCCCACTAATTGGTACAAAGTGTGCAAAGTAGTGAGGTCACGCGGAACTTCAGCGCACTATATCTTACGGACTAATAAGATATTTTCAGGATACACGCCTATTGTAGAAGGCGCATGACCAAACGGCTCGTTTTATTTTTCCAAGCCAGTAAGTAAGAACATGCATTTATTCTTTTTTGTTATTGTTAAGTTATTTAAACGTGATTACAGTTTATTTAATTACACAGTTTAGTTATGTTTTAGTAATTTCCACTCAAATTTGCACTCAAAATTAAACGAAACTCTGTGCTGCACTCTTATTGTCATTATTTTTGGGACTCTGGCTTTCTATTACTTGCTACACCAGACCCCTTAGCACACTAGTTTTTATCGCGCACATAAATCATTTGTCTCTTTCGCACGCACATGTTAGTTAAATGGTGACAGATGCTTTATGTGCGCGATAAAATCTAGTGTGCTAGGCCCTCAGGAGTGTGCGGCCCGCGAAGTGTTTTAATATGGTCTGCCGTTAGTTAAGTTTAAGTATCTAACTAGATGGATAATTAAAACATAATGCAGTTTCTGTTGTAATTCCCCCCCCCCCCCCCCACGCCTTTGAGAAAGTGTCTAGAAATAATTAAAAATATCTCGTATTCCCACGGGGAGACAAGGTTAGTACAATTTAGGAGTTATCCTTCGAGGTCTGATTGATGCCACTCAATGTATCCGAGTTCGAATCATGGCCTTTAGAGGTGATAGGACTAATACAAAATGATGAATGATGTTCACGATCATAAAAATGCGCATAAAAACTTGATTGATAATTGGCCGAATTCAGAAAGGCCACTCAAATTGGGCTTTAATCCAAGTGACATTTCAGTGACGGTTCTGTATAGGTTGACAACTAGTTGAGGGACATTTAACTACTTAATATCTAGTCAAATGCTTAAGTGGCGTTTCTGAATTCGGCCAAATGTCAGCAACTTTAATGACAGTATTTTCCAGATTTATTCAACCCATTGCAACTAATTTAAAAAAAATGGTTCCTAGTAGTCTATTGATTAGATTGGTAATATCCCAGAAGTCAGAGATTGCTCGGTAGGATGAGCGTCAAGTTAGCGTACAAATATAAGACACCCAGAATCTGATTATTCGAAAAATAGTACCAACATAAACAGTACCCAATTAGTACAAAAAATAGTACCTTTGTAATTTCGGAGATATATATTTATAGATTTCGCCTTTTACTTCAGAGCCCAATGGCACTCAACTCGCGACGCTTTTTCAGACACTTATAATCAACAGTAAATACATGTATTAATATAGTTTCTCGTCATACACACGCACACACTGTTGGCTGACAGTACCAACCTAACCTGTCGGAAAATGGGTTGGTATTGGTACCACCATCTGGCGACTTTACTAGCGCGCGTGCTTATTGGTCAAATTAAAAAGCGCGCGCTTCCCCCGGCCTCAACTCTACCACCGCGCGCACATTGGTCATATCAAATAGCGCGCGCTTCCCCGGCTTCCTGTTACACACTTCCGTCCTTTTTCATGAAATCACTCCCACAGATCGCAGGAAAGCGAGAGGAAAGATTTTACACATCAAAAAAATTTGCCTGAAATATTACAACATCAAAGAAAAACTAAGCGTTACTATTTTGGTACTATTTTTTGGGATTATATAGCATTGTAGAGAACAGCTCCATTGTAAAGATTCCGATAGTTGATGCCAGCTTGACGTCAGTTGTACTCGTAAAGCAGGGCTCATACCTCCAAAACGACAAAGATACTATTTTTGTAACGGGTACATTGGAAACTATTTAGGTACTATTTGTACAAAAATACAAGGTTTTGATCAGACGTTTCCCGGTAGCCAGAGATCGGCGGTGCTGGGTGGCATACTCCCGCGCCGGCGCCGCATCACGCGAGGCGGCAGGCGGGCAGGCGCGCGCACGCCGAGTGCCAGCGCGGCTTGCGGCGCGACGACTGCTCCGACAGCTCCGCGGTCGACAGCGTGCGCGAGCCGCCGTCGCCCACCTCTGCACATAATGCTCTGTTAACCCAAAGTGCGGCTAATTCCCGAAGCGGGACTGCAAAAAATGAGCACTTCTGGCGGCTACTGTTTAGCACAATTTGCTTATGTGGCAAAGTCCCGATGCTTCCAGGAATAGTCGTTTATGCGACGGTTGCATAATGATAGGCCTTAAAATACGAGTGCACGGTTATGAAACGAGCCGTCAGGCGAGTTTCACAATAAGAACGCACGAGTGTTTTAAGGCCAAATTATGTACAAGTTGCACACGTAACTTTATCTACACACATATTATAAATCCTCCATGATGTGTTCAGAAACAATATTTTCTAGCAAGAAGTTATTTGTTGGAATCGTGGCTGCATTTAAGATATCCGGCGGAATTTTCACATCGTTCTCGGAGTTACTACTATTCATAATTTCAACTAAAATGTAAATTACAAACAACTCCGTCAAGACGAATGTTTTTTTAAATCATAGACAAACGAATGAAGTCCTTATACTCATGTCACTCGAGATCAAATGTTGTGCAGTTTATGTTAAAAAAACATACTAAATTGATGTTTCTTATCGATAACTGTTTTAATATATTGGATACTACAATAAAGACCCACTTGAGTTTTGACAGCTGTTCCAAATTTAAATTCATAACGTTACAAAAATTGATACTGCAATAACATTACAGTACAGATTTGACCTACTACCACAGACAAGAAAGTTCTCATAGTAAAATTGGTTGTAATAATGCCGGTCATTTCCTACGGTTTTTGAATACATTATCGAGGTTTTATGATATGGGTGTAGATAAAAAAAAATACATTTTGCAGTCTCCCGCTTTTTCAACATAGAACGAAGTGCCCCGCCGAACCCCTGCCAGATCTGCCAAAATGTGCAAAATGGAGGCTGCCAAAAGCACACATTTTTTCGCTCTCCCAAATGCGTAAAATTGTGGCCGCCACATGAAGGGTTATATACTATGCCACGGTCCAATTCGAAAAGGTGTAAATCATAGTCCCGAATTTGGGCTGTCTTTTTCATCCTACCAAACCAGCGATCATACGTGTCGGCGGTACTTCGACTGAATGACAATCGGATGCTCAAATTCGACTTTATGAACAATCGCTTCTACGCTTTTCGATCCTGAGAATATTCGATCCAGTAACAATCGAGTCAGCGAGCTTGCGATAGGATGAGAAATCGAGAGCCCAAATTCGAGACTATGATTAAATCTCAATTCGAAACGGTGTATTCTTAAATTAAAATTTCCTAAACTTAAAATAAGAAACGTCAAACTCGATTTTGTATAGCACAAAGCTGTCAAAATCAACTTTGACGTTTCTTATTTTTTATTTTTAAAGATCCACACGTCTCAGATGATAAGAGGTATATTTTATATCATCTTGTCCGATCCGAAATTTTTCGATTTTAGTAGCATGTCCAACAAAAGCCAGTTCCACGCAAAAACTACTCATTCTAACTTATTTCACTCACAATATAAATAATCTTCCGATTGAGTCGTACTTTAAAGGTTACAAATACTGTATAAATTATTCAGCACCTGTGTTAATTAAAACTGATTACTCACCGCTGTGAATCACTAGTAAAAATGGACAATTGGATTATTCCGTGTTAATATTGATGAGCAAGTTGCAATCATTGCCAAGTTTAGTTTATTGGGTATTGACTATTGTTACTGGATTAGTATACGGGCGTTTGGGGTCAATCGGTCACTCCCATGCAACGAACCTAACTTAACGAGCAAATTCTAGCACGCACCCTACCGGATACATGGACCCCGACTGCCTCTGCAAAGTTAATGTTTTTCAGTAAAGTACAGTACCGGGCTGAATATATTACACTTCGGCAATATTCGGTTTAGGCACATCGTCGTCGTCGAGTGCGAATGAGACCGCGATATTATTCCAATTGTATTACTTTCAGCCGATTACTGTACACGTAAGGCTAGCAAATATGGTGCCATATTTTACACCAATTGTTAACAAGTAGTAAGTTAAGTAGTGAAGAAAGTAAGCAGTTCTTATTACGAATTTATATATATTACTAGTGGACCCGCCACAGCTTCGCCCGCGGTATTTGTACTGACTGTAGCGCCATCTGCCGGGCTGATTTGTGAATCTAAACCATCCAGGACGCCACCCAAACACATACAAAAAAAAAACAAATCGGTCCAGCCGTTTAGGAGGAGTTCAGTGACATATACACACGTACAGTAGTATTATATTTATATATATAAAGATAGTCAAGTATTTATCGATTCACAATGTATATAGTAGTTGCTAAATAAATGTTTTTTTCTTTCTTTCTTTCATATACTTTATCACTTAGCCAATGTCGAATAGAGGTTCCAGCATTTAAGTAGTAAGTATGAAATTATCGGAAGTGTCAGGCAAGGCAAGCAAGAAATATACTCACTTCGATTCTGCACTAAATTCGCAAAATGTATAGTTTTTTAGGCACACTTCAAAACTCTTCTCAAAACACTCAGTACCTTTTAATTTAATATTTGATCCAGCACATGGTCTACAATAACACAATGATAACAAAACTTTTTTTTAATTTGATCGCAGCGCTAACTGTCGGGACAGACTAAAATTAAAATTCGAATATTATTTAAAATTTGACACTGCGATGGTAGCGCCGTGTAAAACATTCCAAAATCAACAACTACTAATAAATTAAAAATTAATTAAAAAAACATTGTCCAGCGGACAAAATTGTGAATCTAAACCATTCCCAGATCCCCTTGAACACACACAAAAAATTTCATCAAAATCGGTCCAGCCGTTTAAGAGGAGTTCAGTGACATACACACTCACAGAAGAATTATATATATAAAGATTATTAACTGGTGGCGAGAACAAACGCATTTATACAGTATGATTAAAATCAGTTAACGATTCGACTTTTCTCGGCTATTGTCGGCTAAAGCCGGATACGAAAATGACACGAGTTACATTGCTGCGATTTCTTTTAGGTAGCATTCAACTTAAAGTTTCGTAAACGCAATGTATATCATCTGCCATGATGACATTACTTACCAGTAGACCTAAGAAGTTTACAGAAGCGATATGGAAATGCATTATTTATTGATGTATACAAATGTACCTATAACATAAAAAAATATTCATGATTCTTTATTAATCAATAGTTACTGTTTTACGTAAGGAAACATTACGATATTTGTCATGCGTGTCATACTTTCAAAAAATTAGTCACTAATTATTTTTCTTATTTGAATATAAATGTTGTGATACTTTAGAGCTATTAGGTTTTGTTGCTCATATCCTTCTGTTCTATTGTGTTTAAGAAAATAACGGGTAATATATTACTTATTGATATACACTATGTGAAAAACGAGGGAGGATGGTCGAATGGTGAACTTATTTTAATAGTACTGTAAATGTTTAGGCAATTTTCTTTAAATGTAGATGTCCCCACCGCACAATGAAGCTAGCGGGCAGTCGTGCCTCGGCGTGGGAACTGCTATTTATATGTGTCCGCTCCCGAAATTCCGCGATATTAGGGTTGCGGTAGAACGGCCCAGCAGTATCACAGACACTACGTACTACTGGCAGCACGCACCGTGGCGCAGCTCTTGCTCGGCGAAGTAGTCGCGCGCGGACGCGTAGTGGCGCTCCACCAGGTAGGGCAGCACGGTGGAGCTGTGCAGCTCGTCGGCGCGGCGCGCGCGCGGCGCCACGCAGCGCGCGCCCGCCTCCAGCGCCGGCCGCGCCTGCACCCAGCTGCGGACCGAACGCACAACTTTTTCATCGTTGTACCATATAGTAGTCATTCTTTTCCTTGTCCCAATCGCATTAGCTACTTATCTGACAAACGTAGCCATTGTCTTCGATTGTGAAGTGTAACCGCTGATCTCTACTTTGAAATAGCAGGTAGTACCTGCAAACACTATTTCATACAAAGGGCGTCTTTATGTCTAAGATAAAAAAGTTCACATTAAAACACAGAACATGTCAGGTGTTAAACATTTTGCATTTAAAACGCTTCCACGTGTACTTTACTGCTGTTTGAAATACAAAATGTTCGACACCTGACAGGCCCTGTGTTTTAATGTGAACCTTCTTAACTTAGACATAAAGACGCCGTTTCTGTGAAATAGTGTTTGCAGTTAGGACCCTCTATTTCAAAGTAGCGATTTGGGGTTACACTTCACAATGAAAGACAATGGGTTTGTTTGCCAGATAAGTAGCTAATGCGATCGGGACAAGAAAAAGAATTACTACTACACGTGGGCGCCCTTTTTGACATTAAACGGACGTCAAACATATTGCTTTAAAAGCTACCAAACTTATTTCAAGATTACCGGTGACAGGCTTATACAATCCGTGTGAGGAGCTTTTCTTACAAGTGGCTATTGGACGACCTATCGGATTCTTCTAGGATGTCCAAAATATACAAAGTATCGAAGTAATAACGGTTTTTTTTTATAAATGTGGTAACGAATGGATTCTACACCATCGCTAGCTACAGTTTGCCCACAAGCGCTAGATACCCGGTAGATAACCGATATTAAAGTACTTACCCACGGGTAAATACGAGGGTATTTATTATTGCTTCTATTTTGAAAGCTTTTTATCATTTCTGAGTGTCAAAACTTACTAAACGAATTGAGGCAATATTTCGTTTATCATCTTAACTTAAATTGCGCATAGCCAAGAAAAACCTTATATTATTAAATTTATTTTTATCATTATTTGTACGCAATACATTTATTTTTATTATATTCTCCTCTTTATAAGGATAACTTAATAAGCGATTTTAAAACAAATAAAATTAAACAAAACTATTGGCCTCTTTCCTGGTTACCAACTTTATTGTTTATTGTTTCGTACCGCAAAAGGAAAAAAAGGAGCCCTTATTGGATAATTTCGTTGTCCGTCTGTCTGTCTATGTGTCTGCCTGTCCGTCTGTCTGTATGTCTATCTATCTACCTGTCTGTCAAGACCCTTTTTCTCAGGGAGCCCTTATAGCAGAGTGTTGCCAAACATTCATAACTTTTGCCAAAAATCAGAAAAGATGTTTGAATATATACTGTTAAGCACACTTTAGAATCTAGACTGTCGCTTACGGTAAATATTAGAGTTGAAGTTGAAATAGAATAATCTTTAGTAATTTGATGGCTTCCTTTCATTTTGCAGACATAACACATTAATCTTTTTAGACTGTTAACTGTCGTACAACTCGATATTAGTAGGTAATTTATATTCAGTGGTTGAAGTCAAAACATACATAATATTACACAGCATTGTTTATTCGACGCGGTAGACAGAAAGATTAAAAGGTATTATTTCTATAGGTATCATTGAATGTTAATGTCAGAAGTCCTTAACGAGAGATAATGAATAATTCTGGGGTATTCAATTAATCTGTGCTTAAATAGACGCATGATAAAAACGCAATTAGCATGGAAATGTTATAAACATAACAATTTATTTCGCTATAAGTTGTGTTTACAGTAGCGCTTCTAAATATAAACTGAATGTTAAGATACAATAGTAGTTTATGCAACGGTTGCATAATGATAGGCCTTAAAACACTAGTGCGGTTTTCATGGAACGAGCTTTAGCGAGTTTCATAATAAGATCGTACGTGTGTTTTAAGGCCATATTATGTAGAGTTGCATACATAACTTTATCTACACACATATTATAAATCCTCCATGATTTGTTCAGAAACAATATTTTCTGGCAACAAGTTATTTGTTGCAATCGTGGCTGCATATTTCCGATATCCGGCGCATTTTCACATCACACAGTCACTCCGAGAAGACTACTGTTCATATTTTCAACTAAAATGTAAATTACAAACAACTTTTTACAATTCTACTTTCGTTCAGCAAAAAACCATCATGAAAGCAGTAATGGCGGCAATTCGATCCTCCGTCAAGACCATTTTTTTTTTAAATCATAGATAAACGAATGGAGTCTCTATTCTCATGTCACTCGAGATCAAATGTTGTGCAGTTTATATTAAAAAAACATACTGAATTGACGTTTCGTATCAATAACTCTTTTAATATCTATGGATACTAGAATAGAGACCCACTTGAGTTTTGACAGCTGTTCCAAATTTAATCTCATTTCTATACTAAAATCGATACGGGAATAACATTGCAGCCCTGGTTTTACCTAATTGGTTGTCAAAATGGTGGTCATTTTCTACAGTTTTTGATTACACTATGGAGGTTTTATGATATGGGTGTAGATACATAATTATGTTAACATAAACAATGTGTGCAAGCCACTGGCCAGTTTATCGAGTCTATTATTTTAGCCTTCGTCGTTAGTCCAGTTGCTCCTATTTAATTTAGAGGGTTGGTATCATAACAACTACATTGTCAAAACGACCAAATCATCATAAGGTCCAGATCTCAGAAGGACCATCTCCGTAGAAAGCCTATATCTCCGAATTACTTGGTAGCAAAACGACTGGGACAACGCCGCAAGCAGTGAGATATGACTGCCAAGAGAATAGACTAATCCAAGTTTAGTTTCACTTCGACATAAAAATGTATCTATAACCTGTCAAAAGTGGATAAGATGCCAATCATATTTACACCCGCTGCCAATATTCAATCCGTGGATACAGACAGACTACCAGTAAAAAATGTATATACTTTTCACCACACTTGCTCGGAATGGGTGTTATTATACGCAGGCGTACAGATCAGCTTTACCTCCAACGGGAAATGCATTTGGTATGGTTTATAACTCCCGATGACAGCGGGGCGCGCGCGCCGGTTCCGGCGGGGATCGTTTTCTTATAGAAGTAGCACGCAACCAATACGACATACAGTTTATTCTATCCACCTGATGGTAATTGACGGTGTACAATGGGAATAAAATAAATAATTTAATTTTTTTGCCTAATTTTTATTTCATTTCCTCACAGATGTGATAAAAAACATTGTGTGTATCACGGGCAGTAAGGAGATAACAAACTCGAGCCATTAAAAACCCTCCACTGTCGGCGTCGGGCTTTTAATACTCTCCTCGTTAGTTATCCCCTTCTTACAGCCCTAGATGCACAATGTACTATTTTATCACACTTGCTCGGAAAGGGTGTTATATATAACACGCAGGCGTATAGAGCAGCTATAGCCGATTTACCTCCCGCGGGAGTTATGGGTTTTTATAGCTCCCGAGGGAGTCAGTAGTTTAACAGTTTTGAAATATAGTCACCCATATCTTCAAAACTTGTAGAGTTGTAGTAATGTAGAATCAATGTAGAATCTGTAGAGTCAATGTAGTGTCAATGTAGAGCTAATGTAGAGCCAATGTAGAGCCTATGTAGAGTCAATGCAGAGCTAATATAGAGTCAATGTAGAGTAAATGTAGGGTCAGTCAGGTCAATGGAGGGTCAATGTTAAGTCAATGTAGAGTCAATGTAAGGTAATTGTTGTTAATTTAGAGTCAATGAAGATGTAGGGTCAATGTTGAGTACATCATTTCAGACTAAGGAGGTTTAAAATCAGCCAAGCTTTATTTACTATCTTCAAAACTTGTAGAGTTTTAGTAATGTAGAATCAATGTAGAATCTGTAGAGTTAATGTAGGGTCAATGTAGAGTCAGAGTCTATGTAGAGTCAATGTAGAGCCGATGTATGTATTTATGTAATAAATTGCCGAAAAACTAGCCCGCTTGCGAGCCCCTTATCCTCGGATTGAATGTTGGAAACGGTCATTCAACGATCACGTAGTTGTTGAATACTCACGCGTATCTCCTGATCTGCTGCAGAGTGGGGCGGCGCGCGGGCTCGCGGCGCAGCATGTCGGTGAGCAGCGCGCCCAGCGCCGGGCCCAGCGCCGCGGGCGGCGGCGCCGGCTCGCCGCGCCCGATCGCCTCCAGCAGCCGGTACACGTTGTCGCCCTCGTACGGGTACCGCCCCGTCGTCATGTTGTACCTGCCGCACGCGGAACAATCGAGAATCAAAAATCAAAATCAAAATGAGGTTTAAATGATATATTATTTCTACGATGTTGGTCCAAAAACAGTATTTTCGGAAATAATTGTAGATTTCGTTTAAGCGCCATACATTTTGTACAGTCCAACGAATGCCGTGACGTCATAGTTGTCGTCATTTTGTATGGAGTGTTTTGACGAGTGTGTATGAACAATGACTTTTCAAAGCTTCATAACTCATAAAATAAACAACATAATAATATGTTGCGTACACAGATCAGTTTCTATTACTAAGCACTTTCCAACACAGAATGAGATTAAAATCAAAGGTTTCGATAGAAGAGGCTAATAGCGTTTACACAAGGCGCCGTGGCAAAAGCGGTGATAGCCGGGCAAGTCAAATTAAAGAGTTATTTGCGAGATTACCAATATGAGTATTAGGAAATATACTGCACTTTTTATTCAGGAGCCATTTATATATAATATAGCAAGGCTTAATTTTATACAGAATAATACAATACCAATATAATATTATTAATTAATAACTAGCGATCGGCTACTCGCTTTGCATGATTTACTAGGACGTCATTGACATTTTTGGTTCTAAAATATAATTAACGTTATGCCATTCATACCATAAGCCATCCTCAGGAAACATTATGTGTATCTAACATTGTGAAATTTAATAAAATATGTTCAGTAGTTACTCAAAATATCACTAACCGTTCCTCTATGTCTCAATATAAAGGTGAAAATTAAAATTCAATAGTTTTTATTAATAATAATATTTATTATACCTAAATGAGACTTGTAATTCCATAAAAGCAGCAAACTAAAAAGATTTTTATAAACGGAAAACAATAAATCATTCATGACAGTTAATAGCACGAGAATGAGATCAATAGTAGTTTATGCAACGGTTGCATAATGATAGGCCTTAAAACACTAGTGCGGTTTCCATGAAACGAGCCGATAGGCGAGTTTCATAATAAGATCGCACGTGTGTTTTAAGGCCAAATTATGCAGAGTTGCATACATAACTTTATCTACACACATATTATAAATCCTCCATGATGGGTTCAGAAACAATATTTTCTGGCAACAAGTTATTTGTTGCAATCGTGGCTGCATATTTCCGATATCCGGCGTATTTTCACATCACACACACTCCGAGAAGACTACTTACTATTCATATTTTCAACTAAAATGTAAATTACAAACAACTTTTTCTATTCAATTCAACAACAATTCTACTTTCGTTCAGCAAAACACCAACATGGCGATCCTCCGTCAAGACCATTTTTTTTTTAAATCATAGACAAACGGATGAAGTCTCTATTCTCACGTCACTCGAGATCAAATATTGTGCAGTTTATATTAAAAAAACATACTGAGTTGAAGTTTCGTATCAATAACTGTTTTAATATCTATAGATACTAGAATAGAGACCCACTTGAGTTTTGACAGCTGTTCCAAATTTAATCTCATTTCTTTACTAAAAACGATAAACAAGTCATGTTATTTCTTTAGCGCAGCACTGGTTTTTACTAATTGGTTGTCAAAATGGTGGTCATTTTCTACGGGTTTTGATTAACCAATGGAGGTTTTATGATATGGGTGTAGATAAAATTTATTTCCAACTAGGTACTTATTTCAGATTCTTCTTCATTTTAGTGGAACATCACGATATTCTTACATTACAATGTATGCAGACGGAATGGATACAGGGCATTTGGTCGATAATTGTCCAAAAATGTGTTTAGTTAGGAGTCAAATTGAAATCAGTAACAAAATTGGTATGTGAATCGATGCAAATATGTTCACGCTCGTATTCTTACAGAGGCTAGATAATCAAAGGACGAATATTTGTATAGGTTAACCGAGCTGCAGAATCGCTTGGTCATTTGAAATACGCGCATAAACCTTTCCGTGGCGTGACGTCAGAGCGCACGGAACGTACCTGCCTGGCGCAATGACGCTATGAGCGCGTCATGGAATTTTACCTGATTATTTTTGTATGGGCACCGCTGGGTATCGTTGAGCGAAATTGCTTGCGTACTGAAAGGGTTAACACATCAGCTGTTCCGCAATTTATCTCCCTAAGAAAGACAATCTCTGGTATTGTTTAGTGCCAACATGCAGTTTTATTATGAAATAGCATCTGCCCGCGACTTCGTTCGCGTGGAATACGATTATAGTTATATTTAAAAGTTTCTAAGTTAAGTAGTCTAGTTATCTCCATTGAAAATTTCATCCAAATCCGTCCAACCTTTGAAGAGTAAAGGAATAGCAAACACTATAACTCCCGCACAAACTTTCGTACCTATTTATAGGTAATATTAGTGCGATTGCGTGTAAACAAAGTGGCATGCATTCCGTCAAAGGTCAACTCGGCATGATAATGTTCAACTTACAAAGTAACTCCGCTGCTCCATATGTCCACTTTGAAACCCGAGAACTGTTCAGCACCGTTGGCTATTTCTGGCGGCTGGAAAGCGGGCGAGCCTTGCCCAGTATAACACGTATCTTCAGGGGAAAACATATCTAGAGCCTGGAAGAGTACAAAATTAAACATCAAAATACTTTAAGTAAGCTGAATTTGATATACCTGCACAAACAAAACAAAAGACCGCCTAGGTCTAGGTGCATGTGCACCCAAACGAACCCGGTTCGTTATACAATAAAGTGTCGACATTGTCGCTCGAATTGAATTGACTCGATACATTTTAGTGCTTTACATTTTAGTTTGAAACAGAAGTCGAACTGGGCAGTGCACTTGTCAAGGTACAAAGACAAGGGATGGACGTACCAAACAACTAAATGGCAGCGCCCAAATGGCAACAGAAATGTGGGAAGACAGACGAAGAGATGGGCCGATGACATAATAAAAACAGCAGGAAATAGTTGGATGCAGACGGCCAAAGACAAGGAAAGGTGGAAAAGAATGGAGGAGGCTTTTACCCTTAGGAGGGCCGCATAACAAAGAAATGGTAAGAAATATCTAGATATATATATTCTAATATATGTGGAAAATCAAAGCTGTAATAATAATAATAATAATAATTGCGCCTCAGTATACTTAAAACATAGTCTGCTTCAGCGAGAATTAACGTGTACAGTCTATAGCAGCGTTCCAATCGGAAAAAACTTTGGGACGTTCACAATGTCACAGCTAATATTGCCGATATTGACAAAACAAATATTTTCAAACCCTCACCTCAGCGACCCCAAAGTCTGTAATTTTGAGAGTGTGATCTAGCGTGAGCAGCAGGTTGCCAGGCTTGATGTCCTTGTGCACGACACCCTGCCCATGCAAGTACTCCAGCCCGTTTAGAAGCTGCGAGAAGTAGTCATGGGCTTGCCGCTGAGGGAACTTCTTGCCCGGGCTCCACTCTAACATGTCCTGGTCAACAATTAACCGTATAAATAAATACTCACTAAAAATATTATGTAACATACAAATATTTTATTTGTATAAATTTGGAAATCTGGAATTAGACCACCTAGAAATACAGAGTTCTTGAAGGATTAAAAACATTTATCTTTGAATATGAATTAAAGTTTCTCTCACAATATGAAAATAAATTACAAAATTGTATTGGGATGCTCTAATCGGGCTGTACCTGTACAGGTCGCGTCAATCATTATGACCCGTCTGACGTTCGCGCGAGTGGCGTCGCAGTAGCATATTAGGTGTCAGCGGGACTGGAGTGTAGGGAGCGGTGGAATAGAGGCGGGGTTCTGAGGGTTTTTTTTCGACTGTACTTTATCGGAAAGTACGGTCGCTTGAGTGTTTTTGTGGATTTGTTTTTGTTGAGAAAATGTATTTAATTTTGTTATTTAGTTGATAATTCGTTGTTTTAGTCATTGTTATTTAGTCCTATTGATTAGATTGTTTTGTTTATTTTTTTGTGTTTAGTGGTACTGTGATAGTGCACCTTAGACTATAAAACGCTTTTACGTAGGCAAGCGAGAAAGATGGTTTATAGTGTAGCTATATGAAAATGAAAATATTTATTCTGAAAGTAGGCCACAGGGGCTCTTTCACATGTCTGAATATACCAATTTAGATAAAATTACATCGGCCGTAACAGTGTGTCGAACAGTGGTCAAACATAAATTTAACCCTTACTTTATAATAAAAACCTTTTGCTACAGAAATATGTCGATCGACTTGGTTACGACATATAGTTTGCGTGTTGCAATTACTTCTATTTACGCCTAATTATATCTACCCGATTGTACCAGCACGAACTCGCACTTGCCTCTATGCTCAGACGGGTCATAAAGTTTGACGCGAACCTTACCTAGTTATGTTTCATTTTACAAAGCAATCGATTGATACTTATATTATAAAATGCGAAAGTAACTTAACAGCAACAAGATTTAAATGAAAAATATATCAGAATCATACTAAATATCTACAATAATCATTTAATTTATAAAATAAAAAAACCGACTTCAAATAGCCTTTGAAAAGGAAGTTTTTTTCCATTTTATTTATTATCCTGTTATCGGTTATTTAGTTATTTAATAAATAACCGACTTTTATAAAATCCTGTAAGCAGATAGTTTGAGCACTAGATTTTGTTTTTTAAGAAAATTTGCCACTGATAGTTTGAAATAGGGGCTAGAAAATTAGTTAACGGCAAGTTGTTGCATGCCCAGTGAGAGAACATAATTTGAGGGAAAAAGATCTCAGCCAGTCATATGAAAATTCATTATATTTTAAAGGAGATTTATTATAATATATTTCCACACAGACTGAGTCTCAGGTAAATGCTAGTTATAAGTAAATTTATATGAAGTATACTGAGAACTGGTCCAACAGTAATTGAAAAGGGTGTGTCATTAACTATGATTAAATTCTAATCAATAACAGTAAGGTTAGACGGGTACCTGTACCTACTTACATAAAGCATGTCAATAGCATGACAAGAGTGTTTACCTTGTGATTGCAATTTGTTTACAATAAGTAAATAGCAAAATAAGCAATTGAATTTAATTTATGGGTTTACTTTTGACATTGATAAAGTTAACAATAATGTTTACCAGAAAATAATTAAAGTGCTGATATACAATTACATGAGTAAAATGAAAAGTATTTTAATATCGTCTTATTGTGGTACACACATCACTTAGGTATATGTAGTGACATCATATCACTGTAGGAAATATTGATCCAGTAAACAGAGGAAGTTCAGATACTTGAGAATATTCACTCACAGCAAACATGGGTCACTATTAGAAAAACATTTATTTTATTTCCTTGTTTTGATGCTATAAAAGGCAATCATGTATGTGGTAGGTATTTCATTACATATTCTTTTTACCTGATTGTGTGAAGCACAAGGATGGGAAAGAAATAGACTTTAACAATAGGGATGTTTCCGGGGTAAAAAGATAGTAATTCTAATTAGTCCCTCAGTTAGATTATCAAAAAATATTGAACACATATTTTTAGCTTTATCAAATCAATCAAAATTGACAAAAATAAAGCGCGTAAGTCTGGGAGTCGGGGCTAATGATGTCAGTTAATGGTAAAAAGTGTACAAAGTCGTGACGTCATGCGGAACTTCAATGCACTATATCTTTGTCATTTTTTGTTTAATTGACAAAAGAAAAAATATGTGTTCAATCTTTTTTTATAATGACAGACTAATTGGAATTTTTCAGGAAACTAGCCTATTATCTATGTATGTATGTAGGTGACCAGAAATCGGATGTTCCACTTTAGCTCCTGAATTACTGGCCCGATTTTAATAAATGGGACATCAAAGGATTCGTCAAAAATGTGGCTGGCATATGCTATACAATAATTCTAAGTGTGCATCATACTATGAGCAAAAATACTTTTACGTCACTAGTCAGGTTAACATTTTTAACTTTTTTTAATCAGTACAAAGTTAAAGCATTATTTTATCCATCATCAGTACTACTACTTTTGGACAGATAGGTACTACTGATGTCTAAGATATTTCAATTTAAATAAAATTATAAATTTAATTATTACTAGAGATGCAACGGATAGTGGTTTGGCCAGATACCGGATATCCGGCATGGCTGTTGGCCGGGTAGCCGGATATCCGGCTGCACATTAGCTATCTCTAAAGTCGTGTTAGCTGGCGCGGCCTTCACGCGGCAAGCAAGTTCCAACTTGTTACGAATTGTAAGTGCGCAGGGAGGCCCTTTGAGGTTCAATACATGCTCTATTATGTCAGTTGGGAATATTCAAACGTGCACGTCGTGATGTTAAGGGAAGTTTTATGTTTAAATTACAAGAAACTAAGCTTTAATTTGATAACTGACGTGGATTACCTTTATTTCAGATGGTTTTTTATTGGTTTTATCCTATCTCTGACGCAAGCTTTTATTATCCGGTATCCGGCTGGATACTGACTCACTATCCGGTATCCGGCTGGATACTATAATCATGGGCGAATAAGCCGGATACCGGATAGTAACCGGATATCCATTGCATCTCTAATAATTACACTCATGCAACCATCCATACCTATGACTATGCTAGTAATTAAACCTGCAAGTACTGGCTGTAGAGTCAAACCGTTTACTATACTGATTGGAGTAGAATAAATGTAGCTTGCTTGAAATTAAGCAAAATGTTTAGATATTGATTGGGAGTTTATTCATATGAATTTATTTCAATTTATGAACTGTGCAGCTTACCTGCAGCACACCAACACAAAACTCCATTACGAGGTACATCTTTTGCTTCTCATCATTAAATAATACGTCGACTAGTTCTATCACATTTTTATGTCTAAGTATGCGGAGCAGCTGTATTTCACGCTGCACATTCTGCTCCCCATTGGGTATTCTCCGCAGCTTCCGTTTCTTCAGGATCTTGACAGCGCGCCGACACAAGGACTCTGAGTCTAGCATCTCTTTCACCTTCCCATAAGACCCTTCTCCTAGTATGTCGCCCATCACGTATTTGCCTACCATTTTGCATTTTTTCTTTTTACTTCTATAAATTACATCTGCGCTATCGACTCTATGGAAAAATAGGTTAGTTTGGTCTAAATTAAGATCTAGTTCGTCGATCTGGTCGTCATCGAGCCAGGTAACAGCTTGCAGCTCGTGGCTGCCCGCGTACAGGTTCTCTTCGCTCTCTTGCGGCGCGATGATGTTCGACACTTCGTATTCCACATTATCGTCGTCGGGAACACTTTCACTACTACTGATTTTCCTGCACATTCTTGGATCCATTATCTATCAAAACAATACATTTGGAATAATGTCTGTGAATCTGTGCGTATTGCAAGGCCGTTTTTTCAAGAAATTTTACCCCTGGCTCCAGTTACATTGGACACGATTTATAATCTAAAACTTTTGGAATTGGATGGCTTATGTTACAATATTTCGTTTTATAATTTCGATAAATGTAAATAAGCTGTAAGTAAATTGAGAAATCCACCGAAACCACAAGGATGAATGAATGAATTATGACAGTTCTTACGGTGCTAAATCTAATAAGATTGTCAGGGCCGTAATATACAATATTAAAGTAGAAGAAAATAGTTTTTAATATAATTAAAAATAGAGTCTTATATTATGACGCCCTAAATAACACATACACCGTTTTATATTTTTTTGACATTTAAACTTTACTCTTTAGTCTATGATCAAGCGATATTTGTGTAAGTGCGTTCGAGACACTAGTTTAAACGTCTTAACTCATTAATACAGAGGGCCTAGGCCTGGGATAATAGAGATGAATATACATACATGTAACGGGGCCGTGTCGCGTGTCCCCCGATATGCCCTGAATGAAATGAGTATCGCTGCCAAACCGAGACAAATCGTCGACTAATCGGACTGTCGCAGATTAGACACGTTCCTGTAAAGTTCTCCGGTGTTTAAAACAAAATGCTGAATTTCAGTGGTTACATACATATAAAAACCAAAGTGAGACCAAAAGCTATGAGAACAATCAAGTTACATACCACATGTTATTATCATCATACTATCTTAGGACTAATTAGTCGAACGTGGCCACAAGTAGTCTTGTGGCTCTATCCACTCCATTAGGGATTTCGGGCGTGATGCTATGTATGTATGTATGTATGTTATTATGAACAATGTCATTTGTCTTTTTTGCTTATAAGTCAGTAAAATTATGGTAGATTGTTAAACAAGAGCATAAAACGAGCCATTTTACCCGAGACGTACATATAGCCATCCGAGCCGGTACGGCGAGGGTGGATAGTCGCGTCGAGGGTAAAATTGGTTTTATGCTCGAGTTTTACAGTCTGCTTTTCACTTCGATTGCAAGGAAATAAGAAGAAAGGAAATAGCAAGGAAGGAGTAAGCATATTCAAGTTTTTTTTTTCGCACTTCTTTCCATTAAAGTCTCAGGCGAAATTATTATTTGATCGTCACTATCACTACTCGAAGACATTATTTAATTACTTACGAATAACTTATTGAATTTTCAACCGCAACATAACAAATTTAGCTAGTTTCTAGTTTTGTTTGACGGATAATTAGCTTCCCGCCACACTATTTTTCTTATTTTTTTTTCATCTATGTGACGTTCGACTATGGTCTGAGCCTTAATGCCAAGTTATTATAAATCTTGGCGTTATATTTTTTTTTACGTAAATGCACGTCCGTAATATTCATACATTTGTATTTAGATAGTAATACATATGTCGTAATTAAATTAAGATATAACCTAAATCTCATAAAAATATATCAATTAAATGAAGGTGTATTGTGTATTTGGCTGTAAGGCTTAATTGCCTTAGTCTTAAAAGAAGAAATTACTTTATGCACTAGAGCATAAAAAACCCGATTTATGCAGCATACTCTCGACATAAAGAACAATTTTACGAGCATGAGAAGTGAAAAATATATTAACAAATGAAATATATGCCGAATGATTACTTATAATCGTATCGATATGACTTTATTGTTTGTCTTCCCCTTTATCGTTTGTCTTTGAATAGCAAAAAAGTCTTATTGTGTGCGACGGGTGCGGCAGCATATAGTTACTATACTCCACACTATATTCTTTGGCGGCAGCGCAGCAGCAGTCTGTGCAAAAAAGTACCTATAGTAAGTTAGTAAGTAGGTATAGGGTCGATGTGAAGGTTTTCGAATAGTTTCCAAAACCTCTCTTTTTAATTTTCTTATTTACCCTCAGAAGTAGCCCCCATGTTTATACCTGCACTTGACGCGCGCCGAGTGGAGGCGAGTGCAGGCGAGTGGCTACGTGAAGTAGGCCCGCTCGGCTCGACTCGTGTGCGCTCGCCTCGCCTCGTCTCCGCTCGCTATAGTTGTCGGTTTTTTGTGCAAGATCAAAGTGACGAGTGAAATTGCGAGCGGCCCGACCTCAAGCGCGTACATTAGTGTGCCACAGGTTATAAAATACTTCACGTACGATTTTCCTTTAATATAATAAAACAAAATTAAAATGAAATAACCCTCTTCGGAATAGGACATAGGGTACCTTATATCCCAGAAAATTCAAAAGTTCCCGAGGGCATAACTAAACCAAACCAAACTACACCTACTATAACTATAACCAAATTCCGCTCGGACAATGTCGCAGGCAAATGGTAGTTTTAGATATAATATGAATTGAATGAAACTCTTTTCTTTTATTATTTAGGTTCTGATATCATCTAACAAAAGAATAAACACAAAAACATGTTCACGCACGTCCCTCCATTAGGTACTTAATAATGAAATGAATTTTGATACGTATTTATATACAAATATAAATTTCATACGGTAGATATATGTTCTTACACTGTTCTATTTTTGTGTATAGTAAGCTAAGCATCCGCCATCTCCTTTTCCTCCAAGGTTTTGGAATCTTTTTTGTACAATATGTACGTAAAAAAGCATAATGAGCAATCGCGGACAAAGCTGTCGCGGCACGTCCATCGTCTTCTACGGTTCGGCGGCAACTGAGCTATGCGAGCGTCAAGTGGATGCCACTCGCCTCGGCACCACTCGCCGAGTGCCTCGCACGAGCGCCTCGTACGAGCGTCAAGTGCAGCTATAAAGTTCATTTTCTTCCTACTACGCTTTAATTTCATCATTATGACCTTAAATACTCAGCACAAAGCAGCCCTTATTTGCTCTAGAGCAAATAAAGTTGCGTACAAATTTCATTATTGCACTGTTTTGTATTATTTTTTTTATTTGGTTGGTTGATCAAGAAATTTACACCAACAGCTCCCATTCTGCCCATTCACAGTCCGACGGGACAGCCGACCACTGTTCTGTGGACTTACTGTTAGCAAAAAAAAAACAGGCCACATACTATAGGCGGCCATATCGAACTGTGATTGTCTCGTCTAAAATGTTATGCTCAAAGTACTGGCTGATACTGGGTTACAAAAAGATTTTGATTGATGAGAAGAAATTGGCATAATATGACAATTAATAGGAAATTGTACACGTTTTTACAATAAAATACCTAAAAACATAATAGAACAAACAGACACAATGTTCAAATCTACTGTAAAGCGAATTCTTATTTCTAGGGCATATTACTCAGTAAAAGACTACGTCATGGACAGGGACGTTTGGCTTAAATCGTGACCTGCACTGGCGATCCCTGGGTCTCGATGAGCGTACCTGCTGTGGTATATACTTAGATTTGTATAAAACTGTAGACATCATTGTTGACTTATATGTGTACTGATTTGAAAAAATGATACCTCACCGAGTTTCTTGCCGGCTCTTCTCAGTAGAGGATTTTTTCCGAACCGGTGGTAGATTCATTCCTTGACCTTCATAAGAGCTTGTAAAAGCCTAAATTGAATAAAGATAGTTTGACTTTGACTTTGACTTTGAATAGACTAGATACAAGTGTTCTGTGAACATTTTCGGATTTTCGACTTTAGCTTCAGAACCAATAGACCGATTTTAATAAATAGGGTATCTTAAGATTCGGGAACAACGTGCAAGTGTCATAGGCTATATAAAAATTCTAAGGGTGCGTCATAACAGGTGCCAAAACCCTTTTTACTTCGCTAGTTGGGTTTAACTGTACCTTTAAGTTTTTTTAACAACTTTTAGCAGTAGTAGAAAGAAAAGCAGATTATGCACCTCGCATCAAGTGATTTGTTATTGCGCTCGTGTTTTTAGAGCCCTCACTTGCGTTCGGGCTCCAAACCAACACTCAGCGCAATAATGAATCACTTTCTGATTGGTGCAACAATCTACTATTATTTACGTTGCACGTTCGTATTGCGGTCACCGACTTCTATTAGATGTCAACTCAATCGGTCTAGTAGTTTCGGAGCAAATTGGCTGTGACAGACGGCCAGACAGACAGACACACGAGTGTTCCTATAAGGGGTCCATTTTTTCCATTTGAGGTACGGAACCCTAAAAAGGAATTTGATAAAAAAGTAAAAGTTCGAATTTATCTCAAATATTTTTTTAAATAATCATCTGTACATTTTCTTTTTCCGGCTGCCTTAAGTTCTTTTTATTAGATTTTAATAATAAATTAGCGTTTGTAAGTTTTCTTCAGTTCATTCTTCAGGATGGACAGACGGGTTAGGCAGGCATCGCGGTAGGCTCGCCTCTCCGGCAACCTCTCTATCGGCACCAGTTGGTTCAATTGCTCACAAATCGTTGCAGCACTTGGACTTTGGGTCATACGGGGAGTCGGACCCATCGTGTTGCTGACGTTGTAAATTGTTTCTCCATATCTGAAAAACAATTATAATATTCGTACAACTTTCAAGTCAAACCTGTTGAAAGATTTTCAGTACCTATAGAGGAAGGACGTAATTTTTTTCGAGGTAAGTATAAGCGAATAACACCAGCGGCCCTAACATGAATGACAAAAAGATAAGATAGACCGTCTTCTCTCTAAGTGCGTCTCTCTTACACTAGGCGCTGACGAAAGAGATAGTCATAGAGATCTTTAGGTTTAATTTATCTTTGTGTCATTCATGTTAGGGCCACAGAAAGCCTAGCACACTGGCTTTTATTGCATCTGCAAGCATCTGTCACTTTTTAACAAATGAGTGGATGCGAAAGGGACGAATGCTCTATGTGCGCGATAAAAACTAGTGTGCTAGGCCTTGTGTTATTAATAAGGTAGGTACGGACGGACACAGTCAAACCAATAATTTCAATTTCTACTTTGGACGCTGCCGCTGATTATTGTATGTCATAAAACTTTTTATTTTTTCTTTAGACTAACCTATCACGGTAGGCACAGGAAATGAATTGCTATTTTACAAGGTGTCTTTTTATTAGACGGTATTTAGACTAGATAGCAAAATAGTTACCTCTCAATATAGTTCTCCATGCCCTCAGCATTCAAGTGTGCGGTTTCCAAAGAGCCCAAGAAGGCGTATCTCATGCCGAGGCCCTCGGAGATCACCTTGTCCATATCCTCGACATTTACCACCTTGTCATCTACCAGCCGCCATACTTCGTTCAAAATCGCATATCTGCAAAGGAATATTTGTTTTATTGGCAAAGGCATAGAATGGGCCCTCACGAAACCTGATATTTCTGAATGATGAATTTCGATTTCAAAACCCAATTCGAAACATACCTAAGTTACTGGGGCCAATTCGAAAGTGTGCTCGCTAAATTGAAAAATAGCTAATTTGCAATAAGGAAGAACAAACTCAATTTTGACAGCTCGGTGCCATACAAAATCGAGTTTGACGTTTCTTATTTTAAGTTTAGGGAATTTTAAATTTAGAAGATACCGTTTCGAATTGGACCCACTATTAACATTATTTAGGTAAAACCATTGAAGTATTAGTGTACATTTTACTATGGTGGGTAGAATATTAACTGTTAGATTAGTACCATTCTGGTGTGGACTCACGGTCATAAGGTACCGAGTTCGAACTTTAGCAATTAAGACCCCTAATTTCCCTAATTTTTACAAAAAATCGGTTCTTATTATGTTCGATCGTTTTTGATTACGCGATGTTATAACTAACTGGATGCGGTTGAGGACGAATCCATCAATTTCTCTGCTGAGCACGACGGGCTCTTGTCCGATCTCCAGCATGATGGCCTTGGTCTTGGCCGTGACCTCGGGCTTGGTCCACGGCGCAGGCACCACCTCCACTAGGGGCACGTAGTACGGCGGGTTCACAGGGTGGGACACGATCACCTGCAATTATTTATTTATCATTGACCAGGGGCCTATTTCTCGAGAGTATTATAGTATATTAGTTATTTGTGAAAAATCTACGAGTTCTAATATTTTCTGTTTCTCAAAAATAATGATTAGACTGGTAACTAATACTGGTAGACTAATATAAATTATTAGTCTGGCTTGACTGAATGTACCTACTACCCATGCCTTCTTACTATTAAAAAAGGCGGGAAAAGTTCCCGCCACGCTTGTATTCGTTTTCTTTCTTTTCACATTTGCACATTGGTGGTAAAATCGGATTGTTGCTTTAATTTAGATATTATATATTTTAAAATGTACATAGTGTTTCCTGGGACCCAATAATCGGACGTCCCCCTTTTTATTACGAATCTTGAAAGAATTAAGTGTAACAAATGCAAGACTAGAACTCCCGCGTTTAAATTGTTAGTTACCGAATTGGTTACAGAGTAATCCATTTTTGAAAATTGCCTCTTTTTTGTACCGGATAATCGAAAAATAATGATTATAAGAAAAATATACGCGTTATAGACACGTTTATCATATGGGTAAAAAGGGGGAAATCCGATATTTGGGTCCCAGGAAATGTGCAGTAGTTTTATTAATTGGCAACCTCAGTAAACAGCCTTCAAAATGTATCTACCCACCTGTGATTTATGTTTCAGACCCTCAGAGAACTTCGAAGGTAGAATGCAGCTCGTCGAGCTGGACAGGATAGTCTTGTCGTCGACTACTTTGTCCAGCTCCTGGTACAACTTCTTTTTCAAGTCCAAGATCTCTGGCACGCATTCTTGGACGAACACTGCGTTTTTCACGGTCGCAGCTAATTCCGATGACCCTGAAATTATACATAAATAGGTAAGTAGGTATAGTAGTAATTATTTTTCTTGTCCCGATCGCATTAGCTACTTATCTGGCAAACAAAGCCATTGTCTTTCATTGTGAAGTGTAACCGCAAATCGCTACTTTGAAATAGAAGGTCGTAACTGCAAACACTATTTCACACAAACGGCGTCTTTATGTCTAAGTAAGAAGGTTCACATTAAAACACAGGCCCTGTCAGGTGTTGAACATTTTGTATTTAAAACAGCAGTAAAGTACACATGGAAGCGTTTTAGATGGAAAATGTTCAACACCTGACATGCTCAGTGTTTTAATGTGAACCTTTTTACCTTAGACATAAAGACGCCCTTTGTGTGAAATAGTGTTTGCAGGTACTTGCTATTTCAAAGTAGAGATTAGCGGTTACACTTCACAATGAACGACAATGGCTTTGTTTGTCAGATAAGTAGGTAATGCGATCGGGACAAGAAAAATAATTACTATTATATGTAAAGTACGAGTTTTCTGCGAGTAAATTATAGGTATCATTTATCAATTGGAACCATAATATTAACTCAAAGCAAAGCGAAGCTACTATCTTAACAGATATAATAGAGTCAAATGTACATATAAAACAAGTTATGTAAACAGGGTACAATTATGTAACTCGTTATCTCACTATCAAAATATTGTTTTAGTGTTTTTCTCAGGCAGCTAATTTTACTTATACCTAAATAGTAAGAGACAAGTCACGCTTGCGCTTGCTTTTAGTCAAGGTTGCTGCAAAACCTTGCTTACTTGTTACTTGCTGGTTGAATAACTCTCATTTAATAACATCATATTTTAAGGTTAATGCATTGAAATATATAGTAAAGAACTGTTCAAAGCTATTTTCGCGACGCTTACTTTTGAGGTGTCAGAAAGCGAATATGACACCATCGCTGGTTCAGTCGCATGTCAGCTACCAGCCGTGACAGCCGTTTAAGTGACACTGTTATAATTGTAAAAATGCCCTCCCGCATCGTGCGGTGCGAGACCGCAGTACCACCGACCCCACCGTCCATGATATGATAGCGTGTGAATCAAGCAATATAAGACTTTTGTATGTATGTCGTAAGAACTAAGACATCAACAACAGGGTGCGGGTAAGCCATGGCACTGACGTTTGATAACCTACTATGTTACACGAAATTGTACTGATAGGCATATCCTTTTGAGATCTTTGGGTGAAGGTAAACGGATAACTATTGTCCCAGTGCCGCAGCCGTAGCAAGGTTGACACAAGTATAAGTTAACGCCTTACCCCTGCGGCACTAACATGCATGGCACAAAGATAAATTAGAACCGTTTATCTCTAAGTGCGTCTCTCTCACACTAGTGCCGACGAAAGAGATAGTCAGAGAGATAAACGGTTCTAATTTATCTTTATGGCATGCATGTTAGGGCCGCTGAGTGCGTCTCTCACAGTAGTGTCGACTAAAGATATAGTATAATAACTATAATAATAACTGTTGAACTAACTATTAGGTACTTCTAACCTTTGATACACTGGAACTGCTGGTCGGCGTTAAACTCTCCCCTCAGCAGACCGTCTTTCTGCAAGGCTTGAAGCTGTTTTTGGATATCAGCCAGCGCGTCGGTCACTTGTTGAGGGACGATATCGAACACTGTGACCTGGTAGCCGACTGAGGCGAACAGCATCGCCCATGACCTTCCGATGAGGCCGCTGGAAGAACAACTTACATGGAAAAAGTGTCGTCTCTCTCCCTGCGATAGGTTTTATATTTGAAAATGAATGTAGATTGATATCTACATTCATTTGCAAAGACAAAAAGGTTATTAATAATAAGCATGCAATACAGTTGAGAACCTCATTAACATACGAAAGCAAAAACAATGAATGCATATTGGTATGGTGTCGAGGTCGCTTGTCTAGTTTGCGTCGCTTTCTAGTTTAGATTCGATATGTTTACGATTAGTAGGTATTATGTCTTAATATATATTATAATAAACTTAATTTTGTCAATTGTTGTTTGATTGTTGTTTGTCAGCTGAGTTAATTTTACTTCTTTAACTGTTCGATCATTTATTGTAATCGGCGAATTTAAAAATGCATTTTAAATAAGGAGTTATGAACGTTCAGGGCCTGCATTCGACATTGCCGAAACCAAATCGGAATTAATTTTGCTGCGATATGGTAGCTCTTATTAACTTGACAGAAAAAGTGGCCACATTGTAAATCCTTACGAGATCATCGCGTGACTAATAGATTAGCTACCCAAAGTATGTGATAAAATAATATTGAGAACTGGTTCTACGGGTAAAACATGCATGAGGATAATACGGACTAGGAGACAAAGTGCATGGAAAAAAATCCGTCTACCAACAAAAACGAATAGAAATTAATGCGTCCGAAGAAATAAGCTAATGGTAACTGCATAGGAAAATAAAAAAGTGCGGAAAAACGCGAACGGAACCACAGAATAGATAATAGTACTAACGTAAAGGAACTAAAAATATTAGGAAACAAAAATTTTGGGTAGCTAATTCCTACATTCAATCGCGTAGGCAACGTCGAAGAGAGGCCCTGCTCGAATGATACACCGTGTATATGGTTAAAAGTCATAGTCCTAAATTATTAAAAACCTCGGACAACATAAAATCCTCGGAGATGAAAATTCAGAACTCTGATTTCAACAAAGTCGTACTCATGGGGCTTATCATGGAATTTGCCTCACATAAACACTCAATGGTACGATAAGGTCAGGGCTACGCGATGTTATCGTTTGCAATTAACCTCTGATACTGATAATACGATTAAGTATCTAAAAATGCTTTGATGGTTAAGAATATTCTTAACCGTATTCAAACGATAAAGTTCGTGTGCTCACGTTAAATGAGCCAACTATGTATGTAATCATAACGAAATATCTTGGGAACTAAGCATGCACTGTCTGTCCACTTTTAATATTAGTAAATTAGGTAGGCAATAACTGGGGCCAATTCGAAAGTGTTTTCGCTAAATTTAGAAGTCGTTAAATTTGAAATAAGAAACGTTCGACTCGATTTTGAACCTTGGAGCTATACAAAATGGAGTTTGACGTTTCTTATTTTAAATTTAGGCAATCTTAAATTTAGCGGACACCGTTTCGAATTGGACCCACTAAGTAGTAACTAAATCAGTAAAATCATTACGGCTAACAATGAACGAGCCCGTGTGGCCGTTTCATTTTCATTTTAAATTAATCGTGATTGCCTTAAATTTGTGTCAGTGTTTTTATCGACCATTTATATCTGGATAACCAAAAACATCTTATAAATGAAAGCACGACGTCGTTGTAACTTATAAAAATAAAATTTGCAAGTAAATAGTACTAATTAAAAAACAAATCAACGTACCTGCCGACAATGCCGACTTTTTCTGTCTTGAAGTTAGGAGCCATGGTTGCGTGCGTGCTGTGCCAGTGTTCTACCACAAGTGATTCGTATTGAGTGTTGTTGCACCATTGTAATATTTACTCAACTATTTTATCTTAATTATCTAATAATTTAAGGGTAAGTGGAAAAGTATATTTTCGTCCAGGAGAAGTTAAAATGGTTCAGAAATGAAAGAGCATATAAGATTATAATTATTACCTTCTTAAAATAAAACCGGCCAAGTGCGAGTCGGACTCGCGCACGTAGGGTTCCATACCATTATTTATTTATATTATTATCTGTAAAAACCGCAAAAAATCACGTTTGTTGTATGGGGGCCCCCTTAAATATTTATTTTATTCTCTTTTTTAGTATTTGTTGTTATAGCGGCAACTGAAATACATTATCTGTGAAATTTCTACTATCTAACTATCACGGTTCATGAGATACAGCCTGGTCACAGACGGACAGACCGACAGACGGACAGCGGAGTTTTAGTAATAGGGTCCCGTTTTTCCCTTTGGGTACGGAACCCTAAAAATTAAACGATGCAAACCCTGTTAGTTTTTAAAATTACACTATTAGACTCGTTAGGTATACCTATCTAAAAGTCTGGGTTCAAGGAAGTATATTCAAAGTTTGAAGCATGAAAATTGCTATAATGTCTGCTGCCGCCCTAACATGCAAGACAAGGATAATTAAACCCGTTTATTTCTATGACTATCTCTTCCGTCGGCACTAGTGTGCGAGAGATGCATTTAGAGATATGACGGTTTAACTTCTCCTTGTGTCTTGCATGTTAGGGCCACTGGTAACAAATGAAGAAATGTAATTTAACGATTGTGGTAAATTAACTCTTAAAGGTATAAAATAGGGGTTGAAATTTGGCAGATAGAGTCTTTGTAAGGTGTAGGCATCCGCTAATAAAGGATTTCAAGAAAATCCATCCTTTATCGGGTGAAATAGAGGTAGGAAGGTTATTATGTATAATTCTGTTATTTCAAAGACATTTAAGTACTTTTTAAGGTTATTTGTGTTAAATCATAAAATATAGTATACAAATCATATATATATCTTTGTATTTTTTAGAAATAAGTATTAATTTGAAAATATAGGTTATTGAAAATAAAATACTTTGCCGGCGAAATCGCGGGCAATATCGATATAGGATAATATTTCTCTCAATAGAATGTGCTATTATTAGCTAGTAAGGAAATAAAATGAAAGTTTATTATTACAGTTGTATAAGAAAGCTATGCTTATTTTGCGACAAATCATCGAACGAGCATATCTTCCTTATTGCTTCTTAACTTTTATTCACATAAAATAAAGCTAGAGTACGATATATTATCGGTAAAATTTTGTACTTTAATTTATCACTCTGATAACAAAACAGTGTCCCACGACAAAATTACTCACGTGTTTCTTTTCTTATAAACAAATATGGTGGAATAATCCATAAGTAAACCCAATAACGTTACATAAAAGAAATGATAAAAGGCGATGCATACACCATAACTAATAATTTCACATCGGCATAACTTAATGAAATTTGAATCAATATTAAAAAAATGGAGATCAAAAAATAGTAATAAGGTGACTTAGTTAAAGTCATGTAAAGTTTATTGGCAAGCAGTTCCAGCGATAGCTTCAATTGTGCTGATGCTGAATATTCTGAAGTTGACCTCGTTGGGGTCCAAAGACTTGTAGAGGAACCGAGGGAGTTTGTCAGTGAGCAGCCAGAGAGTTCCTTCATCATCGATCTGCAATAAAAAGTAATTTAAACTAACGCTCAAAAACCTTAGAACCTTAACTAATTGTAGCTTTCTAATGAAAGCTTTTTCCTGCGAGTTTGTCCGCGTAAGTAGAATCCGCTTTTGTGCAATTTACCGAGATGATATTTGTGTCAGATAACAAGAATCAGACAGACAGGATCTCATCTTATAATATTGTATGTATAGAGATGATTCTCCTCTGCTGCACTGGGAGTGAAGAAATAGCATAGAATGCGTGCAGATGCTTATCATCCTGGCATGTCGTAAGAGTCGACTAAGGGACGGGTTCTCTCCAACATGGTGGACTATCTGTATGGGCGATGGGCTGATCACCTGTCACCATACGGTTCATCATATCATCTTAGGACTAACTAATCGAACGTGGCCACAAGTAGTCTTGTGGCTCTGCCCACCCCATTAGGGATTTCGGGCGTATGTATGTATAGAGACGATGGTCTCTATGTAACGGGGCTATTAAAATTGCGGCCATCGGTCACGTGACGATGTTATTACAATCATGATTGCGTATTATGTATGAGATTGATTTTTTAACTCGACTGTAACAGAATGGGCATAACCTGATTAGCTTCGTTTAATTTTAACAATTGTTTGACGGCCTTGATAGAGCAACTAACTCCGTAAAATGTATGCTAACACTTAAACAAGATTACATAGTTAATTAAAACTAAAATAAAAACATTTATTCGTATAAGAAAAGATCCTGAGTTTATACGGAAAAAAAGAAAAGTATAACAAAATCAGTAACCAATAGCGGGTGGCAGAAGTTGACAAAGGGGCCAATTCGAAAGTTTATTCCCTAATTTAAAAGTCTCTTAATTTGAAATAAGAAATGTCAAACTCAATTTTTGACAGCTTCGTGCTATACAAAATCGAATTTGACGTTTCTTATTTTAAGTTTAGGAAATTTTAAATTTAGGCGACAGTTTCGAATTGGACCCAATATCTAGGTATGCTTAAAATGGTTACGTAGCAAAACATCTAAAATCCCCGAACGGCCTTAATCAATCTTTCTTATTTTTCCGACAATGCTATTGCAATTCGTTTTTAAATTTTATTTTATTTGACGGTTTGTTGACAGTTTTTAAAATCGGTATCAATTGTTATTGTTTTGGTGAATAATTCAAGCAATCTAGCGCTTATTATACACCAATTTCTGACAGGCACTTATCCAGACATAGCGGACTAGTGCGTTATACTGAAGCACTGGAACTTCATCCACATGGAGTCCAGGGGCAGTTTATTTCGACTTAAAATGTATTTTTTCTACGGATTGTCTTAAATGATTTGATTGTTTTTTTTTACTGCGCAATCGCTTTACACCTCCGGCAGCGTCATTAGTTTCCAATTCGTAGTCCCGTTTCGATTACCTTCAAGTCGTTGGGGAACTCGTAAAGCATGGGATCGCTGAATAGCAGTGGATTGGTCTCTGGCGTGTATGGCTTGTTCACATTCCAGCAGCCAATTCCGTCTCTGTTCACCTGCACACATACATTATCGTTAACGCACACTATCATCATCATCATCATGTAAGAATAAGGCAAGCTTAGCATACTAGTTTTTATCGCGAACATATAGCATTCTTCCCTTGCGCAACGTTCAGTTTGTTCAAAAGTGACAGATGCTTTTCATGTGCGATAAAAGCTAGTGGAACAATAGTAATTTGTTATACAAGAGGGCAAAGTTGCTTTTTAACCGCGTGCTCAATTTTGATGACCGAGCAAGTGAAGGATTCTATAATTGGAATCGTGAGCGTTAGCGAGGGATTCAAAAGAGCACGAGGTGAAAAATCTTTGCACTCGAGTGCAACACATATCTTTTCATTCCATCTCGGCGAGGAAATGACTAAATGCAAAAAAAAATAATCATTTGCGCATCATTAACAGTTTCAGTCAATTCTGTTGGCGTCAAATAAACTTCCTCGTCGCTAGAATCACTCATTTTAGGTATTTCACTTGTTTTCAAGTTTTTTTTGTTTTTAACCTAAGGTGTTAACAATATGCCGTGAAAAGAAAATGGCGCGCGCAAAGCCAATTAAAAAAAAGTACACCAAGAAGGTTCCGAGTCTGAGTTTTTAACAAATTAAAAAAGGTTGTATGATAAATTCGGCACCATGGAGGTAAATAAGTTTAATGATGTTTTGAATTCACAAACTTAGTGCACACGATGTTCTAAATTCAATTTACTTTATCCTCTAGCTGATAAAAACGGCTTTTGCACTCAGATATCGAAGAGCAAAAATACTCTTTCCGGAATGAAAAAAAACATTTTGGTTCGCCGCAAAAGAAAATAAAAAAACAAAGAAACACTAATAACAAGACTGGAACACGATGACCATAACAAAAACCTGTATTTGCATTAAACCGCATTAAGTATTGCCTCACGTTCAATGTCAATGGCACGGTAAAACTGCGCACGCATTAATTATACCTATTTACTTTTGTTTAGATGTTTATTTGCTGAAATTCTTTTAATTTTGAGTATTTCGAAACTTATCTGCGGAATTCAATTTAATATTTACCACTAACATTTCGGTCAAGGAAAAAATCGTGAGGAAATCTGCACATATCTGCTAAGTAATTCAACGATGCATGTAAAGTCCCCAATCCGCAATGCGCCCGCGTAGGGATAAGTGTTCAATCAGTGGCCGATTTCGGCCACCCTAGGCCGTGTAGTAGCCGCCCCTTTTTCAGCTCCCATCATTTAGATTCTACAAATGATTTTCTTTTGAACACGATATTTTGTTTACTATGGGTCGTTTCTTATTATCATGTATTTTTTGCCACTATTGGCCGCCCCTAATATCTGGCCGCCCTAGGCTCGGGCCTACTGGGCCTTAGGGAAAATCCACCACTCTGTCGAATCCCTCTCAATAGGACGTTTATAGGCAGATGATTATGATGATGTTATAAGAAGATTGAGAAGAAATAAAGAAGTACCGACCGTTAAAAACTTTTAAATGATATTTACAATGTTGTCGCCTTGAACAGAAACAGTATACCTACTTAATGCGTCATGTGAAGCAGAATTCGATGCATAGATGCTGCGTTGAAACTTATTAGGAATTGTTTTATATAAATTGAGAAAATCTCATCATTTTAATAAGTAAACACTTCTATGATAACGAAGAAACAATATTTTTATTGAACAAATTACTATTTATTTCCATTTATTTTGATAATATGGAAACATTTACCTGTGTGTAGAAGAGAACACTGGTTCGGGGGTCGTAGAAACTCGCGGAGGACTGAGTGCGCTCTCCTCGGTCACCCAACAGCTGTGGAATGAAAATGTGATTATTAACTTTGCAAAAAAATACTACTTAGTCAGTCTTTATCAAATATCAAGTAATGAGATTTTTTCTTTGATTATATTCTAAGCTCATCCAATCGACCCATAATTCGTAGAAAACTATCCCGGAATATTTCATTCTGTAAAAATGGGTAGTGTTAAAATTCGGTATTAAACACTCAGTAAAGATTTAATTATAAATCTCATTACCACTCGGGCTCTATATATTGTTGTTCGAAAGCTAAAATTTGGCCTAGTGTTTTATTTACTACAAAGCCTCTGAAGTCCGAAAAGACCGGAACTAAAACATACCCATATCCAGTGTAGAATTAAAATCTTTAACATTTTGGTAATAAAAGGTCAAACGGACAAGTTTTTCAACGGAAGCGTAGTAGCAATTCACCTTTCAAATTATCAAGCGGGTCCTTCTTGAGTCCAAGTAAAATAAAGCGAAGGTATTTTTAGCCTTCAATTATAATTAAACATGACATTAATGTTTACTGTAAGTTTTAGCTCATCCATTGAAGTAGCGAAGCATAACGAGAACCCTTATCCGGGTATATTGACGGTGAGGTTAGCTAAGTTGGCAGTGACCCTGCCTCCGAAGGTAGCGGTCCCGGGTTCGATCCCCGGTATGTATTTATTTATCTATATAAGTATGTATATCCTCGTCTCGTACCCATAGAGGTAATACAAGCCTTTTGAGATTACATTGGGATTAAAAATCAATTCTTTACAACTTCCTTCTTAGGGAATAAATGTAATGAAACCTGATCTATTGTATTTTATTGCTAGTTAAAGGCCTATTTATCTACGATTGTCTTTTAACACATTACCCGAGATCTATGACAGAGTTGAATCAGTACGAGGATCACTGAATAACTGACTGGCTTGAATAGGTAAGTAAGTGTCGCAATAGCCGAGTTTTAACGGTATTCAAACCTTGAAGTCGTGGAATGCCTCGTTCTTGTCGATGTGTGTATAGTTTCTCAGCAGCTCAGTGGACACACAGAACTCCTTGGTACTCGAAAATGCGTGGAAAAACATCGTACGGTAACTGTAATGAACAACGGGTAAATTAAATATACTTAAAATCCATAAAAAGATGCGAAATGACAAAATTACGTTTTCGTATGGCGAATAAAATTATCATTGACCTCCAATTTTCATGTACCGTTGCCGAAGAGTCAATGTCCGCTATTGATTTGCCGAAGATAGGTCTTTATATGCCTTTAGTGAGCGCTGATTGAATATAAATTAGATTTTTTTTTCCCTGCTTAAAATGTAATTCAACCAAGTTTCCACAGGGCATCTTTTAGGTTTTTCCCCAAATAGTTAAGGAAAACGAAAAACATTCCTAATGTCATGAAAGTTAATAATAAAACAGGTAATAGCTATTCAAAGTTTGCGTACTATTACGTTTTTGCGTACCTATTCAGATTAACACGTACTCAATCAATAGTAACCTAGAAATGTACCTATAAATAATCGTTGCAAAAACGATTGTAATTGTTATTTTAACTTGAGCAAAAAGCAAGGTCTTTTGTTACGTGACTGACTCACCCATGCTCCCTTGGCTCGGAGAGGGCCAGTGCGAATACACCGTCGGTCCATTGGAACTCGATGCCTCCGACTTTGTAGGAGCCGGCCAGAGGTTCAAAGTGGAAGTAGTGATGGGCGATACGCCAGGAATCGTTTTGCTTCAGGCTAAAGACAACCACTCCGTAAGCACCTAAGTCCGGTACGTACGCAAAAGCGTTGTCACACGTGTCTTTGTCGACATCAACAACCTGAAATTATAATGATTAAAAGGTTGATAATTGGACTTATTGATTATTCCTTTGCCAATTATTAGCCCTCTTTAGTGGACTCTAATAAGTTAATTGCAGTTTTACGTCGTTAACTCGTCCAATCATTGTATTAATCGACCTTTCATAAGTCAATGCGAATGTACTACAGATATAATTATTATATAATAAAAAGATAACTTACGACGTTAGCAAAGAAGGAGTCTTCTTTCATGTCGGTCACTTTGAAAAAGTATCGCTGCAAAAGCTGATCTGTGTTCAAATCAAAGATGGCTAGGGAAGGTCCTGCTATTTGATTGCCAGCACCTGCATATGAAAATTAAATATACCATTTAAATATAAGAATTATAATAAAAGTCAAATAAAAAGTATTGCACAGCAACAATTTTCGTTTTTCTTTTCAGGTTAATTGGACTATCTATAACTTAAATAAATAATAATATACCTATATTGATATTTAAATACTTGTGGATTCTGATGACTGTGCCTCTCTTAAAATTCAAAATGTAATATTTAAATATTTATTTTGCTATTAGGCCACACATGACCTCCTTTAGATGTCCGAATCTACCAGCGCTAGCTTAGCTTCTAGAAGACGATAGTCGTGCATATTGTTTAGTAAAAGTTACGCAAGTTGGATTAATGTTCGATGCGATGCGATGTTCCTACTACGTGAAGAATCTCCTTTGTATACTAATCTGAGCTTATTATTAGTAAGTACCTCTTTTATATAACGGATTGACTTATTTTTATTTGATTCAACACTGTCCTGTACTAATATTATTAATTGCTTAATGTAATTTTTTTATTCAACAATAATTAAACAAGTTGTGATTATGCTACCAGGACTTCATTATCAATGAACTAGAATATTCTTTTTATCTTTGGAATTTAAAAAGACACGAGAAAAGTAAGAACGCGACGAATTGAGAACTTCCTCCTTTTTTGAAGTCGGTTCAAAAGTGGACTGTATCTTATGTCCAGGAAATTAAAAGTACAGCGAGCCTAACATGCAAGACACGAGGATAAGTTAAACCGTCTTATCTCTAAGTGCGTCTCTCTCACACTAGTGCCGACGAAAGAGATAGTCATAGAGATAAACGGGTTTAATCTTTGTGTCTTGCATGTTAGGACCGCTGACGTCATAATCAAAAGTATAATTTTACCGTATATGTCAGCTAATCCAGAATCCATAACCCATAGTCTGTCACAAGGATCGACGTAAACCCTGAACACTGAGATGATAGAGCTATTTGATGGGAGCTCTTTCGCATCATCAGGTACAAGATTGTCCTTCATTGACGGATATGGTTTCAATAATTGGTCTTGAGCTCCATCCACGTCTATGTAGTTCAACGAGGAAGCGACGCCATTCTTCCATCTCGGGACTGTGATGAAGAGCTTATTCTTCCATCTCGCCAAGCCCAGAATTAAATTATGGGCCTGCACGAAATTGCCGCTTCTGGTCGCGTTTTCTCTATCAGCAGGCGTGTCCCACGTGTAGTCTACTTGCTTCCACGCAAAACGGAGCTGAGGCGAGGCTGCTTTACATGTTGCCAGCACCCCTAGTACTACAATAAAACTAATTGTCCGCATATTTAATCTGAAACGAAATAATTAATGTTACTATACTAGTTCGTACATGCTCCTCTGCTGCACTGGGAGTGAAGAAATAGCATAGAATGCGTGCAGATGCTTATCATCCCGGCATGTCGTAAAAGTCGACTAAGGGACGGGTCCTCTCCAACATGGTGGACTATCTGTATGGGCGATGGGCTGATCACCTGTCACCATACGGTTCATCATACCATCTTAGGACTAATTAATCGAACGTGGCCACTAGTAGTCTTGTGGCTCTGCCCACCCCATTAGGGATTTCGGGCGTGATGCTATGTATGTATGTATGTACTATACTAGTGATGCGTTAGATAGAATGTGACTCTAATAATTACGACGCTTGTGTTATGGGTATAAGTGCTTAACGATCTCGGGTTTTTCTATGCTTTTTACTTTGAAACATTAAATTAAATTAGCTTATTACTAAGGTGTCTAATAGAGGCGCAGCGTGAGGGTAAGCCGGTGTATCATTTATATTTTTAAACATTATATTACATACATACATATAATAATAATAAACGCCTCTTTCCCGTAGGGGTAGGCAGAGACCACTTCTTTCCACTTGCTACGATCCTTACTCACTTGTTTCGCTTCGTCCACTTTCATTATTCCCCCCCATACATGCTCTTCGGTAAAACATTATATTATTACTCATTAATTATTCTATCTACAAAAAAAAATGTAATATACAATTTTAATGTTAATAATAAAGTATCCACCGGCTTACCCTCACGCTACGCCACTGGTGCCTAATAACCTTGTGTTATGTTCAAAGCATCCCATCTATAGTCAGGCCTGCTCCGGTGTTGTAACATGGTAATGATAGCATTGTGTAGCAGCGACGCTCGAGCTCCATAATAAAGATGGCGTGCTCACGTTTTTGCGGATGGCTTGTGATCTTATTATTGGGAAACGACAAGTTGGGTGATTTACAACGATTCTTCCTCATCGGAGCAGATCAGGCTAGTTATGTATTCGGATACCTTGGGAACTGTGACGGTGTTGCACAACCTGCTCCACCCCGCGTCGCGAATTGATAAATTGCAACTCATTATCCATCTTTCAACGGCTGTCTCTAAATGATCGTTCTATTCTAAGGAAGACATCAATTAAGAAATCGCTCCATTCTGGACTGGTTTGCGAATGTGGTGCACACATAAATATTTATGCAACAGCACAGGAAATTTACATGCTTCTTTGAGAACTTGCAAACGACATCGAGACTGTTTCATAAAATTAAAATAACAACCGAGCTTGTTACAGCTGCTGCATAGATGAGGTTCATGCCTAATGCATAATTTATGTGTTTATGTTATATGTAAGCCAATTGATTTACTAAGAAAGTATTTTTGAAATACTTGGGTTGGGTTTATAAGAAAAAAACTGTCGATAAAAATAATCTTCCACTTTGCTCTGAATGTAGATAAGGTATACCTTGATTGCTTGTATTAATAAATACCTTGCCAGATAGTCAGGTCACAATCATTTTAAAGTTTATATAAAATGCCATGTATAATATTGACGTAATCTAATGATAAAAGATATATACTGTAGGTATTTTAAATTTGGGGCACCGCCGCAGGAGAAATCGGAGTGTTTAGTGAATTCAAATTTCCATCAAAAACTAAATCTCTCCTGTTAACCTTACTTTTGTTAGTGACCATCATTTATTTTAAAGCAGGTAAGTAAGCTAACGCTATAATGTTGTCTGGGTCGATTATTCTTGGCATTTAATGCAGAAGGGTCCCAAACTTCTATTGACGTTGGAAAAAACCTGTATGGATAACCTTCCATGGTAAACGCACGTAAATACCAAAGCCAGTTCCTGTCCGTATCGAATCCGTGTGATTAAAAACCTGCATAGAGAAGTAGGTATACGGGTTTCATTAAATGTTTTTTTTTTTATTGACGACGATAATAACTATTAAAGCTATTTTCAGAAAATAAAGTATGTTCATTTAAGAACTTTGTTGCACTATTAACAATTTGAACAAGACGAAGGGATCTCTTTTTAAGGGATCTCTTCCTTTAGACGATTGAGTAGTGTGGAACTTAACAATCCTAATTTTGTCTTTAGGATACCGGCCCAGTGAAGTAAAAGATCCCTAAAAATTGCAAAACATTCAAAAAATCTTATTTGATTAAAACCAAATTTCATTTGGTACACTTTGATAGGGAAACACTTTGACATTATGGAAATATGCCTATGCATTCGTTTCCTGTACTTAAAATCCACATCACTGTTGTAAATTTACCCATTAATAGAAGTACTGATAAGTATTAAAGAATTAGCCAACCAAAACACTTTCTGCAAATAGCCATTCGATCGGTGACGATCATTTAAGTTTTAACAAAATTCACTAGCATTTAAATGCCATAAGCAGTACCGTTATAGTGGCAATTAAATTGGTACTTACCTGGTCTAATTTCGATAGAGACTGCTTAAACTTTATGATATAAATAAACTTACGCGTTATTGCAGTTTGAATGTTGATAAGTGAGCGATGTGAGGTCAGCTCCGACCGGTTCAGCAGGGCCACGAAGACAGACTAAACAGTTCGAGGTCTCCACAACCTTTATATATTCGCTACAACTTCACGACTCAACACGGTTTGAATGCCCACTCAATTTAAGGTGTTTAAATTACTCCGTGGCCACTTAATGCAAAAACTTCATTAGGATAGTAGTTTTTGAGTTCCTTTAGCTTTCGCGCGTGTTTAATTGACACAGTGACGTGATTAATCCCTATCAGTAGTGTTTGCTTTACGGTTGATTAAGATGATGAAGATTTATAAGTTTTTTTAATGCGTTTTCGTTGACACTTTTAAGTGTGTTATCCCTTGTTTATTTATCTTCTAGAAGATTGATTTAGATTCAAGTTTTATGGATAAAAGTGTTATTTAGTTCGTTGTGTGGGTCTGCATATAAAAGGTATCCTCCTAGCTCTAGGAGCACGGTAATCCCGGGGTGCAATAAATGCGTTTTTTTTTTAAATATTGAATACCAAAAATCATTTTGACCATTTCATCGGGTTAACGTAAATGTATGTGTACCAAATTTCAGCCTATTTCAATAACGAAAAATGGTCCAAAATGTACTTCTAAGATTTGACCCGAACAATACATTTAACCAAAAAAAAAAAAAAAAACCCATTACATTACAGTTTATTAATACAATATTGGGAGCAATAATACCATTTCGTATTTGCGGTAGCATCCGAAAGAAATAACCACATTAATTTACTAGTCGTCAACGTGTCTTCCCAGTGTTTAATGCCTATTTTAAAAATGCAAAATAATGCAATTCTGTGAATTTCCCGAGAATTTAATTTACTGGAAAATTCTACAAAGGGAAATACGAAATCTATTGTGTTTTTGCGTATTTTGGCAAACATAGTCAATTATAGAGGTATGATTACCGCGTCACATTTGACGCTATGGGATCATGATTAGTTGTGAATTGGTCGTGGATAATTCAAGGCCGGGACCCGTGACTGACGCATCCGCCACCCATTCATGATTAGCTTGACCGACCAGCCATGCCAGTTTACATTCAATCAAGATACATTTCATATAAGCCTACCATAATAAATAGCTATATTCATTTGCCGATCAGCGGCCCTATCATGCAAGACACAAAGATAGTTAAACCCGTTTATCTCTATGACTATCTCTTTCGTTGGCACTAGTGTGAGAGAGACGCACTTAGAGATAAGACGGTTTAACTTATCCTTGTGTCTTGCAGGTTAGGGCCGCAGGGGGGTTCCCACGATCTCTTAATGCGATTCTCTTTATAGGCCCTAAACAGAACTGCGTCGCTATTTCGTACCACGACATTGTATTTACATATGTAAAATATATGGTGAGGTACATGAAATAACGACACAGTGCTTATATAGGGCCTAAAAATAATCACATTTAGAGATCGTGGTAACCCGCCAGTTTTATTATGTCAGACGACAGCTTAACTGAAACGCTGCCTTACAAAATGTGCACTAAAGTATGAGACTCAGTTTATATAGTTTAAGACTTAACTTTGAATCGCATCACGAGATCGTAGTTTTTTTTTATGTCAATTGACTGACAAACGAGCTGACGGCCCACCTGATGGAAAGTGATCACCGCCGCCCATGGACATCTGCAACACCGGAGGTGCTGCCAATGCTTTGCCAGTCTAGGGAGCATGGGGAATGGGGATGGGATGGGGATGAGGGAATAGGTCTCCGGATCTCGTCACTCACCGTACGAAACGCAATAGCAAGCTATTACTTTACACCCATATACGCGTAGTATTCCCCAGCGGCCCTAACATGCAAGACACAAAGACGAGTCAAACCCGTTTATCTCTATGACTATCTCTTTCGTCGGCACTAGTGTGCGAGAGACGCACTTAGAGATAAGACGGTTTAACTTATCCCTGTATCTTGCATGTTAGGGCCGTTGAAATAATACGATATGTAGATGCAGCAAAAATTTCTAAGAACAAAGTTTGTTTTGCTAACCAGAACATATATATTTCTTTTACATATTAAAACAGACCTAATAGCAGATTGCCAATAAAATTTTATTCTTCTTAAATTTACCAATATGCCGAGCCTACGGCCATACAATTTTTGTATGGCCGGCCAGCGCTCTTTTGACGTGATGCGAATAACAAAACTTTTAACCGGAACATTATTAACATTCTCATAATTCATTGGAATTATTGCTTGATATGCATAATTGATTGATAATTTGTTACCAGCAACAAATTTTATTTAGAGGTAGAAAATTATTGATAACAAGTTTCCGTCCGCGAGTTCGACCGCGTGGAAATCGGTTATAACTAGTTGTCCCCTCGGGAACTTTTGACTGTTCGTGAATAAAAAGTATCCTGTCCTATTCCAGGACCTAAGGTCCAACTATATACCAAATGTCATATAATTATGACAAATCCGCTTAGCCGTACCGTAAGGAGCTGAGTGGTAACAAACATTTAAACACATATATTAATAGAAAGTAGGATTGTTTGTTTCAAAGGGTATTTGTACCAAATTTTAAGTAGATATCGGCATGGAATCAGTTCTTCTGATACAAACTTAGAATACATCGAAGTTTCCCTATTTAGAAGTAGGTAATTTCATTTATTTCTTGAACCGCTACTTAATTATTTGTTTTGAGGCGCATTTGTACCAAGTTTCAAGATGGTTCTTCTGATGGTATTCTGGATTACTGAAAAATTGTCACAATAAATCTCGTCTTATTTTGAAGTGATTTTTTATGGCCATTACTATGATGAAGTTCTACGATAGCCTAAAATTTAAATTGGTTGGTTGTAGCAATCTTCTGAAGATTGTGCTAATTTTTTTTTAAACTGTCCAGCGATTGACCTCAGTCTTACCTGATCCTAAAAATGACTGTATAGATTAGCTACCCAAAATTTTTGTTTCCCAATATTTTTAGTTCCATTCGCGTTTTTCCCCGTTGTGTCATTCATGTTAGGGCCGGTTGACAGAGCCGTGAACAATATAGTTATATATGCATCCAGGTTGATTTTTAATTCGACGTATTCCTTGAAAGGGGTTATAGGTCTGTGATAAAATAATATTGAGAACTGGTTCTACAGGTAAAACATATGCATGAGGATAATACGGACTATAGGAGACAAAATGCATGACAAAAAAACGAATAGAAATTAGTGCGTTCGGAGAAATAACCCTAATGATAACACAACTGCATAGGAAAATAAAATTTGGGGAAAAACGCGAATGCAACTAAAAATATTGTGAAACAAACATTTTGGGTAGCTAATCGATACAGTCCATAAAATGGAAATAAAAAGCTCGTTGGTCTGATGAATTTCCTAAAGTTGTTCCCTTTCTTCTGCAGATTATGTCAAAGTAATGCACAGAGCTAAATAAATCTGCAATGAGCATTTTCAACGTATATGTTGGTTTATTTATGAACATACTATCGGTTATCCATCCTCCTTCGATTTTATTGAAGTCGGTTGAAAAGGATATAATTTATGGTTTGTTTGGGTTTGTGTTATAATTTCAACTTACTGTTATAAGCAAGGTATATTTAGATATATCAATAGCACTTTTGCCCGCGTATCTGCATGGAAAGCATTATCTAGAATTCCTTTGAGAATTGTGCATTTTACCGGGATAGAAAGTAGCATGTCCCACATCGCGGTGCAAAATATCACGTCAAACAGTTAGTACATTATGGCGTAAAAGAGAAACAAACCAACTAACAAAAACATTTGCGCAATATAATATTAAAAGCATAGTAAGGATTTCATAGGTTACGTTCAATCATAACACGATGCTTTCAAGATGTAGTTGGCCTAGAACATGTTCGTTCATCGTATAAATAGAAGGGACATGAGGATACTAGTCAGAAGTGTTATTGAGTGAGTAAAGATTATTATCTTTCATTAGCATAGTTAAGAATCTTCATTATATTGTTCAATGTAAAATGAAACAACACACATTTTTCTGCCATTCCTGGTAAAATACCACAGACAAATACGAAAATAAAGTTAATCCAGTCCATAATTAACACTATTTCTGCATCCGGTTACTGTAGAATAATTGAATTAATAACAGTTTTATAAATTAACTGCTACAAATAACAGGTAACAAGTTGCAAGATGAAAGTATGTGTGAAACTTTATTGTCTCTATGCAAAATAGCAACAGAAACTGTTGTTCCTCTTGTTCAACAGAGCTACTGTGCAGCCAAACATCGTCTGTGAAAACCACCGATGAATGTCTTCGATGGTTGTGTTGTCCACCACCAACACAACCAATGTCTATCGTCTCTTGGGAGGCTTGTACAAAAATAACTTTTAGCAAAAGGATGAGGTTGGAAAAAAACAGCCACCACCAAGCCAGATCATATAAAAAAAATCGGCCAAGTACGAGTCGGACTCGCGCACGAAGGGTACCGTACCATTATCTTTAAAAACGGCAAAAACCACGTTTGTTGTATCGGAGCCCCCTTAAATATTTATTTATTCTGTTTTTTAGTATTTGTTGTTATAACGGAAATACATCTGTGTAAATTTCACCTATCTAATTATCACGGTTCATGAGATACAGCCTGGTGGCAGACGGACGGACGGACGGACAGACAGCGGCGCCTTAGTAAAAGGGCCCCGGTTTTACCCTTTGGGTATGGAACCCTAATAATTAAAAAAGGAGTTTTATACACGTACAAACAAAAATGACCTTGTTGATAGTGAGTAAAGTGTCATCGCGGCTGAAGAGAACGGCTTGTAAACTTGTAACGAAATAACTCGTGACCCGCAACCGCCGCTGGCCGTGAACTGACTGCTAATTATTAAATCTAAGTTAACTTAAAAACCCTCATAATATTTTATTTTCTACCTTTTGATATAAGTACACACAAGTTATACTGCACCATCGTCCCACTTGAACTTAATATAAATGTTAACTGGTTCGGTACCCAATCCCGTTTCAACCACTCGTTTGCGTATGCCTAATTGCTGAGGTTGGCTCACATATGATTTAGTATTGGTCTTATTGCCTGTTTAAGGGAAATCATGTGTTGCTCGCCTTTCTATCATTGATAAGCGCAATTTTCTAATAAAAGTGCACTCACGCAATATCTTGTTAATGCTACAATCGAATAAAACTAACAGCTTAATACCATTCTTATCTAGACAACCCGGATATAATATGCTGCGGTCCAGTAAGGTTGACAAAAGTATAAGTTAAACCGGTTTATCTCTAAGTGCGTCTCTCTCACACTAGTGCCGACGAAAGAAATAGTCATAGAGATAAACGGGTTTAACCTATCCCCATGTCTGGCATGCTAGGGCCTAAATGCAATGAGAAGCATACGTTCCGCCGTTCGTGGCTTTCTATAGGGCTATTGCTGGTACTGCTCAAGATGTTGTTCTGATTGCTTATTTTCTTTAGCTCTTCGGTCTGTCTGTCCATTCTCGCTTTAATCACCGTAGATATGATCATCAGCAGGAATAAAGTTAATTGTGGATGCACGTGTAAATGCGTAGGATGCACCCTGCTTATTGGAGCGTTGGAAAAAGCGTGCAGCCATGCGCGGCCGTACGTTGATCTCCTCTGCACCACAACAGCGCCGACTACGCTTAATTAATTAGGAAACACAATCGACTCTATTTTTCTGTTTTACTTAGATAATAGCTTTTGCTGCTCACACACACAACACACCCACACAAACTTTCTTATTTATTATATTAGTAAGTAGGATTTATGATACTTTGCTGGCTTAGCGATCTAAAGAGGATCTTGGTCGCGGACACACGAGATGCCACTTTTCCCTATCTTGTGCCACTTCATGCCCGTAAGCGCAATTATTGGTAGCACTTGAGTGCTTCATTCGGACAAACCTAGGTAATCCAAAATACCGGAATGAAAGATTTCTGTCAAGATGCTAAAAATAAATCCTCCTCTGCTGCACTGGGAGTGAAGAAATAGCATAGAATGCGAGCAGATGCTTATCATCCTGGCATGTCGTAAAAGTCGACTAAGGGACGGGTCCTCTCCAACATGGTGGACTATCTGTATGGGCGATGGGCTGATCACCTGTCACCATACGGTTCATCATACCATCTTAGGACTAATTAATCAAACGTGGCCACAAGTAGTCTTGTGGCTCTGCCCACCCCATTAGGGATTTCGGGCGTGATGTTATGTATGTATGTAAAAATAAACAACAGTGTTATAAAATATTTACTTAATCCATAAACACTTAATATTACTATACAAATACAACAAAATGCTATTAACCTTTGTTCAACTGAAACAATAAAGTTCAAAATACTTAACAAATATCAACTATTAGCAAAGAATTGGCACATGAAAAGATACAAAAAACAGTTTTAATCAAATTCAGAGAATATTTTCAAAAGTAAGTAATAATAGGAGCGTTTGAGTAAGTTAATTGTTGCGATTCAGATTCATTCATATTACCATCGAGTCACTCTTTAATTTACTCTCAGTTTAAGAATTAAAATAATCATAGATGACGCCGAAACAGAAAAGTATAAAAAAATCTTATCACTCTCCCACAAAACAACTAAACCCTAACATCTTCCCGTTCTCTTGCAGTGAAGGTAATAATCGCTGCGCTTAAACTCTTGCTCATCATACGGAGATCTGAAGGGAGAGTGTTGGAAATCGGAGGAAGGTCCTCTTGTATAAGAAGGTCTTCGTTCAGGCCACCGTCTCCTGTTCCTGTCTTGGTGCATCGGCCTCAACGGTCTGCGCGCCCGATACCGCGTACTGTAAAACGCAAAGTCTTTGAACTTAAATTGCATGATTCATGAAATGTAAATTGCCGATTCACACATCTGTTGGTATGCTAAGCCACTTTTTACGAACACGCACGTTTATTTTAGACGTTTTTATTACGTAATTGTTCGTTACAATGTAAGTTAAAGTCAGTGGTTAACGTGATTCCTGAAAAGTTATTCTCGGTAATAACATTGCAGTTGCGATTAAGTTTTTTTGTCTGCATTTACAGGCTCGATGCTTCAGTTAATTGACAACTACGAACTTTCCAAATATTCATGCGAAATCTAAATATTTCTTATTCAATTAGCTAATAATTATTTTACATAGTTACAAGACAAAGCGCATTATTTGATTTGAGTCATTGGTCATCGTCAAGGACATAGCGGACTGTTTTGGTTTGAAGAACTTGGATTCCTTGACAATTTAGAGTTTTATATCATACCTTTTAGGTCGCTTAGAATACGGCACTCTTTTACTAGTCCGGTAGCCCTCGGGGCGCGGGAGGTACTCATCGTCTTCGTCCGTGGCCTCGCCGTCGAAATCGTCGTGCGGCCGCGTGTGGTGGAACACCGGCCTAATGTGGGGCACTGCAACTGGGTACGGCTTCATTACTGGAACGGATACCTAAGGGAATAGTTTTAGTATAATTATGTATATACTTAAGTATTAATAAAAAAAAATGCTGTCGGTCTATGCAATCTAATGTTTTTATAGCTTTACTCGTCATTTTTAACATCGCCCACAATTGTTTGCTAGATAGGTATACCTTCGTTTCTAAATTAAGTAGCTAAAAAGATCTTAGATTTCGATTTACAGTAGGTAAAAGTTTAACAAGTTTGTGAGCTAAGTCACAAAGAATTTTGTTCAAATTAAAAATAAAATCAATCCATTCCAAGCACTAGCCAATCGATACGGTATAACAAAAATGATATGATACGTTCGAGACAAAATATGTTGAAATTCTAATCTCTTAGCATTGAGAGTATATACTTTGAGTGTAAGTAAGCCTATATAAACAAAGCTGTAGCAATTTTTCACAATGACGAAAATTAGTACCAGTAAGAAATATTTTAATTAATTATCTCTCCTTTGATCTCTACTTGCTTACACATGCATTCTATTGTGAATTAATATAGATAACCTGCACGCTCGAATTATCAACATGATCTTTCAGCAAAAAAGTTTCTGTTATATAATTGTTACTTTAGACCATTGTTCCTTGTCTCAATAAAAAAAAAATGTACAATGCTAGGTATAAGTACATGTCCTACTGAAGTTGAGCGCTCAGGTTTAAAACACCATGAATTTGTCATTAAATCTCACTGTGTAATGAATAGTAATGATGATGACACCCTCATCTTAATTACGTGCCAACCATACCAACCAAAATCCGACGTGTCCTTGTACGATTTTTGTTACGGTACTTACTTAAATCATTAACCGTCAATCGATGTAGCTATCGCAGATAATTAAAGATGAATAATGGTTATAGTTAATGATCAAGACTTTCAAAGTATTCGATTGAATTTTTTTGCCTGCGGCCCTAACATGCATGACACAAAGATAAATCAAACCAGTTTATCTCTATGACTATCTCTTTCGTCGGCACTAGTGTGAGAGAGATGCACTTAGAGATAAGACGGTTTAACTAATCCTTGTGTCTTGCATGTTAGGGCTGCTGAGAGGTATGTAGTTTCGAGTTATCATCTAATGAACCTTTTAATATGTTAGCATTCGAGGATGATAACGATTCGATTATTAAAATTCGGGAAACAACCTCTTATCCCCTGTACAAATCTTGACACTTCTTTTCCCTTCCCTTTGTGTAACTCAAATAAGACAAAATAAGAGCATAAATAAAATTATTTAAAAAAATGACGTCATAGGTACATAACATTATACAAATATTAACCAAAATATTGGAGTAAATATTGGATTACATAGGTACTACCATAAATTAACTTATTACTCTATGGTACTACAGATAGAAAAAGCTGTCAACCACGCATTATACCGCGCCCAAAAATCAAAAATAAATAGATAAATATAATATTGAAGCGTTTTTCATAACTAATAACATATAGTACTATTCTGCTATATCAGTAATGACTGACCTGTTTTACTACAGGTACTGGTACCGGTTTTTCGACCGGATAAGGGACCTTTTTGTAGACAGGGTAGGGTACCGGTTTCTCGATCTGCACGGTAAGTTCCTTGATAATAGGCACCGCTACCGGCTTGGGTATCGGGACCTTTACCGGATACGGTTCCGGCACCGGAACTATGACAGGACGAGGGACTTCGATCTGTGAAGTACGGCTCAGTTGAACACTTTGTCTATGGTTTCACATCAAGACACAGCTTTAAGATGTTTAAACACCGCAATGGTTCTTTATTAGGAAGTTAGCTTCAGCTGCATGATCAAGTTTTAAACATGATACATTCTTAACTTCAAACTGAGAATTGGGCTATTTGGCTGTAATCAAAAGCTCCCAGCTTACCGTACTATCCCGCAATATTGTACCGTTACCTTACTACAAAAATATATAGATATCAGGTTGGTATGCTCCGGATTTATGTGAGGAATTCAGTTTGATATTTACATACAACTAGTATTTCGGTGAAGGAAAACATTGTGAGGAAACCTGTACAGATATGTGAAGTAAATCATGAATGTGTGCGAAGTCGCCAATCCGCACTGCGGCCCTAGAAAGGTTGACACAAGGATAAGTTAAGCAGTCCCGTCTAAGTGCGGCTCTCTCATACTAGTGCCGACGAAAGAGATAGTCAGAGAGATAAACGGGTCTAACTTATCCCCGTGTCCGGCATGCAGGCCACTGGGCCCGCGTAGGGACTACAACCCAACCCAGTCCCTCTCACTATGAGAGGAAAGCCTGTCCCCAACAGTGGGACGTATAAAGGCCTATAATGACACGCTTGTTGAGTCTATGTTTCAACTCTGCGAATTATTGCCATATCTGCTATATTTGCCATTTTGGCTAATTTACCTATATAATACTGTTGTACAAAGCCCTTACGAAGTGAAAGTGATAATTAATTGAGCTATTTAAATTTATAGCTATTACAAAATGTACTATAACTAATGTAGCTAGTTATTATAAAAATGACGCCTGTTCTTAACAGACTTCAAAAAATCCGAAGGAGGAGGTTCTCAATTCGACGCGTAAGTACCTATATTTGTTTTTTTTTTATAAATACGAGGCATTACCGTGACTAGAGGAAACTTCTGCGCAAATGATTCTACTAGCAATATAAGACACCCGAGGACTACTTTGCTCGCAATAAAAAATAACGATTATAATTTAATCATTAATTTACTTTGAAAAATCACTCATGCTGTCACGTCTACGCATGTGATCTGTCTGTCACACATTAAAATTAACTTTAAGTGAATTCAGAATATATTTTCTCGCAGTTCGTTGGATCTATCGATCTAGTAACCGCAGATTAACTCCTATCTATCTACGAGTAGGTACATGTCAATCAAAATCATAGACGCTCTTAGTTTTTACAGCTATTAACTTTAATGCAAATACTTCCTAACCACCAGGGAAAGTAAGCATTTACTTAAAGCAGCTAATGATCCATGACGATCGATGGACCATCAGTCATCTATTAGTCCAACCATTGATTTACTTGTAGGTACTCTTGGATCAACGCCACAAACGTCAATTTCACTTTCATTTTGTGAACGTAGAATCTACTGTTCCCAGGAATTTACTAGTGCAGTTCTTTCGATTAAAATATAAACATTGCTTTTCGGACTTTTCTACTTTTGTGGAATAGGCATAATAATAATATACTTAGGTAGGTACTAATTATGGTTTCACTCACTACTTAGTACGCCTAAAATATTAAGAGGGCGCCGACCGTCCAGTGGCGCCCTCATCACTGTTATTGTGTTTTCTATTAAAGGAAAATATTTTATTAAAATTGAAGCCGTATAAGTTACGCAACTTAATACACAACGTATATGCTATGTAATATAGCTTTGCAAGGTATAACCATCATCTAATCAATTAAATAGAAAATAGTGGCCGCTATTTTCTGTTAAAATGATGACGTACCGTTTATACTTTGTAAAGCTATATTACATAGCATATACATTGTGTATTAAACGGCGCAACATCTTATATGGGTTCGATTTTGATAAAATACTTTAGTTTAATAGAAAACACAATAACAGTGATGAGGGCGCCACTGGACGGTCGGCGCCCTCTTAATATTGGCTCTCTCCAAAAACTCGATTTTTGAACTCTGATGATAGTCTCGAATTATATTTTATACTAGCTGTGCCCGCGACTTCCTCCGCGTAGTTTGATTATCGTTATTCCCTCGGGAACTTTGAAATTTTCCGGGGTAAATAGTAGCCTGTGTTAATCCAGGGTATAAGCTATCTCAATTCCAAATTTCATCAAAATCCGTCCAGACGTTTTAACGGGAAGAGGTAACACACACACACACACACACACACACACACACACACACGCACGCAAAAACTTTTGCATTTATAATATTTATAATTTATAATATAGTAGGATTCAATTTCCCCTCTATTTAACACTCGAACTAAGTGTGTGTACGAGAATAACTAGGACATGGGTGATTTTCATCCCTTGGTTATCAATCTACGAGTACTAAAACTTCTTCTGGGGAATTCAAAGGTGATCGTAGCTTTAGGCTGATGTTTACGCTTTTTTGTACCTATAGTATAAAAAGCACACGCATGACTTGAAGAAACTGTACCGTGTGTTTAGTTTCATGATTTCTCTGGGCCGCACGCGCATCATCTTACCGATAGAGCGGCGAGAAAATCAGTGCGCGACGTGTGCTGTCAGCTTCTCCTATCCGCATTCCTTTATATGATTTTTGCTGACAATTACATTAAAAGCATCTTCTACAGAAAAGTCTATTTAAGAGGAGTGTGAACCTACGGCTTTTCATACAAAAGGCGATAACGATTTCCACCCCTTAAATGTTAACCGATGTTCACCAATTTTTGATAGGTTTTCAGTCAGAACAAAATCTAGGTCTATACGTTTTGATTTTTTGACTATAATCAATAAATTCAGTTTTATTGTGGTTTCAGTATTCTCATACAAAACTAATTTCGGCATTAAGTATTTGACTTTTTTTTTGATCTTTAATCAAAATTCACAAAACGTATAGACCAAGATTTTGTTCTGACCAACAACCTATCAAAAATTGGTCAAAATCGGTTAACATTTTAGGGGTGGCAATCATTATCGCCTTTTGTATGAAAAGGGTGATTTTTGCCGTTGGTTCACAGTCCTTTTAACTTGATCATTTACAATTAATACAAACAATTATTAAATAACTTACCGCGTAAGGCTTCGGTATAGGCACATGTACTGGTTTTGCTTCTGATGCATATGTCTCGAAATCACGAAATGCGTCTTTATATTTTGACTTCAAGTACGACTGCCTCCACTTCTCCACGAGTTTCTTGTAATCAAATTCGTCAGACACGTCATTGAAGGGCTTGTACGCTGGGAAGTATGAAGGATGAGAAGTATCATGAGTCCTGAGACCTAGCAAATCTTCCTCGGACTTAAATCTTGTAAGAGATACCTCTTTGGTCCAATCATGCGGTTTTGCTTTATGAGGCCTATATTTATTCTGGAACGACCACTCACTCGGTTTATTTTCACTGTATTTACTCGGGCTATATTTATGGCTGTAAGGCTTTTTTGGAATATGGACGACATCATTGGTAATTTCATCGCTGAACGGGAAATTAATAGAATGATGCTTATGCGATGTGAATTCTGGTCCCTTATAAACGTTCCCCCAAAGTGAGCTTGTGGTTGGGGCGTTACTGTACAAATGTTTGAATTGATTTATGAAGTCATCGGATTTAAATGAATCTTTATACTTGGAATTTAGACTGGAGTAATCATCATCGTAATGAGCTTTGACTCCAGGTATTTTCTTAAAACTAGAGTAATCTGTTTCAGGAAAATTGTAGTTAGATAAATCTACACCATTACTGCTCGCTGGAGTTAGTTCATCCGTATGACTATTAAAATAATTTTTGTGTGGGCTTGTATCATATTTAAAACTCATGTTACTATAATCAGTAGAATATTCGTAACCTTTTACAGGATTTCTCCAATTTTTAGTGGAGCTGTTCTGGTTGCCCGAGGCCCATGGGTTGCGCTTGACTTTATCTTTATAGTCCAAATAAGTTGTGACGCCTTTTAAAGTCGACTTAGGGCTTGTGTAACTCGCGTAATTATTATAATCATGATGTGTATATGCCATCAGTTTCGGATCTTCTTTTTCCTCCTCTTCTTCAGTGACTTTATAAGCGTTCTTGTGTGATTTTGGCGGATAGTTAAAGTTACTGCTATGACTTTCAGAATGACTGCTTGGCTCGTTTTCATTTTGTTTATTTATTACCGGTTGAAAAGTCGCTGTAGGGAACTTGTGTTCTATTTCAGTTGGATAGTATTGCTTGTATTTAGTAAAATCTATGACTTTAGGAAAGTTAAATGAATATGTGTTATTTGAATTATGTTTCACAAGTTCATCTACTTGGGTTGGTGGATGAGTTGGGGCGTAATTATAAATGTTTTGATGGCTACTGGCTGACTCTCCATACGACGTTGGGTTACTATAGTGGGTAGTTTCTGCTTCCTTAAAACTTTGATATTTAGGTTCACTGGGATTAGAAGGTCCACTACTGTAAATATCAAACGTTGAAGTATCATTGTATTGATTAAAGAATTTATGTTTATTTTTGCCGCCCAGTTTAGTCCCATACACCGGAGAATTACTCTCTTCTTCAACAATACGTTTGTACTTCTCCTCTGGCGAAGAATTTTGGCCTTCATTTTCATTGCTACTTAAGTGAGCAGGGTTGAAATAGTTCCCTGAATGATACTGCAGCATGCTCGGTTGTGCGTTATTGTCTTCAGCACCAGATGTTTGGCCATCCTGCGATTGAGATCCATAATTGTTACCGTATCCGGAAGACTCGACGGACGATGGAAATGCCGGTGCATAAAGTTTCGTCGGCAGAGAATCCTGCTGATTGGCCTTACTCAGGTACGTGGCGTAGTCCGGCGAACTGGGCACGAAGCCATCGTACGATCCGACGTCGTTGAATCCAAACGTGGAGTACGAGACTACGTTGGGTTGAGGGCTGCTATCTTCTTCGGGTTTGGTGTTTTTGATCCGTCTTGTTTTTTTTCCGTCAGCGATGCTGAGGATAAGGAGCCCTACGAGCGCGGCGCGATAGATTTTGCTAGGCATGTTTAGGTGAGTTTACATTTTCCGAGAGCGGTTGTATCGTGGTCAGCGGGCGGAGCGCCGGGCGCGACTGGAGGGCGGGCGGGGTGCGCGCTCCCGTCCTAAGAAAACGAAAGCGTTCACGCTCGGTAAACTTAACAAATTTCCCCCGGCTAATTATGCTTCAACAGTAAGTTCAATAATCTTATAAGTAATTCATGTCATGATAGTTATATGAAATAACGCATTTATCGTGTCGCTTCAAATGTGTCTTCCGCGTTAGATGGTTAAGAGTGTAAACCTACGGTTTTTCATACAAAAGGCGATAAGGATTTCCACCCCTTATATTTTAACCGATTTTGACCAACTTTTGATAGATTGTCAGTCATAACAAAATCTAGTTCTGTACGTTTTGTGTTTTTCACTTTAATCATGAAATTGAGTTTTATTATTTCAGTATTGTCGTACAAAACTAATTTCGGCGATTATTTGAATTTGTTGATCTTTAATCAATATTCAAAATACGTATAGACCTACATTTTGTTCTGACTGACAACTTATTAAAAATTGGTAAAAATCGGTTAATATTTAAGGGTTGGAAATCATTATCTTATTTTGTATGAAAAGAGTGATTTTTGCCTTTGGTTCAGTCGTCTTAACTGACGCTGTTTATTTTAATAACTTTGTAATTTCAGCTACCGTGAAGTTTATTATTAATTTATAAGTAGGTATGGAGATAAAGCCTTTTGTATAAAAAATGGAATAATAGAATAAAACACAAATTTTCTAAAACACTTTTATTTGTCTATAGAAATTATTGAATTCTTCTTGTTACAGTTTTCATTGCGAAAACGCCTGCCATTACGTAGAGTTAATTACTTAATACTTATTTCACATTATCCAACTTAAATGGCCACGTTGCTGACACAAGCTCAGGTAAACAATGGCTCTTCATGACCTGAAGACCTCTTTGTACTAGCACACAAACAACTTAACACTTAACATAAGAAGAAGCATTCCCAATAAGTAAAAAAAAAGAAGTGAAAGAATAACAAGTGGAATGGTATTTAATTAAATTTCGAAGCTTTGCGAGAATCTTCATCCTTTTTATCCTACCTTAATCTGTTATAAATAATTAATACTCTGAAAGTAAACAACAACTACATATAATATATAATAGGCACAATGGAGAGAACTAATATTTTTGAAATCATAATTAGTATTAACATTTGTTTAGATAATTATGTTGTTCAAAGACTTTAACTGTCAATCCAGCATAATTAGTTTGATAAGTAAAATAAGACATACACGAAACAATATGAACTGCAAACGAAGTAGGTAGTATATACTTAACTTTTAATACAAATAATTATCCAGAGATTCTTTCAAGTCCTAAACCAATCCTGAACCATTTTGAATTTTAGGTATTAGTAGTCATCACCTGTGGTGTGATAAACGCAAATTTTAATTTGGACTGTAAACACGAAATCATTCGGTTTAAATTTCAATGTGTCCCTCATAGCTGATCAGCCGCTGCGTACATTAGGGAATCACATGGCACATGACGTTGGCAGCCGAATAGTTGATCTTGTTTCACTGGTGGTGACATTTATCGTCAAAATTAAGAGGACTGTGAACCAGCGACAAAAATCACCCTTTTCATACAACAGGCGATAACGATTTCTACCCCTTAAATGTTAACCGATTTTTGTTCTGATATTGTTCTGATAACCTATCAAAAATTGGTCAAATCGGTTAGCATTTAAGGGGTGGAAATTGTTATCACCTTTTCTATGAAAAGCCGTAGGTTCACATTTCTCTTAATGGCGTGGGGTAAGGGTAACAAAAAATATCTATTATTACATTTTATGACAGTAGTCTACGGAATAATTAGTTTTACAAAAATATCTTTCATCTATCACTTTTATGAACACTTTCAACATACTGGTCATCTATAGGTGCACTTGATAAGTAGATGAATAAATAACTTGTGCAATACTTTTATTAATAAAATAATTCTAGGCCTAAGTATAAAGGTATGTTTACTGTTATATATCTGGATTAAATGTCGTTGACTCTACCGTTCATAAGATTTCTATTCTGTCATTAAAATAATTTATTATATTTAAATCACGCTTACAATGTACTTTGTCTAAATACATTCTATACTTTTCAACATGTATCTACTTTCTATAAGTATTGTAATAAAATAGTAAATATTACATGATTACTTCGATACTATCTTAACATGATACTATGATAGACAAGTAAGGAGTTTAACAAGAACAGTAAATGCTTCTAAATGAACGCTACAGACGACTAAATGATTAAGTTTTGTGACATTAAAAAGTTTAGAAAAATATTTCATCCTCTTGCTTGGTACAAGTCGATGTTACCCTTATTATAATTAGATACCTCATGCAGTCGATTCTCAGTCGTTTGTTCGAGAAGATAAAAGTATACGTAGTATTGAATCAAAAATCTGACAAACTTAAATTACGGTAACAAAAATGGTTAATGTCTTGAATAATAAAACTGCTTTTTTTAAGCGCAATCTTGTACGTTATGTCGCTCGATACGTTTGGCCAAGTCGGCTAGCACATCGAGGTAACCTCTAATTCAAATTATTAAGATACATTTTATAATGCCTGCATGTCAAAATGAATAGAGCAGTATTAATGTTATATGCGTTTTTGTTGTTGGCCTACATTGGCCTCACGTGAAGCACCGTCCTTACATATTTTTTTGACACTCAAAGTGAATTATTTCCAAATTCCTGTACAACAGGTTAACGAATATCCGTGATAACTAAGACGCATTCAAAGCACACCGCACACATACCACATTTACCCATGCTATTATCAAAACATCAGCTATAGCTTAACGCATTCAACCAATAATATATAATTTTAATAGCCCTTCTCGAATAAAATAACGTCTTAAGTTACAGTTTCCTACCCCCACTATATCAAAGAATATGTAATACAAATGTAACCCTTGATAGCCGAAGATATTCCCGCTTTTTTCCCCATCAGAGCACAAGAGATTATAGTCTATAGATATACTTAATGTATGGCTACAAAGAACATGGCTATATTTTTTTATTTTATTATACGCGTTATTAATTATACGTACGCTGGCTGAGTATAAATTCCGAAGAGAGAAGGATATTTCAGAATTTAATTGAATGTTCTCAAGACGAGGGCATAAACTGTCAAATTACGGTTTTATAATCTTTGGTGAAGAGTCACGACTAGCAAGCAAAGGCTTTCCGATTAATAATTGAGTATTACTTTCGCGTATAAGTGAAAACGGGCCTATAGTTGCCATAAATGCCAGAATGGTCACGGGCCATAACCTTCATTTGCAATAATATTAGATGCCATAATTTTTGAGCATTATAATAGTCAAGTGTCATAATGATCACCATCCATAATATTAGATGCTTTAATATTTAATATGTGTACGCGAAAAATGGTGATCGGGGTGCAAACGGCTCGGATAGGTTAAGTTGAAAGGCTAACCGCGGCCTTAGCCTTCGATGTAAGGTTTTTTGTAACAGCCCGGAAAATCTTGCTAGCTTGCATACTTTGTAAGCATTTGAATATTTTGGCGTTTTATTTTAGGATACTCTGAAAATATGGAAAACGAAATGGATGGAATATCAAAATATGTAATTTATTATAGTTATGTTGTCAATGGAATGTCAAATTATGGCATATGAAATTCGGGCATTTATTGCATATGAAAGTCGGGAAAAAGTAAGGAACCGTCGCTATGACCTCACGAAATGTATTTTATGAAATTCGAAAGGTTGGTGCAAAGTTTAGTAGAATTAGATTCTGGTCGCTTTGAAATACATTTCGTGGTGAACAAGTTACATACATAGTCTATCATAATAATTAGAATAAGGTGAGCCCTTGTCTGTTAAAAAGCTGCTAGTCGTCGTCAGTAATACAGATATATGTACCTATATGAAGAATAACTTATAATTCTATCTCGCTCATAAGCCACTTATTAGTTGCCAATACCGAGCATGAGTAATTATTGAACTACTCCGAGTTGTTTACAGCGCCACCTATCGATTAGTCTGAAACTCTGTCAGTCGTCACCGGGCCTTACTTGCAGTGGCGCCATCTAGCGTGTTGCAGTGCTACTAGCTGCTCACTGCGCGTGCGCGGCGGCGGCGGGCGCGTGCCGCAGCCGCGCGCGCAGCTCCTGCAGCGTGGGGTTGGTGGCGGGGTCGGGCTCCGCGGGCGGCACCGCTTGCTCCAGGCGCCGCGCGCGCTCCGCTATGGCTCGTTCTAACTCTGCAACAAGACCAGATTCATTCCATTAGCGCAATTATCTAAAATCATTAAACCGAACCAGAAACTATAACAAACCCTGGTTCATTTTCATTATAAAAATCTGGTATAGTCATGATAACACAAATTGACTTTTGCGATTATTACGAATAGGCCCTGAGATTAGATCCTGGACGTGGTGACGTGAGATGCTGTATAGAATACCAACCTTTTTATTTTCTCGGTTTTTGTCTTAGTCGTTCAAAGTACAGAGCACACTCTACATCAGTATTATATTCCGTGCTATACTTACATACTCGTATTATGATTACTTGTCCGCAATTTGGCAGTAACCATCAAAATGTAATATAAGTATGTAATAAAGTGCTTAATTGTATTGGTCACAGTAACATTTCAAACCAATCTCTTCAAATTAATCTTTTGACGATCAAGGAATATAACTATGGAACTAGACCAGACATAATACATATCTGTACACATGTGAAATGTACACATGTGAAATGTAATTTAGCATTTGACATTATTTATTAGTTTAGTGTAAGCATGCAATAGGTATAGTGACAGTTCTCATGGCTCTGGTCGTGACTTTACCTATCCTAGGTATTATCGTTTTACGGTCCCTGAAGGTTAAGTACTGTCTGGGCTTGAAGTATAAAGTAAATAACCCGTAATGATAATTGAAACGCAACGAACAATAATATTGAAACAGGATAAATGACGTAACATCTTAAGACTTTTATTTTATAAGCGTACCTACCTATGTACCTAAATGTTTACAGTTTTGACATAAAGAAAACAACACTCCGGTTTTACCGGAGGTAAATTATTTCTTCAAATGGGCACTTAATGCTTTACGTAAACACACCTAAACAATATGAACAGGAAGCAAATCGTGGTCAATTAATTTATGCACTTTGCAACGATGCAGTTTCAAGCTGAACGGCAATTTCTCCCACGCTAGACTCGGCCGATCGGTTTGGGTAGACGGGAAACAGCATGTAATTTCACTTTCATTTAACATTGGTCATCGACATCCGTGCAAATCAATGCAATTTGCAATAGATGTAAAATAATATGCAGAATTGGCTGCAATATTTTATCAGGGGCACATTTTATGAAAGGTCAAGTAAAAGGCTTCTAGTTTAACAAATCACTGTAACATATTAGTGTATTAATTAATCAATTATAATTTTGCACCCCGTGTTAACATCGTAACAGACCATCATTTGACTAACGATTTCTGAACTAAGTTACCGAAAGTGCCATCACTTTTGGCAAATTAGTTCAGAAATCGGTACCTAGTCAAATGACGGTTTCTTACTAGATCCAGTTTCAAAAAATTCGTAACAGAAACCGAAAAATTTGGTACGTTTATACCAACTGCCTGCGCCTCTATTCGGGAACGCTAAGTGATGTTGTAGCGACTCGCGTGCGAGATTTCTCGTCCTACTCTTCCGCATGACGCGTAACGCGTAATGCGTAAGAGCGAGATGCGAGTCTCACTCGCGGGTCGCTGCAGTATCACTCAGACGTTCCCGAATAGACGCCCTGTTGGGTTTATGACTCTATTGTTAACAGTGTTAGGGCAGGCAGATACTTTTAATAAAAAACGCTCCATGCGCCATACCTGTACAAACAAAGCCGTGAATCTATGTAGTTTGACTAACGCATTTTCCCAATATTCAATCCGTGGATAGATTTGCTTACCACCAGTTAATAGAAATATTAGGTATGCAGCAAATGCCAAATTGTAACCCGTAGCAACCAAGTACCTACCCGCAAATTGAATATTGGGAACGGCTATAAGTAAGTGACATGCGAGTTGAACGGTCGCTCACTGCACCTGTGTCATATCAGGCCGGACCGGATAAGGAACCCGTCCAAATATGCGCACAAAAAGCAACAGACTTCGATAGCAGTCCAACCTGAAGGTTTTTTTTACTCTTGTCGCGAAAAATATCAAACACACAGTCTTTTTTAGCAACACTGCGACGCAATTCTAACGCGTTGAATATTAATTAAATCTATTTCGCCATTAAAAGTTTGGAAAGTGGGAACTCTTTTGATTATTAATGCAACAACAAAAGAGATTAGAGATAAAAGATGTTACATGAAGGATACAGGCAACATATATATTTTTTAAATTCTTTTACCGCAACCTCTTAGCCTCCTTATACAAAATATTCCATAATACTTCGATAGGTGAACACGGCACGTGCGCACAATCGATCGAGTGCAATACCTTATAGGTACCAATTATGGAATGGTATCGAATACAAACGAACCCATGTTAATTCAGAGTGCTTTCGAGTTCAGGTGAAAAATTACGCAATTATCGTTTTCATTCTCAATATTATTCAATTTAACAAAGGTTTTCTTAGTGTTCGCGCGTTATATAACCCGTTTTTTAAGCGGGGATTGTGGTAAATGTGTATTCGCTAATCGATTTTAATTGGCTTGTCTACGTATAAGCGATCAGGGATATTATGCTTTGACCCACACAATTTTTGCGCAAACCGTACCGTAGTAAATCAATCAAAAGTAGTTTTACAAAGATTTCATAACAATAATAACTGGTTTAATATCAACCGAAACTACACAGCCAATTTAATTTGCAGAATCATAACGTAATTCTTGCTTTAAAAAAAACAAATACCTACCTGGCGTTTCCTTGTGTTCTTTGACTTGATTTAAGATTTGCTTCTCTTTGTGTTTTGACAGCGCCTTTTCTAATTCGCTCTTCTGGTTCAGAACGTTCTTTCCTCTGAAAAAGATAACGTAAATAGGTTTAGTAAAAACGTTCCAATGATTATTAAAGGAAGCATTAAGAATTACGCAATAAAACGCTTCATACAAAAACAAAATGGGTCATACACACGTTTAGGTTCAGAACTGTCCGCTCCTGTTCCCGATAGTTAAGGACCCTGAGGCCTGACTTTTTTGCTTGAACTATATCCGCATGTAGGACATTAGGCATGTTTTGGCCTGTGTGAAGAAAACGTAAAATTAAGCAATCGTTTTCGTGAACTTTTGGTCACAGGAGGGACAATTTTTGTTTCTTGACGTGTGTATTAATTACCCAAATACTGATGCAATCTTGGAATTACTGAAAGACAATCGCCAAAAATAACATGAATGTGGCGTCAAACACAATAAGTAGCCACTCATCAGAACCGTGCATCTTATCAATGCGTGTTTCATATGACCAAATAAGGTAATGTCTAGTCCGTCGACAATAAACCAATTAGCGATAAGTTATTATGTTGATAACATCTTCAAGCACGATAAAATCGGGCTAGCGGATTCTAATAAAGATATTGTCCACATAAAGGTTAAGTATACTATACTATTTTTCTTACGCAATTACCTACATCTCATAAGTAGTACAGAAATAAATATACCTACAGCTGGAGATTTTGTTAATGTTCAACTAAAACAGCAAGCGTTGTTGCGCACTTTTTTAATAGTTACAAGGTCGGATCGCTTTTACAGATTATAATTATAATCATCACGTCATTGATTGAGAACTAAAAGTAATATTCACTGATCTTTCGAGCATAATTTATAGCGCATCTCGATAAACAGAATGGGTTTGGTTTTCTCAACCGATCCAGAATTTCAATTCCTAGTAAATCCTTGATAAAGAATAATTCATCCTTTTAACAGCTCAGATGTGGTACCTACAGGCGCAGATACAGGATTTCATTTAGAGGAGGGGAGGACGGTTACTTCTAGAAAGATCACTCAATAATTTAAAAAAAAAATGTTTAAAATAAAGTGCTTCGGTAGTGAGTCAGGGGGGGAGGATATAGCTCACATTGCCTCCCCTCCCCTATATCCGCGCCTGGGTACCTGGATAAATCATTGTTATTATTTATTTACTGCTGTACAGATAGATATAGTAATTACACTAGTCTTAAAGTATTTCCCACGCGAAAAAATACGTAACATGCATATGTGCAGCAGCTCTTCTTTATGCATGTGCGTCAACGCTGTTGACTTGTTTGATTTTGCTGCACAACTAACAATGCATAGTATGTATGCATTGTTAATTGCGCTGGAACAATTATTATAGTTTATTAACTATGTCTAAAACTTTATTTGTTCAACACTACAAAGATACAAAATAAAAATTAATTTCAGTCATTTGGATCTACATGAAAGAGCAGTTAATAAATAAACATTGTGTGAAGATGACTTGGGTAAATCAAAAAGAAACACGTTGAATTTTACATTGCACAAGCTTAAAATAAGTTTGCAATCAACGAGTCCAGCAGAGCAGAAATTTACGATTGGTTTGCGGGGCGGGAGAAGTGCACTGGAATCGAGTTGACGTCCCATTACCACGGGTACCAGCGAGAGTTTAATCTCGGCCTAATTACTGCCGGTTACGGAACGTCACTGTATGCAACGCCTGATCGCCAGAGAACTGCACATATTTGATTCCGGCCTCCCAAAACCCACCTAGTTCTATATGTGAACTGCAATCAGCGAAGTCTCCGGAGCGGGTAAATGCAGTAAAGCCCGGCGCCGGGCGCACACGCTTATCGATATCAGATATATCTCGCAATAGATTTTCGTAATCAGATTGGCGATACTGATTTCAATTAAGTACCTAGAATGTTGGAATGTTTACTATCGAATCATAAAGAAATCAATAAAGTCGTTTAACTGTAAATACAACCGCGTCATTGAAATGAGTATCTTTATTACTTACTATGTTTTTCCTGAAGTAGAATGAGAACTGAAAAGTTTTCTAGAATTGTCGGTGTTAAAAGGTGCTATAGGGGCTCTCTACAAAGGCAATGCAGCGTTACTATTCTGCGGTAAGAACGTTCTATGTATAGGTCTGCAGTGTTTATTGCCATTCAGCGGCTGCGTTTATAATTGCACTCCCGTTAGCTGGCTGAGAATTGCTTCCTTCCGCCGAGCGGGTGGCAACGCCGCCGCCGTCGCATCACCGGGAAATTGACTGAATCAACAAGTAAAACTCAAACGCTTCGGTATTTAATAGGCCCATAGCAAGATCCCGATGTTGCTTTTTGTTTGCTCACAAAATTAAAACTAATTACTATTTTTTAGACACATATGCTGATAATGTCGACATCCTGTTGAATATGAGACCATGTAAGCAAATCTCGACCTTGTACGATGTTGACTTGGTTGAAATTCGAAACTAGGGCATAATTTAACACTTGTTTACAATAAAAATCATTCAGCTCGTGTTGAGTTATTGGTAATATCATAAAGAAGTAATACTCACACGTTTTTAAGGTTTTAATGATTTTTCCTGGGAATGCTGGTGAGATTATTGAGCAATAACGCGTACATAGTAATTGCAAAACATAATGTTGCACCGTAAACGTGACATAACGGTTGCTAAAGATTTCTGCAGTATTAAATAAGAACAGATTTACTAAGCTAAACTAAGTCAATTCGAATCCACAAATGAAAATTAATCACAAATACACTTTACTGGCACGACTGAGTTGACAATCAACGGGTTTATCAATTCAAATAAAACGATTTTATTATGAGAATTGTGGTAGAGGCGACAGATGTTCAATAGTTAAATTGAGTTCATAGGACGAGACAGGATGTCGTGCACCTGTCCTCTAAGAATCCGAACACATCCAGTCTTAGCAAAAACCCCACATGTGCACTGCAATGCTCATGAACATGAAATTTCGCTGTTCTGTGTACCGGGAAAAATATGAATAGAATCAATACAGGAGTTACTTTTAACATGGTTCTCGGCTATCATTAGTATGTTCTCGGTTATTCGAGTTCGGAATGCTCACAAAAAGTGCACCCAACTTCGGTTCTCAGGGCATAAAAGAATTCGGGCGCCCGCCGATTCTCATTGTTCAAATACCTCCATGGAGCACGTTAGAATATTAAACCTAAGTATATAATATGTGTATGTTATCTATGACGCTGTGTGTTCAAATTAAGCAGCTGTTTAATCATGTGCCAATTTGGTTCACGTTGTGGATAATGCTTATAATATTTGTATACTTGGATAATATACTTAACAGCACGAAAGTTATCATATTAAATGATTGTTACACGCCTAAACACACCACGGCACACATTAAAAAGTATATCTATGTAGAGACTGTAGATACACAGGTAGGTATAGAGGTTATTATAGATAGAAACGAGAAGCTCGCCATGCCAGGTTTGCACAAAGCGTATTGAGTGGAAGGTGCAAAGTGCTTTCCAGAAGGACTCTTAACGACAATGAAGGACAGCCTTATCAAAGAAAGTGCTCGAATTTCTTAAAGGAAGGCAATACATGTCTCCCTAGCATAAACAAGAAAGACTGGTTTAAACTGAAATTGTAGCTAAGATCTTAAAGTGCGAAAAGTATTAAAAATAGCTCGTCACTTACATTCGTTCCAGGAAATTACGACTATTTCAGTGTAAAGTCATGACAATTTTATCGATAAGCTGTGTCGTTACCATTTTGTTTAGTGATAAATGGATATTTAAATTGCGGCCAGACACGTCAACGACGCTTCATAAGTCCATTTACTTAATTATGGGCATTTATAAAATACACTTAGTTAAAAAACTAGACAATTTGACTGATTTGATACTGATTCATTTTAAATAATATCGATTCGGTATATGTCCCTGTCCCATACAAGTAAAAATCATCTACGTAAGGACCAAAATTTACTTGTGCTCTTTTAACAACAGGTCGTTTTTTAACATGTGCTAATAAATGATATGCAGAAAACGTTCGTCATAGTATATGTGTCTCAATAGACTAAGAGTCTGGCACAATGTTAACCTACATTTTGATCTGAATCCTACTGCAAAAGTTTGTGTGTCTGTATTTTGTTATCAATCAATTCAGCTCCGTAGCGGCTTAACGAATTTTCATAAAACTTGCCTATTTTGAAAATACAAAAGTTCTCGAGGGCAAAACTATAACCGAATTCCACGCGGACGAAATCGTGAGCCGAAGCTAGTATTAAATAGCAAGATTCAAGCAAGACTGACTATAGTATAGCCAGCCATGTGACTCAATAACGCGCAAAGCGCTTCACTCACCGACGAAAAGGTACTCACCTGCCGCATGAAAAACCGGGCTGGTGCCAGTATGAGACTCTTCGTCGAATCTTTAGAAAAAGCTAGTCTGATAATCACATTAATCAGACCCCAGGACACTTACATTTTCTGGTTGAAGAGCAGCTCCCGATGCAAGTCCATGCGCTGCGGGCTGTCAAGGCAGGGGTTGGGCAGGCGGCGCGGCGCGATGAGGGCCGCGGCGCCCTCGCCCTCCTGCACCATGTCGTCGGCTCCCAGGGCGACGGGCACCAAAGCGACCGGGCCCACGCTGCCGGACGCGATCAACGCAGTACGAGATACTACTGGAATCAATCAAATCACACAATACGATAAATAAAATATTTTTAAACGTTCTTTAACGCGAGATCCGGAAAATGGCTGAAGTTTCTATGAAGTTGAAGCACATAATAATAACTAAGGTTAGGTTGAAGTTTCAATCACGTGTCTAATGAAGTAGGTACGAATGAATGCTGGAAGCTCGAGGCTACGTATTGATTATACTGCATTGGAACAAAGGTACCTATTCGGCACGATAAAATTCAGTTATTCACATAAAAACTTGACAATGCGCAAAAATAATATAATTCAACGGACATCCCAAGAAGACCTTAAAGGTAGGACCTGTTTACAAGTCATTCGCTTATAATAATGAGTAACAGAATGACATCATCGTATAACATATTGGGTGCCTACATATCTTACACATATGTGCCACTCTAAAAGGATCTTTGCAAAGATAAACTCTTGGCGTTTTGCCAAAATATACAAGCACAAATCCATTAGGTTGCTTTATGCAAATGCATGGATAGCATTTCTACAGCTCGGGCTTCTGTGCATTGCGTAACATCCATAATAGTGTTATTGGTATTCTGTCTGGAAATAGGTTAGTTTTTAGGTGATGACCTCGTTTGTTTCGCCTGCGATTGCAGGTACCCTTTAACTCAGGTTAATAAGTGTGTCGAGGCCTCGCTTCCTCGCCTCGCTCCCAGGAAATATCTGAACATTACACAGTGGATTTTTCTGCGGGTACCTACACAATTGCAACTCGCCCCGCAGAGCAGAGCTGTGATTGTATTTCAGCACTCTTTCCTACTCGTTATCGCTGGCAACCACGGCCTCATTTCTGGTACTTTGGATAAACGGAAACTGCAGTTATGAACTTTTAAAATTCATTTTTTCACGAGCTCGCAAAAGCAATGAACAGCAAGTTTAAAGTTTGCCCAGCTCATTATAGTCTTGAAACGATTGTGAGACGAGATTTTTTTAAGTTATTCAAAGTTGCTAGCTACTTTATACAAGGTTTGAAAAGTGTTAACGGATTTACTATTACAATCAATATAGGGTTCAATTAAAATTATAACAGGTTTAATGAGTTAATTAATAGGCACGTAGTTAATCTTGAGATCGACAGGAAGCTAACGTACGATTATCCGTATGTATCATTAATCTACACAGTAGTAGCTTTTATCTAGCAAAGCAGGTCAAGCTAAATGTTCACACAGCATCTCGCGTATGACATAACGTAAATTTACATAATGCATAGCAATACCAATATTTTTTAAATAAAATATAATAAATCGTGTTTGCGGCACGCACGAGCGTGGTTTCACAAAGTTTTATTTAACTTCACTTCCTTGTGTGGGATGTGTGAGTGCCGAATTTTTTTTTTTGTATGAGTTGCTATCATTGTTTGGAAGTCCGCTGATATTATTAACCTTGACTTAATAAAAAATTCAGTAGTAATAACCTAATATATAAACATACAATAAACATATATGTAGGTAAACCGAACGAACTTGATATAGGTACCTAACTTAAAACATATCTTGAATATCCTTACAGTAATGTTAGTAATGAGTTTATAGGAGAAAGACATGGTTTTTTTTTCGAATGTGATGTTATTCTTAAAACAGTTTTTACTTCCATCAACGCATAGACACACGGCCTACTTATTACTTATTCCCGAGGCAGACCAAGAAGTTACACTCTTACGTTACGTGCATACGTTTCTTTTGTCGCAGTTTACCGCCACGATGACCCAGCACTCTGATGGGGCCATAAAGCGTGTTTTGAACGTTATGTCATGCAAATAAGTACAGAAAAACTACCAATTCCGTTTTTTTTTACGAGTGATGTACCTACGTTAGCAATGGCAATGATGAACTCTACTTAAACATTATAAGTTTTATTTAGGATCATCAGTGTTTACAAAATCAAAGACGTAAAATTTACCGTAAATTAGGAAGAATGGACGTCTTGCGATTATGAGGTCACAGTTATGGTTATGGCACTGGCTGGTTAGGCCCTTAAACCCAGGTACAGGAGTAGAGTCATCTAGCACAGTACCGTACCAGTTTAGTACAGTAATTGTCTTCACGTAAATTTATATTTTGTAAGTAGAGTAATTAGTGTTACCTAGAAGTTTATTAAAGAACGCCATGAACGTCGCTCGTCGAGATATTATTGACAAAAACGATTTATTAAAAGCTAACTGATCTATTACAGAAGTAGGTGATAGTGGTTCTCGAAGGAACACTGAATAGAAGAAAGAAGATATGGACGAGGAATTGGATCTTGAGAAGACCCACGGGGCTTCAGCTCTTCTTGTGAAAGAAAGCTTCTTTTGAAAGAAATTGCTATAGTGGACACATGGGAATTTAAATTGGATATGAGGATGACGATGACGCCGGAAATGTTTGTGAATTTGCTTAAAAAGGTCGGTCCAATAACTCAGAAGAATGACTCCACAAGAAACTGCACCACACAGGACTGAACAAGTTTCACTCAACTAAAGTAACCATATAAGTACATGGGTCGAATAGTCGGGTAGAGTAGAGTGGGCGCCCGGGTGGGCAAGTGGGGGAAGGCAAGTCATAGAGTAAGTTGCCTACGGCGCTAGCTACTCTACTCTGCCAAATTATAGTACTCTACTCTACTAATGCTGTCTACATTGGCATAGTTAGTACTCTATCGTGCTACTATGCTGTTTATTCTACCCGTATACACCCAGCAAAAGAGTTGGATTGTAGAATGGCGCTCGTAAATCTCGAATATAAGCTATTGGCTCCTGAAGCTATTGCTTCTTCAATTAAATAACTGACGTCAAGAAACCAAACAATTTCTTTCGACTAATAAAGTGGGTGGATCTATAGCTGGCAGGAGCTACAATCTTGGAAAATCACTATGGAAAATATATGTTTTTTATTTAGACGAATTAGAAAGACTTTCTTTATAATAAATTCATTATATAACGACAATAATAGTTAACAACTCATTAGCGTGCTGTGGTTATTACATGATACGATTAGTAGCGACATTCACACGAACCGCAAATGTGGCCATAATTCAGGAAATATTATACTTGATACGAACAGTGCACATACCGGATATTGTCAGTACCTGCGAAATTACTCCTTAAACTGTGTTAATGCCAACGGAGCGCGGGGAAACTAAATATTTAAAGCAAAAGGTGTTTTCACTTAATCACCACATAGCGGTCATTACGAAATGGTAATGGGATAACGCAGAAGCTAAACTTGGAAACCGACAAGCTTTAACAAGCTAAGCCAAGCTACATGACTGATAGTACGCCTGTTCCTACAAATTAGTCTCCTTCAAATGAAGTGGTTTTGTGGAATTACCCATCACTATAAAGATTGTGGACATCGTTGAAGATTAAATGCAGGCTTAGCTGCAGATCGATAAAGCTCCTTATTTGTGTTTATTTAGTCTGAAGGAGCGCCCTTGAAAGGATAAGGTACGCGCTGGGCTCGTTTATTGAACCAGCCTGTGAAGGTCGCAGTGTCGCGTGCGTACTAGGGGTATATTCCCTTTCAAGGTCCTCTCTGAAATGCGGGAAAAAGTTCGATTTACTTTGAGAGTGAAGCTTCACGCGGACGCTTTTTGTTGGCAGGCCATGTATTCAACATTGCCTAAACGGTATCGCAAATTATTTTGTTACGATATGGTAGCTCCTATTAACAAAAAAAAAAGGCGACCAAATTGTAAAATCATCGCGATATCTATCGCTTAGGCAATATCGAATAGAGGCCTTGTATCTGGTCTAAGTTCGCGCTATCATTTTAGAGTCGCTCTCATTCTGATAAGATAAATGGATTAATTGGTGTTTGTATAGTATGTCATTAAAATTTGAGATAAAGAGGCGCCTCGGACATATTATGTCTGCATACATTTTTGGTGATACATATTAAAAAGAAATCTAGACTATTTCTTGCGCTTAAAAGCGATGTTGAGTGGGCTTTTTACCATTTTCGGTTAGGGTCTTCGATAGAAAAGCCAAAGGCCATTTTTTATGCCAAAATACTGTGCTTTGTAGATCCATAAATGTTTCACATAGAACCAGGACAATCAATTTTAATTTGTTAATTCGAACATATTAGTCACTATTCCGATTACGATCTTATTAAAAATCAATCGTAGTTCTGTCGTGATAAACGCAGCGCTATCACGCATCGAGATTCTACACGCAGTTGTAAAATCGATGCTCATCGTCTGACCCTTGACCTATGAGTATTTTTAGCTGTTCATTTCGCTAAATTACCCAGGCAAGGTCGGTTTGGTGCTCGTTTGCTGAAACAATTGACGTCATACCTACTAAGTCTGAAGGCTGCCGACATGTTAAATCTATCGTGTTAATCTTATAAACGGTGCTCAGCCTTCACAGAAATACCCTAACATAATAGCAATAGAAGAGATAGCTTCACCTGTTCTATCAACGTAACGAGTAAAGATTGGAAATATTTAATTAACACTTTTAATTATTACCTAGATTTTGCTTCCCGCGATCCTAACGTATACACGAGGCAACGGAAAATCCTCGAGTTGAAACAGAAGTGTGGAGCACTCGACTCTCTTTAAGAGATGGGATGCCTTTGAATACTTTGCCTACAAGTTTTCCTCGCAGCTTTCTGTGTGAAGGCTAGGCTCTTATGACTATTTCCTATTCAGAAAAATGTTGGTTCCCGTGAGATTTACGTTGGCGCATTTCTTATTTGAAGTGCCGCTAGCAGCTAAATTGTGAGACATTCATAAATATTATATATATATGTTCATTCTTAAACAATATAGTTTACATAAATACCTAACCCTGGTGTTTAGGTACAATACATGCCAAGGGAAACAATATGCGACCTACGGACCAACAAAAAACAAACAATGGATTCATTTGCGAAGTCTATTGTTTAATCACTAATGATATTTCCTGAACAGGTACACAAACTGTTTACTTTAAAAACGCTGCATTATGAAGATTTATCATTGTATTCAAATCTGCCACACTAAGATAAGTAGATATTTATAAGAATCGAAAATATTTTCCGACTTTTTCGAGTCTTTTTCAGGTCTCATGAGACTCGTATAGAGACTGATTTAATTGTATTAAGTATGATCTTAAAATCAATAGTAAAATAATTTCGATTAATGATATTGCCGTTGGCATGTTTTCAAATCAGAGGGGTCACAAGAGTTATACTTGTTCAGAAATAAAGGGCATCACTCGATGTCCGTGTCTATACACAAAACATGGATTAGACGTCCATTATCCTATCTCGACCATATTTACTGCTGGCCAACCCTTTCATTCTCTCATCGGCTCAATAAATTTGTAACGTAAAAAGCTTTTTAAAAGTTCTGATCATACCTATCTTATGCGTAATGGTGTGACTGACGAACTAGAGATTATTTATTAAGTCGTAAGGCAGACGACGTCACTACTTTAAATCCCGTATTAAGTAAACGTAAAAAAGTGATTTTGAATTTAGGCACTTTTAAGATTATTCTTCTAAGGCCACTTTCAATGTTCAATAACAAAACTGTGCTAATTGAATTGCTCTATCTGTCTGTTGCAATCAACAATAACGAGTGGGATTTATGTTCCGATTTACGCAAGCGGGCATTATATTGGGTTTCACAATGTAACCAGCCTAATTGATCGTGTATAACACGACACAACTCTGAACTAGAATTCAATTCCATTCATTAATTCCCTTTGTTGTTTCCCACAAAATGAAGTTTTTTCGTCTGATAACTGTAGTATTTCGCTAAAACTAACGATCAAAGTACAATAAGGAGTTGCCCTAATCAAAATTTTCCAATATTTATTTCACACTCCATTCTAATCCCGGAGCAATGAATAATTATTTCTCAACAGGCGTGACCATTAGACAATAAAGTGAGAAGTTTATATCTCGACCAGGAAAACGTTACGAGAAGAATTATTGCTTCAGATTATGATTCCCAAGACACGTGCGTGTTGGGGTCGGATGTTTATGGCTCATAACTTATAAATGGGTAGGGAACACTCAGAAAACACTTTACATTTGGTACAGAAAGAGCCTGAATATTCGTTTTAGTCTTAATAGGCGATGTGCATGTGTATGGCGGCTTGGCACAAGTGATGACGTGCGCAATCAGCGTCAGAACGAATCCCCCGTGGATGCTGCCGCTCAATCAATAAGCTACATCCTCATGCGGGCGAACACGAATCAGTTAACATGATGACAGTTACGAGTATGATTCCCATTGAAAATTTTCCCGTGGGCTCATCACTGGGGTCAACTAATTCGACCAAAGATGCATTCAGAAAGACTGCACTTGCCGGACTAATGGGACCAATGAAACTAATAGAACTTCATTGTTTTAAATTAATGATTAAGAAGTTTTACTATTTAGGTCATGTTTCTCAGCTTTCATTAAAGAGTGAAAACGACATTAGGAGCTTGAATTATGCGGGTCCGAGGACAAACAGAAGTTTAGTTTTGTGGTCTTATTTAATATACGGGCTAGGTTGCTCGAAGACCAATAAAGTACAAATTAAATATATGCTTAAATGAGCAAATAACGAAAACAGATCACTGTGCAACGATTGTTTCAAAATAACTGGGGTGTGACTAGGAAAGGGTTGCGGGCGATTAAGGGGACGTCCCCATTTGATCGCTCGGGCACTATTAGTCCGAAAGACAGCCGTGTCGTTTGAAAGTTTGATAAAGCTCGTGATTGTCATGTGCATAAATAAAAAATATAATCACCCCTCGGACACGTCATTTGCATAACAATGCCGGGATTAATTTGAAAAAGGAGATTATTTTGGCATGCGGAAAATGAGAGCGACCAATAAAAAATCTGATTGAAATGATTTTAGGTGTATCAATATTATGGATGAATGATACATAAATCAATTTTAATTCAATTACGTTATTTCGCATTCTACGCTCAAGTACGCTGGATTAAACTAAGTAGGCTGGTTATCAGTCATTACTTGAAATTACGACAACTATCAATTATCTCTCCTCCATTAACTGCTAATCCTTAAACAGAATTGGCATTGTGAATTCAAATAGTGTGTTTAGGACTAGTTTTACTTGTCAAGCGGTATGGTTTGACGAGGCCTACAAGTCCAGTAGCGACTCCGACCCCAATATTGTGTTCAAACATGGTGTGGCCGCGACAGACACCGGTCTACCTATAGATACTTACACTTGCGCACGTCGTAGCCCACCTAGATGCATAAACAGACTTTATGAACTCGAACCGCGCCTTAAAATAGGACCTGACCGCTAAATGCCATATGGAATTATACATTACCTGCTCTGGGAGTTTATTTTTATACAAGTGGCCTTTGAAGTGCGTAAAATAAGTCTGAGACTCTTTGTTTTACTTAATTATTAGGTAACTTTATCGGTTTTAAAACTTAAACATCCAAAAGTTAGGTTTAATAATTGGAACATTTTCCTTATACTTTCACACAGGATATACCCAGAGAAATTTCTCATCAACGAGTCAGCACTGTCAGCATAGTGACTCATATTCATTCGCTTGTAAAAAATAATGACATAAAGGCACAAAAGGTAAATTTGATCACTTAATGATGTGATCATCATCAGATTATGCCATCAATAAAACTTTACTGGCTACTTTTGATTTTTACATATTTACTAAAAAGGAGCGGCGAATTTTAAGTGACGCGTACACTATCTTATCAAACAAACATTTATTCTTCTACTATCATAACAGATACGAAAAGCAGCCGCCTTGACCGTTCCTTTACGAAATAATCACTATCACAAAACATTTCAAGTATGTAACAATGATTAAGAAATTTGAACAACCAATACCAAGTAAGTATAACCAGAAACAAATTTGGGGCACGACGATGTTCGCATTTTCATTAATTTGATAGTGTGCATGCATTTCGCGAGTTATCGGATTAAAATTAGTTATGAGCCGCTATCGATGCTTCGGTTTCGAGTTTATTTAAAATACATACAGGCTAGACTGCTATCCATTGTCGTAGCGAGTATTCGACTAAGCGGGTGTAATTTAGCACCTTGTACACGTAGTTGGAACCGGCGTCGACGTCGTTCCGGGGAGGTTTTCCCGTCGCGTGACTCCGAGGGGAGGCACAGAACATTGAATTAAAAATAGTTGTCAGTTATTGCGACATTGTTAAGTATGTCAGTAGATATTCCCGGTATGAGTCACAGTAAAAAATACAGGTGTATAGTGGAGTCTAATAACGATACTTAATTTTCGTGCAAAAATCTTGATTTACCTAGGTAAATTGGTTTAGTGAAAAACTCAATTAATTCATCATTGTTATTCCCAGACGAACAGAAGAATAAAATATATATGCATATAACAAAGCTTGCGCCAAGCCTAGGCTAAATCTTAGGTAAATGTTTATAATTAAATAAATTATAAAGTTTTATTTAAATACAGAACCTCTTTCTATTCGGAGTTGCCTAAGCGATTTGGCATTTAATATCGCTTTGATTCGTCTGTATCTTACTTTGAAAACTTTATATTGAAAACAAAATGATAATACAAAGCAACAGTTTGTTACGATAGTAACGTTCGGTTTCTGTAACACTTAGACTAATGTCGAATAGAAGCCCTGAAAAGAACTAGGGTGCACTATACCCGGCTGTAAGTAAAATCTGCCCGCCTATCTTTTACAGGCAGGTGCATGCAAACCAAACCAATGAAAAACGACCTTGCTTGCGTTTCAACGTGATTATCGGAGTTGTACAAACAATATCGATAACAATAGTTCAGGGCATCCCTTCGGTGGTGCGTTCACGGGCAGGGCTCGCAGGGCGTTGACCCCGCAGACGGAGCTTTTCGCGTCTCGCCCTACTTGCCCAGCCCGCCCGCCCAACTCGCATAATAAACATACGTAATTTTCAACGATAATACCAAATAAACTAATCTGTATAAATAAACCTAGTGAACTTGAGCACAACAGGGTTATTAAAAAAAAATGGTTTTCGTCCAACTCTAAGGAAACTCTACGTAGGATACTCTTTCTACCATACTTAAAAAACCGGCCAAGTGCGAGTCGGACTCGCGCACGAAGGGTTCCGTACCATTATCTATAATCAAGCAAAATTCATCACGTTTGTTGTATGGGAGCCCCCCTTAAATACTTATTTTATTTTAATTTAATTATTTATTTTTAAAGTGAATATACATACATCTAAATATTCTGTGTGAGTTACCGTTATCAATATCGAGCAAAAACGAGCAATAAAAACACGTTTGTTGTATGGGAGCCCCCTTAAATATTTATTTTAATCTATTTTTTAGTATTTGTTGTTATAGCGGCAACAGAAATACATCATCTGTGAAAATTTCAACTGTCTAACTATCACGATTCATGAGATACAGCCTGGTGACAGACGGACAGACGGACAGCGGAGCCTTAGTAATAGGGTTCCGTTTTTACCATTTGAGTACGGAACCCTTAAAAAGAAAGGGCACTTAGCTTCTCGTTTCAACTCTCAATAAGATCAATAAGAGATTTCTCGCTGACAACACCACTACGACGCGTTTCCAAGAAAATAATCATATAATGTTTCTTTGTCGTCGATAATAACTCCTTCGAGGAACACAATAATAACGCTATTAACGGTTCCCATACCTCGACTACATTTCTGTTAACACTTTATTTGCCGGATGTCCTAAAATACTTTTCATGCTACCACTCGCCGAAAAATCGTGCTCAAGGACCACCTCGTCTCGGAAAAACGCACTTGAAATTATGTAAGTGTTTTTTGAGAGGCGCCCTCTTAACAGAGTGGCTGTCTAACTCGCGCTGGTTTTATAAGACCGTAGAATGCTGTCTATAGATACAACTCGATACCTAAAGAAATAAATGAACGAAGGAGACAGTGCGTAGAGTCTTGAAAAGAAATCCAACATCATTTGCATCTTAGGTACACAGCGTTAGACAGTGGCAAAATGTTAAGCAGTACTTTACACACTCCCCTGACCTAACATATAATTTAAGAGTAGAAGAAATACAAGACACTAATCCTAATCGTTATCATTATCTGACCAAGTCGAGACTGAATCCACACGCGACACGATCCTAGTTTTCTCTCGGCTCCAGGCGGATCAAAGCTCGATGCCGCAGTTGATTGCACTTTCGCTATCAACACACCGCATCCATTGGCTCATTTAGTTTTTATAATACAGGTTTTCAGTTCAAATGCAATAAAGTACTAGGACCGGTGTGGTAAGATAAAGGCAAAGAAACCTATAGAAGTTTATAGATATGCATATTATTTTAAATTACATTTTCTACAATAACTATTACGAAGAAGGGATCTATATACTACGGATTATTAAGCTTGATATGAATGAGAATAATAGGGAGTAATAAAAACCAAGCAGTCACAAGAAAACACATTTACTATGAGGAAAAAACAACGAGGCGCGTTTTTAATCTAAATCACCTGGGATTATAATAATGAATCATATTAAATTAATGAGTCTAAAGGATAATAGTATGTTTCTAGGATAACTGGTTCGCTTCGGTTTCGTTAGAAATGTCGTCTATAGGTAAACGCGTCACAACGACCGTGTGTCGTAAGACACACGTACACAACACTTTCATAAGATGTCATTTGCGGATATTGTCTCCTCTAATGCAGTTAAACTTTCCATCAAGATAGCAATTGCAATGAAAACATATTTTGAGAAACTTAATCATCCAGATAATTTGCTGTGGCGACTATCAACGCGACACAATCGTTAACTAATATTATAAATGTGAAAGTAACTCTGTCCGTCTGTCTGTTTTTGATGAAATTTGGTATAGAGATAGTTTGAGCCCTGGGGAAGGACATAGGCTACTTTTTTAAGACAACCAATCTTAAAAGGGTGAAATAGAAGCTTGAAGGAAAAGTCATGCGTGCCCAATGAGAGCCTGTAATTTGAGGGAAAAATTATAAATTTAAAAAGTAAGTTACATAATAATTAGTTATTTTTGGGTTCCGTACCTCAAAAGGAAAAAACGGAACCCTTATAGGATTACTCATGTGTCTGTCTGTTTGTCTGTCTATCCGTCTGTCACAGCCAATTTGCTCCGAAACTACTGGACCGATTGAGTTGAAATGACCGCAATACGGACGCGTAATGTAAATAAATAAATTTTAAACATGGGAGCCACACACAACAAAAAAAGAGCTATGCAAACTATATCGTGTGACATATCAAATGAAATGGCTTATCATGAGGATCTTAAATATATAATTTTTGGAATTTTAAGAAAGATATTTTGAAAGTTATTTAGGAAAAACAAGCGAAAATTGACCATCCCCTTCCTACTTATTTCTGAAACTACTGTACTGGCACTAAAATTTAAAAAATATATATATAATTTGTTCTTTACCTATAGATTACAGGAAAACCTATAAAAGTCTATGGTATTTAAAGTAACATAGAGATCGGATAATCATTTACGGAACGGAACCCTCTCCATGCGAGTTTAATTCGCCCCTGTCCGGTTTTATTTAAACATACATTTCCACGCAGACGAAGTTGCGGGTAAAAGATAATTAGAATTTAAACTGGGAATTTTCCAAACTAGACGACCTGACTGAGGTTTAGTCGAAGTTCTCTTTCGTATTTATCATTTGAAACTGAACAATTTGTAAATGTTTTTCAAAAAACATAAGATCGGCTTCCAGCTCTTCTAGTAACACTCATTGACATGTTAATTCTGTATTTAATTCAACAAAGAGACTTTCAACGCATACATGTATTTTAAATAGCTATGAATAGAATAACTTAATGTGCATGATCGATCATGTTTGGGTTGTGTTTTCATAGCATGTCGTAGAAAACATCTTCATCAGCCTATAATAATAATAATAATATAAATAAAGGCCTTCTTTTAGAACATAATAAAAAAGCTTATGGAACAAATTATGGAACAGTGACTTCATTAGTTTAGTTTATTTATTAATCAATATAATATACAGTTTAAATCGCATGTCGTGTCAAATTAAAATAAATTACATTGAGATTGTCAAACAAGTACCTACAGAAGCACACAAGTTATAATTATTCAAAATAATGAAATGATTAACAGTTTAATATTCAGTATTGAAGAAATAATAATATAAATAGGATGTCATATTGTTCATATTGTCATTGAACTAATAATGGAATAAACGGGAATTATTTTCTCAGGAACAATGGATTTAGATAATTTATTTATCAAAATAAAATGACATTATTAATTGCGTATATCAAAGTACAAGCACAGTAGATTGAGATGGTCAGCAAATAAATTAAAAATATAATCCGAAATAAAATAATCAATAAATAACCTGTAATCAAATTATGTGTCAACAATCCTACTAATAATATTAGAAATTCGAAAGTTTTAATGGGTGTTTGTTACTCAACCACGCGGCACGCCAGAACGGCTGAACGGATCTGGATGAAATTTAGCACAGAGAAAGATTATAACCTGGCTACTTTTTACCCCGGAAAATTTAAGAGTTCTCGAGGGAATGATTATAACCGAATTCCACGTGAAAGTATTCGCGGGCAGAAGCTAGTTTATATATTTTGTTCCATGGAATAGAACAAATGGGAATAACCCAAAACCTGATGAAAATTATTCGCTAAGCAAACAAGTGAAATATGGTTTGGTGGAATGTTCAATTTGTATTATTCGGGCCATACTTCTGTAACTGACTTCCCCATTCGACCAATATACTCGTACGTGAGAATTTAAACGTAAACAATTAACGCGTAATGGGTCACAAAAAACTGACGCTGCACGCTGTTTAATTAGTAGTAATGGTATCGCCGAGCTTTTAAAACATAAATATTAGTAACATTTTCTCTCGTTATCCGACTGCGGCGGAGCCCAAAGGAGGGTAATGTTTATTCTTGTTTTGGTGTTTAAAGATAATTATCATCATCATGATCGCACACAAACTGATTATCTGTTTCGAACAGTATGTACCAAATTTTAAGTAAATATCAGCACGGAATCAATTCTCCCCATGCAAACTTTTAATAAGACAAGGCATCCGTTTTTTATTTAAATTTCATTTAAATATTGAACGGTACCTAATTGTTTGTTTTGAGGTGCATTTATACCAAGTTTAAAGTTGATAAAAAATTGGTTTATCTAGATAGGTGTTATACCTACCTGAGAAAGAAAGATGCCGAGCTACGCGAGTCGCTTGTCGCTCACTGCGTCTCTGTCAAACTAGGTAAATATGTAAGGGATGCACTGAGCGACAAATGACTCGCGGACAGGTCGTGCTAGACGTGCAGGTAAAATAAGTCAGTCGGAAAGAATGCCGAGTTTTACTTACTTTATCAGATACGGACTATGTACGTTCATAAAAAGGGAGAGGCACACCGACCCTCTTAACAATTTGTTAATGTCTCTATTTATGGAAAAGAAATTTCACGTGCAGTCCATAACTAAGAGACATGTATAAATATTCATAGCTCAGTGCTATGTATGGCTAGTTCGGCTAGAAAGCTTGCCACCCAGGGCGCTGGCAGCTTATCCTGCGATCCCGATCCCCTTTGTCCGGCTCCCGTGCCAAATGCCGCGCGCTGCATACGTAATGCACCTCATGTTTTGTCCACAGTCCGATGCACAAAAGATAGCTGTAGAGTATCCGCATAGCGACACGTGAACCCATCATTCCACTCTAAATAACTTGTCGAAAATTTGTTAACGAACGCATGTTTTAAATTATTCTACATTATTTCGCATTATAATATATTCAAAGCAATTCACTGAGTGCAACCACGTCGGTCTATTGCAATTTAAAATTATGCAGTCACTACTGAGCAATTTTTTATCTTGCATTTTTGCAATGTTCTCTACATTTGCGTAGTCCGTGTAGCTTAATTAGGGTTCCATGACGTAAATGGCAAAACGGAAGCCGTCAAAAGTTGGAACACGTGAGTCTGCCACAGTTGAATGAGTTTACAACCGTTTAACCCAGAATTTTGCGCTTTAATGCGAATTTTATTAATGTTCGCTTTAAATTTATGCATTATAATTCAATAAATTAGGTATCCTACTTAAAAGCGTCTCGTTTTTGTCCTTGCTTTAGTGTGCTAGGTGCACCTATTGCGCAAGTCGCGTCTATCTCATTCGAGATAACGTTAACCTAAGTGCGTAGTTAGTTACTGTAAGACACCGACACAAGAGGCAGTTTCTGGTACACGTCACAATCGCGCTCATATTCCTGTACATTCATATGCGTGCATGAGAACAACTCAACATTGTCTTTAAACAACAAAGGTTGTCCGCGACAGCGACGCTCGAGACTAAATGTCGGCTATTCAACAAAATATTTACGTCTCAAACAGTTAGTCATTCATTTAATTATCAAGCAACTAATGAGTCCTACTTTAACAAGAATTATGAGGATGCTACATTTGAACACGCTTAAATGATTACTGCCAACAATATAATGAATGAAAGCTATGTTTCGGAGAGCAGTTTCGGCCGATGAAAAGTTCATGTTGAAATTATGTTTTTCTACACCCGCCCTAAGTACGGTAAGCAGTCCTATTGTCAGTGCCATCCCATGATTGGCACATTCACCTTTATTTGAAGATAATACTTAGTGGTAATAATTCTATTATATATAATATAATATATATTCTATCTAGGTGTGTTTGGGTGCCAATAATCGGGAAGGTATTTTACCCTATAAACTGTCAATGAAAAAAGCATATCATAAAGCCATACGTTATAAGTCTGTTCAAGACGTCTGCTCTGTAGGTATAATTTAATATACCTAGAGACCTATAATATTGCATGAAAAATAAAGGATTGGAAAAACAATCTTTTAATATGGTTAATTTACAAAATACAGACGAAGAAAAGATTATGTATACGGGTACATTGGTTTTGAAATACTCGAACCTGTACCATTACCGTGAGTTTACGCAAACCGTTCTCGTTATCGAAATCTATCGGAAATACTGCTTGTTGCCGATACAAGTAAAAGGGACCGAGCGATAATTTTCGATAACGAGAACGGTTCGCATAAACTCCTTAATAAACTTAGCTGAGCTTCATTTTCCAAACTTAGGGCACTTTTATTTTAAGACTTGCCATTAAGTACCAGTTCTAGGTATAATAGTTATTTAAGCAACTGTTGCATAATAAGTGTTGTTAAAACATGAGCGGGTGTTCATGAAACGAACCGCAGGTGAGTTGCATACAAAACATTAGTACAGTCATTACATTTGTTTTAAATCTATATGTATAAAAATGAATTGCTGTTCGTTAGTCTCACTAAAACTCGAGAACGGCTGAACGGATTTATCTTATCTTAGTCTTGAAATGTTCGTGGAGGTCTAGGGAAGGTTTAAAAGTACATAGGTTACTTAAATTATTATTCTTCGCAGACGAAGTCGCGGGCACCAGCTAGTAATTACTAAAAATGTACCTGATGAATGAATGTTTCAGTGATGCGGTTATGTTTCATAAATCATAACTCACGGGTTGAGGTGATGTATCAAAATGCCTATCATATGGGTACTCTGGCTTTTGAATAAGTTATAATGAATTTATGACATGAGTGTAAATAAAACATAACTTCAGTAGATACGTAGGTATCTACTGAAGTTATTATAAGTTCAAATTGCGAATATTTTTAGAAACGCTTAAAAATCCGCGCTGGACTCGTTGGGCGTGTGGACTATTTCCCAGTATCTTCATGGGCTGTGCATTATATAGACTGATGATTATGGCGTGGATGGGCTTAAGACTAATACGTCTCTAATGTCTAATGTAGAAACCCGAATAATTCAGAAGATAACCGTTTGATACGCTACGGTTACAGCACTGCATACTAGGAGGCTAATTTTCGCAATAGGTAATAGAGACAATCTCGTTTAAGACATGCATAAAAACTAGAATCTACAAATTCATTTCAGTTGACAAACGCCTTTTTACGTAATATCTTGACAGCTTCATACAGGTCATCTGGATTACGGAATCTGAGTATCTGCGTAATTAAATAATTCCCCATTTCTTTTGTAGATTTATCGATTTCCGTAAGTAAACACGCAAAAATTGGCCTCTGTCGGCAATAAGAAAGCCGGTACTGCAATCTAGAAATCTCCAAAGCTATTAAGGCGCGCAAATAACAGAAAAGTAAAGGATATCAAGTGACCAGGTTGGGCACCTATGTCACCGCGATCGGATATCGCAATCACGAAGCGTGAAAGCGCTGGACAAGTGCTTTTGTTTAAACCGCGCTATTAGTACGTGTGCCAAATGACAACAGGCCGTATTGAAACATGCCGCTGTACGATTGAAAACGCAATACCATAATTAATGAGTCAGGTTACCGTACTTTCAATCGTAAACACAGTTGTACCTAATTAGGAAGTAAGGTGACACCATCAAAACGTGTGATTTGAATACCGTTTTCGTAGATGACCAGCTTCTCCTGTATGGACGGTGCGGTTTTACGCGTTCTCTCGTCGCGCATGGCGAGGACGGATGCGTGGCGAACGACGACTAAATGCCTCACAGAAGCCGGGCAACGTGTCACGGTCACCTAACAGGATTACCTGTCCTACTGCGCAGGTAAACTAAATAATATAGGGCATGAGACCCATAAGAGTCTTAACCGGCTTACGGATGAATGTCGGGCGAACCTCGAGTATCGTAAAATTAAGTTAACTTTCGATTTAACTCAACCACAAATCAGTATTGATGTGATTTCCTGTGTTCCGCTTTGCTTGAACTTCCAGAGAATCTAAGATGGAAACTTTATAAGGTACTTTCTGTCGATATCGTTCTGTCCGCTTGTTTGTCTGTCTAAAGGTTGAGTTGAAACTATGACTGTATTGGATGTATCCCCGGAAGAACATTCTTAGGGTTCCGTACCCAAAGGGTAAAAACGGGACCCTATTACTAAGACTCCGTCTGTCCGTCTGTCACCAGGCTGTATCTCATGAACCGTGATAGTTAGACAGTTGAAGTTTTCACAGATGATGTATTTCTGTTGCCGCTATAACAACAAATACTGAAAAACAGAATAAAATAAATATTTAAGGGTGCTCCCATACAACAAACGTGACTTTTTTGCTCGTTTTTGCTCGATATTGATAACGGCAACGGGTAAACGCTTGAAATATTCACAGTATAGGTACGTATATAGTTATTATGTTCATTTTAAAAATAAATAATTAAATTAAAACAAATATTTAAGGGGGGCTGGGGGCATAGAACAAACGTGTTTTTTTTTTTTTGCTTGATTAAATTTAAATTTGATGCATTATCTATAATAATGGTATGGAACCCTTCGTGCGCGAGTCCGACTCGCACTTGGCCGGTTTTTTTTAGAGATTATTTCTCTTTTGTGATGGTTGATCCTCGAGGTAAACAATACAATGACGCACAGACTCCGGTATAATTTACCTACGACTAGTTATGAATGACGTCTCAGGTAGCAATGCTTGTCTGATATGTGATATGTATGTACCAGAGAGGAACCGTCTGTGGTACTACTGGGGCTACCTGAGGGATAAGAGACAGCTGGTTGGTTTAAACGGGGATTCCTGACATTCCTGTGAAATATTTTTGATTAAATAGCGGGTAGGTACATTTCTATTTGTGGTTGCCGTGTGGTCAGTTGTGCGCCTGTGATGCAGGTCACAGATCCCAGCTCGCACCTCCGAGTTTTTTCGAACTTATGTGTGGAATTCAATTTGTTAATTGCCACTGGCTTTTTGGCGACGGAACCATCATGCAGGTTTCCCTGTACACATCCGCGGAGGAATTCAACGATGTGTGTAGACCCTGATCTTCACTGGGCCCACGTGGGGTTCAATACCCAGTCCCCCTCGTTATGAGAGTAGGCAAAGCCCAGCAGCGGCCCTAACATGCATGCCACAAAGATAAATTAAACCCGTTTATCTCTATGACTATCTCTTTCGTCGGCACTAGTGTGAGAGAGACACACTTAGAGATAAGACGGTCTATCTTATCTTTGTGTCATGCATGTTAGGGCCGCAGTGGGGACGTAGGATATGTACATAAACCGGTAGTGATGATGATGCCATCTCTTGTTATATTATCTCTTACTCTTGTCCCACAATGCGTCTGATAACCAGAAGAGATGTCGATCAAGACCCACCAAAGAAAAATAATATTAATAAAAAATCCGCTTCAACAACTCAAAGAAAAAAGCTTTATTTATTATGAACATGCCATCTAGCTGTACGACTTACATACTAGCTGTGCGACTTTGTTCGCGTGGAATTGGGATGAGAGAGTAATCTATGTGTCAATCCAGAGGGGATAGCTATCTACCTATCTCCATTCAAAACCTAATCCAAATCGGTCCCGCCGTTAAAAAATTAAAGCCTTGCTGTTTTTTTGTCTTACTAAGTTTTAATCTGTATAGAAGGATACGAATTATTACAAGCTATTATTTAATTCACTTGTCAGCTAGGTAGTATGTTTGGGTCAAATCTTGGAAGTAAAGAACCGTTCCCGGGTAGGAGTAGGTAAGTAGGCATAAAAACTATTTCTTTGTAGTTTCCTCCATCCTACGTATTTTACCTTGACCTGGATCTAAATCAACATATTCTCTCGTCTTCACATTTATCTAACTTCTTCCCACTAATGTTAATAAGTAAAAAAATTATTTATCAGAAAATAATTCTAAGTAGGGAGACCAGCTCGATACAATGGTCCCGGCCACCCTTCGCTGTACCCCAACCATTGCACAGCTTGTTATACAATTGCAGTTTTTTTTAAAACCTTATTTCATATTTGTCTTTTTACTTCTTTGACACAAAAGACTGCCCTTTGGCTGTTTCATGCCTAATATTAGGCCTTATTAGGAACCTACCTTCCTCACTGGAAGTTGAGTTGCGACACAATCGTTTAGGTCAGGCCACTACCTGGGAACCTTCGCCTTTTCACCGTATGATAACTAGGTACCTACTTCAGAACTGTTACTATTTAGGGTATTTATCATATCACTTAGTTATCGAAGGGGAATCATAGGAATAAGGCCAATATAATTGTCATTGATAATCTGAACATAACTCTTATGGTATGTAATTCATTCGATGTACAAGGCGCTGGAACGCAAAATAATATTTACTAAAATTATCTATATCTAACCAAATACTTTGTCATTTTTGTAATACTGCGTACCTATCACGACTCAAAGAAATATTTTGATTTACTTACCCAAATCGGACAGTTCGCCTTACACGTCAGTTCAATAGTCGCAATTATTCACAATATTTTGAAAATAAACACGTGACAGCAGCCGGTTGTTTTATTATATAAAACGCCGATTTTCGTCACGCAACGCGCACGATATATTTCTACGACACCACTACTACACATCCATTTCGCGTCTGATAAACAAAACTTCCGCCCCCATGGAGCGCGCGCAATTTTGTGTTGCTCGCTTTAAAAATATCACCAACCGCACACAACCAACAACACATACCAATTCACAGGATCAGTTTATTATAATGATAATATCTATGATAATATTGTATTAGTGTAATTTGTCGATCAGAATAATTTTAGCATTGTCACGAGCTATGAGAAAGTTATAATACTAATAATATTGTTTATTTGTAAGAACATGGTACATTAAGTATGAAAATGGAAAAAAAGAGACATAACCATATTCTAACGTAATTGCGGTGTACCATATTTACCATAAAACAGAATCAATAAAAAATACTACAAATCAGATACTATACGTCATTTAAATATATAATATAAATTAAAACAATTGTTAATAAAATATAGAGATCATAAACCAGATATTGTGTCGTCGTTATGGTGAGGGTTTAAGTAGAGTAAGTTGCTCTATGATATTTCGTTTTTTATATGCTATAGTAACACTGCTTTTTTTACGTTTCGATGCCATGCGATGACATTTGTGACATTTGTGTGACATTTGTTTGATTGAAAGGCGAGGCGATTGCCAATCGCCAGGGCTCCGAATATATTTATTTTCAGGATTTGACCACCATAATTCTAACACTAGAAGATAAAAATGGGCTACAAATTCCTTAAAATCGCTTCATCTTCAATTAGGGTAAGCTACAGCTTAAGATGTTGTTTTGATTTTCCATTCAAAATGTTCCAAAAACCGACTCGTTATGCAATGATTCACGTAGGTAAATAGCTTACAGTAGGATTATTGGGACTAAACCCAGTAAACCCGGTGAATATATTATTAAATTTAAATATGATTGATAGTGAAGACTAAGATAGGCTTTATAGTCGGAAGGTCGAGCGATATAGTTACATTGACCTTCAAGCATGTGACCGACTAGCTGTTCCGAACCGGTGTGCTGAATTGGCAAAACGTAACAGATTTAAACAGTATTATCTTGAACCTGAAATTTTATCAACTTTAATCATAAATATGTTTCGTCATTTATAGATAATTGATTGCTTTTTATGACCAAAACATTTTTAGCCTGGAACTTCGCGACTTGGAGTAAGACATTACGCGACAACCCATGATGCTGATCTCGTGGTCATTGGAGCAGGCCCTGGCGGTTATGTCGCTTCGATTAAGGCTGCCCAACTTGGAATGAAGGTAGCTAAAAGTTTTAATATCCCTTTGAAACCAGCAGGGAAGCCCAGCTGCCGGAAGAGCAAACAGAATCTAACCTGGTGCCCACCCAACTCTACCATATAAAATGCTAGAGCAGAGTGGACAATGTTATGTCAAGTAATCGAATCAATATTAATTTGTATTAATTGTATTTTTTGTCAGGTTGTGTCTGTTGAGAAAGATCCAACTCTCGGAGGAACCTGTTTGAATGTGGGCTGCATTCCTTCAAAAGCTTTGCTCCACAACACCCACCTGTATCACCAAGCTAAACATGACTTCAAGAACCGTGGCATTGAAACGGGCCCAGTAAATATTAACTTTGAAACGTTGATGGAATACAAGCGTAATTCTGTTAAAGCCCTGACTGGAGGTATTGCTATGCTTTTCCAAAAGAATAAGGTTAGTCAATCATTAATTCTTATCATGTTTGTAATATACATATGCCTTGCCAGTGCCTTGATTAAGCGATTTCTTAGAAATATTTCTGAAGAAATAGTAATTTTTTAGTGCATAAAACAATGTTCAACTGCATGCTATTGGCTAAAACGAAAACTAGCATTAGCACCTTCATTCTTCATGAATGCCATAATGCGAACCAATAGTGTGCAGTTGAACATTATATCATTAAGAGCATCAGTGGCCTAGTGGCTAAGGATTATGACTGGTGATTGTGAGGTACCAGGTATAAATTGCACTAGTTTAGTATTTTTTTATGTCTTGCATTAAAAAGGTTGATATTTGTTTAATAGGTCAACCTAGTCAAAGGTGTGGGCACCATTGTTGCTCCTAACAAAGTGGAAGTAAAGGGTGCCAGTGGAACTGAAACTGTGAACGCCAAGAACATTTTAATTGCAACTGGATCTGAAGTTACTCCCTTTCCTGGAGTCACAGTAAGTACACTCATAGACAACAATCATAAAGATGATAGTAACAATTGTCTCTTATGCTAGATCCAGACGGGTGTAACGTTACTGTAATGCTCGTAGTGCCGTCCAAACGCAGGATTCGTGTTACATTACACGTTAGATTACATTACACGTTACACCCGTCTGGATCCGGCTTTATGTGATAATTTAAAACAGTTTGTGTATTGTACCAATAAATGGGTAAATTTTGTAATATAGTATCCATGTGATGGAAAAAGAAGAGGCAGACAGAAAAAGAGATGGGAAGCAGAAATCCTACAAATAGCAGGAGTAACTTGAATGATATTAGCTGTGGATAGGAAAGCATAGCACAATCTGGGCGAGGCCTCCACCATAAAAAGATATCAGAAATAAACACGCTTTTTTATTACTATTTTTGTTATTATAGTGTATTGTAATTATAATAATAATATTTTCCTGTAGCTACACTTTGTAAGTACCAATGCAGATTTAATGTAATGTGATTTTGAACCATGATGTCTCTGATTGAAGTTTAAATTAATGCCAGTGTCCTAAATTTAAGCCATTAGGTACAATGCAGTACATATAAAACAGTACCGTGACTCACTTATAGACAACGCACAGCCTAAACGGGTGGTCGTAGAGATTTGAATTTTGGAGGAGATATTTCTCGAGTACCTTAAAGGTGCACCAAGGAGGGATTTTTTGAAATTCGATCCTTAAAGGGGTGATAAAGTTTGTATGGAAAATACCGCGGGCGAAGCTGTGGCGGGTCCACTAGTGCAGTATAAAGTATCATTTTTTTACATTGATTAACTGCTAGTTGCCTGGCCCCCCCTGTAGTCGAAGCGATATCCTGACCTTTATGACACTCATTCATTTAGATTCTACAAATAGGAGTGCTCTACTTAGATAAAGTGTTTAACATTAATAAGGTTTGACTGCAGTATTTCCCATACAATACCGCAGTCAAACCTTTGGCGAGGCTGCTAGTGTTTTATATACTAGCCAATATCTTTGCTTCGACAAACCTTAGTACATCTAGAAACATACACACGGCTCACGATGTCATTTCTACACTTTCTTTACAGTTTGATGAGAAAACAATTGTCTCCTCGACTGGCGCGCTGTCGCTCCCAACAATCCCCAAGAAAATGTTGGTCATTGGTGCTGGAGTCATCGGTCTGGAGCTGGGCTCTGTTTACCAAAGGCTCGGCGCTGAGGTCATTGCTGTCGAGTTCTTAGGCACTATTGGTGGTAAGTGTTATCTAGAAAATTGTCTTATTTAGAAAGAGAATCCAAAATATTTCTTGTTTTAACAGGATTGCTCGATCTCAAAGTACTAGAAATTAAAAATGCTAGATCACAGATATGCGAGATTCCCAATACACCGGTTTCCCTTAGAATAATAACAAATTCTAAGCGGTTTCCTGATAAACCCTTTTTGAATAATAAAAATAAAATAATATCCCACATTCTTTAACAGATCTGGAATTTTAAGACTGTGGTATTAGAAGGAAATCTGGTCTGGTATTTAGGGAATCAGGATTTCATATATCTATTACATGAGCTAATTATCATTATTTTACTACTTATTATTTTGAATTCCTGGCATTTGTGAAATTAATTTTCAAATGCATTTAAATTTTATTGATAACCACTGAATTTATAAATAGATGAAAGATTGTAGAATTTGAAATAAAATATAATACTACCGCATCGTAATTATATAATAGGTGTCGGCATCGACCTTGAAGTAGCGAAAACACTCCAGAAGATTCTGGACAAGCAAGGTATGAAGTTCAAACTTGGCACAAAGGTGACCAGTGTCAAGAAAGACGGCGCCACCATCAAGGTCGAGGTGGAGCCCGCGAAGGGAGGTGCCAAGGAAACGGTAGGTATCCTAACACTGCTTCAAATTCACTACACCATTTTGTATTATAACACTCCTTAGAATCAGTAATAAATACTCGACCTATATATATATATATATATATGTCAACTTTAGCCTAACTATATACATCCCTCTGCTGGACACATGTTTCCTCTTACAGTAAAAAGGACTAGGCAGTCCCCAGACCAGCGATGATCGCAGATTTTTCTCAACATCTTTGAATTACTTAGCAGATGTGTGCAGGTTTCCGCATGATGTTTTTCTTCGCCGGTTTTCGCATACTGATGAAAATTAGAGTGTATCATTTGGTCGATAAATATTTTTTTCTTCGGGTGACGTATTTCGAATCACTCGCTGCGCTCAAAGTTCTTCTTTACGCCTTGGCTGTAATAATATTATTTAGCTCCCTGGGGGGCTAGCACGACATGCTCGCGAGTCGTTTGTCGCTCAGTGCGTCTCTGTCAAACTAGTCAAGTATGTAAGGGATGCACAGAGCGACAAATGACTCGCGGGTTGGTCGTGTTAGACAATACAGATACGATCTAATATTACATTTCTACAGTAATTTTCACGTCTCAACTAACTTTTTAACAGACTTCAAAAAAGGAGTTTTAATTAATAATGCTTGAAATTCATTTACTAATTTTGGTTTGCATATTGGCTTGTATTATTTTAACTGTGCCTCTCGTGGCACTTCCTGCGTCGTCATCCTATCATGACTGCAGGTGAACATTTCTTTGGGGGTACTTTTCCTTTAGGCAATTGCTTAAATTACTTATGTATGATTTTTTCTGTAGATCTGTTTGCCAGTCGACAAAGGCCTATGTACTCTAATCATATAATTGTAATATGGATCTGAATAAAAGGCTATTATTATTATTATATTATTTTTATGTATTTTTTTTAGTTGGAATGCGACGTGGTTCTCATCTCGGTGGGACGCCGCCCTTACACCAGGGATCTGGGGTTGGACAAAGTGGGAATCGCGCTCGACGACCGCGGCCGCGTTCCCGTCAACGAAAAATTCCAGACCAAAGTACCCGGGTATGACTTTACCTCGTCATAACAGTAAAAAGTAAAGCTAAAAACTACAACCCGAGTGGCGACGTAAAAGCATTTTTGCTCCTAGTATGACGCATCTTTAGAATTGTTATAAGGGTTTATGATTTGTGCAGAATGTGCGAGTGTCATAGGCTATACAAGAAATATAGTGTCAAGCGGAAGTCCCGAGGTAGTGCACCTCAAGGGGTTTATTCACCCCATGTATGTACCATAATTTGTCGTAGTTAAGGAGGTAGGAGATTTTTCAAAATTTTAACTCCATACAGTGCGTCGTACAGTGCGACTTTGGATAGCGATTTCAAAAAATTACAACTTATTTTTGGGTGAATCTGATACCATTTATGGTGTCTCTAGATCCTCGCACGTTCTCCACAAATCATATGACACCCTATTTGTTAAAATCGGTCCAGTAGTTCAGGAGCTAAAGTGGAACATCTGATTTTTGGTCACATACATGCATATATAGATTATTAAACCATTTCTCTATATAATTTTGGGTTCGCACAGTTGGGTAATAATTAACAGTTTGCATATAGTTAGAAAAAATAATTAACGTTGAATCCATTATTTATCGACCTCCTTTTTGCTAAGTAACTAAAAGTTAATTCTAAATTGTACGCTTAAATACGTAACATTTTTTTGAAATTCACCCAATACTAATATTAAATTGAAAACAATTTGAGTCGAACCATATATTTTTTTTACAGAATCTATGCGATTGGTGATTGCATCCACGGACCTATGCTGGCCCACAAAGCGGAAGACGAGGGTATCGTCTGCGTAGAAGGCATAAAGGTAATTGCACGTTATAAACAAACATGAATCCAACTGGATTAAAACAAGACAACGTTTTATTATTTATCGAGAATCCGGCTCGAAGGACCATTGACATCTTCAGATAGTATTGATCAAAACATCTTTTAAATATGATTAAAAATGATTGTTTCAGGGCATGCCAGTTCACTTCAACTATGACTGTATTCCGTCAGTCATCTACACTTCACCAGAAGTAGGCTGGGTCGGCAAAAGCGAGGAAGATCTAAAGAAAGAGGTCATTATTACACATTTTTCAAAATACAAATATATGTACAACTGACTGATTTCTAAATGTTAATTAATATTTTATAGGGCAAGGCATACAAAGTAGGCAAGTTCCCATTCCTGGCCAACTCTAGGGCGAAAACAAACGGTGAACCCGACGGTTTCGTCAAGGTCCTATCAGACAAGGCGACAGATGTCATCCTGGGCACCCACATCATTGGCCCCGTAAGTATGACGAAAAACCGAGACCTAAGTGCACAGTATTCCATGTTCATACAAACGGCCGAAACGACGCGCTTCGAAATCTCTGTAAACTTCGGTACACAGCAGTCGCGAGTGCGTCGCGGTTGGGTACGGACGTGGATAGTGTGAGATGTTCCCATGAATTTATTTACGTAAATTATGGCACGTGAATTTTTGATATTTTAAAAGCAAAATACATTCCTTTTTTACCCCATACTGACTTACACTCACTTTTGAAACTAGAAATATGAACCAAGTAGAATCGTTAAAATTAAAACTTACAAGATTTGAAGTAAAATTTCATGAAAAGATTTACGACAATTTAATATAGCATTATCAAATACGTAGCAAGAAAGACAGTCAGTGGGGCAGCCCTACTGCGTCTTTGCATACCGAGCGGCAGTAGTAGGTAATTATTTCGAGGACACTGCCGAGCCAAATACTGTTAGTTTATTATACTGTGCTAAGTGCGAACACTCAAATAGTGTCGTTCTTTAATTCTGATATTTATATCAGCGTTTCGCGTACCGCTGCTCGTAAAACGGCGCTTGAGTACACCCACAAGTAATGCGAGTTTACGTCGATAATTCGTTCATGTTACACTTATCAGCTAAAATTGTTGCATACGTTTAGGTGTACCGACAGTATTTGAGTAAAAATATTCGACCTTCTGAGTACCTTGCGTGATTTGTATCACAATTTCCCAAAAACATAATAACCAATTAATCAATTCCCAGTATTCCCGTCACGTATAAAGATCATTGACGGCCATACAATTTATATAGCCATCAGCGCTCTTTTTACGTGACGCGACCAGTATCCCACTATAGATTTATAAACCGCTGCAGTACGCATTCATTGTGACATTCAATCCTTAATACCTTTTTTGTTAAAGCCATAAGAACTTTGCCGTGTAACTTATTTTTGTGTTTCTTATATCTCCTTGGTTTTTTATAATATTTGGGTATTATACAGGGTGGTGGTGAGCTGATCAACGAGGCGGTGCTAGCGCAGGAGTATGGTGCGGCCGCGGAGGACGTCGCGAGGGTGTGCCACGCGCATCCCGTAAGTACCACCTTATGGTGTGTGACATATCGCTTAATTGCTATAGTTTGACAACAAGTCCTGTACCACGCCTTGGGTCGGTGCGGGGCGAGACGGGGGGTGCCTGCGCCGCGTGAAAGGGGAGCAGAGGGTGGGGAACTTTCTTTACATTTCCCTATCCATCGCACGTTCGTCGCCATCCAAGGCGCGGTACAGCGCTTATGGCCAAACTAGTTCCGCGATTTGCGATACGGTTATAAAAAAAATGGAAATCTGCTTAAGATATCTGGAAACTTGACATTTAAATCATTGCAATGACAGTAGTCACGAGAATTAAGAGACGAGTGACTTAAGAGGAGTGTGAATCTACGGCTTTTCATACAAAAGGCGATAACGATTTCCTCCCCTTAAATGTTAACCGATTTTGACAAATTTTTTATAGGTTGTCAGAACAAAATGTAGGTCTATACGTTTTGGTTTTTTCACATTTCTACCTAATATTATAAATGCGAAAGTAACTCTGTTTGTAACGTTTCAGCGCCTAAACCGCAGAACCAAATTTTGATAAATTTTGGTATAGATATCTCTACTCTGGACCTTGGAGAAGGACATAGGCTACTTAAATAATTATTCTTCGCAGACGAAGTCGCGGGCACCAGCTAGTAATCAATAAATTCAGTTTTATTGTTGTTTCAGTATTCTCATACAAAACTAATTTCGCCCATTATTTGACTTTGTTGATCTTTAATCAATATTCAAAAAACGTATAGACCTAGATTTGGTTTTCACTGACAGCCTATTAAAAATTGGTGAAAATTGGTTAACATTTAAGGGGTGGAAATCGTTATCGCCTTTTATATGAAATGCCGTAGGTTCACACTTCTCTTAACACACAATTACTGAGTGCTGTATTTGTTGCTTAAGACTTTTAATATTTTTATAATATTTCAGACATGCGCAGAGGCCCTGCGTGAAGCCAACTTGGCAGCGTACTGCGGGAAACCAATCAACTTCTAGGCGTAATCGTAACAAGTGTCACCGGACCCCTATTAGCCCCAGGGGTCGTTAGTCTTGGACTAATGAACACGTCCCCTCTAAGGATCTTGTATGAATCTGATATGAAAGAATTTTATGGATGTTAAATATAATTACAATTGCTGCCACTTTTCCTCCACCAACACCTCTAAAATTGGAGCAAAGAAAGTAGCTGATGTCATTATTTTTTTATTTTACTAAGCCGAATCGAATTTGTATAGTAACATCAGTTTGTAGACTATTTATTTCTGAAATATATTTTATCGAGTCCATTCCGTTTGTTGACAGATATATGAACATTTCAACGTGCATTTACTGCAAGTAAATGTTCTGTATAGTGGTGTATTTATTTTCTTTTGTAAATAGATTTACTGAAATACATTTCTGTATAATTATTGTTGAAATTTGTTTTATTATTTGGCACACGTTTGATATTAACACTTGAGTTAGCACCGCAAATCCCCTAACCAGGCTATCAATTATATCCGTGGTCAGATGCGGCATAGCTTTATATTACAGATATAGTGAATGTTTCCATCGGTAAAACTCTGATCTCAATCGGAAGACGACGGGACCCGAAGTGATATCGTATACAGGGTAAAAAGGTCCTTCATTGCCTTGGCTTAAAGTTGAAATTCGTGTTACTTCTCAGACATGCTTGGCGGCCAAAAGGTTAAATGAGTGACTTGTTATATCCATTAATATGAAACTTTATTATTTATTGTCAAATGTCAAAATGAAAAATGACTGCATGGTATGATGGGTACTGGCCCCCAATTTTCGATGCATTCGAGATAATGTCGATTGCGAGATTAAACGTCAGATTCATACAGTTGTGTCAAATGACTGTATGCACTGACGTTTAATCTCGATTGTGAGATTATTTCGAATGCGCCGAGAATTGCTGAAGCTTAATGAGAGAGCACGATAAATACGATTTTTTCCGAAATGCTTTGGCGCACACATACAAGCCGCGCGCGGTGCGTTTGTATGAAGATAACCTACTCGTACTTCCCCTCTTTATACTATGGCACTACATACTGTAGATGGTTTTTGAAAGTTAGCTAGTTAATTTTCTAAACCAAACTCAAATTAAAGAACGCTTATTTATTTGATAGTTCATTTATGCAATAGTAAATACTAAACTAAAACATCAATTTTCTATTATAGGATAATTAAGGTAGTATTGTTATTAAAAAATGAGTCAAAATCTCAAGTAAATAGCGCTAACATAACAAAATTAGAGTAAATAACAATATGACTAGACAAAATACAACAAAGGTATTCTGCTGGGTAACAGTTACATCGAGTTCTAGTTTCATAATGAAAGGTAAACTATTATTTTTAATTATTATGTATAGATAGTAACAAGTCAACAAAAAACATTGAAAACAAACATTAAATATTGTTAATAATAACATTCATCCTATCATATAGTCTTAAAAGAGCACTGTTGATATATTTATTCGTGTCGGTTTCTCGTGGACGGCCCAAACAAGATTAATGAAAACAACTCACAGATTAGAGATAATTCGGTTCTTGACCATTTGTTAACCTTTTGACCGCCAGGCAATGTCTGAGAAGTAACACAAATTCCAACTTTAAGTCAAGGTAGTGAAGGACGTTTTTACCCTGTATGCGCTGATGGCTGCAGCCGACTGTGGCGGTCAAAAGGTTAAACAATATTTATGGCTGCTTGTTGGCTCATTTTAGATTATGTAACAATATTTTCGTAATGTACTTTTTCATATTTTCTAGGAAATGGCACTAATATTTTTATTTTTTAAATTTGCCCCTGAAACGCTATCTTGACATCAACACACTGAAACTGGTCGTAAACGTCAAAAAAAGCAGCCTGTATGAGGGTGAGGTCCGACCGAATAACACTGACAACTTACAGTGATCACAATGATTAAGGTGGGCAGCGTGATTCGGAAAGCAACCGACCTATGCAAACGTCATACTTCGTGACTGGTGATTGGCTTGTTTCTTTCATTTTGAGGTTATGCATACATACATACTATCACGCCCGAAATCCCTAATGGGGTGGGCAGAGCCACAAGACTTCTTGTGGCCACGTTCGATTAATTAGTCCTAAGATGGTATGATGAACCGTATGGTGACAGGTGATCAGCCCATCGCCCATACAGATAGTCCACCATGTTGGAGAGGACCCGTCCCTTAATCGACTTTTACGACATGCCAGGATGATAAGCATCTGTACGCATTCTATGCTATTTCTTCACTCCCAGTTTCTTACCTCCGCTCGGTCAACTAGCTAGCAGTATAGTAAAATTATATTAATGAAAACTAATGGGTTGCTAATGTAGATGCACGGAAAGATAAAATATCACATTCAGTTGGACTGATTCCATTTCTACACACAAACTAATCAATAATATTTGAAGAATATTATTCAATTTCATAGGTACGAGTAATGTACCTTATAGTCAAATCTTCTGAGCATTAATCCTTTCAACTTTACTACACTAATGAGTTATTTATTGCATTTCATCTCCATAATAGAATAGTAGTCCCACTTGTCAAACACTTGGCTGCACATATTCAGATAGAACTTCGGTGTCAGAATCTGACTGTACTGGGCACAATCGTTCGAGTACATTATCGCTGCGGCCATCGTCGTGGCATTAGATTCCATGTATTTACATAAAACCGCTTCTAATTCGGCAACAGACAAATTATTTTCCAAGTAAAAATTCTTTGAAAGACGGAAGCAAATCTCCCACAGGTCTGTATCGACAGGGAACATACCGATACACCTGTCGATCACACTTGCTGCTTTCACTGATAAATCACTTTCAGATATAGTTGTTGTGGTTTCAGGGATAGATGATTTCAAAGCGTATTTCATCTCATCACAGCAGCAGGGCAAGGTCTGATATAGTGCAGGATCTATAACAGGATAGGGCTCCTCGTTGAGTATAGTCATTGATACATCTTTGATCCTTTTAGACATGATGTTCGTTATAACAATTTTGAGTTCGTCTTTTTTTCGCGGGTACTTTAGGTCCTTGTTCGAATCCTCGGTAGACTCAGTGTGAGTAAGATACAGGCAATCCTCTGGCGGACCGCATTTTAAATTTTCCAGTAATAGCCTCAAACATTCTGCATACTTTTTGCTGTGGAAGGCAAACTTCGCTGCTACATTGTAGTTGGCATCCAAAACCTCTTCGTTTATGAACTCTTTCAGAAGAAGTATGACGTCATCAGCCCAGGATTTATTTTTGAAATCTTTGAAGGATGCAAGCGGGTTGAGGCGTGCCTCGATCGGCTTTCTCTGTGCGCCTTCAATATCGAATGGGAACATGATATCGATTCTGTCGATGGGCTGGAACACGAACTTGTTGTTGGAGCGGCTGGCCGGTATTTTGATCACCCGCTTCGTAGTTTTCATCATTATTACTCGGTTACTCCCTTTTTCCTTCTCGTTGTTGTTCTGTAAACAAACAAAAGTGAGATTAACGTATATCTTCATTAATGCTTGCAACAACGTCACATGAAACCGATTAAGAGGCGTATTACAAAGCTGAGCCGGGAGCGTCGCATTTTTCACGTATATCTCGATTAATTAAGTGAAATTGAGTGTTTTCAAATGTGGTCTATTGACATTCTCAATCTGGTGTATAGAGGTATAACTGAGTAATGCAATATTTTGATGTGATTGAAGTTCTTTTGTCGAATAATTTCAAACATGATTTACTTTTGTATTTTTTGTTTTAATATACAATTACATGCCTCATCATGACTAAATATTGCATTATACACATAGTTAATATTTATCCTAAATTAAATAACCGTCAGGTCAGCTTTAGGTGCCTATAATTTTATAGTAATACTAGCTGGTGCCCGCGACTTCGTCTGCGAAGAATAATATTTAAGTAACCTATGTACTTTTAAACCTTCCCTAGACCTCCACGAACATTTCAAGACTAAGATAAGATAAATCCGTTCAGCCGTTCTCGAGTTTTAGTGAGACTAACGAACAGCAATTCATTTTTATATATATAAATAAGTATAACTATAATGGACGCAACGAGAACGACGAACATATGATTTAGTATAGCATATTTCATTAGCACAAGCAGGGTACTTGTGCTAATGAAATATGCTATACTAAATCATTTGTTCGTCGTTCTCGTTGCGTCCATTCGATTCATTAGAACTCCCAGAATAGAAAAAAAAAGTTGGCAGACGTCTAGGTCGCTGATTTTTTTATGTACGATTTTTTAAAGTTGTAATTTAAAAACGCAGGGACATGACTTTTTACTGGACCAAATCGATTTGTATTGACATAAACTTTCACCCCTATCAATATGTAGTTAGTAAATTATGAAACGTTGTCAATTAAGGACATACTTTACGACGACGACGCGGTTAGCATAGTTGGGAGTGACCTCCGAAGCTAGCGTCCCGGGGTCGATCCCCGGAAAGGGCAAATATTTGTGTGATGAGCACAAATGTTTGCTCCTGGGTCTTGGATGTTTCCTATGTATTTAAGTATTTATTTCTCTATATAAGTATGTATATCGCCGTCTAGTACCCATAACACGAGCCTTTAGAGCTTACTTTGGGACGAGATCGATTTGTGTAAAGATTGCCCCCTGATTTATTTATTTATTTAATATGAAAGACGAACAAATCTTATACCAAAATGGCACCCAGCTCCCTAATTATAAGAAGGAAAAACTCAAAATGTATTTACCGGCAAGTGCAAGTTGCCAGTAGCATAAATCCGACCGCCATCGTCGACGTAGATCGTAAAGTCGCCTCCGCACGCCACGAGCGCCCTGCAGCGCCCGTCGACGCCGGCTGTGTCGGGCGTCTTCGGCTCCTCCTTAGCGTTATCGGGCTGCGAATCCGTTCGGATTCTTACTTCCGTTGGCACTTGGATTTGTTTTCTGTCGCCGCTTCCTGTGAGAAAAAGTGGACTTAGTTTGTCGCAAATAAGAATTTATGAATAAGATCTAACTTGTAACTAAATGACAACATTTCATATTACTATCACAATTTCATTAGGTCACTGCAATTTACGTGAAAAGAGGAAGACAATATATTTTATCTACACCCATATCATAAAACCTCCATTGGTTAATCAAAAACCGTAGGAAATGACCACCATTTTGACAACCAATTAGGAAAAACCAGTGCTGCGATGAAGAAATAACATGACTTCTTTATCGTTTTTAGTAAAGAAATGAGATTAAATTTGGAACAGCTGTCAAACTCAAGTGGGTCGCTATTCTAGTATCCAACACACATTAAAACAGTTATTGATACGAAACGTCAATTCAGTATGTTTTTTTAATATAAACTGCACAATATTTGATCTCGAGTGACGTGAGAATAGAGACTTCATCCGTTTGTCTATGATTTAAAAAAAAATGGTCTTGACGGACGGCCGCCATTATGTTGACGTTTTGCTGAACGAAAGTAGAATTTTGTTGAATTGAATAGAAAAAGTTGTTTGTAATTTACATTTTAGTTGAAAATATGAATAGTAAGTAGTCTTCTCGGAGTGTGTGTGATGTGAAAATGCGCCGGATATCGGAAATATGCAGCCACGATTGCAACAAATAACTTGTTGCCAGAAAATATTGTTTCTGCACCCATCATGGAGGATTTATAATATGTGTGTAGATAAAGTTATGTATGCAACTCTGCATAATTTGGCCTTAAAACACACGTGCGATCTTATTATGAAACTCGCTAAAGCTCGTTTCATGAAAACCGCACTAGTGTTTTAAGGCCTATCATTATGCAACCGTTGCATAAACTACTATTTTAATTATCTCTTGGATTAGCAATTATGTTATGATTAATTAATTAAAACATACTCATTCTAAAAAGACGTAACTCCAATTGTATGACCCAAGAAAGCAATTTCTATGGACTGATCTTTACTTATATAAAAAGTCCAAGTAAAATGTATGACAGTTTTTTTCTCGTGGAAACAGCAAAGGTTTATCTATCTATTCTACCACACAAATGGGGAAATTGGGTTACTTATTTTACTTTCGTATTTTTTAAAGAATTGATAATTAAATTTTAATTAATATAATAACATGGACGTGTGCAAGAGCAATAATCTTTTGGTTTTTATATTAATTTATTTTATTTATTATACGATGCATATGTACGTACGTGCGCGACGAATAAAGATTCAAATTTAATTTGAGTGTAAAGTAATGTAGTAATAATGATATTTATTGTGATTCTGACCTAGCTGCCCGTCAAAGTTTAATCCCCAAGTGTACAAGGTGCCGGTGCTATCGATGATAGCCGAATGGTGCCAACCAGCTGCTATCTGTAAAAAATGCTTTTCATGAAAAATGGTTAGTCGATTTAATTTAATAATCAGGTCAGCATTTTGTTTATATTTTACACAACACTCTGTGCTTTTAATATTTTGTTTTTCTAATCTAAAACTAGTATTCCCTGTACTAGTATTTATGTTTAATGTCTATACACGGTGTCACAGGAAATAGTGTACAGCGGAGGTCCAGGGGTAGAATACTTCATGGGCTATCAAATTCATCCCCATGTACATATGTTCTACGATTGATTGTAGTTTTTTACTAGCGATAAAAGAAATACTATTAATTTTTTTCGGTGAAATTGATACCCTTTGAGGTGCTCTACCTTTGGACTTCCGCGTGATAAAATTTTCAAGGACACACACACTAAACGTCCATGAGTCGGGTACAAACATTCGCACTCATCACACAGTTTGGCCCCTAATGGGATTCGAACCCGCGACCTACGGGCACGCATGGCATTTGCACGACCACTGCTCCATCTAGTCAGTCAATTATGAGCAATTCAGGTGATAGTGAAGATATATTTTAGAAAAAGGCGTAGGCAAGCGCAACTAAGTCGCGCAGAAGCTCGCCGTACTACTGACTAATCGTTGACTAAAGGGGCTCGTAAGCGGGCTAGTTTTTCGGCAATTTATTGCTGCAATTCGGGCTATCCCCAAAAATATTTCATATGGGAATAAAAAGATTGAATGTAAACTTTTGAGAATAGCCCGAATTGGCTCCTTGACTATAGTAATAAATATTAATATATTTATGTGGAACGGTAGCTTAACCCGCAATTTATAGTACGTAATTGTTCTATTACGTACTTATTTTAAAATTTTATGTAAAAATAAATCAAGATTATTTAGAATTTAATAAATTAAAACTTCAATTTTTACTTCTAAGTCACGCGACTTTAAACACCAGTCACGACGCATGACGTTTGCACAGGTCGGTTGCGGTCCGAATCACGCTGCCCACCTTAATCGTTATGCTCACAGTCAGTGTTATTGGGACCGCACCCTCATATATAATGTGCTTTTTTTGACGTTTACGCCCGGTTTCAGTGCCCGGTTGACGTCAAGATAGCGTTCTAGCAGCAAATTTAAAAATGAAAATAGTAGATTGTTGCACCAAGCAGAAAGTGATTCATTATTGCACCGAGTGTTAGTTTGGAGCCCGAACGCAAGTGAGGGCTCTAAAAGCACGAGCGCAATAACAAATCACTTGATGCGAGGTGCATAATCTGCTTTTCTTTTACTACTGCAAAAAGTTGGTAAAAAACGTAAAGGTACCCAACTAGCGACGTAAAAAGGATTTTGGGACCTGTTATGACGCACCCTTAGAATTTTTGTATAGCCTATGACACTCGCACGTTCTCCCCGAATCTTAAGATACCCTTTTTATTAAAATCGGTCCATTGGTTCTGAAGCTAAACTCGAACATCCCAAAATTTTCACAGATAACTTGTATCTAGTCTATTAATTGTCATATTATGCCAATTTTTTTTAAAATCTTTTAGTAACCCATACTATCTTATCAACCAGTACTTTGAGCATAAGATTTTATAGGGGGCAATCACAGTTCGATATGGCCGCCGATATTGTGACTGTTTTGCTAATAGTTAGTCCACAGAAAAGTGGTCGGCTGTCCCGTCGGACTGTGAATGGGCGGATTAGGTAGCTGTTGGTGTAAACTTCTTGATCACCCAACTAAATAAAAAATAAAAATAAAAACAGTGCAATAATGAAATCTGTATGCAACTTTATTTGCTCTAGAGCAAATGAGGGCTGCTTTGTGCTGAGTATTTAAGGCCATAATGATGAAATTAAAGCGTAGTAGGAAGAAAATACTATTACTGCTTCTTCGTTGAAAATGTGAAAAATTCATTAACGAAAATATTTTTATATAATTTAAAATGAGCACAATTTAACACTTTTAGTGCCAGCCCAAAAATCAAGTCCCATCCCAGGCGCCGAAAGATTTTCTACATACAAAAGTGCTATAGCAAGAACTCGACCAGCGAGTCGGTCGGTGTGGCGACAAACTCATAGAAAACTCGATCATTGGGTTTTTGGCACTGAATGTGTTAAAAAATGTTCAAGCACCGAATCGCAGCAATAAATTGCTGAAAAACTAGTCATTTACGAGCGCCTTAACCTTATCAACACTAATGGCAAAAGGGCAAAAGAGTCCTTCACTAGTTTGACGTAAGGTTGAAATTCGTGTTATTTTTAAGGCATGCTTGGCGTGTGAGTGCCAACTTTTGTTTTTGACGTGGCGCTGAAGCCATCTGATGCCAGCTGATGTAGCATCAGCTCTCGCTGTAATCGTGACCTGCGTGATGTGTCCGGCGACGCGCGAGGTGTCGAGGCGCGCGGGCGCCAGGTGCGGCTCGCGGGGCGCGGGCGCGGGCGCGGCCGGGCGCCGCGCGTGCGCCGCGCGCACCTGCTGCGGGCTCGCGCCCCAGCACCACAGCTCCCCCTTGCCGGTCAGTGCCAGCTGGTAATGGAATTACATGCATATACTACGTTGGTACCTCTTTTTAAGTAAGAAAGTACCTTCAGATAGCTCAACTGTCAAACCACCGGTAGACATAGGGTAAAAGCGTTAGATAGACAAGTTGAGTTACCGGGGTCTGAGGGTTAAGACCCAGTGCGTCAGAACTCAGTATATGTAGACGACATCTTATGCTATACTGACTGCGTTCGTAAATCGCACTCAAAAATGAGGTTTTTGACTACTTCAATGTAGAATGAGTCTTGACAATGACATTTGAGATGAAAACGCTGAGGACTTCATTGACTAGATATTATGTTACAGTGAAACATTATTTATTCGTCAGAACTACTTTTGACTGCCAAGATCAGTTGAGTGATTGTCGGTCAAAGAATCGTTTGACAGATTCTTCACATGTACGTCACATCCGCAACAATTCCAGTTGCCTCCTAGCCTAAAACATTGGTTTAGGGAAGTTGCTTTATGTATTACTTTTACCAAACCGTATGTTTCGGTGAGTTCCATTCGCAAAGACATTCGTTTGAAGACTAGTGATGACGCACTTTCGAGACCTGCCATATGAGTCTCTAACGTGTGCAGTGGCTGATCAGCACTAAAGTAGACGTTCAAATTTAGACCGAACGACTTCGTCTTTACAGTCTAAATTAATAGTTTCGTTTATCCGCTGATCAGCTGCTGCGCACGTTAAAGAATCACACGGCCTGTCTGCTTAGGTCACGGCTGTGAGCAAAGATCTTGAAAGAAGGATATACCTATTAGTACAATTTCGTGTAACAAGTCTCATAGTAGCCTGGTAAATTAGTGCTCGCAAGTAAGGGGTGGATGGAATGATCGAAAGCAGAAAGTTTGACTTTGGTACTTTGTTTAGACTAGTTAGGTTTGGTGACAAACATACTAAAAGTCCCCACCCCTCGGAGGTGAGCCCTAGGAGGGGGGCACAAAGAAGGTCCCGTTTTTTTGTTTATACCTCGAAAACGATGCGTCATAGGAAACTTGTGTACTACATCATGAAAGCGGATAAAATTCTCTACAACATTGGTTTAATAGACATTTACCTATTCCCACTCGTTGTCTAGATACGAGCTCCGAAAAAAATAAATTTTAGGGATTTTTAAGGAAGAAGGAAGGAGGAGTGTGTACTGACGGTGTGGAAGTATCCGACGGCGATGCGGAGGGCGGGCTCGGGCAGCGCGACGCGCGCGGGCCGCGCGGCCTTGTCGCGGCCGCCGGCGCCCAGCTGCCCGAACACGCCGGCGCCCGCGGCCCACACCTCGCCGCTCCTCATCAGCACCACGGTGTGGCACGCGCCGCACCCCACTTGCAACACCTGATCACAATTTTATTGACACATGACATTTAATATGGAAATCGCAAGATCTTTGTTTCGTGAACACGTCATAGTACATTACTGAAGAGACCAGTAAGTAAGCTATACTGGACGAGTACGATTTGAAAGCCGAGTCTCAAGCGAGGATTTCTATGTACGAATCCAGTATGGCACTTAATGGTCGAAGTTTGTATAGTGCTTATCAGATGGGTAGAATACACTGTAAGTCGCGATCACCGCGGGAGCTGGCGCCGCCGACCTGGGGCACGCGTGCAGTGCATGTTATGGGATTTGTATCGTACTTACTAGACACTTTTTCATTCCGAATTCAAAACCTCCCTACTTACCGGGCACTTTTGATCATTGTCCGGTATTATTAACTATCTGCTGACATTTTAAAGTTGTTATGGCGACAGTACAGTAAAAAATATTCGTATCCTTCCTCTTTTCAATATAATTTCAATAATATTTTCTCAAAAATTATACGTACTGTCGCACGTATAATTTTTGAGAAAATATTATTTACTAAAATGTTATTATTATAAGCCTGTTGTGTCCCACTGCCGGGCAAAGGCCTCCCCCGTCTCCTTCCAGTGTTCGCGATGTTTAGCCGTCTCCGGCCAGTCCCTGGAAAAGGAGTCCAGCTCATCCCGTCATCGCTTACGAGGTCTGCCACGCTTCCATCTTGAGTTGTTTGGCTTCCACTCTGTGGTAACCTCAGCCCACAACTCATACGGCATGCGGCAGACGTGGCCAGCCCAGTCCCACTTGCCACCAGCCACACACAGCGTGGCTTGTATTTTTCATTAATTAAAATTATACAAGAAAGCAAAATAACCAAGCCAATTTTTTTATAACTTATTCAATCTTGAATCTTTGCGGTTTTCACATTCACGACAAGATTCTGAACACGCCAACCTTTTTTAAAGAGACTAGTCCATAGAAATTGCATTATTGTGTCGTACAATTAGAGTAACGCCCTTTTAGAATGAGCACGTTTTAAATTAATAATAGAATAAAAATATGAATCCCAATTAAAAAATATTCATATCCTTCCTCTTTTCACCAATAGTATTCTGAAACCAATAGTATTACCTTTCTTCCTTGGAATTTAGTGACCAGCTGTGGAGTCCATTTGTCGTCTATACTGTCTAGACCAAGCTGACCGTGCACGCCCCACCTGTGGGGTAATGAGCACAAAAAATATTCTGTGAAAGTGTTTTCTTGTCAGTTAATAATAAAGAAGCGTCCTTTTGTTAATTATATAACGACATCATACATGAGAGACATTTCAGCTTATCAATGAAACCGATAGCATTCGTATATTTTGATTTATCATCACCATCAGCCTATATACGTCCCACTGCCACAGGCCTCCTCTCATAGTGAGTACTCGGCAGTAGTCCTCACGCGGGGCCAGCGTGGATTGGGGACTCCACACACATCTTTGAATTACTTCGCAGATGTATGCAGAATTCCTCGCGATATTTCCCTTCTCCGAAATGCTGGTGTTAAATATCTTAAAATCCGCAAATGAGATCCGAAAGTCTCAGAGGTGTGAGACGGGATTTCAACCCGCAATTGTATGAAACGCCGCATATTAGACCAGGACACTGCACCTTTGATTGTGTCGGGCAAAACCCATCAATACATATAAAACAGTACCGTGACTCACTTATAGACAACGCACAGCCTAAACGGGCGGTCCTAGAGGTTTGAAATTTGGTGGAGACATTCCTCGAGTACCCTAGAGGTGCACTTAGGAGGGATTTTTCGAAATTTCACCCCTAAAGTGGTGAAAAGGGGTGATAAAATTTGTATGGAAAATACCACGGGCGAAGCTGTGGCGGGTCCTCTAGTTAAAATATATAACAAGTGGTCAACCTCGACTTCTCGCCAGCGCAATTACTACATTTGCTGATGCTCATGATACTTATATGGCAGAATTCAGGAAGGTCACTCAAATCGATACTTAATTAAAGTGACGGTTTTGTAAAGTTAGCTTTGTCAAATAAAAGGCTTTTTTATTTTATTTATTTTTGTATAGGTTGACAACTAGTTGAGGGACATTTAACTACTTAATATCTAGTCAAATGCTTAAGTGGGGTTTCTGAATTCGGCCTTTAGCCTATCTCTTACCCCCAAGTATATAGCCGTCCGCCGACGTCAACCGCGGCGGAGTGGTAATGCCCGGCCGCGACGGCCGCTATGGGTGCAGTTCCGTTGAGCGCGACGTGCATCAGCGCTCCCGACGACGAAGTCGCGTCGCCCGTCGCGCCCGTCCACTGGGCACCCACGCCTAACTGCCCGTAAGAGTTGTCGCCCGCGGCGTATATCTAGAATACAGATATAGATAGGATAATTTTTATACCGATGTTACGCGAACAAGCACAGTCAAAGTCTGTTCGACGAGAGTTGATAAATATTACGATATCGTCTCGAAATAGCGACTGTCGCTTAGCTATCGCAAACTGTATGACGGGCGTCACTTATCGCCGCGCGCACTGAGTTTCGTGGTACGAGGCACGCAGTTCCTCGTCATGGTCGTCCGATGATATCCTATGAAAATAATATAGTTTTTCCTTTTAATTTCTTATCTCATCGGTAAAAAATATTAGCGGGCCGCTATTTGTAATGAGTTAAGAAGCCCTGATTTTTTTATCAACTCTTTACGAACAGACTAGTTTACTACAAAACTAGTGCTCATAATGATACCGGCCAGAGGTAAGAAAGGTTTAAAAATACAGTAAAATAACATTTTCATCACACTTGCTCGGAAAGGGTGTTATTATACGCAAGCGTATAGAGCAACTATAGCCGATTTAACTCCTCTATGGGCCCCGCCGTTAGCGGGAGTTATAAACCATACAAAATCCAACACTTTCATTTCATTTTCAACACTACTGGGAAGAAAAAGTTACGGTTAAACTTTTGGGGGTAGCCCGAATTGCAGCAATAAATTGCCAAAAAATGGTGCTATACAAACACCTTAAGAGGGCTGTGAACCAATGGCAAAAATCACCCTTTTCATACAAAAGGCGATAACAATTTCCACCCTTTAAATGTTAACCGATTTTGACCAATTTTTGATAGGTTGTTAGTCTGAACAAAATCTAGATCTATGAGATTTTTGAATATTGATTAAGATCAACAAAGTCAAATAATCGCGCAAAAAATAAAAAAAATTGTTTTGTACGAGAATACTGAAACAACAATAAAACTGAAGTTATTGATTATAGTGAAAAAACCAAAACGTATAGACCTTGATTTTGTTCTGACTGACAACCTAACAAAAATTTGTCAAAATCGGTTAACATTTAAAGGGTGGAAATTGTTATCGCCTTTTGTATGAAAAGCCATAGGTTCACACTCCTCTTAACCTTTTGGACGCCGTTATCGACTATGCGTGACAGTGTATACAGGGTAAAAAAAGTCCTTCATTACCTTGACTTAAAGTTGAAATTCAAAAGGCCAAAAGGTAGAGCTGTTAGACGGCTCAAAATGCTTCCTCACGCTTTACGATAAAATAAATAAAACCAAAAAAAGAATCCACAGATAACATACCCCATTCTCAGTCAGCACAATGGTGTGATGACGGCCGCAAGCCACATCGACGACTCTCCCAATCAACTCCGTATTAACCGGAGTATCAGTCATCATGATTTTAGCGTTCCCCTCGTCAACCAACGCCCAATGAGCGAGGCCGCAGCTCAAGCTCCTGCGGGGTACAAACTGATTCTTCCAGGTTTCAGAATGCTCAGTGACTTTCAGGCGAATGTCGGGACATGGATTGCGAGCTTCAATCGCGCAAGCAACTCGCATGAACGTCGATATAAGTTGAAGCATTCTTGCAGTCTGAAAATAAAGTTGTAGCCAATTCTTACTTAATATTATAAATGAACTCCTCTGCTGCACTGGGAGTGAAGAAATAGCATAGAATGCGTGCAGATGCTTATCATCCTGGCATGTCGTAAAAGTCGACTAAGGGACGGGTCCTCTCCAACATGGTGGACTATCTGTATGGGCGATGGGCTGATCACCTGTCACCATACGGTTCATCATACCATCTTAGGACTAATTCATCGAACGTGGCCACAAGTAGTCTTGTGGCTCTGCCCACCCCATTAGGGATTTCGGGCGTGATAATATGTATGTATATGTATTATAAATGCGAAAGTAACTGTGTCTGTCTTTCGCGCTTTCACGCCAAAACTACTGAACCGATTTAAAGGAAATTCGGTACACAGATAGTCTAGAGCCTGAGAAAGGACATAGTTAGGCTACTTTTTGGACCTCGTCTTGACACAACTTCCTAAAAAGATGCCAATCCAGACAAAGTTACACAAAGCAAGTTGTTTGAGGCATGCGGATAACTATCAGGTACTTACATAAAGCGAAGATATACCCTGATACAGATCACGCATCACAGGGCGTAACTGATCTTGCAGGGGATTTAACCACAAACAGAGACACTGAAAACCAAACAATCAATTAATCAATAACCCTTCACCATCATCAAATCGAGTCACTGAGGGAATTTTTCTAGGAAATAGAAATACTAACCCTGCCTTCGCTATACGTATATGAAATAATAATGTATGCCAGAAAAAATGTATACAATATTCCTACAAATGTAGATAAGCCAAAGGCTACTAGAAATACCGGAAAGCTTAAAGTACCAACTAATAGACTGGCTAAAACTAAAAAATCATTTCTAGGAAATTGTACACGTTTTTACAATAAAATACCTAAAAACATTATAGGACAAACAGACACAATGTTCAAATCTACTGTAAAGCGAATTCTTATTTCTAGGGCATATTACTCAGTAAAAGACTACGTCATGGACAGGGACGTTTGGCTTAAATCGTGACCTGCACCGGCGATCCCTGGGTCTCGATGAGCGTACCTGCTGTGGTATATACTTAGATTTGTATAAAACTGTAGACATCATTGTTGACTTATATGTGTACTGATTTGGAAAAATTATACCTTACCGAGTTTCTTGCCGGCTCTTCTCAGTAGAGGATTTTTTCTGAACCGGTGGTAGATTCATTACTTGACCTTCATAAGAGCTAAGCCTAAATTGAATAAAGATACTTTGACTTTGATCAAATTATATACAAAACTTGTTCAACCTTTAAAATCTTCGTGTCAAACTTGCTACACTTTTTCGTGATAAAATCACAGAGCCATTGAGCGTCATCTTCTAACAGCAATGGGACGATGCACCGCTGTCGCAATAAACAGTTGATCGCGCTGCGGCATACGTCGCGTCTCGACTTCAGAGCGGTCAGAAGCAAGCTGGGATGTCCGCAGTGAATGCTGAACAAAGGGACCAGTTCCCACAGGCCGATCGCCGCGGCGAACGACGTGAGCTCCGTCAGCTCCACCGTTGTTAGCGTTGTGAACTTAGCATCCCTAAAAAAATAGATATAGATAAAGATCATAGTTGTAAATTCATGATAAAAAAACCGGACAAGTGCGAGTTAAACTCGCGTGGAGAGGGTTCCGTTCCGTACATGATTATCTGAAATTTACTAGGTTACCTTATATACCATATACTTCTTATAGGTTTTCCTGTAATCTATAGACAAAGATCTATTTTCTGTATTTTTTTCAAAATTTTAGCCCCAGTAGTTTCGGAAATAAGGGGGGGGAATGGTCATTTTTCGCCTATTTTCCTGAATAACTTCTAAACTGTTTTATTTAAAATTAAAAAAAATATATATTTAAGATCCTCACAATAAGCCCTTTTATTTGATATGTCACACGATATAGGCTGCAAAACTTTTATTTTAATTTTATAATTTACCCGCCAAAAGTGGCCCCCAGGTTTAAAATTCATATATTACGTCACGCGTCCGTGTTGCGGTCACCGACTTACATATGTATACCAAATTTCAACTCAATCGGTTCAGTCGTTTCGGAGCAAATTGGCTGCGACAGACGGACGGACAGACAGACAGACAGACAGACACGCAAGTGATCCTATAAAGGTTCCTTTTTTCCTTTTGAGGTATGGAACCCTAAAAACCGGTCAAGTGCGAGTCTGACTCTAGTAGTAGTAGTATGTCCTTTCTCAGGCTCTAGACTATCTGTGTACCAAATTTCATTTAAATCGGTTCAGTAGTTTTGGCGTGAAAGCGCGACAGACAGACAGACAGAGTTACTTTCGCATTTATAATATAAAAAAGTATAGAAAGTATGGAAGTAGCAACCTATTGTATATTAATTCGATTCATATAACGTTGTGTGTCCACTCACGTGTCGAAGGTCTCTTCCTCGTTGGTGCCCATCTTGAGCAGCATCGCGAGCATCTTGATGGCGACGGCGGCGGGCCCGGAGCCCGCGTGCTTGTACATGGACAGCTCGTGCAGCCGCGCGAACACGCCCAGGCGCGCCACCCAACCGTCAAGCGGGCTCTGCAATTGATCATGATTTTTAGATGAAACAAAGAAATAGGCGGTCTAAATAAATTACTATCGTAGATTTAGGGAGCAGTAACGGTAAAGGGGTACAACCCTGTCTGATGTAGAGCCTCGACATGCTGGAGATTTCCAAAGCGCGGGCTCTCGCGTGAGCAGGATACGGGGGTGAGAATGCGTGACTATCACATGTTTGCTACTCTATTTATAATTAATAACAAAGATTTTTCTACCAAGCCGTTGATCTGAGCGAGACAGAAAGATTTTGGCAAGGTCAGCAGCGTGCCGCTACATCGCTCACCCGCTCGCACGCACGAGCTCACCTGCGAGAGCGAGTAGAGGTACTGCGCGGGCGCGATGCTGGCGCGCGACAGCAGCATGTCGGCGGCGGCGCGCAGCAGCGCGGGCACGGGCGCGCTGCTCGCACGCACGAGCTCACCTGCGAGAGCGAGTAGAGGTACTGCGCGGGCGCGATGCTGGCGCGCGACAGCAGCATGTCGGCGGCGGCGCGCAGCAGCGCGGGCACGGGCGCGCTGCTCGCACGCACGAGCTCACCTGCGAGAGCGAGTAGAGGTACTGCGCGGGCGCGATGCTGGCGCGCGACAGCAGCATGTCGGCGGCGGCGCGCAGCAGCGCGGGCACGGGCGCGCTGCTCGCACGCACGAGCTCACCTGCGAGAGCGAGTAGAGGTACTGCGCGGGCGCGATGCTGGCGCGCGACAGCAGCATGTCGGCGGCGGCGCGCAGCAGCGCGGGCACGGGCGCGCTGCTCGCACGCACGAGCTCACCTGCGAGAGCGAGTAGAGGTACTGCGCGGGCGCGATGCTGGCGCGCGACAGCAGCATGTCGGCGGCGGCGCGCAGCAGCGCGGGCACGGGCGCGCTGCTCGCACGCACGAGCTCACCTGCGAGAGCGAGTAGAGGTACTGCGCGGGCGCGATGCTGGCGCGCGACAGCAGCATGTCGGCGGCGGCGCGCAGCAGCGCGGGCACGGGCGCGCTGCTCGCACGCACGAGCTCACCTGCGAGAGCGAGTAGAGGTACTGCGCGGGCGCGATGCTGGCGCGCGACAGCAGCATGTCGGCGGCGGCGCGCAGCAGCGCGGGCACGGGCGCGCTGCTCGCACGCACGAGCTCACCTGCGAGAGCGAGTAGAGGTACTGCGCGGGCGCGATGCTGGCGCGCGACAGCAGCATGTCGGCGGCGGCGCGCAGCAGCGCGGGCACGGGCGCGCTGCTCGCACGCACGAGCTCACCTGCGAGAGCGAGTAGAGGTACTGCGCGGGCGCGATGCTGGCGCGCGACAGCAGCATGTCGGCGGCGGCGCGCAGCAGCGCGGGCACGGGCGCGCTGCTCGCACGCACGAGCTCACCTGCGAGAGCGAGTAGAGGTACTGCGCGGGCGCGATGCTGGCGCGCGACAGCAGCATGTCGGCGGCGGCGCGCAGCAGCGCGGGCACGGGCGCGCTGCTCGCACGCACGAGCTCACCTGCGAGAGCGAGTAGAGGTACTGCGCGGGCGCGATGCTGGCGCGCGACAGCAGCATGTCGGCGGCGGCGCGCAGCAGCGCGGGCACGGGCGCGCTGCTCGCACGCACGAGCTCACCTGCGAGAGCGAGTAGAGGTACTGCGCGGGCGCGATGCTGGCGCGCGACAGCAGCATGTCGGCGGCGGCGCGCAGCAGCGCGGGCACGGGCGCGCTGCTCGCACGCACGAGCTCACCTGCGAGAGCGAGTAGAGGTACTGCGCGGGCGCGATGCTGGCGCGCGACAGCAGCATGTCGGCGGCGGCGCGCAGCAGCGCGGGCACGGGCGCGCTGCTCGCACGCACGAGCTCACCTGCGAGAGCGAGTAGAGGTACTGCGCGGGCGCGATGCTGGCGCGCGACAGCAGCATGTCGGCGGCGGCGCGCAGCAGCGCGGGCACGGGCGCGCTGCTCGCACGCACGAGCTCACCTGCGAGAGCGAGTAGAGGTACTGCGCGGGCGCGATGCTGGCGCGCGACAGCAGCATGTCGGCGGCGGCGCGCAGCAGCGCGGGCACGGGCGCGCTGCTCGCACGCACGAGCTCACCTGCGAGAGCGAGTAGAGGTACTGCGCGGGCGCGATGCTGGCGCGCGACAGCAGCATGTCGGCGGCGGCGCGCAGCAGCGCGGGCACGGGCGCGCTGCTCGCACGCACGAGCTCACCTGCGAGAGCGAGTAGAGGTACTGCGCGGGCGCGATGCTGGCGCGCGACAGCAGCATGTCGGCGGCGGCGCGCAGCAGCGCGGGCACGGGCGCGCCCAGCGCCGCGGCGCGCTGTTCAGCGCCGCCGCCACCGCGCATTATCACGCCCACTAGCCACTCGCACGGCTCTGACCTGCATACAAACAGACAGATTTACGTTTTAGCGTGTGGATAGGTAAGTACGGAGCCCTCGGCGCGCGAGTCAGACTCGCACTTGACCGGGTTTTTTTAGAATTGTTCCGCCTTACCAACTAACACTGCTACTTACACAGTATTTAACACATATGCCCCACAAGTCGTCACCACGAGACAAGAGTCGAGTGCAAACCGCGGCAGCTGCAGATCGCACATGAACGTGGGTTCTTGCCAGCCGGCAGGTGCAGACCCTGGCTCCTTGACTGACATGATATGAGCGCCGCGGAAGTCACCGATCAGCTCTGCGGCCCACAATTCAGTGAAGTCTCTCTTGATCCCCAATACAGATTCCCCCTGGAACAATAGTTCACATATCCAACAGCAGTTATTACTCTGTTGCTCTTACGAAAGGGCCTTTCTTCTGCTCCATCTCACACACACACATACTCACACGCACGGTCGTACGCAAAAACGCTCGCAAGCACGCACTCGCCCTATAACCCTTCGTAGGAAAACGGTTCACGCATCTTACTGTAATAACAATCTTAGTATATGATTAGCATAATAATAAAGAAAACCAGACAAGTGCGAGTTAAACTCGCGTGGGGATGGTTCCTTACCTGATTATCTGAAATTTCCTATGATACTGTAAATAGCCTAGACTAGACTAGAGGTAAAGAACTACTTTTTGTATTTTTTCGAAATTTAAGGCACAGTATTTTCGTAGATAATGGTACAATTTCGCCTATTGTCCTAAATACCTTCAAAAATATTTGCATAAAATTATAAAAAAAATATATATATATTTAAGATTTTCACAATGAGCCCTTTCATTTAATAAAGTCTCTTATTTACCCCCTAAAATTGCCCCCATGTTTAATTTATTTATTTACGTTACACGTCCGTGTTGCAGTGACTGTACGGGCTTAACGACTGCATATTGTCGACGCATCAGTTCTACGTTTATAACAATTGCATGTTTACGTGTATACCTCACTTCAGTCATAGCGAGCGCATTGTACGCTTGTGTATATCAAAATAAACCTATCAATTAAACCAATCGGTGTATCAGTTTATCATTATATCAGTGAAATATCAACAATATATCAATATCATATCAGAACCTGTTAACAGTAGAGAAAAAGCGTATCAGTATCATGTCAATATCATCTCAGCATATCAAGAATATATCACAAACAGAGATGTACAAGATACCCTATAAAAAGTATTTAAAATACAAAATACAAGATACTAGGAAGTCAAGTATTTAGATATCAGATACAAGATACTTTTGGAAATGGTATTTGAAATACTAGATACAAGATACGTATTTTCTAGATACTTTCTTAAGATAAAATACTTTTTGTAATAAAGCACATTTTTATTTGGTTTAAGCTTAGTGTTTAAGGTTTATTGACGTTAATAAATTGTATTACAATGCAAAACATTTTTTGTAGTTTAAATAATTGCTTTTGCCTAAGTCCTAATTTCATCAAATTCATCAAATAGGCGTGTTCCTGAAAAAATCTAATTAGTCCGTCATTTACATTATAAAAAAAATATTGAATACCATTTTTTTCTTTTGTCAATTAAACAAAAAATTACAAAAATATAGTGCGCTGACGCCGCGTGACGGTACGAATTTGCACACTTTTTACCATTAAGTGACGTCATGAGCCCCCACTCCCGAACTTTGATGCGCGTTATCTTTGTAAATTTTGATTGATTTGATAAAGAAAAACACGTGTTCAATATTTTTTGATAATCTAACTGACGGACTAATTAGGGTCAATTTTTTTTAACGAGGAAACATCCGTATTGGGACTTAAGCAAAACCAATTCTTCAAACATTTTATTACTCATCATGTGAAGAGCCGTTCCACAGGGGCGGAACTCGGTAAGCAGGTATTCATTATATTTAAGAAATATATTTTTATTTTTGGAAAAACAACTGAAGCTCTTTAGGTTAATATCTTTATTATTTAGGTATTGTAAGGCTTCCAAGTGAGCCGTACAGCCTGTGTTTTCGATGCTACCAACAGATGGAATCATCCCATTATTAAAAAACCGATACTCTTTGGAAAATACTGAATCCCTAATAAGTAATGGCGACGCGACGACAGCAGACAAAAGCAACTGTCATGTCACTGTGACGTGCAGTCTCTTTCGCTCTACCGTTAAATAACATTTAGGTGAACGAGACTGCAACATGCGAACATAGATTTTCTTTTCGCGGTGATAAAAGCTGATAGAAAAGTAAACCTGCGTTTAGTTACAACATGCTGCATGCGTTTTGAAAACAAAACTGAGAAATTGATAGATATAGAAAAAGTATTTAAGCAAAAATAGTATTTACAAAATACTAAGTAACCGAAAAAAAGTATCTAAATGCAAGATACAAAATAAATTTGTAATAAGTATTTCAAATACAAGATGAAAATACGTATTTTGTATCTTGTATCTGTATCTTAGATACTTTTATCTTAGATAAGTCACTTCTCTGATCACAAAGGGTATCTGGGTTAAAGCAAGAGCCCAGACAGTCACCAACTTTCATATTTGTTCCAAATTTGAACTCATTTGGCTGTGTCAGATGGACAGACAGACAGACAGACAGACAGACAGACGAGTGATCCTATAAGGGTTCCGTTTTTTTTCCTTTTGAAGTATGGAACCGTAAAAACGATTAAACTTTTAAATAAGCAACAGGCCAATTAATTAATTAAAATGAAATGAAGTCAGTTAAAAAAGAGCTTACTTGTGCAGCAGAGAAATTTGCGCTATGCACTTCCAATTCGTTTTTTCTCAGCAAAAACATGAGCCTTTGAGTCCACAACCCTTGCACGTATAAGCCATCCTTCTTGATGCAAGGCCTAAGGGTTCTTGATGGAGTATCTTCTTCAGGGCTTTCTAACTGAAGTATTTGACAAAATTAATAAACCATTGATACCAAAAAAATATTAAAATAACAAGCCCATATCTTACGATCAAAGTCCCTTCATTAAGTTCAAATGCTGAAAGAAAATGTCTTCCATTCACATATTGCGCTGATAATGACCAATTGTTAGAGCCTTTGCGAAAAGATGGCAGGTACTCGGTAGGCTTCAAGACATACTCCACTGTTTGAGGCTTGTTTTCATCTGTATGAACAAAAACAGAATACTCTAGAATAAACTTCACAGACAGGGACAAACTTTGTGTGATGAGCAAGAATGCTTATACTCAAGCGTGGATGTTTAATATCGATTTCATCACACTGGCTCGGAAAGGGTGTTATTATACGCAAGCATATAGAGCAGCTATAGCCGATTTAACTCCTCTATGGGCCCCGCCGTCAGCGGGAGTTATAAACCATACAAAATCCATAACTCCCTAGGGAGTTATGGATTTTGTATGCTTTCGAACTCCCGCGGGCAGTTAAGTATACGACAGGTCGGAGGGGGCGCGCGGGTGCCGCAGCTGGCGGAGCCGCCCCGCGCTGATCGCGACATACTGTTTGTTCTACCCACCTGATGGTAATTCACGGTGTACAATGGGAATAAAATTAATATATATACATATATATATGTCGGCGTAATACACAAAAGGGGTGGCAATCGTGACCAGGCTTACGTGCCAGGATGCCATCTCAGGTGTACCGAGTAGGAGGTATCAAAGCATAACGAAACGACAGTCCCAGGGCACGTCTGCACTCGACGGCGACCAACAGCAAAGTGTGCCTGCCGCCGCAGTCAAGTGACCGCCATGATTCTGTCAAGCGCGCCAAACGTGTTGTAGATGGCTCTGGTGTAGACTTCCTGTGGCGCACTTTGTTTCGTTGAGCTTCCGTATTCTTAACCATATCCGACATATATATATATTTTATTTTATTTTTATTTAATTTCCTCGCAAGTGTGATGAAAAACATTGTGTGTATCACGGACAGTAAGGGGATAACAAAACTTGAGTCATAAAAGCTTCTCGTTAGTTATCCCCTTCTTACAGCCCTAGATGCACAATGTACTATTTATGTATCATTATATTTATCTAATTTAGTATTCATATCATTGTCTGGGACCCACAGCATAGGGGTCTTAGTTTGGGGTTGCATCAATGTGTGTTAGGGTTTGGCTACATTCCCACGAAACGGCGCCGCGTCGTAGAAAATTCAGTTGAATATCACCTTTATGGCGGTAGAAATAAGGGCGACGTGTAAAAAAAAATTGTGTGGCGTGGTGATATGACCGAGCCCTTAGTGACCAAGATGAAAGCATATTCCAAATTTGCACAATTTGCAATTTTTTGTAATATGTAACAAGTCATTGTAATATTTTGTTTATTTTTACCAAAAGTTTTAAACTACTGCTTCTGCAGCCATAGGAAGGTTGACAGGAGGATAATTTATCCCCATCATATGTCTCAGTGCATCTCTTTCTTTGATACTAGTATGAGAGAGATGCACTGAGGGATAAGATGGGGATACCTTATCCTTATGTTAATTCTGCTAGGGTTGCTGGTTCCTCTAAAAAAATATATCACAATACTTTGTCTCTTACCTTTACTGCCACTCTGGGTGAACTGTGAGATTTTATCTTTGGACAACTGCTTTATGTACGACATAAAACCATCTCGTTTGTCTGCTTGAGCCCTGTTTTGCTGAACCCAGTTGTAGCCATAAGATCTGTGCTCCAGAACTAACTTCCATTGTTGTGACTTTCCACCAGAAATCTACAAAACCAAGCTTTAATAAAAAAATATCTTTATCAGCCCCCATAGCACTCTAATTTTTATCTTGCACATTTATGAAGCATTACTCCCTTTATGTACAATCACATGTTACTTTAAAGGTGATGGATGCTTTATATACTCAATCAAAGCTAGTGCTGTGCTAGTGTGGGGCTCTCAGAAGCAAAGATTGCACAACTTTATTAATGCACCACAAAAAAAAAGTTCAAAATAACTGGAAGCCGAACATAAATAATATTAAAAATAATTTACCAATAATGCCAGTAGATCCAATGAGTCATCAAAACAAATTTGCAAGTCTTTGATTTCACTGGACACTTTACATTCTCCAACAACACTCTCTGATTCCAAGCAGTAAAAAGTCACTGTCCCAATCTGAAAAAAAAAAAAAACATAAAGATATCTGTAAATATAATTTATTTACAAATGCTAACTAGATTCCAATTAAACCCATTCTCTACCACTGATGTAATTTTGCGTCAGCGAAAAAAGACCTATAACGTAATTTTTCGCAAACATAAAGGTAGGTCAGGTTGCGGACGGGTTAATCTGTCATTAGTTGAGTCATGTAACTTGTGTTTTCTTGAAAACTAGTCTATCCTGTGTCCTACTAACATTTTAAATGCTAAAGTATGTGAAGATGTTTTGATGTTTGTTCATCAATCACGCACAAATGGCTAAACAGATTTGGATGAAATTTGGTAGACATATAAACCATATATTTTTAATCCCAATCCCACACAAACAGTTGCAGGCATAGTTAGTAGGAAATAAATTCAAAATAGTAATTAAAACTGCAATGCTGATTTACTGAAATAACATTTATATGAAATTGATGTTGTCTATGAATCATTATTATTAGTATTTTCTTTTGGTGATAATTAACCACTTCATTTTCATTTATAATTTAATGATAATATTATAACAGAAGTGTTTTAACATAGCCTGTTCGACCTATCACAGCACTTTTGGGATCGAATTTCAAAAGATCCCTCTTTGGTGAACCCTTAAGGTACTTGAGGATTATTTCCAAATCTCTAGGACCACCAGTTTAGGCTGTGCGTTGTCTATAAGTGAGTCACGGTACTGTTTTATATGTATAGATATCTGTACCTGTACCTTACCTTAGAACCAATAATAATAATATTCTCAGACTCCTTAGTGAGCCACCACACCACCGAGGTTGGTTTTGGGATGTTAACCAGTGGAAGCACGGTGACACTGGACAGAGACCACTTGCAATCAAATGTATTTTGTGGCGAAAATTGAGGAAGAAATGGCACAAGCAATATTTTTTGTTCACTAACAATGAGTACCCAAGTACCACTAGGCTCAAAACACATACAATAGATGGGATTATCCAAAAAATCCCAGTCGTAATTCTTTTCCAAGCGTTCTGAATCACGATTAATATAAAATAATATCAATTCCCTGTCACTCGAAAAGGCTAAGTACTTTTTCAGTCCCACTTCATAAAAGCTATACGATGCAATATCGAGGTGAAGTAGAACGTCTAACTTGAATAAACCAGAAAAATCGAAATTTTCACTTTGTTGGGCCATTTTATGTTTATATAAAATAAATGTTTTGGCGCAGTGAAGATAATAAACTTTTTGACGCTTTTGACACTATCCACTAAAAATGATATGACAGAGCTTCGAACAGTGTCGCCAACTCTTAAATTAAAAATGTACGTCTAGCAGATGTCAAAAAGTTGCTAAATAAGTTTGATCGTTGCTAACACAATCCTAAAAAGTTAACCTTTTGAACGCCACGGCTAACGGCGAAAAAGCGAGCCACGAGCGCTCGACCACGGCTCTAGCCGACGCAAATGTATGGAAAACGGCATGTCGTGGCGTCAGGGGCACGGAAACTGCCGACGGCCAAAGCCGACTGAGGCGGTCAAAGGTTTAAACGAAGAATAAATGAGCAAGAATTACCATGTTTTTTAGGCATCAATTATTTAAAACATTTATATTATAATACTAACTTTCAAATTATAAAAAAAATATATCATCATGGATCACACAGTGACACGTGACATACGAGCCATGGCTCGTTGTTGGTAGCATTGAAAGATTTGACGTACGTCAAATAAAATCAAAATCTTTCAAAGCAATCTTGTTCAAATTCTATTTGTGAAGGGATGGTGGTTACTTTCTGTAGGTTACTTTAAACGCGTTTATTCATCTTGATTCTATAGATTTTTTTAAAGTATCATATGTTGGCATAGGTTGGTAATTTAATGGTTTGACGTTTAGACGTCAAATCAAAACTCATCTGTGCTTTCATACATCATAATCGTATTGTATGTAATAAATGGTGTTCGTGCAAAAAAACCAATGCAAAGGCGCATTTTTTTAATTTTTGATGCGTTTTTATAAACTACATCCAGTGATACATGAATTACCAATTTTTGTGTTTTAACTGTAAGTATTATTTATTTGTATATAACTAGTAGTAAAATAAATATCGCTGTAAGTAATTACCAAAAAATTCGTATCAGGTTAAGTACCTATTGAGTCACGGTGTTAAATTGAAGATTTCTCCTATTTTCAGCTCTAAGTCATCATGTTTACCGTGAGGGGTACGAAAATGCTGCAAGCTACAAACCCCTTGAGATATCAGAAAAGGGCGAAAGCCACCTTATTTCACCGTGGTATCGCCTTCTTTTTCAGTAGTAGAAACTTACTTTTCACTAACAGTATCACATCTGGCGCCTGTATGCTTCTGGGAGATACAATTCAACAAGAAATTGAATATCAGTATAAGATAATTCCAGAAAGATATGATTGGGTGAGGTGCGGTAGGTATTGTAGCTGTAACTGTATAATAATAACGTAATAAATGATATAAATATAATTAACTAAAAGAAACTTGAACATTTCCACAGTATCTTATGTACATGTGTGTTTCAGCTAGGATGTTTTTAGTTGGGACATTAATGGGCCCTTTGCACCACTACTATTATGTATATTTAGATAAAGTCTTGCCATCTGCTGACATCAAAACAATATTTAAGAAAATAGGATGTGACCAACTGTTTGCATCCCCAGCAACTATATTGTGCTTCTTTTATGCAATGGGCAAGCTGGAAAACAAAACACTGGCACAGAGCAATGAGGAGATAAAGAACAAATTTAAATATGTCTACTTGGTCAGTTTAACTTTGTTATACAATAATAATATTTCTAATTAGTTGTTGCCTGCAATATGATATTGCAGGCAACAACTAATGGATTACTAACGTATGGGCAAAAACTTTTCCCAAAGTATCAGATCCCAAACTATTTTACTCAAATTATCATTTGGCAAAAAATCATTAGTTACATCAGCTTATCGCAATTTTACAGTTGGCAAAAGTATTTTTTGACAAATAAGTACTTACATAAGGGATACAAGTTAACCCTAACCTAACCTAGCCCTGACAAAACGAAATGATGCCAAATGATAAAATGCGAAATGGAAATATGCTAATGATTTGTTTGGGAAATAAAACTAGAGTGATAAGTATTTTGCGAAAAGAAATTTAGCGAAAAATATTTTGGCCAAAGGGCAGTAGGTGCACCCATCTGCATATATGTAATCCATCTAACAAGATTACCTCAGAAACTGGAAAGAAGAACATAGTTCATAATTGGACTGATATACTTACCTACTTGACTTCTATACCAATACAACTTGACACTGAGTAGTACAGTTGCAGTGGAACTGTGATATTTTTCTAAATCTTATTCCTTTCTTATTTCAGGGCGACTGCTTATATTGGCCACCAGTACAATTTTTGAACTTTTATTATTTATCAATTCGATACAGAGTGTTGGCTATAAATGTTGCTACAATGGTATTTAATATATTTTTATCATGCATGAAACACTACGATCAACATTGACCCTGATTAAAAAATAAGTAGGTAATGAAATGAGATACTGACTTGGAATTGCATTCAGCATAAAGCTTCTGTGATGTAAATATTATAATGTGAAGGTACATTTGTGAATATAATTTATTTATTAAATGAAATATATTAAGATTTAGTGGAAGCATATTATCATGCTTATAAATCAAGTCTTTTATTTCAGACTCATAATGGTGTGATTAGTAAGGTACTAAAGATTTCTTCATGTATGTAAGGTATATCTGACAGATTTCCTCCTTTACTTTGCAATTTCCATTTTATAATTTATGTTTCATCCTGAAAATATGCCAGTACCTATTGTAATATGTATGACTTTTGTTAACATATATGTGTCTTGCTTCTCAGTCCTAGACCCCGATTCTCGATCGATTCGAGATAATGTCACAGGTGACATTAAACGTCAGTGCATACAGTTGTGTGAAATAAGTTCATGCACTGATGTTTAATCTCACCTGTGACATTATCTCGAATGGATCGAGAATTGGGGTCTAGGACTGAGAAGCAAGACACATATGTTAACAAAGGTCATACATATCACAATAGGTACATACATTTTTGAACAGTATCTGTCATTTATCTTGAATTTGATAAATATCTGTATCTTATCCATAATGAACATATCAGATGTTATATTTTTACCCTTTTTATTGGTTTTAATTCCGATTTATGATAATTTTAAACATCATTAAATGCTTGCTGTCTATCCCACTGCAAGACTGGGCCTCCATTCTACCTCCTTTTTCCAGTTTTGCTGGTATACATACATACATACATACATATTATCACGCCCGAAATCCCTAATGGGGTGGGCAGAGCCACAAGACTACTTGTGGCCACTTTTGATTAGTCTTAAGATGGTATGATGAACCGTATGGTGACAGGTGATCAGCCCATCGCCCATACAGATAGTCCACCACGTTGGAGAGGACCCGTCCCTTAGTCGACTTTTACGACATGCCAGGATGATAAGCATCTGCACGCATTCTATGCTATTTCTTCACTCCCAGTGCAGCAGAGGAGTTCATTCAGTACGGTTCATCATACCATCTTAGGACTAATTCATCGAACGTGGCCACAAGTAGTATTGTGGCTCTGCCCACCCCATTAGGGATTTCGGGCGTGATGCTATGTATGTATGTAAAATATACTTACAGCATGATAAGCATCTGCACGCATTCTATGCTATTTCTTCACTCCCAGTGCAGCAGATGATAGGTATTGCTGGTATAGGGGCGGCTAATTAATCTTTCGGCTCCGGGCGGTAAAAGTTCACGCTACGCCACTGGTTGCTGGTAAGCTGTCTGGCCATAGACTATGACTACAGAATATACCTATCAACAAATTCAACTAATAAGAATTTCATTTCTTTATCATTGTAGAACCATGTCTCAGTGACATGACAATACCGTCATAAAATACCTGGGAAAATATTCGACATTGCCTTAGCGGCCTGCACGGCCCCACGACTTCGCAGGCATGTCGTGTAGGCCCCTCTGAGTGACACGTATCGAACCCGCGAAGTCTAACTTCGGAGTCGAACATAAGAACCACTAGGTCACCCTGTCGGTCAACAATAAGCGGAAAGATTATCTCAATATTGCGTGATGTAATGTATGCAGAGCGTAGGTAAGCCTGCGTTTCCACCGGAGCTGTGCGAGGCAGCTAAATGGTGAGCGAGGAAAAAATCCATCAATAGGATTTAGTCATTTGAAATTAACGCAATCCTGACTCGCACAGCTCCGGTCGAAACGCAGCCTTACCTACGCTTTGCATAAATCACATCGCACAGTGCATGCCACCCTACTGATAGGCACAGGCCTCTCATAGTGAGAGGGTCTGGGCATTAGTCCCCACGCAGGCCCAGCGGGGATTGGGGACCTCACACACGTCTTTGAATTAATTACTTTGCAGACGTTTTGCAGGTGTCCTCACGATGTTTTCCTTCACCGAAATACTCTTGATAAATATCAAATTCAATTTCGCACATGAAATTAAGATCTCAGAGGTGCGTCTGCAAGCCGAGATTTGAACTCGCGACCTTCTGCACAACAGGCCACGCATTAGACCACTAGGCTACCACTGCATTTAACACTCGAAATAATGTAAGTATTGGTAATGTTACGTCTGCGTGCCCTACATGTATGTACCTACGCACTAGCATGGTTGACAGAAGGATAAGTTATCCTCATTTTTAGGGTTCCGTACCTACCTCAAAAGGAAAAAAGGAACCCTTATAGGATCACTCGTGTGTCTGTCTGTCTGTCTGTCACAGCCAATTTGCTCCGAAACTACTGGACCGATTGATTTGAAATTTGGTATACATATGTAAGTCGTTGACCGCAACACGAATGCGTAACGTAAACAGATTAATTTTAAACATGCGGGCCACTTTTGGGGGAAAATTAAAAAAAAAGGTTACCTACGCTAACTATATCATGTGACATATCAAATGGAAGAGCTTATTGTGAGGATCTTAAATATGTTTTTTTGACCATTCCCCCCCCCCTTATCTCCGAAACAACCGGGCCTAAAATTTAGAAAAATATACAGAAAATAGTTCTTTACCTATAGATTATAGGAAAACCTATGAGAAGTCTATGGTATTTAAAGTAACATAGGAAATTTCAGATAATCATGTATGGAACCGAACCCTCTCCACCCGGGTTTATTTCTCTCAGTGCGTCTCTCTCACAATATCGAAGAGATGCACTGTGAGATAAGACGAGGATACCTTATACTCGTGTCAACCTTACTATTTAGGGTTGAGAAGCTGCACGCTCCTTCGATGTGAATGGACCCTTGTATAAACCTTTGTATAATGCAGTGCAACGACCGGCAAGTAAGATGGCAATTACTTAGGTAGGTATACCCGGTGCAGACCATTTCTATTTATACTACTAATTATCTCGCAGAGTTATGAATAAATACTTTTGGCATCACCAAATTCTACGCGTTTTCCACGGGTACGCTATTTTGATGCTCACTGCGAACGCCCGTCGGTTCTAGGTCGCGTTCTATTTATTGTTATGGTCGCGTCAAACTTCCGGCTTGACGTAAACACAAGTCTACGTTGCGTTGCGGTCTCTATGACACATTATAATAAAGCACAATTTTTTGTGCGGTGCTGCTTGAGTTTGATCTATATTGTTGGCGCGGCCTGCAAGACAGCCATGTCACAGTATACTTAATCAAGTAAGCAGTATTTTGTCTCGGCAGTGTCCTCGAAATAATTACCTACGGCCGCTCGGTATGTAACCATGCAGTAGAGCTGCCCTCTAACTGTCTTTCTTGGGTTATGTATTTGATAATGTTGTATTAAATTGTCGTAGTATCTTTTCATGAAATATTACTACAAAACTTGTAAATTTTAATATTAGTTATTTCTACTTTGAATTGAAAATTGACTTCAAGTCAGTATAGAATAAAAATATGCATTTTATGTATTAATATATAAAAAACTCGTCCCATAATTTACGAAAATAATAGCGCAGGAGCGTCACACTGTCCGCGCCCGTACTCCGTACACAACCCGCGACTGTTGTGTACCGAAGTTTACCGAGATTTCGAATCGCGTTGTTTCGCCGTTTGTGTGAAGATGGAATACTGCTTACTTATACAGTGGCTATGTGCTGCTTCCTATTTCACGTGAAACCGACACACACAATCCGGGAACACAATTTTTTATTTCGGTATTAAAAAAACTAAAATAAGAATACTCATAATTGTTTATCACAACGATATAATTATCGTTTTAGATTATATTTTCTAGTTATCCATAAATTGACTACACAAATCAATATACACTCTTCCTTACTCCGAGAAATTTGAAGGAATGTATAGAACTAGCTTAGCTGGCTAAACACTTATTCGTAGTTTAAACGAAGGCGATTATACTAGTTTGTTTAACCCTTTCGGCGCGCATGATGCACATGTGCATCATGGGATTGCAGCCTCGCGCACGCGCATGATGCACATGTGCATCATGGGATTGCAGCCCCGCGCACGCGCATGATGCACATGTGCTTCATGGGATTGCAGCCCCTTGGGCGCGCATGATGCACATGTGCTTCATGACAAAGATTGATGACAACATAGTATTTTGTCCAAATTGGAACAGTTTTTAGGTTGATTAAGATTATTGAGACTATAAATAATTGAGTGTCATATATATATTTTTTTCTTCCTTTGTATTTTCAGAGAAAAATTACTTTGAACTTTAACAATCGATATTACTCGTATTAAGTAAGAATTTTTTCTTATTTATTTGATAAACCGTTAGCGTAGTCATCATTGTACATTTTAATTTAATTTAATCATCTATATATTTAGATTTTCACTTAAAAATGTCATGATAACCACGGTGCATCATTGCGCCAGAGCGTACCGCATTTATTACCATGCAATTTTAAAATGCAACAAGTACCGTATTTGTCGTATAATATTAGACTTTATTGCGCATGAACGAAAGTACATTTTTCTTAAGTAAGCAACAGAGAATCACATTGGACGGTGTCATGCGGCGTTGACGTTAGTCATTCATTTGTAATTTTTTAAAGTAATGTGTATAAACATTCAATATTTCGGCGATAAATACAATAGTAGATACAAATATTACTCAGCGAATAAATTTAGCAAATAGTCGTTTTTGTATAGTCTAGAAAGTGGCGGTACACTTGACTTGACTAAGAAATGGTTTATCACGCTACTTATCTCGTTCAGCTACCTGGCGGCGACCTGTCATGTCCCGTGACCTTGCATTCCTTAGAGACATACGCTAATTATTATTTTCTTATCTTTTCTATTGTTAAGAAAACTTTCACGAAATGCAGGCGACCAATCACGAATGTCGCCGTGCTGAGCTGGGAAGACAAAGGGTGGGTAATTCATATTAAATACGTACAGTCTTAGTTTATGCCTGTGACTGTGCGTTTGTCTCCTTGCGTCTTGTGAGTGATAATCGATTGTGATTGTGAATCTTTAACCACTGACCCGGCTATCTTTATGGACCCGAATACTGTACGTAGAACGATGGACCCGGCTTTCTCTATGTACTCGAACTCTGCTAACTCTACGATTGACCCGGCTTTCAAAATGGAGTCCGATTATGCGCCTTCCACCACGGATGACCCTGCTCACCTCATGGACCTGATAGTTGCCGTTTTATCAAATGGTCAACTGCCGACCGATATCAGCGATATACCAATGCCGCTAGGTAACTACTTGGATTACTTAATTAAATTTTCCAATGTTATTGTCAAATTAATTCAATTAGACTGTTTACCCATTGTTTTTTATTTCATCCAAAATAAACATTTTGTACCTAACTGGTTATTATAAATTGCGCATGACACCATTCATTCTTTTGTTGCTCGCGGCAGCGAAATGCGTGCGGTACCGTAGCGCGCAATGATGCACAGGGTGCATCATGGCTTTTAGAACAGAAAATTATGTATGTGCGCGCGGGCACGTTGCACCGCGCTGGAAGTCGTTCGCGCAGGGGCATTGCAGCGCGCTATGAGGCGGTCGCGCGGGTGGATTGCAGCGCGCTATCACATGCTCGCGCCGAAAGGGTTAACCCCAACACATGGTCCAGTCGTCCTTTCTGGTCTGTAGTTTAACTACTATGCGATATAAGGCAAGGGCTGGACCAAGCGGGAGTCCCAAGCCCCTTACAATGTCAGCTCGCCTCGCCATGCTCAATGCATGACCATCAAACTCCTGCAAAGCAGAAATAAACAAATATAAGGGATAGTACAAAAATATATAGAGGGCTATGAAAAAATCGCGTTCTGATTAAGCAACGAAACGCTATTTAAGATAGGATGTATGGCCGTCAGCGCTCTTTTTATATTGGGAACTAGCGTTTCGTAGGACATAGGTCCGCTCTAATCAACCGCTGGCGCGGAACTGAATTCAGACGGCCGACAACTCTCATTATGTTGTAGTTTGGGTGGTGTTATTACGTTTATTTTAAATTGTATAATACATATTTTTTCTAAAATAAGTATTAAATATTAATTAATTATAAACTATTGATTTTTCTGATATAAATTTTACGTAATAATACTAATGTAGCAGAAATTTAAGATTAATTCTTAGCGTTTTTAGTAGTTTTACGGTTTTGACTTGGTTTTTGTTTCTACATATTCAATATATAGAGAAAAAAAAACAGAGGCTGCTATAAACTACACGACTATTTAAGATATATTATTATATAATTTTGTTTACCGTAGTACATTGAATTACTCTACTAAGCATACAAATTGAAATGCCGTCGGGATTTATTTTTTAAAGTTGCTGCGGAATTTCGGCTTTATATCAATAGATAATATACTAATACTAATAACTATACTCTACCATTCAGCAAGTCAAAGTTGTCTCAGTCTTTCAGTTTCCCATAACAATAACGCTGAAGTTGCCTAATTATTGAAAAAAATCGTAATAGGCCTCTTTATAATATTTTGTTTGCATCATCAGCATGCAGCGTTCTTGATAATTGGACTCACCTGTTCTTTCAATAAAGGAGCAGCTTCTGCAAAATTTTCCATAAAGTATTCATAAACATTATCCGTAGTCCAATTTGTTATATCTGGTATTCTAGGATCAATGGGGACTTTCTCTGCTAACTTAGATTCAGCCCTATCTAACTCATGTGGTTGCAGGAACGGCTGGAGTGGGGGTGAATCCTGGATACTATACTCCATGCTGCTAGGAACAATGGCCGGTGATCCTACAACAGTTGGCCGGGACTCCAGGCAATTATTGCATTCCCACTGATCCCAAGCTTTCAGGCGTTCGGGTATACGCGGTGCGTGGCAAAGCGCATGATAGGCGTCGGAACATATACTGCATACCGTTAAGATACCCTGAAAAAAAAAAAAAAACATGATTTATTAAGCAGGATCTCCAGCAGAGTATTAAGTATTGCAATGTACAAAATCTAAACAAAAAATTATGAAGAAGTGTAGGGACACAAAACTAACAAATTTTCAATAGGCTAGTTTGAAATGAACACATTATTACTTTTGTTCAATAAAAATTACGAAGATAAAGTCCGTTGAAGTTCCGCGTGACGTCACGTTTCACGACTTTGTAAATTTTTTACTATTAAGTGACGTCATTAGCCCCCACTCCCCAACTTTGATGCGCGTTATCTTTGTCAATTTTGATTGATTTGATAAAGCAAAAAATACGTGTTCAATATTTTTTGATAATCTAACTGACGGACTAATTAGAATAACTTTTTTTTTACCCAGGAAACATCCCTATTAATGCATAATAATTATCAAACCAAATATAGATATCTAGGAATATTGCACAACTTACAGCATCATTAGTTTCACAGCATACAACACAGGTTTTGCAATGAGGACATTGCCAGGTATTATCTGGCCGAGGTTTTAATATTCCAGAGCCTGACTGTAGGCAGTTTAAGTGCGCCTTATTATTGCAGTCACGGCATTCAATCAACCGGTCATTCGATCCACGAGACTTTTGAACTAGACATACTGAGCACACACCTCCAGAAGTTTCATGAGGTGAAGCTTCATCTTGTTCTAACTCATCGCCACTTCCATCCAAAGACATCTGGCTCTCGGAGAGTGGTGTGCCTTCTTTGTCCTTATTGCCTTGTCCTGTTATCAAAAGGCGCTTCTTAATAGTGCTCTTGTTTAGTGACCCTACAGGCCTTCCCCGCTTTCGTTTACTAGGAACATTGTTATCGGATGGATCAAAGACTTTCTTTGCCATTTTACGCCTCTCCCCCACTCGTACTCCTGCACTTCTGGTCATGCTGTTACTTGGCCCAGTGCTAGAGGATCCACCACCACCGCGTTTCTTTGGCCGCCCTCGCATACGCTGAGGTGATGATCGGCATGAAGAGTTTGCTGAGGAAGTCATCTGTAAATATAAAAATTACTTTGTAACTTCACCGAGGAAACAGTTCTTTTTAAACTTTTTAGGATAAATTCTAGTCACAGACAAAATATCCGATAGACTCCGAATAGCCAGGCGACCCCCGCTGCCAGCACTAGAGATAAACCCATAAGCAGTGGGGCTTGAACGCAATCACAGTGTTCTACGAAACCCCGTGCGCACCGAATGTTTGGCAGGTTTCTTTGAAAATTAAATAAAAATATTTATTCTGCAAGTCGGCCACATTTATGATATATTATTATTGATAGTATAAGTTAGGCTAAGCGGTGTTTTCAGGATATTTTGTCTGTGATTCTAGTTCTGATTCAAAGCTTTTTTTCATTGTAAACAGAACTCTTATAGCAGGGCCTTATGGCACTTTACAAAGCGTGCTTAGGTACAATTATAAAAGAATGACATAATGGTAATAAATATGCCAGATTTAACCTTTTGAACGCCATGGCTGAATGCGAGAAACTGTGTGACGGCACGCCGAGTGACGGCTGTAGCCGACAAAGTGTATGGAAAATGGCATGCCATGGCGTGAGGGGTATGAGAATCCGCTGTCCGCTACAGCCGACTGTGGCGTTCTAAAGTTTAAATACTTGAAAGTAAGAAGTTACTTATTTTTTTTATTATTAATCTCCTTAAATTTATACTTTTTTTTAATTTAACAGTAAACATTAATTATAGTTAAGTAGGTAAAAACCTAAGAAGTACAATGTTTCTTTGTTGATGTGTCACAATAGTTTTTATGAATATTTCTCGCAAATTTACTAATGTTAATTATCTTTAAATATAAGTCTAAGATTTTTGAGCATTTCATTGTAAATGGTGGCCTGAGATCTTGTCCTTGTTTTCACAGGAAGACAAGAGACCATTAAAGAGATAAGATTTCACTAAACAAAATTTATATTAACAAAAAATAAAATGAAGTCTAAAGGAACCTTAGAATGGCATGTTTCAATGTTGTATGTATGAATCACATATGAATTGCATATTTTGTGAATTGCTGTATTAACTAAAATAAATGCTACATAAAATGTTTGCCTTTCACTTAAAAGATACCAACAGTAGTATACATACTTTGGTATTAGACTCAGCATTGTAGTCAAATTTAAAGCTATCAGAACTGTCTCCATCATGGTCAGCTGGTCCTAAAGCCAGGTTCCCATTCGGTAGTTTTACAAGGCTACCCGAGGATAGCTCTTTATTAACAATTGTTTCAAGCTGCTTTTTAGAGTACTTGGACTCTTGAGAGGCAGCAGCCTTGACCAGCTCATCAAAAGCAATTCCATTCTCAAGAAAGCTTTGGTCTTGATAGATGAGAGTTGCTATTGCTGATGTAATTATCCTTCGCTCACTTGTTGCAATTGCCGATGCCATTTCTATAACAGTGAATTGCAAATTGATTAAACCACATAATTTAAGAGGAGCTTAACTAAAATTGAAATTACATTAAATCAAATTCGGTATACTGTAAAATAAGTATGGTATAAAATTTAATTATGATTTAGTTCTTAAGTCCACAAACAAGGATATTAAATAAATATTGGAATGCCCTACTGTTATTTTGGCTTGATTTCCTTCGCCACTTAGCGGCGTTTCTGTAGCTTTCATTATCTTTATAATCAACTTTAAATATACTCTTCTCCTTCAAGCAACGTTTGAGATCCGCCTTCGTGTATTTAGGAGCTACTTTGTAGCACTTTAACATAAACTTGCAAATTCGGTTGATGTCTGGTCTTGACTTTCGCGAGCGCAAATGGTCTATCGCAGATAAAATTTCGTTTTTATACTTTATCTCTGACATTTCTGTAACAAACGTTATGTATGGTAAGTAAACGATCATAAAACACATAAGTTAAAAAAATTGCCTATTAATCGCATAATGAAGCGCATAAAAGTACTTTTGCTTTAAATTACCTGGTGAAAATCATGCCGGTGAGTAAGAGAAACACACAGCGTCTTCTGATATAACTCTCGGGAAACTTAAATCGTATGTAAACTAATTAAAAATATATTCCGTCACGGATTATTATGTCTAAAAAATTAATACTAAATTCAACACAAACCACAATCGTAGATAATGAAATTCTTCAAGTCGCGAAAAAGTTCACACTATACCTACGCTATGAGGCGTTTTTTTCTGACCTGACAGATAAGATGAATATGTGTGCAAAGAGACTAATGAAAACACCTCCAGCTTTACCATAGATAATTAAAAAAAAAAATTGTTCCATTTACAACTAATTAAAATCAAAAAGCCCGGTTGCGGTGATTATAAATTCACGCATTTTTAATAACTGGCTTCAATACGGGAAAACACATTTCCCATTTTGAAGCTGGCTACCTAATTTGGTTACGAGGTGGGCCTAAATGAGTATATCACAGCACCGAGAGCGCGCTATTAGCGTGCTTACGGTCAGTTCGGAACGGAATATAGCGCTCTCTCGGTGCTTTTTTTTTTTTTTTTTTTTTTTTTTTTTTTTAGAATGGACATACGCTGTTAGTCTCTGACGACTTCGACAACTTCACCGGAAAGATGCGAGCAGCCTGAATGGCGCTCAACAAGGGGAGTTTTACTTAACATGCCTAAGGGTGCTCCTATTGAGCCGACCTCGGACTTAGGACGTTTAGCGGGGATATAAACAATCGGATTTTTGTGCTACAGTGCTTCGGAAAGGCTACGTTAAATCTGACTGAGAAACTCTCGGTGCTGTGAGATGTGAGCATATAAGCGGGTCTTGGAACGTAGGAACGTGTGGCCGGCCTAACTAGACGAATGACACTTGAAGTTAGTTGACTGACACTGACAATGACTGACTTTCATTCATAACAATTATTTTAGGTATTGAATTGACTGACGTCCATTCCATCCTACCTTTTTCTTAAAAGTTACTTTTTTTGAACATTAAAGACACTAGAACTTCAATAACTTTACCCCATGTTAAATCCCTGAGCAAAAATGTCCACATTGATGCTATGGTCCCTTCGTGTAACATGTAGTAGGTCACAAGTTTTACGCTCAGCGCTTTTTTCGTCTCAGCCTGAACGAGCAAGCAAAAGTATTGGTAAAGTCGTCAACGTTGCTATTATCGGAGCCCCTAATTCTGGAAAAAGTACTTTAATTAATAACATCGTAGAGAGGAAGGTATGTAAATACTTATACTCTAGGTAACCTATTATGTTACGTACACCTTGCATGTTTCATTTAATATTTTAATATGAATGATTCCTGATTTATTTATATATTTCTAGATATGTGCTGCGTCAAATAAAGTTCACACAACAACAAAACTTGTCAGGGCAATGTGTTTTCAGAGTGACACTCAAATTATATTTTTAGACACACCTGGAGTTGCTACAGAAAAAGAACAAAAAAAGTAAGCTGTTACTACCCTGTTTACATATATTGTATACCTACCTACCCAATATAATATAACACCACAGGCTTAATTTATAAATATGTGATTGTATTGTTCCTAATGTGTTGTAATGTATTAACCAACATTTAATTACTTATGAACTACTCTTTATTTTAATTACTTAATGTAAATAATTTAAATGGCATAATATAAAAATAAAACTGACATTACCTAACACTTAACTAAGATATTTTGTTGCAGGTATAAACTACCAGAGTCTATGATAAATGCATGTTTTAAAAGCCTAAGGTGTGCTGATGTGATAGGAGTGGTTCATGACATTTCAAACAAATGGACAAGAGATGACCTTCACACAGATGTGCTCAACATGCTGAACAATGCAGAAAATATACCCAGTTTTCTAATTATTAATAAGGTAATAATAATTTGTTCACCAAACAATATTTGATTCAGAAGCGTTACATGCAATGGCAGGGCCCCGTATAAAAGTTTGTTTGGGGGCCCTTTGGAACGGTAAAGATTTTTCTTCTTAAAGAAAGACTTCTTACTTCTTCTATATAAACATATCTTGCTTATCATGTAAAAATCTGTACAAGCTATTTGATATCAATATTTATTCTTTTCATTAATTGCCACCCTGAAAGAGGCTCAATAATTTAAAATAAACATAAAATTGTTCATTCAAAAGTACAACCACATCTAAGGAAAAGATTTATGATAGGTATATTTACTAACTTAAGAGTGCAGTAATAAAAATCACTATTTTTCTTTTTCAGATAGATAGATTGGATTCAAAAAGGCTGCTGTTATCTGTAATAAGCAATTTGACTAATGGAATGATTGCTGGAAATCCTGTCCAAGGTCCTCAGTCTGAAAGCAGAAAAAAAAGAAAGAATAGGGGTCACAGTAATTTCTCTGACATCTTCTTAGTCTCCGCTTTGAATGGAGATGGAGTGAAAGATATAAAGGTATTTAAAACATACTCAAACGATGTAATTTAAGATTATTATCATATTGTGATATTTTGCAGATGAAAAACTGCAAAGAAATCTTAAGAGGAGTGTGAACCTATGGCTTTTCATACAAAAGGCGATGACTATTTCCGTCCCTTAAATGTTGACCGATTTTGACCAATTTTTGATAGGTTTCCAGTCAGAACAAAATCTAGGTATATTTATGTTTTTTGAATCAACATTTAAATAATGGCTGAAATTAGTTTTTTATCATATTACTTAAACAACGATAATACTTAATTTATTGATTATAGTGAAAAAACGAAAACGGATGGACATAGATTTTGTTCTGCCTGACAACCTATTAAAAATTGGTCCAAATCGGTTAACATTTCAGAAGTGGAAATCGTTATCGCCTTTTATATGAAATGCCGTAGGTTCACACTCCTCTTAAGTGCAGTTTTAAGTAGCTTGAGTAAAAGACACTTGTTTTTTTTTTCTTCGGATCTCGTCACTCACCGTACGAAACGCAATAGCGAGCTATTACTTTACGCCGATATTCTGAGAGAGTGTGGTACTACCCCGGTCGAGCCGGCCCATTCGAACAGTAATCATCTAGTGAGGATTACTGTTTGGCTCTACCACTACTATTGTTGAGTTATAAGTCTCCCATTCTTTCGTTCATTCGAAAGCCTGGGCTTGCTAAACCCATTGCTCTTAAGCTGTTAGATTAGCGCTATCTGTAAGGTGGCTATCTGTGGGCACGGTACATTTTGCGAGGCCCGCTTGTGACGCATACATTTTTACGTTGCGTCCGAGTTATGCATAAACCCGCAGCACTATATCGAGATAGAAGGAAAGAGTTCGTCGATTTGTATGGAAACTGAGCGTGTAACATTTTTGCGTAGTTACTTTGATATCACGAGTGTAATTTAGGGAAACATTAAGACGCTCGACAACGATTCAAAAGCATCGATTAGCACGCTGCAAACCGAGTTTAGACACCGCCACTCCCGCCGTCCCGCGCCGCGCCGCCGCCGTTGTTACACACAAAGATGATCTCACGACATCTTTTCGGTACGCGAGGTACATACACTCTTTCATTCTATCTCGGTATAATACTGTGCATAAACCCCTGAGGCCCGAAACCAGAAACGCGAGGCCCCTCGGACTGCGAGGCCGTAAGCGGTGTCCCAAGTCGTCCACGCCTAAGGTCACCTCTGTTCCCTAGTCAATGTAATTATTAAACAGGTCTGTTGGGCCTCTAACAACTGAGTTCGCCACTGAGAGCCAGTGCATGAGATTTGTGTCAGTGTATGCAGCAAATGTTAATATTCCAGGATTACCTGATTAGCAACGCAAAACCGGCAGCTTTCCACTACTCAACTGATGAATGGACCGATCAAACTCCTGAATCATTAATAGAAGAAGCAGTAAGAGCTAAGTTCATGGATTTCTTGGCCCAAGAACTGCCTTACAACTTAAAGACGGAACTAGAATATTATGAAGATGGAGAAGAAAAGATTATTTGCTCTTTGTCAGTGGAGTGCCCCTCGGAGAGGGTGGCTCGGCTTATATCGGGAGCGGGGGGAGGCAGGCTGCAACAAATCAAGTCACAAACTAGGAATGATTTAATGGAACTGTTTAAGAAAACAGTTGTTATTAGTATTCAGTTAAAGGTTAAAGCTAAATCATAGTATTGTCAATACTGGGCCAATTCGAACGTGTTTTCGCTGAATTTGAAATAAGAAACGTTAGACTCGATTTTGAACCTTGGAGCTATACAAAATCGAGTTTGACGTTTCTTATTTTAAATTTAGGCAATCTTAAATTTGGCGGAGACCGCTTCGAATTGGACCCACTTTGTTGTTAAAATAAATTTTAATCCATGTACTTTATTTTATAAGTAAACTATATTAAAATATAACAGACTTTTAATTATTCAGTTCTGGTGACTACCTATAACGAAATATTTCGATAGCCTTGCACGTGCAGCGTCAGTGCCAGTGATGAGAATTGGGGCCATTCATTAATCTCTAGGTATTTACGGTTGCACGCGAAAGTGCTATACAGTAACATACTTGAAAAAAAGGGCATGTTCTCTTGTTGACCCGTATGTATGTAGATATACCTACCTAGTTATTTATATATGTTATGTATGTATGTGTGTATCTTTGTGACCATAAAAAAACTATTGCATGGACTTGGGTAATTATTTCGTATATTAGGGTTCCGTACCTCAAAAGGAAAAAACTAAACCCTTATAGGATCATTCGTGTGTCTGTCTGTCTGTCACAGCCAATTTGCTCCGAAACTACTGGATCGATTGAGTTGAAATTTGGTATACATATGTAAGTCGGTAACCGCAACACGGACGCGTGACGTAAATATATGAATTTTAAAAATGGACGGGCCACTTTTGGGGAGTAAATTAGAAAATTAAAAAAAAAGCTAAGCAAATCACATCGTGTGACATATCAAATGAAAGGGCTTATTGTGAGGATCTTAAATATATTTTTATTTGAATTTTAAGTAAAATAGTTCAGAAGTTATTTAGGAAAATAGGCGAAAATTGACCATAAGGGAGGGCCTAAAATTTTGAAAAAATACAGAAAATAGCTCTTTATCTATAGTATACAGGAAAACCTATAAGAAGTTTGTGGTATTTAAAGTAACATAGGAAATTTCAGATAATCATGTACGGAACGGAACCCTCTCCACGCGAGTTTAACTCGCACTTGTCCGGTTTTTTTAATTGCGGAGGACTCTATAGAAGAAAGCTCGTGATTCAGCCTTAAGAGCGCTTACGCACTACGTCCGTTTCGTATCCGATCCGAACCCGTGAAAATACGAATGTTGACATCACGGACCGAATGACGGATGACGGAAGCCGCACGTAGTGCGTAAGCTACCATAGAAATAGTTCTACGACCACTCCGGACCGTATTTTCACGGATACGGATCGGATACGGAACGGGCGTAATGCGTAAGCGCTCTAAGGCTCGCGTACACTACAGCCGCGGCGGGTCGCCGCGCGTATTATAGTAAAATTGCGCCAAAGCGCATTAGGCGACGCCTCATAATTGAGGCACATTAAGGCAGCCACGCCGCAACGCATTATATTGCAAAAATCTAAAAACTAAAAAAAGCAAGCAAGTTATATGACTATTCCAAATTTGAAGTTCATAACATTAGTAGATAGTTGCTGATATACACGACTGTAATATATAGAAAGCCAGACAGACAATGAAGTCGTCCGACTTCTTTTCGTCCGATTTCTGACAATAAATCGTGAGTAAAGTCGTGTGTATTTCAAGTTAGGCAACGAATGATTCAAAAAGCATGAAAGCACATGTAAAATAAAATTATACAAGTGGTATTTCGTCATCAACATCTTTATCGCACAGAAAACAATCTTCCATTATCTCCTCACTTAGCTAGTCATGCTCAACAATAGAAACGCACGAAACTCTAAAGACACTGCCTACAACTTAACCACAACTTTGTTAAGACTTGTTTACGGACAGTGACAGTTTCAGTTTATGTGATGGCGGTTCCCAGGGCTGCCAACCGTCCGGGTAGGTATTCGGATTTGTCCCGGGTGCCTCGGCAGGGTTATCCTCATGATCCAGGTTAAGCTCTTTTGGCGCCAGGATGTCAATTTGTCAATTTCCAGATCGCAGTGCCACCAGCGCTACGCTTTGGAAAAAGACATCGTTATTTAGGGTTCCGTACTTCAAAATGAAAAAACGAAACCCTTATAGGATCACTCGTGTGTCTGTCTGTCTGTCTGTCTGTCCGTCTGTCACAGCCAATTTGCTCCGAAACGACTGGACTGATTGAGTTGAAATTTGGTATACATATGTAAACTGGTGACCGCAACACGGACGCGTGACGTAAATATATGAATTTTAAACATGGGGCCACTTTTGGGGGGTAAATTAGAAAATTAAAAAAAAAATAGTTATGCAACCTATATCGTGTGACATATCAAATGAAAGGGCTTATTGTGAGAATCTTAAATATATTTTCTTTTGAATTTCAAGTAAAATAGTTTAGAAGTTATTTAGGAAAAAAGGCGAATATTGACCATTCCCCCCATATTTCCGAAACTACTGGGGCTATAGACTAGAGAATAGACTACAGGAAAACCTATAAGAAGTCTATCGTATTTAAAGTAGTAAATTTCAGATAATCATGTACGTGTCGGAACCCTCTCCACGCAATTTTAACTCGCACTTGTCCGGTTATAATTGACTAATTTGTTTAGGCACGCCTAGGCTAAGGCCGCACTGGCAGGTGGCTTTCTTAGCGCCTAAGGCCAGTGCTGAGAAATTAGAACGTTTGTTTATAGCCAAGGCTCTAGGCGCTAAGCAAGCCACCTGCCTGTGCGTAGGTGTGGCCTTGATTGAAATAAATGAATGATTTTGATCATGTTCTTCTTTAAACGACTAGGTGGCGCAAGCGCCGAGGGCTTTATTACAAGCTTTTATTTAACTTGCTTTGCTCGTATGTGTGTCTGTCCGCCTTTCAGCGCGCTAAATAGGGTCAGAAACTGTTCCGCTAAGTACTCAATTTAGTTAAAGAAAGTCCAGGTTTCAAGTCCTTTCGTGCTCTTTTGGTGCGTGCTGGGTTTAATATTATAGTTGATAGCCCTAGGGCCCAACTTAGGCAGTAAGTACGTTACATTACACGATTAACCAATTTCGGTTTGCGACTCCAGTTACAGTGTTAGGTTTGCTGACCCTAAATCTATCGAGTATTGGTGAGCACTTTCACGAAAGTTCCGAGTTTCTAGGTTTTACAGGATGTGCAACCAATTCTTAATAACATCATGAATGCGCAGCATTTGTTTGTTCTGCTGTCACTGCGGTAACCAATTTTTAAGAAATTTTTCGTGAGGAGTATCTGGTGCCTGATGGCGCCTATTATTTACTAAAACCATGCCATGCCGAATGCTACGCACTAAAAGCGAAATTTTGTCGTAAAAAACCGGTCGAGTGCGTGTCGGACTGGCGCACGAAGGGTTCCGTACCATTATCTATAAAAACGGCAAACGTCACGTTTGTTGTATGGGAGCCCCCTTAAATATTTATTTTATTCTGTTTTATAGTATTTGTTGTTATAGCGGCAACAAAAATACATCATCTGTGAAAATTTCAACTGTGTAACTATCACGGTTCATGAAATACAGCCTGGTGACACACGGACAGACGGACAGCGGAGTCTTAGTAATAGGGTACCGTGTTTACCCTTTAGATACGGAACCCTAAAAAGTGATCTCTTTTACGGCCATGTAGCGCTATATACGCATGCACTATAAGAACCCGGCACCCGGGTATTTGGCCGTGAAAATGTTAAAAGTATTGTTTACTTGCTTTGATCACGCTACGATATCGTGGGCTGCTACGCCCTTGCTACGGCGTAGCGTATGTTGGATGTACGTACAGATACGTTGCATATCATCGCATTACTCGACGGAACTTAAAATCTAAAGCTTATTCCTAAGATTTAATGTGAATTGTCTTAGTAAATTTAAGAATGAATAGGATAATTTAAACTATTATTCTTTTAAAGGTATTGTTCAGCGTTGTTTTAACAGATAAAGGTGCTTATCTCGTTCAACAAGGTAATTTAACGTGCCGTCGGGGTGAGAGAAATAAACTCTATTTCATAAAGTTTATGGATGATTTTTGTTTGGAAACCCGACCGTTACACCATTTGGTGAGGAAGAGGCTGTTGGGTAGACAGATACAGGAGGCAATAAAAACGGTTTTTACTTCATCGCAGGTAGGTAGTCGCCTTGGAGGCCCCTTAACGTTCTCTTTGTCCTCCCAGCCTTATTCTTTTATTGTGTCACTGTACGGCATTTAGTTAAATCTTCATCATTTGCATGACTAAGTGCCTACTTAAGATAATAAAGTTATCCGCGTTAGGGTATGCAAATAAGTTTAAAAAGTTCTTACCTAAGAGCATTATGCACATTTTATTTTCGCTCAGCGCCTTCATGTGCATAGGATGAGGACTATATTATTTATTTTTGATGCCGTGCGTATAACTTCGTGACGCAAAACGTCGTCAATGTTCGTGGACCTATTGTACCTATTAGAATTTTTTTAGGAATTCTTCGTTTTGTAAAAGAATTCCGATAATGTGAAGCTTACTGCGCCTCTATTCGGGAACGTCAAGTGATGTTGTAGCGACTCGTAAGCCAGATTTCTCATCCTACTCTTCCGCACGACGCGTAATGCGTAAGAGCGAGATGAGAAATCTCGCTCGCGAATCGCTACAGAATCACTTAGCGTTCCCGAATAGAGGCGCTGTTTGATCAATTGATTGGCTTCAAGAGAATATACTTGGTTCTTAAAATGGTAATATTTATATATTTCTTGTTCCTCTCCATAATTAAATGTATGAAGTACACCGAAGCACCTTGTAAAATAATAGTTTTATCGAAGAACCCCTATTTATATGTGGCACGCACTCACGCTGTGAAAAAGGCTTCAGGCTTCACTTTCTTAATTTCACGCGAAAATATTACACGTTAACAAAAGTTTTTCTCTTTTAGGCACTATTATTAGGAAACCTATGCGATTTCTGGTCAGACCTTAGAAATTTCACGACTCTCAACTTGTTTTGCTCTATGCTATCAATTATCTAATAAAACCCATGTCTGTCATAACTTAAGAGGAGTGTGAACCTACGGGTTTTCATACAAAAGGCGATAACGGTTTCCACCTCTTAAATTTTAACCAATGTTGATCAATTTTTGATAGATTGTCAGTCTGAACAAAATATAGGTCTATACGTTTTAGTTTTTTCACAATAATCAATTAAATCAGTTTTATTGTTGTTTTAGCATTCTCATACAAAACTAATTTCGACTTAGGTACCTGCCTAATAAAGCCCACATTAAAAAAATCGCGCTTAAAATAGTGGCAGCGATTTGAAGTTTCGACAGTTCATACAATAGACAAAATGGCTGGCCATCGCCAAAGCGTCAACACTCGACCGCGTCCTGTTCAAACCTGCGGTCATAAAATATTTGCACTCGTGACCGCACGTGACGATTTGCTAAAAAATTCCTTCAAAAATCGTAAGCGTCTTTGGGTTTAGCCTAAAACTGTTTATTCTTTATACTTTCAGGTATCTCTTTGATGTAAATGAATCTTTTTAAATTGTTTTTTATCCAAGAAATCCCTGTGGTATTTTTTTTGGCGAGAGTAGTTAGAGTACCTACCGTCTTTAAAAAAGTCGGGCCTTTTTATGGGATAGGGTGCCAAATAAAGCCCAAACGATTGTTTTTAATATTTTTTTTTAATAAATAGAAGGTGTTGATTCTAAAGATTATTTTTCTTCTTTTTAAGTAAAGTAATAAACGACTCATTATATAGAAAAGCAGTTTTTTTTTTTGGTGAAAATTATATATTTTTTTGCTGTTTATGTGTAACGTTACATGGTGCAGGTACCTTTTATATCTTTAATTTCAATGTTGTTATGTTGTGTATGTTTAATTTCTTTGTTGATTTGAATCTTGTGAGAAAACTAAAACGTATAGACCTAGATTTTGTTCTGAATGACAACCTATCAAAAATTGGTCAACATAGGTTAACATGTAAGGGGTGGAAACCGTTAACATTTAATTTTAAGGGTCGGAAATCGTTATCGCCTTTTGTCATGAAAAGGGTGATTTTTGACGTTTGTTCACAGTCCTCTTAAGGACATTTATAAACCTGATTAAGAAAGCTCATTATTACTATGAACTGAAGTGGCAGTATATTAAGTTTATCGTGGATCAGTGGTGTGATGCTCTTACGCGCACAGCGGCTGATCAGCAGATAAACGAAACTATTAAACTGTAATAACGAAGGCATTCGGTCTAAATTTGAATGATCCCTTATCACTGCTCAGTCTTGTGCACTTTAGAGGATCACATGGCAGGTTCATTCGTTCCTTTCTTACTAATTATTATTACATTTAAATAATTTCAGCTAAAAGCTTTACTATACCAATATTTTAATTTTGCAGCGCCTCGCTATCAATTTGGGGTCGAGAGTGCACTTTAATAATATTTTTAATACATCTTTAAGTTAATTAGGTCTTGGAAACCATTGAAAATAACCTAGGTCGCTTAACAATGGCGCGAATGACGTCATTCAGGCGGTCCCAATACAAGCGAGCCGGCCATAGCACAGTATAATCAAGTAGGTACGCAGTATTTTATCTCTGCAGTGTCCTCTAAATAAATACCTACGGCTGCTCGGTATGTAAACACGAAGGGCTGCCCGCTGACTGTCTGTCTTGGGTTAATATGTATTTGATAATGCTATATTAAATTCTCATCTTTTCATGAATTCATTCATTAGTTATTTCTACTTAGTTCTAATTTCTAGTTTCTAAACTGACTGTAAGTCAGCATAGAATAAAAAAATACATTTTATGTATTTTGCTTTTAATATATCAAAAAAATTAAATATTATCGTTCCATAATTTATGTAAATAATAGCGAGGGAGCGCCTACCACTGTCCGCGCCCGTACATAACCCCGGCGCACTCGCGACTGTTGTGTACCGAACTTTACCGAGATTTCGAAGCGCGTCGTTTTGGCCGTTTGTATGAAGATGTAATACTGCTTACTTAAATATACTGTGACCATAGTATGGGCCGTCGTTTGAATGACGTCACTTCGACGTAGAATGAATAACCTTTGAAAAGTTTTGGAAATTAACTTTCAATGTTATGTTATTAATGTTCAATAGTTCATACCTTTTTATAATCTAAAAGTTCAAAGCGTGATAAAAATTCATTGTTGCGAATTGACAAAAAAGGAGTGAACGCTGCAGATGGGTACAACTGGGAATATCCCAAGTCGATCAATCAACGATATATTTAGATATCCAACGCATTTTTCCTGTAAATATAAGGTCATAAGGCAGGAAAAAGAAACAATATTGTCACATATCGTGATATCTCACTGTTGACATGTTTTGCCAATATGTTTTAGGGGTTCATTATCAAATTTACGAGTAGATAATACTTTATAGACAGCAAGGTTTCGTTGGTAGATTTATTCCGAGATTTACTCTTCGATTCTGTAAATCTACATGCAAAAATCAGGTTATCTGTTGCTCCGATTTGATGTGAAAGAGCAGAAAGCACTTTCTCATCTAAACATATAATAAAATCGTAAAGTGAATATGACTGTACAAGTGTACATTGAAGATTACAATGAAATAATGCTATAAGGCTTCTAAATAAGCAACATAACACATCCATATCGTCGCTGCGCGTGCAATACCGCGGAAGAGCACGTTGTAAATACCGCGTAACAGCAGCACGGCACAAAATTGAGATATGTAATGAAATGTAGTTAAATGAGTGAGATATTCAGTTTTTTCTTGTTCCTAAAAAATCTCAAAAAACGCAGATACGCGGTTTTTACAAAGTGCTCCTCCGCGGTATTGCACGCGCAGCGACGATATGGTTTTTGTATTGGGCCCTGGGCCTCTATTCGGGAAAGTCCAAGCGTTATTGTTGCGGCGCGCGAGCGAGACTCGCATCCCGCTCTTATTCATTACGCATCGTGCGGAAGAGTGGGTTGAGAATCTCGCTTTGCGTCGAACGCGTTGCTACAATATCGCTTGGACGTTCCTGAATAGAGGCGCTGATTGTCAGTTTGTCTGATTGTATGTGTGTGAATTATTTTTAAACTACTGGACGGATTTCAATGCAGTTTTAGATATTATATTAAGGGTAACTTCAGGCAGGATATAGTCTATAGCAACTTTTGGAAATAAAAATGTCACATCTAGTTTATAATATTAGTAGAGATTGTACAGTTTCTAAGCAACCTTATAAATCTATTATTATAGGAAAGCCCATCGGACTCCTAAATAAGAAGTATTTGACAAATTGCGAGGCGTTAGGAGCCGATAGACGCTCTTTTACGCCTTTCATGAAACTTCTACACGCTCGTAATACGAGCTTTCAGTTCACGAAAAGGCAATGAGCGATAAATGTCTGTTCTAAGTCTCTAGATATGTGTCAAATGTATTCTTTTTGCAAAACTTATAAACAACTAGGTAGCTTTGTCCGGCAATTTCATGGCCTGGAATTCGATTATTCATTTGGGAATAGTGCATTTATTCAAATAGCTCGTCTAACTCTTCTGCTCTCGAACTATCGCTGTAGGTACAAATCATGTTAATCGGTTGCTCAGTTTTGAAGAGAAACATGAACAAACAAACAAACACATTCGCATCTATAATGTTACTAAGGTTTCCTCTTAAGATAATAGTGTAGATGATATACTTAATACCTTTCTTTTCTTCTATTAGAATATGAGGCAAGTATTGGACCTGGCATTTTGTGGTAGGTACCTACTAACTGCATTTTAAAATAAACTATTATTATCATTGAACGATAATAGCTAACCATTTAGCTTACCTATTGTACCCAAGTATACATTAATATTCTGTATATATGCATCAACAATTGAATAAAACAATAGACGGGAAGTGATCAATAATTGGCTGTGGCAACACGTGGTGTCACACAGCGTAAATTCCAGAGAATTTCAATTATAGCCGGGTGTTTACTGATCCTAATGAAAATTTGACAATCCGTAATTGTGAGGACATGATTTGTCCTTTCAATTTGGTGGAATTTGTATTTAAATTGTTTTATTTTTTTTCAATTAAGCTTTGTTACGATTCCCATTAGGGCGAATTTATCTTACGTTCGCTGTAATAATAAATACTTATAACGTGTAAATTATGATATCCTGTTGTTGTACATTTTATGTGGTCTTTTTTTACATTTTTTTATTGTATTTATTTAAGACGTACTCCATTTAGGTTACATTTATATTAAGCTGCTTACAGAAGCGCACGTCTAGGACGACCTGCCCGCGAGTCGTTTGTCGCTCAGTGCGTCCCTTACATATTTGACTTGTTTGACAGAGACGCACTGAGCGACAAAGGACTCGCGGGCAGGTCGTGCTAGCCCCCCTGACGGCTTTATCAAGCTAGGAAGCTACGGCTAGCTGTCAGTGAAGTCCATGTTACTCTAACTAAATGTCAGACTCGCACGTATGGTTCTAATTCTTCCCGCTTCCCTTAGGAAATATTTGACGCTTCGCCACTGCATGATAGTTATATTTTTAAAGCTTAGTTAAACAGTCTAATATAAATTGTGTATTCAATTGTGCGACAACGTGTGATTTCGATTTATTATACTTTAGTATAATAGAAAATACAATAACTCTAATGAGGGTGCCACTGGAGGCACGATACGGGATTAAAAATAATAAAACAGCAGTGTTCTTAACAAAAAAACCGGACAAGTGCGAGTTAAACTCGCGTGGAGAGGGTTCCGTTCCATACATGATTATCTGAAATTTACTAGGTTACTTTAAATACCATAGACTTCTTATAGGTTTTCCTGTAATCTATAGGTAAAAAACTATTTTCTGTATTTTTTTCAAAATTTTAGCCCCATTAGTTTCGGAAATAAGGGGGGGAATGGGAAATTTTTGCCTATTTTCCTAAATAACTTCCAAACTATTTTACTTAAAATTCAAAAAGAATATATATCTAAGATCCTCACAATAAGCCCCGGGTCATTTGATATGTCACACGATATACGTTACAAAACATTTTTTTAATTTTCTAATTTACCCCCCAAAAGTGGCCCCCATGTTTAAAATTCATATATTTACGTCACGCGTCCGTGTTGCGGTCACCGACTTACATATGTATACCAAATTTCAACTCAATCGGTCCAGTAGTTTCGGAGCAAATTGGCTGCGACAGACGGACGGACAGACAGACAGACAGACAGACAGACAGACAGACACACGAGTGATCCTATAAGGGTTTCGTTTTTTCCTTTTAAGGTACGGAACCCTTAAAACGAACACAGTCTGAAAAGAGGCCGTAAACTGCTTCCTCGAGACAACCCACGGGCAGTTTTCTATGCACTAAACACTTAGCGCCGAAATTCGGGCAGATGTGCACAGTCACGTGTGGAGACTTATAGCGTGCTTAGCGACGCGCTAAAACCCTCAACTTTATATCTCCGACGATTCAACGACGCCCGACTCCCGGAACTTGCCGCAATTTATGTAAAAATGTGTCCATTGTCGTTGTGGTTGAGTTCTTTAGTTGTCGCGCAGAGTACGTTTTGGTTAGTTGAGTGGTTTACAATGAAGCGTCTTTGGTCGTTATTTCCGTAATCGTACAGAAGTTTTTTTTTAATGCATTAGTACATTGTTACCCGTGCGGTAAAGAATTCTTAATTCATTAAAGACCCTTTGAGCTGGGGTTTTCAATCCCGGTATCTCGTGAGTCAACTTTCACCACACTGAAACCGTCGGTAACCTAAGGGAAAGGCCTTCACCCAGCGGGACACTATTTCACGGCTTCTATTCGGGAACGTCTAAGTGATATTCTAGGGACTCGCGAGCGAGAACCGCATCCCGCTCTTAAGCGTAATGCGTAAGAGCGGGATGCGATTCTCGCTCGCGAGTTGCTACAATATCACTTCGACGTTACCAAACAGAGGCGCAGGATATTAAAAAAAGATTTGCTTGCTTTCTGGTTATACTAGTGAAAATATTTGTGTTATCGTTTGTTTTCAATGGGTTTAGGCATAATATTTTATGTCATAATTGTGTATCGCATAATCAGTATAAGCCTAATTGTATATGCGCAGAAACTAATCTCGCATAATTATATTTCGCATATTTTTGTCACGCATATCCAAGCTAACCCGAATGTTTTTTACGCATAAGTCCGAATAGTGCTTAGGCAGAAAATGACGTACGCATACATTTGTTTCGCAGAAAGTTACTTTCGCATAATTTGGTTTCGCCGAGATGGATTATAAAAAATACATGATTATAAAATTGTAGTTTTTTTTTATTTAAACTTAACCTAACCAAACCTAATTCAATCAATTTTTATAGAAACTAGTAGCTAGAGATTGGTTTCGTGTAAGGGACACAAGTTAACCCTAACCTAACCTACCAATAATACAATTGATACGGTTGTTTAGTTTTTACTGCGGGAGGTTTCGCCCCATCCCCCTTTTTTGTATGTTATGCAACTAGATTTGGACAGGTTTTCGGGCTATCAAAATTCTGCAAAATTATATATATGCTAAACAACATTATGCAAAATAAAATTCGGCCATATCAATATTATGTGATACCGAATTATGCCGAATAAAATTTCGGCAAGTTTAAGATTCGGCGAAAATAAAATATGCGAAACCTGTTATGCCTAATAAGTTTCGGACATTAAAAATTATGCCAAATAGATGGCACCCTTTTCAATGGCGTAGCGAGGTACGGGAAGCTGCGCCCCTCCTAGAAGATGCAGTTGGTCACTGATATTATATTTGTTTTTCAATTTTAACGTAGCCTGTCCTATTGCTCGTGCAACATGTATCTACCTTAACACATTCAGTGCCGACAATCGCGTAGCGCGTACCGCGTAGCAGCGTTTTCCGCTTTGTAGCTAAAATGCGCTACGGACGATGAACCCGACTAGCGGGCTCTTGGCACTCAAAGTGTTAACAGAATTCGGGCTACGCCTTTGTGTGTTTTTTAAACAGTAAAAACAGTTTCCGCGCCAAAAGTTTCCAAACAAGTCCATAAATAGCTGCTAAAGCAATCCGTAGAAACATCTGCGAGCTTCACGAGAGCTCTTTAAATTCTATCATCAAAAGTTGGATTAAATTTCCACAAATTACTGCTCTTCTTTCTTCGCTAGTAAAACCTCAACAATAGCAATCGTAAAAATTCGCAATTGAAGCGAAGCGTGCCCAAAATAATAATCGCGGACTTTAAAACTGAAAAGCTACATAAAACTGAAACGAGTGGGCAAATTGTACTTGAAACTTTTGCTTTGGGTGAAACTATTCCTCCCGTACATCAGTCTCCACTACGGAGGCATAATAAATAGTGGGTGTGGAGAACAAACAGCTTTGGGATCTGCTGTTGAATGTTGAATTTTACTAAGCCGTCACAATTGGCTACTTGACTATAGTAACAAATATTAATATATTTCTGTGGAACGGTAGCTAAACATAAATAAATGCATGTCAAAGAAACAAAAAGATCATTTTGACTGTTACTTTTTTTTCTATTAAGGGTCAAAATATGTCAAAATAAGTGAAAAATAAATTGCTTTTTAGTTCTGAATTACTCGTTTTTGACATCCTCATCAAAATTCTGTCATTTTTTTAATTCTACGATATTGGAAATCATTGCGAATTTCATATATTTTGTATGCCAAAACCAATGTAAAAAGAGCCCTGATGGCAATATAAAATGTATGACCGTCAGGGCTCTTTTTACATTGGTCTGGTATACACTCTAACTGAACTGTGACGTCATATTTCAGGGCCATTTTGTATGGAGCGTTTTTGTGAGTGGTATGAACTAGCACTTTTCAAAGCGTCGTATCTCAAAAAAAAAACAACACAATAATGTCTTGCGAACAAAGTTGGGTTTCTATGACTCAGTATTTTCCAAAATAAGATGAAATAAAAATCATGCAAGTAGCCAATTATTGTTTTACCTTCGCATGGTAAATAATAAGTCCTCGGCAATGCCTTCTTACTTAGGAACCAAAGTGTTAATTCAAAGCGGATACAAACAAACAAAACAAACAAAGTTCTGTATTTAATAATAATTTTGCTACCGATTTATCAACAGTCCGTTAGATAGTTGATAAATGAGTAGAAAGTAGAAGTAGAGTAAAAGATAAAGTAGATAAGATAGCCATTTGAAAAATAAAAGTAAATAAAATTGTTAATATATGCATTAAAGTAATTAACGAACTACTTTAAAGCCATTTCAATTACCTGCTTAATTCAGAACGCGAGAAAAAGTTGCCGTAAGTACATAGTAAGTGGCCATTCTACTATTGCTCAATTTCTTTTATTAGAATCATTATTACTATGCACTTTCCTGAAATAGCACGCCGGTTGCACTTAACTCCCACTCTTAAAAAAATATCGTATTTGCAGCAAGTTTATTCCACAGGAGAATTTTAAATGTTAAAAAAACGTTTAAGTATTCTAATTTACAGAGAAATGCATTTTGATGTCTAAGGTTCAGACTTTCGTGTAAGTATTTGACAGGAAATCCCGCTCTTTTACAATAACAGGGGTAACAACTGAACAAAAATGTTTAGCGTGTAAACAAAGATACTTTGAGATATCTCGAAGTCCAAAAGATTTCGTTAGAGTTTCTCGCGTTCGCCAGGGAGATAAATCTTTTAATGTAGATAGCAGTCCTGGCAAGAGCATTATGTGAAAATATCGTTGGTGATGGCGAAAATGAGCTCGCGTGTTTCAGCTGCGCAATTTACTGCTGAAGATATCACCCGATCGTCATTTGTCATCCGAGGGACATTTAACATCATTCTTTAGCCCCGATGAAACAAATATGAAGTAAGTACGAAGAGCGCGGACAATACTTTATTCCATTACCTTTTGACGTTTTGTAAATAAATGCGTTCTGTTCATGCGATGACGTCGTTTATTTTTTATAGGTACATTTTCTTGACGATTGTTCGACAGAATAATGTTTCACAGATTCAGTGCCAAGAACCTGACTATCGAGTTCACTATTACTTTGTCACCACGCTGGACAACCCGTCTAGTCGTGTTACTAATACAATATTTATAGATGACTAGCTGGGCCCGCGACTTCGTCCGCGTAGTTTGATTATCGTTACCCTGGGGAAATTTTCAATTTTCCAGAATAGAAAGTCTCAAGAGTATAAGCAATCTCCATTCCAAATTTCATCAAAATCCGTCCAGCCGTTTTAACGGGAAGAGGTAACAAACATACACACGCACATACCTACACACAAACTTTCGCTTTTATAATATTGGTAGGATTGGTAGGATTAAAGCCAATGCTAAATGACCCGACTTTCGGGTTGTACTTTGATGAGCGGCCAAGCGGGTGGTCGCTTAAAGTGATAATGAAAATAACAGTGGCGAAGCGTTAAATATTTCCTAAGGGAAGCCGGAAGAATTGGATAGCCGTAGCTTTCTAGCTTGGTAATTCCGTCAGGAATCGGCTTGTAGGTAGGCTGCGCCACTGGAAAATAAGTTCTTATTGTATTTCATTGCAACATCTATGGTGATTTTAAGCATTACCATTTTTCGGGTACGAAACCGCGATCATTACAACTGTGATTATTGATTATTCCTGAAGTTTGTTTGTTTTTAAAAACTTTTTCATCACACTTGCTCAGAAAGGCTGTTATTATACGCAGGCGTACATAGCAGCTGTAGCCTACTTACCTCCCAAGGGCAGTTATGGATTTTGTATGGGTAACTCCCGCTGACGGCGGGGCGAGCCGCAGCCGGCGGGGCGCGCGCGACCCGCAAGCCGGCGGAGCTGCCCCGCGCTGATCGCAACGTACGCTCAGTTTATGAACACCCACCTGATGGTAATTCACGATGTAAAATGGGAATTAAATTAATATATATACTTTTTAGGGTTCCGTACCTCAAAAGGGAAAAACGAAACCCTTATAGGATCACTCGTGCGTCTGTCTGTCTGTCTGTCTGTCTGTCTGTCTGTCTGTCTGTCTGTCTTTCTGTCTGTCCGTCTGTCACAGCCAATTTGCTCCGAAACTACTGAACCGATTGAGCTGAAATTTGGTATACATATGTAAGTCGGTGACCGCAACACGGACGCGTGACGTAAATATATGAATTTTAAACATGGGGGCCACTTTTGGGGGGTAAATCAGTTTTTTTTTTTAAAAGTTATGCAATCTATATTGTGTCACATATCAAATGAAAGGGCTTATTGTGAGAACTTTAAATATATTTTTTTCTGAATTTTAAGTAAAATAGTTTGGAAGTTATTTAGGAAAATAGGCCAAAATTGACCATTCCCCCCCTCTTATTTCCGAAACTAAAAGGCTAAAATTTTGAAAAAAATAGAGAAATAGTTCTTTACCTATAGATTACAGGAAAACCTATAAGAAATCTATGGTATTTAAAGTAACCTAGTAAATTGCAGATAATCATGTACGGAACGGAACCCTCTCCACGCGAGTTTAACTCGCACTTGTCCGGTTTTATTTCTAAATTTTATTTAATATCCTCGCCAATGTGATGAAAAACATTGTGTGTATCACGGGCAGTAAAGGGATAACAAACTCGAGTCATAAAAGCCCTCGCCTATCGGCGTCGGGCTTCTAACAGACTCTCGTTAGTTATCCCCTTCTTACGGCCCTAGATGCACAATGTACTATTATTAATTATATTCTTAATTTGGCTGGTAACGTAACACTCAATCCATTTATGAAAAAAGGAAGCATTTTTATTCCGATATAAATTTTACTATGACTACTCGGAAATATCGATATGTACCAACTCAACAAACGTTGTTTTTAGCTTAGCCGTAGAGGGCTAAGACTTATCTAGGTATAGACTTATATAAGTGAAACTAATTGTCGTGATCTTGGCGTGTAGCTTCGATTCATTCAATAAGTGTGTACCCGATTGTCGGGTCTTATAGATAAATTTGCAGCTACGGTGGCCTAAGGACTTCTTTTTGCACTGGCAGTGAATCTTTAAATTCAATAGTTCTAACAATATGCGTAATTATCCGTCAAAGCAAATTGAACATCGTGATAATAATTAATTTAAAAAAAATGTTTTATTTTCATGCGAGTCCAGAATATAATTAATTTTCCATTGCAATGAAACAATTCAGAAAACAGTCAGTGCAGCCTGATAATAACTATCATAAATAAAATATATCGTGGCAATACAGTTAGACCAATAAATGTGCAAACTATGCAACTACGTGATCATTGACTGACAATGCAAACTGCAGGTAAACATGTAGTACAAGCCGTTAAAATATTATTTACGTGTTATTCGTGAGGCTTTAACGCCATTATCGCGGCGTTGCCAATTGAACTGTTTTTATTAGTAATATTGACAATACATTAAACCTACAAAATAACGCAATGATCATAAGCTATGAATATGTTATGTTTGGTAAACAGGGCGATAGGTATGATTTTCTAACATTCCGAGCGAAGGCTCATCAATGAGTCTCATATAGTCCGTCGTCCCAGAGGTAAAAACTGTAGTATCTGAAATCAAATAGAGACGTATACACGGGCCATACACTAGACGCGCAGATTTCTAATATATATTTCTTACCCTGTCAGGAAACTTTTAGAAGATAGTTTAGATAAAACAAAACACCTTTTTGAAATTCGTAAAATTGCGCTTTATCACAAGAAACTGAACCATTATGTGGCTAACACATAGATATATATAAGTCTATGCATGCGCTAATGTATTCAGACTGTGTTTACAATTTTATAAAAGAAATTTCAAAAACGGTTAACCCGTCTTAAATACACGTGTATCAAAGTTGAAAGTAAGCAATTTATAGAAGGTAAATTTGCCATAGAATGGCCAATATGCCACAGTTCTAGTAACGCTCGCATAAATAAACTCCGCTCATGAAACCAGTTTAATGATGTTATTTCCTAATTGCTACAAATATTATTTCTATCAGTTTGTATTAACTCCACCCTGTTACTCAATTTACATAATAAATTTGCTCAATTTAACTCAAGTTTACGGTTCACTCTCGAGGGTCCTTACCGTTTTACGAAAATATTTCCCGGATCTAGAGAAACTTTTATGAAACAAAAAGTGTATGTTTATGCAAGAGCGTTTCCCTGGCGTGGTTATGGCTTGGCGATAGTTCGTGTATGACCATAATGTTCGCCGTAGAGCTGTTATTTCCATTAAAACGCTTATCTTCAAGATTCATGGCAAGCCCCGGCAAAAATGATGGTCGTTAAAGAAATTGAATACTTACCCTTTATTCATGCTTAAACTTATACATGCAATATGGCTATCTTTCCTTTGTACGTTGCATTTCATTCCACATTTATTAAAGTTTAATAATGTTAAACCTGTATGAGTATTTTACAAAATGTTAATGTACACATCTAAACATATAAAACAGTATCGTGACTCACTTAAAGACAACGCACAGCCTAAACGGGTGGTCCTAGAGGTTGGAAATTTGAACGTAAAGAAAGAAAGAAAGAAAGAAATAGTACATTGTGCATCTAGGGCCGTAAGAAGGGGATAACTAACGAGAGTCTGTTATCCCCTTACTGCCCTTGATATACACAATGTTTTTCATCACATTTACGCGTACATTTCAAGAAATAGTTAATCTTAAGTGAAAAAGACGTTAGGTGCCTGTTTCCTGATAGGAACCTAAATAGGTGTTGGGTTAAGCGATACAATATAAGGTTTTCTTGGAACGTGCACCAGGAATTTATTCATGCTGTGAGACGTTTACCGATTCGGTATACCCATTGAAATACCTATTTATTTCCAGTCAAATTGTTACATTTAATACATTAAACTCAATATAGTACTTTCCCATTTGATTTTCACCAGTGGTTCAGTTGGTTAAAGCGAGAAGTATTCAAAATGAAATAGGTGACGCATAATATTGTGCATTTCTCGGATCTGGGTCGCGGTTTTAACTTCACGACGTGTATAAACTATTGTTTGTTAACGCTCGGCTTCGTTTTTGAAACTCAAACAGCCCAGGTTCCGTGTCAATATTTATTTTATTAGTTAATCCGGACCGGTTGTTTATGTTATATCACGCCGCCTATCGCCCCGGCGTCTTCAATATTGTTAAACCGTTTATCATTCGTGTATAACGGTCACCAAATATAGCCGACTCGACTACCGATCGATCGTGTGAAACTCACTTACATGCTTCAGCGATCGCCGTAACTAATAAATAGAAAAATAGTAGAAGTAGTATTAGAAATAGTAGAAGTGTTCTTATTATTATTACAGGTGCCAACAAATAAGTAGCTTGTATTCCTTTTGGAATTAACATTAGAATTCCAAGCGACAATGTTAAAGAACCCGTTGGTGTTAGGTATTCACAAAATATGAAAAACACACAATTCTTTTCAGCATAATCGTAATAAGATATTAAATAAGCTCCGCTCCTAGGTAGTGCTACTCTTGGCATAACGTCCATAGATGCGCAAGCCCACTTAGCATAGATTTACAATTTGCGATATAAAACTAGCAGTGTGGCCTTTGATCCTGCTTTTACAAGCTATTCCAAGGACTTCATTATTTTCTCTCGTCATAAAACTAAGCGAGCACGGCGTTAAGTTAACTTCTTATATTATAATTCTAGCACATAAAAGGATTCCAGTGTAAACAGTGTCGAATCAACACGATGAATTTATCTTCAGGGAAATCTTCTAGCGGGAGTAAACAAGTCTCGAAAAGACTGGTGAGGGACGTGTGATTCACTGGGTTAGAAAATGTTAGTTGATTTTTAAATTTCACACATCAGTGCCTGCCTTAACGGGAGGGCGGGGCGTTGACGCCTGCTCGTCTGTGTACAAAATAAATCACTCGCGCTGCTCTTTCATCACACTCCATGAAATGCTCTGCATTATTGAGCCGTAACATACTTACTCATGCATTGTAAAATGACAACTTTTACTAAACAAGTTTTTAACCTTCACGTCACGCTCAAATGCGGAAAAGCGTGTCACGGACGCCAACGACGATATTAGCCGACGCATATCTATGGAAAACGGCATATCGTGGCGTCAGTGGCGGTCATAGCCAACTGTGGCATTCAGGTTAACAGGCATGACATTGAAGAAACATGATCGACATTTAAAGGCACTTGCTGAAATTTCTACATATTACTTTGATATGTCACTTTGTCTGCTGGAAGACATTAAGTAGGTTCAGTATAAGGAAGCGTGTGACGTCAACAGCGAGAACCTAAACCCAGTAGCAGCGGGTGTATAACGTTTCTCTATTAACTATCGAGATTGCAAGTGCCAGCACTCTCATTTCTCGATATTGTCGAGATAGAGTGGAACAAAAAGCGATACGCGGTGAAGTTGTTGATGGTACGAGGTTAGCATTGCGAGTTATTCAGAAGACAATTTCTGTGGGTGACAATAGACATGGGTAAGTGTTTGTTATGGAGTGTGAAATCAAAGTAAGCTTTTTCGCCCATTGCATTGTCATAACTACTTTAATATTGCAATTTTCACCCTATTCCAATCACGGAAACAGGTTCAAAATTTACTTCCAAGAGATTTCCTTGTAAGAGTGTTCTCGTAGATATGGCTAACAGGCGACCACTTGAAATTGTCTGTTGCTAAAGCAGTGAAAATACAGAACAGAATCACAGAATGGCGATCATTGAGGGAGGCCTTTGTCCAGCTGGACGTTTTTTTGCTGAAATGATCACGATAATTATGAAAGCAGTGATAATCACACCGACTTAAAATGATCGACAAATTAGGTGTGACGCCAAAGTTCCAGATGGAATTAAAGGTTTTTGAAGAAAGAAATGGTTTTTTTTATATGAAAGAAGGACTATTGACTTGAGAATAATGATCCTCAGAAACAAGCTCTCTGTTTTTAAAGCCACACTTACAATGCTTTTTTCATTCTGAGTATAATGAATTCTAACTTAAAATAAAGTAATAGGTAATAGCAGGCGAATGTCCCGAAGTAAGAAAGAAAATCAAAACAATACAACTTTTTCCATATCAGGAACAATGCTTGTATATAATTTCGAAGTAATACAAGTAAGCACAAATATTAAGTTTATATTATGCTGAGGGCAAAGTTTTGTTGTGTTCTTCGTTAAAACTGCGTACAACTTATTTCACGTTTAAATAAGTTATCCTTACAAATTAGTTCTTATCTGTCGACTCAACTTAAACTGGATTAGAGAAAGATTAAAGTCCCACTAGCTTGCTACATAAACAATATCTATTGTGTGTTGTAGCTTCTACTTTTACAAGTGCATTAACTTAATTACTTACTATGCGGAGCAGTTGATTCATGTTTCTTTCCCGACACTTTATTCGCAAGTTTGATGAAATAAATCTGGGACGCCAGCCCTAGCCATCAAAGTCGTGTTTAATATGAGTAGAGCAATCATACCCCTCAGTAATTAAATAAATGTCATTGGCTCTTTTATTCAATGAAAAACCCTTTTTCTCATGTGAACAAGTAAAGTCAACCATACTAAAATCAATTTGACGAACACGGTACGTAACGAAACTAATAAAAAAACGTGAAGTCACCGCGTGACACGATATGAGTGGTCGCCCATGTGAGTGGAACCCCAATAAAATTAAAGTACAATCATCCTGCCCATTCTAGTACTTGACCGCTGCCAAATATCCTAAAGATTGAAGCAGGAAACCCTAAATTGAAGTGAAGTTTTCTCATTAATTTGATGACGTCGATCCCGAGGCCCGACCCGTGTCACAAGTTACTTCATTAGTTACGCAACTTGCTGAAAGTAATCCTTGGGAATTACGTTTTGTAAGACACGAATCACCAAAATTATTCTGACGTCTGTGCTTCTTTTGTTTAACTCTGCTTAGCTAAGAAATTGGGGATCATTAGCAACCGGTCCTGCCCGTTCGCGGTAATGATATTAACTTGCCTTTGCCACGAGCCCTTTCTCCAACCAAACAAGATTTCCAATAAAATAATACTGACAGAATTGTAGCGAGCAGTTGGGCGGATTTCTGTAGCAACAACTATGCTATGATATGCAAAATAGACAATCGTAAAATTAGAATTTAAAATCAAAGCTCCGTTTCAGAGGTGTTTTTGTCTCACCGAACAGCGCGCATAACTTCATGCAGAATATTTATGTTGGGTGACGCCACCAACAGGCTCACGTTTATATTTACCGCCAAGATGTTGTTTACTGCACTCGATTTGCATTTTACTCGAGTTAATTATTTTTTGTCCATTTGATAGGAGAAACTTTTGTTTCCACGGAGAGTAAATCGCCGCATTAGAATAAGTTAGCCACACTAGAGGTATAATTCTCTCGCAGACGGGCTTATCTTGAGGACCGCTAAAACAATTTGAATCCAGACACTGCTTTTATTAAAGAGCGTTTTTCACTGCGCTTAATGCAGACAGCTTTTTATGGCTACTAATAACTTAGAACTGTTGAATAGTAGGAATATGAACTTATTATAGCCTTCCTGTACTACATATAAATTTAATTCCATTTATTTAATTCTTCAAGTTAGTTATGGCGTCGAAACGCATTTGAAGTCTTATCCCGTTGTAGAATGGGATCATTAGGTGGCGTGGGAAGCTCGAGTTTAATTGATCTGGGCAGGATGATGGATGCGAGTGGATGCTGCGGCGGCGGCGGGTTGTGTCGGATTAAGACGAATCTAAGTGCTGCTTCCAAGAGATGCTTCCCTTCCAGCCTGCTCGATGGTTACCCGTATCAATCTCTAATGGCGTTCCGCCTTTAATAGTATTTTGGGGCACGTTCATTAATACCCGTAAACAGATTTTGGCACGTTTAAATACTTTATTATAGCTCTTACAATAATTTTAACTTCGAAAATCATCATTTTCGTCGCCTTAAAACTTTTTAATAAATATTAATGTTGGCGTCACTGATTCGTTTTGAAAACTTTGTAGTTATCCCAACCAATTACATTTTTACATTGTAAATTTTCAAATTTACTAAATTGTAATTTATTGCGCTAGGCACCTTACTTAATTGCCATTTTAATTTAAAGTAAATCCTCTAAAAGAGCTCGTTAAGAGGATCATATAGTGAAGTGTGGTTTGCGATTTAAGAGCTTAAGCCACGAGCGGCGCTGATGACAAGCGATTTAATTAAATTAAATATAAACACTGTAGAGGCGCACTGACGTTCAAAAGTTATCGGGAGCGACCACCTTGTTGCGGGAGATAAAGTTAGGTGACAATATTGGGCGTGCCATGATTACTTTAAATTGATACGAAAAAAGAATATGAATGAAAGGTATTCCACATAATCATGTTTATAAAACATTCGTGTTTTTTTTTTAAATTATTATTGATTCGGCAGTGTGTTTATTTATTCCTCTTTTACATTGCAACAGAGCAACAGATTGACTTGATAGCGATAGTTGGAGAGCCGGAGAAGGAAAAAGGCTTTTAATCCCGAAAAGTGTACAGTTCCCGAGGGAATACCGATGAACAAATTCCACATGGATGAAGTCGCGGGCAAAGGCAAATAGGAAATAGAACATCAAACAATTATTTGTACAAAATTATGTGCATATATTATTATTCAAAGTCCGACCGTCCAACCGCTTTTATTTTATTTTTATCAAATATTTTTCTGACAATAATTTTTATAAGAGTCAGTGTCGCTGCTAAAGCCGAGAAATAAATTACTTATTTTGGCGGGAATGGCATCGTTTTAGCTACCGCTATAAAGACATTAGGATTGAGTTCTCCCGTGGTTCGCCGACGGTAGATATAATAATGCACATAAAATTCCCCACTGAGAGCAGTGAGCGAGCGAAGTTGCCGACATTACGTCTTTGAGTTATTCTACGTCACGTACACGGTATACAGAACTAGTGATGCCTCACGGCTAGATATGTGGATTACAGTTACGGACATCCACATCCAGTTCAGTTACAAATTAATTATACCATTTGATTACAGTGGAGGAACTACGTCACTATTTTTATTGATGGTTTGTCATAATCAACGAAATGCCTCTCCGTCAAGACAAATAAAATAAAACGGGTTTCATCAAAATACATTTGCAATTTTTTTTTTTTTAATGAAATAAGGCCTAAGATACTGGCCGTCCGAAATGTATAAATAAACTTCTGTCGTCGATCAATAAAAATTATAGTTCACAAAAATTCAAAAAACGCTTTTGTGTAACGCAACACTTCCGTACGTACGACAATTGTCTTCCGAATTGCAACACTTGCAAAGTTTAAAAAAATCGTTGCGGCAACTAGAAGTAGGTTAACATTGACTTTTAAAATTTTATTACATTGTTTCTGAGTTAGTTAGTTACAAGTGAAGCTAATAAAAGCGTGTTAAAAATAACTTAAAAATGGAAGGAAGAACAGGAAAATTTATTTGATTTGGCGTCGAGATAACTTGTCTAATGTCGACCAGAATATAAGCGCCATCGATATTTTTTTTTTTTTCTTTTCATCCCAATTGTGGCATCCGATGTGTCCATGAGTCCATCCCTATAGCACGTGGCGTCGTGCCCCCCCGGTCGCGCCGCTGTTGTCGACACACATCCCATGGATATTACCCGTGACCCTGCCTCGAAATATGGTAATCGTGATCGGGCCACGATACACCCCCGCCCCAACACGATGTCTCTAAATTTTAGCTTTATACGTCATCATTTGCTATTTATATTGATTTTCAAAGAAGTGTTTGAATTCCTGAGAAAGCTATACTTTAGGTTAAGGATTAATAAGTTTTGTTATTGATACCTACATAAGATTGTCAGAAATTAATAAAAATAACATTAAAAATTACCTGGTTAACGAAAATATTTTATTTTAAATTAAAAAAACAAATAGAAGCATAATAAATATTGCAATATTTCGATGTAAGCAGAATCATAAGCTAACACACAACACAGAATCAGAATCAGAAAACCTTTATAAAATCATCACTACAAAACATAAAATGATCAGTGCAAATAAATTTTATTTTTATTTAAATTGGCTTGTCTCGGACCGTCAATATAACCGGCTGTTAACCGCGAGGGCCGGCCGGATAATCCACGACGGACATAATCCGGAAGTGGCTCTCTGACATATCCCCGGGCGGAAAGTAGCGTTAAATTGCACTATTGCACTGCACACTTTAAATCGTGTCTGCTTGACGGATCTGCTCTGCAGCTTTGCATGAACCGCGCAAAATTAGTCCTTGTGCGGTTAGCGCAACGATAACATTACTCGAGCCATCCGTATTGTTGAGATGTTCTAGTGTAGTTCGTGTTAGTGTGCAAGGCAAATTAATAAAGTTGTGCACACGTCTGCTCACTCAACTGATCGTTACTTGACGAGACTATTCCAATTACAGAGTAACTGCGAGTACTTTAGCGGCGGAACATTGTGGCGTTACCTCGGGAATACACTGAAGTTTACATTACTGTAAAGCAGTGTTTATTCAACCTGTGGGTCGCGACCCTCAGGGGGGTCACAAGCCCTTGCTCAGCGGGTCACTGTCGCAAATCCTGGTTCAGAGGTTTACGATTGCAAGCCAGGTTCTTAAATATTGCGTCATTGAAACCACTGTCATAGTATCACATTACGGTCATGAGACGAACGCCAGTTTTTTTTAACCTGTGTGGCGTACTCAAAAGTTTTAAAAAACACTGCTGCAAAGGAACGATAAAAAAATACGAATAATAATTTTTAAGTACCTATCTTATAGTTTGATGATAAAAATGGCATGAAACGATTTCATCATGAGTAGCCGTCTCAAGATTTGTTATTATCTACAGGATTTAGACAGGTTACAACATTAAGATGGCGCCTGAGTGCGCGCAAGCGTTCAAAATAATAATCTATTAGTACCAATATTATAAGGATAAGTTCTGAATGAGTCACTCATATTAATTGCAACTTATTATTCGGCGCATACTTAAAGTTATTTTATCTTTCATCAACGCAGAACCAAAACTATTTTAGTTACGAACACGAAATTAAAACAGAAGATATATGTTGTGAAGTAGCCGTCGATACGATAACAACGGGTTTTTCTAAATTCTACCCAAATTATAATAGGTGCAAAAAAGAGGATGACACTTTTTTATAAAACTCAGTTATTTTTACGCTTTGAATTTAGGCTTTTGAATATAACCCAAAAAGCATAATAACATATTTATCCCAAAGAACGCCTTTTTCATTTTGGTCATCGGCAAGTTAGCGAGCGCAACCCGCTAAGATCTGAACCGCGAATCGATAGTTCCGTTATGAAGCAGTTGTTAATTCATGGAAATATTAATGTAGTTCACGTAATAGAATCGGCAGTCGCGTCACGTCCCGGGCATTTCGCCTTTGGAATCACTTCCCGGCGGCCTGACAGTGACGTATTGTTGCTCTTCTTTAACATTAATGTAATGGATTGTTTCATGTTCCGGAACTCGTCCCATTTTTCACGATGTGCGTAATTCGAGGATTATAATGTTCATTGTCTTCTGCCGTTCACAACTTTATAGCTGGTGGAAATTCCGCTGTTCTGACGAAGCTTACTTCAACCACCACTGTTCAGGCGGCAGATTGAGTGTTTCGTCGGCACCCTTGAGGCGCTACGTGGTAGACCGTCTACGCCGTAGAGTTAGACGAGTTGTATATCGAATAGGTCTCTATGCGCCATAAAAACTTATTTTTCTTTGGTCTGTTGATAAGGACAACATAAAGTGCTACATAGTCTTTTTCATTATCGCATTAACTAAAGAGGCCTACGTTTAATCAGCGCCTCTATTCGGGAACGCTAAGTGATGTTGTAGCGACTCGTGAGCGAGTTTTCTCATCCCACTCTTCCGCACGACGCGTAATGCGTAAGAGCGAGGTGCGACTCTCGCCCGCGGGTCACTACAGTATCACTTAGACGTTCGAAGAGACGCCCAGGAAATATTAGAATCGTTATACCATTGAAGAAGATTGTATTTAATAAAAATAAAAAATAAAAATTTATGCTACATGTCAAAAGTTTTAAACCTTGTCAAAAGAGGCTCCCTTGGGCTTAAGCAAATTTGATGATTGCATATCCTGCTATTTTATTTCATTTAAAAAACTTCTAACTCCTACTTAAAGTTCATGTGAAATCCTCAGAGGCCGGCTGAACTATTGCAGATACGGATATCTCGGCTAAAAGAAAAGTTTTTGGCATGACAGGCACTCTCTGACAGACTGTTATCAGAGATCTGGCGAAGCCGCAGTGTTTGATTGGCCGGCTCACTACTGCCGGCCAATCAAGCAGAGATACGTAATTTTTGCGTAAACATGATTAGTTTAGAATGACGGGCACAATTTAAAAGCTTGTCCAACCCAATCTTATTGTAAGGTGGTCTTTGTTTTTAATATTACATTTTAATACGTTTTGATGTTAGCAACAGGTTCATGCGGTTTATTTTAAGTTTAAACATCAGTACGCGAGCTTAACGTTTCCGTACATAGATGTCGTTGGAGTATCGTAAATGAACTCGATGAATAATTCAAATACAGGAAAGTTTAGCATGCGCAACCGTTAACCCATTATTTTTATCTCAGTTATTTTGTTGAAAGGGACAAATTATACAGCATTTTCTAATAATTGTAATTTTTCATGTGTGTAATTATGATTCATTTTACTTAAAGATAGATTATGATCAATATGATCATAAGAAAAAAGTGATTAGGCATGTCGACGGGTGATGTGCATAGAGTCAAAATAGCGGAGTGGTAAGGTAAAAAATGGCTTCACGGAAATGTTGGTCATGGTGCAAATTATTATTTTTATTTTCTTAAACTAGTTTACGTACGGCAAACCAAGAACAAGTTATAATTTGCAGTGTTTATCTTAACTTGTTCTATGAAACTCGGCACTAAGTTTCATTGCTTTATTCTTTAATTAAAGTTCTTTTATTTTCTCAGTCGAAGTAAAAGGAAACGGTGTATTTTTCGGCATTCCTTCGTTAATGTCAAAGTTAGAGAGTTAGTTAGGGTAATGTCACTGTTTCTCGGAGCTGGCAGTCAGATGCCACTCGTTTTGAAACACCGCGCCAAGAAATCTTTAAGCGAGGGCCTTATACAAGGTAAATTTGCGACATGCCAAGTAGAAACAGGGCTAGTATGCCACTGGTATAGTGTAAAAAACGGCAACATGGCGGCTGCTGCCGGTTATTACCTCAGCGCAAATATTTTGAGGTACTGCAGGCCGTGTGGGCAGTGAAGCGCAAAGCCGCTCATCCCGCATACCCTGCAAAAGCACTTTTTCTATGATTTTCTAAGGAAAATGATATCTGTTACTATATATTTAGTATCCGAGGGATAGAAAATCTACTTACTTAACGTCGTTTTTGTCACTTCCTCTCGTCCGCTATTTTTGAGCACTGGTAGCAAAAATATCGGTCCCTTGTCGGTCCTTCTATAGAACTGTCGATGACACCCTTAGGTGTTTGAATAAGCGAAATTTTAACAAAATACGCTATTATAGGAACAAAAACCGAAGTATTAAATATCAGAACTCGCAGTAAACCGAATATAAAAGATTTCGAAAACAAATTTAACAGACAGTTAAATCCAAACAACAATGTATCAGCACAGTTGACAGCCGCTTATTATTTATGCATCATAAATAAATATATACCTGTATAAAATTGTAGGTGAAGAAACATTAACTTAATTTTTCGTAATGAGACTTAGAAGACTATTAACAATGAGCTCAAATGATTCTGCTGTTAATTTTCATGTCATTGCTTCGCTACTCCTCTCATTTTTAATTGTCTTCAAATGTGTTTGCTTGTTTACCTTCCTATTAAAGTGAATGCGTACTACACTTTGTTTCTGTGGGCTCTGGGCACAAGCCTCCTTTCATTGTGAGACTGGCAGCAGTCCCCACGCAGGTCCAGTGCGGATTGGAGACACACCTTTGAATTACTGTAGGGTGAAGGCGGCAACAGTGGCTATAGCGACAACAGTGGTGCACTGGCCGTTGTGTCAGAAATATTATAGATAGCTTTCTTTCTTTCTGACTCTTTGGAAGGTCTCCCGATAGAAACAGATTACAACCAGTTCGCTTGCGTCAGCTATGTAACGAACGCGCGTAATTAATGTTTTTTTGTTTTGACGAAAGAAAATGCGAATTTTAAGGTAAGGTCTACTTTCTATTTTTTCATGAACATTTTATTTTACCAATGGATTAATAATTTTGCTGAGAAATAAACTTAATTGAGGTCATTTTGACGTATACTGCACTTCGATTTAAGCAAAAGTATCACGCGCGGTATAAGTTAAATCCAAAATGGCGGTTTAGTACACAGTGGCTCAAATCACATGAGTACACAGTGGTTCATGAGCCAAGTATATTAATTTAGAAAATTTAACAAATTGTAATATTTTTTGTTAATTTTCTCTTTTAGGATGGCTCTCGTTCAGCAAGGTCCCGTTAAATACGGAAACAGACACATAAGGACAAAAAAACGCTTAAAATAAAATAAAAATCTTATGAGCGTGTGAAAAGCGTCTAAAGTTTAAGACTGCGAAATAAGTAGTCAAATTTAAGTTACCTGATTATTAAGTAATTTGTTCAACGCGAAAAGCCGAAAATTGCATTATTATTTGAGTTAAATTAAAGATAATTCACTGTGAACTGAGGGCAGATCCACTGTATCCCACCCCCAGTACACAGTGACTCAAATAAGCTTTTTAAAAAAATACTGTTTATATTCCAAAATATTACCTTGTTGAACTAAATCGATTAAAATAATCAATATACATTAGTTACACTATAATACTAACCCTTCTACATCTTTCCAACACTCGCCCAAATCAAGTGAGCATCACTCGAAAAAAAGTGACCCACTGTTGCCGCCTTGACCCTATGCAGGTTACTACGCGATGGTTTTTCTTCACCGAAATGCTCGTGGGTAATATCAAATTTAATTCCTCATATTGGACAATCTCAGAGGTCCGAGCCGGATTTTGAACTCGCGACCGTGAGACCGCGTGTTACACTAATAGTAGGCACTGCAACTTTTAGCATTTTTATCAAAATGTATCGGTGTGTATTTATCTTATCAGCGGCCCTAACATGCAAGACACAAGGATAAGTTAAACCGTCTTATCTCTAAGTGCGTCTCTCTCACACTAGTGCCGATGAAAGAGATAGTCATAGAGATAGGCGGGTTTAACTAGGCCGCAGATTTTTATTTTAATATCAAATAACAATTACAAGAAAAACTTTTAAATCTAGTTAATAATTTACAAGTCACAACACCCACTCTAAAAATAACATGACTAACTTCAGTCAGTACATGGCAAAGTAAAAATAAGTCACAATATCCACTCAAAAAATCACACATCTTTTACAGGCCCTTAATCGACGCTTATCAAAGTTCTTGCTTACACAGACACCCCGCGTTAGGCAGACAACAATACGTCCGCGCTCGTGCCAGCCCTACATTGAAAACAACATCAATTTGCGATGAACTTCCGCTCCCGCAGCGAAGGGACCGAAATTACGCTTCTTAAACGTGTGCACAAATTGTGCGGGAGTCGAGTGAGAGGCAAATCCGTTTTAAACCGCAGTAGACGCCGCCCAGGCGCCGGCGGAGCTCTCGATCCGTCACGCGTCGCATACACTTAATCCCTCATCAAATCCAGATTAATTAAACTAGAGCCAACCATGATCGGGCCAAGCCCCCACATATAATATGCATCCATATGTGCGTAACTGAATCTTAAGCACATAACGATATTACGTAGGTCAAGACGGTAACGAAGAGATTTGGAACTGAATTGGTTTCACGTTGACATACTTTACGGATATAGGTTAATGTATCTCAAACATGGAAAACATTTTAACGCGTTTTGTATAATGTTACAAGATGAGTTTATTTTATTTAGCTCTATGAAAAGAACTAAGTACGTCAATCTAATTTACTACTTCGGCAACAAAGAAACATGTACAAGCGTACTTGTTCCTTGAAAATGTATTTTAACTTGGCTGACATTAAAGCCCGGTCACATTGCGGGCGCGGCGTGACGCGGCACGATCTATCCTGCTCACACCAATGCAATACATGATGGCATTGCATTTGCGCAGGAGCGTGGGTCACGCGCGCGACTTTGGTGCGTGCGAGGCTATTATCTTGTATTGGTATGAGCGGGATAAATCGCGCGCGCTGCTGTCGCGCCCACAATCTGACCGCCCCTTTAGTGTGGCCGGGTATAGGTCAAACAGTGACATTAAATATTAATTTAACTAGAGTATGTAATACAGTTAGAGCCTTGAATTAGTAGCCCTGAGGGTTATACAAGTTACTTGGAGTGCCGTTTGTAATAGCCAACAGTACTTATATTAGATTAAGAGTAAGCCAAGTGACCCTTATAAATAAATATACCGGGTGACATTGGAGATGTAATAATTTTCTTGTGTAGGTGTGTAGGTGTTTAATAATAAAAAATGTAATCAGAAAAAACATTTCACTCTATCTATTCAGAAAAGATTATTTAGATCCCTTAAATGACGGATAATTAATCGAACGTGGCCACAAGTAGTCTTGTGGCTCTGCCCACCCCATTAGGGATTTTGGGCTTGATGCTATGTATGTGTGTATGTAAATGAGGGATCAAAGTTATTAATTTCTGTTTAACCGTGTCAATATCTCACCTTTGCCTCTCAATAGCTTTTAGAGCACGATAACAGTCTTGAGCACAGAACACAAGATACGCAATTTACTCGAGGCCAGAATTAGAGGGGTGACTTTGACGGATAGTGTATTGCATACACGACGGGTTTTTTTTTAATGTGCTCTATCGATAATTACTGTGATAATAATAATGAGTAATGGGTCGTATTTTTTTCTACCCATTTTCTTAGTGTTAGTTACTCTGTAATGCTATAAAAGTGTGATAGCTTCGCAATTCGCGTTAATTATTTAATGAAATGGGTCACTCAACAAAACGAGTTACCGCGTCGCATTGTGGAGAGCTCCTTTGATTGTACTCGTAAAATTATGCTTCTCGGCTGTCGGTATACTCATTTTAACTGTGAGGTTCAAAAATGATGATAAAGTGGAACTTCATGACTGACGTCTCAAAATCAATTAATCTTCAAGAAATATTGAGTCAATCAGTCTGAAGATTTTAAGTATTATAGCATCAGCACGAATTGCTTTTCATTTCGAAGACAAAGAATTTAAAATAAAAAAGAACCTCAAACATTAACAAGCATTCGAGGCGAAGTGTGCGGTTGTACAATCAAAACTTTTGATGAATTTCTCCAAAACTGTCTTTGTTTCCCCTTTCTGTCCAACTTAAATCATAAAATCTACGGCAGACTTCTTTAACTGAGACCCATAAAAGGTTTGTCGCAGAAAGAGGTGAAATAAAAACATTTTTTTAACTGCCCATCGTAAAGGGGACAATGAAAAACTGGGAAACGTAACGACAAAGGCCAAGTGAAAAAATGCCAAGGAATAAAAACAGTCTTACATTGTAATCGATGGATAATGACGGTAAAGCATCACGCTAAGCGTCTTATTTACTTATAAGGCATTAGGGGCCAATTCGAACGTGTTTTCGCTAAATTTAGAAGTCGCTAAATTTGAAATAAGAACCGTCAGACTCGATTTTGAACCTTGCAGCTATACAAAATCGAGTTCGACGTTTCTTATTTTAAATTTAGGCAATTTTAAATTTAGCGAACACTGTGTCCAATTCGAAACGATGTCCGCTAAATTTAAGATTGCCTAAATTTAAAATAAGAAACGTCAAGCTCGATTTTGTATAGGTCCAAGGTTCAAAATCGAGTCGAACGTTTCTTATTTCAAATTTAGCGACTTCTAAATTTAGCGAACACACTTTCGAATTGGCCCCACTGTTTCGAATTGGACCCATTGTCATTGGAATAAAATGTTCAGGATAAAAACTCGACGTCGAAAGTCCTTGACCAGTGTGTGTTGCCAGTGATGACTTACGGCACTGAGACGTGGTCGCTCACTATGGGCCTCATAAGAAGGGTCAAGGTCACCCAAAGGGCGATGGAGAGGGCTATGCTCGGAGTATCGCTGCGAGATCGAATTAGAAATGAGGAGATCCGCAAAAGATCAAGAGTAACCGACATAGCCCAAAGAATTGCTAAGCTTAAGTGGCAGTGGGCGGGGCACATTGCTCGTAGAACAGATGGCCGATGGGGTCGCAGAGTTCTTGAGTGGCGACCACGTACCGGAAGGCGCAGCGTCGGCAGACCACCCACACGGTGGACTGACGACCTGGTGAAAATTGCGGGTCTCCGCTGGATGCGAGCAGCACAGAATCGGTCGTTGTGGAGATCATTGGGGGAGGCCTATGTCCAGCAGTGGACCTCTTTCCGCTGAAATGATGATGATGATGATGATAAAAACTCTACTCACACATCGAAAGTCAAACAAAATTGACTCGCGGCATCGCGGCTGAATACGATGACGATAGTTAATTATTAACCTAAAACTTCCTAATTTTAAGAATCTTATCGTACATAAAATCATTTTCTTAAATACGAGTATAAAATATAGTATGTATTCATGAATCTGCTATACAGTTACGCCGTTATGTTATAGGTAATGCATTTGGCGGAATAGATTGCACGCGCTGCTGCCGCGCCCGTATTGTGACCGGGCCTTAAGCTTGTATCATGTCTTGTTGCCATGCAGATTATAATTTTCTTACCATCTAGTTGATATAATGCTATTGTGCTGTGCATGCAAACTTATTCAAGATAATTTTAATTTGCGTTGCGATGTAACTTTATCTTATAAGTTAAATTAACTGAACCATGAGGAATTACTTAAGTTATCTCTGAAATGGTAATAAATCACTCGGGTTGACTAGGCATAATGGAATTTTGGAATAAACACTAAACCAATCGTAAGACCCGACACCTTAGTGAAATTTTTACCTAGAATTACTAAAATTATAAAAATAATAAATCAGGGGACAATCTTTACACAAATCGATCTAGTCCCAAAGTAAGCTCTAAAGGCTTGTGTTATGAGTACTAGACGACGATATAAATACTTATATAGAGAAATAAATACTTAAATACCTAGGAAACATCTAAGACTCAGGAACAAACATTCGTGCTCATCACACAAATATTTGCCCTTACCGGGGCTCGAACCCTGGACACTTGAAAATCTCAGAGATGCGAGCAGAGATTAGAATCAGCGAGAGGTCGCGCGTCAGACCACTAGGGCTAATATACCACTGTAGTCCTTTCCTTTGCTCTCAGTTTTTAGGACTTAACCTAATTTATTTATATCAAAACACTAATATTATGTACACTTATCATTCTAATCAGCGTATCCGTCCAAATCTCGAATACCGCTGTTTTCGCCAGAGGCTCCCATTAATTGGTGGGTCGGGTCGGCTTGATTTATGACGTGGTATTGAGCAATGCACCGCCGACGCAACCTTCCAATGAATCACACAGACTTCCCTCAATGTCCTATTCAATATCAACCCGCAGCGAATCACCTCCCTGTCTCTCCACTCGCTAGGCCGCTTTACGAAAAAGAGACGCACGCTGACTAAAGCCTAGCATGCCTTATGTTGATTGTGAATCAGTACGCCGGAGAGGCACGTTCTTTCAAACCTCTATTTTCATACGTCGCGCGAGTTCAGCCGAGGATCATTGTGGAAAATTTATTGAGACTGTTTACAAAGGAGGGTGGAGTGCACGATGTTTTTACTGTTATTAAGAAACCGTTTCGACGAATCACGTATGATTTGCTTGCTTGATTTACGATTAAAACTTTGGAAAGCATGGCCTTTTAGTGTTGTTTCTGAAAATACTTTTCTAACAAAAATATTAAGGGCTCTTTTTTGGAGAGAAATCTTAAATTTTCTATGAAAGTTATTACTTTCATGTTGTAAGCGTTCCCGGACCGATACAACCTAGAGATCTTCAAAAAAAGAGCCTACTCCTTTCTCAAAGGGCCGGCAACGCATCCGTGATTCCCCTGGTGTTGCGGGTCCATGGGTGGCGGTGATTGCTTACCATCAGGCAACCCGCCTGCTCGTTTGGCCCCCTCTTAATATAAAAGAAAAAAAAAAAAGCTCGTAACATGATTTTCACGCGACAATGGATCAATATTCTTATACTTCAATACGGAAATGAATAGCTACTCTGTTATGGGATTTATCACCATTGAGTCCATGTTATTCTTATTTAATACGTAATGGTACATTACAACGATAAAAATCTTGTCAATATTATGCCAGAAAACTAACTTGCAGGAAAACATAATTATGACTAGGAAAAACTGCAGAAACTTCTTCATTATTAACATTTGACATTATTGCATTCGCTACTGCACCTTTTTAACACACTTTTATTAGGTTTACTTGTAACTAACAATGTAATACAATCTTAGAAGTAAATTTTAACCTACTTCTAATTGTAGTATCGAAATGAAACTTGGTATGTATATGTAGTTCGGAGCACAATACAATAATTTGATATCATCAGGTTGATCTGAGGTTGGAATCAGGAGATGGACAGTGGAACTCTTCAATGGCTACTAGTAAACTCCTCGAGTTTCGGCTGTTTGTATATTTTGACGAGTCAAATACATTACACTTGGTGACGAGGGTATGATGATGGAGCCAGGAAGTGGCCAGGGGAACTCGTCGATGGCTACTAGTAAACTCCTCGAGTTTGGGCTGTTTTGTGTTTTTTGACGAGTCAAATACATTACCTTGGTGACGAGGGTATGATGATGGAGCCAGGAGCGTGTTTTTTTAGTTTTTTTAAACTATATATTTATTCCCCGAGACTTCGTCAGGTGCAGAGTCAAATTACTAGGCCAGACTTGCCATATAATGGTCAACGCACAGACGCGTCGGCGGCACTGAGTCAAAGTATTTAAAACGTATAAATGCGTCGCTGGTATTGAAAGCAACTCATTTTACTACACATTCTGTAATAACTTTTCTGTTCCTGAAATTACAACCGCATAGATGTTAGAACTTTTATTAAAACTAAACCCATCTTTTAAAAATGTTTAAAGAACTTGAGACTGAATCAGTAGAGGGTTTAATGGCGAGCGGAAGATGCTCCGCGAACAAATTAAACCCTATTCAGGCACGTTCAAAGACAGGCGGACCCCGGATTAAGATGTGTGCTTTCGTGCTGTTGCACCTCGAGCTTTAAGGCAGTGTGAGCATCGCAACATTGATTAGTAATGATATCAATTTAAACAACAAGGAAATTCAACACTTCGTAACATTAATTATTTATTATTCACTAGCTTCCGCCCGCTACTTCGTCCGAGTGGAATTCAGTTTACCTGGGATATGAAGTAGGTACCCTATGTCCTATTCCAAGACCTAAGGTCTAACTATATACCAAGTTTCATGAAAATCCGTTCAGCCGTATGGAAAACCTATAGACACACACATAAAACACACATACACACACACACACAAACGCACACACACGCAACACATACAGATTCTTAGGACTGTTTGTTTCGAAGAGTATTTGTACCTTTGAAATAGATATCGGCATGGAATCAGGGCCTCTATTCGGGAACGTAAAACTGATATCGTAGCGACGCGAGAGCGAGACTCGCATCCCACTTTTCCGCACGATACGTAATGTGTAAGAGCGGAATGCGAGTCTCGCTCGCGAGTCGCAACAATATCGCTTGGACGTTTCCGAATAGAGGCGCAGTTCTTCCCGTACACACTTTCGATACACCAAGGCATCCCTTTTTTGAGGTAGTTTCGTTTATTTCTTCAACGGTTACTTAATTGTTTGTTTTGTGGTGCATTTATACCCTTAGTGTAGGTATAAAATTGATATACTGGTTACTAGGGTAGCCACCTAGTTACCACTACATCAATTTTATACGCATTTTCTGTTCACGAATATATTCCATTTCCCGTGGGAAATTAAAGACAAGATTACAGTTTAGGCTTTCCGATAAACTACTTATAAGTGAGGCTCTATATTCAGTATTTTTTCAGAATTTTAGGCTTTGTAGTTTCGGAGACAAGGGGAGGGTTACTCGTTTTTTGTATATTTTTTATATCATTTAGGCTAAGCATTTTAAAATTATAAATTAAAAATTCCTTGTATTTGCACTTATTTATTTTACATTTTAATGTTGAAGATGCTTCACACAATTACGATTACGTAAAGTTAAAAAGAGTAAGAATAAGAAATAATTTAAAGTAGATGGTCATTAACAAATTAAGTCTCAACAGTTGCCCAAAAGCAAAAATAACAGACTGCAAGCATCATTCATGGTTAAATAATGTTAATTTTGCTTTAAATAAAAACCGTTTTTAGGCACGCTGCCGATTATCCCACTGTTACATGTGAAGAAGCAATAAGCATCAGCGGCCCTAGCAATGTTGACATAAGGTTAAGTTAACCATCTTATCTCCAAGTGCGTCTCTCTCACACTAGTGCCGACGAAAGAGATAGTCATAGAGATAAACGGGTTTAACTTATCCCCGTATCTGTCATGCTAGGCCCCAAGCAAGACAAAAAGAAAGCGAGGAACAGTAAATAAATAAATAAATAAATAAATCAGGGGTCAATCTTTACACAAATCAATCTAGCCCCAAAGTAAGCTCTAAAGGCTTGTGTTATGGGTACTAGACGACGATATACATACTTATATAGAGTAATAAATACTTAAATAAATAGGAACTGCTGCACTGGGAGTGAAGAAATAGCATAGAATGCGTGCAGATCCTTATCATCCTGGCATGTCGTAAAAGTCGACTAAGGGACGGGTTCTCTACAACATGGTGGACTATCTGTGTGGGCGATGGGCTGATCACCTGTCACCATACGGTTCATCATACCATCTTAGGACTAATTAATCGAACGTGGCCACAAGTAGTCTTGAGATTTCGGGCGTGATGCTATGTATGTATGTATGTAAATACATAGGAAACATCCAAGACTCAGGAACAAACATTCGTGCTCATCACACAAATATTTGCCCTTACCGGGAATCGAACCCGGGACCGCTGGCTTCGGAAGCAGTCACTACCAACTAGGCCAAACGTGTCGTCCTAGGCCAAACAGTGCCAAAAATATCACTTAATATGAATGCGAACACACTGTTAATTAACTTGGTGTATGTAAATAGTTAGTGAAAATTATTGTTGCTTGCGGCGACTTCATTATTATGACAATCAGATTATTTTTTTTTCGCAACGTTTGTTTGTCTGTAATGGTTGCAGTTTTCTTAAAAGCTTTAACGTAACACCTACTAACACTAATTATTTCAAGTTCCTAACTATGATCTATATTCGTACATGTGTTGCTACATATTTACCAAGTTACCAAGCCACACACGTAGCTCTTTTTTATGCTAACCCACAATACACAGGGTGGGCCAGAAGTTTTTGCAAATAGCAACACAGATTTTTTTCTAAACTATTAATTGTGCGGTACAAAGGATGATGGGAAATTAAACGCCATTTTGTATATTTTTGACTACGATGGACCGTTTCACAGGAAAGCAACGTGGTTATTGTGATAAACCCTTTCCAAAAAAAACCGAAAAGTGCGAGTTAAACTCCAGTGGAGAGGGTTCCGTGATTATATGAAATTTACTATGTTACTTCAAATACCATACACTTTTTGAAGGTTTTCCGGTAATCTTTAGGTTAAGAACTATTATTTGTATATTTTTCAAAATTTTAGGTACAGTAGTTTCGGTGATAAGGAGGGGGAGGGGAACGGTAATTTTTTGCCTATTTTCCTAAATAACTTCAAAACCGTTTATGTTAAAATTATAAAAAAAATATATTTAAGATCCTTATAACGAACCCTTTCATTTCATATGTCATACGCCATATTTTGCAAATCGTACGTACCAGAAGTGATGATTGATGAAAAAATACTGATATTTTCATACAATTCCGTAGTCGGTTGCAGGAGTGCCAGCAACAAGACGGAGCTCATTTAGGCGACAGTGTTTATACTAATAAAAAATATATTTTATGATTATTACTTATAATAAATACCTAATAAAATAGCATTTGTAGTTTTGCCTCTATCATGTTTCTAAAAGTGCAAAAACTTATGGCCCACCCTGTACAATAATTTTAGCAATGATTTTCAAGTCAGCAAATTGACCTCCGAAATAAATATTAACAAAAACATTCTATAATATTTAATTATAGAATTATGTCCACGTTACCAAGATTAACTTAGCATCGTACCAAATTTCAAGTTCCTACGTCACACAGTTTTTATGAAAAAGGTCCATAAGGGACGGACGTACTACGAGTGATCTTATGATGGTCCTGTTTTACCTTTTCATGTTCCAAACCCCTAAAAAGTGGCGAGTGAGTGAGTGAGTGAGTAAGTCGTATTTAAGACTAACGGCCCATTATTCTAATTCATAACGCGTAAATGTGATGAAATATAATTCTTCTTAACAACCCAAAAGTCAGATGTCAATGGCAATCATCATTTGCGATCATGATGTTATTAAGTTAACTGCCCACATCAATATGTTGGACAATCCAGATTAATCTAATTGAATTATGCTGCATAATTAACAGATACACGGTACTCGGTACACTACACACTGGTACATGCAATTACGGACACAAGGACCAACACTAAGACGTCGGTGCCCAACTTATGATTCCGGTAGTTCCGTCTACAACGCACGAGTGGAACTCGAATTGACGTAAATGCTGCGATTACGTCAAAGTTTCAATGAATGGGTGTACCTAGTAGAGCGTAAAATAAAATTAATTAAAGTAATACAAGTTGGCCACAAAGACCCGAACCATATATTAGAAAATGGTGAATTGAGTTAGCTTGTAGATTCTCGCCACGTTCGTTCGCCTTCATTCACGCGACTCTAACGGCGTAGATAATAGAGACTTACTGCGCACTTTACTCTGCCATACCTAAAGCAATAACTCTCCACGAGTAGTTTTCACGCGAAAAGTAAATGGCGGGATCGGGGATCGAGTTGTGGACGATACAAAAAGTTATGACGCGGTCCCGAAGTTGTAACGTTACAATAACGAGTCGGACATGTGACGATAGTTCTTATGAGAAACTTCCAATTTAGGAGTCATTTTCCAATAAGAGTATAGGTATTGCTCTGAATAACAGAGAAACGATGTGGTCTGCAAGAAGCGCCTTAAAGTCCATCACCGAAACCCATCCGAAACCACAGCTTGGATGAGGCTGTCAATTACGTCAGTGCTAGTCCGGGCTTAATCTGTCATCTAGACATCAATTAAGGCAGAAACTGCCACTGTGAGGAGTTGCTACAATCTGTCTTGTAAAATCGCTTAAGTAAATCTTAAAAGGAAATCTTTTATGTCTTCAACACTCGAGGAAAACGTGAAATTATTTTCTTAAATCTATCTTTCGTTTCTTTAGCGAGTTCCACTGATGGGTAAATTTGTTTTATCAAAAGAATATCAATATTTCGTTTTTCCTTAGTCAATACCGGTACGGGTACATCGCGCAGCGTGGTTGTATGAGAAATTTGTGTCACTGTAAACATAACGAAAATATATGAGTACATTAGATACCTTACCTCAGTCGTTTGGGATTAAGCCAAGTTGTGTTCGTTGACAAAGATACGACTGTTGTCAGGCAACGAAATTCGGATTCACAATGAGGGGTACCTATTGGTAGTAACGGAAGCGTGAAATCGTGGAAGTGGATGGAGGTGGAAGTATGGTGTAGCCCGCACACGCGACACCGGCCGTGGCGTGCTGCCAAACACCTCGCACCTAACACACGCAGACCACCGTGTACGATATTTACATCCTTATGAAAGAAAGAAGAAGCGATCAGCTGCCAACATAACTTACTATTGCCAGTGAAATATTTTGGTGAGCTTGTGATAACTTATGACTTTTAAATTGAGAGATGTTTTCTTGTAACTACCGGTAACACAGAAGCTATACATTTTAGTTAGTAAATATTATGTTAAAGCTTTGCCATGAGTTAAAGCTATAAACAAGTTGATAGATATAGTGGGCAGGCTTACCCTGACTGGACTCTGGGGAAATTTTGAACCCAACGGTAGGGGTTCACAATTTAGTTTAAACAAAACAGGTTTATGGGGCAATGGACTTGAATCGCTGGGGAGACAAAAGTACTTTATACATAATGACAAAATTTTGTTAAAGTTGTATGATTTTAATTTTGGTAAAATTCTTATGTTATTAAACGATTTCGTTCCTGGTGAGCACACAATTGACCAGTATGCATTATTTAATTGTAAACTTTCTCGTCTTTTCTAATGTTTTCCACCTTTTACCCGACTGCGCGACTGGTTAAACTCTATATACCCTACTCTATATAGAGTAGGGTATATAGAGTTTAAACAGTCTATGTATGTATGTTTGAATGTTAGTTTGTATGTATGTATGTATGTTTATATTTATGAATGGTTATTAGAACAGTAACAGTATTTACGCAAAAGAGAAGAGGATCGACTATCCAATGAAGAGTCCACGGAAAAAAAGGGCAAGAGTCAATTGAACTTTCGGAATAAAAATGAATGTTACAAACTTAATACAAAGTACATTATTGTAATGAAATATGGCCGAATCGTTGCATCCCTCTATCCTCTTTCTACCATCTTAAATATGAGGATTTTAATTATAATGAATGCAGCATCAGTTGATAGAATTATATGCCAATTAAAGCGACTAGTGGGTCCAATTCGAAACGGTGTTCGCTAAATTTAAAATAAGAAACGTCAACCTCGATTTTGTATAGCTCCAAGGTTCAAAATCGAGTCTGACGGTTCTTATTTCAAATTTAACGACTTCTAAATTTAGCGAAAACACGTTAGAATTGCCCCCACTATATGAATACTATCCAAATAAATATTGAATATGTAAGGCCGCGTACGCACTGTCAGGTGGCTTGCTTAGCATCTAGAGCCTAGCGAGTCTGGCGACTATTGAAGGCGTTAAGCGTGCAGTGCGACCCCGGTTCCGAGAAATCTAGAATGTTTGTTTATCGCCCAGGCTCTAGGTGATAAGCAAGCCAACTGCCTGTGCGTACTTGGCCTATCACTAGTAGAAAAGCACAGTTTAACCGCTACACTTACTTGATCAGGGGTGTGATCCTCTTAAATAAAAGTTCGTTTATAAACTCGTCGGCGAGCCTCAATTGACCCGTCAGTGGATATAAACTACATGTTCGTGCGTGTCTTCCACATTGGGCATAATATCGACGTAACTGACCACCGACGTGGGTCCCTAACTCCGCGTAATTTTTACTAGCGCGCGGGTCAATTTATGATTGTTAGACGAAAAATGGGACGAAATGAGAGACGTTTGATAGAGAGTAACATAGTTGCATTAAGATCCCGGTCGAATAAGCAAATAATACGCTTTATCTACGTCAAAGTTTCTGAACTTAAGATGCTGTCTGGCATTTTTATGATGTTGATTCGGTGCATTTTGCCTTGAAAGAATATTAAAAGAATAATATTTGGTTTTTAAAAGTGCTCTCTAAGCTTGGAACTTAAAAGCGTTACTGCGAGTCCCGTTATTACTGTAGTAAGTACTCGAACTTGGTTAATTGATACTTTAGAAAGTAATGACTAGAGCAACGCATTTAAATTGGCATTACTTTAATATTGTACATACCCACTAGGACCCGTTTCTCAAAGCATATTAGTGTAAAAATATTACTATTTTGGCTTGTAAATTAAAAGAGAAAATGAAACAAAACATTAATATTATTTGCTTTGAGAAATGAACCCTGTCGTTTATGGTCTACGATCATCATATAATATCCTATGACACTATGTTTAAAGGCCCACCCAAGAATAGGTACTATGTAATATTAAATTTCACAATAAATCAACAACACAACATTATTTTATTCTGGTTTCCTGCAAGAAGATAAAACAGAAATCGTGCAACTACTGAATTTGAATTTATATGCTGAAGGTATATGTGTAAAGCTTGTTTTAATCGAACACACACAAACTTAAACAAAAAGAATCAAACATCAGTACCATAGTTGTTTCTGTACATTATTGGGATATATGGAACAGACTTTAGTTAAAGTTGGCCGGACTTCCTGGGACATTAAGAAGATATACTTATTCTCCAAAGTGACCACGTATGCTGGGAATATTTGAAATATCTGTCAAATAACGATTTGATATAATTTCGTCTTATTTTCGAATGATTAGTGAAATGTTATCGACCGAGCGAGCGAAGCGTCTCCGTTTCAGCTTGGGCAAAAATGCTTCATATTCATATTCATATTCATATTCATATTCTTTATTGCCTTATGTTGTACAAAAGATCTTAAAACTATTACTTGCTTCAACATAAGCCCTGTTAGGGCACTGCAATGTGTAAGGTGTGGAGAGGAGAAAGACCGAACTAAGTATGGCATGCATTAACAATTATCATTAAAAAAATCATTTAAGGAGTAGTAACACTTTTCCGACAGAAACTCTTTCAAGCATTTAAAGAATGTAGTATCAGACTCGATACCTTTAATGTCATCGTGCAATTTATTATATATTTTTACTGACATTACGCTAGGACTCGACCTGTGCAATTTTAATGCTTTTTTTGCTTTCGAATGTCCAGCGGGTGTCCGTCTGTCCTGCGTCTGTCCATTTGTTCTCGTCTACAGGTCGCAGTTCTCAACCGATTATCGTGAAATTTTGTGAGCAGATTCGATAATTATATAGATTTTTTTTGTCGAAACAGTTTTTCGAAATTTTTAAAAATGGCTGAGATATGGGAGTTTTTGTAATTACAAACTTATTTGCGGTGTTGGTAAACTGACCCAACCTATATCGATGTTTGGGGATAACAGATTTCCAACGACAAAGTTAAGTTTGTCGCGAGGTCTACAGCTCACGGAGCCACTAGTTGTATATCTTATTAGATTTTAATTCAAAGAAATAAGCTGGTTTATAAATTTGTCCCTAACCAAAAAAAAAACTGTTGATTTTTGTACAGAAGTTGCCATAGTTTAATATAGATTCATCAACAAAAACATTCTATGAAGAGATATCTTACAAGATAATAATATTATTATAATAACATTATATTCATTATCTGAAAGAATTGTTTAAATACTTCGTTAGTTTGATAGTTATTTCAAACGTTACCAGCAGATGGAGCCATGGAATATGTCCTGTTAACGCACTCAGCGGAAACAAAACGTTTGTTTATTTTTATTTTTACGTTAATTATATCGCTTGTCGACAGCAGGCAAGCGGCTGCGATATTGTATTATTGTAATAACTTTAAAACACCAAACGGCGAGTGCATTTGCATAATTTAATCAGTCCGTGGTTGTTGCCATGCCGACGTAATTAAATTTATCCTCGATTTTATTCATCGACGATAGGCCTTAAAATATGCTTGTGACAACAGTTGATAATTTTCTTTTCAGTGGTATCGAGTGACTCAAATAATAGCGTTGTACAAAAACTGCTCGCAACTTCGTCCGCGTGCAGTTATAGTTATTCCTCAGGAACTTTGAGTATTGTGTGGGAGTAGAAAGTACCCTAAGTCCTATTCCAGTACCTAAGGTCTATATACCAAGTTTCATGAAAATCCGTTCAACCCGCTACGGAGCTGAGGTGTTACAAACATACACACATACACAAACAAACTTTTGCATTTTTTTAATAGTAGGAAGTAAAATGTGATTACAATAAATAAGAACTACTCATTATACATAACATGGACAACATTCTAGGATTACAGAAATTGGACCAAGTTTTAGTTAATTTATTTATTTATTTAAAGCTTATTCTAACTGGTACATCAGTTAATGTATATCGGCCATGTGATTGATTCTCTAACGTGTGCAGCGGCTGATCAGCGAGTGACACATTCAAATTTGAACTGAATTACTTTTTCCTTATAAACTTAAATTAATAGATTAATTTTATCCGCTGATCAGCCGCGACGCACGTTAGAGATTCACAGCAAAGGTGCATTGGAGATAATGTCACTTGTGGGATTAAACGTCAGTGCATACGTTGTGTCAAAGAACTGTATGCACTGACGTTTAATCTCACAAGTGACATTATCTCAAATGCACAGAGACTTGGGGTCCTGGTGAAAACGCAGGCTTACACTTTTCGCAGTAGGTAGAGATATATTTATAAATTGGCGATGATTCAACGAACGAAATGTAAAAAATACCTAGGACCTAGTTTTTGAAGGTTTAAGGACAATGTAAAAAACATTACCACAAAGAAACTTGCTAGACAAAAAGATGCTATGTCGAATAATTCACCTGACCCTGACATAAGATTTCTTTATAGCCCTGAAATCCTAACATTTTCCATGATGGCAGCTTTACATAATCATAATACGGCTTTGCTTGTTTTTAGTGGCTAATAAAATTCGGACAACATTTACGAAGACAATGCTATAAAAATTGGCATAAAATCTCGGCGCCGAAAATTTTATATCCAGATACGATGAGTTTTATAAACCGGGGGAAAGAAATGATTGGACAAAATGTTCCCTTCCCGATCATAATTATTCTATCGACCCGCTTTGATACAAGCAGCGCGTGGCGTCAGGCCCGGAAATCGTTTCGAGCTGCGAGATTGTTTTTCAACATTATTTGATTCGACACAATTTCTTACATGTATGAAAAGAAGTGCAGTGCTGTGTGCGTGCGTTGTAAGTATATTGTATGTATGCAGCTTGATTTCCGTGGCAGTGACGCGGCAGACGTCTTCCGAGCGGCACCAGCACGTCTAGCACGACCTGCCCGCGAGTTATTTGTCGCACAGTGCATCCCTTTCATACTCGTATTTGGCATTAAGCACTGACTTTACTTAATGTTTTTTTGGCCGAGGTACAAGAAGCCGATGTGTTTGCGGACAAATGGTGTTATCTGTTAAGAAGTTTTTATCTTTTTGCTAATAATATATGTAAATAATGCCCAAAATGTCTAATATATCATGATATTTCCAAAACAAATTAAATGATTTAAAAAAAAATCTCCAGAAATAAAGTATAAAAGTATTTTTGATTCTCAACTCGGTATTTCCTATGAACAATATTTTAAAATTAAACAATCATGTATTTCGTTTGTTTATTATAAGTAATATTCCACGCGAACGAAGTCGAGGGCAAAAGCTAGTCTATCTAAATCAAAACGAAAAACTACTTACTCACTAATTACTTACCTAATCACTAAATTATAAAACCTATAAAGTTATGACAAGTAAGTTTTATGTAATGGGCCCTGGATTGTTTTCAAACGATGGATTTGTTTTCAGACTAATCGAAACGACAAATCGTGTTTTCACCCCTATTTCACTCTATTAGAGGTTAATTTTATTTTTGAAAAGTATTTTGTGTGCTTCCCCACATTCCCCAGGGTTCTAACTACCTCCATACCAAATTTCATCAAAATTACATTATACGTAACAGACAGACAGACTGTTTGTTTCGCATTTAAAATAATTAGTATGGATTCATCTTGTACTACTAAACCCTACATGACAATCCTTAATATTTTTACACTCGCCACTTGAACACCTCATCGTTTTTATAATGAAAATAGTACTCGTATATATAAGACACTCTGCGTCACTGGAAATAAAATTGTCGTAAATTGCGTTTTCCAATCCGGGTGTGTATGCGTATTTTCACCACGCCCGGCCCCTATTCAGAAGTCGGGCCGTTTTAGTGACACAAAAACCTTAATTTATTCTTGAACCCGATTTATTCTTCTCATGTGTTGGGAGTTGGTGACGAAGGGCCCTTAAGGTTAATGTAGGTCTTGTCATCGGAAATTGGAGCGGTCGAAACCGTGCGATTTGTCAGCTGTCACGCGGAATTGAATGCTAAAGGTGTGGATAGGTACCTAATTCATCCGGGCGGCCGGGCGCGGGCGGGCGCGCTGGAGCGAGAATATTTCATTTTTCACAAGTTAATCCCATGGAAAATGTTTCACGAATTTTCTGATTTACAAAATTGAGCATTTTTAAGATAAGCAAACGAGAGCTAAGTTTGCGTTCTGAATAACAAATAGTGTGATATTTACAACGCAGTTTCAGTCAACCATTATCTTTAAAAGTTATATGTTTAAATTCTGTGCATTTCCTCTTTGACTTCTGAAACATCAAAGAAAACAATGCCGCAGTCAGACTTGTACGACTAATTTGATGCTGACTTCCGCAACAATTTTCATTTCCTCAGTTGAATTGAAATCCTTACTCGACGCAAACTTCCTCAGTTAAAACTCCAAAATCTTTCTTCGAGTCAGTTCCAATTAGTTAATATCCGGTGTGAAAATCTGGAAGCTGTTAAGATGATAAGGGATTGCTGAAAATACATTAAGCTAAGCTCGTTCTATCGACAATAACCAGTCCGACAAAGCATGGTTTTTCTGCCCTTCGGTAAACACTCCGACTGAGCGAGTTCACTAGCAAAATAACAACGTCCATTTGTAACAAAAAGTCCATTCATCAAACGAGATAACAATGTCACGGCCTTATCAAAACATGACCCGCGAAGCGATCACAATGTTTTGCTGCGCGGGCGGACGCCGCCCCGGGCGTCGGAAAGTTAACACAATGGAAAAATTAGCGTTTTGAAATAAATCGGCTCGTTTGTTATTAAATTCACTGTAAATATTCGAGTGAGCAATGAAGCTTGAGTTTGAAAACATTGTTCAAGTACAACCTTGATTAAAAGTTGATTTATTTATTTCAGCCATCGAGATACATCAAGAAGAGTTGTATTTAATCAAATACTTAATTAAAATTCTATTCGAAAATAGTTGGTTCATTTATTCTATGTTGAAAGACCATTTATTAATATTAACTAAATTAAAAGTGTCTGGGTCATATTTACCAGAGCTCCCGATTACACGTGTAATACGTGTATATGTGAAGTTAGGCAGTGTTTTAGCCCGTACACGGCTGGCTGGATAATAAATACCTATGGGTTTGACTCGTTTATTACAGAATAAAATTTGAAATTTTATGTACAAAGCATGAAACTTTATGGAGTTTACTTCTTAAGAATCGATTTTCATATATAAGCTCGGGTATGAAAAAATATGGGGAGTCAAATCAAACTACGATGTCACACTGTCACACGGTACGGAGTCACACGAAGTCACACGATGTTAGCCGAAGATGCGTCGGTCGCTTCGAATTGCATACAGAAATAGTGATTAATATGTTTCCATCGGTAAAACTCTGATCTCAACCGGAAGACGACGGGACCCGAAGTGTCAATTAATTATTGTATTCAATGAGTGACATGTTTATATTCATTAATATGAAACTTTGTTACTTACTGTCAAATGTCAAAATGAAAAATGACACCATGGTATGATGGGTACTGGCTTTTTTTTTAATCCATTCAATAACGCTCGTCTTGTTTGTATTCTAAGATATTAACATTTTCTACTACACTCTTATTGAGAATGGGCCGGATCTGCATATTGTTGTCAGGAGCATGTAATACACACGGGCATTTAAAACCCGTTTACCCGTGTACAGGGGCACGGGTCTAAACACGGACAAACTAAAAAGGTACCCAGTTTACACGTGCAGAACGGAGCCCTAATGATTACTTTATTTGACTTTTCATGTTTCCTTTAAGTAATTTAAGCAATTAGCTGATTGCTCCAAATTGGTGTTTAAATAAATAATGAAAATTATCAATCTTGAATTCAATATTTATTAAGCCAAAGCCTTAGTCTTATATACGTCTATAATTATCTGGATTTCTGTTCATCATTGACGTTTTTTTGAAGATTTATAGTTAAACAATTTAATTAATCATTAAGCCTCAGTGAGACAACGAGGTTTCTTTGGCGTATTTTTTATGATTTGATGGTTGTTGTAATAAAAAGTTCTGTGAGGTTCAGACAGATTATTTGAGGGTTGTGTTGTTTTGGTTGGTGAGCGTCCCAGAGATCAATTTAGCCTCCAGTGCCAGGCGCTCTTTGCTATTAATTTATCACACACCAAATCACTCAACTACACCCCACCCCGTAGCCCGGTGTTCCTTCAGTGATAACGCCAAGTTTTCTTCATCGCGTGTACTTTGCATCAGTAAAGTGGACCATGAGGAAAACGCTGACCAGAAAAATTTCTATTCACTATCACCCAGTGTTGCCAGATGCTAGAGACTACAATTCCCTACATCCAAGAACAAAATCCTTACAAAATCCGTGCGTGGAGTACGAGTAAGTTTAAAACTCCGTATGAAATTTGGAAATTAAAATATAATTATCATTGATACATGTCTTTTTTTAAATCATATTTGAGTCAATATCCATTCAAATTTAAAAAAGGTGTATTCTCTAACAACTGTTTGTATGAAGTATGTACTACTTGTATGAAGAACGGCCAACACAAAGTAAAAAAATGTAAAATAAATGAATAATGAAAGGGAGAACATTAAATTGTTACTATTTATGGCCATGTTGTGTGTTATATTGTATTGCGTGTAAGTGTAACATACTTACTAGTATAATATAACGTATCGGTGAAAATCGAAACCCAGATATCCGTACGCAATTTTTATCCGTATGGAACACTGAAACTCCGTACGAATACAGATAAATCCGTACATATGGCAACACTGCTGTCACCTTAAAAACACCAAGTTAAGTTGTGATTCCGGTAATACACCCGCAGGGAGAGAGTTTCGAACCTTAGCAGAGCGGACTAGGAAGGATTTGGCGCAGCGGTGAGTCCGGTTCATGAGAGACGGTAACCCTGCCATTGTCTGTTCGTCCGTTGGCTGAATGAGGAGGGTGGGATTTGATCATGTAGTTGGTGTAGTTTGCGTGTTCGTTATATTTTCATTTGCTGAGAGTTTTTCTTTACTCTTTAGATTATTATCTCTATAATGTTATCTCTGTTATACCTACTTCTGTGGCTGCAACTTTATAATTGTAACTCTTTTATCTTATTTGTGGAACTTTTATACATCCTTGGCTTTTCTGTTGGTTATTTTACTGTACGATCGTTAATTTTTAGTTGTCAACAATAACGTATTTTATCGACCGAGCGAGCAAAACGAGCGAAGCGTCTCCATTTCAGCTTGGGCAAAAATGCTTTGGTATGTCCAGCGGATGTCCGGCTGCTGTCCGTTTGTTCATTTGTTCTCGTCTACAGGTCGCAGTTCTCAACCGAGTCTCGTGAAATTTTTCGTGAGCAAGTTCGATAATTATATATAATTTTTTAGTCGATTCAGTTTTTCGAAGTTTTCAAAATGGCGGAGATATGGAGGTTTTTGCAATTACAAACTTATTTGCGGTGTTGGTAAACTGACCCAACGTACGGCGATATCGGTTTGCCAACGACAAAGTTAAGTTTGTCGCGAGGTATAGCTCGCGGTTCGTGAATAATTTTTTCGTTTTCTTTAATCTTTGATATCTTCTAAAGTATGTATTTAAATCATATAGTGTAAACGACAATTTTAATCTATATTAAATGCCCAAGGTAGAAAATGTATTTGTATGGATAAGGATTAATACTGAATAGGAGTAAATAGCTCCGCAAATAACCTAATAATGATTAATAGATTTTTTAAACATAATAAAAATGGTTACTGTGAGTCAATCTTAGGAGATAGACATATGCCATCGTGGACTTTTCTCTAGGCTTTTTAAAGTATTGTAGTTACAATTATTTAGTACATTAATTTGATATATTTCTTAAGGTTTAAACAGGCGTCAGCTATTTAAGCGCCAAAAAATTGAATTTTTTGACGACTTGATTAAAAAAAACATTGGATTTTCTCTACTATATTAAGACTTATTGAGAATGCTATGTACATATAATCCTTCCCAATGAAACAGGTCATCCATTGGTGAAAACCGCATCTAAATGAGTTGCGTGATTTAGGGGGAGTTAGCGGATATTCAGTTTTCCAACGTCAAGTTAAGTTTGTCGCGAGGTCAACTGCTCACGGAGCCACTAGTTTTAAAATTTTATAATTTCAGTTGTTGTGGTTGCACAATCTAATAGCGTTGGCACTGAGCTCACGTACCAATAAAGGCGGAAGCCGACTGCAACGCCCGCTGCGCCCGGGGACGTGGTTTGGGGTGTTTTCATCAGTCTACGCTTATAGACTTCGTTCGATTTGTATCAATACGTCGGTGACATCACCCAAAGATACGTGTCCGTGGACAGCGTGCGCCGCAGTCCGTTGAGAGCCCCGTCCCTGAGTTGCTGCATACAAACGTAGCACAGTTTTGTTTTGGACATTTAGCTGGATCGCCTAGAAAACTGTGCAAGAATATAAATACAAGACAAAATCTAGGTTTGTGGTTTACGAGTATTCAGTTTAGTAGTTTTAAGATCAAATTGGGCCTGGAGACGTCATTACAGAAAATTAATAAAAATCAGCAAGGGAATGCTCGAGTTTTAGGGTTCCGTACCTCAAAAGAAAAAAACGAAACCCTTATAGGATCACTCGTGTGTCTGTCTGTCTGTCTGTCCGTCTGTCTGTCACAGCCAATTTGCTCCGAAACTACTGGACCGATTGAGTTAAAATTTGGTATACATATGGAAGTCGGTGACCGCAACACGTACGCGTGACCTAAATATATGAATTTTAAACACTTTTGGGGGGTAAATTAGAAGAAAAAAAAGTTATGCAACCTATAACGTGTAGCATATCAAATGAAAGGGCTTACTGTGAGGATCTTAAATATATTTTCTTTTGAATTTCAAGTAAAATAGCTTAGAAGTTATTTAGGAAAATAGGCGAAATTTGACCATTCCTCCCTTATTTCCGAAACTACTGGGGCTAAAATTTTGAAAAAAATACAGAAAATAGATCTTTCCCTATATATTACAGGAAAACCTATAAGAAGTCTATGATATTTAAAGTAACCTAGTACATTTCAGATAATCATGTACGGAACGGAACCCTCTCCACGCGAGTTTAACTCGCACTTGTTCGGTTTTTTTTACTAACGGTCGCTTAACTATCGCAAACTGTATGACGGGCGTCGCTTATCGCCGCGCGCACTGAGTTTCGTGGTACGAAGGATGCAGATGTTATCAAGTATGGGTCGCGCCGGGCGGACGACGGCGAAAATTTTTATTTGTTTTGTACATATTACATACACAATCGCCATATTGCAAATTAATGTCTCATATTATGTGCGCGTCAAATGTCACATAAATCTGCACTGGCCGAAAAGAATCGAAATAGAAAAAAAAAATACTATGAGACATGTTTAAAACGCGTTGAGCATGGATATGACGTGTCTTTTGTCTTTCTATAATATGTCATTCGCTTCGAGTATGTCGTTTGAGTGTTCGCGTGTTGCTTTCTGTTTATACAGTAAGGCTATTCAATAATAATATTCTATGAAAAAAAAATAATTTTTCCCTTGAATTTTTTATAATCATCGGTAAAAACAATTAGCGGGCCGCTATTTGTAATGAGTTAAGAAGCCCTGACTTTTTACTTTTTTTATCAACTCTCGGCGAACAGACCTTATAATTGAGTCAATAGTCATTTGCTTTTAAAAATGTACATACATTTTACCCGCAACTTCGTCCGCGTACCGTGGAATCGCTTATCATAATTCTCTCGGGAATTGTGCACTAGCACTTTGGAATGAAAAGTATGTTATGTCTTATCCAAATTATATTTTTGCCAAATAAGGTGCTGCGCATTTAGCTATGGCAACACCAAAGGGAATTAAAACTTAGTATTAATTTATGTTGTGCCTCTGGCAACACTACGAACAATGAAAGAAAGTACACGCAATCATAACAAATTAAAGGCTTTTTTATTTGAAACTAATGCAACCTACCTGGAACTAGCATATGCACATATCAAACACAGTAAACTGTTCATAAGGTGATAAGTGTGCAGTAAGTATGTTTATGAAAAACAACTTTAATGAAAAATGAAAATAAAACAGGCTCTGAAGGCTGACAGCACATTGCCGCACCGGATCGCTTTGCTGATCCGTTGAGCCAAGTATGACTCAGCCCTCTGGTCACCCGTCGACTCGTCAAAACGCATTGCCAGCCCCTTAGAAATGTTGACAGCACCCGCATCCCCATATTTCCGCCATTTGAGTTGCTCAGCTGCGTCCGCGGCAGATTCAGCTTTGGTAAAGGTCACTGGAAGGTGGGACAGCAGCACCGTCGTTTTGAAAACCAGATTTGTGACATAATACGTCGAGTGGAAGGCTGTTGAGTAACAAGATCACACCCCAGAGCGAGAAGCTCGTAATGTTACTCTAATGCAATGCTCACTACCACAAGTTCTCAACACGAACTAGCAAGAACAAAAGTCTTAAACTCACGCGAGCTACTTAAAACTGTCTTCGTATTCTCGTGTTAATAAACGTTACTAACGCAGCATTTTAGAGGTGCAGTTTTAAGGCTTTATTATGTAAAACCAGAACTATCTTTTGTGTTAAAATAAAAAAATCGAAGTTCAAACGGAATAAACAAGTTAAAACTAATTCTTTAGTAACTCGTACGATATTTCGCATCGTTTTAAGGAAATTGATTTTTATGTGTGTAGGTATGTTAGGTTACGTTAGGTTCCCGGTTCATGCGGGATTAGTTTACATGTGAGATTAAATGTCAGTAACAGCTGGAATAGGCAGAAGCCGGACTTCTTGCGAACATACTCCACCACGTCATCGTTTATTAGGGAGCTGGGTGCCATTTTGGTTTCTGATTTGTTCGTCTTTCATATTGATTGGGATGAAAGTATATGTCAATACAAATCGATTTGGTCCAGTAAATGAAAGTCGTATGTCCCTGCGTTTTAGAGTTACAACTTTAAAAAATCGTACATAAAAAATCAGCGACCTAGACGTCTGCCAACTTTTTTTTTCTATTCTGGGTGTCCTAATGAATCGAATGGACGCAACGAGAACGACGAACAAATGATTTAGTATAGCTTATTTAATTTACATGTTTGCAACTACGTCTTGTTACAAAACAGAGCCCTGTACATCTGCCTCTTTGATGTTCATCGTTTTGAGGATGATTCTGACCATCAGTCCAAGAGGCAGACACGAACAAATGATTTAACACATCGTTTTTTTTAATATTTGAAACGCTGTCAATTGAAAACTCAGCGCTGCCATGGTGGCAGACTATTTTTCTGTGGTTCTTTACATTGTCATTAATCGAACAATTCAGGTCTGCCAAGCGAACAAATCATATAGAATTTTTTGCACCCAGCTCCCTAGCTATTACATTACTTTGCTTTGTTTATTACTTTGCGAAGTTTACATTGAAAATAAATAAATTAAATACAGCATAATTTCATTACCATGGTAACAATCGGTTTATCGATCACCTAGAACAGTGTCAAATAGGCTTTGTTTTACTTTGTGCATTTCCGATGTCCTGTGATGTAACGACGTGCGGTGAAACTTGCAGTAATTGGACATTGATTCAACAGTATCAATCACAAAAGGAAAATGAATCTCATTTTGCACTGTCCTTTGATGAAAAAATTAAGCAACATGGTTACGATTAATTATCTATAACTTGTATATTTTTTTATACATCCGTACAGGGTTCGCTTGCAGAACTGCCCAATTTCCTTTCATTATGAGAGTAGCCTTCATTGTAGTAATAGGCCTAGCAGGGCGATGTATATTGCCTGATGTATATTTTTTTATAAAAATAAACAATTTAAGTGCCCTGTTGCTTTTTTTAGAATATGATATACTAACGTACAAACACTCATTTAAGAAATCTATTTTCGAAGGCGCAATTCTAAAAGGACTATTCTAGTAACAAATATTAAAAAAGAAATATACGTGAATAATTGAAAACCACCTCCTTTTTTTCAATTCGATTAAAATATATCTCGTTCCTGCTCTACGCTCTCAATTAAATGCTGTTGTATCTTAATTTCGGGATAGTTTCAATTAACATAGTGTAAATAGTTTTATAAACTTTGAAATAAACTAAAAATCTTACTAACTTTTTAATTACGTACTTCCTCAAAACACTTAAGATGAATGCAGAAAAAGCAAAAAGTAAAACAAATTATTTTCTGTCTAAAATATAAAGAGACTAGCTTTTCTGATTTTAATTACATTTTTGTTTATTTTCCGCATTACGGTAGGTTTGAGCGGAACAATAGATACAGCGGAGGCATGGCGGTCCGTCAGCTGAAGGGTAATTTTAATTAAGTTCAAAAGGCTCTCTTAGCTTTTTTTCAATCCGCGAGCCTGGCCAATTAAAAAGTTGCAGATACTTGTAGCGGATAGCGACAACCGGCGAGAGTACTTTAAACTTGCTCGCTGCAAATCTGGACTAACATTAACGATACTACAACTGCTAAATAACTAAATAATGATAGGCATCTGCGCAGTTTGCAAGCCATTCGTGCTTTAATAATATTATCACTCGCAGTTTTATGCATGGTTCACCTTACTTTAGATAGTTAATTAATAATTTATTTTAACCGCAAAATGATACGGGATGTCTCGTAAATGCTCATTAGTAGTTTGGTTAGGTAAAGTCACGTAGCGTCGCTGCAGAAAAGTTAATTTGAAAAGTTCAAAGCAGTGCAGTAAAATGATTTGCTTAATTAGAAGACCAGTGACCGACCGCAACGTGCTGCGCTGCGGTGTATATTGTTCTCATTTTTTTAGTTTTGCTCTCAACTAACGGGTCAGACTTTTTAAAAGTTTTGCTCGTGTGGAGCCGTTTGTTCGGAGTTGAAAGTTGGACTTTTTGAAGTTATTTATGTCTCTTGACCAAAAGACAACTTAAAATCACGTAGTAGCTACACAAAAAGGACTTTGTCAAAAAAAAAATACTATAATTATATTGTCGATAACAGAGCTCTATGATGTTTTAGGTAATCTTAAGTCTTATCCCCTTATCCAACATTATAAAGCAAATCGTTGCATATTTATTTCACCAGGAGTAAACTTAATCTGACGTTGTACTTCGTTCAGTGATTTATAACTTGGCTTAAAAAGGTTTAATTTAACTGAAAGTAGGTAGTTTACATAATGTTTTCAATAAGATTAGAAAGGCATCATACTTCATGAGTATAGCAGCAGAATAGCGGACAGCGTCGATAGCGCCGCAAATCGTATTATGTTGTGGAGAGGATTTTTAAATATTTATTGAAGTGTTCCCACAAACGTTAAGCTTCTGTCTGGAAAAATCTTGGATCCGCTGGTGCAGGAGCATTCGCACACATAAATATTGTTCAGCGTCCTCATAAATAAGCATCGCTTTAGAGTGGTCTTAACTTTGTTGCATCATTTATTCAAAGAGAGTGCATGAGCTTTTATTTGACATTGCAATTAATTCATTTGTCAATGGATTTCTTTATAATACCGTATCGGATAGTTGATTCCAGTATTATTTCTTTTATTCAAAGGCGATTAAAATTTAAATTAAAGTTGTCGTTTTTTCTGACTGTATCTGCTTTCTGTATCTGTTATACATAATATAATATTTCTTATTTATTTTATCTTGCGGTCACTCGATTGACTATGAACAGATGCGTTGTATGTCTTCGGGTATTCGCAGTCGACTCTCCATCAAGAGCCTCTCTATTGGTAGCTGAATATTCAATTTAGATTAACCAGTTCGTGGATTGTTTTCATCTTGAGTGGTCTTAGGTGTTCTGGGATTGTGAGTTGCTCAGCCAATTGGTTCGCATGATGCTGAAGTCACTTTTTTATTTTCCCGTTTAGGATCGTATCTCTTCCTTCGCAATAGTTATCTGCAGGTGATTATGTACCTCTGAGTTTTTTTTTATAAGGGAGCATTACGTGCACTTTAGCTCGTTTGTGGTGCGCGTGCCGCGGCCGCTGCTGGAGACCATCACGTATCCGGACTTCTGGCCGAAGGGTGTCATGTTCAGGCGCTTCCGGGGCAGCTTGCCTGTCCAGGACACGACTCCAGGTGAGGCGACGCTAAGGAGCCACGCCTTTTCGTCCCCTAAATAGTTTTAATCACCTAGTTTAAGTTATTTTAATATGTATGTTAGTCTATAAGGTATTTATGTATGGGCCACTGATGCCTGCAATAAATGGTTTTATTATTATTATTATTACATGTTTACATGAGGTTTTTTTTTCTCAGCTTGTTGGATCATTAGCACATTAGAATTTGCCGTAAGTCTAAATTAGAAGACCCTTTTGTAAATCAAAAGTTATTGTCGAGAGATATAATGTCACACTATTTCTGTCCAATAACCAGTAGGTAGAGTGAGCAATATCTGATGTTCTGTTCATCTATTTTTGTGTTAATGTGATTCCTCAAGGTTAATCTTGGGTCAACGTGCATCCTTAAGTATTTAACAAAGTATATGGCCATACCATGTGGCAATCTTATCTATTTAAAGTAAATGTTATCTGATGAGGATAAGCCAGCTGAAATCCGCTACTGTTTTAGCCACTCATGGACTCTATTAAGTCTGTTTTGCAAGGCCCGTGAAGTTTTAACTGAATTTTAGTTTCCTACTATTGATGTCTCCCGGGGTTTTGAGGTATGTCAGATGTGTAGATTGTATAGACAACCAGACCCAATACAGATCCCTGTGGTACTCAGCAAAAATACTATAAAAAGGATGATGTGTCTTCATCTTCTCTAACCTGAAAGTCTTTCAGATAGGTATGATCCCAGGATTATGTAGTACTTGTGAGAGAAGAAAGATTTGATTTTGTAGAGCACTACTTTGTGCCAAACTCTATCAAAGGCCTGCTGTATATCTATAATGCTGCTGATCAGAATTCTTATTGCAACCATTCAATTTCATCCGTAAATGTATAAAATGTAGAGACTGCATAGCAGAGATCGCATAACTAACCTTATTTTCTCATTACACACAGCTCTCAAAGCTCTGCTAACAAATTTTTGATACAAAGTATTCTCTAATCAAATAACACAGAGCAAGTCTTACAGTTCTTACGAAAACAGTTCCCGAGAAAGGTAAACTGAGGAGCCCTTCAACTTTATTCATACAAAAGCGAGATAAGATGTGCTCACAGAATGTACGGCGGGAGACTCGCGCGTTAGCCCGGTAACGGGTTGGATGAGTTTGCTCTCCCGCACACATGTCTACCGGCTATGTGTACGAGCAGCTATCGCTCACAGTACCTGTACGTACTTAAGAGTGGGCTTCTTATTTTCATAGGGCACTTACCAGGCTTACTCAGGGTACCGTACTTACGTAAACGTTAAGCTGAATTATTAAAGGTATGTACGTGAACGCTTGATTTAGAATGAACGGTATGAGTTCGTTTGTGTAGTTTAGTAGAGCTATTTTATTTTGATTGAGGTCTGTTCGGTGAGAGTTGATAAAAAAAGTAAAAAGTCAGGGCTTCTTAACTCATTACAAATAGCGGTATGCTAATAATTTTTACTGATGATAATATATAATTAAAGGGAAGAATTATATTCTTTTCATAGAATATTATTATTGAATAGCCTAACTGTATAAACAGAAAGCAACATGCGAACACCAAAACGACACACTCGAAGCCAATGACATATTATAGAAAGACACAAGACACGTCATATCCATACTCATAGCGTTTTAAACATGTGTCATAGATAAAAAAAAAAAAAACTTTTTTTTCGGCCAGTGCAGATTTATGTGACATTTGGCGCGCACATAATTATGTATAAGATACTAATTTGCAATATGGCGACTTGCGTATATGATCAAAACAAATATATTTTTTCAACGCCTTCCGCCCGGCGCGGCACCGTACTTGACAACATCTGCGTCCCTCGTGCCATGAAACTCTGTCCGCGCGGCGAAAAGTGACGCCCGTCATACAGTTTTCGATAGTTAAGCGACAGTCGCTATTTCGAAACGATATCATAATAGTTATCAACTCTCGCCGAACAGACTTTATGTCAACGTTAATACATCGGAGTCGAATAGAAACTGCGAATTAATATTGCAGGCTTCAATGAATTTCGTTTCGGTGCCATGTTCAAATGTTTCATTCGAAGAGTAATAATTTTGGTAATTCCGCGAAGGTAATTGTCAGGTCAAGGGGCAACGAGGCCGGAATCAATATTTCGTCCGACTGGGTGGCAGAAGGGTAAATTTATTTGATTGCGCCGTCTGAGGGGCTTAATCGAGGAAGCGCTAATTTATGTGCCTTCACCGAACAGCAGAAAAGAACAGCGCCCTCGCGAACCGATATAAAACTAGAAGAGTCGTGAAAAACTTCCGTCCGTCGTTAAGGAGCACGGTAGCTTTGTGCAGTTATAGTTTTTCTACAACTGGTTTAGGATGTTAGCTTTGTAGCTTTTATAGGTATGTGTACCTATCCTACTTGGGTAATGTTTGGTGTGAAAAGGAGTTTGAAGTTTCAAGAGAATCCTAAATTTAAATCATGTTTGATTGCATAGCAAACGTTAGGTACTTATTTTTTATTTAATTTTATTCTAACACGTTTTTAAAACAGACTTATAAGTTAAAATAATTTCTCCTAGTCCCATTCAGATTTATAACCCCACACAGACTTTTAACCTCATTCGGATATCCTGAAAATTTGTGATTGTGAATTTTATGATTTGAAACGAAAAATGTGAGGCACATGCAATAGATAAGGAGTAGGTACTCTGGAGTACGGATAGTAAGGAGTGATATCTATTGCAGGCGCGCAAGAATCTATGCGAATGAAGCCACTGGCAAAAGATACTACCTACCTAATTATAATTATAAAAAAAACGGAATATTCAAATTCAGACAGCGCAAACCTATAAGATAAAAGTTGCCTGACTAGAGCGAGAATAGGTGCGCTGTGGCAGCCATCAAGCTTCAATGGCTATTAAAATAATGTAGAACATGGGTCCTGATGTCTTAAATACGGTTTCTTTGTAACGACCGTAGGGGGTCGTTAGTGGACGTTCGCGATTACGTGCGATTAGCGGTCATCTCCCGGGGGATTCTTGTCGGTTAATGACTTTTGTTTGCTTTTATTTACCCCCTTTACAATTGAAGTCTAATATGAAAGCGGCATAAGAGCGTTTTCACATTACCCGATACGAAATCGGTATCGAGTGCCGATAGCCGATATCTGATATCGTGTTGTGTCTTCACATATGTCCAATATTATCGGTCCGATATGGACACCGTCTGCCGCTGGCACAGTCGCGTGACTGTGCAACACCACACCAGGAAATGTATACATATAGCACACATACAAGCATTATCGTCCGATATTGACGGGGGCCTGACACGACCGCCGACATATCGGTAGGTACCGGTGCCCATATCCGATATCGGATCGGACAGTGTGAAAGGCAGGTTCATATTTCATACATTTTACTTGCCCCGATATCCTATCGGCGCCTGATACCGGTTTCGCATCGGGTAATGTGAAAACGCTCTAAGAAAAGTCGTCCTATGATCTAAGCTTCGGATATTGTCAAATTTTTTACAAATTATTGTAACATTAATTAACTTAGGAGTCTGATGTTGGAAATATTCTGAAAAATATATTATACTTAGTACCATAATTGATTCTACATTGTACATGCAAATTCTGATCCAATTTAATTTAACCGAAATTGATTAAAGATGTTCAAGATTTTTTTAAATATACCAGCAAAATTAACAAACAAAACTTCAATAAATACGACAATTTAACGTTGAAAGAAAATAAACGCATCTGATTAAATAATGTAAACGGTTAAAGCATTCCATTGCCAATTCTTAACAACCCCTGATGATAACTATTATGCAGAAAGTTCAGTAAGTGTCTTATATAGATGCATCGACCTCAACCCCGCCAGTTGAACAATGCGCGGCTTGCATAAAGAACACTTAAAATAACCCAGTACCATTTTCTAAAGGAATGCCAAGCGACAATTTTCAGTAATCAAGAAACGTCTGAGGAAATTGCTTTAACAATAATACCCCGGGAGCATGCTAAGTGATAATTATATTATGTGTTCATGTGTTAATCCGGGGTGGAATTTTCATGTAATAAAAATTCCCTGACGACGCGGGCCTCACTAAATTACTTTTATTTACGTCAAGATGAGACGCCTTAATTTTGCGTCCCCTTGATGTCTTTCTATAGGCGGGAAACTGCTCGATGTGTTTTCACGCGAAATAATTTAATAGTGTTATAATTAATTAACGGCGGGTACTTTAAGTCATTAAAATTGTCGAAATTTATAAATGTGTAGTCGAAACACAAAAGAACAGAATCATTAAATTAGACGATTCGTTTCTCAAAATAAAATCACATTATAAATTGCGCCTCTCAAAGTGCACGAATTTATATTAAGATCGTCAGGAAATAAGCGAATAATCTATAATTTATAAAATAAAAAACCGACTTCAAATAGACTTTGAAAAGTACCTAAGTTTTATTTTCACATTTTATTTATTATCCTACATTTACTACTTTTTACCCTTTGGGTACGGAACCCTAAAAACCACCTTCAAATAGCCCTTAAAAAGTAAGTTTTTAATTTTCACTTTTTACTTACTAACTATCATGTGACTTAACGACACACGTTTACTAAATAAAGTGACAATAGCATAATGCCTTGCTCATCATCATTTACAAACTGTTGCTGTCCAAAGTGCAAGGATGTCAATTGTCGAGGATTTCTCCTGGTTCTCCACCACTGATTCTATTTTACCACATGGAATTTCATGAACATATGTTGCCTCTAAACCTCATACAAAAATCTTATCGCCACCGGTGAAATATTCATCGTTTAGGAGTACCGGTGATCCTCTATGGTCTTCATCAACAGTTCCGCTTCACCAAATAATGCTTTGCTTGAGTTATTACAGAAAATACTAAAATTGCTTTATGCGTGCCTATAATATTTGAGGAGTTCCATCGATTCCTCATAGATCCTCTCATCACACCTGAATTTGACTACAACGAGACCAAACTGGAGGTATACCCTACCGATAAAAATAAATAAATTTAAAATAGGTTCATAAATGACGTTGAAAACAAACATAAAATAAAATACACAACCGAAAGGAGAACCTCCTCCTTATTGAAGTCGGTTGATAAGGGACAAGACTTAAGTTACAAATAATAGTACATTGTGCATCTAGGGCCGTAAGAAGGGGATAACTAACGAGAGTCTGTTAGAGTCAGTTCACACTTCAGTGTGAGTCAAGCCGCATTCACATTTGTCTGTCGTGTTGTGTTGTGATGCTCTCTGTCGTGATGGCTATTATTCACATTTTTGTCGTGTCGTTTCACCTGACGCGAACCGGGATCGCTTGTGATGCGACACAACATAAGCCGTCACAACACACGGCATCAGAGAATTTGTGAACGCAACCTATTTAAATGTATGAAACCGATACCTTTTTGATGCGTCACAACACAAGTAACACAACATGACACACGAATGTGAATGGGGGAATGCGGCTTCAGTTTTTAGGGTTCCGTTTCTCAAAATTAAAAAACGAAACCCTTATAGGATTACTAGTGTGTCTGTCTGTCGGTCTGTCACAGCCAATTTGCTCCGAAACTACTGGACCGATTAGGTTGAAATTTGGTATAGGTACATATGTAAGTCGGTGACCGCAACACGGACGCGTGACGTAAATATATGAATTTTAAACACGAGGGCCACTTCTGGGGGCAATTTTTTTTTTTTTTTAAAAACGTTATGCAACCTATTTCGTGTGACATATCAAATGAAAGAGCTTATTGTGAGGACCTTAATTTTTTTTTTGTATTTCAAGTAAAATGGTTTAGAAGTTATTTAGGAAAATAGGCGAAAATTGAGCATTCCCCCCCTTATTTCCGAAACTACTGGGGCTAAAATTCTGAAAAAAATACAAAAAATAGTTCTTTACCTATAGATTACAGGAAAACCTATAAGAAGTCTATGGTATTTAAAGTAACGTAGTAAATCTCAAATAATCATGTACGGAACGGAACCCTCTCCACGCGAGTTTAACTCGCACTTGTCTGGTTTTATAGATAATGATGCAGAACCCTTCGTGCGCGAGTCCGACTCAAACTTGGCCGGCTTTTTTATAATGTGTGAATTCAAAAAAAAAAAACCACGCAAACAGTGGTAATTTACTACTTCGTTCCTAATGATAATAATAACTTAGCGTTTACTTGTCTTATGAGTTGGCTGCCTTTTTCACAAAATAATAAGATCATTAAAATATATATTACTGTTTTAATCAAGTCCATTAACAACTTACACGTTTGAGATCTTATAAAAGTTATTTCTTCAATTATGCATTTATCCGTTTTAACGAAAAATAATAATTAGAAGTCTATAGAGACTCTTAATTATGTAGTGACAAGTCACAAGCCACAAGTGTAAAGTACAGCGTTTGTGAAACGAAATTACTATTTCATTAGTAATAATGTCATCAGTAGTAGTTGTATTTGTCAACTATACGCTTGTGGATCACTCTTGTAACCCCGCTCTTGTAACAATATACATTTACATGAAACATAAACTATTGAAATACAAGCGTTACCATGGATACACACTTGCAATACAAGGCTTGTACCATTCAAGAAACAGGGCCCTGCAGTTTAAAAATTTATCACATACATAATCAGCCAAACAGACATATCATTCAAAAACCATTGGAATCTGTTGTGTTGCTAATTCTGAAGCCCCTATAGAATTTTTACGCTTTGATCTTCAATGTTGTTCTTCCCTTTTCCACTTTATGATTTTATTATATATATTGAAAACAGCTTCAAAAACGATAATAATGAGTAACATGATCCTAAACACAATTGTTCAAGTAGTGTAGTTTTCAATACTTATTTAAAATATCTAGGTAGCTGGGTAGGTAATGCATTAGGAATGAGTTCAATTGCGAACGTTTCCAAGACATTTAACGAATGAGATAACTAAGAACGCTCCGTACGAACGCTTACTGCAGCTGAAATATTCAGAAGAAAGCTTTGAGCAGGTAACTATATAATCCTGTACTGCTAGGTTTATTCGCTACTTCCTTAGATAAAATGTACGCTCTCTGGATTTATATTTTTCTTAAATCCCTCGTTTCACTTATCAAAGAACTAGGTAAACCTAGTATTCTTAAAATAGTAGTTTATGCAACGGTTGCATAATGATAGGCCTTAAAACACTAGTGCGGTTTTCATGAAACGAGCTTTAGCGAGTTTCATAATAAGATCGCACGTGTGATTTAAGGCCAAATTATGCAGAGTTGCATACATAACTTTATCTACACACATATTATGAATCCTCCATGATGTGTTCAGAAACAATATTTTCTGGCAACAAGTTATTTGTTGCAATCGTGGCTGCATATTTCAGATATCCGGCGCATTTTCACATCACACAGTCACTCCGAGAAGACTACTATTCATATTTTCAACTAAAATGTAAATTACAAACAACTTTTTCTATGCAATTCAACAACAATTCTACTTTCGTTCAGCAAAAAACCAACTTAATGGCGGCAATTCGATCCTCCGTCAAAACCATTTTTTTTAAATCATAGACAAACGAATGAAGTCTCTATTCTCACGTCACTCGAGATCAAATGTCGTTCGGTTTATATTAAAAAAAACATACGGAATTGATGTTTCATATCAATAACTGTTTAATATCTATGGATACTAGAATAGAGTTTTGACAGCTGTTCCAAATTTAATCTCATTTCGATACTAAAATCGATACTGTAATAACATTGCAGCACTGGTTTACCTAATTGGTTGTCACAATGGTGGTCATTTCCTACGGTTTTTGATTACACTATGGAGGTTTTACGATATGGGTATTTCCATTCCAATTTTGTGTTTTGTCCATTAAAGAGAGTTTCAGGGCCAACAGGAGTTACCCTTCAGAATTGAAGATACTACGACCACTAAACTGAAATGCTACAATACGAAACATGCATGTCATAGTACAAAAAAACCGGTCAAGTGCGAGTGAAACCCGCGTGGAGAGGGTTCCGTTCCATACATGATAAACTGAAATTTCCTATGTTACTTTAAATACCATAGACTTCTTATAGGTTTTCCTGTAATCTATAGGTAATGAACTATTTTCTGTATTTTTTTCAAAATTTTAGGCCCGGTAGTTTCGGAGATAAGGGGGGGAATGGTCAATTTTCACCTATTTTCCTAAATATCTTCTAAACTATTTTACTTAAAATTAAAATTAAAATACATTTAAGATCCTCACAATAAGCCCTTTCATTTGATATGTGACACGATTTCAGTTGCACAACTTTTTTTTTTTATTTTCTAATTTATCCCCCAAAAGTGGGCCCCATGTTCAAAATTAATTAATATACGTTACGCATCCCTGTTGCGGTCACCAATTTACATATGTATACCAAATTTCAAATCAATCGGTCCAGTAGTTTCGGAGCAAATTGGCTGTGACAGACGGACAGACAGACAGACAGACAGACAGACAGACAGACACACGAGTGATCCTATAAGGGTTCCTTTTCCTTTTGGGGTACGGAACCCTAAAAAGTATTATTATTTCAGTTAAAGGCATCATATTACGCATATCTAGATCATGATGCACCTCTGGGACCCGATGTGCAAAATATTTTTTTCTTATTTTAGTTAGTTTCTAATTCTATTATATAATACAGAAACATAAAAATGCTAAAATGTACATTTCCTAAGGAAATGAAGTTGAAGCAAAATGGTCGGACGCGCGCCTCTCATGCAAGGAGCGCGGGATTAAATTCCGTGTTTCAGAACTTATGTGCGAAATTCTATTTGATATTTACCGGTAACTAGCATTTCGGGGTAGGAAGCCATCGTGAGGAAACCCATAACCATCTGCGAAGTAATTCAACAATGTATGTGAAGTCCCCAATCTACACCGGGTCAGCGTGGGGTCTACTGCCGAGTCCCTCTCACTATCAGAGGAGGCCAGCAGTGGGACATGTACATTTAGCTGATGATGATTCTAAAGATTATTATGAGATACGTACGGACCAGGCCTCCAATTCTCGGTGCATTTGAGATAATCTCACAATCGAGATTAAACGTCAGTGCATACAGTCGTTTGACACAACTGTACGAATCTGACGTTTAATCTCGCAATCGACATTATCTCGAATGCAGCGAGAATTGGGGGCCAGGCACAAAACATTACGCATAAGTACTGAGACCGAGCTATCATCATTTGCAATGGCATGGACAGGTTCCAGTGCAAATGCAGCTTAATTGAGAGTTAGTCAAAATGTCTTGGCACTTGTCCAGTCTTGAAAATGTAAGTTACAGTATGCAGCTTTAACAGCTTATCAATACGGGATTTACAATGTGTAACAAAACTAGTTAAAGCGCCTTTCAAACACTATTCTCCGTTACCATCGTAGCCGTAAAAGTAACAACCGTCAAATAAAGCGCCATCTTATCTGGATGATTTCATTTCATAACGTTAACGCAGACAATTATTGTAACGATACAATAGTTGTTTTATGTTTTATGCCCTGTCGTAAACCTTTAACGGCCGATCTCCGAACCCGTGTGATGGTTCGCCATTTGGTTTTCTGCTTGAGTGCGCCGCGTATTTCTGTTTTGCTTTACCATATGTTCATTTCACAACTAACTTAATACCATAGTCTACTCATATAATGGCTATATTTATTTTTATACTTATTAAAAAGATAGGAATATAATAGATATTTAGTCACAACAAGTGGAAATTTAAGACGCGACGGTATGTTCATAGGTAATTCTAAGAATAAATTGGATCGGCGAACTTTATTTTTATATTGTGACAAAGATTAATGTCATCACTATTATGAATTAATAGTAGTTTATGCAATGGTTGCATAATGATAGGCCTTAAAACACTAGTGCGGTTTTCATGAAACGAGCCAATAGGCGAGTTTCATAATAAGATCGCACGTGTGTTTTAAGGCCAAATTATGCAGAGTTGCATACATAACTTTATCTACACACATATTATAAATCCTCCATGATGGGTTCAGAAACAATATTTTCTGGCAACAAGTTATTTGTTGCAATCGTGGCTGCATATTTCCAATATCCGGCGCATTTTCACATCACACACACTCCGAGAAGACTACTTACTATTCATATTTTCAACTAAAATGTAAATTACAAACAACTTTTTCTATTCAATTCAACAACAATTCTACTTTTGTTCAGCAAAACGTCAACATGGCGGCAATTCGATCATCCGTCAAGACCATTTTTTTTTTAAATCATAGACAAACGGATGAAGTCTCTATTCTCACGTCACTCGAGATCAAATATTGTGCAGTTTATATTAAAAAAAACATACTGAATTGACGTTTCGTATCAATAACTGTTTTAATATCTATGGATACTAGAATAGAGACCCACTTGAGTTTTGACAGCTGTTCCAAATTTAATCTCATTTCTTTACTAAAAACGATAAAGAAGTCATGTTATTTCTTTATCGCAGCACTGGTTTTTCCTAATTGGTTGTCAAAATGGTGGTCATTTCATACGGTTTTTGATTAACCAATGGAGGTTTTATGATATGGGTGTAGATAAACATAATTTAGAACGTTATTGTCTGTGTTTTATTGATAGTAATGTTTTATTTTGATACACTCCAGCGCTCGACCGACGTTCGACACCAAAGTAACGTATATTATTTAATTTAACTCATTATGTAATTATACTTATCATAATATCATAAAATAAACACATTGCATCCACTTTATAGTACTGTGAGGATTCAAAGCAAGCTATTTTTGACAATCGCAATATCATTCTTAATTATTTACTGATCGTCAATAGCGTCAGGCATTAATTTGATTATATCTATAATAGGTATACAAATAAACTAAATATGATGAATGGTCCACACATCAGCATATTTGTTGAACGGATCAAAATTAGAAACAACAGTCGAGGTAGAAACAAGATCTGCGGTTGACTTCTTACCCTCATTGCGGTAATCTTGTGGGAAATCAAGAGAACCGCGAGCGAGCAATCTGTTATACCCGCACTGAAAATAAACCAGTACGACGAGATCCCTTCAGTGGCTGTCATCGCGCCGCATGACAGCCCAACCAACAAATAGACACGAATTAAGAGATATTTCATTGTGAACGAATTCAATTATGCCTTATGTTTCAGGGTATTTGGAATTAATCCAGTCGTGGACAGATTAATCTAATCATCCAGTCAGTTTTGAGAAGTGGCTTTTATTTAAAGCCTGTGGGTTCTAAGTAGACGCGATTATGCTCCATTAAATTATTACAAGTGACAAAATAAAAATGAAACTCCATATAAGTATTAGGTCCTTACATATGAAATTAGCGTTTTGTCGTACTGACCACTTTGATCTGAAATATCTCCTCTTTGGTTAAGAATTCCAAATTCCAATTTATAAATTCATTTAGCTGGTACATTTGAGTTTCGAAAACAGTAATTCATTCGTTTTTTCCTCTATTTTTTTCTTTGGCGTCGCTTATTACCGCCCAATGGAAAACATAAAATATCGATATATTTACGAGTACGAGTTCTACCGTGGCACCAGTGCTGCAGAAGCAGCTCGAAGGATTAATGATGTGTACGGTGCTGGTGTCGCAAAAGAAAGCACGGTACGTTTTTGGTTTCAACGTTTTCGTTCTGGAAAATTTCGACCTTCAGAACCAACCCCGTGGACGGCCGGAGACCAAAGTGGAAAATGAAGAATTAAAGGCTATTGTGGAAGCGGATCCATCACAAAGCAATTCAGAGATAGCTGCAGGCTTCGGGGTAAGTGATAAAACTGTATTAATCCACTGAAGAACTAGCTGCTAAACAACCGAGATTGGTCAATCGCTCTAGGCCACTGCTGCTTCACGACAACGCAAGACCACACACTGCACAAAAAACAACCACTAAGTTAGATGAGCTACAAATGGAATTTCTGCGACATCCACCGTACTCCCCGGACCTTGCTCCAACAGAGTACCATTTTTTTCGGAATTTGGACAACTTCTTACAAGGAAAAAAATTAAACTCCGATGCGGCAGTCCAAACCGCTTTCAAAGAGTTTATTGATTCTCGCCCCCATGGTTTTTTTAGTAAAGGGATCAATGAACTACCTATGAGACGGCAAAAGTGCATAGATGACAACAGTGCATACTTTGATTAATTAAATATATTTAACAAAAAAAAAATAACTTTATATTCCTCCCGTACAAAACGCCAATTTCATATGTAAGGTCTTAATATTTATCAGGAGACTAGCTGGTGCCCGCGACTTCGTCTGCGAAGAATAATAATTTAAGTAATCTATGTACTTTTAAACCTGCCCTAGACCTCCACGAACATTTCAAGACTAAGATAAGATAAATCCGTTCAGCCGTTCTCGAGTTTTAGTGAGACTAACGAACAGCAATTTATTTTTATATATATAGATGCAATGGCAATGTACACTTATCCAAACTCGTTGTGGCGGTTGGCTTAACTCTTGGCAAGTAGTCAGTGAGTAATATAAGTCAGTTAAGCCATTGTGGATTTGTCGAGTAGATATCGCCCCGAATGAACATTGCCCAAAATGCTGTAACGTTTGGAAAATATTAATAAATTGGAGCGCACACACGTGTTGCAATTACGTGCGACAATTTTAATATGAATATTTTATTTGAACGGTCGATTGGCTGTCGTACAAACATTTGATATTCACTGTGAATACGAAAGGTTTGCTTATTAATTGGATTGTCGTGCCACGTAGCTGGGTCCAGGGGCAGAAAATCGGCCGATGTGAATTGCTCTTAATTCGGCGCCAGGCTCCCAATAAAATATACGAGGCTTTGGTTCGACCGCACCGAACGAGCTTTGAATAATAAACAAATATCTATTAGGCTACAGATTAAAGTGCAGTTTGCCGATAGCTTGAAGAGAATGCTATTACAATAGAGGACCATTTGCTTGATGCCTCTAGAACCGGGATTATACACACACACTCCTTAATTAAGTTCGTGTAGCTGTGTAAATAAAATAGGCCTTCAAATTTAACCACTACCGACTTGCACCAGTGGATGATCGTTTTCTGTAAGTTGAATATTTATTTAACAATCATTTACGTCATAAATGGCTATTTGGATTTGTTCTCTGCAGGTTTAAATTTTTTGTTATAATACCTATCGCGTGCAAACGTCTTGTGGTGTACTTTTTTTAAACTGATCTTTTCGACGTCGTTTGAAGCAATGCCGCAATTAGTCATTAAAATTCAGTCGTCAATCTGTTCGAAATGAGTGTACGTAAGAACTCATAAAACTTTTTAATGAGGGCCCCTGAGTTGTTTTCTCGGAACTGCGAATTTATAATCATTTTAAGATATCATCGAACGTCTAATAATGTACAAGCAACCCACTCCGGCTGGGTGTGCGTTAAATAATAAAACCTATCTCAAAAGATTCTTTAAATGATGGTAAAAAAATAGCCTCTATATCCGTTTAGAAGTTTAGAAGGTTTAAGGGGATACATCGATAAACATAATAATACATTTTATACTGTTTATAGATGTTTTTGTACGCAAAGATAACTTTTTCGAATTGAAATAAAACCTTGTATATAAAACGTTTTTTGACAATTTCAAGAAGCATTTTTATTTAATTATGTGATTTATTATGATAAAATACGGCTGAGTTTTATAACAGTTTATTAACAATACAATAGCACAACGAATACGATATCGGTTTCGTATTCTTGAAACTGTAATCTTCTAATTGTGTAATCTAAGCGTAGAACATTCTAGTACTCACTCGCAATCTTGGTTTAGGACCTGCAATTCCAGTGGGTGTTTATGGTTATTACTTCATACCACTTTATAGCTAAGGTGAGTTTGAGATAGCAATAAAATGTACTCAATGTTAGTTTAAATTCAAAAGTTCTCTTTTTACGACATACGTGAACATGAGTTTCCTTCAAACAACGCCGTATAAAATCTTGAACGGCACTTTCAGTCGACGAGATTATTATGTGCAGGTAGCGTGCACTTCTGCAGCGCGTGTGGGCCATAAGTTTTAGCAAATAGCAACACAGATTTTTTTCTAAACTATTAATTGTGCGGTAAAAAAGAATGATGGGAAATAAAACACTTTGGACTACGATGGCCCGTTTCACAGGAAAGCAATGTGGTTATTGTGTTAAAACTTTAGAAAAAATTAAAGTAGGTACTTATTTGTAAAGGACATGAAAGAGTAAAACTCAATAAAAAGTCAGGTTAGGTAAGTTTCTTTTTATATATTCATTGGAACCATTTAGACAAAAATCTAATTAATTAATAACATATATTCAGGGAGTGTACAAATTACAACGAAAAATGTTAAAAATAATTGTTCCTAGAAAAATCAAATGTAAGTTCAAACAAAATGACCAAGGTTTATTCGAATATTGCAATGTCTTAAATGTTTACGACAAAATAAAAATGTCCTTACTTATCGAAAAACCTAAACCAAGTCAATTATATGAATATAAACGGCCTAAAAATCTTAGAACTATAGATATCAGAAAGAAATATATCAAACCAAAGCACAATAATGTATATGGTACTCGAACGCTTAAATATCTTTTACCGACTATTGTAAATGAATTACCGGAGGATCTAAAAATAATGTACTCGAACAAATCTTGCAAAACTTTTAGATGTAAACTTAAAAAATATTATATAAAGAACCAATTGGGATGTATAGAATAAGAGATAAGTAAAACTAATTAAGACGGCTCTGCAGCGCAGATAAATCGTAAGGTTTTCGTGCTGTATCATATCTGATAACATGTAAAAAAAAATTGTTTAAATAAAAAGAAAAACATTACACTGACAAACTTGACAAAGGTTTTTCTCGATGTGTAAAGTGTAACAGAAATAACACGAAATCAAAAAGTAGTTGCTTCAGAATTGAGAGTAGAGTTGGTAGAAAATTGGGTAAAAATCAAGACTATTTTCAAGTTGTAAATTAAAAAAAAAACTGTATTATTTTTAAATTTCGATGCTGCCGATTGCTGCCCTCTAATACGAGCGTCCTTGGACATCGCCTAGTTCGCTTATATGAACGGGCCGGCACTCTAAAAACGTAGCTCCTACGGCCCTGTAATTATACGGCTTTGCCATTTCCTAAGATAATTGATATACTTACTCCCACAAGAGCAGCTTTATTTGGTGAAGCGGGGTGGTGATGGAGACCACGGATTCCATGGATGTTTCCTTGGCTCTGTTGCTATGCAACTTATTCTCGTTAGAGCAAACAAATATATCTGGTATTTCTAGCTTAGTCACTATTGCTTAGTTTTCAAAGGAATTTTGGAGTCAGTTTTGTTTCTTGTTAATAATATACGACTCGATCTTTTAAGCCCAGCGGCCCTAACATGCATGCCACAAAGATAAATTAGAACCGTTTATATCTCTATGACTATCTCTTTCGTCGGCACTAGTGTGAGAGAGACGCATTTAGAGATAAACGGTTCTAATTTATCTTTGTGCCATGCATGTTAGGGCCGCTGCTGACACTATTTTTAACTCGCGTATAAAGCATTCGTAACTTTCACACTATCTAGCTAGTAAGAAATTCGGTAGATGTTATATTTACCTACGGGATAAAAGCTAATACTAAGGCCTTCTGAGTGCCTAGCACACTAGCTTTTATCGCGCACATAAAGCATCTGTCACCTTTTAACTAATATGCGGGTGCGAAAGGGACGAATGCTTTATGTGCGCGATAAAAATTAGTGTGCTAAGCCCTCTGCTGTACATAAATTTGTAGCAAAATGAGAAGACGCAGTCACGCGGTGCGGTGGCTTTGTTACGAACTAGCGGAAATTGGCACGATTTCTCACATTTTGAGGTATGCACGAAACGCCTCGTACTGCATAGATGGCACAGCATACTTGGTACAGACTGGTACTATGGGATACTGAGACTCACCTATGTATAATGTTAAGGTACTTATTATTAATATGCTGATAAAAATGTTATCAATTGCAGAATGGTTGATATGTCTGCATTTCGTGATGCAAATATACTGTATGCAAATATAATTATTTTCCTAAAAATAGGTACCTAAAAACAAATTACAAAGCTGGTTCACGATAAAGAAATCGCAAATAAAGCTGCAAAATATTATTGTATCATGATATTTTTGTCAATATTAATGTGATGCCGGATTAGTCGGATATCCGACGCTTCATTTGCTGCGGATTCCCAACGCGGAATAAGGGCCCCCTAAAAAAACATACATTTCCAGAGTCTACCTCTATCGTCTAAAAATCTCTTTAATAGTTTAATATAAATTAGGATGGTGGTGAATTGTCTTTCAGTCTAGTCTCAGAACATACCTAACTATTAGTACTAGTGGCTCCGTGAGCTGCAGACCTCGCGACAAACTTATCTTTGCCGTTGGAAAATTGATATCCACATAAATCGATATAGGTCGGGTCAGTTTACCAACAACGCAAATAAGTTTGTAATCGCAAAAACCCCCATATCTCCGCCATTTTGAAAATTTTCGTAAAACTGAATCGACATAAAAATTCTATATCATTATCGAACCTGCTCACAAAATTTCACCAGAATCGGTTGAGAACTGCGACGTGTAGCTGAGAACAAATGGACATCCGTTGGACATACGAAAGCATTTTTGCCCAAGCTGAAACGGAGACGCTTCGCTCGGTCGGTCGATAAAATTAGATATTTGCTTAAAGTATATCTAGCGCATAATATTGCAAATATTTCCCATCTGTATTGTTATTTTAATAACTTGACCCTTCGCAGAGCTACGTCGATTACGACCAAGGTCGAAGACCCGCACGAACATGTAGCTTATACGCACTGATGGGTCAAGTTAGGATCGCCGTCGAGTTTAGTTACGAAGTGTTATTCAAGAGAATCGCACCTCTAGGCGTTACTGTCGATTGTGTGGCGGCGGTGGGCGCGCTCATTTTCAAGTGGTTACTCTAACGAGGGTTGACCTATGCTTCCGTAATTGTTATTCGAAGCTAGTTCGCCTTCCTTTGCAGTATGCTTTTGACTTAAATAAGAAAGGATGGATACTGTGTGTGGCCTTGAAAGGTTCTCTACCAAATATTTTGAGTATACATTAAAAATATTACCAACGCCCAAATCATGATTGAAATAAAAAAAACAAGATGACTAAAGTCCAGGGACTGAGCCCGAACGCAAGTGAGGGCTCTAAAAACACAAGCGCAATAATACACCACTTGATGCGAGGTGCATAATCTGCTTTTCTTTCTACTACTGCAAAAAGTTGGTAAAAAAAAAGTAAAAGTACAGTTAAACCCGACTAGCGAGGTAAAAAGGATTTTTGCACCTTGTGTGCGCCATACAAGGTGCAAAAATCCTTAGAATTATTATATAGCTTATGACACTCGCACGTTCTCCCCGAATCTTAACCCTATTGATTAAAATCGGTCCAGTGGTTCAGAAGCTAAAGTAGAATATCTGAAAATGTTCACAGAAAACTTGTGTATGTTCAATTCATTATTCATTTTCATATCACGTCAATTTTTTTTTTAAATCTTTGTTGTTACCTATACTTTCTTATCAGCCAGTACTTTGAGCATAACATTTTAGACGGGGCAATCACAGTTCGATATGGCCGCGGAAATGTGGACTGTTTTGCTAACAGCGAGTCCACAGAAATGTGGTCAGCTATCCCGTCGGACTGTGAATGGGCGGATTGGGTAGCTGTTCTTGATCAACTAACCGAATAAAAAAAATACAAAACAGTGCAATAATGAATTTTGTATGCAACTTTATTGCTCTAAACTAAATAAGGGCTGCTTTGTGCTGAGTATTTAAGGCGATAATGATGAAATTAAAGTGTAGTTGGAAGAAATAGTAGATTGTTGCACCAAGCAGAAAGTGATTCATTATTGCGCCGAGTATTAGTTTGGAGCCCGAACGCACGTGAGGGCTCTAAAAACACGAGCGCAATAACACATCACTTGATGCGAGGTGCATAATCTGCTTTTCTTTTGAGAAAAAAAAACGTAAAGGTACAGTTAAACCCAACTAGCGACGTAAAAAGGATTTTTGCACCTGTTATGACGCACCCTTAGCATTTTTATATAGCCTATGACACTCTCACGTTCTCCCCGAATCTTAAGACACCTATTTATTAAAATCGGTCCATTGGTTCTGAAGCTAAAGTCGAACATCCGAAAATTTTCACAGAAAACTTGCATCTAGTCTATTTAATTTCATATTATGCATCATCATCATCTTTAAGTAACCCATACTATCCTATCAGCCAGTACTTTGAGCGTAACATTTTAGACGGGCCAATCACAGTTCGATATGGCCGCCGATATATGGACTGTTTTACTAACATTAAGTCGACAGAAAAGTGGTCAGCTGTCCCGTCGGACTGTGAATGGGCGGATTGGGAAGCTGTTGGTGTAAAGTTCTTGATCAACCAACCAAATAAAAAAAAAAATACAAAACAGTGCAATAATGAATTATGTATGCAACTTTATTTGCTCTAAAGCAAATAAGGGCTGCTTTGTGCTGAGTATTTAAGGCCATTATGATGAAATTAAAGCGTAGTAGGAAGAAAAGTATATTTACCTATCGACGTATATGTAAAGCATAAAATGTAAGCGATAACATCTGATCCCTCGTCAAATTTCTCCGGTAACTACTTAATGTAACAAATTTCAAATGTCTGCAATAACGTAGATTGCCATTGATAAGGGCAAATATGTAGCAGTTGAAAAGTATGAGCGTCCTAAACACGACTCAACTCGCCACTGGTGGCGGGAATAGAAAATATTCTTTTAAAAAGACTCGAAAGTACTGGAAAGTCTGCTATAATAACACAACGGATGAACATTCAAGTGACGTCACACCTTGTGATATAGTTGACTCACAACAATAGTGCGATGGCGTGGTGTGATTCTCTAACGTGCACAGCGGCTGATCAGCGGATAGATGAAACAATTAATGTAGACTGTAAGAACAAAGTCTTTCGGTCCAAATTTGAGCGTGTTCCTCGTCGCTGATCAGCCACTGCGAAATATAGAGAATCGCATGGCAGATCCTAAAAGGAGACAAAAAAGCTACCTTGTACTTACAGACGATTAAAGTGATGCGATTCGGCAATTCACGTCTATCTTCGGAAATACGAAAGCGCGATCATAATATTAATGTATAGCTCTACATTAAATTATGTAATAATTTTTTTTACTGGTTTCTGGAAATCATTACGAAAAAGCTTGGAGAATTAAGTTAAAGTTTTTCATTAACCTCTATTTAAAAATAAAGATATTATACCTCGGCCAAGGTAGGAAGCGCGCTGGCGGTGGGGGCTGCGCAGTAGTCGATTTACCAGCCAAATTAGTTGTATAAGGTGAGGCGTGATGGAGGAGATTACGTGCGGTATGTCTATGCCGACGGCCGAACATTGGTTGCATAGTCGTACTAATTCGGAAATACGAAAATCTCCGAGGTGCATAACTTTAGTCGTAGTTGGCACTGAAGTGTCGTGTTAGATAAATAACTTGTGTAGCGTGAAACATTTAACTTCAACGTGTTAAAAATATACCTAAGAAATATGAACACGCGCAGTTTGCAATACGACGAGAGATGAATTTAATTTACTTTGCACATTGTATTCTGGTTTAATTGAATTCGTTCCAGTCATTAATTTTAAACTTTGACTTTTAGAGTGGATCCCGCTGACAGTGGCGTGCGGGCCCAGCAGCCAGTGCTATGAGAAGGTCCAATAATGTCGAGGGCGGGATAACGATGGTTCAAAGTTTTAATTAAATAGGGCGACATCTGCGTGGCTCGTTACTGACACGACGATTATTGTTACGAGCACACACAAAAACACATATCGGGGAAGCAATATGGCGCAGCGCTGTTGTTTCTAATGCTTTCCAAGTAATATTATGAATTCAAAGTAGCTGTTTCACCATGTCTAATCTTCATGGGTAATTAAAATTAAAATCATAGGACCATTAAAATACCAACGGGCGAGATAAAGGTTAACCTATACCTAACATCTGAAATTGTTGGGAGCAACAATGCATGAGGAATTCAACGTCGGTTATTTTTGGAGTTCACTCCTTAAAAATCGATTTTCATATATACGCCCGGGGTATGAAAAATTATGGGAAGTAAAATCCAACTACGATGGCACACTGTCACACGGTACGGAGTCACACGAAGTCACACGATGTTAGCCGAAGATGCGTCGGTCGCTTCGCATTGCATATCTACAGATATAGTGAATAATATGTTTCCATCGGTAAATCTCGGATCTCAATCGGAAGACGACGGGACCCGAAGTGTCAATTAATAATTGTATTGTGAGTGACATGTTTATATTCATTAATATGAAACTTTATTATTTACTGTCAAATGTCAAAATGAACAATGACAGCATAGTATGATGGGTACTGGTTTATTTTATAATCGTTCGTAAGGAGTAAACTCCTGTCGTGCGTCGGAGCTGCCACACACATACTTTTTTATTTTTAAAAGAAAAATGATAGTATTTTTGATAAATTTTAAAACTACTTCCAAAACATTCAAAAGTAATTGAAAAGTCGCATTGCCTTCGAAACATTCCGTTCTAAAACGGACGCCATTACTCCTCGCCTGCATTCAAATACGGATAGATGTAAAGGTCGAGCAAACATTTTATTGCATGCGCCGGAGCGGGGCTCCTTGGTCCGCTTTACATAGAGGCTCTGTGAGACTCGCAACAATTTTCCGGAACATTTCCGAGCGGGCTAACGAACGGAAACGCAGGGGACGAGGCCAATTGGCGGATAAATGCAGCTCAATTACTACATTGTGGCCACATTTTTCCCCTAAATGTTCTTCTAGCTTGAGCAACGAAAGCTTTCATTATTTATGTCGCCTAACGTGACGTACTTTGAAAACTGTTTTATAGAAGCTCGACGTTTGTAGGTTTCAACTTCATCAGGTATATTTACGCAAATTTTCTCGCAGTGATTTTCGTTTAACTCTGCGATATATTAATGAGGTCTTTAAAAACAATTAGTAGCTTGTTATTAATAATCCACTCGTAGTTGGTCTGCTTACGGTCCCACCCATGATTAAGCGTGTTTGTAATAATTGGTCAAGTACAAAGAGGTCCGAGTTCAACGTTTTAATCAGGACAAAAGGGATTCTTAGGGAATTTGCCATCCCTTCAGAAGTCAGGTTATATTATAATATACTTATTATTATATGAAATCCATAATAATATAATAAATGCTAAAGTAACTCTGTTTGTCTGCCTGTCTGTCTATTGTAACTTGCTATGTCGATACTTTGAGCCCTGGGGAAAGTCATTTGGTTTTTTTTTTAAGAAAGGGACTGGAATATTGATTCACGGAAGTTCGTATATGCCGATGAGAGTCCGTTGATGTCTTTTTTTATGTATCTGCGCGATTTACGGTATGCAGATAATTTGAGCTATGGGAAAGAACATGACATTTTAAGAAAACGGATGGAAAATGAATTAATTACAAGTTCGTTCGTGTCCGATGAGAGCCCGATAATTGAGGTAAAATTCGTTATATTATGCAAGATACATTTCCACACAGACGAAGTTGAGGGTAAAAGCTAGACTATTATAAATGTTAGAGGTGGAATTTATGTACAATTACTAACAATATAACATTTTCTCGATAAGCTTCATGAAAAATAAGACCAAGTTGCAACATAACATAACATAAAAGATCTCTCATTGCGTGATTAGATTATATATACTATATTTCTCCGTAATGCTAGAAACATCTTATTACCCTTCTTGACTTGAAAAATACGAAAAGAATGTGCACGCATTAGGTTCGGTCGTTACTTAGGTCCTCGAGTGCGGGTTCGAGGCCAGCGGAGACTAATAGCTGCGGTGCGGTAAAATATGTTCCACGTAAGTGCGCCACATAACAAGCAGCGGCCATTCGTAAACTGAGCCACTGCGGCTGCGAAACTGTTTAAATTAAATACGATGTGAGTTGTCACTGCTGAAAAGATTTTTTGGAGTTTACTCCTTAAGAACCGATTTTCATGTGTATAAATAAGCCCGGGGTATGAAAAAATGATAGGGAGTAAAATCAAACTACGATGGCACACTGTCACACGACGGAGTCACACGAAGTCACACGTTGTTAGGTGAAGATGCGTCGGTCTCTTCGCATTGCATACAGTTATAGTGAATAATATGTTTCCATCGGTAAAACTCGGATCTCAATCGGAAGATGACGGGACCCGAAGTGTCAATTAATTATTGTATTCAATGAGTGACATGTTTATATTAATTAATATGAAGCTTTATTATTTACAGTCAATGTCAAAATGAAAAATGACAGCATGGTATGATGGATACTGTTTTATAATCGTTCGTAAGAAGTAAACTCCTGTCGTGCGTTGGAGCTGACACACACCCACTTTTTTTTAATTATTTGTTTTGAATTATCACTTTTTACTTACTGAATCGTCAGAAGTGTCAATGGAGTCGGAAAAAAATAAATAGCTCCCGTGCAAAGCTCTGTCGAGTTGATACTAACTTTTAAACGTTATTTTTACTAGCGCAGTAACTGTAAAAGTACATCATAGTAGTAAATCACCAGATTGCAATTAAATCAAGAAATTGGGAACAGTTTATTTAAATTGAGTTCCAATTTAATATGCGCTGTTGTTTCTGTATACAAGCAACAGACGCCAACGACGGTTGTTTTGCGATAGAGCATTGTTATTTTGATAAATTGTTGGCTTATCGTGTTAAGAAACGAAATATTCATTGGATAAAAGAAAACCAAAAGAATCCAAATTTCACGTAATGTGCCTCCGGGATGTTCGTTCTGAGAGGAATAAGTTTAAATAATCTACAAATAGGGTTGTCAAAAACTAAACTTTAAAATTATTTCCTTAGGTATTAAATCTCTTTTCCTAAATAATTCGGATACGAAGATAATGAGTAAATATTAAGGAGTCATTATATTTCGTTTTTGTAAAATGCGAACCTCGTTGTTGCCAATTCATGTAATTAGTTAGGTAGAATGTGGCGGCTAATCCGTGTGAGGCAACCCTACGCGAGGCAACGCAGGTCGGGCGCCGGGTCATTATTCTTTCGCCCTTCGTCGTCTAAGTGAGTTCATTGTCGTTCTACTTCCTTCCTCCGCAGGAAATAATTTCACTTTACGGCTTTCATTGAGAAAATATTTATGTTATTTTTATGTTTTACAAATTGAGTTAGTGTTTTAAGTAAATCCTAATGATTATAATTGGCTTAGTTTGTCTAGTTGTTAATATTTGCCCGACTTTAATATTTTTAAGTTCGCAAGTCACCATCATTGCATAAACCTCGTATTGATTATAATGGTAAATTAAAATAAGCTGAATGGTGATTATATCTTATTTAAATATATAAAACAGTACCGTGACTCACTTATGGACAACGCACAGCCTAAACGGGTGGTCCTAGAGGTTTGAAATCTGGAGGAGACATTCCTCGAGTACCCTAGAGGTGCACTAACGAGGGATTTTTTGGAATTCAATCCCTAAAGGGGTGAAAAGGGGTGATAAAGTTTGTATGGAAAATACCGCGGGCGTATTGTACAGGTTTAATTTGTCTTAAAACCAATTGTAGCGAAGTCGTAATGAGCGGACTTCTTGGACTCTTTTCGATGGGTGCGCAACTGTTCGCAGATTTTTTTAAGTCCTATTATTGAAAGTCCGAAAATGTTTGTCATACAATTTTACATCATACTAATCACTATTCATAACAAGTCTCTGTTACTAACGATCGTAACTCCGAATTATCCAAATTCATCATGTCAGTAAACATAATATTCTAGATACTACTATTTATTTTCTTATTCTTTCTCAACATACTCGTAACTGTTACTTACACTATTATTTATTATCATATATTTTTTTATTACACTGTGCTTAACAGATTGACATAATAACTAGAAATGGTAAACGGCAGTGAGCGAGCGAGCGAAGCGAGCGAGCAAATTGGACGGAGCTGAAGCGACTCGGATAGGTTAGGTTCAGAAGGCTAAGGCGGGAGCGAAGCGAAGCGAATCTCCTGCCTTAGCCTTCGATGTTAGGTCTTTTTTTTGTAAGAGCCCAGAAAAACTTGCTTGCGTGTAAGATGTTCATAATATAGTCATTAAATATTGGGTTGGTTATTATAAGGCTTCTTTCAAGTATAATTACCAATTCCGCTCCTATTGTAGGTACTTAGAATTAGTTAGTTAGTAGGACAGTCCAAAAATCTATTTCTGGGATCGCTTTACCGGTATACGAAGAATTGTTTTCCTGATTTATCACCGGTTGTTAAACATGGTCAACCACCATGAAAACTTAAAAAAAAACTGTTTCTTGGTGGTTAAGGATTTAATTCCTGCAACATAATAAATTCGGAGTTCAAAGATCAAAAGGAATTTCAGCTGTTTGAAAGAGAATATAGAATTCCTGGTAGGTACCTAGATAAATACAAAGATACGTGCGATAAATATAACCCTGCTTTAGTACAACGCAGTCGGGTATTAAAATAATGTAAGTACAATGAAAATGTAAGCGGGTAGTGCAAGCAAAGTTTGGTAGAAATCGGGGACGCGCGAGATATTTATGACTTCCTTCGAGCTCCAGAGGCTCTCGGGGTTCAAAAGCTAATAAAACGATGTGACATAGATAATAACAAAATTTTACTGAATTTTCTAACAAAATGTAAACAGTAAGCTTTGATACAAACTTATCTCTACGTAAAAAACTGATTTAAAAATCATACAACATCTAAATATAAACCGAACTACTAACATTTTTTTGAACTGTCGCACTCTTGACAGTAGGCTGTAGTTTATCTATGATGCGAGGTGAAAGTGATGCATTTACTCCCTAGGGCTGCAAAAAATAAGGCAATAAACAAAAATCAATACAGCTTCAGATTTTTTAATCAATAAATTTCTGATAGTTATTATTTATTGTATAATTATAATTTCACTCTATAAATTTAGTCCTTTTTCGATGTGATTTTGAGGCGGTTTAATCATGAACAGTGTTTTGTGATCAAACTGCGTCTTAAAATAGTACTGTCAGACACGTTCCCGCTTAAAAAGGAAAATATAGTTGCACGAAAAAAGTACGTATAGAGAAGTTGCATTGAGTTTGCATTTATATATTTACCAAGTCTTGCGTTTTCACTATCCTCACTGTCGAGATGAAAAGCAGTGTTAAATTCGACTAAAAATCACGACTTGAGGACCTCAGAGTTAACAATTTACAATATTATACTATTAATTGATACTCTATTGATAAACCCTCATCACACTCGAAACGTTATGTAATAATTTCTTCGTTCCACGGTCAGAACATCGCTGCGGCTGACAACATCCTGTGATATAAAATGAATTAAATGAATCGAGTTCAGAGCACGTTGAAATACAACGATCCTTTGCGAAAATTGAAAATGCATAAAAAATATTGCCTCCACGCGTTTTTATTTAATTCAGTGGCGCGGAAAACTTAACACGCGTGGATGATATGCTGCGGCCCTAACATGCCAGACACGGGGTAAAGTCAAACCAGTTTATCTGTCTGACTATCTCTTTCGTCGGCACTATTGTGAGAGATGCACTTAGAGATAAGACGGCTTAACTTATCTTTGTGTCAACCACATGACATTAATTAACTGCCATTGTGATTATTGAGGTATTGAAAGGTTAAGGTAGAGGTTATGTACTTATACCCTTTAATTATTATATTATTTTATTTATGAGTGCGAACTTCGATTTGAAATATTTCTTTGACTCTTCGTATTAGAGGATCGATTGTTTTTAGGGTTCCGTACCCAAAGGGAAAAACGACCCTATTACTAATAAGACTCCGCTGTCCGTCTGACTGTCTGTCCATCTGTTCGTCTGTCACCGGGCTGTATCTCATGAACAGTGATAATTAGACAGTTGAAATTTTCACAGATCATGTATTTCTATAGCCGCTGTAACAATAAATACTAAAAAACAGAATAAAATAAATATTGAAGGGGGCTCCCATACAACAAACGTGTTTTTTTTTGCCGTTTTTTTAGATTAGTACGGAAACCCTTCGTGCGCGGGTCTGACTCGCACCTAACCGGTTTTTTTTAAATTAGGGTTATAGCTTCTGTAGACTGAAGTTGCTTTGTGCTTACAAAATCAATACGAATACTATTAAAACGTTTCATGTTCATTATTGTTATTATAATGAGCTTGAAATCGACACGCACAAATGGGGTCATGATATTCAGTAGAGGGCAAATGTAATTTACTTGAAACTGGTTTCAAACAACCTTTGTACCGTGTGCATTACGGCAAGTAAACATTGTGAGCTTTCATGATGCAAATTACGCTATTGTTAACGAAGTGGAAATATTCAGATTCTAAAAGAAAAAAAAGCGGCCAAGTGCGAGTCGGACTCGCCCATGAAGGGTTCCGTGATATATGACGTATTAAAAAAACTACTTAGTTACTAGATCTCGTTCAAACTAATTTTCGATGGAAGTTTACATGGTAATGTTCATCATATATTTTGTTTAGTTATATCATTCTCTTATTTTAGAAGTTACAGGGGGACACACACATTTTACGATTTTTGGAAGTGTCTCTCACGCAAACTATTGAGTTTAGAAAAAAATATATATTAGAAACCTCGATATCATTTTTGAAGACCTATCCATAGACGTATGGAATTGATGAAAAAAAATGGGAACCCCATATACATATACATCTACTTACCAAGTTTCAACAGCATAGTTCTTATATTTAGTTTCGGAAAAAAAGTGGCTGTGACATACGGACGGACAGACGGACAGACAGATAGACCGACAGACAGACAGACAGACATGACGAATCTATAAGAGTTCCGTTTTTTGCCATTTGGCTACGGAACCCTAAAACTAATTGTTAATAAAACACCTCAAAAGAAACAAAAAGTTCAATTATCTTTTTTCTATCTCTTTTTCAAAATAAGTTCGTTTTGGGCCTAGATAATTTGATTTTACAGAATTATAATTTCCTTTAGATTTATTAATTATTATGGTTGTAGAAAATTATAGTTCTACAACTTGCACATTGCTAACTTATACAACTTTATACTTACTCCTTTTTAGGGTTCTGTGTCCGAGGGCATCAACGGGACCCTATAACTGAGCCTACAACGTCAGTCCGTCCGTCCGTCTGTCAGAGGACTCTGTTTCAGCAACGGAAAGAGGTAGAAAGTTGGAATTTCCACAGAATAATTGTGTTATGGTTATATATTATATATATTGTTATGGTATGAATACTATCAAATAATAAAAATATCAAAAAGTTTGAAACCTGGGAAGCTCTCCATATATTTATACCAATTTGGTTCCAGCTGTATTTCCAAAACAGCTTAAGTGTCAGCTATCAAATTTGGCCTGGTTTTAGTTTATAGGTACTCCATAGTTAAATCCGCGCTATATATAACAGCAACATGCCCGAAGAAGGTAAGCACACTTACCGAGAGATATTCAAGCTAAGGCGTGTTTTACGAAACATCATACAGAACATACTTCCCACCTTGCACGAGTCATATTCGTCGTTGACTCACCTCCTCCTGATATCTGATTACCTCATCGGTTAAGGTCACCATCGGGTCGTTCCCTCTAGGAAGTTCACACGAAACGCGAATATAACGGCGCGGCGCGGGCCCGAGGCGACGCGATTGTCGGTAACATTTCTTATCTCTCACGTATTGGCGCACTTACCGTTCACCTCCGCGTTATTGAGCTCCGCCCTGATATTGGACTCCGAATGGGCTTGTGGCCTGCACTTAGAAATTACGTATTCGCCGGTTAAATCGAAATGAGAATTCTTACGTGTCTTTGACTATTGAATTTCATGTAAGTAGTGTTACCTATCTTATAGTAAAGAGGAGCGCTAGGGAACATTATGCCCGTATTAAATAGTCGGCGCCAAGGCTGATATCCCGTTAAATATAAAGATGTGGATATAAAATAAAAACCTAATTGAGTTCGATATCAGTCTTGAGCTTTCGACTCTGGTGTCCTTCTGGGGTGTAGGGAAGTAATAAATATTTCGCTAGCGACATCGCGTGAATAAACGAATTACAGTACGATTATTAACTTAAAGCAAACCGATACTTGCAAACCACATTTCAAAGACTTGAAGATACTGACGCTGGCCAGTCTTTACATCTACGAGGTCGCTGTGTTTGTGAAATCGAATCCGTATTTATTTCCACTCACAGCAAATTCATGTAATAGGACTAGGAGTATTCGATACAAATATAAGGTTAATGTCGTACCTGGTAGAACAGCACTCCTTCGCAAAAGTATTTTAGGTATAGCCTCTAGAGTGTTTAATTATTTACCAGATAGCCTTAAAGTCCTGGACATAAATAACTTCAAAAAAAAGTTAAAGGACGAACTTGTTAAAGGAGCATACTATAACATTGAGGAATTTTTTGAAAATAAAATTTAGTTTTAGGTTAGCTGACTATTTATATGTTGTTATTTTATTTATCAAATTCAATGTTATGACTTTTCTATTTACATTTAAATTTGTGTAATATTATTTAAATTTTAGTTTTTAGACGAATTTCTTTTTTTGTACGCCTGTTGGTGGATCACAGAGCTCACTTAACACTGTAAGAACTTCATGTAATTTAACTGTGTATCACAAATAAATATTTACTTACTTACTTACTTACTATTAAAATCAAATTAACGATTCGACTTTTCTCGGCTATTATTGGTTATAGCCGGAGACGAAAATGACACACGTTACATTGCTGCGATTTCTTTTAGGTAGCATTCAACTTAAAGTATCGTTAACGCAATGTATATCACCTGCCATGATGACATTACTTACCAGTGTAAACCTAAGAAGTATACAGAAGCGATATGGAAATGCATTACTTATTGATGTACTTATATAAATGTACCTATAATATAAAAAATATTCATGATTCTTTATTAATCAATAGTTACTGTTTACTGTGTACTCCTCTGCTGCACTGGGAGTGAAGAAATAGCATAGAATGCGTGCAGATGCTTATCATCCTGGCATGTCGTAAAAGTCGACTACGGGACGGGTCCTCTCCAACATGGTGGACTATCTGTATGGGCGATGGGCTGATCACCTGTCACCATACGGTTCATCATACCATCTAAGGACTAATTAATCGAACGTGGCCACAAGTACTCTTGTGGCTCTGCCCACCACAATTGGGATTTCGGGCGTGATAATATGTATGTATGTATGTACTGTTTTACGTAAGGTACAATATTTATCCTGCATGTCATACTGTCAAAAAATAGTCACTAATTACTTTTCTTGTTTCAATATAAAGGTTGTGTTACTTTAGAGCTATTAGGGATCCTTTTTTTTGTGTGTATTGTGTTTAATAACATAACGGGTAATATATTTACAGGTCATATCTGTAATTTGATATACTATGTGAAAAATGAGGGATACCGATAATAACCGAGGCTGACCGAATGGTTAGCTTATTTTAATAGAATGTAGAATGAATCTGTCGTGCACGTGGTTAGATATCAACATAGTACACTTCTTGATTCGTATTCCCATTAAAAAAGGTTTTTTTTTATTTTTCTCTTACATATAAAGTGATTAAAGAAGAGCGAAAAAATTTACAAAAAAAATAATTTTGTTCCGAGCACCTATAATGACAATGAAGAAAGAAAAGGCGATATTCTGTGCATTACAAAATTAAAATTTACCCTGATTTATATTTATCTATTCTTAGAAGGTTTGAGTATAGGTACACACTGATACACATTATTTTGAAATATTCAAGTTCAAGTAAATTATGTGTTGATAAATTTTAGAGAATTTTTGTAGTGTTTTATTTTTCGTTTTATTTTACTATGGCATCTCGCAAACGTATTTAAAAAAAAAACACGAACCAGTGCAATTCACAGACTAGCGCCAAAAGTCCCGTTTAGGTTGCGTCACGTAATAATTCAAAAAAGTTAAAAAGTAAAGCCCCATTGGCGACGTAAAAGTAGTATTTTCTATTTTTGATTGTAGTATGACACACCCTTATAATTCTTATGTTATTTACAGCCTATGATACCCGCATATTATCCACGAATCATATGATAACCCATAAATTACTACTAACTACAGTGAAACATCCGGTTTCGGTCACATTACATACTACATATATAGACTCTTAATCTCAGTACCCTCCTTTTGGTTTCGCGCGGTCACGTAAAAAGCTCCATTCATTCGCGTAGGCACGTAAAAAGCGCCATTCATTTTATATGGCCGTCAGCGCTCTTTTTACGTGACCCGAACTATATAATAATATACACCTTTAAAATAAAACGAGGGATAACTTCCGCAAGCTCTTATCTTTTTATGCAACGACGAGTGTGATGCAACCTTGTAAAGGCTATCTTGTTTTATTTCACTTTCTTTTTTTTGGTAGGTAGTCCATTTTATTTTTCCTGAAAATATATCTAACTTCCTTTCAGCATGAATAATTTTAGATTTTTAGGCTGGCAAGTTTCGGAGTTATCTCTGAAACTTGCCAGTAAACACTAAACAAAATACAAATCTAAAAAATTTCATGCGGAATGGACGCTCCGCAGGGTTCCTATTTTAACTTATAATTATGGAACCCTAAAACAATGAACCGTTTATTTTTCACAACGAATTATCAAGAAGTAAGGACTTTTTAAAACTACGCAGTATTTTGAAATAAATCTGTATTTGTTATTATTAATGCAGGGTTGTTAGCAGCTATAAGCCAATTAGGTAACATCTTCCAACCCCCGTGTTTGTTAAAAAGGGCCTATCTCCATCTCGATAACACTTTTAATTTAGACTGTAGATCCAAAGTAATAGGGTCTCAATTAGTCATGTCTCTTAAAAGGAAATGAGCTGTTTTAAACAGACACTCCTCAACTATTTAAGTGTAAAATAAGCCGGCGTCGTACTGGGCGTATCGCAAGCATGACTCCGTCAATCATTTCCGAGGAAAGTAATTAAACTTTTAACGAGTTGCCTCAAATTTCAAACTGTTTCATTGTCATACTGTTACTATTTATCGTATACTAATTTGTGTGTTCAGTAAAATAATTGTCATAAATTCTTCATACAACGTTAACTTGAAATATTGTCTTTCAATTGATAATTGAATACAATTAATTAAATAAACGTCAATAGAGAACCGGAATGAAAGAAGGCATACTTTCGTCAACCTGACTGAAAAACAGCACAGAAAAGCATACAGAACTAATGTGATTCCATTGGAGAATTGCTTTGTAAATGCATCTACATTATATTTATGAGTTTTCTGGAACAGGAATGCGATATTTTGGTACGAAATTCAACATAAAAGGGCCTAAATTACACACAAAAAATACGTGCAACCACGCTTTTTATTGATTGCCAGTTAAAATTACGTCGACATTCTCCTTCTGAGAACAATTTCCGTTTAGACAATAAAATAGTTTATTTTTGAATTTCCTAAACTACTTCATGTAATGGTTGTTTGAAGCTCTTTCGCTGAAAGCCTGGCAGTTCCTTATCCATAATGTTCCTTTTCTATAAATTTGTGACATAAAGGTCTTTTATGACATAAAGGTCAACACTTTAATCAATCAATTCAGACCACATCCACCCACAGCTGGGTAAAAGTTTTATAAACCCGCACTAACTAGACCGTCTAATACGTGATTTTACGATTGCCTATAATATACCTTATTTACTAACAGATTGATTAAAAAAACCTTTAACGGTATATCTTCAGTCGAGTAATCAAATATACAGGCGTGTAAGGAAACGAGTGTATAATTTCGTTTAGCCACAGTTTGCTTTGTCTCGATTCCGCCAAATCATATTTTAGAAATAGAACAAACCCAATTCCGGCAATCGGTACCCTTGTGCGATAAGTTTATACCATAACCAATTTCTAAAACACGTTTGCGTATAACTCATATAGAAATAGAGACTTTAACGTGAAAGCGTTCGAGACGTTTTTTATCAGTTTTTTACACAGGGTACAAACGACATGTAAAATTAACTCGATTCCATATTTTTTCTCTATTAAAGCAAATATGGTTAAGTGATGTCAGAACCACTTAGATTATGTTCAATGCTGTCAAACTCAGTAAGTAAATGGGCCTTTAGTCGGGAGCTTAGATAAAAGGAATGGCAGAGTCACATTGTAAATACATAGATGTATATTTCACCCAAAATGTTCAAGCTAGAACTTTAAAAAACGGCAAATATTTTCATAGAACATTGTGTTTATATTTTGTCAACTTTAACGAAAGGCTTACCAAGATCGTTTTTTATGTTAAGAAGTTGGATTTATGAAGCAGTCGCCACGTTGCAAAGCGGTGGTGTTTTTACAAGAAATCAACGAACACAGCGTATGCCTAAATGCTGACTAGCTCCTTAAATATCTGGGTAATAGACCAAGGTAGATTAATTCAGTAGGTAACTAAATCTTCGAAGTTCGGTGCAGCCTGGTTCCGCCAAGGATGAAGTAAGTTGGTAAGTAGCCGGGGCGACGGAACTGGAGGCAGTCGGGCAAGCTAAGGGCGGGGACGGCCGAGCCCGCGTCCGCTTAAGCTCCCCGTTCTAGCGACCCACTCGACGACTAACTGCAATTGAAAATGACAATACTTGCAAGCTTGTTTTATAGCTCTGAAATGGAATGAACGGGTATTTATATCGTTGTTTTATTACCCTTTAACTTCCAATGATAGGCTTTTTTAAGATATCTCGTAACGTTTTATTGCTGTTAAATAGCAACTGTTTTACTGTTTGTTGATAATTAACGGTAAACCAATAGAAATGATCCTCAGGGTTGAATCCCATCTATCAGCATCGAATCACATTTTATCTACGGACAATCGCTATTTCGTATGAAGATGCGTATGCATCAATAGAGATGTTGCCTGGGTAAAAAAATAGTAATTCTAATTAGTCCGTGCAGTTAGATTATCAAAAAATATTGAACACGTATCTTTTGCTTTATCAAATCAATCAAAATTGACAAAGATAATGCGCATCAAAGTTCGGGAGTGGGGGCCCATGATGTCACTTAATAGTAAAAAGTGGACAAAGTCGTGATCGTGGTCATTTTTTGTTTAATTGACGAATGAAAAAATATGTGTTCAATATTTTTTTACAATGTAAATTACGGACTAATTGCATTTTTTTAGGAAACTAGCCTATTCACCTTTCCGCAACGATTCAGCTTCAGCATCAAATGCGTATAAGTGTAACACTCAATTTTACATGCTAAAGGATGCTCGTTTAAGTTAACATAATGATACAGAATGCTTACGCATGTGACAGGACGGTTACGCATGTGACAGGATGGTTACGCATGTGACAGGACGGTTACGCATGTGACAGGACGGTTACGCATGAGAACGTCTGCTTACACATGCGAAAGAGGTAGATTGCGAGCACCACGATGCTTGCCGGCGGCGTTTATATACGAACATGTCATAACTTGTCCATCTCGGAACACGAACAGTCGTTTGCGCGTTATACGGACAACAAATGAATGAGGTGAAATTAATCTTACTAGTACAAGCAGCTGAAAGTATGCGTTAGCACCTTTTAGCATCCTTTAGAAGTCTAAAGTATGTGATAGTTTTCTTTAACACATTTAGCGCCAAAAATTAAACTGCTTTGGAGCCTATTTGGAACTTACCTTTAGACAGACAGACATACAAAAATTCTAATAATCGTAATTTTGTGCTTAGGCATCATGCAAAAATAAAGTTGAAGTGTGTCTGTGATTTCAAAATTAAAAATGCTATAATTTTGAAATCACAGACACACTTCAACTTTATTTACTTTTATAAATATGCTAAGCGACATAAGTAGACTTGACTAACAATAGCTACTAACTAAAGTTAGTGCAATTTATTATGAAAAGCCACGCAGTAACTCTATAATACATTCAGCCTTTGTACCATTTATATTTGTACCAAGCACGGCCGCAATTGAGCGTTTGAAATGACAAGCGACAGGCGCGGACTGACCGGCAACTTTAAAGTAGTACCACTTTAATAAGTCACATGAATCAAGCGACACATTCGCTATTTTGTTACCGTTATTTATAGGAAAAAGAAATAAATGTATATATTTATACATAGGGGGCAAACGAGCAGGCCGGTTACCTGATGGTAAGCAATCACCACCATCCATGGACACCCGCAACACCAGGGGAATCACGGATGCGTTGCCGGCCCTTAGAGAAGGGAGTAGGCTGACAAACAGCCAGACGGCCCACCTGATGGAAAGTGGTTAACGCCGCCTATGGACATCTGCAACACCAGAGGTGCTGCCAATGCGTTGCCAGTCTAGGGAGGATGGGGAATGGGCATGGGATGGGGACGAGGGAATAGGCCTCCGGATCTCGTTTATCTATTCTTTAATAGAAAAGGTGATATGAGAGGATTAGAGTTCCGATACATGGAATCTCAATATAAATCTTACTAATTTCATGATACATCCATGTTTGAAGACAATAAATAGGCACTCAGACTTACCTTTTTACCCGACTGCGCCAGAAGAAGGATGTATGTATTTATGTATTTATTTCTTTGGCAAGCTCTGTAGCTTTAACGGCTTGATGGATGTTAACGTGCTCGTATGAGGTATCATTCGATTCCTCTTAAATGTGGGAATAAAAATAGTTATTTTTTTATACAAGAATGCAAAGTCAATTTTGATGACCGAGCAAGCGAAGGATTCTAAGAGCACGAGGTGAAAAATCTTTGCACTCGAGTGCAACACGTAACTTTTGAAATGACTAAATGCAAAAAAATAACATTTGCGCATTATTAACAGTTTTAGTCAATTCTGTTGGCGTCAAATAAACTTCCTCGTCGCCAGAATCACTCATTTTAGGTTTTTCAATTGTTTTCAAGTTTCTTGGTTTTAACAATATGACGTGAAAAGAAAATGGCGCGCGCAAACCAAAGTAAAAAAAAAGTACACCAAGAAGGTTCCGAGTCTGAGTTTTTAACAAATTAAAAAAGGTTGTATGATAAATTCAGCACCATGGAGGTAGAAGTAAATAAGTTTAATGATGTTTTGAATTCACAAACTTAGTGCACACGATGTTCTAAATTCAATTTACTTTATCCTCTAGCGGATAAAAATGGCTTTTGCACTCAGATATCGAAGAACAAAAATACTCTTTCCGAGATGGGGGAATGAAAAGAATATATTATTTAACTTGAAGTATCAAAGTAAGAGCTAGTGCGTGTCTAACGTAAGTTATTTTGAAATACAAGCGTGCCATTTTCAATCCTTCAAACTAGGTTCTTGAAAGCCGCCTTTTGTGAACATGTCTATAAAATGTCGTAATCTCTAAACGAGTTAAATACGAAGGTGAGTCGAGGTAACACAAACAGTGGCGCAGGCGCCCTCGCGGCGCTTGAGCCAATCGAGCACGTTTCTCTAAAGCAGTGTAGTTTTGAAGTCTGCGAGATAACAGCTGCAAGGCGAGGCAACTTCTACTTGAAAACTCGCTGCCCTCCTTGAGAACGCTTACCGGCCTCCCCGATGAGGCCGACCCTCACGAATTTACTTTAACATTTTGCTATGCAAGAAAGTCATATCATTACAAACATGTGAAAAATATGACTTTTTTTGTTGTAACTAGTTTCAATCGTTTCGTTTAAAGTGTATGTGTTTTTAACCGAGATAAAAAACACCGAGGCAGGAGGTTCTCAATTCGACGCGTATATTTGTTTTTTTTTTTTTTTATATGTATGTTCACCGATTACCCGGAGATGGCTGGACCGATATCGATGATTCTTTTTTTAGTCGATAGTTTATTTCTCCAAGTTGTTCGCGTTGTGATCAAAGTCGAGGTCTGATGACAGGAGCTATGAGGGATCGAAGGAACTCCTTAAATATTATAGGCAGGCAGGCAAATTTTGATATTTTCTGTATTAACTAAACTGCGTTTCAAAAATGGAACTGACGATGCAGACCATGGATGACCACCGGAACTCCTCAATGATAAGTATTTCACGGGTGGCAATTAGATTTCTGTATAAGGTTGGGAAGCAACTTATATTCATGAAAATTGGGTAAAATAGAACCGGTGGTGAAGAACCAGGAGAACTCCTCAACGATTGACGTCCTTGCACCTTGGATAGCAACATTTTTTAAAGGGTGATGAGCAATTGGCATTATGCTATTGTAACGTCATGTATCAAATGTGTGTCGTTAAATAACATGTGATAATCACTAAAAAAAGTTAAATAATAAAAATGTTACAAATAAAAAACCGACTTCAAAAACCCTTTGAAAAGTAAGAAATAATGATTGGCCTTCGTAAGTAAATTACCTAGAAACTTCCGATATACCGTTGATTAAGTGATACGTTACATATATCGAAGTCGGTGGCAAGTAAATTAGGTAATCCATCCCTTATACTGTGTTGATTTACTTGACACTGATATCAATGTTTGTAATGTATTACTTAATCAACAATATATCTGAAGTTTCTAGGTAAATAATATATATATTTTATGTCCAAATTTTTCTTCGGTCTCAATTGTATGCCGAATGGAAATGATTCCACAGCTTTGCTCCTCATGCGCTCCGATTAACGTCATCTTCCCAACAGTTGGTGAAATCCTCGGCTTAACTCCCAAATAAGCAAATGAATTCTGAACTGAACTATAGGAGGAAGGGAACCCACCGCGGCGAACAACAGACACTAAATTTACATATCCGTTCAAACTTGTAAGTTATGCCGCCGCAAACAAAATGTCTTATTCAACCATTGAACTTTTGGTATCTGTTAATATGCATTACATACTTTATGAGAGATTTGGATTAAAATATTTTCACTCCTATTTGAAAATAATTACCTTACTAATTACGTTTGACGGGCTTTACCATTGTAGGGCAAAATATTGAACCCAAAGTGTAAGGAAGGGTTTAGTATTTTGCCCGCTACTTAAATATACCAACCACTTTGCTCCCACATGTAAGTTTGGGTAGTGAAACAGTAGATTGTGGCGCATGACACAATCTACTGATTAATGGGAGTAAAATCATATTTTGTTGCGTGCTGTTTTTTTATTTATTTCAGCTTAAATATATTTGCCTAGTACATTAATGATATGTCTGCTTCAAATGTTATGTATGATATGTTTGCTTAAAATGTTGTTTGATCTTTTATACTTACAAACTTTCATCTGGCAAACTTCTCTATTGTTACTTAAGTTTAACTTTTCAGGATCGACATATAAACCTTACTTAACCTTACCTGCTTTTGATAGTGTATAATAAGTGAACAGTTACATATGAAAATAAGAAGTTTGCGAAATGAAAATTTGTAAATTTTGCCGATTTTAGACCAATTTTGTTTTTTTTTAGGTATATTTTCCAAAAAAGTTCAATTGCAGTTTTAGAATTAGGCATGATTATAGTTTATGTTCCATAGTTTATCAATCCTAGGCCTATAAACGTTTTACTGCTGGGCACCTTGGGGATTTCCATGATATCTTAATGCGATTCTCTGTAGGCCCTAAACTGAACTGCATCGCTATTTCGTACCACGACATTGTATTTACATAAAATATGTAAAATATATGCTGAGGTATGAAATAGCGATACAGCAAAGCGGTTACAATTCAGTTTAGGGCCTAAAAAGAATCATATTTAAAGATCGCGGTATAACCCCCTTTAATAATTATATTAATGATATATCTTTATTCTCTCATTATGAGGGGGATTTCATAGTTAAACAGAAAATATCAATTCAGTGGCGTTCTGTTATATACATTATGTGAAGAATATATTTAAATCAACCCAGAAAATACTGCCTTCAGCTTCAGAATTTACTAACACATTTATTGTCAAAGTCCTTATGATGTTAATATAAAATCTATCCATGATTTGTTGGGACAACCGGTGAGCGGATTTTGTGCACCGTTAACAGAAAGTTTATATACGAGTACAATATTATTTATAATGAATTATTACGCGTTACAAAATATTAACTTTGAGTAGAAAAGATACATCCGCAAATTTCATGTAAAGCGCAATTCCAATCTTAAAGTCAGATTTATAAGCCAAATTGTTGACGAAAAAGCGGCCATGTTGTACGTCTTTTTTTAAATTGGATTGCCTTTGTTGAACGGCGAAAGCCATTCTTGTGGATTCAGTCTTAATATTCATACGAGTATTATTCAGGTAGGTTTGAATGAGATTTTTAAATTTATTTTTGCTTTTATGGGCTCGCTAGATACAAAGCCCATTATAAAAAGTTTAAATATCTACCTATCTGTCGGCTCAAATGGGATAAAAAACAAATCAAAGCTCTTATTGCATTATAATAAAGAACTGTTTTGCTTGGATAAGTAATTTAAACGTCCATCCAAAAATTGGTAAATCTATCCTTTGTTTGTGTGTTTTTAAATATTAACTTAATTAGTGAGATATGAGGATTGCAGTGATGCCCGCGTGGATGATACATATTATTTAACTAAAAAAGTACGGAACCCTTCGTGCGCGATTTGACATAGCACTTGACCAGTTTTTATATTTTTGGGCGCTAACTGATTCCGTGCCGAGCCATTTTGTAAACTCCTGTTATAAATGTTTACATTTAAAAAGTTTAAGTTTTTATTTTCATTTTCATTAATGACACTTACAATTCCACCAAGTAGCAATTATGGGTGATGGTAGAGGGGAACCTAGGCATTCCAGCCATGCAGGTATGCAATTGCAAGACAATTTTAAGCTTACAACGTCCTGGCACTTTTTCAAAGGAGCGACATTCCTGATCTGTGATTTATGCCGCAATGCCTCTTCGCTCTGCATTACTTGCGTGAAAACATTTATTCTTCACTCCTTAGTGGGAATAAAAAAATGGGTAAATAAACAAGATTTCAAATACTTGAGCCAAGAGACAATATCACCTAGCTCCCGTAAAGCCCACTCCATATTCTCGACAAAACTAAACGTTCGTCTATGTTCGTGTTGTCTCGTGTTCATAATTATTGTCGCCGTTCCGTGTCGGTAAAATGCTCGAGCTTTATTGTATCGTATAAATGAAGTTACTTTCTTTTAGAATGAGTACGTTTTAATATATTAATCCTAGTGAGCATTAAAAATATCGGTGTCTTTTTCTTTTCACGCAGAATACAGTGAACAAATCAAACCATAGTGATAGAGATATGAAATGTTATCAAATTGTAATTGGCTACATAATGCTCCGGTGGCAGAAGTTTCCAGGACATCCATCTTGTATGAGTGTCGTGTACAACTGCGCAAGGCGAGAATGGCTGCTCTATGTCTTGCCCTGTCTCGTCAAATATCCCGGCGAGACCTCTCTCGTGTCGTCGAGAATATGAAGCGGCCTTAAATGTTAACCCGCGAGAATGAGCAGACAGTGTCCGCTTCAATGGCAATAGCCTACTACTCTGCATATTAAAACAGTCATTAATTAAAAATATGATTTGAGTTGGTGGTAGTCGGTAATAGTGGTCGTGGTTCGCAAAGCAGTGCTCTTGTGAGAGAGCCTTTGTGCGACCCTCGTTAGCGTCGCCGGTTCAAAGCCACTCACAAAGGGCTACCTTCAACTACTCACAGATAGCTACTTCCTACGCGAACCCTTTATTGTTCTTTATCTTTATTAAGTGATAAAAAACTGAGTGGAATCCTCAAACATTTATTTCTGAAAGCTATCAGAGCTTTGGTTTAAGAGCGGTTGCCTCTTAACTTGTTCTGCGGATTTATGTTTGAACAAACAAGACTATATTTTAACAAATAACAAATAAAAACCGACTCCAAATAGCTTTTGAAAAATAAGATTATTTTTTCACTTCTTAGTTGCTATCATGTCATTTAAATTAAAGACACACATTTATGTACTACATCAAGTAACAATAGCATAATGCCAATTACTCATCATCATTTACAAACTGTTGCTATCTAAGGTGCAAGGATGTCAATCGTTGAGGAGTTCTCCTGTTTCTTGACCGCCGGTTCTAATCGCCAGCCGTGAAATACTTATCATTTAGGAGTTCCGGAGATCATCTATGGTCTTCATCAACAGTTCCACACCACCAAATAATATTTTTGGAGCATAACTGATTGAGTTATTACAGAAAATACTAAAATTGATATATGCATGCCTATGATATTTGAGGAGTTCCATCGATCCCTCATAGATCCTCTCATCGCACCTGGATTTTGACTACAACGGGACCAAACTGAAGGTATACCTTACCGTATAAAAAATATGTTTTCAAATCGGTTTATAAATGACGGAGTTCTCACGTAACAAACATTTAAATAAAAACGAATAGAGAACCTCTTCCTTTTTGAAGTCGGTTGATACTCGTAAAAGACATCAATCCGCTTTGGTAAACTTCCAAGAACTATTTTGACGGTGGATCCTGTGCTGCGAGGTAGAAAATTCTTAGCAATAGGTAAATGATTGCACCATATCAGAGGAGGAAAAGGCTATAACAGAGATAAAACAGAAATAATTACTTATACTGCTCATACTTTTAATCTATTTATTTATATTATTTACCTGTCTGATAAATTATCTTGCATTCAAAGGACATTTATCATTCTATAATTCATTTATAATATTAATAATAATTAATATCTTGAAAAATGCAAAAATGAATGAATGGATAGCAGATGCATTAGCGGTTAAACGGGAATAAACGATTGTAAACAACCAAATTTATCATTAAGCTTTATTATTATGTTCAATTCAAATTATGCATAATCAGATTTAATTTTCCAGTTTTAAGTACACCCTCACCCTGACCATTAAGAGGAGTGTGAACCTACGGCTTTTCACACAAAAGGCGATAACAATTTCCACCCCTTAAATGTGACCGAATTTGACCGATTATTGATAGGTTGTCAGTCAGAACAAAATCTAGGTCTATTCGTTTTGGTATTTTCAATATAATCAATAAAGTTTTATTGTTTCAGTTTTCTCATACAAAACTAATTTCAGCCTTTCTGATCTTTAATCAATCATCAAAAAACGTAAAGACCTAGATTTTATTCTAACTAGACATCCTATCAAAAATTGGTCGAAATCGGTTAATATTTAAGGGGTTAAAATCATTATCGCCTGTTGTATCGAAAGCCGTAGGTTCACACTCCTCTTAAGAGGGCACCTTCATTCATAGGATATTTTAGTTACTGATATCCTATTTGGCATATATTGCTTATGAACTTTTCAAAAATAGTTTAAAGCCAAATGCGATACTTTTAGGGAAAGCTTTATAAACTAATTTATTCCATGAATGAACGAATGAATTAATCGTTTATTCACAAGACATACATTACATTAGATCTTAGATTAGAAACATTTTGACATGATATGTTCCGCCATGAGGCATGTGAAAGTTACCGTACACAAACTTAAAAAGTTATAGAATAACACTTGAAATTATCATTTAGAAATGCTACGAAACATTAAAATACTCTCGTAATCTAATAAATTCTTCCAACGTTGCCAGCTTGTGCAAATATATAATATCCATCTTAAGTTCTCTCAATCATCAACTTATCATAGTGAAATCTTTTCATATCGTATTTTTGTGCCATTTCGCGGGCAGTCCTTCAACTATTCAGTTTTATAACCGACCCTCGCTACTAAGGCCGCTAGCATCCGTCGAGTCTCCGCTTCTCCAGCGATGCGAAGAAAATTAAAATATTTTTATAAAACGCTGTTTGCGTCGGTCTCGGGAAACGGGCTTTAGTTTTTGCATCAGCTACGATGCTTCCTCTGCGGCTTTATTAACAGTGTTCTTAATCTTTAGAAGAATAACTTAGCTCGGTTTCCTATGCGTCTGGAGGAGCTGCACTAAGGTTTATTAATTTTAATATCTTACGATGGTCTGCTGATATACCTATTCTTAAATTATGTATAGGATCAATAGGTACCTGGTAGAAAATAATCCTCTGCTGCACTGGGAGTGAAGAACTCCTCTGCTACACTGGGAGTGAAGAAATAGCATAGAATGCGTGCAGATGCTTATCATCCTGGCATGTCGTAAAAGTCGACTAAGGGACGGGTCCTCTCCAACATGGTGGACTATCTGTATGGGCGATGGGCTGATCACCTGTCACCATACGGTTCATCATACCATCTTAGGACTAATTAATCGAACGTGGCCACAAGTAGTCTTGTGGCTTTGCCCACCCCATTAGGGATTTCGGCCGTGATGCTATGTAACTATGTATGTATGTGTAGAAAATAATACACGTATCACGTGGATATTATTGTTGTGTCACTCGCACTCGCAACGAATGCCGTGGCTGTGGCTAACACCGAACATTGCCGAAGTGTATTAAACTTTTTATACTTAACTACATTAAAAAAATCATTGGAAAATTTACGAGGTAAAGTTTTGACGACACGAAGTACAACCTTGTTTGGCTCTAATTTAAAAAGACATCCACCTGCTAGACTGCGTTCTGAACTTCGCTCATTAAAAGTTGGCAAGTTTACACTTGTTTGAAACATTTTTTAACGCAACATACGTAATTTATTTATAGTTTGCCGTCTATAACTTTTACAACATACGCCAGATACGCCTACTACATAATATTAATAAGCATATAAAAATGTTAGCTGAACGAATTGAATTTGTGCTCTTTCAGTATCTTACGATGCCTTTACTTACACAGGTACTTTAAAAACAAATTAATCAAACCATATCGGATTCTCAACGAGAAAGCTTTAATATATCAAGATTTAGATAAAATTTGTAATTTTAATAATACGTAATAATAACATTAACAATAAGGTTTTTGTTTGCTATATTTAAAATTGTATTTGTTTGTATAAATTATTAATACGAGATGTAAGAGCAATGTGATGTAAGTAACTATTAAATTTAAGCACTTGGTAGTATAATTTACCGTTTGAGTTTCCTATTTAGCGTAGGTACGAGCATTGTTAATGAACTACGTACTATATTAATACGTAAGGTAATTTTTTTGAGTATCTGAAATAATAATGAGCTAGCTTTACTTATAGTCTCGCTGGATTGGATAGTTATTATTTACCAGAAAAATACCCTTTAACATACATACATACATAGCATCACGCCCGAAATCCCTAATGGGGTGGGCAGAGCCACAAGACTACTTGTGGCCACGTTCGATTTATTAGTCCTAAGATGGTATGATGAACCGTATGGTGACAGGTGATCAGCCCATCGCCCATACAGATAGTCCACCATGTTGGAGAGGACCCGTCCCTTAGTCGACTTTTACGACATGCCAGGATGATAAGCATCTGCACGCATTCTATGCTATTTCTTCCCAGTACAGCAGAGGAGCAACCCTTTAATCATTCGTTATTTACCTATCTATACTTTATTCGTTTAGCGATCATCTGAATTCTCTCGCCCGTCGCATCAATTATCCCACTCACTGAATATTGAACAGGCTTTGCATTACTTAGCACTGTAAGCTTATAAAAGCCAGCATCAAGTATCTATTATTTCCAAAGCAATTAAGTACAGGATGCGGTGATCACATACCTACGTATAATGCAGAGATTGAGTTGAGTGTGTGTGGGTTGAATTACTCGACATGTTTGTACCGAATAATATATGTGTTTAGTAATAAGGTAGATTTTGGGCGTTGCAATGTGACGCAAAAAATTAAGAAACCTTACTTACCAATTTGGTGTGTAATGCCTTTACATTAATAACCTCTCATTTAATCTCAAGAAACAGCAAATAAAAGTATCTATTTGAAGAACCTGCATCGGTATGCCGAAAGTAGATAAAGATAACACTATCTAAATCAAATCCATCCAATCCGTCAAATCCATTGCTTGCTCGTCGCGTGTAAAATGCCCTTTATATAAAATGGAGATTTTAAATTAAGAAGATGCCACTTCGATTTCGAACCATTGATAAGGTAAAGTTGTTGAAATCATTTAAAATAAGTTTCCTGCTTGTACAATGGAGATTACTGATTACTGATTTTTTGATATCCAAAACAGAATCCATACTCTAATCGAGCTCAAATACAATGATCACCAAAACCGGTAACCCATAGAAAATTAGGTGTGAGTGTGAAAATGATAGCATAATATCAATTAAAGGAGTGCGAGGGAGCAAGCATTGACGTAATCCTCGCGCGCACAACTCACTGCCAGTAGACTTAGGAAATGAAAGCCAACTGAACCCAAATTCATTAATGTTATCGTGGTGAACCATCCAACTTGCAGGGAGGACTGAGAGCTGCAGATTATTCCCACATAAGTGGCATTTACTTAGAATGTCTATCGGAAGTATTCTTTTACAGATGTACAGTACTTTTCTTTGGTATAGGGTAAAGCTTCTCAAAAGAAAACCAGTTCATTAAAAAGCTTAGTTATATTTTAAAAGATAATTAAAATAATCACAACATATTGAAAAGTTCAGCGTAAGCGGATGTGTAATACCATCTTGTTTACATATCTGGGAAAATGAAACCCAATAATTTACCATCTGCCGGCCATACCCGCCGTCCTTTATTTAAATATGGGGCGGGGCACCCGTTCTAATTATAACTGGGAAACTTATTTTAACGTTAAAGCCTTATTTCTTTTTCATCACACTTGCTCGGAAAGGGTGTTATTATACGCAAGCGTATAGAGCAACTACAGCCGATTTAACTCCTCTATGGGCCCCGCCGTCAGCGGGAGTTATAAAACATACAAAATCCATAACTCCCTAGGGAGTTATGGATTTTGTATGGTTTCGAACTCCCGCGGGCAGTTAAGTGCGCCAGGTCGGCGGAGCTGCTCGGGAGCCGCAGCCGGCGGGGCGCGCGACCGCAAGCCGGCGGAGCTGCCCCGCGCTGATCGCAACGTACGCTAAGTTTATGAACACCCACTTGACGGTAATTCACGATGTAAAATGGAAATAAAATTAATATATATACTTTTTTTTCTAATTTTTATTTCATTTCCTCGCAAATGTGATGAAAAACATTGTGTGTATCACCGGCAGTAAGGGGATAACAAACTCGAGTCATAAAAGCCCTCGCCTCTCGGCGTCGGGCTTCTAACAGACTCTCGTTAGTTATCCCCTTCTTACGGCCCTAGATGCACAATGTACTATTTCATAAAATATCCGTCGCTCTAATAATGCTTACTGTACACATATAATTTTTCTTTATCATTACCTACTTACCTACTCGTATTGACTATATAGGTACATGTACAGTGAGTAATGTAATAAGTTTTTTTTAGGTATAAGGTATTTTTTTATTTAGTGCTTTAATAATATCACAATCACAAACACACGTAATTTAATAAGTTCTTTAGTAATTTAAGAATTTTGTTTAGAATTTTAGATGGACTGACTGGAATTTTTACAACCTTTTAATTAACTTGCTTCATTCGTGTCCTCCGGTTCAAATGTTGGAAGTCAATTTGAACCAGTTTCCTTGATCGGAATATGCGCGGCGCGGGGTTTTCAGAGCGCTGTGATTGGTGCGTTCGAGGTTATGCGCGCCTGCCTATAGCCCCGCCGCAAATGGCTTTTTGCCTCTAATGCTAGCAGCAAGGGTCACTCGGCTATGCAGAATCTATTGGATAATGGTCTATGTATTGCAATATTAAAGTGCAGTAGTGCAGTGTCTTAACAAAAGCTTATTATGATATTGTTTATACGTACGGCGGACCAATCTCTTTCATTTAAAAACATCATTTGAAATGGTTATTAAGTGAAGGCTACGCCTTTAACCCTTTAACCGCCGTTGTCTGAATTATAAGACACAAAATATCCAGCTCATTTCGCCGCAGTCTTATAATTAAGACAAATGACTTATATATTTTGAATGTGTCACTTCGTATATAGGTGGCGACACGGACACGTCCGATGAAAATTTTTGCGGCGGTAAAAAGGTTAAATGGTGGAGGTGGAAGGCTTACTGCTCACAATCATAGTATAACCATTTACGTGTGAGCTATCCGAATATCCGTATAGAATTCTTAATAGGTTCTGTTATAAGGAATATTTCAGAGCACACATACCAATATATATGTAAATAGTTTTACTGGCTAAGTAAATAATTGGATTCAGAAATTAGTAAACCAAATTCCAATAAATTCACTTTCTTCTTTTGAAGCGTTTTCAAAGACGGTCGGTGTTTTCTTAGCATATTTACCATTTACTATAAAGAAAATGTAACGAAAGTACGGCCAGTTGATTGAAAAACATTAAATTTTCTCTACTATATTAAAACTTATTTAGAATGTTATATACATATAAACCTTCCTCTTGAAACACGTCGTCAATTAGTGAAAACCGCAACAAAATCCGTTGCGTGGTTTAGGACGAGTTAGCGAATATACAGACAGACAGACGCGGAAAGCAACTTTGTTTTATACTGTATATCCGTTAAGGCGGGTCGAGCCGCTGTCAAAATCTTAGCTAATTGCTAGCTAACAAATTACAGGGTACGTCGTGGATTGAGATCTCAAGCACCTTATCAACCCTCATAAGAATTTACGACCATGCCACGCACACACGTGTACGTGAAAGGATATGACGTCACGTTATTTACACACCTCACTATCAGGGATGCCACTTTGATGTTGACGGTACTAAAGTTACGTGTAGATGAATTCAATAGGAAGCCGAATATTATTACGTTTATTGCGTATCAGGCGAAGTTTCTTTAGGTTTTTTGGTTAGTGGTTTGTATATCGTACGATAGATCATTAAATAAAAAGATAGTCGGTTTTATTTAGTTTGCATTTGGAGGTATGTATAGTTTGTTTTCGTATTTTTTGTAAGTTTCAATGTCACGTTTTAAAACAGAGTTTTTTTTTTATGTCTATTGACTGACAAACGAGCTGACGGCCCACCTGATGGAAAGTGGTCACCGCCGCCCATGGACATCTGCAACACCAGAGGTGCTGCCAAGGCTTTGCCAGTCTAGGGACGATGGGGAATGGGGATGGGATGGGGATGAGGGAATAGGCCTCCGGATCTCGTCACTCACCGTACGAAACGCAATAGCAAGCTATTACTTTACGCCGATATTCTGTGAGAGTGAGGTACTACCCTGGTCGAGCCGGCCCATTCGAACAGTAATCATCTAGTGAGGATTACCTACTGTTTGGCTCTACCACTACAAAAAAGTTCATAAATATACCTAAATCTGTAGGTTTGATAATTTTTTTGATCATCTTATTGACGAAGCTTGAGAACGCTAATTCTAACTTATCTCTTATCGCAGAGTTTTCTAAAGACACTAAATTAAAAAACTTGTCCAAGTCACTTTAAACTGTGACTTGGAGAAGTTTTTTAATTTAGAGTCTTTAGAAAACTTTTATAAACAATATTATATCATATCGATGTTTTTTGAAATGCCTCTACACTATTCAATAACATACCTTTATCTACACCCATATCATAAAACCTCCATTGGTTAATCAAAAACCATAGGAAATGACCACCATTTTGACAACCAATTAGGAAAAACCAATGCTGCGATGAAGAAATAACATGACTTCTTTATCGTTTTTAGTAAAGAAATGAGATTAAATTTGGAACAGCTGTCACACTCAATAACTGTTTTAATATCTATGGATACTAGAATAGAGATTCTAGTATCCATAGATATTAAAACAGTTATTGATACGAAACGTCAATTCAGTATGTTTTTTTAATATAAACTGCACAATATTTGATCTCGAGTGACGTGAGAATAGAGACTTCATCCGTTTGTCTATGATTTAAAAAAAAAATGGTCTTGACGGACGGCCGCCATTATTGACGCGCCGCGCCGCGTTGACGTTTTGCTGAACGAAAGTAGAATTTTGTTGAATTGAATAGAAAAAGTTCATGTGTAATTTACATTTTAGTTGAAAATATGAATAGTAAGTAGTCTTCTCGGAGTGTGTGTGATGTGAAAATGCGCCGGATATCGGAAATATGCAGCCACGATTGCAACAAATAACTTGTTGCCAGAAAATATTGTTTCTGAACCCATCATGGAGGATTTATAATATGTGTGTAGATAAAGTTATGTATGCAACTCTGCATAATTTGGCCTTAAAACACACGTGCGATCTTATTATGATCTTATATTATAAAACCGCACTAGTGTTTTAAGGCCTATCATTATGCAACCGTTGCATAAACTACTATTAATTGATTTGAATTAGCAAAACAGTAGCGCATCGGTTTCGTTTTCTAGTGTTTATTCCGACATTACAGCATCAGGATTATGTAAAACAATAGAATAATGCCTCCTGTTTTTTTTTACCGATACCGATATACATTTTTTGATTAATAGGTAGAATAGATAGATTCCGAGCCTTGTGCATTTTTTGACAACTGTACGTTGGTGTATTTTAGGGAATACGTCGGAGGACCACAGACCTAATACCCTAAATACACAAGTTGCGGGGTGCGCGGGGTTTTTAAAGCGCTGTGATTGGTGCGTTCAAGGTTATGTGCACCCTTGCCTGCATGTAGCCCCACTGCTTATAGTTTTTGAGATCTAATGCTGGCAGTGGAGGTCGCCCGGCTATGCAGTCTATTAGAACGGCCTGTGCATCGGATTAAAGAAATAAAACCATTTAAAAACACTTCCGTTTATTTTACGCTGTAGTAACAGTTATCTACATAAAGTTCGTCAAGCAAAACATCACTATTTCCTTAGAAGACATTTTATTACCTAGTTATTATGTACAAGTATAAAATTCACTACGAACTGACTGACTCTTCGCAATGTCTGCGAATACTTTTACCAGTAAACCTCCTGATATTGCCAACGTTTGTATTCTAACACTGATTTTAAATTGGAAAATGAAGACGATTATTCATTCAGATATACTTCGCATCATCGGACAGTCCTGAAACAAAAAAGCTGTTAAAATGTGAATAAATCTAGACATATATGTATACAATTAGTTATGAATAAGGGAACGGGGCTCTCATGGGGGAGCTTGTCTCTGATAGTCTTAGATGGCGTGACAGACAGTGAGGGTTACAAGATCATCTTTGAAACCCTATAATCCTAATAAAATGCCTGACATTCGCTAAGCAATTCGAATTAATATATGAATTTCCCTTACCAGTGTCTGTATATTAAACAATTGAGCACAGCCACTACACCCACATGCGACGTAGAACGCCGTAGACCTGAAAATAAATTAATAAATTCACAAATTCGTTAAAGCGTAAAATAGGGATGTTTCCTAGGTAATTAAATAGTAATACTAATTAGTCCGTTAGATTGTCAAAAAATATTGAACACGTATTTTTTGCTTTATCAAATACATCAAAATTGACAAAGATAACGCGCATCAAATTTCGGGAGTGGGGGCTAATGACGTCACTTAATGCTAAAAAGTGTACAAAGTCGTGACGTCACACGGAATTTCAACGCACTATATCTTTGTCATTTTTTGTTTATTAATAAAAGAAAAAATATGTGTTCAATATTTATTATAATGTAAACTAGTGGACCCACCACAGCTTCGCCCGCGGTATTTTCCATACAACTTTTATCACCCCTTTTCACCCCTTTAGGGATGGGATTTCAAAAAATCCTTCCGTAGTGTACCTCTAGGGTACTCGAGAAATGTCTCTTCCAAACGATACTGCTTTATATGTATAGATGACGGACTAATTAGAATTTTTCAGGAAACACAAAATCAATTACAAAGGCGATTGAGGCGCCATAAATAATTGTAAAGAGAAAATTCAATAAAAAACATAAAGTTCACGATAAATCGATAAAATAAAGAAATCGCCCACATATATAATAATTTATGAGTACACAAGGGAGGGCGCTGTTAATAAACGAATCGTCAGTACTTTCAAAACGCTTATCAAAATGGTTGAATGAATCTTTAACTTATACTTTATTAACGTTAATAATAGTTAGTAGTATGGACTTATTGTTTCAGTTTAAATCAAATACCCACCCGAAGTGCGGCAGATATTTATGAGTTATTGGGATGGAGCTCCCGCATCGCGCACATGACGCGGTATGAGCATGCAGGCCACAGAACTATATCGAGATAAAAGGAAAGAGTACGTCGATTTGTATGGAAACTGAGCGTGTAACATTTATGCGTGCGTAAGTTTGATATCACGAGTATAATTTAGTGACGCGAAGCATAAGTCGCGCGAGAACGATTCAAAAGCATCGATTAGCACGCGGAAAACCGAGTTCTCCTCTGCTGCACTGGGAGTGAAGAAATAGCATAGAATGCGTGCAGATGCTTATCATCCTGGCATGTCGTAAAAGTCGACTAAAGGACGGGTCCTCCTCAACATGGTGGACTATCTGTATGGGCGATGGACTGATCACCTGTCACCATACGGTTCATCATACCATCTTAGGACTAATTAATTAATCGAGCGTGGCCACAAGTAGTCTTGTGGCTCTACCCACCCCATTAGGGATTTCGGGCGTGATGTATATGTATGGTTGTAAAACCGAGTCTAGGCACCGCCACTACCGCCGTTCCGCGCCGCGCCGCCGCCGTTGTTACACACAAACATGATCACAGGACATCTTTTTGGCACGCGGGAACACACTCTTTCCTTGTATCTCGATATAGTTGTGTGGTGCAGTCACTGTGATTCGTCACTCGCCTGAGTTGGAGTCCCGGCTGCCCATGACGGGCGCGATCTGCGGCCGCTCCTCGTCCAGCAGCAGCACGCCGCTCGCCGCCCACACTGACAGCACGCGCGCCACGCATGTCACGTTCAAACGACCCTTCACAAAAAATATACATTATTGAAACTTGGTACGTGTGAAACAACCCTATTGTTTCACACGTACCACAACCACACCACGTCGCAGCGTTAAAATGTGGTCAAGCGGTGGTTACGTGTGAATGGTGTGCGATGTCGTCGTATCACACACGCGGTCGATAATGACTTGTATTATTCATTTTCAATACAAAATATGCGCCCGACCACGTGTTGTGGTTATGGTGTGGTTGTGGTTGTGGTATGGTTGTGGTACGTGTGAAGCAACCCCTAACATCGAATGTTGCGACGTTCATTTTATCTTTGGTACCAATGTATAACGCACTGAAACTGGAGATATACGTAATGAAAAAATTGTATTCGGTATATTAATTTTACTTGCACATTTTTAATTAACACCCACGTGAATATGTAAATAATCAATCCGTGAATGTTTTCCATTTTAAAAGCTCGCGTATTCGTTATTATTTATGGAAAATATATAATAATAGGATCTCGTTAATACCTACCTATTTTATAGTCAATAACTTTAAATCACCAAATAAATTTATGGCAGCGCTTGTAGCCAATCATTGTAAACGAACACATAGGCAGGCAATCCAACTTAATGTACATTGGCTTCAGAAAGTTGGTACATATCCTACCTAAACTCTTCTTACAACGTTACACGTTAGCTCTTGTTTATGTAGACGCTACAATAGTTTTAAAAGCTTCAAAAGGGAGGCGTTAATTAACTTCAAGCGAAAAACGTTTAAAAATTCGGCACGGCGCTAAAGGCAACACGCTTGTTAAGCGTGACGACCACGGCTGTCTACTAACGCCCGCCACATGAACACAACTTTTTACTTTTCTTTGAAAAACAATTTTCAGTGCCAGCACAAAATGGAATTCGCTTTCGGAACAGCGCTTTACTATGATTTTATACAGGCTGTTTCATTAAATACTATATTATTAAGAGATATTCACAAAATAATTTGACAACATTAGAATATCTATTTCTTTTGTCAAGAATAATTTACCTTATAGAAATTCGCAGACTGTACTCTCATAACGAGTTGGCTGAACGAGCTCGACTTATTAGATTTCTCTTCTTCAATAGTGATGTTCAATTTGTTTGGTATTGGCTCGGCGCGCGGGGGGAGGGTGGCCTCTTTGTTTTTCCGATTACTATCAGTATGTGGTATGCCCAGTATGTCGATGTTTCCGGGAATGTCTATTACGTTATCGGTGACCGGCTCCTCGTACCCGGAGATTGCATCCCACGGACTGAATATAATTCTATTTGCATCCTCTAGCGACGCGTCGGTTATCACGGGGTGCCTTCGCAGAGTCGGCGAGTCGTGTGGAGGGATGTCGAGGCCTTTCACCTACGAACAGAAGGTCGTATGTTGGTTTCATGCCAAACATTGTCTAGTAGGTACTATTATTGTTGTAGGTAGCCATAATAATACTCATAGTACAATACAAAACCAAACAATACTCGAACACCATAGGAACATAAAATCAATACATATAAAACAGTACCGTGACTCACTTATAGACAACGCACAGTCTAAACGGGTGGTCCTAGAGGTTTGAAATTTGGAGAAGATATTCCTCAAGTACCCTAGAGGTGCACTAAGGAAGGATTTTTTGAAATTCTATCCCTAAAGGTGTGACAAAGTTATAACAGGGAAAATAAAAATGTAAACAATTGGACTCCTAAAATGAAACAAGCAAACAATAAATATTAGAAAATTATATTAATTATAACGAAATTCACTGAAATTCATTCTATTCTCGTTAACAATCATCACTCCTAATTGACGGTTAATAGCTCGGAACTTAATCAAAGGCGTACCCTACAGCTGAATAGAGTCGGAGTGGATCTACATAAGGATTGAAAATTTATCTTTACTTTGATTATACCTCTGTCCCTCAAACTGCCTCCACCCTTAGATATTGAATACTAATACTACTAATATCACATGTGCATTTATTTTTGTGTAACTATTTTTTATATGCAATAAAGAGTTTACATACATACATTACTTAAAATATTATTTAGGAGTACAGGACCTTAACTAATAGGGCACTTCACATGACAATATTTTGGCGCGTAGTCAACGCACGTGTTGTTGTCTTTTACTTCTATTTATTTTTATAGCGTAACCGCGACAGCGATATAACACGCGCCTCGGTGTGTAAATGACGTCGTCAACAATAGTCTTAAATACCTACGTCAGAAAGGTGTCAGAATCAAGTCACATGATCTTTGCAAAGATGAATGAAGTCACACTCGCTTGTCGTGTCGTACAAAACCGCTCAAATACACATTGGCATCAGACCAAATCGGTTGTCTTACGATCGTATTGTTTCAGGCAAGTTCTATTTATTTTATTAAGTTGTACATGCAAAAGTCAACATTTTTGTAACAGTTTTTTGCTGTGGGAGGATAAACGAATAAACCAATTTTATTGGTGGACTTCACGCATACCTACCTCACATATTCTCGTAAATATTTGGCCGATAGCCAGCCTAAAGGGTCTGCTTCTCATAGAAATCACCTCAATGCCGTTGAGGAGCCAAGTAATGTTGGCAGGCGGGTCCGCGGGCGGCACGGTGCAGTTGGCGCGCAACATGTCGCCGGCAGAGTACCAGCTCTTCTGCGCCCGCACCTCGGGGCCTGACGCTGGCAGCTCTGTCACAAATCAAAACACACAAATTACCTACATGACACCTACTGTCGTTCCTCTTACAGTAGGTACGTGAACTAGATGAATTGCCAAGGTGCTACCTTCGCTTCGAATGCAACTGCAAACAAGAAGGGGATGGCGGAGGAGGAGTGCGACACAAATAACAACATATAATCTCTCTTTGGGCTTCGTCACAGTTGGATAGCACAAGGCTCAAATCCAATCGATAGTTAATTAAAAGCCTGATCACCAGCAGGAACCATTTTAATAATCATGTCAGTTTAAATTATAAAATATCCTCATAAACTATTGAAAGTTCATTATTTATGGGCCAGTTTAAAGGATTAGACCGGAGCGACCGAACGCTGGACCAGTGCAAGTTTGGCACACAAATACGAAGTTACTCGCATACAATGGCTACAGCCGCAATGAAACCTCAAGCCGCCGCTGTGAGCTTTAATCTTTACGGAACTACTAAAGCCTAATTAAATTACGAGGACAGCGCAAGCGGAATAGAATCGTTCGTGTGCCGGTGATCCGGATCGTGTAAACAAAGTTGTGGGCACTAAAGGAAGAAAAATACTGATAGCAATAAATTACGCGGCTGCGTCCACACGCGGTTCAGTGCGCGATGTCGGCGTCGACGTTGCATATTCATCTTTCATACGCGCTCGTTCCATTTTAGTTACCGCAAAATTTTGCAGAACGCGGTTTAAACGCCGAACGGAGAAAATGGCGGACCGAACTATAACTCGGCATGCTTTTGTTTGCCAGCAGCGCCCTCTATTACGCCGGAGCGGCGGAACTCGGCGCCCAGCAAAGTTTTAAGTGTTTACATTCCTGTTCTGTCGCTTTTTGCCAATTCTACTTAATGGGAACGCAGGGAGTTGCCCAGCACCTCGTTTAATTTGGCCGTAGAGGGTGTATTTTAGTGTTTATTTAATCCGCCAAGATTCTCTCAAAAGCCTCCTTACTTTATAAAGCTAACAATGTTGTTTTGTTACTGAAGATGTTTGAACGTCAAATTATGATTAGTTGTTAAAGTAAACTAGCCTATACTGATTGTGTAATAGTAGTTTATGCAACGGTTGCATAACGATAGGCCTTAAAACTCGCTAAAGCTTGTTTCATAATAAGATCGCACGTGTGTTTTAAGGCCAAATTATGCAGAGTTGCATACATAACTTTATCTACACACATATTATAAATCTTCCATGATGTGTTCAGAAACAATATTTTCTGGCAACAAGTTATTTGTTGCAATCGTGGCTGCATATTTCCGATATCCGGCGCATTTTCACATCACACAGTCACTCCGAGAAGACTACTATTCATATTTTCAACTAAAATGTAAATTACAAACAACTTTTTCTATTCAATTCAACAACAATTCTACTTTCGTTCAGCAAAAAACCAACATAATGGCGGCAATTCGATCCTCCGTCAATACCATATTTTTTTTTTAAATCATAGACAAACGAATGAAGTCTCTATTCTCACGTCACTCGAGATCAAAAGTCGTTCGGTTTATATTAAAAAAACATACTGAATTGATGTTTCGTATCAATAACTGTTTAATATCTATGGATACTAGAGCTGCAGCTGTTCCAAATTTAATCTCATTTCGATACTAAAATCGATACTGTAATAACATTGCAGTACTGGTTTTACCTAATTGGTTGTCACAATGGTGGTCATTTCCTACGGTTTTTGATTACACTATGGAGGTTTTATGATATGGGTGTAGATAAATGTATTTCCTATAATATAGAGTAAAATAATATTTCCGCAAATTTAAAGCTACCGTTTCTGATATGACGTGTTCAGGAGTAAATACTGAAATTAAACAATTTATGCAATTTGTAAATTCGCATTGCACAATTGTTGATTATGAAGGTGATAGTTTATTTTTAATATAAAATAAACAGTGGCGTTTTTTTTAAATGCGAATAACTCTGTTTGTCTGTCTATAATTTTTCACAGCTAAACCAATGTACCGATTTTGATGGATTTAAAGCCCGGGGAAGGACACCTATTTTTAGGACTACCTATTTTTTGTATCTCCTAATAGTGTGAAAAAGGGTCTGGATAATTAATTTATAAACAGTTCGTGCTTGCCCAATGACAGCCCGTAATTTGAGGGAATAAAATCAAATTTAAAGAGTCAACAACAAATCCGTTATTATTTTAAACATAAATTTCCACGCAGATAAAGTTGCGGGTTAAAGCTAGTAAAGCTGCCTAGATACCTTAGCAACGTAAAGCGTTGACAGTTAACTTGAGCTTGATATCATAGAAGATAATAATCAATATCTAATGCCTACGCCACCGCTCAAGGTTAAAAGACGCCTATAGAAATACTTAAGCCTTACGTAACGCAGGACCGTCCTAATTTAAAGTTATATTGCAATTAGTAGCGCGTAAAGAGAAATGCGTTGAACTAAGGCTCGCCTAAACTTAATTATTCAGCGTGGCGTATACGCGCGCCGTTAGTTGTGTGACAAATGCGTAATAATGTCGCGTCAGAGGTCCCGCCGGCCGTCACACGCGCACCTCTGCACATCCAAACCTCCACAATAACCGTAAATTAACCAAGATAAACCTTAATCAAACATCCCTTGTGTTCGATTCCCACATTTATTGCCCAACAATAGTTGTTATTTACGATTTAGGATTGCACGGGGCCGCGGTGGGATCGTTCGTATTATTTATCCTTACGATTGTTACTAATGTCCAGTTTAATACAACAGTGAACCGATAACTGAAACTATCGACGCAGACAGCTTGGCTGTTGCGAATTTAATTTCCGTCGGCGAAATCAGACAGTTAATCTAATGGCAGATGTAAGTTAGCTATCGGATTGTTATCTATTCCAATAGTTTCATAGATCAACTAGTCCTACGTTGACAGTTTCCGATTAGTACAAGGTGGGCCATATAAGTTTTTGCAAATAGCAACACAGATTTTTTCTAAACCTTTAATTGTGCGGTACAAGGGATGACGGGAAATTAAACGCCATTTTGTACGTAGGATGTTCCATAAGTCTTGCAAAAACTAACTATTTATTAAACTTTTTCAAAATAAGAACCATCACTGTTAATACACTTATGCATGCGTTCAAACCACGTAAGTAAGTAAGTAAGTAATGATTTATTGAGAAACAAAGTACAAGATTACATAATATACAGGCATTGTCCAGTGGATCCCAAACTAGGCTGAGCCTGTATCTTGGGACCTGCTTTTGAGTCGGTTTACAGAGTATGTGAGTGCAAGGTTGAACTTAAAAGAAAAACAATAAATATCTAAGCAAAAAATAATGAACAAAATATTACATAATTACAATTCAGATGAGCATCACACAGCAAAGTCGAAATTATAATTGAAGTTAAAAATATTGTTGACAAGCTAATAAAATTGCATAAGGTACATCCAAAAAGTGTGAGATCATATTGAACATAATCTTCCACAGATCCTTTGTGACAGTGGCACAGGCCTCATCCCATGCACGCATTAATCCGTCATCAGTTGCAAAGTGTCGTCCTTTCAACTGGCTCTTGATCAGCGGGAAGAAACTAAAATCACGTGGTGCGAGGTCGGAGCTATAAGGAGGGTGGTCCAGCACAGTAAGCCCAGATTGCTTCAAAAACTCCTGAGTAATGGTCGCTCGATGAGCAGAAACGTTATCATGGTGCAAGTGCCAACTGCCCAGACGCGAGTTTGGTCACAGTTTCTTCAGCTCACGGATAACTTGCGGCAAACAAACATCAGTGTACCAGGTAGCATTGACAGTCTTCTGCTTGTCTAATACAACTCTCAGTCATACATGTCCAAACTTGTTACATTTTTTCTATTGCAACACTTATGGAACATCCTACGTAAATTTTTGACTACGATGGACCGTTTCACAAGAAAGCAACGTGGTTATTGAATTAAACACTTTTCAAAGAAACCAGTCTTACGTTACTATGCGATGCCTTTTTAGGATCGAATGTGGATTACGCCGTAAAAGTTAGTGTCCCAGCATCAATTTAATCAAAGTTGTGGTCATCATTGGGCGTGATGCTATGTATGTATGTTAAATTACATAAACAACAAATTAATTTCTTTCGAAATTTTTGATACATTAAATGCTCCTTGGTGCAAACCGAATAAACCTAAAGACCAAATAAAAAAATAAAAAAGTGTGTGCCTAAAACATTATTTTCCGCACTGTATGTATATAGCACCGAGAGAGTGAACATGTCACCGAACACATGTATTGAAAAACTATTTACCAAATTTTAACATAATTTAACATTAAGGGAACACAGTTTAAAGCCTAAATTTAACCGATCGAATGACTCTAATTACAATCACCACGGCTATTGATGGATAATATCGAGTAAGCTGAATATTTTATACCAATTAAATGGTTGGTTAGTCGTTTTAGTACAATTTATTGAGGTTCGTAACACGGAAAATTTTAGGAAGCTCGTATTACAAGGTTCAGTAATTTCGATTGGACACAAAAAACATTCAAAGTTATTACAACACATACTTACGCAGTTACCTTTTTGATATAAACATTTAGCATTTATAATTGACTTTACTTGCATCACAATTGCGAGGTACCTTTGTTTAAATCACTACTATTACTAAGGTACTATTACCTTAGTAATAGTAGTGAAGGGTGGTGTAAAATGTAAGGATTATAAAACCTCATAGCATTGGTTTGCCCTTGAGTCTATATAAACCTGTCCAATTGACACTAAACCTTCGAGGTCCTTTGAATAAACGCGTAACACCTAATGGGTACTAGATATCATTCATATTGATCTGCTTGTTAACTTTGAGATTACCTATTAAGTCCGCGTTGATAGTAATTTAATAAAAAAAAACAAATAACATAAAAATGGTCCCCCATAATGTCGCAACTTGCTCAAAAGCGTCCGACATTAATAGAGATGACTAACTAAACAATCATCAATCTACAATTTATAAAATACCTATCAAATTAACTTAAATTAACAAATTCGCTCAAAACGAATCCTAAGGCACAAATAATTCTGTAGTAACTTGCCAAGCTAAAAAGTAATCAGTTAGGTGAGCATAGATTCTAAAATTACTAATTTACTTAATTTATCAAGTATGGATGCTTGAAAACTATTTTAAGACATAAATGATCTATGCGGTAGCTTACCAAAGTTATAGCGATCTACGAGAAAAGTTAAAATAAGTAATACATTTAAAAGACGAAAGTGCACCTAATAACAATTTACGGCATTTAGAACTCATTGGATTGCGAGATTTCGGGTAAAAATGATTTTAGAGATTACTAATCAACTTAATTTTTATATTGGATACAAAAAAAAATATGAAAAGGACGGACGTCGTAGGTTCTGTTGGCGAATAGTTTAGCTTAGACGCGCCAAAAACAATAGGCACTTCCCTTGTTAAGTCCCCAGGCCGGGCCTATTATTGAATAGATTCGAAACGGGACAATAGGGTCGCCCCGGTAGCACACGAATACGAGCGCAGTACAGAACCAAGTACAGTCTCAGCGCCAAGAAGTTAATGCAACAATGATGGTAAAGATGATAAATAAAGTAATTATGAAAAATATATAAGTACTTACCAACTACCCGCATGTAGGAGCTTTTATAAACTGTGTGGAAGAATGGCGCGTCGGCGGACACCTCGCAACGGTAGCGGCCGCTGAGCGCGCGCGCCGCACCACGCAGGACCACCTGGTGCGCGCCTGAGTGAAATACCTACGAAAGGTGAGGAGAACACAGCTTTACATTACCGATGTCGTTACTGGCACCCAAATTTTTATGCCAATAAAACTGCTCCTAATTATCCTAAAAACTTTGTACCTTAGTCACTAGGATTAACTTATCGACCGAGTGCACGAAGCGAGCGATGCGTCTCCGTTTCAGCTTGGGCAAAAATGCTTTCGTATGACCAGCGGATGTCCATTTGTTCTCGTCTACAGCTCGCAGTTCCCACCCGATTCTCGTGAAATTTTGTGAGGAGGTTTGGTAAAGGTATAATTTTTTTTTTGTCGATTCCGTTTTTCGAAATATTTCAAAATGGCGGAGATATGGAGGTTTTTGAAATTACAAACTTACTGGCGGTGTTGGTAAACTGACTCTACGTATGTCGATGTATTGAGATATCCGTTTTTCAACGGCAAAGTTAAGTTTGTCGCAAGGCCGTCATTATTTCTTACCTTTTCAAAGGGTTTTTGTTTTAGATTCAGTTTTTTGAAGTCTTTTGTCGCGAGGTCTACAGCTCACGGAGCCACTAGTATAAATATACTAGTGGAGCCAGCACAGCTCGCCTGCGCTATTTTCAGTACCTGTTTCACTTTTAGGGTTCCGTAATATCAAATGGAAAAAAGCGCAACCCTTTTAGGATCACTGTGTGTCAGTCTGTCTGTCCGTCTGTCGCAGCCAATTTGCTACGAAAGTACTAGACCGAGTTAAAATTCGTTATCCATATGTAATTCGGTGACCGCAATACGGACGTGTAAAGTCAATAAATGAATTTTAAACATAGACGCCACTATTGGGGGTTAAATGAGAAATTTAAAACAAAAAGTTGCAAACTATGGCGTATGACGTATCAAATGAAAAGGCTCGTTGTGAAAATACTGAATATATATATATATATTTTATTTTAAGATAAATTGCTTTGAGGTTATTTAGGAAAATAGGCGATTTACCATCCCCCAGACCTTATTTCCGAACCTACTGGGCTTACAATTTTGAAAAATACATGAAATAGTTCTTTACCTATAGATTACAGGAAAACCTAGAAGTTACATAGGAAATTTCAGATAATCACGGAAACCTCTCCACGCGAGTTTAAACTCGCACTTGTCCGGTTTTTTCTCTATCGTCATCGTAACTTTTTTTAAAGAGTATTTAAACCCAGTTTCCACTTGATAAACTATGGAACCAATTATTTTATGACACCTGCGACATTAAAAGGAATGTAAACAAACCTTATTTACTGAATTTAATCCAGCCATAAGGCTTCTAGACGCGCACAAAAAAACAAAACACCCGCTATGTAGTTGTATTTCATTTCCTATTTTGCCCTTAGGAGTGAAATAACCAAAAAAGCTGAAACAGATAAGCGATACCTAGTTTATAACCATTAGCTTCAATATAAAATGTTCGTGTATCTTTCTTTGAACATGTTGGGAGTCCTATACACGCTTTCATCCCTAATTTTTCAGGCTAGCTTCCCAAATCGCTTAAATAGCAAAATGTTAATTTTGAACCATACCATAAGCTTAGATATAACATTTTATTTTTCTTACAAGCGGCGGCAAGAACTGGCGGGGCTCCCATACAAACTTTCATTCCCTATTTCACCAAAAGAATACAATTTCGAAAAACTCTCAAACACGTAGATGTTAACTTCTAACCAGAAGTCTCGATATTAAGTTTCATGTTTCTTACTTTGAAAATGACGGACTTTCCATACAAACTTTCAGCCCTTATTTCAGCCACTTAGGGTTGAAATTTGTTACAAAATACGCCTACTTTTCGAATTTCATATTTCTAGCTTCAGAAGTTTGGCCTATACCTACTTAGATAATAGATGAATTAAAATAAGAGACATTGTCGATGGTGATTAAGATTAGGTACTTTACTTTTTTAGCAACAAGGTTCTTCAGCATACCGAATAACACTTTATAATATTAGAAATAATCACTTCAAGTGATACAATTCGATTGGAATTGGTATTTTCACGTAGAAATTTATCTGGACGGCTTAAAGTTCAGTAAATTCAGGTTGTTGTCGGCAAGCTGCCCAGATGAATTGAGTTAGTTATTTACGTGTTCCTATGGTGTTTACTAGATTTTATTGGTAATCGAAACGAGGCTAAAAACTAAACAAACTTCAATGAAACGTACTCAACGTTTGCATTGATTAAAGCCAACAAGCATTAAAATTTACCAACACGAGTGCTGCAAGCAGCTACGGATAAAATCCAAGTCAGGTCTAGCGGGAGTGATTAGCTTTTAAATAGTTTAAATACTGCCTAACTAATACTGAACTCGAGGAAAATGCTTCGGCAAACTATTCGCCAAGTCGGCAAACGCCAATAAAGGATTCAATTAAGTAAGATTTGGGATTCATTAGATGGTCTGCACTTCGATTCGTAACAGTGGGGTCAATTAAACATGGATCGATTGATTTCATAAGCCGGTCTTTATGAATAAGTAACGGTCGACCTGATGTCCTTTCCTTATTGATATCTAGAGGTATATAGGAAGTCGATGTCAAGGTTGGTTAATTTATCGTCAATGACGTATAACATTTTATATTTAACGTTAACGAACGTTAATTAAGCGCAAAGTACGCTGAAATGATGAACAGCACGATTAGTACGAATTATAACAAGTTACTTTTAAGTTATTAAATCTAGCAATCACCAAAAACGAAGTCTTGTCGGTCCTGATTCTGGAAGTGATATCAAAACAGGAAGAATCTACTTTTCTTATACATCGCCTATACAAAGTGTTAGAAAATACCCCGTAAAAAATATAATTAACTATCAAAGCCAAAAATTTTATCAACCCTAGTAAGCTGTCATGTCAGGGAACCAGATTATTTCACAGAAAGGCCTACGTACCTATTAAACCGTCTCTTTAATTTTACTGAAACAGGGTTTGCACATTAGTGAAAATAATATTTTATTTTTATTTTTTTGGGTTATGTTATACAGCGTTACTACGGTTCTTAAATATTGTGAATGGACTCGTTATAATTGCCCCATTTAACCTCCTTTCGGCTTTACGGGTAGTTTTGTAACAACCTGTATAGATTTTTATATTTAGGTGGATATTTGTCCTATGTTCGTATTTATCATCTATGCTTTTAAATAAATGGCTAATGCCCCGCTAACGGATTATACACTGTTTGTATGGATAGCATACAATAATAGCGTATAGGTACTCAGCTAGCACTCCTCAGTCCACTAGTTAATGAAATAATAGAATTCAAAGCGATTTATACGCACGACCGACGTCAGAACCGATGGCCAGTTGGCCAGTGAAGCATTGAATGAAGCCTACACAAAAAAAGTAACGAATAACTCACTTGGTTAGTGATTTTAGACCCCATACAACACGTAGTTCTACTATTACAAGTCAGCGGGTACCCCATAACAACTCATGTGCACTTTAGCTCACGCAGCTGGTAGTCGAATAGAGTTAAAAGCTTCGATCCATCTTACGGAAAGTCGGTCCACTTTGAGCAACCACCAAAGTAAATCATGCCAGTCTCGCGTTCAAGATCTCTGACCCAATTTTGTAGGGCTAGACTGCGTCACATTACGTCTCGAGCTGTGTATGTATGCCTCAAGCGTGCACCTAGCGCGCAGTGGATGCGGAGATCCAGGGTCTGTAAGGACACCCTGCGCAAATAACACGATCTATCCAACTCCGGGGGCAACCAACGTTGTGCATCTCAATATGCAAGCGAAACGGCTCGAGCCAATCGATGCATGTAAGAACCATGTCACGTGTACGAAGATCGTTCGTATGTTTACGGCTCTATGCCCCGCTGCCATTCCAATGCAAAGTTAAAGTATTCGCTAGTCTCTGAAAGGGTTTTTAATGTATTATTTTGGCACAATGTTACATCTCGGCGGTGGCAGCGTGCCAACAGCTAAAGGTTTAACGTGCCCACTGCTCCACGAGATTCTTAAGTGATTTTTTTCAGCGCACTCGCCGACGGCAGTTTAACGAACTAGCAAGATGTTGCAGAACCCATTGACCCATATATAATCACGGTTATGATGTTGTTTATCGCCAAATCGTTTGCGTATGGCAATTTCTCAGCCACTTTTGAAAACAGTTTGCTCCACTGATTTTGATTAACGGAGAGTTGAACTTTGTAAATGAGTTTATGTAAATTGATTAACATCTAACTGAGAACTAGTTCTTAATTATCACCTTAATCCAGTTTTCTTCAGAAACGTCAGTGAAGTTGGATAAAATAGAGGAGACAACTGTGACTCTCGGTGTGGTCCCTGTCTGGTTTTGCAAGTTTCTTGGCTTTACAGCGCAGTATGGAAACTTTATTCGGGATATTTAGGCAGGCGGAAGATTTGGTAGATAAGTAAGTATGTACCTATTATATCAAAGCACATTGTATGCGCAACGTTTGTAGCTCATAACAGCGTTTTCCTGGCACTCCAAAGGTGAAGAATTTAAGCAATATTATAATAACAATAAATAGTTCCTACTTACATCAACACTAATCCCAGTTTGCGAGAACACCCTTGTATTGGGCAGCTCCTTGGGCACGAAGCGGAAGAACTCCTGCGCACCGTGGTACCACTTGACGGTGTACAGCTGCTCGCCAGGGTCGAGGTTCCAGCGGCAGTCAAGCGTCGTGCTGGCGCCCACACCGATGGCTTCCGGCACGTTCAAGTGGATGTCGCGCAAGCAAAGGACACCTAGGAGCGAAAAACACATATACATATTTTATCACCCGTATGTTGGATAAAAGGGCCGTAAATCATGAATACAATCCTAGGGTGTTATTAATTTACTGCATGCTATTGATTTTCTTCTTAATTGCAAGCAATTATAAGAAAAACCGGACAAGTGCGAGTTAAACTCGCGTGGAGAGGGCTCCGTTCCGTACATGATTATCTGAAATTTACTACGTTACTTTAAATATCATAGACTTCCTATAGATTTTCCTGTAATCTATAGGTAAAGAACTATTTTCTGTATTTTTTTTTAAATTTTAGCCCCAGTAGTTTCGGAAGTAAGGGGGAGAAATGGTCAATTTTCGCCTATTTTCCTAAATCACTTCTAAACTATATTACTTGAAATTCAAAAGAAAATATATTTAAGATCCTCACAATAAACCCTTTAATTTGATATGTCACAAGATATAGCATTTTTTTTTTAATTTTCTAATTTACCCCCCAAAAGTGGCCCCCATGTTAAAATTCATATATTTACGTCACGCGTCCATGTTGCAGTCACCGACTTACTTATGTATATCAAATTTCAACTTAATCGATCCAGTAGTTTCGGAGCAAATTGGCTGTGACAGACGGACAGACAGACAGACAGACAGACACACGAGTGACCCTATAAAAGTTTCGTTTTTTTCCTTTTGAGGTACGGAATCCTAAAAAGAGATCAACGCGCCGAGCCGGTATCTATGATTTTAAAAACTGTGCATGATATTACTGTTTTATTAAATTAGCCTGTTTTTTCTTCTTCCTAGCAAATATTTCGTACACAGCATAATTATGACGTACCTAAACGTTTTCAAAAATGTAGATTTGCAACTCTTGGTGTTGATCTGTTGATCCTATCTATTAGAAGCAGATGATTGAAATGCAAATAACGTCGGAAACATCGCAAAGCGTCATTTTGTACCCGACGGTATTCCGGGATGCACGTCACGCGCGGCGGACCCTAAACTTTACTAAATGTTCCGGCATTTGGGAAGTGAAACGTACACGTCAGCAAAAGTTTGTTTCGATGTCAGGGATATGAAAAGAGAACGTTATAGATTTAAATGCTTTTACCAGTTTAGCGACGTATGTTGACGTTGTTTTGGATATTTATTTATTTCACGCCATTAAAGTAAAAAATGGCCTGTGCGACTTTATCGTAAAATTCTTGATATACTTGTGATATACAGCTATAACGCTACGCATAATAAAAAGAGTAACGTTTTGTTCATTATTAATTCTAATATACCTACATTTGATGTACTCAATTAATAGACTGCATCGAAAAAAAAAAAACATCGTTTTATACTTGTTATGCGAGCTATAGAAAACAAAGAGGACCAATTTTGAAGAATATGTATTTTGACTATATCATTAACAATCTGTTAGTACAAAAACTTGATCAGATCAACTTCACTCGACAATTTTTTCCAGTACCTCTAATTTAACATATTTAACTTTGGCGCCGCTAAATGACCGCGTATTGATGGTGCTAAACTAAAAAGTTTTGCAAAACGAGAATCATATAATTACATATTTATATAGCCCACTTATAAAATTCCTTGATTGATTACTTCGTTACAGACATTTAATTGATTTGGTGCTTACGCCAAGCAAATAATGCCCACGCTATCTCTTTCTCTCACGCGCGGGAGATCTAATGCACCCCCACTCGGGAAGTACGCGGTTTACGAATCGTGATGTCAATCACATTAATATAATATCTGAGTAATTTATTTCGCAGATGAATATACGACTGAGATGTCTTCGTACACGCTTACATTAGAATTGCCTAATGGATTGTTCATATTACCTACCACGTAACTCAAGAAAGGAAATAGGGGAGAACAGGGTTGGAACTCACATTTATATTCTTTTGCATTTTTAGTGCCCGTCTTGTTAGCTAAGCTATAAATAATTATATATCATGGATAATATATTTATTCTAGTTTAAAAATAAATAAATACTTTTTCTCTAACATTTTCCGTGGAGCAAATATTAAACTTGTTGTGGAAAAGGACAAGTATGACATTTAACCCCGTGTCAGGGATGGTTGTCACAGGTGCCGGGTAGGTAGTTACATAGTAAATGAAGGGAAGAATACAATAAAAAAACACTTATTTAAATTAAATGAGTATTTTTATTACCTACTAATAAAATGTTGAACGTAAGTAATTGTGCACCAGAAAAATGTCTTATTCATTATAAAAAAATCAAAACAAAAAGGGATTTTTAAGGGATTAAATTCTAAAAATGACTTCATAATTCCAGTTACAAAAATAACAAAAACACTATCATAGTCAGTCACTAATCTCTTTGAACGCCATTTTTAAATTATAAACCTAACCTAGTGGAATTATATCTAGTCAGCTTAAAAAGTCAATCTGAATATTCAGAATCACTATTCTGGCAAATGTAGCTGAGTAGCCCAGCACGTCTAGCACGACCTGCCCGCGAGTCGTTTGTCGCTCAGTACATCCCTTACATACTTCACTAGTTTGACAGAGATGCACTGAGCGACAAACGACTCGCGGGCATGTCGTGCTAGTCCCCCAGGTGTGCATGCTTCATGAGCCCATAACCTGCAATCCTAGCACTGAAATCAGACTTCCTTTGACTTGCTAGCAGACTATGGAGACACGCAGACCAAGCAAAATACCTCATCCTTTTCCTTATCGTATCGTATCGTTTTAAAGGCATAAATATTTGTTTTTATGTTAATGACTGACAAACGAGCTGACGGCCCACCTGGTGGAAAGTAGTCACCGCCGCCCATTGACATCTGCAACACCAGAGGTGCTGCCAATGCGTTTCCAGTCTAGGGAGGATGGGGAATGGGGATAGGATGGGGATGAGGGAATAGGCTCCCGGATCTCGTCACTCACCATTCGAACAGTAATCATCTAGTGAGGATTACTGTTTGGCTCTATCACTACAAAAAAAATTACATGTTGGTAATTATGTTACATTAATGATACATGCTGGTAAAACAAGCCCTCGAGCAGACTTGGTTTTGTGATGGCGTGGCATTTTAATGACTAACTCTGAAGAAAAATGACCGTTTATATTGCCTAATCCCAAAAACCCAACAAAAAAGGTAGCAGACATGCATGGGGTTGGTTGTCACGAGTGACCACTAGCCCCCGTCAACTCAGCCTATAACCTTCGAAAATAAATTAAAAACATGTTTATTCAAATACCAAAGCAGGATAACATGAAACACATATTCAACATCCACAGTGCATGACAAGCTATATTTCATGAGATAACAAAATTTGAGTATACTTACGAGACTCGATACAGATGCACAAACAATACTTTAGATGTGCGAAAAAAATAAACGTGCGTGGCTCCTTCACTGCATTTCAGAGCGGACTGAGGTGTAGGGAGGGAGGTACCTATAGCACTCGCGATCTTTCGACGCCGATCAATGAACTGATTCGTTCGTTCGAGTTTTCTGTAATGGCCGCTGTGACAACCAACCCGTGGGACAACCATACCCAGTCTCCCCAACTAAAAGCGCTAATCGCTCTTGGCATATATAAATTCTTAGCGGACCTGTTTTAACTATTCTAATTTCTCTCTCTAATTTTTCTCTGTCTCATCCTACTAATATTGATTTATTATAACTGTGAAATTATGTGATGATTGTACCTCAATCACGCAAACGGCTGAGACAGATAGACCATTCCTTGGAATAAAATAAAGGCTACTTTTTATCCCGATAATGTATTCCGTGGGCTAAGGAGGAGTTCGTGGAACTTGGCTGCTATCCGTTAGCGGTGCGCAGCAGAATTACACGTAAGTAATCAAATCCTGGCCTTCATCTGCAGGTATCAAAGGTGGTCGGAATACATAAATCCAGTGCTACGTGATCGAATTCAAGATCAACTCAATACACACACAATCCCGCCGACATGAACTCATTACACTGAAACCAAATTCAATTTACGGTTCCGACCACATCACATCGTACATTTCATTTGGGAGCCAGTTTGATGTATGACGAGCCTTTATTTCATCGCTATTTTATTGGCAAAGAAATAAATGCCCTGTTTGATTTCAATATGTTTATGGGTAATGTACTGTTTCACGACCTTCTGTCGGGAGCGTGGAGGTGCCTCTCTTAATATTCGCGCAGACATCAACATATTTATTTGACACAATCAAATCCAGTTTTTACCTACTTAGCTTTACAGTGGGTTTTATTGTTAAATCATAATGTTTATAACTCGCTTCGCTTTGTGCATACCACCGGGATGAAATGATGAAACAGAAAATAGAATTCGTTTTTTCTGCAAGATGTTTAGTGATTTCACTGTAAGAACTTAAACGATTGTTATGCCCGAGTCGATTTAGCTTGATCTCTGTGACCCTTGAAATTAAATTTCTGATAGTAATGTGAGATTGTCGATATTCCTTTTTTAGGCAAAAGTTTTATCGTATACAGCCAAATCAATTCAAATAATTTTTTACGTAGATATGATGTGCCACAATAGTACCAAATTAAATTATATACAAACCTGAATAATTTTAAATAGTTGCCAGTGTATTTTTAGCGTATAATAATTGGGTCCAATTCGAAACAGTGTCTAAATTAAAAATGACCTAAACTCAAAATAAGAAACGTCAACCTCGATTTTGTATGGCACCAAGCTGTCAAAAACGAGTTTGACGTTACTTATTTCAAGCTTGGCGACTTTTAACGAACACATTTTCGAATTGGCCCCAAATATCTTTTTTAATTTTAGATTTAGTATAGTCTCGTATTTTTTAGACATTTGCATTCAACTTACATCATTTCAAAAGTAAAAAAAAAAACACATTTGTCTGATTTGTCTAATCCGTAAGTACGTAATACCTTGTATACACCAAATCAAATAGAAAAAAATAATATGTCCCTTTTTCAGTTGTTACAAACCACAATTTAAAACGGTTCCTTACGTTCATTTCAATTATCGTAATATTTTTATCGATACACCTCTTCCTTAGTCGATACAGAGTAACGAAGTAACTTTTGCAAGACGTCGCCATATACATTATGTTCGACTCAGACCATTTCAGCTAATTTTGAAAGAAACATTTGACATTATTATTATATTACTTAACCGTTAGGTATGTTTTTACATAAAAACATGAGGTATACTTTGCCGGCGAGGCGTTTAAACAAGTTGATGTGACAGCGAAGTCATGACAAGGTTATATCAGAGTGGAATTTATCAAAGTTGTGATACTTTGATAATGAGTCAACTAACCTAAGTTTCACCTATATCAGTAACGATTGTCTCGATTAATAAGATACTGACAGTAACTTTTCTGCAGGAGGTCGTGGTTAGAGTTCCGCTAGAGTAACATCTTGTGGTTAGAATGATTTTTTGTACCCGAGCCATGAATGCTGAATGAATTAGTATATATTTATCTATGTATATAATAAGTATTTGTAATGCGGTCTAGTACTCACAGTACAGAGAATCCTAGTTTGGGACTGGATCAATGTGTCTAAGATATTAAATAATTTTTTCATTCCCCTTTCTCGGAAAGAGTATTTTCTCTTCAATATCTGAGTGCAAAAGCCGTTTTTATCCGCTAGAGGATAAAGTAAATTGAATTTAGAACATCGTGTGCACTAAGTTTGTGAATTCAAAACATCATTAAACCTATTTCCTTCTACCTCCATGGTGCCGAATTTATTATACAACCTTTTTTAATTCGTTAAAAACTCAGACTCGGGACCTTCTTGGTGTACTTTTTTTTAATTTGACTTTCGCGCGCCATTTTTTTTCGTCATATTGGTAAAACCTAAAAACAAGAAACTTGAAAACAAGTGAAAAACCTAAAATGAGTGATTCTAGCGATGAGGAAGTATTTATGACGCCAACGGAATTGACTGAAACTAAATAATGCGAAAATGTATTTTTTTTTGCATTTAGTCATTTCCTCGCAGAGCTGGAATGAAGGGTTACGTGTTGCACTCGAGTGCAAAAAAAAATCGCATTCTTCTGAATCACTGCCTGCCTACCGATAATAAATAAGTAGGTACCTATTTGGAATATTTATTATTCAATTTTGCCAACATTTTAAGACTGGAATATTTTCATTCAAACCTTGAATATATTCCCAAGAGTAATAATGAAATAGTTAATAAATCATCTTCAATATTTCATCAAAAATTAATTAGGGATGCGATGTAAGGTAACGTTGAAATTAGAAACCCGTCGTATATTTGCAAATTGGGGACTTGGTAATTGAATTGCCTCTATAAATGTGAGCATAGTCGCAGGCATTTTGCAATAATACCAAAGTCGGTGACTGATATAAATAAGCGTGTTAGATATTTAAATAAAACACAGAATTCTGTTTAATTACTGCAAAGTGCAGTCGTAGATTAACCCTTAGTTTTATGTGTCCACTGGCGGAGCTTTCTATGACCTACTTAGTTAATACTTTAGTTTTGAACTTCGACTTGACGTTCCATTCATTTCTATTCCAACCCTTTTCGCAATAAATTCTTGCTAAATTGGGTTTATGGGCCGGAGTTCCCGTCTCATCAACAAAACCTATTCCATAATCTCGTTGCTTAATTTCCAAACAAATTTCTCTTTGCTGGGTATTAATGTCAGGGAACAAATAATTCACAGAAAGTTTTACTGAAGAGTTGCTAGTCTCTCAAAGTGTTATTGTGATCGTAACCGCAGCAAGCAGAAAGTCGAAGAAAATCTAGTTCAATGGAGAAATACTGCGTGTTTAGAAAGATCTTGTATAGTTGGTTTGCGTCACGTAGTCTGTTTACGTGCCACGACATGTACATCTTTTTACAGACTTTTAAATATACAGGAGTTCAAGGAATCCTTAGTTTCGAACTAGATCAAATTTATATTTATTGTTTCATTTCGTGTTTCTTTACTGCAAACAAAATCGTTATTGGCTCATTTCACATATGAGGAAAATGATATTCTACTGTAAATATTATATTTTATTCTATTCTATTCTAAATTAACATTCCCTGCTTTGATTTCTGAGTACTCGTATAGCCACGGGAGACGGTGGGTTCAGCATCCATCTCGAACCCACTGCAATCTTATAAGAGAAATTCGATGAGGTTGCCCGAAAATGTAGGTGTTGCAGAATTTAGCGGCCCCTTGAGCACGTGCTCTCGTAAAAGCATTCGTCAATTCCAAGTACTCTTCCAGATACGGATTCCCGTACAAGATGTATTGAGATACCTAGAAGTACATATTTAAAATGTCGACATTGTGTTCCGGTAACTGAGTATACTGTAACAAAGAAACCAGAAAAGCGCTTAAAAGAAATCTGGTTTCTGGACTGTCTCAGTTTAACTGTTCAGTTCTTTTTTATTGCAGTTATTTCAGACCGCTGCTACACTTTAAACATCAAAGTTTTAATAAAAAACCGGTGCAGAGGATTTTGGGCTATGCTCAATTTCTCAGTGCGGGTTCCGTAGCCGTTACTACGATAAATTGATTTCTCAAAAGCCGCATAGAATACCTCAAACTTCAAGTTCAAAGAGGGTCCTTAATTGGGCTTGGCATTAAAATTAAATCCATAAAATACGGTGATAGCTGAAGATCGAAATGTGCGACACAGCTTCACAAATTTGAAAAGAAACATTGCCCATTTGAGGCCCACCGCGAGTACTTTGTCGCAATGTTAAATATTAGTGCAAGTTGTGTGTAGTTCATTAGTTAAAGCCGGTTTATTTCATAGTCGCAACTTGCCATCACCCTGTTCATAACACTTATCATACCTAACTCTGATAATATCTATCTATCTAGTATTCTATTAAACGTTATTTAGTCGCTTAACGAAGAAATGAAGCCTTCGTAGTCTTTATACTTTTCCAATTATCTTTGTTATAGGTACTAGCTTTCATTTAAAATTAATCTTCTGTATATTATTTACTTAAATTGTATTTGTATTTTATGTTTTGACACATGTATTGAGTATTTTAATGAAACAACAACATAATAGGTAAACAGTTACAATAGAATAAAAATGGTAAATAATATTAAATAAATGTAAATATTTACTTCAAAATAACAATACAACTTTTACTTCGCTAAAACATAAACACTTAATTATTATCAAAATAGCTACATGCAACTTAAAATACTTAACTATGTATAAATAAAAGTATTGCCCCAATTTGCCATCATTTGGTAGCGTGCCCAAAAGGCTGTCAGCATTATAAATATCTTTCAGATTTTTAGGATTTAACAGTATTCACTGTAGAAATTACACCTTTAGAGCTGAATATGCCTCAAACCTAAAAATACATAATAATTTTTCAAAGAGCTATCTTTTTCCTATTTTATTCTTTATCTTCGTACGCAGGTCAGATATTAATAATCACACCTTCATAACTTAAATAGTCTTTGAGAAAAAGTGACTATTACATACAGACGGACGGACAAACAAGGCGAAACTATACAGGTTCCTTGTTTGACGGCGAGACCCTAAAGCCACCATTATAGTTGACACCAAATGGTTGAAGAAATACTTCACTAAGCAAAACCAGCAGCGGTGCATTTCTTCTAGGTTCAAAACGAATGGTAAATTATTAAAAAGCTTGCAATTTCAATTAGCACATGTCAATATTAATTGGCATGTTTAGATTGCAAGATAAAGGTCGCGCCACACCGCTCCGATTCGCGCGCACCATGTATATTAAATGAATGGTCCTGCGTGTTCCGCACCAATAATTCTCGCTGCTCCTGGCCGAGAGAGATTGGCACTTTACAGAATTTTGCGAGAACTGCGGGTTCTTCGGGGAATTCCGATAATCAGCTTTACTTAAGGGATTGGATTCGAAAACTCGATTGTATCCGGAGTGATTTTAATAATTCATCAACCTTGTACATTCATTTCACTTAAGAGCCGAAAGGTCCGATCTTAATAAAAACGTAATATATTATTACCTACTCAATAATAAGATAGATAATTTTTACTTACCTATATAAACAAAAGAAACTTCTTGCATACGATTGGTACCTGCCGCGGAATTCTAGAGAGTCAGTTGAATAAGAAAAGACACAACATTGTTTTTATTAAGAATTTGTTTAACGTAAATGACTAATCGACATGCTTCTGGAAATTTATCAAAATTTGACAGAAATAAAACCCGCAAACTCTGACCTAATAGTCCCAGTTAACCACTGGACCAACACGGTCAAACTGATTGGTTCCACTGAAAACATTACATTTCGCTCAGGTCTCAACCACGTTAACCGCATCGGTGAATACAAATTAAATATCAATTGAATTGAACTTACTTCCACCGAGCCATAGCACAATAGCAGCCAGTCTAGAAGCCATGTTGTGCATGTGTGCGTGCTCCCGTCACGTCACCACCGCCGCGCGACGTCTCTGGCGCCCCCAACGATTTTTCTTCATTTTTAATACCACTTTCCCAATATTGGAAAATTCTCGAACATTTTGCAATATTTCGAACTATCGAATGCGCACTCTAAACATTCTCGATTCAAGTGACCATGAGAGTCTGAAACAAAAAGAAATTGTTTTAAGAATTATGTTCGCATACGTCAACTGTTTCCGCTTATTGTTGGTAAGTTATTAGGCAGAGATAATTATTTGTCATAACAAATAATACTTGAGGGTAATACCAAAGAAGGTATACCTATTGTTTTATTAGATCGTTTTCGACATTATCGTTTATTATTTATAATAATACATTATTCTTAATCAATAATTAATAAAGCTATCCCGATATAAAATAAGCCACAACCAACGTAACATATATACACTAATGCGTTCAAAGTATAAAAGCGAACTGTTTTCAATGGCAATAAAAGTAAAAAGATCTTTTCATTAAACGTATTGTGGACGTGTAGGATTTATCGCCTCGCGAGACACTCCATTCACGTTGCGTTTTGTTGTCTCGAGATCGATTGGCTCCGAATAAAATACATTCGCCATTCGCCAATTGAATGGCGTACCCGGCGCTATGTTTCAGGGAAAGCGACACTTTTTCAGGACTAATGGCCCCACGCGCTGCCCCCTTTCAATAATGCCCGTCGTCTGTCCCGGGTGCTAATCTATTCCCCCCCCGTCTCCGAAATTATGTCTGAACTTCCCCTTTTTTAGCTGATTTAAAGAAATACGATTTGAATTTCGATTTACACTGTGTTTTGCTTTAGCTTTCTTGCCAGCTTACTACAAATTATATAGATGTTTTCTAGTGAAATAATATATTTGATTTGTTAAGAATCTATTGAAGTTGTGACATTACATTGTTTAGATTTTTTCTCGTAAAGAATATTTACTCAGTTATTTGTAAGAGGATTTAAAACGAACTATATCTTGGTTTTTTTCAAGAATCACTAATAATTCGTATTTGTTAAATCTTATTTAAAAAAAGTTTTTATAAAATTTTAATAATGTACTGATCGTGGGAAGAATATGTGGGTGTTTTTATCCGAGTTAAATCTTTGCGTTTGATTTCGATAATTCGGAATGTTTACAAATGCCAGATTTGGTAAATACATAAATGAAAACGTTGTATGACTTTCGCTTATCTATTGATACTTCTTCAACGTGTAATTATATAGCTTCTCCTCTTTCAGAGCAGGAACGTGTTAGCCAGTAAGTATTTATTTGTTTAGGTGCAATTTAGAAGTGGTTTGATCACAAAACAGTGAACATGATTAAACCGCCTCAAAACCGCACCGAAAAAAGACAAAATATATTTTTAATTGTTTTAAAAATTAATTACTTATTACTAGTAATGTCACGCCTCCGCAATTTTTAGTGATCCCTCATATTCGTGATTTCTTTTGCTGATAGCTATTAGGTGTACAAATAAGTTTTAGGACACTTAGATTTTGTATCATAACAGCTATTCTAAATTAATTTAAAGGTCCCGCTCACTTATCATAGATGGCGCTTGATATGTAGTATCGAAACCTAAAGGAGTCATAAACATAACCTATAAATTCTGTAAATTAATCATGCAGACCGATAAGCTATTTATTAGACACTGCATTCGCTATGAATTCCATCAAGGAAAAAGTGTTAGGAAAGCGTGTGAATCGATATGTTCTGTTCTTGGAGACAACATTATATCTAAAAGTACATGTGAGTATTGGTATAAGCGATTCAAAGAAGGTGATTTCGACGTTAGTGACCGTGAACGCACCGGGCCTCCTGTAAAGGTGGACGATCAGGAACTGCAAGCGTTGCTGGATGAAAACTCTTGTCAGACGGAGAAACAACTTTCGGAACAGCTTGGAGTAACTCAACAAACTGTTTCTTATCGTTTAAAAGCAATGGGTAAGATTCGAAAAGGAACAAAGTGGGTACCACACTTTCTAACTCAAGAAAATAAAAACAGCCGTCTTAACATTTGTGTGAGTCTTTACAACAAGCAACATAGAAAGTCTTTCTTGTGGAAAATTGTGACTGGCGATGAAAAGTGGATTTATTTTGATAATCCGAAACGCAAATATCATTGGGTTGACCCCGGCGAGCCGACAACATCCACGCCAAAGCGCAATGTTCATTGTAATAAAGTCATGCTGTGCATATGGTGGGATATGAAAGGCGTACTGTATTATGAACTTCTCAAACCTGGTCAAACAGTTACTGCCGATCGCTATTGTCATCAATTGATGCAAGTGAATCAAGAAATTGAGAAGAAACGTCCATTTTCTGGTAAAGGAAAACGTCCAGTAAAACTGCTCCATGACAACGCGCGGCCTCATGTGGGTAAACCGGTCAAGGATACGTTACTAGCGCTTGGATGGGAACCTGTACCACACCCGGCGTATTCACCAGACTTAGCCCCATCCGATTATCATTTATTCCGGAAAATGCAGAACGATTTGTCTGACGTGCGATTCAAAACATTTGAAGAAGTGGAAAAATGGGTCGCTAAATTTCTCACCTCACAAGACGAAAGTTTCTTTGCGAAAGGCATCCGCGAATTACCTGAGAGATGGCTGAAGGTCATTCAATGCGATGGAGATTACTTCGATGAATAACTGTGTTTTACTTCTTTTTTAATAAATCTTGAATTTTTTGAAAACTGTCCTAAAACTTATTTGTACACCTAATATGTTTATATTTCTTACTCTACACCCATATCGGGTATATAGTTAGGAGGCTAACAAATACGTTTAAGATAAACCAAAACTCTTAACCTGGCTTAAGAGTGTAAGCAAGTGGTTCTTATGTACTTGTCTCTACTCCCGCCTCATTATTATTAAAACCAGTCCTAGTCCCGATACAATCTATATCTATATCTATACATATAATAAAACCGTAAAGTGAAAAAAGTATGTACATTGAAGAAAACAATGAAAAAATGCTATGGAGGGGGGGGGGGGCTTCAGAATGAGCAGCAGAACAAATCCCAATGGTTTTTGAATTTCATGTCTGTTTGTCTGTTTCTCTGATTGTATGTTCGCGATAAACTTTAAAACTACTAGACGGATTTTAATGCTGTTTTTGATAATATATCCAGGAACAATTCAGGCAGGACATAGGCTATAGAAACTTTTGGAAATAAAAGTGGAAGGGGGTAAAAGAGGGGGTGGAAGTTAGTATGCGAAAAACTGTTTGGATGAGTTTATTAACTTAAAACTTGGTATAAATACTCTTCAAAATAGAAAAATAGGTATGCGGTATAAGACAATATGAAACTACCCTTAAAAAGGGGGCCTTGGGGCGTACAACTTTGTATTGAAAAAACCGATTCCATTTGTTTATCGACTTAGAACTATATATGCAGTTCAAAACAAACAATTAGGTAGGTAACCGTTTCTAAAATAAATTATTGTGTGTGTGTGTGTGTGTTTGTGTATGTTTGTTACAACTTAGCTCCATATGGCTGAACGTATTTTCATGAAACGTCGTATATAGTTAGACCGTAGCTTCTGGAATAGAAAACAGGGTCATTTTTGTCCCAAATAACTCAAAAGTTGTCGAGAGTATTCCACGAGTATTCCATACAACCGAATTCCACGCGGACGAAGTCGCGGGCGGAAGCAAGTAGCAAATATTATTCTCGACGGAGTTTTAGTATTTTGCCAAAAATAATGTGATGTATTTTTAGACAGTTAGACGACGTTTAAATCCTTTACCGCATAATATCAGTTTTAGCAGCTAAACTTAAGGAAGCAATAGGTTTAATTGAAATTACGAAACCATTATACGGCTTCGTATACGGTGAGGGGTTAAGTTTCCATTACGTTACGGCAAAGTTATAAGTAAGCACCTGAGCCACGTAGATCGTGCGTTGTGGCGTGCGCGATGCAGGCATACACAAGCGGGGCGTTCGTTGTTTGGCAAGCTGTCTAACTAATTGTCGCTCGCTCGGATGCGAGGGGGAAGAACTAGCGATTGGTTTATTCGTTAACATGAAGGTTGAGTTAGGTTTGGTTGGATGATTGGATTGAATTGAGGAGACCAGCATCCATCTGTGAAGTAATTCAATGTGTGTGCAGTCAGTCCCCTATTCGAGGCCCGCGTGGCGACTACGGCCCAGGCCCAGAAGTGGGACGTAAATAGGCAAATGATGATGATGATGAGATGATTGGAATTTCAAATCAAAATCTTTATATTTAGCAGATAAAGGTTAGATAAATATTACAGCAGCAGTTTAATCATAATGTTACTTCTACGCGCCCACATTGTTAGGTATATAGGAGATATATCTAATACCACCATCTTTTTCGGTCAGTGGTGCTGTAACTGCTTTTGTCGCTCGTCTGATATAAGCCAAGTTTATGTGCGGCCATCTCCCCAAGTGGTGCACTTGTCATTTGCACCATATGGGTGTAAATGACCAAGTGCACCAATCCATTATTACTATATCCGCGATAGATTCTGTATGTGCGCAATTTCCAATTATATCTTAAATAGTTTTTAAGTTATGTTTTAATATGTATGTTAGTCTGTAAGGTATTTATGTATGGGCCACTGATGCCTGAAATAAATGGTTTATTATTATTATGTATGTCCTTTTCCATCACGGGACTATGAGAGTCCCGGACCTTTGGAATGCGTACAAGGGACCGAAGCCAACACGTAGATGCCCTTAAGACAATTTTAATGTGATTGTGATGTGACACATTATTATTATTATTATTATATCCACCTAAACTCATAATGGTGATACGGTATTCCTTTTCGCTTAACACTTATCACGGGTCCCAGCCAGCTGCATTTGGAAGTTGTGTGAAGGAGTTAGCAAGCACATCGAGAACAGGTGCTCAACCCCGATCGGAGAACATATGGTATTCTAAACTTTTCCTGTTGCCACTTTGCAGATCGTTCACGTACGGCAGCGATGTGGCTACACTGTCTACATAACTTATTCCTTATACATCGTTACAAGTTGGATAAACGTTATCTTTTATTATGGTTGAAATGTATTTACAAGAACAACGATAAACGATGACGTCATTTTTCTTCTGTTCAACGTTAGTTTTCGCCCAAGATATTAATTTCGAAAGGTTCGTCATTATAATAAGTCTTACATCGGTACTTGGCTATTTGATCCAAGTTAATGTAGCCCGTTTTATCTAGTTTAATGATAAAGTAAAAGTAGATACATTTTTGTGGAGTAGGGTTTGGGAAGTCCGACATTTTCAAAATCCCAAGGATTACAAGGACTTGAGACTTAAAAAAAATAGAATCGTGCAAATGTTTAGTATGCTTTATCTATAATATCATAATTTTAGTGAAATCAACATGTTAAACAGGCAGAGCAAACAGAATTAAATAAGAGACATCAATAAACCAGAGCTGGTTACAAGTCACACAGTTTCTTTTTTGTGGTAGTTAAATTGTATTAAAATCGTCTAATTATACAACAACACCAACAACAAGACTGACTAAAGTAATCAGCAAATCATTCTAAAGATCAATAATTATCAAAAAAACAGCCGTAAAACCAGTGTTATAAATCAAACACAATCAAACACATTTCTTTAAGGTATAAAATAGATGCTAAGGATGATTAAACACAAAATAACAATTTCGCGGTTAGGTTTTAGTCCGACCGAAGTTTCGGTTTCGGCAGGCTTCCGGAAAACAAAAAGTTTTGGTCGAAATTACGGTTTCGGTCAAAAAAGTGCCGAACTTTTCGGTCGCGCCAAAACTTACCTACCCGTCCTTTCAGATCTCGTTCGGCTCACCTCGGGTGCGCTCGGCTCAGTCGGCAACGGCGGTAAGGCACTACTGGCATAACTATTCAAACTATTCGATAAGAAAATTGTACTTCATGACAAAGTGGTCCCTTTCCAAGCGTAATTAGAAGTGTTGATTAATGCTAGAAAAATGTTACATACTTTATAATTGTTGTATATTTTTTAACCGACTTCAAAAAAAAAGATATTTCTGAGTTTTAATTTTAACCGAATTGAGAACCTCCTGTTCTCAATTCACTTGTTGTTCTCAACTCAGAAATATCTTTTTTCAACTTTTCTAAGTGAACTTGTTTCATTTTATACCACCTACACAACATACAAGTGATGTATTGTTCATATGTCTAGAAATAACCGTCTTCTTATATTTTTATTCATAATATTCAACAATTTCAACACATCTATAAAAAAACGATTTCGATTTCGGTTGCGGCCGAAACTAGAACCAAAACCGAACCTTCGGTTTCGGTTTCAGTTTTGGCAAGAAAACATGTTTCGGTCGGACACTAGTTTAGGTAACATAATTATTTTTGATGTCTCTCACTCATTTAGCTAATAGATGGACAGAGAGGAGTGAGAATACTGAAGAGATATAGAATTTTCGTAAATACTTAAAATTATTTATATACAATTTCGACAAGCTGGTTTGGTGTTGAGTCTTGTCTTGAAAGTCCCGGGACTGGAGTCCGGTAAATTTGGAAAGAGTCCCGGGATTTCGAGACGTGAGAATTCCCGGGACAAAACCCTATTGTGGAGACGTAGAATGTAAGTTTATATTGGATAAGTGAATCAAGAGTTCTTAGCTATCAGTCCAGAATTGCTCTTTTTGCCGAGGAATGCATATTCCTTCTCATGGCTAATAAGAAAAAGGTATTATATTTAAGTAAGTACTTCAATTTGCAAGTAATAACGACTTTGAATAATTTAAGAAAGAAAACATTGCAATAAAAAACACACGCGACGAATTGAGTTTAAAACCTGTCTAAAAGTACACACGAGCAACATTTTTCACGGCAATATGTGGCCGGCAACTACAGGCCTATTTCTCTAACGTACGAAATTAGAGTAAGACAGCTATAGGTGCCGGCTATAAATTGCCGTGAACAGTTGCTCGTGCTTTTGGAAAGCTAATTCATGGCTTATTTGAGACATTTATACAAGATAACGCAACATTCCATCATCTTAGTATCAGTCAGTATGGATATTATAAATGTGAAAGGATTGTAGTTATCTGTCTATCTATCTGTTACGTTTACATGACCAAACCGTTGATTTATTCGGATGAAATTAATCACGGGTCTAATTTCGTGCCTGGGAAAGGACATAGGACGAATTCTACGCATACAAAATTGCGGGAAAGAGCTAGAGCACTTTGAGTGCCAGGAGCCCGCCAAGCGGGTGCTCTGTTCGTAGCGCAATTCCGCTACAAAGGGCAAAAATGCTGCCACGCGCTTCATGCGCAGCGCATAGGGATTGTTGGCGCTGAAAGTGTTAAGAACGGAAGTCGGACGAGGCACCAAAACTGGAACTGGACAATAGTTAGCTTGTTCAGTGCAACTGTCCAGACCCGACCTCTCCAAATGGCTACCAAAGGCATCATGAAAATTAAAATTAAAATATTTATTGTTTGAGACTGTGTGTGTGTGTGTGTGTGTGTGTGTGTGTGTGTGTGTGTGGTTGTGTATATAAATCCTTTCCTACATTAAATACAATTCAGGTTACAACCTCAAGCAGTTGTTCAGTTCCTTGGTAATCATGGTCCAAAAGCCATCCAGTGATGGTACGTCTGCTAGGTAGTGCCGGAACACGATTGGAGTCGCTTGGCGGCATGGCTTTGACAATGATTTAAATGAATGCCTCGAACGCCATGACAGCCAACGCGACTACCCGTCTGTCGCACGACAGCGAACGTTGCGTCAAGCTCCACGCCATATACGTACTCATATAAAATTAGACGAGAATTATCTGATAGGCCTGTTTAAAATCTGGTTACACGAGCAACTTTTTACAGCAATTTATAGCCGGCAATTCTAGCTGTCTTACGTCTTCGTACGTTAGACCCGTCCGTCTTATTGCCGTCAAAATGTCGTGTAACTGCACTTTTAGTCGCGGTAAGAAAAGGTACGACACGTGAACTTTTTTCCCTTGACAGATCGAAAAGTGACAAACCTTTTCACATCACGAATAGGTATCTGTGAATACGGCGCTTATAGTAATACCATCGTAACACGTACCTAATGTCATTATAGGATGGGCTTGTTTTGAAATTTTAGGGCATTTTCCATTACTTCGCTTGCCTGTTCAGTCCTAAATAATATAAATTTAACTTGAATTTGATTTTCAAATACAATTAATTCAACATTTGCGTCCATTCCAGTTCAGAGGAGCTCACAAACAGTTCACAAACAAACCTTGTACTGTACGTTGCGCTGTGTTGCAACCACTGATTATTCCACCAAGCTTTGTATGCAATATAACTACTCGTAACGTAGTTTATACTTATTTACTTATAAGTACTATAAATACACATCAGTAATGTTCAGTTCAAACAAGCAACTTATTAAGAGCCGGACTGGGTACTGAAATGACGTGAGTTTATACAATTTCAAGTTTAATTTAATGGGAAATAAAGAAATAACTTTTTTTAATTAACAATTTTGCTGCGATTGACAGTTGGTCGAATTGCGTTGCATGCCTCGAATGTAGCATGGGTACCTTGCTCATTCTATGGCTTATTCTACTAGAAATTGGCTAGTCTGACTGAACGTGAACTCTGAAAGTGGTATGTATTAATGTATGTAAACTCTTCATTGCATAGGTATAAGTGATTTCTCTTTATTGCTTATCCCTAATGGGATCTCTTCCAGCTAACCTTGGATTGAGTTGAGGAGAAGACAATGTATTGTTTCATCCTGCGTCACGACTTTGCATCCTGTATATCGACAATAATTAGACCCTCGCATTGCTACAACGAGTGAGGTACGAGCATACTCAGATCAGGCATCGTATTATGACCTCTTAGGCGTCTTTCACGTACAACTAGCGTGCGTGGGCGGGGTGGCGGGCGCGGGCGCATTGGCGGGTGCGGGCGTGGTGGCGGGCGCGCTGACTTGTCTTGGCGCGCAAGTGCGTTTCGTACGTGAACACTTACATATTTGATATTTCGTGACCGCGCCCGCATGTTAACATGACAGACGCCCTAATTCCAGGCAGTTTCCGCCGTAAACTGAACTGCCTGGAATTAAGAGATCATAATACGACCCCAGCTCTTCCCTCAAGTCACTGTATCACGTGTAGAAACGCAAGGCAGTCTTTTCATTTTCGATTTCTTGTACCCTGTTCCAGCCATTTTAATTAATTCTAATGTTTTTTCGTTCTCAAAAGAAAGACATACTGGGCTGACATAATAAATAATGCACTGCAAAACGACAGTTCTGGAGCTTTACACTTTTTAAATAAATTTAATGAATAATATTCGATTTACTGAACAACCTGACAAGCAAAACAGTAATTTAATTGATTAGTTTTAAATCAGTTGGCTAGGCAGAGGCCACATGTTGTCGCTTGTCAATGGCAGAGAAATGGCAGCCGCCGCCGACCCCGGCCCGGCTCCGATGCGTCACCGCCACTTGACACTTTATTTATCACCCACTCGTTCACACTTCAACAAACTGCCTAGAAAATAGCTGACGATATTTCAAGATTCAAACATTACACTCTTTAATTAAAAGATTTATGACAATTTCACGGTAGTTTAAATGAATGGTTAAGGCTGGGTTTTATAATGATACGTACGATCAAATGTCGATCATAAATGTCAAAATATTTACTGATTTACTAAAATCTGATCTGACATTAAGTCTCAGAGTAATAATCACGTTAAGAAACAAAATTTGTCGTACCTGTGGCCAAAAGTTAACGAAAACCAAGGTCAAAACTATGCCCGTTGCCCTACATGCGGATATAGTTCAAGCAAAAAAAAACAGGCCTCAGGGTCCTAAACTATTGGGAACAGGGGTAAATGTGAGTATGACCCCTTACAGACTTTTATAAAACCCGGCTTTAATCTTACCGGTCCTGTGTTTTTAAAGGACAACTATTTGTTTTTGATTTCTTACAATTTTTACGAAGGGGAAGAGGGTGTATCGAGCGACTAAAAATAGCGTTAAGGTGTAAAATGTCACAATCATGAACACAGGATAAAAAATATAATAGTAACTAGTTGACCCGTGCGAATTTTCGCACAGTATCGTGATCAAACACCGGATAATAATAATATAATAAAGTGAGAATAAGTAAATGCAAGTATAATTATCACTCTATTTGTCTATTTTTCGTCAATATGTTTCTTTGTCATCTGTTTACATTAGTCTGCATGTGCAAATAGCCAACACACATGTTAGTTAAACAGACTGTCAATAGATGGCGCTTGCAAATTGCGTTGTTTTTTAGTTCTTTTTTAACGTAAACGTTAATTTTAATCTATTTGTGTATTTTTGTGACAAAGCGACGAACATAAGCTTTAAAATGACGTTTGAATCATTAATTTTGGTAAATAATTAACGGAGATATGGAGCGTCTTCAAAAAAATACCTTTTAGAAATAATGTACTATATTGATGATGTTTAAATCATTACTTTATCACAATATTGCTACCTGCAACTTTATTATGAAACGGCAAACAGTGGGTAAAGTTACTATGAAATATTGTTTCGCATGTTACTATTAAAACAGTAGTTAACAAATACAAAATCAATACGTAGTTTAATTATTGATACATTCAATTGTTTACAGCATACCAATAATTCAGTGCAGTAACCTTTTTAATAACTCGAAATTTATAATTTACCTGCATTTGCGACAAATATTTGTACATATCTTTGCATGCGTAACTTTTCCAAATAATGCACCGTGTACCATATGCGAATCACCAGCACATCGACGAGTAACTTTATTTTATTAAGTTTACGTAACTTCGAAGTGTCTTGACGTTCCACCCAACTTTTAGACATGTTAGACACGTCTCCGAAAATTCGACGCCTGTCAACAAAAGGAAATGTAGCTGTAAAGAGACGGAAAGTTATCGGCAACCTTTTCCATTGGTATTACTTTAATAGTTTTGTGTGATAATAATAACGCGAGATGCTGAGCGTTTTTTAAACACAACCTGCTATAATTATTCCTTTGGAACTTTTAAATTTTCCTGAATAGGTAACTATGTAGTAAGTTTCATAAAAATCCGTTCAGTCGTTACGAAATCGAATGGTAACAAACATACACACACACACACACACACACACACACACACACGAACCTTCGTATTTAGAATATTAGTAGGTAGTAGGATATAACTATTGGAGCCCGTAAGGGTTAAGCTTTATGAAAGGCATGTTAATAGGTTTTTACGGGCTGATTCGTTATAAAAGTTGTACTACCACTGGTGGGCTTTAACGTTCTCCCATGTCTTCTAATTCAAAAAGGTTTTGATATAAGAGTATGACAATGAAAAATGGGAGGGCTAGAAATAAACAAATTATTGCTAATATTAACCAAGCGAATTCTTTCGGACAGAGCTTGCACAGCTGTTTGGTAACATCAAATAAATCAAAGCAATCACATGTCTATAATTCACAAAAGCTATAATTTATGATCAAATAAATCTCGTTTGTATGTAGCCAATGTATGTTAGACAAGCGAAATTGGTACTTTGCTGTAGCTTCGTGTTTTCCGTGTAACGAACAATAACAAGAATATTGTCCCATTAATGGTTTTAGGCCAAAAGAAAACCACTAGCTTAAAAAATGTTAACTGTCCACACTGAAAAAAATGGTTTGTTAAATGAAACCGAACTTTCGTTTATATGTAACTTAAAAAAAGTGACTACATAACTTAAGTCATACCTTACATTCAGTTTTGTTATTTATAAATAAACCATTTGGTTACATACAAATAACTTCAGTTACGCGTTACCAAATTATGGTTAAAACTGAAATAACCGAAGTAGTTTGGTGGTCCTTTTTTCTCAGTGCATCGCTTCAAAAAAATGAAGGTTTTGCTTTTAAAGATCTAGGTATGCAATATGCATGTTTCAATAGTATTGATGCATCGCTCGTTAGGAACATCCATCCGATAGCGCGCTTCTGAATCGGATACGACAGCTCGTCACAGAAAGTGATCAATTTACATTGAAAGTTAAAAACCATACTATATTAGAATTTTGCATCCTTACCGTTTCATTATTTATTTTCCTAATCGTATCGTTTTATTTCACAATTTTAAGTAATAAGTAATTTTGATAGCAATGAAAAGTAGCAAAATTAAAGCCAATTTTTGCAAATTAATATTCAGCATTCTGTGCAAAAAATACCTAATGAAACAATAAAAAATTCTTCAATAACTTCGCATGACACAAAACGCTTAGCATTATATTCTTAATTTTAAGAACTTCTTTCAACATTTTTATGCCGACGGTGGCGTGTTTAACTAACGGTATCTTTATTAACGGTATTTCTTCAGGCTTCTTTGTAATCGTCAAGTATCCTATTATATTACGATGAGAACAAAGCGCTAGTACCTAAAAACAAAGTTTCTAAGATTTCTCCGAAACGTAAGGAGCAAAAATCTCGACCTAAAAACGTTTACACGAATTTCCTAGTACTTTTACAGTTTAACAACCATTTTAGTCGCGAAACAATAAAATGCCGTTTGTTGCAAAACGTATACTAAATATATAATTTCTAGTCGCGGGCAGATTTTGTTTAAATTAACGCATCGGAACAGCGTTCTCTATTGAAATATCGAAACATTTTTGGCCTAAAACTAAACTAATTGCTTAAACAGCAGTTAAATTATAAAATGAGAACTTAAATGACATGGGGCTTTACAAAGTGATACCATACCATAGTACCAGTGCCACTATTTGGTGCTGTTAAGTTACTGACTGCATCATCACTAAAATGCCAAAACCACGGATGCGAACGTCAGACACGTACAATATAATTACACATTCGCAGTTTTGGCATTTTAATGTCGATATAGTAAATCACTTAGCATTACCGAATAGAAGCTCTGAAAAACGTCTCTGCTCGTTTGAAAACAACTTTGAATCGAATTACGTTTTTGAATAAAATCTATCAATCTAATAATAAAGGTGGCCTATTTGGAAAGCCCTAGACAGGCTGCGTTCCTATCAGGTTTGCCGCGGTAAGGAGAACCTAATAAAATGGGATATCTCCTGCGGCTCGAACACTGAGTGTAACAGAGCCCCAAACTATGACGCATTATGTTGTCTTGCCCGGCATACCCGAACATCTACTCCGATCAAGACCTCCGAGATGCAACTGATAGGGCGCTGAGCATCGCCAATTTCTGGTCCTGCACCGTTTAGTATACCATCGACTCGAGAGGAAAAAATAAGAAGAATATTTGTTTTTTGTCTCCTGTCCGTTCCTATACCAGTCATCCGATTACGATGTAACGTTGGTGTTCTGCGCGCGCTCCGGACGATTAGGACGCTGAAAAGAGCCCATGACCTGAACGATCGGTCTCTGTCTGTTTGCACCGGAGTGAACGAAAAACACTGTGCGGTTATTTGTATGGGGAAAAACAAAAACGGATGAATTATATACGTAAACACACTACACGTAAAATACAAATTAGTCAAGCTTTTAGTATGGACGTGATGAAATAGTGTTATTAATTATAGACCCATACGTTAAAAAAATTAAGACGTAGAACTGTTTAAAGAGGATTTCAGACTTTTAAAGAGGATTTTTTTTCTATCGTATCGATTTCATCAAATCGTGATTTGGAATTAGTTAAGTTTTCAATAATATAAAGAATATGAACATATATTTTTTGCGCTTTGCCAAATCAAATAGGTTTTGTTAAAAAACTGTTTAAGTAAAGCCAATTTAGGTGTTGTCACCGCCTTAATACGATGATATAACTCAACAAAAAAACACAGCGTAAATTAGAACCGATAAAAAAAGCTATCTAAGAGTAACTAAGCCAAGCAATTAGCAAATAAGTGTAGAAATAAGAGAAGCGTGATATGGGCAAACAAATTAACTAATTTATGTTCCATTTTATACTTAAGTAGTACTTACAAAGCATGAGATTTCAGTGAATCTTGATACTAAGTCGTGTTAATTTTAAGTATCGCATTAGATTTATTGGGGAAAATCACGATTACTTTCAGAAACATTATTCAAATTTTGAAATATTAAAATAATATTGAAGTTTTAATATTTCAAAGACTGATCCACGATTAGATCTATCCATTTGCAGGCAAGGGCATCTATAGGTATTCGACATTGTCTAAGCGATGGATATCGCGATGGTTTTACAATGCCGCCTTTCCTGTCAAGTTAAATAGCAGCTATATATCGTAGAAGAATAATTTTACGATATGGTTTACGGAATGTCGTATACAGGCCCAGTTTAATTATAAGAACGGTGTTGGACGGTGGCTGTTGTACGACATAACGCGTATCTGCGTAAAGTTTGTTCGCCGAGAGTTGATAAATATTATGATATCGTTTCGAAATACCGACTGTCGCTTAACTATCGCACACTGAATGACGGGCGTCGGTTATCGCCGCGCGCACTAAGTTTCGTGGTACGAGGGACGCAGATGTTGTCAAGTGCGGTGTCGCGCCGGGCGGACGGTGGCAAAAAATATATATTTGTTTTGTTCATATACACAATCGTCATATTACAAATTAATGTCTTAGATATGCGCATTGTGCGCGTCAAATGTCACATAAATTCAATAATCTGCACTGGCTTCGGCCAAAGAAACGAAAAAGAAAAAATATATCAATGACACATGTTTAAAACGCGTTGAGTATGAATATAACGTGTCTTGTGTCTTTGTATAATATGTAATTGGCTTTGAGTGTGTCGTTTGGATGTTCGTGTGTTGCTTTCTGTGTATACAGTTAGGCTATTCAATAATAAATTCTATGAACAAAAACGTAATGTTTCCCTTTAATTTTTAATTATCATCGGTAAATAATTAGCGGGCCGCTATTTGTAATAAGTAAGAAGCCCTGACTTTTAACTTTTTTTATCAACTCTCCGCGAACAGACTTCTGACCTGTACCGAGTCGACTCCGCATTCTTGTGATGACGTCACGATGAGTTAGGTAGGAGAGTAAATGGAACACCTAGTTGTAAACACTTTAATATTTAAACTAGATGTTCTATTACTTAACCGCGACATCATCGCAACAAGAATGCGCACTCGGGTCTCGGGTTCAGTGGTGTGATTTTTTTAAATAACATTTGGTCACCGAACTCCGGCCCGCGAGCTTTACTTGACCCGTCAGTATAAAACTACATGTTCGGGGCGAGTCTTCGACATTGGTCGTAATTTCTACCCAACCAGCCACGGTCGTAGGCAAACTAACTACACATAATGCTAACGAGCGAGCTGATCAATTTATGATTGAGGCGAAATCAGTTTTTTTTACATAATAACATACCAGGTCAGAATTATCGCACTTGTTCAGAGTACCGGCGCATGCCACTAACTATGGCTAAAATGCCGCACTCACTGGGGTTTCACAACGTTAACCGGACAACTACGAGTTAAACTCGCGTTCGCGCGTTCCGTACATGACTATCTGAAGTTTACGTTACTTTAGATACCATAGACATCTTAAAGGTTTTCCTGTAACTATAGCTAAATATCTATGCTCGGTATTTTTTTTTTCAAAATTTTATGCCCATTAGTTTCGGAGATAAGTGGGGGAATGGTCAATTTTCGCGTATTTTCCTAAATTAACTTTAATTAAATTAAAAAAAAAAATCTATTTAAAATTCTCAAAATGAGCCCTTTGATTTGATATGTCACACGATATAGGTTGCAAAACTTTTTTTTAATTTTCTAATTTTCTTTTTTTTAATTTTTGAAAAAAAGGCCTTGTCAAGAGTACCCTAAACCGAAGAGCATGTATGAAGGGAATAATGAAAGTGGACGAAGCAAAACAAGTATGTAAGAATCGTAGCAAGTGGAAAGAAGTGGTCTCTGCCTACCCCTATGGGAAACAGGCGTGATTATATGTATGTATGTTTGTAATTTTGCCCCCAAAAGGGGCCCTCATGTTTAAAATTTATTTATTTACGTTACACGTCCGTGTTGCAGTCACCGACTTACATATGTGACCCAAATTGCAATTCATTTTGTCCAGTAGTTTCGGAGCTAATTTGTTGTGACAGACGGACAGACAGACAGACAGACGCACAAGTGAGGGTTCCGTTCTTTCCTTATGAGGTGCGAAACCCTAAAAAAGTGAAATTTCATTCATATCGACTAAAATATATTTATAAAACAAGCCGTTTTGGATGAGATGCTTAACCCATTAACTGGGGTTGCTCATACACTCACCCACATACACATACACCCACACATACATAAATGTAAACACACTGTACAGTGATTGTTTTTTTATTTACATCTGTGTAAACCCTAAGTTTGTACAGTTATTTAAACTTATGGAAAAACCTATAATTAGCCATTTCGAAAGGTATAATATACCCTTCGAAATGGCCAATTGTACATATTATATACATAAAAATGTACTCCTAGTCAGTAAGGACGGTTGGTTTCCCAATAAGTAGGGAGTGCTTAAATGCAAATGTAAGGCTCGTCTTTTTCTTCCTTTCTATCTAATTTCGATCATAATTTTCGTTCTTCGTTTGGATATAGTTTTGATCAATGACCCTAGATTCGGTAGGTCGGGTTACAGTAAAACAAACTGCCATCTGACCCCTATAACACTTGTGACAGGGAAACCTGACTAATTGCATTACGGTTACACATTAATTTGCCACAATGAATAACCTCCGTAGAAGGTTTTTGTTTGTGATTCCGATGTGAATACCTCATGAAATTATTTTATATGCGATTGATGATTGATTGCGACAGCGTTTCTGTACAATACTGCCGCCATGAGAGCCTTCATTACTGACAATTATACTAAGACCATGTTTCCTTAAATTCGCCCAAGCCGATAACAACACCTACCTAATGAAACTCGTGCCTTAATCCTTGCTTACGAATTTAATTGAGCTCGTTCTACCAATGCGGTTTTGACGGCGAATTCGAGCTTATTCAGATGCTATTTATTGATTTATCTACCGACCTTTTGATTTGAGCAGAATATTCATTTTACTGGTCCCGTCCTATTGTACCAACCGAAAGACGTCTCCACGGACTAGTTGGCGAAGATGGTTATCATTTCATTGCGATTGCCGAGCGGGGACGCGCCGGCTCAACGCGGCAATTGCAGTCGTGTGGAAGGTGTTTTGTATGTTAAATGAGTTTTATTGCCACTCACCGTCATTCTAGGTTGCATTGTGATTATTATTTTGTTTTATTTACAGCAAGTATAAAGTAGTATTTATATTTAAATAGATCATTTTTCACTAAGTTGCCTAAGTGGCATGAAATCAAGCCTAATTTCTTCAGAACAAATCTCGATATCTCGATATAGTTCTGTGATCCACACCAATCCTTAGAGCACAGCAAATAGGAGAGTGAATCTATAATCTGTGGCCTTAGTGTTGTGATTCTCTTACGTGCGGAGCGACTGACCAGCGGATAAATGAAACTAATAATTTAGACTGTAAGGATAATAGTCATTTGGTCTAAATTTGAATGTGTCCGCATTGCTGATCAGCCGCACCGCACGTTACAGAATCTCATGAAAATTAACGTCACCGACGCTTTGGTATCAATGTACTTACTGAATTATTCAGAGCCAATAATCAATTGTAATGTTTACATCAAGCAGGGCATCTTTTTCGGATCTTATCGGATTCGGATTTTATCGGACATTTCAACTGTCATCATGTCATCATTATTTCCGCTTTGTCCAATTCAAAATTATTATAAGTGTCAAAATTGGTGTACTTCAAGGGTAGTTAAACTGTCGGAAAACTGACATAACGGATAGGGCCGAGAGGAGTGCTACATTTTATTATAGAACTGTATATACTCGTATATGTATATTTTGTATAAGTTACGTCATTTTGCTAATATAAGATTTTGTTATCCGTAGTGCAGTTCCCACGTTACGAATCAGAATATTTTTATTATATCTAATTACTTATCCATATAATTGTATCTTGTTTTATTAAAACCGACCGCTATAGATTGTAAAAAATGTGGTAATAATAAGCGTAGTTACACTGTAATAAACTTAAGGAAACTAATACAGATAACTAAATACTTCCATCTATAATATTAAAATATGGTAATATGGCAACAAACCTTATTTAAATAACATAACATATAATCATGATTTAAATCTAATTATTTTATAAAAATTACGTACGTACCTGAAACTAGTTTTATAATCCAATAAAAAAAAATTACGTTTACATCGAAGAGCCTCAGTGGACACAATATTTAATACACGTTTTATGCACAGTCATTCATAAACACCAAGTTCAAACTCGCAATGTTCGTAGCTGCTACGGCGGCGTAGCTGCGTAGCGGGCGAGGGCGTAGAGGACCGACGAGGTCGGGGTCCCACGAGCGACTGAGCGAGCGCCTGCAACGCTCGCCCCGGGTGCAGCCCGCCAGATCCATCTTAATTCTTTGCCACTGCACCGAACACCCGCTCTTAATTGCTCATGCATTTGAAATTGCAACAATAAAACATTAACAACCAACCATACTCACACTTACACGTTCGTAAAACGTGATTCCAGCTTCGACCTGTTTTTCATGTACGGCCGTAAATAACAGATTTCATTCGACACAACACACCATTTAAAAGTGCCGTATTTGCTCGCCTTTGATCGCCATACATTAAAACGGGTTTAGGTTTAACGTTAAATCGAAATTTATTTTCGGGACGCTCTACAGCGAGGCTTTGCTCGCAGTCAATATCTTATTTAGTACCACTTAAAAACAGGTAACGGTAAAAATGTTGAAATTATACAAAAAGAATGCCATACATTTCTTTGAGTCAAGTTGGACCACATGAAAAATAATATCCCATTATGATATTAAAGCGAATCCCCAAAGCCAGCGGTGGCTTTATGAAAGAATTTCATAATAAAGAGAAGAAAATTATTCAATTTTCCTTGAAAACAAAGATGGAGCTGAAAGAAATTCCGTTTCCACCTGGGGCTCGGGGGCTAGTCGAATTTATTAGCATTCAAATGATTTATAACTAGCGAGCAGCAGCTGAATATTTTCTGATTCGTCTTAAATTAAATTCTTTCATTCCTTTGACTGGATTTCATTAAGGGTAACGAAATGCCAGAGAGATGAAAAAGAGATAATCTGGTGTTGGCGCTCCGTGCGGCGGCTGGCGCTGGGCCCGGCGCGGCGCTCGCGGCTCCCCGCGGCACTTTAAGGCACTCCGCGTGTACGGGCTGCGACCCTTGCCCCCTACAACTTTCCTTATTACGACTAATTGGATAACTGCAACGCTGCTAATTTTGTATAGAAAGTTTCACGCCGGATATTTAACGACAAACAAGGTTAAACTTCGCAAAGTTTCACTTAATTTGATTTTTTATTACGTTAGCACGCTAATTCTGTTGACAGCCAAGTTAACGTCAGGTTATATCTGTAACTAGATTTATTTATTTTTTTGCCTTAACTAAAACAATCAACTATGACAATAAAACAATATTAGACTAGACACTTCGCAAGTATAGAGTGTTTTTTGCACAGGTAATCAGAGGTATTTTGCCACTGGGAACATATGGAAAGGTATTCCTAACCAGCTAACATTTTGCTAAGCATATTCAAACCTTGTTTGCGTGGCAGGTGGCGAGTTAACGACCGAGTTTCAGGTTAGTTCGATTTAATAGAATAGATAAATAAATAATAAACTAATTAATTTTACCAAGGACATATAAAAATTATAAAAGTGGTGGAATAAAAATGAGAGATTAATTTACTCGTAGCTAAAACATTCGAAGCCGTGGGCGGTCTAGCGGTCGTGCTTTGATAGCAAACATCATTATTAATGTTATAATAATTTAACGTTATTATTACGATGATATACAAGAAACCATAATTACGTTATGTATGACGACTTGTTCCATTTTATCTAAAACATATTTAACTGGTCTTGGTCTTTGGCAGAAAATACAAATAACTTATACGAGTGTATTCAGTAAAAGAAAATGCTTTACTTATTTTTGCTATCGAAGCTTTGATATTATTATCATTTTGGTAACGCGGCATTATACTATGTAGGTATTTTGCTATAATACAAGGTTTATTATGGTTTATGTTTTCGCCTAAAATCATAGTCGAAGTGCTTGATCTGTCTCCGCATTTCGGTTTAAACTAAGCCTATGAAGTGTTGACATATGAGTGCTTTAGGCGGACTCACTCTACCTATAACTAACTTGGGAACTTGTATCATCATGTCGCTGTAAGATTGTTACGGGATAAACATATTTACGATTTACGATACGATACGCTTGTATAAAATAATTTAAAACAAGTGCGAGTCTGACTCGCGCGCCGAGGGTTCCGTACTTACCTTTGAAAAAGATACATTACCTCGTAGTTACGGAACCCTAAAAATGAGAAAAAATAGCTTTTAACAACGGGATAACCATTTACAACCCACCTATGAAGTAAGACAAAAAATGACTTTCGCAAGCTCTTATCTCCGTGCAATCGTCGAGCGTGATACGACCTTGCAAAGGTTATTTCCGTTAAACAAATTTTTTCATGTGATGTAATTACAAAATAACGGTTTTCGGACTTTTTCCTTTACTTGTGCTGTAAAACACTACTTCTTGCCAAATTTCATCATTCTAGGTCAACGGGAAATACCCTATTGGTTTTGATTCCCTTTGGATTCCCTTGAAAGTATCAAAATATGTGACATAAACGGCCGTATCATTGGATTGCGTTGACTTACAAGGTTGTTTTTTTCACAGTTTCAAGAGATTGCAGACCTGGGTAATAATCACGTTGAGAAACAAAATTTGTCTTTCCTGTGGCCAAAAGTTAACGAAAACGAAGGGTTCAATTCACGTTTTCTTTATACAGGCCAAAACTATGCCTGACGCCCTACATGCAGGCATAGTCAAACAAAACGATCAGGCCTCAAGGTGCTTAACTCTCAGGAACAGGAAGGGACAGTTCTGAACCTAATTGTGATTATTATCCACCTGAGTATTTGATATTAATTTCATTTTGATTCCTCCACGCGTTCTCATTTTGATTCCTCCTGAGAAAAAGATCTTGACAGACAGACAGACAGACAGACAGACAGACAGACAGACAGACAGACAGACAGACAGACAGACAGACAGACAGACAGACAGACAGACAGACAGACAGACAGACAGACAGACAGACAGACAGACAGACAGACAGACAGACAGACAGACAGACAGACAGACAGACAGACATCATGTCGGGCCTTACCCAGTTGCATTATTAATTGAATCAATTACATTCACAATATATTTTGCCACCATCTATTTAAATGGTCTACCTACAACATAATTAAGTTCACTATCAAGAAAAAATACAATTTATACACTAGAATGGAAGCTAGGCGTGGAAAGCTTAATTGCAAGTATAAAAGCAGAATATGCTCGATATGTCCGATTTTTCTGCTACCTATAAATGTCCAGCTTTTCCCCCTAGAGAAAGATTTTTTAATGACCGCCGTGCCGGCCCCAGTTTTGGTCGGTTGCGCTTATTCAGCCAAATATTAAGGCAGACTTACAAATTACGATACAAGCACTCGGCTGAAAACCATTTTGTACCTAATCCATTTTAAATATATCGAGCTTCGAGTGTTTTCGACATTGACCAGATCATTGACAAAAAAGTACTATGTTCATTAAACGTTTAACGTAAAACAACAAAGTTTATGAGAGACGGAATACAACAAATGAAGAAGTATTTGTTTTGTTTTGTTATAATATAATATTATGGCTGTGCCTGTGCCGCAAAACATCCAAGGCATGTTTTGCGACCGGTGTGAAGTTGGCAGTTAAAAGTTGGCAGCTAAATGTTGGTCGTATAACCCAACAAAATTAAGAAGTTCAAATATATGCATCCATAATTCTTATTCTAATGCAAAAATAACTCTGTCTTTCGGTCTGTCTGATAATTTGAGACCTTGGAAAGGATATAGGCTCCTTTTTTAAGTAAATCTATACTGAAAAGGGTAGAAATTAGGGTCTGGAAAATTGATTTACGGTAAGTTCGTGCAGTCGATGAAAGCCCGTTGATGTCTAAATTGTATCTGCGCTATTTACGGCTAAACCGCTCAGCAGATTTTAATGAAATTCAACATGGAGATAGATTGAGCACTAGGGAAGGATATAAGCTACTTTTTTCAGACGACGAATTCCTAAATGATAAAATATGACTACGAAATCACTTACTAGCCGAAATTTGCCTGCATATGATTCCACACATTATTTTTTTTAAACTATATCTAGATCGATGAACAGAAAGCCACTATATGCGAATCATTACATAGCTAATACGCTTTCCAAACCAGCTTTTACCAGAGCTCTACCTCGTTTTGTTTGGAAGAAACGAGCTAGCAGCTAAAATTTGTAAATTTTTGATTAGAAATATCTATTTCTTTAGATTATTTGTAGATCGATGAACATAACGTAACCATATGTGGGGCATTGCTTGGCTAATAAGCTTCAAAGAACAGCTTTTGACAGACCTCTACCTCGTTTCGTTTGGACACAATGAAAACGGAAAGTTGGCGACAGATATTGTGAAGTTAGAAGTTAAATGTTTTTTGTATATTTCTAGATCGATAAACAGAAATCCATCATATTTGAGTCATTACATAGCCAATAAGCTTCCTAGGCCAGCTTTTGACAGACCTCTACCTCGTTTTGTTTGGACGTAATATCCTAACAGCTAAAATTTTTGAGCATTTAATTTTTTTTAGATTATTTCTAGATCGATGAACAGAACGTAACCATATGTGGGGCATTGCTTGGCTAATAAGCTTCAAAGAACAGCTTTTGACAGACCTCTACCTCGTTTCGTTTGGACACAGTGAAAACGGAAAGTTGGCGACAGATATTGTGAAGTTAGCAGTTAAATGTTTTTTAGATTATTTCTGGATCGATGAACAGAAAGCCGTCATATTTGAGTCATTACATAGCTAATAAGCTTCAAAGACCAGCTTTTGAAAGACCTCTACCTCGTTTCGTTTGGACGTAATATCCTAAAAGCTAAAATTTTTGAGCATTTAATTTTTTTTAGATTATTTCTAGATCGATGAACAGAACGTAACCATATGTGGGGCATTGCTTGGCTAACAAGCTTCAAAGAACAGCTTTTGACAGACCTCTACCTCGTTTCGTTTGGACACAATGAAAACGGAAATTTGGCGACAGATATTGTGAAGTTAGCAGTTAAATGTTTTTTAGATTATTTCTGGATCGATGAACAGAAAGCCGTCATATTTGAGTCATTACATAGCTAATAAGCTTCAAAGACCAGCTTTTGACAGACCTCTACCTCGTTTCGTTTGGACGTAATATCCTAACAGCTAAAATTTTTGAGCATTTAATTTTTTTTAGATTATTTCTAGATCGATGAACAGAACGTAACCATATGTGGGGCATTGCTTGGCTAATAAGCTTCAAAAAACAGCTTTTGACAGACCTCTACCTCGTTTCGTTTGGACACAATGAAAACGGAAATTTGGCGACAGATATTGTGAAGTTAGCAGTTAAATGTTTTTTAGATTATTTCTGGATCGATGAACAGAAAGCCGTCATATTTGAGTCATTACATAGCTAATAAGCTTCAAAGACCAGCTTTTGACAGACCTCTACCTCGTTTCGTTTGGACGTAATATCCTAACAGCTAAAATTTTTGAGCATTTAATTTTTTTTAGATTATTTCTAGATCGATGAACAGAACGTAACCATATGTGGGGCATTGCTTGGCTAATAAGCTTCAAAGACCAGCTTTTGACAGACCTCTACCTCGTTTCGTTTGGACGGGATATCCTAAAAGCTAAAATTTTTGAGCATTTAATTTTTTTTAGATTATTTCTAGATCGATGAACAGAACGTAACCATATGTGGGGCATTGCTTGGCTAATAAGCTTCAAAGAACAGCTTTTGACAGACCTCTACCTCGTTTCGTTTGGACTCAATGAAAACGGAAAGTTGGCGACAGATATTGTGAAGTTAGCAGTTAAATGTTTTTTAGATTATTTCTGGATCGATGAACAGAAAGCCGTCATATTTGAGTCATGACATAGCTAATAAGCTTCAAAGACCAGCTTTTGAAAGACCTCTACCTCGTTTCGTTTGGACGTAATATCCTAAAAGCTAAAATTTTTGAGCATTTAATTTTTTTTAGATTATTTCTAGATCGATGAACAGAACGTAACCATATGTGGGGCATTGCTTGGCTAATAAGCTTCAAAGACCAGCTTTTGACAGACCTCTACCTCGTTTCGTTTGGACGGGATATCCTAAAAGCTAAAATTTTTGAGCATTTAATTTTTTTTAGATTATTTCTAGATCGATGAACAGAACGTAACCATATGTGGGGCATTGCTTGGCTAATAAGCTTCAAAGAACAGCTTTTGACAGACCTCTACCTCGTTTCGTTTGGACACAATGAAAACGGAAATTTGGCGACAGATATTGTGAAGTTAGCAGTTAAATGTTTTTTAGATTATTTCTGGATCGATGAACAGAAAGCCGTCATATTTGAGTCATTACATAGCTAATAAGCTTCAAAGACCAGCTTTTGACAGACCTCTACCTCGTTTCGTTTGGACGTAATATCCTAACAGCTAAAATTTTTGAGCATTTAATTTTTTTTAGATTATTTCTAGATCGATGAACAGAACGTAACCATATGTGGGGCATTGCTTGGCTAATAAGCTTCAAAGAACAGCTTTTGACAGACCTCTACCTCGTTTCGTTTGGACACAATGAAAACGGAAATTTGGCGACAGATATTGTGAAGTTAGCAGTTAAATGTTTTTTAGATTATTTCTGGATCGATGAACAGAAAGCCGTCATATTTGAGTCATTACATAGCTAATAAGCTTCAAAGACCAGCTTTTGACAGACCTCTACCTCGTTTCGTTTGGACGTAATATCCTAACAGCTAAAATTTTTGAGCATTTAATTTTTTTTAGATTATTTCTAGATCGATGAACAGAACGTAACCATATGTGGGGCATTGCTTGGCTAATAAGCTTCAAAGACCAGCTTTTGACAGACCTCTACCTCGTTTCGTTTGGACGGGATATCCTAAAAGCTAAAATTTTTGAGCATTTAATTTTTTTTAGATTATTTCTAGATCGATGAACAGAACGTAACCATATGTGGGGCATTGCTTGGCTAATAAGCTTCAAAGAACAGCTTTTGACAGACCTCTACCTCGTTTCGTTTGGACTCAATGAAAACGGAAAGTTGGCGACAGATATTGTGAAGTTAGCAGTTAAATGTTTTTTAGATTATTTCTGGATCGATAAACAGAAAGCCGTCATATTTGAGTCATGACATAGCTAATAAGCTTCAAAGACCAGCTTTTGAAAGACCTCTACCTCGTTTCGTTTGGACGTAATATCCTAAAAGCTAAAATTTTTGAGCATTTAATTTTTTTTAGATTATTTCTAGATCGATGAACAGAACGTAACCATATGTGGGGCATTGCTTGGCTAATAAGCTTCAAAGACCAGCTTTTGACAGACCTCTACCTTGTTTCGTTTGGACGGGATATCCTAAAAGCTAAAATTTTTGAGCATTTAATTTTTTTTAGATTATTTCTAGATCGATGAACAGAACGTAACCATATGTGGGGCATTGCTTGGCTAATAAGCTTCAAAGAACAGCTTTTGACAGACCTCTACCTCGTTTCGTTTGGACTCAATGAAAACGGAAAGTTGGCGACAGATATTGTGAAGTTAGCAGTTAAATGTTTTTTAGATTATTTCTGGATCGATGAACAGAAAGCCGTCATATTTGAGTCATTACGTAGCTAATAAGCTTCAAAGACCAGCTTTTGACTGACCTCTACCTCGTTTCGTTTGGACGTAATATCCTAACAGCTAAAATTTATGAGCATTTAATTTTTTTTAGATTATTTCTAGATCGATGAACAGAACGTAACCATATGTGGGGCATTGCTTGGCTAATAAGCTTCAAAGAACATCTTTTGACAGACCTCTACCTCGTTTCGTTTGGACACAATGAAAACGGAAAGTTGGCGACAGATATTGTGAAGTTAGCAGTTAAATGTTTTTTAGATTATTTCTGGATCGATGAACAGAAAGCCGTCATATTTGAGTCATTACATAGCTAATAAGCTTCAAATACCAGCTTTTGACAGACCTCTACCTCGTTTCGTTTGGACGTAATATCCTAACAGCTAAAATTTATGAGCATTTTTTTTTTAGATTATTTCTAGATCGATGAACAGAACGTAACCATATGTGGGGCATTGCTTGGCTAATAAGCTTCAAAGACCAGCTTTTGACAGACCTCTACCTCGTTTCGTTTGGACGGGATATCCTAAAAGCTAAAATTTTTGAGCATTTAATTTTTTTTAGATTATTTCTAGATCGATGAACAGAACGTAACCATATGTGGGGCAATTCTTGGCTACTAAGCTTCAAAGAACAGCTTTTGACAGACCTCTACCTCGTTTCGTTTGGACTCAATGAAAACGGAAAGTTGGCGACAGATATTGTGAAGTTAGCAGTTAAATGTTTTTTAGATTATTTCTGGATCGATGAACAGAAAGCCGTCATATTTGAGTCATTACATAGCTAATAAGCTTCAAAGACCAGCTTTTGACAGACCTCTACCTCGTTTCGTTTGGACGTAATATCCTAAAGGCTAAAATTTTTGAGCATTTAATTTTTTTTAGATTATTTCTAGATCGATGAACAGAACGTAACCATATGTGGGGCATTGCTTGGCTAATAAGCTTCAAAGAACAGCTTTTGACAGACCTCTACCTCGTTTCGTTTGGACACAATGAAAACGGAAATTTTGCGACAGATATTGTGAAGTTAGCAGTTAAATGTTTTTTAGATTATTTCTGGATCGATGAACAGAAAGCCGTCATATTTGAGTCATTACATAGCTAATAAGCTTCAAAGACCAGCTTTTGACAGACCTCTACCTCGTTTCGTTTGGACGTAATATCCTAACAGCTAAAATTTTTGAGCATTTAATTTTTTTTAGATTATTTCTAGATCGATGAACAGAACGTAACCATATGTGGGGCATTGCTTGGCTAATAAGCTTCAAAGACCAGCTTTTGACAGACCTCTACCTCGTTTCGTTTGGACGGGATATCCTAAAAGCTAAAATTTTTGAGCATTTAATTTTTTTTAGATTATTTCTAGATCGATGAACAGAACGTAACCATATGTGGGGCATTGCTTGGCTAATAAGCTTCAAAGAACAGCTTTTGACAGACCTCTACCTCGTTTCGTTTGGACTCAATGAAAACGGAAAGTTGGCGACAGATATTGTGAAGTTAGCAGTTAAATGTTTTTTAGATTATTTCTGGATCGATGAACAGAAAGCCGTCATATTTGAGTCATTACGTAGCTAATAAGCTTCAAAGACCAGCTTTTGACTGACCTCTACCTCGTTTCGTTTGGACGTAATATCCTAACAGCTAAAATTTTTGAGCATTTAATTTTTTTTAGATTATTTCTAGATCGATGAACAGAACGTAACCATATGTGGGGCATTGCTTGGCTAATAAGCTTCAAAGAACAGCTTTTGACAGACCTCTATCTCGTTTCGTTTGGACACAATGAAAACGGAAATTTGGCGACAGATATTGTGAAGTTAGCAGTTAAATGTTTTTTAGATTATTTCTGGATCGATGAACAGAAAGCCGTCATATTTGAGTCATTACATAGCTAATAAGCTTCAAAGACCAGCTTTTGACAGACATCTACCTCGTTTCGTTTGGACATAATGACGATGGAAAATTGGCGACAGTTATTGTGAAGTTAGCAGTAAAATAATTTTTAGATTATTTATAGGTCGATGAACAGAAACCCATCATATGTGTCATATGTGGGTCATTACTTAGCTAATAATCTTCCAAGACCAGCTTTTAACAGACCTTTTCCTCTTTTCGTCTGGACGAAAACTATAAAAGTACATTTTTAATTCAAATGACTATAAACATCTTTATAGTTCTTTAGTAAGAGTTCTTTCTTATGCTAAAAATCGAGGTATAGTAGACCTTTAAGAGTGTTTCTTCAATCAATAGGAGCCTGTGTAGTCGACATACATTTTTTAGCGCCTTACAGGAATGTATATAAGATCGTCTTCTTCGGTTCGCACCGCTATTATTACGGGGGTTGTTGTAATTATAATTTAAGACTTGCCAAAATAATGGCCGCACAACTCGCAAATATTATTAAGAGTTTCAATTTTTTGCGTTATTGTCATATCCGCTCGCTTTTCTGCGATTGATAAGATGCAGTTACCTTTCAAATGAATTTTCCTGTAACAGAAATGACATTGAAAGAAGTCGTCGTCATTTTTGGTATTTTCCTTTATACTTCTTGTACAGAAAAAGCATAATTTGTCCATGCGGTCACTTTTTTCTAAAATCATATATTTTATTTCGTTCCTGTAGCCGTCAAAATCTAATTTCTCACTGACTAACGACATGTTTTTTACAAGACGCGAAAAAAAATATATCAACATGGGGCCACAGTTGTATGTGTCGTTTTGTTTGGTGTGTTCCACTGTATTGATTTCAGTTATACTGAAACCGAATTCTTTCTCTTTCAAAAGTTTATTCACTTCCGCCAAATACCTTTTGCTTATTGCCTTTTCTTGTCCCAATGGATCGATAACTGTTATCGACTTGTTTTTGATTGACAACACGACCATTGTGAAGTGTTGGTATAAGCATATTAAAAATACTGTATCGATTTCGGTAGGTATTTTAAGGTTCTTCAAGAAACCATCCACGCGGACGCCACCTCCAAAAATAAACGTCGATTTTTCCACATTAACAATGTTGTATTTGTCATTGTTGTATATATGGCAAGCATGTTCCACAACAAAACCGGACAAGTACTGGAGCGGCTGCAAAGTCGCGTAGTCATCGTATGGCAAGTAGTCGATTGAAAAATTTAATGAAGCCATTTTGGTGACAGTGTATCCCCTATCGATGCGTGTGTAATAATTAATATCCCTCACCAATCCGTTTTGAAACACTTCGAAGCACTGTCCATCGTTGCCTGGAGGAGAATTAGGCTGTGGGTGAACGGAAGGATGGTTGGTGAAGGTTCCATTGGTATGGCAATACTCACACACAAACTCTTCAGAATCTGTAAATGTACACTTTACGTTTCCTTCTGGTCGTGCACAGGACTGGTGCACCCAGTCATTGCATATATTGCACGCAACCCATAAAGTTGTGACACTCCCCGGACTTGTGCCTCGTCGACAGTATTTGCAGAATGTACTCTCATTATCATTAAATTCGAGTAATTCGCTATCTATTTTTACTTGTTTTAGGAATCTGCCATCAAAGTGGCTATATGCAGGTTTTTTTCTCTTTTGCCACTCTTCTTGTGCCTGTATCAATTTAGGTGTTTTTGTCAATCTCCTTTTCGGGATTTGATTTAAGATCTCTTTAGAAAGAGATAAGACGTCGGATCGCAATTTTCTTATTAAATGGGTGCATTTCAAATTACTTCGGCCATTTAAGATGTGATGTTTTAATTGTCCGAAGTAATTCTCAACAGGGGAATTGCTGGTGCGCGCATCTTTCGTCAAATTACTCCATAAAGGTAAATATGGAATGAACTTCGATACAAAAGTGACGTATAGATTCGGGTCGTAATATTTATTTGACGTGTGGCCCACGGATTCAATACGTATGTCTTTTTCAATAGCTTTACACCGCGTGTAGTAAGGGCTTCCAGCATATATTGATTCCTTTTTATTAGAGTCACAGTTCTTGAACAATGTGGACGAAGTACATTCCATTTTTTCCAATGCCTCGATGAGATCTTTCTTTTCATTTTTGTTACGACAAAGTGTGACCAGTTTATTGAAAGCATTTGCGACAGCTTGTGTAAAGTATTTCGTATTTAACAAAATATACGAATTCGCAATGAAAGCGTCAACGGTCGCCAAATCACTCATCAATATCACGCTTATAAAAAAGTCTTTAATAGTGTTTTTATCCTTCACCTCTGATTTGTTTATATCGTTGCACATGCATTTCACAATATGGGCGCAGCACAAAAATATCGGAGTGTGGTAATCGTTTTTTATCATATTATTGTAGCACATTTTTAAATATTCCGATAATGTGCAATTATTAAACGACTTGCACACCGCGTTTATGAGCGCAAAGCTGAAATCTGTCACGACCCCTGAAAATGCAGGCCAACAGTTACTGGTCTCACAGAGGACTTTAAAGTCGTTTAACAATTTGTATATTGTATTCGTGTCATGCATTGAAGAGATCATTGAGAAAACAGAGTATACTCGCTCAGTCAGTTCAATTTGGATAACACCGCTGTACAGATATATTCTCTTAACTGATTTGTCCCTGTTAGGTGGTCTGCATACGCCACCTGTTGCATCAAAGTGCAATAGGGTCTTTTCAGTGACTTTTATTACTTTTACTTGGTCGTCACTAAACAGTTTGACAACCAGGGGAAATGACAGTTCCTGGATATAGTCCGGGTGATCTTTTGCATAAAAAAACAAGTCCAATATATCGTTTTTTGAACGGTCATTTCCAGCCATGGCTTCAGATCTTACCTTTCTGATGGTAGCGTCAGATTTGATCAACCGAAGATTTTTCGTCTGTTGTAAGTAAGACTGATCTAAATGCAGAAGATGTTCCTTCTTTTGAGTAAGAGGTTTTGTCTTTATAAGTTTATTTTTTTCAATGATCCTTTCGAGCCCTCGCACATGTGAAGTTAAATAATGCGTGTGACAAAAATTTTGATTTGTACTACGTACAGTGACGACCCGATCACACAGTATGATTTTAAATTTTTTGCATTTTGTGTGTTTGCAAGATGCTATAATTTTAATTTTGTCATTTTTTAAATATCTTTTGTCTTCTATATTAATAATACAGGTATTATTTATATACTTTTCAATGGTCTTTTTCAGGATGTAAGGATACGTTAAAGCGTTTAATTTACCATTTCTAAACATTTCTTTCCACAGTTTTTCATCCATGGTATACGATCCTTCAAGAACGTCATCATATGTAAGATTGTTGACATTTTCAGTTCCAATGGGGAGTATATCGGTCGAAACGTTTGGGCTCGACATGTTTAGAACAGCTTTTGATACACGCTGTATATCCGGTGACACATTCTGTGCTGCCGAATCATTGGAATTTAACGCAGCGGTGTGATCAATCTCACTGTCCTTAAAGTTTTTGTATAATTCCTGTCTGGAAACATTGGAAACTTCATTGCAGATGAAAGGTGACGGGTTCATACCCAAGAAGTCACCATCTATGCTTGGACATGGCTGGGGTAATCGATCCGGTTCGGAATGTTCATCACCTAACTTGGGCTCAGACGGCGATATCATGGCATCGTCCAATATAATGTTCTTATCTAAAACAACGTCATCATCCATTTGGCTCAAAGGGCACATATGAGGAGCAGGGATTTCATCATACGTTGGTGAATTGGTCGGAAGATAAATATCATATTGGTTGCCTATGTACAATTCTGTAGCAGCTTTGTGTTCCTTTGACCAAAACTTATAAATTCTCATACGATTTCGTAGTGTGTTGGGCAGTTGGAAATAATCACATAAGAGTTCGTAACTAACGTGACATGATCTGGGCGAGTCTGGTTTTGAGCACAAGTTAAATTTGGCAATGGCCAGTTTAAATCTGTCAGTTGTGAGTGTGGCATTCCTTAGTTCCAGATTATAAAAGTGAAAGTTTCGAAAACTCGCATTTTCATTTATTATTTTAAAAAGGTGAGCAAAATGCCTATATTTACAATCTTTCAAAGCTAAAGAAATCCTTTTACAGTCATCGGCTGTAACTTTTTCAGTTTCTTCAAGCTGAGGTCTAAGATTATGCAGCTCTGATGATATTTGTTTAAAGGCATTCTTCTTTGAACTATACATTGTAATGGTAACGCACCGATATTAGCAATCAATCAAAATTAATCACCTTAACATATATGTACAATAAAACAATAACAAGCAGCAGAAAACAGAAAACAGGATCATACAAAAATAAATATCTACAAAATAATGTGACAATAAATTCAACCTAAAAACTACAAATCTATGATATAAGAATTAAACATAACAATGATTGTGCATATACTCAAACAGAGCTACGACAAATGACTTTAAGTGAGAATTTTAAACGAAAAAATACGAAAATTGTGATTTTATATAAAGAAAATGTTCAAAATTGAGATTTTAATAAAATTTACAAAGATAACTGACTCCAAAGCCTACCTATGTACGTAAATAATAAGCAGAGTACCAAACCGCGTCTATAAAGCCCAAGAACTCTGAGATCGAATGAGTTGAAGTGAAATTTTAAACGTGAAAATCATAAAAACTACATCGCTTAGGTGGATTTTGTTACAGATTTCGATAGCAATTATGTTAGAAACCTTTCAAAATTTGGAATTTTGAAGGTTTGTTTTAGCGGCCATGACCAGAGATAAATAGCGTTTCAGTTTTTATTTTAGTTTTTTTTTTATATTCAGGCCGCCAAAACTCGTTTAAAATTCCAAATTTTGAAAGGTTTCTAACATAATTGCTATCGAAATCTGTAACAAAATCCACCTAAGCGATGTAGTTTTTATGATTTTCACGTTTAAAATTTCACTTTAACTCGTTCGTTCTCTAAGTTTTTGGGCTCAATGGACGCGGCTTGGTACTCGCTTTATTACTAAGGAACACCGGTAGGCTTTCGAGTCAGGTTTCTTTGGAAATTTTGTTGAAATTTAAATTTTGAATATTTTCTGTGTATAAAATCCCAATCTTCGTTTTTTTTTCTTCTAAATTCTTTATTTATCTCTGGTTATTAGCACATCATTTAGTACACATAATAAGTGTCAAATTGGTGTGCTGTCGGCCCATAATTCCCTTGATTTTCTGCATTAAAGTGAATTTTTATTCAATTTCCCCATACTAAAAAAAAAAAGAAAAAAAAAAAGAATTCTTATTTAGCTTGTGGTAGCTTAGTTTTATCGGAGCGACCGTATCTCGTCATCAGGCCGCCAAAACTCGTTCAAAATTCCAAATTTTGAAAGGTTTCTAACATAATTGCTATCGAAATCTGTAACAAAATCCACCTAAGCGATGTAGTTTTTATGATTTTCACGTTTAAAATTTCACTTCAACTCATTCGATCTCAGAGTTCTTGGGCTTTATAGACGCGGTTTGGTACTCTGCTTATTATTTACGTACATAGGTAGGCTTTGGAGTCAGTTATCTTTGTAAATTTTATTAAAATCTCAATTTTGAACATTTTCTTTATATAAAATCACAATTTTCGTATTTTTTCGTTTAAAATTCTCACTTAAAGTCATTTGTCGTAGCTCTGTTTGAGTATATGCACAATCATTGTTATGTTTAATTCTTATATCATAGATTTGTAGTTTTTAGGTTGAATTTATTGTCACATTATTTTGTAGATATTTATTTTTGTATGATCCTGTTTTCTGTTTTCTGCTGCTTGTTATTGTTTTATTGTACATATATGTTAAGGTGATTAATTTTGATTGATTGCTAATATCGGTGCGTTACCATTACAATGTATAGTTCAAAGAAGAATGCCTTTAAACAAATATCATCAGAGCTGCATAATCTTAGACCTCAGCTTGAAGAAACTGAAAAAGTTACAGCCGATGACTGTAAAAGGATTTCTTTAGCTTTGAAAGATTGTAAATATAGGCATTTTGCTCACCTTTTTAAAATAATAAATGAAAATGCGAGTTTTCGAAACTTTCACTTTTATAATCTGGAACTAAGGAATGCCACACTCACAACTGACAGATTTAAACTGGCCATTGCCAAATTTAACTTGTGCTCAAAACCAGACTCGCCCAGATCATGTCACGTTAGTTACGAACTCTTATGTGATTATTTCCAACTGCCCAACACACTACGAAATCGTATGAGAATTTATAAGTTTTGGTCAAAGGAACACAAAGCTGCTACAGAATTGTACATAGGCAACCAATATGATATTTATCTTCCGACCAATTCACCAACGTATGATGAAATCCCTGCTCCTCATATGTGCCCTTTGAGCCAAATGGATGATGACGTTGTTTTAGATAAGAACATTATATTGGACGATGCCATGATATCGCCGTCTGAGCCCAAGTTAGGTGATGAACATTCCGAACCGGATCGATTACCCCAGCCATGTCCAAGCATAGATGGTGACTTCTTGGGTATGAACCCGTCACCTTTCATCTGCAATGAAGTTTCCAATGTTTCCAGACAGGAATTATACAAAAACTTTAAGGACAGTGAGATTGATCACACCGCTGCGTTAAATTCCAATGATTCGGCAGCACAGAATGTGTCACCGGATATACAGCGTGTATCAAAAGCTGTTCTAAACATGTCGAGCCCAAACGTTTCGACCGATATACTCCCCATTGGAACTGAAAATGTCAACAATCTTACATATGATGACGTTCTTGAAGGATCGTATACCATGGATGAAAAACTGTGGAAAGAAATGTTTAGAAATGGTAAATTAAACGCTTTAACGTATCCTTACATCCTGAAAAAGACCATTGAAAAGTATATAAATAATACCTGTATTATTAATATAGAAGACAAAAGATATTTAAAAAATGACAAAATTAAAATTATAGCATCTTGCAAACACACAAAATGCAAAAAATTTAAAATCATACTGTGTGATCGGGTCGTCACTGTACGTAGTACAAATCAAAATTTTTGTCACACGCATTATTTAACTTCACATGTGCGAGGGCTCGAAAGGATCATTGAAAAAAATAAACTTATAAAGACAAAACCTCTTACTCAAAAGAAGGAACATCTTCTGCATTTAGATCAGTCTTACTTACAACAGACGAAAAATCTTCGGTTGATCAAATCTGACGCTACCATCAGAAAGGTAAGATCTGAAGCCATGGCTGGAAATGACCGTTCAAAAAACGATATATTGGACTTGTTTTTTTATGCAAAAGATCACCCGGACTATATCCAGGAACTGTCATTTCCCCTGGTTGTCAAACTGTTTAGTGACGACCAAGTAAAAGTAATAAAAGTCACTGAAAAGACCCTATTGCACTTTGATGCAACAGGTGGCGTATGCAGACCACCTAACAGGGACAAATCAGTTAAGAGAATATATCTGTACAGCGGTGTTATCCAAATTGAACTGACTGAGCGAGTATACTCTGTTTTCTCAATGATCTCTTCAATGCATGACACGAATACAATATACAAATTGTTAAACGACTTTAAAGTCCTCTGTGAGACCAGTAACTGTTGGCCTGCATTTTCAGGGGTCGTGACAGATTTCAGCTTTGCGCTCATAAACGCGGTGTGCAAGTCGTTTAATAATTGCACATTATCGGAATATTTAAAAATGTGCTACAATAATATGATAAAAAACGATTACCACACTCCGATATTTTTGTGCTGCGCCCATATTGTGAAATGCATGTGCAACGATATAAACAAATCAGAGGTGAAGGATAAAAACACTATTAAAGACTTTTTTATAAGCGTGATATTGATGAGTGATTTGGCGACCGTTGACGCTTTCATTGCGAATTCGTATATTTTGTTAAATACGAAATACTTTACACAAGCTGTCGCAAATGCTTTCAATAAACTGGTCACACTTTGTCGTAACAAAAATGAAAAGAAAGATCTCATCGAGGCATTGGAAAAAATGGAATGTACTTCGTCCACATTGTTCAAGAACTGTGACTCTAATAAAAAGGAATCAATATATGCTGGAAGCCCTTACTACACGCGGTGTAAAGCTATTGAAAAAGACATACGTATTGAATCCGTGGGCCACACGTCAAATAAATATTACGACCCGAATCTATACGTCACTTTTGTATCGAAGTTCATTCCATATTTACCTTTATGGAGTAATTTGACGAAAGATGCGCGCACCAGCAATTCCCCTGTTGAGAATTACTTCGGACAATTAAAACATCACATCTTAAATGGCCGAAGTAATTTGAAATGCACCCATTTAATAAGAAAATTGCGATCCGACGTCTTATCTCTTTCTAAAGAGATCTTAAATCAAATCCCGAAAAGGAGATTGACAAAAACACCTAAATTGATACAGGCACAAGAAGAGTGGCAAAAGAGAAAAAAACCTGCATATAGCCACTTTGATGGCAGATTCCTAAAACAAGTAAAAATAGATAGCGAATTACTCGAATTTAATGATAATGAGAGTACATTCTGCAAATACTGTCGACGAGGCACAAGTCCGGGGAGTGTCACAACTTTATGGGTTGCGTGCAATATATGCAATGACTGGGTGCACCAGTCCTGTGCACGACCAGAAGGAAACGTAAAGTGTACATTTACAGATTCTGAAGAGTTTGTGTGTGAGTATTGCCATACCAATGGAACCTTCACCAACCATCCTTCCGTTCACCCACAGCCTAATTCTCCTCCAGGCAACGATGGACAGTGCTTCGAAGTGTTTCAAAACGGATTGGTGAGGGATATTAATTATTACACACGCATCGATAGGGGATACACTGTCACCAAAATGGCTTCATTAAATTTTTCAATCGACTACTTGCCATACGATGACTACGCGACTTTGCAGCCGCTCCAGTACTTGTCCGGTTTTGTTGTGGAACATGCTTGCCATATATACAACAATGACAAATACAACATTGTTAATGTGGAAAAATCGACGTTTATTTTTGGAGGTGGCGTCCGCGTGGATGGTTTCTTGAAGAACCTTAAAATACCTACCGAAATCGATACAGTATTTTTAATATGCTTATACCAACACTTCACAATGGTCGTGTTGTCAATCAAAAACAAGTCGATAACAGTTATCGATCCATTGGGACAAGAAAAGGCAATAAGCAAAAGGTATTTGGCGGAAGTGAATAAACTTTTGAAAGAGAAAGAATTCGGTTTCAGTATAACTGAAATCAATACAGTGGAACACACCAAACAAAACGACACATACAACTGTGGCCCCATGTTGATATATTTTTTTTCGCGTCTTGTAAAAAACATGTCGTTAGTCAGTGAGAAATTAGATTTTGACGGCTACAGGAACGAAATAAAATATATGATTTTAGAAAAAAGTGACCGCATGGACAAATTATGCTTTTTCTGTACAAGAAGTATAAAGGAAAATACCAAAAATGACGACGACTTCTTTCAATGTCATTTCTGTTACAGGAAAATTCATTTGAAAGGTAACTGCATCTTATCAATCGCAGAAAAGCGAGCGGATATGACAATAACGCAAAAAATTGAAACTCTTAATAATATTTGCGAGTTGTGCGGCCATTATTTTGGCAAGTCTTAAATTATAATTACAACAACCCCCGTAATAATAGCGGTGCGAACCGAAGAAGACGATCTTATATACATTCCTGTAAGGCGCTAAAAAATGTATGTCGACTACACAGGCTCCTATTGATTGAAGAAACACTCTTAAAGGTCTACTATACCTCGATTTTTAGCATAAGAAAGAACTCTTACTAAAGAACTATAAAGATGTTTATAGTCATTTGAATTAAAAATGTACTTTTATAGTTTTCGTCCAGACGAAAAGAGGAAAAGGTCTGTTAAAAGCTGGTCTTGGAAGATTATTAGCTAAGTAATGACCCACATATGACACATATGATGGGTTTCTGTTCATCGACCTATAAATAATCTAAAAATTATTTTACTGCTAACTTCACAATAACTGTCGCCAATTTTCCATCGTCATTATGTCCAAACGAAACGAGGTAGATGTCTGTCAAAAGCTGGTCTTTGAAGCTTATTAGCTATGTAATGACTCAAATACGACGGCTTTCTGTTCATCGATCCAGAAATAATCTAAAAAACATTTAACTGCTAACTTCACAATATCTGTCGCCAAATTTCCGTTTTCATTGTGTCCAAACGAAACGAGATAGAGGTCTATCAAAAGCTGTTCTTTGAAGCTTATTAGCCAAGCAATGCCCCACATATGGTTACGTTCTGTTCATCGATCAAGAAATAATCTAAAAAAAAAAAAATGCTCAAAAATTTTAGCTGTTAGGATATTACGTCCAAACGAAACGAGGTAGAGGTCTGTCAAAAGCTGGTCTTTGAAGCTTATTAGCTATGTAATGACTCAAATATGACGGCTTTCTGTTCATCGATCCAGAAATAATCTAAAAAACATTTAACTGCTAACTTCACAATATCTGTCGCCAAATTTTCGTTTTCATTGTGTCCAAACGAAACGAGGTAGAGGTCTGTCAAAAGCTGTTCTTTGAAGCTTATTAGCCAAGCAATGCCCCACATATGGTAAAGTTCTGTTCATCGATCTAGAAATAATCTAAAAAAAATTAAATGCTCAAAAATTTTAGCCTTTAGGATATTACGTCCAAACGAAACGAGGTAGAGGTCTTTCAAAAGCTGGTCTTTGAAGCTTATTAGCTATGTAATGACTCAAATATGACGGCTTTCTGTTCATCGATCCAGAAATAATCTAAAAAACATTTAACTGCTAACTTCACAATATCTGTCGCCAACTTTCCGTTTTCATTGAGTCCAAACGAAACGAGGTAGAGGTCTGTCAAAAGCTGTTCTTTGAAGCTTATTAGCCAAGCAATGCCCCACATATTGTTACGTTCTGTTCATCGATCTAGAAATAATCTAAAAAAAAAATGCTCAAAAATTTTAGCTGTTAGGATATTACGTCCAAACGAAACGAGGTAGAGGTCTGTCAAAAGCTGGTATTTGAAGCTTATTAGCTATGTAATGACTCAAATATGACGGCTTTCTGTTCATCGATCCAGAAATAATCTAAAAAACATTTAACTGCTAACTTCACAATATCTGTCGCCAAATTTCCGTTTTCATTGAGTCCAAACGAAACGAGGTAGAGGTCTGTCAAAAGCTGTTCTTTGAAGCTTATTAGCCAAGCAATGCCCCACATATGGTTACGTTCTGTTCATCGATCTAGAAATAATCTAAAAAAAATTAAATGCTCAAAAATTTTAGCTGTTAGGATATTACGTCCAAACGAAACGAGGTAGAGGTCTGTCAAAAGCTGGTCTTTGAAGCTTATTAGCTATGTAATGACTCAAATATGACGGCTTTCTGTTCATCGATCCAGAAATAATCTAAAAAACATTTAACTGCTAACTTCACAATATCCTGTCGCCAAATTTTCGTTTTCATTGTGTCCAAACGAAACGAGGTAGAGGTCTGTCAAAAGCTGTTCTTTGAAGCTTATTAGCCAAGCAATGCCCCACATATGGTTACGTTCTGTTCATCGATCTAGAAATAATCTAAAAAAAATTAAATGCTCAAAAATTTTAGCCTTTAGGATATTACGTCCAAACGAAACGAGGTAGAGGTCTGTCAAAAGCTGGTCTTTGAAGCTTATTAGCTATGTAATGACTCAAATATGACGGCTTTCTGTTCATCGATCCAGAAATAATCTAAAAAACATTTAACTGCTAACTTCACAATATCTGTCGCCAACTTTCCGTTTTCATTGAGTCCAAACGAAACGAGGTAGAGGTCTGTCAAAAGCTGTTCTTTGAAGCTTATTAGCCAAGCAATGCCCCACATATTGTTACGTTCTGTTCATCGATCTAGAAATAATCTAAAAAAAAAATGCTCAAAAATTTTAGCTGTTAGGATATTACGTCCAAACGAAACGAGGTAGAGGTCTGTCAAAAGCTGGTATTTGAAGCTTATTAGCTATGTAATGACTCAAATATGACGGCTTTCTGTTCATCGATCCAGAAATAATCTAAAAAACATTTAACTGCTAACTTCACAATATCTGTCGCCAACTTTCCGTTTTCATTGAGTCCAAACGAAACGAGGTAGAGGTCTGTCAAAAGCTGTTCTTTGAAGCTTATTAGCCAAGCAATGCCCCACATATGGTTACGTTCTGTTCATCGATCTAGAAATAATCTAAAAAAAATTAAATGCTCAAAAATTTTAGCTGTTAGGATATTACGTCCAAACGAAACGAGGTAGAGGTCTGTCAAAAGCTGGTCTTTGAAGCTTATTAGCTATGTAATGACTCAAATATGACGGCTTTCTGTTCATCGATCCAGAAATAATCTAAAAAACATTTAACTGCTAACTTCACAATATCTGTCGCCAACTTTCCGTTTTCATTGTGTCCAAACGAAACGAGGTAGAGGTCTGTCAAAAGCTGTTCTTTGAAGCTTATTAGCCAAGCAATGCCCCACATATGGTTACATTCTGTTCATCGATCTAGAAATAATCTAAAGAAAATTAAATGCTCAAAAATTTTAGCTTTTAGGATATTACGTCCAAACGAAACGAGGTAGAGGTCTTTCAAAAGCTGGTCTTTGAAGCTTATTAGCTATGTAATGACTCAAATATGACGGCTTTCTGTTCATCGATCCAGAAATAATCTAAAAAACATTTAACTGCTAACTTCACAATATCTGTCGCCAACTTTCCGTTTTCATTGAGTCCAAACGAAACGAGGTAGAGGTCTGTCAAAAGCTGTTCTTTGAAGCTTATTAGCCAAGCAATGCCCCACATATGGTTACGTTCTGTTCATCGATCTAGAAATAATCTAAAAAAAATTAAATGCTCAAAAATTTTAGCTTTTAGGATATCCCGTCCAAACGAAACGAGGTAGAGGTCTGTCAAAAGCTGGTCTTTGAAGCTTATTAGCCAAGCAATGCCCCACATATGGTTACGTTCTGTTCATCGATCTAGAAATAATCTAAAAAAAATTAAATGCTCAAAAATTTTAGCTGTTAGGATATTACGTCCAAACGAAACGAGGTAGAGGTCTTTCAAAAGCTGGTCTTTGAAGCTTATTAGCTATGTAATGACTCAAATATGACGGCTTTCTGTTCATCGATCCAGAAATAATCTAAAAAACATTTAACTGCTAACTTCACAATATCTGTCGCCAACTTTCCGTTTTCACTGTGTCCAAACGAAACGAGGTAGAGGTCTGTCAAAAGCTGTTCTTTGAAGCTTATTAGCCAAGCAATGCCCCACATATGGTAACGTTCTGTTCATCGATCTAGAAATAATCTAAAAAAAATTAAATGCTTAAAAATTTTAGCTGTTAGGATATTACGTCCAAACGAAACGAGGTAGAGGTCTGTCAAAAGCTGGTCTTTGAAGCTTATTAGCTATGTAATGACTCAAATATGACGGCTTTCTGTTCATCGATCCAGAAATAATCTAAAAAACATTTAACTGCTAACTTCACAATATCTGTCGCCAAATTTCCGTTTTCATTGTGTCCAAACGAAACGAGGTAGAGGTCTGTCAAAAGCTGTTCTTTGAAGCTTATTAGCCAAGCAATGCCCCACATATGGTTACGTTCTGTTCATCGATCTAGAAATAATCTAAAAAAAATTAAATGCTCAAAAATTTTAGCTTTTAGGATATTACGTCCAAACGAAACGAGGTAGAGGTCTTTCAAAAGCTGGTCTTTGAAGTTTATTAGCTATGTAATGACTCAAATATGACGGCTTTCTGTTCGTCGATCCAGAAATAATCTAAAAAAACATTTAACTGCTAACTTCACAATATCTGTCGCCAACTTTCCGTTTTCATAGTGTCCAAACGAAACGAGGTAGAGGTCTGTCAAAAGCTGTTCTTTGAAGCTTGTTAGCCAAGCAATGCCCCACATATGGTTACGTTCTGTTCATCGATCTAGAAATAATCTAAAAAAAATTAAATGTTCAAAAATTTTAGCTGTTAGGATGTTACGTCTAAACGAAACAGGTAGAGGTCCGTCAAAAGCTGGTCTTTGAAGCTTATTAGCTATGTAATGACTCAAATATGACGGCTTTCTCTTCATCGATCCAGAAATAATCTAAAAAACATTTAACTGCTAACTTCACAATATCTGTCGCCAAATTTCCGTTTTCATTGTGTCCAAACGCAACGAGGCAGAGGTCTGTCAAAAGCTGTTCTTTGAAGCTTATTAGCCAAGCAATGCCCCACATATGGTTACGTTCTGTTCATCGATCTAGAAAAAATCTAAAAAAAATTAAATGCTCAAAAATTTTAGCTGTTAGGATATTACGTCCAAACGAAACGAGGTAGAGGTCTGTCAAAAGCTGGTCTTTGAAGCTTATTAGCTATTTAATGACTCAAATATGACGGCTTTCTGTTCATCGATCCAGAAATAATCTAAAAAACATTTAACTGCTAACTTCACAATATCTGTCGCCAAATTTCCGTTTTCATTGTGTCCAAACGAAACGAGGTAGAGGTCTGTCAAAAGCTGTTCTTTGAAGCTTATTAGCCAAGCAATGCCCCACATATGGTTACGTTCTGTTCATCGATCTAGAAATAATCTAAAAAAAATTAAATGCTCAAAAATTTTAGCTTTTAGGATATTACGTCCAAACGAAACGAGGTAGAGGTCTTTCAAAAGCTGGTCTTTGAAGTTTATTAGCTATGTAATGACTCAAATATGACGGCTTTCTGTTCGTCGATCCAGAAATAATCTAAAAAACATTTAACTGCTAACTTCACAATATCTGTCGCCAACTTTCCGTTTTCATAGTGTCCAAACGAAACGAGGTAGAGGTCTGTCAAAAGCTGTTCTTTGAAGCTTGTTAGCCAAGCAATGCCCCACATATGGTTACGTTCTGTTCATCGATCTAGAAATAATCTAAAAAAAATTAAATGCTCAAAAATTTTAGCTGTTAGGATATTACGTCCAAACGAAACGAGGTAGAGGTCTGTCAAAAGCTGGTCTTTGAAGCTTATTAGCTATTTAATGACTCAAATATGACGGCTTTCTGTTCATCGATCCAGAAATAATCTAAAAAACATTTAACTGCTAACTTCACAATATCTGTCGCCAACTTTCCGTTTTCATAGTGTCCAAACGAAACGAGGTAGAGGTCTGTCAAAAGCTGTTCTTTGAAGCTTGTTAGCCAAGCAATGCCCCACATATGGTTACGTTCTGTTCATCGATCTAGAAATAATCTAAAAAAAATTAAATGCTCAAAAATTTTAGCTGTTAGGATATTACGTCCAAACGAAACGAGGTAGAGGTCTGTCAAAAGCTGGTCTTTGAAGCTTATTAGCTATTTAATGACTCAAATATGACGGCTTTCTGTTCATCGATCCAGAAATAATCTAAAAAACATTTAACTGCTAACTTCACAATATCTGTCGCCAACTTTCCGTTTTCATTGTGTCCAAACGAAACGAGGTAGAGGTCTGTCAAAAGCTGTTCTTTGAAGCTTGTTAGCCAAGCAATGCCCCACATATGGTAACGTTCTGTTCATCGATCTAGAAATAATCTAAAAAAAATTAAATGCTTAAAAATTTTAGCTGTTAGGATATTACGTCCAAACGAAACGAGGTAGAGGTCTGTCAAAAACTGGTCTTTGAAGCTTATTAGCTATGTAATGACTCAAATATGACGGCTTTCTGTTCATCGATCCAGAAATAATCTAAAAAACATTTAACTGCTAACTTCACAATATCTGTCGCCAAATTTCCGTTTTCATTGTGTCCAAACGAAACGAGGTAGAGGTCTGTCAAAAGCTGTTCTTTGAAGCTTATTAGCCAAGCAATGCCCCACATATGGTTACGTTCTGTTCATCGATCTAGAAATAATCTAAAGAAATAGATATTTCTAATCAAAAATTTACAAATTTTAGCTGCTAGCTCGTTTCTTCCAAACAAAACGAGGTAGAGCTCTGGTAAAAGCTGGTTTGGAAAGCGTATTAGCTATGTAATGATTCGCATATAGTGGCTTTCTGTTCATCGATCTAGAAATAGTTTAAAAAAAATAATGTGTGGAATCATATGCAGGCAAATTTCGGCTAGTAAGTGATTTCGTAGTCATATTTTATCATTTAGGAATTCGTCGTCTGAAAAAAGTAGCTTATATCCTTCCCTAGTGCTCAATCTATCTCCATGTTGAATTTCATTAAAATCTGCTGAGCGGTTTAGCCGTAAATAGCGCAGATACAATTTAGACATCAACGGGCTTTCATCGACTGCACGAACTTACCGTAAATCAATTTTCCAGACCCTAATTTCTACCCTTTTCAGTATAGATTTACTTAAAAAAGGAGCCTATATCCTTTCCAAGGTCTCAAATTATCAGACAGACCGAAAGACAGAGTTATTTTTGCATTAGAATAAGAATTATGGATGCATATATTTGAACTTCTTAATTTTGTTGGGTTATACGACCAACATTTAGCTGCCAACTTTTAACTGCCAACTTCACACCGGTTGTTTTGCGGCAAGTTTTATCGTAATCGGATGAATGGTACAAGAACACATTAGAGACAAATAAATATACAAACATTTTTATAGTAGAAAAACGCGCAATTTCATGGATTTAGGAAAATTTGTTACTTTTTGCCATACTAACTTCAACCTCCTCTTTTACCCCACTCCAATTTTATTTCCAAAAGTGTTTATAACTAACTGACTTATGTCGTGCCTAAAGTTACCCTTAATATAATATCGAAAACCACATTGAAATCCGTCGAGTAGTTTAAAAGTTTATCGGGCACATACAATCAGACAAACAGACAAAAACCATCAAACCTAAAAACAGACAAACAGACATGAAATTCAAAAGCCATTGGAATGTGTTGTGTTGCTCATTCTTAAGCCTCCCATGGCATATTTTCATTAGTAGCTTCAATGTACAGACTTTTTCAACTTTAATATTTTATTAATTATGTATATAGATTGCACGTCTCACTTTATGACATTTAAAACATATTACACCTAAGTACTCCGATAAGTTGCAGTTGTAAATTAAAGTTTTCCGTTGGTAAAAGATTGTGAAAATCTAAAATAACCATACCGACTAATTATGAACATTGAGAGACTGGAGGATGAAAAGTCTTCATTGCTTTGAAATCAGATACTAATTAATGTGCGAACTCAATATTTTAGTTTCCATGTAACACGTACCTATTTCCGAAAAAATTACAAATGAAGAATAAATCTCCAAGCAAACCAAAACAGTATATTGGTGTGCATTGCATACACCGCCATGCGTCTGTTAAAGATTTAACGAGGTAGCGGAGAACAAAGCGAGCTCCATGTTTAGCGTGGGCCAAAAGCCTCCATCATTAAACCGAGCCAGGTTATTCCGCAGACTTCGTTAACTATAAAAGCCGCAACGAGTGACATGTGCATTATAGTGCTACAATAGCTTACCGTTGCCATTATGTGTATGTGTATACATCGCGAGGTGCTGCTGAAATAAAGGCCTCGCAACATTGCGGGCGTGGCAGAAGCGCTGCGCGACCGCATCTGTTGTCTTGTAATGAAAGTCGTAACAAACGTCATAATATCACGCGCGCTGTATTCTGCTTGGCTTAGCACGACCGCAGCGTGGCGTGATTTGTCCAGTCCTTAAAGATAAATTTGTAAAACGCAATCAGGCGCATCATTCGGGAACGCTAAGTGATTCTGTAGCGACTCGTAAGCCAGATCTCTCATCTCGCTCTTACGCATTTCGCGTCGTGCGGAAGAGTGGAATGAGAAATCTGGCTTCCGAGTCGCTACAGAATCACTTAGCGTTCCCGAATAGAGGCGCAGTTCCGTTTCCCATAATGAGACTTCATAACCCACGATCTCGTTATTAAGGTTACACCCAGTTGTAGATATTCGTACAGCTGTTCTAGCCACCTAACTAAATAAAAAACCGTCCAAGTGCGAGTTGAACTCGCGCACGAAGGTTTCCGTACCATTATCTATAATGAAGCAAAAAACAAACACGTTTGTTGTATGGGCATGTCTGATCCGTAGTCACACCAATTTACTACACGGGAGCCCCCCTTAAATCTTTATTTTATCTTAATTTTACTATTTATTTTTTAAAGTTAATATATAACTAAATATTCTGCGAATATTTCCAGCGTCTACCTGTTACCGTTATCAATATCGAGCAAAAAAGAGCAAAAAAAACACATTTGTTGTATGGGAGCCCCCTTAAATATTTATCTTATTCTGTTTTTTAGTATTTGTTGTTATAGCGGCAATAGTAATAAATAATCTGTGAAAATTTCAACTGTCTAACTATCACGGTTCATGAGATACAGCCTGGTGACAGACAGACGGACAGCGGAGTCTTAGTAATAGGGTCCCGTTTTACCCTCTAGGTACGGAACACTTAAAATTAAATAATTTATTAAACTATATACAAACGGAACTCGGTCAGCACTGAGTTCTTGCGGCTCCTGGCCTTGAGAGGCACGATTAACAGGAAAGGAAAGCAGTAAGGTGCACAAAAAAGCTTGGGTTACCCCCGTTCTGCTACGAGGCAGCAGCTCATAATGAGGCTATTTACAAGTAAAACAGAAAGATGAAAAGTTACAACTGGGGGGCTAGCACAACGCCCACGAGTCGTTTGTCACTCAGTGCGTCCCTTACTTATTTGACTAGTTTGACAGAGACACACTGAGCGACCAACGACTCGCGGACATGTCGTGCTAGCCCCCCCCCCACTCCCTGTTTAGGCGGCAGCCCTCACATACCAGAACAATACTGTTTGACAGTGATTTACAAATTGAAAAGCGCACATGCTTTAACCAAGTCAGTCAAGTGATAAAAAGCCGATAAATCGATTTTAAATCATGGATTTTCTTTTTTAGGGTTCCGTACCTCAAAAGGAAAAAGGAACCCTTATTGGATCACTTCTTTGTCCGTCTGTCTGTCTATCTGTCTGTCTGTCTGTCTGTCTGTCTGTCTGTCCGTCTGTCTCTGTGTCAAGACCTTTTTCTCAAGAACGTGTAGAGTTATTAAGTTGAAATTACATTTCAATTCCTATTGTAAGTTTCAGTGCATAAGCGCCTATGAATATTGTACTAGGGCTATTACGAAGCGAATGTTCTAGAATCGTATAAACGAATTTGGTTGAGCAGTTGTGTCTGTTATTATTTTTATTAGATAGACCTTGTATTTTTTTTTTCTCTGTAGCTATCTTAATAATGGTAGCTTTTGTTGTAGCTTAATGAGCAATACGCTTCCAGGAAGTAACTGAATTAAATAAGCAATATATTCTTAATATTTTAACAATTTATTTTAGCTTACAGTAGAATTAAATTAACTTTGTACTGTACGTTTTGTTGAATAAATATAAGTTATGTGAATTAAATTAACTTAACCTTCTCAGAACTCGTTTAACGTACCAAAATAGCGGGGAAGCCCGAAATCTAAAGTTAGGATTTACCCAAACGGGTCGTGATTTAGCGGAGAGTAAAACGGTTTTCGTGTTAAAACCAACTTTGAGGCACTAGTGCATAAGTTTTGATACTTTAAAATTATACTCATTAACTAACTACCTCGTGGTAATACTTCCGTTGTTCGCGGGTCTGATGGACACGAGACTATTTAGCATTTAGTGTGAAAAAAAATCCCTGTAACACTAATCGTTATGGAGTTTAAGAAGAGTGAGTGAGAGAGAAGTTGAACCATGTTCTTTGTTAAAAATAAAACATTCATTCTTTAATCGGACTAAACGCCAAACCTACTTACTTATATCACTCTCTAACTAACAAAACCGGTGTTTAGTTAGATACGAAAATATGCCTAATAATGCCTTCTGCGCCTCTAGTCGGGAACGCTAAGTGATCCCACTCTTCCGCACGACGCGTAATGCGTAAGAGTGGGATGAGAAATCTCGCTCACGAGTCGCTACAGAATCACTTAGCGTTCCCGAATAGAGGCGCTGTTTCCATCGCATAAAACGAGCTTTAACCTGTATCGCTCAGCGAATGAGCGAGCGGCAACCTGCTGCGATTTACAGCTCCGAGCATCGCGACGGCCGAGTTTACCTAAAGTGCGGAGTAAAACCCGCCTGCGCCTCTATTCGGGAACATTAAGTGATTCTGTAGCGATTCGTAAGCAAGATTTCTCATCCCACTCTTCCGCACGACGCGTAATGCGTAAGAGCGCTGCTTATACATAGGTCTACCAAGTTTTCTAAAACTGTGAAATTTTTTATCGAATTCAATCCAATTCAATCATTCATATTAGCGTTAATACAGGTCGGTAGTGATTAGTTGACAATGCGTTGAAAATAGTGCACTGGAAATAAAGTATTAACCATCCATGACGAGAATAGGCACCAAGCAAAACTGTCATTTCTAAAATATATTACTGTTTGAGAGAGCAGGTGAAAACTTAAAATTAGTATTCGACATCTAAAAATTGTAAACCTTACTATGAATAGTAACAAATTAATGGCCGAATTCAGAAAGGCCATTCAACGTTGACGTTCCTGTATAGGTTGACAACTAGTTGAAGGACATTTAACTACTTAATATCTAGTCAAATGCTAAAGTAGCGTTTCTGAATTCGGCCATAAGTATCTTTTTAATTTTGAATTTCATTTTAGTACAGTACATACGTCGAGCTCTCGACGCAAGTCGAGAAGACGACATGAAGGTTACCGATAAATACAAAATAATTTGCTAACAGCAGTTTATATTTCTATTCTCATCGCGGATGAATAATACAGCCACATTCTTCAGAGGCGCAACAGACATTCTGATTTGGCAGAGACCAACCACCGTCCCGACGTCGAAAGTAAATCGCAAGGTGTGTAAGCTGTTAGATCGAATACTACTGGCGGAAAGATGGCGGTCGGCGTCTGCCAAATCGGAACGTCTGTTACGTGCTAAGTGCTCGACTCGACAAAAAAGACTTGTCTGCGGCACAGAATACCGATTGGTTCCAGTATTGACCTGGTCGTCGATCCTTCCCTGGGCAAGTGAAATGATGAGGAATGAAATTGCATTCGAGAGGATTTCGTAGCAGGATACCTATTAAGTAAAGGGTGAAGAAGTGGGGATGACCCTAAATCGCATGCTTGATTGTGGTATGTGTAGGCCTGCAGGGGCGATTATTTAAGCCCTGCCAACCTACACCAGAATCAGTAAGCGATTTAGGGCCATCCCACCTTTTACACACCCGGTTCATCCGGTGTGGCTACGAGTCGCATATAAATAGATGTTGACGTGCTACTTAGTGTGACCTAGTAACCGGTATTATGCCGTGGTCACACCGATGTGATAAAATGGTAAGACCCCGAGCAATAGATGATATGCAGAAGTCACACCGGAGTGAACACTAGTTAGTAGTTATATGCGGTGGCACCAATGTGACAAAACGGTGAAACCACGAGTCTTAAGTGAAGTTAAAAAAATCATACCCTTATATTGCTTGTATATGAACTTTAACTCCTCTGCTGCTCTGGGAGTGAAGAAATAGCATACAATGCGTGCAGATACATGTCGTAAAAGTCGACTAAGGGACGGGTCCTCTCCAACATGGTAGACTATCTGTATGGGCGATGGGCTGATCACCTGTCACCGTACGTTTCATCATACCATCTTAGGACTAATTAATCGAACGTGGCCACAAGTAGTCTTGTGGCTCTGCCCACCCCATTAGGGATTTCGGGCGTGATAATATGTATGTATGTATGAACTTTAACTGTCCATTGAACATTTTGTACACCTTCCTATATTAGAGTCACAGAATAAACAGTTTAATTACCTAACAAAATATCGCTATTGAAGCACGAGCACGGGGCGCCGTGTTGTGCGGCTGCAACCGTCCTAATTACTAACACGTGGGCCCTTCACTGAGACCTGGATTACGAATGTTGGATGACGCTTTGAAAATAAATCATTATGCTTAAATTATACTTAAAGCATTTTGCACTTATTTTTCATCGCCATTTATAAAATCACGAGCACTAATATAACGACATACTTACATAATAAAAGTCTAAAACTCTACACCGTCCCACAAAAACACGGTTTAGCATGTTTTTATAGCTTTAAGACACAAGAAAAGAAAAATAATATTTGACCTAACTTTTTAAAACAAGAATTGCCTAACTATTTTTATTAACTAAATACATTGCTACCAACTGTGAAAATTACTTAAGCGGGCATTACATTATCCGACTGGCGGAGCGCTAGGTGAGCAAGCATAGCACGTAGTATTGTGTAAAAGCAGTTAGTGATCCAATCTAGTCCGCTATCTAGCGCACTAGCTAGCGCACTACCTAGCGCACTAGCTAGTGCACTAGCTAGCGCACTAATCTAGCACTCTGCAAATTGGACAATGTAATGCCTACCTTAATATTAAAACATCATCTATTGCACAACACTGTTAACATTTCAAAAAATACTATACAAAAATTACATTTCCATTTTCATAAATAAACGTATTTTTTTTGTGTTTTATTTAAAAGTACTCGTAGAAAAAGTATTATATGCATAGGTGTATAACTTGTTCTAAAAAAGCTCGTGACGTCTTAAATTTCGATATATTCGCCTTCGGGTCATATCGCAACCCACGCCACTCACCTTTTAAGATCTCACTTATACAGCCGTTGCATACAATACTATTTCATAATATTTTGTCGAATGCGTCAACATTGAAAGATTCTAGCACCAGCTGGATTCCGTGCGAGATATAAGTTACTGTATTTCAAGCCATGGACGTATAAAATTAGAGAACTGCTACTCGTCTTCGCCTTGGTTGAAATGGGAATGGGACGGCCAGTTGTGTCAAAGAGATGATAGACACGAGAGCAGAAATCTTGCAGGACACCTATAGATGCCTATAGAGAATTGCGTTTGGTTGACGACATAGTCTGCGCAAATAAAACTTGACTAGGTATTCTCTCACTTCCGAGTAACATTTTTCCGCTGTAGTGTTTTGTAGATTTTTCGTTTTGCCAAATACAATGTTCTGTTGTTGCCATTGCTTTTACAGGATATTTTAAACATCAATCCTGTGGGTTAGGTTAGGGTAAAGCTGTGATACTCGTTATGCCTAAGAAATAACGGCCTCAGCTGGAAGTACTGATCGGAGAAAAGAAAAATCTGCCAAACGTTAGGGCGGCCAAACGTTGGTCGGGGAATTTGTCAACCGGAAACTAAATATTTACGCACGTGACCTACCATCAAAAGGTTAGATACCTTTTGACGGCAGGTCTTAATTATTAATTATTTATAAGTATGTTACTTTATTCAGCAGAAAGAATCCCCTAGGGAAATAAAAATATCGTTCAGCTAAATTAAACAGAAAGAATTTATGCTCGTAAGCAATAGAGCGATAATATGATATTGCATTTAGGAACTATTCGCAACAAAACCGGGTTGTAAAATAATAATAATAAATAAGTAATATACATATTTTCAGGGCACAATCTTTACACAAATCGATCTAGTCCGAAAGTAAGCTCTAAAGGCTTTTGTTATGGGTACCTCTAGAGACGACGATATAAATTCTTATATAGAGAAACAAATACTTAAATAAATAGGAAACATCCAAGACTCAGAAAAAAAAACATTCATGATTATCACACAAATATTTCAGAATCAAACAAGGGACCACTAACTTCGGATAGTCGGCATTGATTTCAAGAGTGACATACAGAAACACAAACAAAAGTCTAACGGTTTCGTTTGACTTCAGAAATATCAAAAACTTAACGGTAATTGTTTTACAGTAAGCTAGTAAAAATAACACATCCGTGTAATCGTAACTCCGACCGCCTGCTCGTGTGTTTGGTCTAATGAGGCGGCAGGTATAGACAAGCGCCTAGAATGCCGAACTACCCACCTACCAAACTAGTTATTATCGTGCGCATGAAGTTTTCGTCCCTTTTGCACCCGCGTATTTGTTAGAAAATGGTAGTCGCATTTGCATGTATGCGATAAGGTAGCTTCTAGGCCGTAGGCCCTGCGGCCACGGCACAGCTGTAACGAGCCCGTCACTCTGGCAATACTCACATTTTTCTGATGACTCACGATGAAACAAGTTCAATTAGTGAGTATAACGTGCTAGACATGAATGGTCGAATTCAGAAAAGCCACTCATATTGACCTTTTATTAACGTGACGTTTTAGTGACGTTTCTGTATAGGTTGACAACTTGTTGAGGGACATTTAACTACTTAATATCTAATCAAATGCTTAAGTGGTGTTTTGAATTCGGCCAGAAGCATGTTTTGGTTGATTGCACGTAATGACTGTTAGTTAATTCCTTGAAGCGCTAAGAGCTACGCTTGTAACGCGTAGCAGCTTTTTTTCCATTCTGTAGCGAATTCTTGCTATGAACAGAGCACCCGGCTTCCGGGTTCTTGGAAGTAATTAGACCATAATTTATAAAACAACATTCCCGGTATGATATAAATATTTTTAAGGATAGAGCTTTTTTCATTCCACACGTTCATTCAATCATCTCGACAGTCAGTCTATGTCTATGCAAATAAAAATTCATTCATTCTAAAATTCATTCTAAAATTTAAATATCTTATGCTTTATAAAATAAAAACCTAGCTCGCCTACAGTAGGCGAGCTACTACTAGGTTTCAGGGAACAATACCGACTAAAAAGTATCTAAACAAAGAAAAAGGTTCATAAATGTATGTATATTACGATTAGTTCGTTGCTGACACTGTAGGTGCGCAAGTAGGAGTTTGTCAAGGTTAACAAACAAATATGCGTATCCAACGATCATTCAAGTAGTACCACATACAAATTTTAGTCGACAAACGCATTTAAATCTCATATCAGAAAAAATATTCACTCTCCGTCCTCTTAAAAAATCCAATCTCCGGTTTCCGGTACACCCTGTCAATCAATTTCGAGGGCCTACCTCCACCTAATTTGTTTGAGACCGGATACGAGCGATGGTGTTTGGAGGACGGCAGAAATGATTAATTGTTAATGGCAGGTTAACGTTTTCATTACGATCGTTTGTAAATTCATGCACTTTCTCTTTGTATCGGCATTTATCTTTTAAGTCGTTTAAATACGCATGCAGTTATTGCTGTCACTCAAAATAACGTTTTCACGGATACACCACTGAGCCAATTTTGGTGAGCTTTGCTTTGTGAGCACTGGAAAAGGGCATGGTTTTCTTTTTTTAGACAGCTAATCCCTAAAAGGGTGAAATAGGGGTTAATAAATTAATGAATACAAGTTCGTGTGTGCCCGATGAGAGCCTGTTATTTGAGGGATAAAGATTTAAGTTAGGGTCAGTAACAGGAAATTCGTCATATTTTTAAGAAACATTTCCACGCAGACGAAGTTGCGGTTAAAAGCTAGTCGTATATAAGTGGGGAAATTTGAATTTGACCGCTTTTCACAGTAATACCTTTCATTGTAGTAGGTATATGAAGGCGTAATTTGTGTTCGAGAACCATTGTGCCTTAGCTTTCAGGCTCGAGTAGAAAATCGATGATTGTCTACTTACCCTGACCTCTCTCATGTTTAATGGGCCGCAATAAACATTAAACACAAGAAACATAATAAAAATCGGTGCCCACAGAATGTTGATACTTGCGTTAAATAAAGTTCCACACAGCATTGTATTGACAGTACTACCTAACGGTTGATGAGTTTCCTCTCTGAATACAACACCTCGAAAATTAATTATGCCGATTCGTGGTCTACTTCGAAATGAAAGGCGAACGCGCGTGAAATCGTTTCATAATAACGAAACTTTTTAACGAGCATCGAATTCAATAAAAGTGGAAAACAATGGCGTATGTGGGCGCGTATTGTGATCTTTTGTTCTGGGCCACCGCACTCATTATTATTTTTAATCGCGGCAATGTCTAATGAGTCAAAACTATGTTTAAATATACATATAAGACTCAACTATATAATAGTAAATAACTAAACAGTATCGACCCTCGTGGGAAAAGGTTAACTGGACTGTATAAAAATAAAATCTTAATTATACTTGATTACGATACCAAAATGGACATAGTGTAGTTTTAGTACAAGTGATCGCGTCGACGTTCCCGACCAGAATGTCGCCCCTGCCTGGCCAAGATTTTACCCGTCCATCCCTAGCTTCCCGCCAATTTCTTGATTGTTTTTGCGGGTAAATTATGTAGCTCTCCGATTGGTCCACGACATAAGTCACGTGGGCCAATCGTTGAGCGATCGACTTGCCCGCCAATAAAACAACCAATTACAAATAACGAAGTGTTGCCATTCTTAAATAATCAAAATGAGTCAATAGAACGATTATTTATAAAGAACTACTAGATATATTATTATTTATATATAAAAAAAAACAAACCCTAACAAATATGAAACCTATAGCCAGCCATTGGTTTCAAAGTCGGTAGAAGTCATTTATTTAGACGAAGGAAAAGCAAATACATTAACCTTCGAGTGCAGACGATGCATGAGTATACTTCTTAGAAGTATCGCAAAATTATGAAGAATTCTCCGTGAATTGGCAAAATAATTCACAATATTCCACGCGAAGATATAAACCGTCAAATCAAAGAAAATCTACCGCAGTGCACTAGGACGCCCCCTTTTTGATGGCGGGAAGGTATCGTGCGGGAGGCAGGGGAGATTTTGTTAGGGTGGAGTTTCATAGGTGAATTTCGGAGGTCAGCGAGCCAGCGCCGAGTGCCGGCATAGAAAGCATCGCATGGCAGCGGAAATAATGACTGCCGCTCTGTAATTGGAACGGTCCCGTGCACACGGACTTTCGACTCACCATCTCAACTATTTTTTTAATTTGCTCAATTTAAACTCAATCATTGCTAGGATTCTTGTGTTTCATTGGAAGTCTTTCGGTTAAAATGTTGTAATGATGAAACAATAACGAAGAAGCCTCGAACTGCAATTTAATTACTAATAAATGATGTTTTTTTTTTGTCTATGTGCCAAATTTTAATTAACGTGATCAGTGCCTAATTCGGGAACGTCCAAGCGATTTGTAGCGACGCGCTAGCGAGATGCTCATCCCACTCTTCCACACGATGCGTAATTCGTAAGAATGGGATGCTAGTCTCGCTCGCGAGCCGCAACATTATCCCTTGGACGTTTCCGAATAGAGGCCCAGTGCATGCGTGCGCAATACCTTATCCACAGTACCTAATCATTATTATTATCAGCATTATTCTGGCGCTTATTCTCCTTTTCTTGGTTAAATATTTAAATCAAAATTGACGAAGTGGTGGAACGATAAAAAAAACCGGACAAGTGCAAGTGGAACCCGCGTGGGGAGGGTTCCGTTCCATACATGATTAACTGAAATTTCCGATGTTAATTTAAATACCATAGACTTCTTATAGGTTTTCCTGTAATTTATAGATTGAACTATTTTTTGTATTTTTTCAAAATTTTAGGCCCGGTTGTTTCGGAGATAAGGGGGGGGGGGGGGGAATGGTCAATTTTTGCCTATTTTCCTAAATAACTTCCAAAACATTTATTTTAAAATTCCAAATAAAACATATTTAAGATCCTCACAATAAGCCCTCTCATTTGATATGTCACATGATATAGTTTGTGTAACTTTTTTTTTTAATTTTCTAATTTGCCCCCCAAAAATGGGTCCCATGTTGAAAATTTATCCGTCTGTCACAGCCAATTTGCTCCGAAACTACTAGACAGACAGACAGACAGACACACGAGTGATCCTATAAGGGTTCCTTTTTTCCTTTTGAGGTACGGAACCCTAAAAACAAGGTATTTAAAATAAAATTCCGAAGTTACATGCCAATTTCACTTTATTACAGAAACGTCCGGTGGGCAGCAGAATGACGACAGACATCAGGCAGCCGAGGCGAGAGGCGAGTCGCGATGCAAGGGTCAGCGCAGTCCGGCGTCCAGGAAATAATGACGTCCGGTGAGCAACCTCTGTAATTGAAACATACCGCTCCGAGCACAAGTAAATTACCGCGCGGAAAACGATTTCACAAAACGGGAACCTAGTTACACACCTGGTATTAAAAATAATTCCCTGCGAACCTTTCTGCGAGACTTCACAACACATAAGCTCACTCAAATATTATACTCGTTATTCAGTATCGCTTCCTCGAAACTTTGTCACGATATTCTCAAAGGAAAATTGTACTTTGTTTAGTTCAATTCAATTTGTCAGTTGGAAAATAAACTGATTTTGTTGCAAACTGAAATTGAGAAAATGCTCGTATTCAGGAAGTTGCTGGGACTAGCGCGAGAGTTAAAATACTTTTTGACTGAAATTACGCTTCAAAAAAACGGTCAAGTGCTAGTCTGACTAGCGCGCCGAGGGTTCCGTACTTACAAATGAAAAAGAAACAGTACATTGTAGGTACCGATCCTTAAAAATCCTACCTATGAAATAAGACGAAAAATAACTTTCGCAAGCTCCTATCTCCGTGCAATCGTCGAGTGTGATACAACCTTGCAAAGGTTATGTTACGTTTAACTATATTTTTTATCTGATGTAATTACAAATTTACAGTTTTCGGACTTTTTCCTTAACTTGTGCTGCAAGATACTGCTTTTTGCCATATTTCATGATTCTAGGTTAACGGAAAGTACCCTATAGGTTTTGATTCCCTCTGGATTCCCTTGAAAGTATCAAAATATGTGGAATAAACGGCCGTACCTTGTAATTACGGTGATTTAGAAGGTTGATTTCTCACGGCGCCAAGGGACTGCAGATTGAGTACTTGATATTAATTTCAAATTGATACCTTCACGCGTTTTTGAGAAATAGGTGGTGACACACAGACAGACAGACGGAAAAACAAGTGATTCTATAAGGGCTCCTTTTTCTTTTTGAGGTACAGAACGCTAAAAACAAAATAAAACTCGTATTTGAATGGTCAGTTTGTGTATTTGTTTTTTTGAGTCGTAGCTACGTGAGCTAGGCGTTGTTTCTCGTTGAAATATCATTCCACTTCCATTTTAACTCGCATTTATTTCTGTGAAGATATTTTTATATTCCATTTAATACTTTGTAGTTGGGTAGTTCAAACACTCGTGAATAAACTAAACTTAAGACGTCGTGTTTGAGGACATGATGACGACCGTGCGAAGTATTAATAACAGTACATGTCACGTTTGCGGCTGTGCTCTGCTCAAGGCACCCAAATTGTACATGAAAATAAATGTAACGTAGATGTGATACTTTATATTACAAAGTATTCCCTACTTACTTACATTTAGGATATTATATTTTAACGTATATTGTATGTTTTATTCACTACAATATATAATTTGACCAACTCTTACGCCACGTCAAGTTAATCTTATTATAAAATTAGCAATATTTTAAACTTACTTGAAAGACAGTATGTTTAATAGATTTCGTGAATATCTTTTGTTTCAGGTTAGGGCATCTTTTGTAAGTATTGTTTTCATAAGTCTTTTGTTATATTGAACGGTTATCGGAATTACACGAACATTCCAAATTTCGACACGGCTCTTCTCCCTGTCATACGAACAAAAAAACTAAATAACAAGTGGTAAATAACAGCTACAATTTTTTACATTAAGTAATTACTTAATCTTCCTAATCTTAATCTATTTAGAAATAGTTGTTACAAAATGATTAATATAACTAGATTTAAAATGACATGTAACGACTGTTACCAATAAATTAATTCAATTCAATTCAATTCAATTTATTATAATATTTGAATGTACTGTTTGAACTGTACAACAAAGTTTTGAGACTGAATTTATCAAAACACCTCATCATTCATAATTTTATCGTAAAACCAACTGTGCGACATATTTAGGCTAATATTTGTAGACGGCAAAGATGTAATAAAACAGTGGTCTCTTAAATGGTTCTAACCATTCATATTTTGTTTGTGAGACAAAATGCACCAGATAATTTATTATTTATTTCACAGATGCTCAGTCGTTTTTGTCTTTCAAAACATAAATCCCTGTTTTAGCAGGTACATTTTGAAACTAAACCGATTTCTTCCGCAGCAAGGAGCTTCCTTCGCGACGATTTATAGCCCATGTTCCGCTGCGACGCGACGCGACACCAGCTCAAATGCAAAGCGTGTCATACGCGAGACATGGTCTAGTTATGGCTGGATACATATTTATTGTGTGACCGCGCGCAACTGACCGTGTATCTAAAAGATAGTTCCAGCAGATATTACACTAATATTATAAATACGAAAGTTTGTGTGTGTGTGAGTTAGTATATTTGTTACTCTTTCACGCTTCAACGGCTACACCGATTTAAATTAAATTTAGAATGGAGATAGCTTGTACTTTGGATTAACACGTGTGATGCTTTTTATCCCGATATATTTAATAGTTTCTGAGGGACTATAACCGAATTCCACGCGACCGCAGTTGTAGGACTGTGGGTAGAAGCCAGTATTTTTATATATTTTTTAATGGCATTGTCGACCGTTCAGTCATAAGGTACGACGAAATTTTTGGCTGGGCACAGTGGTATAATTTTCATACAATTTTTTATAATCACTATCACTATCACTATCACTATCATCACTACATAGTATAAAACAAAGTCGCTGTCGCTGTCTGTCTGTCCCTATGTATGCTTAAATCTTTAAAACTACGCAACGGATTTTGAAGCGGTTTTTTTTAATAGATATAATGATTCAAGAGGAAGGTTTATATGTATAATACATGCATAATATTTTAGAGAAACATTGATAAAATTAGAGGTTTCTAATGTGATGTCGTAAATAAAAACATTTTATTGCGCTTACATTGCAAACGCTTGTTGAACCCCACGAGATAAATCAAAAAAATGTACTACAGTATTCTATACCCTAAAAAGGTCAACAAAAAAGTCCGCGATGGTATATGTCTATCTCTTAAGGATAACCCACGATAACCATTTTTTATCCTTTACATTTTACGGGAACAAATGGCTTATTTACGAAGTCATTTTAAGCAATACAGCATTAATCCTTATCCAATTAAGTACCTTAAATACATTCTCCATTTAATATAGATCAATATGGCCCTGTACTGCATGTAGTTTAAATGAATATTTCCGAAGATATTACAGATTTAAAATGCAGGGACATAGCGCTGAGGCGGTACCGCCCTGCCGTGCGCGTGCCTATAAAAAACGTGCTTTTCGGCGCGACAACTTACGTTACGATAAATAAAAAAATATATATTAGAAATTGTATATTGCAAAACGTGCTTTTCAGCGCGACATTCTTTTCGAAATTGTATGTTTGTTCTTCAAAACGTAGTTAGTATTATGTCTAACTAAACAAAACATGTTTGTATTGTCTAATGACAAAAAAGCTGTAAACGTTGTTTATAAGGACATTCTGTAGTAGGTAGGTATATTTAGTATCAGCATTGCACCCGTGCAAAGCGGGGGCGGGTCGCTAGTAACAGATAATTCAAATCGCTCCCCCCGTTTTTCAGTCCGTGCATTGATTTCTATATTTCTCAGTGATAACAATATAATCTCCCGTTTTCACTAATGGATAGAATGTTTTATAAAATTTAAAGCAATTAAAATAATCATAAAGGACATGCGCGCTACATAAATTAACTCCCATTAAAAAGTAAATGCTTCCCTTTATAGTCATGCGGTAAACTGTCACTTTTAACAATGTGTATGGATACACATATTAACAATACACATTCCTACTTTTGTGAATCGTGAACCGACAATACAATAATCTGATTGTTTCCTCGAAGCTAATGGGAATTCTGTATTCAGCCGTTCGGCGTTTCCGTTCTGTCATAATTATCGTATAGCCTAAAGTTTTATCAGATATTTCACAAAGTTCCAGGGTGATATATGGCTACGCGCAATAACAACTTTACGGTTAAATCGGCACAAACTAATTCTCGCTCTGAGATACTAATAATTTCCTTCGAAATTATGTGTGGGCAGCCATTACGTCTGAAAAGTAAAAGGGCTAATGTTTTTAAATAAATTTAATAATAATATTTAATTAGCAAGCAATTTTATTCGGTGAAAAAGTGTTTATTTCTAGAAGACCCTTATTTTAAGAAATACTATTCATTAGTGAGAAGGGTAATTTAATTGTTTTACTGAGAAATGTAGAAATTATTGCGCGGACTGAAAAACTCGTTGGGAGCAATTTCAATTATCAAAAAAAAATATAAAGACTTTACTTCTGTGCCCAGCCAAAAAATACTTATATCGTAACTTATGATCAAAGCCGGGTTTGACGGTGGCAATTGTGTCCTGACATTCTAATAGTGCGACGACGACATCGTTGTCTACGTCATTGTAACGTTGTGTCGTTGAAACGAAATTTACGTAAGTACCGTTTATAATTTGCATTTTTTTTTTGCCAGGCTAGTTATTTTTTGAGTCTCGAAATGAATAAATAACGTTCGAGAAATGTTGATGCACTGCTATCTTTCTGAATGCAATTTCGAAGATAGTCAGAATAAGTTAAGTCAATGTCAGTGTCAGTAGTTTGTAGTTGCGATAATGATAAATGGAAGAAGTTTGTTGGATTTCAACCTCTTATTTAAAATCTGTTAATTCAAAGAGATCATATACAGCGTGTAAATTACATTCGGGCGTATATTTTACCCCGCTGTAGATTCCGATTGTACAAATTATGTGAGAAATAAATTTTGTTAAATAGTTTAATTAATAAAGAGTAAAAAAAAATATATATTTTTAAGTAGGACTGGAGCAGCAATTTACTTCATCCATTGTTTGGTGAATCTAAACAAATAAACTATCATGACATAACGTTTACGTAGATACGTAAATCGATTACTTTTTACAAATGTAATACATTGTTTGTACGTTAAACTTATGAATGTTGAGGTATTTTGACTAATTCAGTCTTAAAACTCAATATTTTTTTAAATAATAACGACAATAAGTGGCATATGAAACCCTGATGGGAACAGCAATGGATAGAACCAGACCGAAGTGTTCTTTATCATCGATTATGATTGGACTTAATATCATATTGTTAGATTTTAGTACTCCTCTGCTGCACTGGGAGTGAAGAAATAGCATAGAATGCGTGCAGATGCTTATCAACTCATCCTCTCCAACATGGTGGACTATCTGTATGGGCGATGGGCTGATCCCCTGTCACCATACGGTTCATCATACCATCTTAGGACTAATTAATCGAACGTGGCCACAAGTACTCTTGTGGCTCTGCCCACCCCAATAGGGATTTCGGGCGTGATAATATGTATGTATGTATGTAGATTTTAGTAAAAAAATCATAACTTGTCGTATTCTCGGTTACGTTCTCATTTAAGTTACAGTTACTATAGAAATTTAAAATAGTCTTATATGATCATATTTTGTCATTCCATTTTGGTATTCATATTTGAATAAACATGATCTACGACATGTTATAAACAATGAACGATTATTCATGAATATAAACGTCATGTCACACAGGAATTAACTCTGTTAGCTCGTAAACATGTCCTGACGTTGATTTATCGCATTAATTCCACGACTCCGACCCATAATTGCCTACAAACTACAACTGCCACCAAACTCTCTGACTAGATCCAAAAACTATAAATTTCAAGAATTGATCACCATTTTCAGTTTAAGCCGAGCCGCTTGTGAAATATAATTTTATCTACACCCATATCATAAAACCTCCATTGGTTAATCAAAAACCGTAGGAAATGACCACCATTTTGACAACCAATTAGCAAAAACCAGTGCTGCGATAAAGAAATAACATGACTTCTTTATCGTTTTTAGTAAAGAAATGAGATTAAATTTGGAACACCTGTCAAAACTCAAGTGGGTCTCTATTCTAGTATCCTTATAGATATTAAAACAGTTATTGATACGAAACGTCAATTCAGTATGTTTTTTTAATATAAACTGCACAATATTTGATCTCGAGTGACGTGAGAATAGAGACTTCATCCGTTTGTCTATGATTTAAAAAATAAATGGTCTTGACGGAGGATCGCCATGTTGGTGTTTTGCTGAACGAAAGTAGAATTGTTTTTGAATTGAATAGAAAAAGTTGTTTGTAATTTACATTTTAGTTGAAAATATGAATAGTAAGTAGTCTTCTCGGAGTGTGTGTGATGTGAAAATGCGCCGGATATCGGAAATATGCAGCCACGATTGCAACAAATAACTTATTGCCAGAAAATATTGTTTCTGAACCCATCATGGAGGATTTATAATATGTGTGTAGATAAAGTTATGTATGCAACTCTGCATAATTTGGCCTTAAAACACACGTGCGATCTTATTATGAAACTCGCCTATCGGCTCGTTTCATGAAAACCGCACTAGTGTTTTAAGGCCTATCATTATGCAACCGTTGCATAAACTACTATTATATATTTGAGACAAGCCGAATGTCACCACTTCGGCTAATTGGTATATTTTGTTATATTAATATTCAATAATGCCCGTAACCACAATTCCTAGGCTGACTTGCAAAACATTACAAATGAATCCTGTTGATAGCCCATCAATGTTATCAATTTAATTTACGAAAAGTATTTGACGGATTTATTCAAGGACAGCAATTACAAATGCACTGTAAAAAATTCATTTCCACGAAACAAAATCGATTTACCCTCGAGAGAAATACCATACATCAATGTCAGCCACGCGGCGAAGCTAAGAAGTGATTTCCAAAAGAAAACCCGAACGCTCTGGAATTTTAAACGATTTCAAGTCCTTATACAACATTCCGGTAAGAGTCGGTGCGCCGAGTCGATCCGCGCCCATATCCGATACAGCGTTCCTTGTAGATAACAATGTAATTACCCGGCTAGTAGCTTTAATTCTTGGAGACCAAAACAATCAGTAACACAGAGATGATAAAAGCATTGTCGCCTTGAAGCGTTTACGTTTTTGCCAAGGGTCCGTCGTAAAACTTTATTAGGCGCATTAAGGTCGTGGTTGAATCCTGTTTATGTAATCGCCTCCGGGGACCTTTAGCAGGAAAAATATTAAGTGAAAAAAAGAACACATAATGTCAGTAGTAAGATCGTTGTATATTATCTGGGCCTGGCATAGTGCTGCGGATTTTCACCCGGTATAAAAGCAGGTGGACCGAAAAGGGTTTCTTATCTAAAATGTGTCCTTTATTCAGCTAGCTAGTAAACCCGGTACTCGATGTCTTACCGTCCATAATGCTTATGAAATAGGAACCACAATTTTATCTGCGGCCTTAGTTTTATTTTGGCGAATTCTGGTTTTCCTATAACATTACCATTATATCGCAACGTGTTAGATAATTTAGGATAGTTCAAGGCTTACCAGTAAGACTGGTAGAGCTCTTGATTAAATACATTACAATAGAGGCTTTTACATGATGGAAATACTATGGCACTTAATCTTTCAAAATGTTTTGTCTGATCGGAGGCCAATAGAATGAAAAGACAGCCAGACGTCCTTTCTGAGACATAATATATCTTACTTAGGTCCAGTACAATTGGAAGAGAAATTGAAGATCAAAAGTTCTTATATAAAAATTTACTAAAACATCATTGGTTTGTTTTTGGTGAATACACTGTGCTTATTAATAATGAAAAATAATGCAGGTATGACAGGAAAGATGAATTCGGCGTAGATGGGCTGGTTCTATGCGTAATTTGAAATATGTAGTATGTTGAATGAATACTTACATACAGTGCCCGGCGCTAAATATTGCACATCGAACTTTGGAAAGAGAGAATCGGCTAATTTCGGCTACGTAGAGCGTTATCTCTGTCCCACACTACTTTTATAACGTTTGCTAGTCGTGGTTCAGATGCGATAGAGTGCGGTCGCGTCCAGTCCAAAATATATATATAGAGTTGTTAAAACCCCAAACTTTAAATCAGTTAAAGTAGTACAATGGCATCTATATGAAAAAAAGGGAAACTTTTACGAGGCCAGTCACGTGAAAATATTGTATATCGTCGGATAAATATTCATTTTAGTTGCATACCTAATTGTCAAACATGAAAATGAAAATATTTATTTTGCAAATAGTCCACATGGGCTCTTTTACATGTCTGAAGCTACCAGCGCTTCGAAAGGTGACATCTGCTGAGTAGAAACGCCGCAAGAAACTCAGCAGTAAGTCTTTTTTTTCAACTTTTACATTAGAGTTTTAATTAAAACTAACACATGAAAAGGGCAGCAAACAATCCTAATAGGTAAAAATTAATTATAATAAATAAATAATAAGAGAGATGTATAGTCTCCGCGTCTAGACTGGACTATATAACAGAACCGAGTTTTAGCAAGTTCAGTTTCAACATTTTGCTAAAGCTTCACTTCATTATTATACTAGAGTACAAAAATTGCTCGTCCGTTCTAAGGCTGCCATTAACCCAACTGCATGTTATAAAAACATCGTAATAGGTACATGTTAAGTTGTATCACAGCTCGCGGCAAGCGACACTGACGAGTAATCTGTCACTGCGCGTCTTACGACGACGTCGGCGACGGCGGCTTACACGGATTTGAGGGAGTAACGGACCCGTCAGCCCTGACTGATGGTTCTGCTGGAAATATTTCTGACGCCACACAAGCGGGATGGGGATCGCCGATTGAATTTTAAGTTCGGGTTCTTAATCAATGTAATGAATGTGTAAAATAAGTGCTTCCTTTTGATTAATTGTGTATACTTAAAGTTCAACTTAAAATCTATACATATAAAATAGTACTGTGACTCACTTATAGACAACGCACAGCCTAAACGAGTGATCCTAGAGGTTTGAAATTTGGAGGAGACATTCCTCGAGTACCCTAGAGGTGCACTAAGGAGGGTTTTTGAAATTCCATCCCTAAAGGAGTGAAAAGGGGTGATAAAGTTTGTATGGAAAATACCGCGGGCGAAGCTGTGGCGGGTAATAGTAATATATAAATGTAAACGCGATTTTGCAGTATGAACTCGACCAAATATCTATAGTCTGAAAAGGATATTTAATAGATGTGTTTCCTATCAACGGACGAGTTTGCATCGTTACCTATCTTCGATTGACAAAGTGTGGCAATTGATCGGATATATTTAAAGAAAATCAACTACTACTAATCATGTTCGGATATTTAAAGCAAATGACCACTATAAAATACTTGAGAAACACAAACTTCTGAGAAAAAAAATGTTATTGAAAAAAAAAAGGTTCCGTTTAAGTATTTACTAATTCTAATAGACCCTGTGCCTGTATTGGGCATTATAGCAAATTATTTGATACGATATTATTACGTTAGCCCTTATTTAGTTGAAAGCAAATGCGGCAGCTGCCCCCGCCTCCCCCCCAGGAGATGCAGCTGATTAGCAGGAGTGCTCACGAACCGTACAGTACTGATCACTGATGTATATATTTTCATTTTTAACGTCACCTGCTCATTGCTCTTGCAGCATATACCCTAGGTATATTTTTGATTTTTCTTCGCCTGCCCCTCCCTTAACAGAATCCTGGCTACGTCCTTGTGCGGCAGCATTGTAAAACCATCGCCATATCTATCACTTAATTAGGCAAAGTCGAATAGAGGCCGTGATCGAATTTTAAAATGTCTCACCGAGCCATCAGATACACTATTTAACTCAGAGGCGGAAAGCCGAAGTTGCGCGGGAAAGATGTGACTGCTAAAGTTTGATCAGAGCGAAGTTTTAATTGCCGCTGAACGGCAATTCTGATAGGCTTTTAAATAATTTTATTCGCATCGTGAATATTGTATATGCTTAAGCTTTTACACATACAAAAGAATCTATTTGCCTTTAGTGGGCGATAAAGCCGCATATATATATACGGATATTAAAACGGATATAGTCAGCGTAAGTGTCAACACTCTTTAGTTTTATTACCTTATCGCTTAAACACTATGTGTGGACTAACTTTTGTCATCTGAGTTAATTTATTTATATGTACACAGGCCCAGTGCGGATTGGGGACGTCACACAAAGGTCGGACAACTAGGTTGACAATCCACCTAAAATAATACAAAGATCTAAAGACGACGTACGACTTTACCAACGTGTATAATCACGAGACACGTAAACATAATATTCGTCAGTGACTACATTCGATTCATAGTTCGTTAACTCAGCCTGGTGATTGCCTCGAGGCGGCCGTTCAGTGCAACTAATGTTATGTGTAGAGGTATATAGGTAAATCAGATGAGGGAATCTTTTGAATGTGTGAGTGATATGGAAAAGTTTAAGTGTATACTAGTTTTGTTTCTGTACCTTTTCAACGCCAACGACGGATCCGTCAGGGTAAAAAGCCCTTCATTCGTTTGAAAGAAAGTTGAAATTATAACACAAATCTACTTCTCAGACATGCTTGCCGTTGAAGAGGTTAAAATGGAGCACTTAACGAACACAGCACCACTACAGTAACAAGTAACTGCCTATGGGCCTGGCCACATGACCACAGTACGGTGTTGTGCCGTGAAAAATTCCGTTGCACATCACCTTTATACGAACAGGAAGGATAGTTTTTCATATTCGTATATTTGTATTATTAGGACATGAAATGTTATATTTCAAATTGTTTCTTTTGATATTTGGAGACCTTACATCTCCATCTTTATACTTGACCGTGGCGACTGTCTACACCTCCATTTAACCTAGATTAATCAATTTAGATGTTTCTTTGCTTCAATTTTTATCTTTATTATTATGACCCTTAGAGACTTTATACAACTCTAAGTCACTTAACATTTCCAGACGCGGAGACTATACATCTCCCTTATTAGTTATTTATTAGAATTAATTTGTACCCATTAGGTTTTTATTTTGCACATTTTTTTTTAGTTTTTAGATAAAACTGTACTGCCAAAGTTGAAAAAAGACTTACTGCTGAGTTTCTGGCGGCGTTTCTTCTCAGCAGATGTCACCTTTCGAAGCGCTGGTAGATTCAGACATGTAAAAGAGCCCAGGTGGCCTACTTGCAAAATAAATATTTTCATTTTCATTTTCATTTTCAATAAGGGTGACATTCAACGGAATTTTTGATGCCACGGCGCCAAACCGTTAGTCATGTGGCCAGGCCCTGTCTGATCTGATTTGATGGCAATTATGAATTAAAGTGTTAATATTTTTTCTTTCTTTATTTAGGGGCTTTAATCACTGCTGAGTGATGTATTTATAATAATCAAAATGTACTTAACACTAATAATATCTATACATATAATAAAATTGTAACATGCCGATGTCTGTACATTGTACATATTGAAGAAAAAGTAATATAGTGAGTATTAGAGCAACAGAAGCCAAAACAACAGTTTTTAGCATTTTTATCTGTCTGTCTGACTGTCTGTATGTTAGTACGAGCATCACGCAAAAATTACTGCATGTAATTGAATGCAGTTTTCACCGATGTATTGCTAGAGGTCTAACTTAAAATATAGGCTCATTTTGGTGTTTCATTTTGCACACATCTTCTATATCTGTCCACACAAACATATAATACGTTATTTTAATAAATATCATTTTTATAACAAGCTTTTTTGCCCATTGCACTTTAATATTGCAATAAAATGCGTACGTAAAATTTCGTGTCTGTGCTGTTGGCCGTTGAAGAGTTCCTTTATCTGGAGCTCACCCTGAGTTTCGATTCAGGTCATGCTTACCATAAAAATGCATTGTTATCGAAACTGAACCAATAATATATAAAAATTCAGCTCCGTAGGATAAGAGGAAGTGGTACTAATTGAGCTTGCAAGATTTGACCCGAACATACATACATACAAAAGAGAGCCGAGCGTCCAGTGGTGCCCTCATCACTATAATTGTGCTTTCTATTAAACTAAAGTATTTTATTAAAATCGTAGCTGTATAAGTTATGGCGCAACTTAATACACAATTTATATGCTAGGTAATATAGCTTTTTATCCATTACTTTTCTCCATTTAAGGTTTTAAGTAAAAAGTGGCCGCTTTTTACTTAATACCTGAGAGCGCCATTGGACGCTCGGCGCCCCTTAATAAAAATCTTTTAAAAAGACTGGCTGACTCATCATCGTCTAGCCGAAACTGCTAAAGCTAGAAATATTAAATTTGGAAAATGGCTTCCTTTTGTGAAGCCGAACAAGAAAGGATTTTTCGAGAATCAACCCCTAAGGGGATGAAATAGGGGTTAGAAGTTTATATGGAAGTCTGTCATTTTTAGAAGATAAAAACGTGAATGTTGGTGTTCAGGTTTCTGATTAGAAGCTAACACTTTCATGTTTAAGTGTTTTTGGGAATCTACGTCTAGGGGTGTAAAATAGGAGATGAACGTTTGTATCGGAGTTCTACCGTTTTTGAACTAAGGAACATGACATGTTGTATTTAGGTTTCTGGTTGAAAGTTAACATGTTCGTTTTTGAGTGTTTTTAGAAATTCTTCCTCTAAGGGTTTAAAATTATAAAAAAATATATAAGTACGTATTACGTATGTATTTTAAAATAATTTTTGCTAAGCAGCCTTAAAGCAAAGTTTTCGTCTGAGTGTATTTCATATAATGCTATCTTATTCTATTCATCCTGCTTCCTACTAATCCTATTAATATTGTAATTAATAGTGTGTGTGTTATGAATATAACTTCAGATCCTGGAATAGGACATAAAAGCTATCTATATTTTATCCTGGAAAAAAGTAGAGTTCCTGAAGGAATAGCGATACACGAATTCCGCGCGAACGAAGTCGCGGGCAAAAGCTAGTCCGTAATAAGATTTTTTATGAATAATATCAATATCTATTGTACCTGAGATTGTATGCCTTTACGGTGAAATAATATACTGTCCATTGTAATATTAACACCTTGTACCATATTACTTCAAGCAATAAATGATTATGATGACATGATGATGATTTACCTATACTGTAAAATCCATACTTTTACTTACTTACTTACTAATATTATAAATGCGAACGTAACTCTTTCTGTCTGTCTGTCTGTCTGTCTATCGCGCTTTCACGCCAAAACTGCTGAACTGATTTAAATGAAATTTGGTACACAGATAGTCTAGAGCCTGAGAAAGGACATAGGCTACTTTTTAATTCGAAAAAAGGGTTATAAGGGGTTGAAAGGGGGGATGAAAAGTTGTATGGAAGTATCGTCACCTTTAGAGCTAGAAGCTTGAAACTTATTTTTTAGGCTGTTGATTCGATATAAATAATGCTACCCAAAGACACTATTCCACGCGGACGAAGTCACGGGCACAGCTAGTCTACTTATATGCTCAAAAATAATACCTTGCTCGCAAGTAACAAATCCTTTCTCAAACCTTTACTTTTTATTTGTTATTTGGCTTGAAACCTAAGCCAGGCTAATCAATGATATTTTCTTGAAAACTACGTCGACAACCTAACAAAAGCATTTCCTTGTAAGAAAAATATTCACTCACTAAACAAACATGATTTTGCCGACAAAGTCTCCCCTATGCACTTATATATAGTCCCACAGCAAAATAATTTCCTTAACAAAGCACCATAGACAGTGAAGTGACATCGACAAGAACCATAATGCTCATACGGTGTGCTCGTAAAATTTTATAGGCGAGTTCGGTCTCCGGGACGCGAGTGACGACCTCGGGTTGCGACCCCGCTCCTCAACATACTTATCTAACCGTGACACAGAATAGATAATAGTACTAACGTACAGAAGAATCACTGTCTAACAAAACCGGTGTTTAGGCACGAAAATATGCCTACTCATGCCTTCTCTCTCCGTCGCATAAAACGTGCTCTTTCGTGTACGCTAGGGTTGTCGGTTTTTATCCGCTTCATCCAACGACAACAACGCGCGAATCGCCCAGCGAGCGAGCGAGCGGCAACCTGCTGCAATTTACACCTCCGAGCAACGCGATGGCCGCGCGTACCTAAAGTGCGGAGTGAAACTCGCCTGACCGTGATTAATGGCAATAATATGGCCAAGAGCAAGGAAATAACGAGTAATTCTCGTAAAATTAATTTAGAGCACAAAACCTCTCAAAAAGCTAGGGCAGCGTGCAAATTTTAATAACTAAAATTCCGTGTAAGCGACGATAGTGGCTCTCGCCGTCACATCGAGGTACCTCTGATTCAAGGGTACTTGCAAAAATTGGCTCGCTCCTGCGTTAAGCCTTCCTGTCTGCGATCAATGTACAGTGGCTGTCCCTACAATGGGACGCGGTGTGCACATAACGTGACTCGGGGGTGTTGATACGCGGAATTCAATTAATCAAGGCCTTTGCGTTCGTATCAGACAGTTTGAACAATACCTCAATACCTTTTAGAAACTACTTATTTTGCCATTAGGTACTATAGAGACTTTGCTAAAGAAAGCACAGAGTTATCCAGCGGCCCTAACATGAATGACACAAAGATAAATTAAACCCGTTTATCTCTATGACTATCTCTTTCGTCGGCACTAGTGTGAGAGACGCACTTAGAGATAAGACGGTCTATCTTATCTTTGTGTCATTCATGTTAGGGCCGCAGGATATTTTATAAAACCTGGTCAGTAAAACATAATGTAACATTAAGTAAAGGAATAACCTAACACTGAATTTATGGACTTGGTAGGGCCCCATATAGGTAATAGTACATTGTGCATCTAGGGCCGTAAGAAGGGGATAACTAACGAGAGTCTGTTAGAAGCCCGACGCCGATAGGCGAGGGCTTTTATGACTCGAGTTTGTTATCCCCTTACTGCCCGTGATACACACAATGTTTTTCATCACATTTGCGAGGAAATGAAATAAAAATTAGACAAAAAAAAGTATATATATTAATTATATTTCCATTTTACATCGTGAATTACCATCAGGTGGGTGTTCATAAACTGAGCGTACGTTGCGATCAGCGCGGGGCAGCTCCGCCGGCTTGCGGTCGCGCGCCCCGCCGGCTGCGGCTCCCGAGTAGCTCCGCCGACCTGGCGCACTTAACTGCCCGCGGGAGTTCGAAACCATACAAAATCCAGAACTCCCTAGGGAGTTATGGATTTTGTATGGTTTATAACTCCCGCTGACGGCGGGGCCCATAGAGGAGTTAAATCGGCTATAGTTGCTCTATACGCTTGCGTATAATAACACCCTTTCCGAGCAGGTGTGATGAAATAGTACATTGTGCATCTAGGACCGTAAGAAGGGGATAACTAACGAGAGTCTGTTAGAAGCCCGACGCCGATAGGCGAGGGCTTTTATGACTCGAGTTTGTTATCCCCTTACTGCCCGTGATACACACAATGTTTTTCATCACATTTGCGAGGAAATGAAATAAAAATTAGACAAAAAAAAGTATCTATCTAACAGACTCTCGTTAGTTATCCCCTTCTTACGGCCCTAGATGCACAATGTACTATTTCATCCCACTTGCTCGGAAAGGGTGTTATTATACGCAAGCGTATAGAGCAACTATAGCCGATTTAACTCCTCTACGGGCCCCGCCGTCAGCGGGAGTTATAAACCATACAAAATCCATAACTTCCTAGGGAGTTATGGGTTTTGTATTGTTTCGAACTCCCGCGGGCAGTTAAGTGCGCCAGGTCGGCGGAGCTGCTCGGGAGCCGCAGCCGGCGGCGCGCGCGACCCGCAAGCCGGCGGAGCTGCCCCGCGCTGATCGCAACGTACGCTCAGTTTATGAACACCCACCTGATGGTAATTCACGATGTAAAATGGAAATATAATTAATATATATACTTTTTTTTCTAATTTTTATTTCATTTCCTCGCAAATGTGATGAAAAACATTGTGTGTATCACGGGCAGTAAAGGGATAACAAACTCGAGTCATAAAAGCCCTCGCCTATCGGCGTCGGGCTTCTAACAGACTTTCGTTAGTTATCCCCTTCTTACGGCACAATGTACTATTATTACTTTTGCAGAGATGTATTGATGTCACTGTTTGACTTGTGCTCATAGACACCTTGTGCTTAAAAGGAACAAGTGTGCTTGAGGGCAGCTGACACACGAGACGTAGTATATTATTGTTACTGGGCGAGTCAATCACACGCTCCATGGCCGGCTCGCTCCATTTGTACTGTAATGGCGTACGTAATACGTATTAACTGCCCACAGCCCACAGACTCAGAGGTCATTTAGAAAACAACTTGTTACTGTTGTTACGATAAACATTAAGGCCACTTTGCTGTATGTGAATTGGCCTCTTGATCTGGCATTAATGCTTTGACCAGTGTGCCTCCGATTTGTATAGCTAAGTATAAAAATATAATCCATTTTTAGGGTTCCGTACCTAAAGGGTAAAAACGGGACCCTATTACTAAGGCTCGGCTGTCCGTCCTTCCATCTGTCCGTATGTCACCAGGCTGTATCCCATGAACCGTGATAGTTGGACAGTTGGAATTTTCACAGATGATGTATTTCTGTTGCCGCTATAACAGCAATTACGAAAAAACAGAATCAAATAAATATTTAAAGGGCAAATACAACAAACGTGATTTTTCCCCCGTTTTTATAGATAATGGTACGGAGCCCTTCGTGCGCAAGTCCGACTCGCACTTGGCCGGGTTTTTTTAAATTGGTGTGCAAGTCAGATTTATTCGAAGAGGGTTAGGTTCAAAACACACAATATTTTACATGTCCGATCATAATTTTAATCACTTTGACCTCAATATATCTGACGCCCAAGATATATGAATATACCGTAATAAAATTATAATGATATTAGAAACACAAAATGAAATATGATATGTCGGAAGGAATAAAACCCGTACAAGATACACTATTAATATCGAGAGGATATTATATTGCCGGGATAACGATTTTTATATATGTTTGATCTTTGTTATAAATCTTACCAAAGGACGTTGGTTCTATTTAGTGATAATAATACGGAATAAATAATTTCAATTACTAAAGGAAAAGAAATAACATATCTTTGAATCTTTATTGATATCATCCTAATCTTCCAATCCATTTTGTAACCCGAACACAACAAAGCTATCGTACCTACCTTGACAAAAAACTATATATATGTACCTACCTACGTGTCTGTGCAGACTGTGTATTGTGCAGACGTTCCAATAAAAACAAGTGGCTGTAAACAAGACCAGGCTGTTAGAAGTTTTTTTAACCAATCAGCTCACACACATTCCCGCCTGTACTTCAGCTAACTGGTTTAGTTTGTCCTAAGTTCAGTCTACATCTCCTAATTGGTTCTGAACTTGTTTTTGAGCATAATTTCAGCTAATTGCTGTGTGCACTCGGCTCGCAGCCAACTGCCAGCAACACCGGAAAAGGAAAGGCTTTTACCTTAAATCTGGGACTTTTACTATAATTCAGCAGCATGATTTGTTTATTTAGATACCGTTCACGGTTTCAAACCAGATTTTTACATACATAAATAGCATCACGCCCGAAATCCCTAATGGGGTGGGCAGAGCCACAAGACTACTTGTGACCAGACCAGATTACCAGACTACAAGATTTTTAGTTTACTAAAAATGCGAAACTGTAATTTACCGAAACTATTTAGCGAAACTGTATTTAACTTGTTAAATGATCTTTTGATAGGATTACGGAAAGCATTGTTTCATTGAACAAAACGAAGGCATTTTTTTACACAAATCACACTTGTTTGACAATTAAGCAATCTAACCTAATGCCAGATATTATATGTTAGGCCAACATGGCATAACCATCACTGGTGGGCACAGACCTCCTCTCATAGTGAGCGGGACTGGTAATTAGTCTCCACGCGGGCCCAGCACCGTTTTTCCCTTAAAACTTATACAGTTTCGATTTTATTAAAATGCTTTAGTTTCATAGAAAAACCAATTACAGTGATGAGGGCGCCACTGGATGCTCAGCGTCCTCTTAAATAGCCGGCATAACCTGTACAGCTGACATAACCTAAATCCTCCGTGATCCTCATTATATTTTGAAATTTTACAGTTTCAGTTTTGTTAAAATATGTATGCTGTTAGTGACTATTAAATAAATAAATAAATGTATTAATTTGCAATTATATCAAGTGAAACTTTTAGTCCACGAGCCAGGTACAAATTTCGTCAATCATTGCCTCCCGGGCGACAACTCGTAAAATGCTTTAGAGAGTTGTATCATGAAGCCTCGTGAACGTCAGCTGCGGTTCCATAGGTGGGTTGAACAGAGGTAATCTCAAAACCCATTTTTTTTTATCTTTCCCTCCTGTTTGAAAATTTATCAGACTGAGATTACTAACCCAATATCTTCAACAATAAAAAAGTCGACTGACGGTGGTTTATACGTCAGTTGTTCAACAGAACATGAAAGTTAACGTATACTTAGTCCACCAATTTATAGTCAACTGACTTTTTTTTTCTTCATATATTGGGTTAGCTATAATCTGATAAATTTACAAACAGGAGGGAAAAATAAAATAACACTACGTGCGTTTGAGGTTACCACTGCTCAACCCACCCACGGAACCGCAGCTGGTGTTCACGAGGCTACATGATACATTTTACGAGTTACTACCCGGGAGAGAATTGGTTATGAAAATCTGTTGCTGGCTCGCGGACCATTTATAACAAAATAAATGAACTATTATATCCTATGAATTAATCAAATTCGGTCTTTTTATCCATGCGAAATACAATTATTAAGGATAATTAAAACCACACACAAACAAAAGCAATTCGTCGGAATTTATTATCTTCAATCCCCCAAAGTATGTAGTAGAAGTGAATGAAAATGTCAAAGCGCTGTCGGTGTGCAGCGGGCCCGTTCAAAGTAAATCCGAGTAGCGTGTCGATAATGTTATCCCTTAAAGTTACTTCCCATTGGAAAGGGAGAGCTATAGTGGGAAGGTGTTAGGTTCATTGCGAATAGAGAATAGGGTAGCTGTTGGGGCACGCTCCATGCACTGGCTCCTCTGAGGAAATTACTCCGGGATATTGTTCTGTATTGCACTTGTTACTGCGCCCCCAGCCCGCCCCTGTTTTTATTCCCCCAACTACGTTTGCACCTAACGCTTTGCTTTATTTCCTAGTTGCCCCCGAAGTTAGTTAATCGGGCAAATTCATTTTTGAGACTTCGGGAGTTTTCGGCGCTGGCAAACTCGAGGGCAGCAAGTAATAAGTATTTAATTTACACAAGCCTTAATAGGGTATTAATTAATATTTTTCCTCAAAATATTATAATATTCATGATCATGAGACTTGTTATAAAAAACGTTTTGACGAAAAATCCTACTAGTATTATAAAATGAAAGTTTGTATGTGTGTGTTTGTTTTGTTACCACTCAGCTCCGTCTCAGCTGAAAGGATTTTTATGAAACTTGGTACACATACAACGTGAACAAATACTGTGCACGAACCATACACTCATGAAAATGAACAACTCTCCCCAAGGAATACGGGTAGAAAAGTGAAAAAAAAAATGTCGCCATCCCATACAAAATATGCGTTCAGCTAATCGAACTACTATAGAAAGATGAAAAAAATTCTTCACTTTTCAACATAAAAATCCTTTCAGCTATTACGGAGCTGAGTGGTAACAAAACATAGACACACACAAACTTTAATTTTATAATTAGTATGATTTTTCGTGAAAAATTGGGTCATTTATTCACTAATTTTTATGACGAATTTCTACTTACCTATTTCTTCGACAAGCAATATTGTCGATCAATCGTAATTAGCGCAATAGTACGGAGCAAATGTAATAAAATCGCTATTACATGATAATTATTGTGCCAAAGTACTTCGTTATCTAGAAACTAAAAAAAACCGGACAAGTGCGAGTTAAACTCGCGTGGAGAGGGTTCCGTTCCGTACATGATTATCTGAAATTTACTAGGTTACCTTAAATACCATAGACTTCTTATAGGTTTTCCTGTAATCTATAGGCAAAGATCTATTTTCTGTATTTTTTTCAAAATGTTAGCCCCAGTAGTTTCGGAAATAAGGGGGGGAATGGTCATTTTTCGCCTATTTTCCTGAATAACTTCTAAACTATTTTACTTAAAATTCAAAAAAATATATATTTAAGATCCTCACAATAAGCCCTTTCATTTGATATGTCACACGATATAGGTGGCATAACTTTTTTTTTAATTTTCTAGTTTACCCCCAAAAAGTGGCCCCTATGTTTAAAATTCATATATTTACGTCACGCTTCCGTGTTGGGGTCACCAACTTACATATGAATACCAAATTTCAACTCAATCGGTCCAGTAGTTTCGGAGCAAATTGGCTGTGACAGACGGACAGACAGACAGACAGACAGACAGACAGACACACGAGTGATCCTATAAGGGTTCCTTTTTTCCTTTTGAGGTACGGAACCCTAACAAGAGAAAACGGCATTCTACTTCTTTAAAACTTAATGAAAAACCGAAAGATATCTAGCGGGGAGTAAACCATATCTCAAATCCTTCCGCGGAATCTTAGGGAAGTTTCCAGCAAAACATTTCTCTTTCCACTCTTTTGCTTGTTTTAAAACAGTGTTGTATCTTCTAGTGCGGAAACAATTAACGGTGACAAATTAATTAAAAAGGTAGCTTAAACATATTTTCAAGCGTTTCCCAGAAATACAAACATCATTTTGTTGGTTTCGTGCAGTTCGCTATTCCAGCTTTGTTATTCTTACAGAATAACGCAAACGGCGTTAGCTTATTATAGTGTTGAGAAAAATAATGCACTGAATAATGACCCTTAGAGGCTTTATACAATCTCTAACGGCCGAATTCAGAAACGCACTTAAAAATTTGATTAGATATCAAATAGTTAAATGTCCCTCAACTAGTTGCCATACAGAAACGTCACTAAAACGTCACTTGCATTAAAAATCAATTTAGTGGCCTTTCTGAATTCAGCCATAAGTCACTTAACTTCTGCAAGCGCAGAGAATACTTATACATCTCCCTTATTATTTATTTATTATAATTAATTTGTACGCATTAGGTTTGTTTGATGCGCTATTTATGTGTTAGTTTTAGATAAAACTAATGTCAAAGTTGAAAAAAGACTTACTGCTGAGTTTCTTGCAACGTTTCTTCTCAGCAGATGTCGCCTTTCGAAGCGCTGGTAGATTCAGACATGTGACAGAGCCCTTGTGTCCTACTTGCAATTAAATATTTTCATTATCATTTTCACTGATGCACAAAATTGTGCATTAATAGTAGTTTATGCAACGGTTGCATAATGATAGGCCTTAAAACACTAGTGCGGTATTCATGAAACGAGCCGATAGGCGAGTTTCATAATAAGATCGCACGTGTGTTTTAAGGCCAAATTATGCAGAGTTGCATACATAACTTTATCTACACACATATTATAAATCCTCCATGATGGGGACAAGTTATTTGTTGCAATCGTGGCTGCATATTTCCGATATCCGGCGCATTTTCACATCACACACACTCCGAGAAGACTACTTACTATTCATATTTTCAACTAAAATGTAAATTACAAACAACTTTTTCTATTCAATTTAACAACAATTCTACTTTCGTTCAGCAAAACGTCAACATGGCGGCAATTCGATCTTCCGTCAAGACCATTTTTTTTTTAAATCATAGACAAACGGATGAAGTCTCTATTCTCACGTCACTCGAGATCAAATATTATGCAGATTATATTAAAAAAACATACTGAATTGACGTTTCGTATCAATAACTGTTATAATATCTATGGATACTAGAACAGAGACCCACTTGAGTTTTGACAGCTGTTCCAAATTTAATATCATTTCTTTACTAAAAACGATAAAGAAGTCATGTTATTTCTTTATCGCAGCACTGGTTTTTCCTAATTGGTTGTCAAAATGGTGGTCATTTCATACGGTTTTTGATTAACCAATGGAGGTTTTATGGGTGTAGATAAATGTTATTTTCTACTCTTACCCGATCAATTTAAAGGGCAAAAAGGATATCATAAAGGCATAAAGTAGAGATTTTATTCATGCACTGTTTGTATTTTTGTCAAGACGATTTTGAGTTCGTATTCATGTGAATGTACGATGACCGGAAAATCAGGCATAATTTACAAATTTGATTCCAAAATACTACTCACATTAAAAATCATTTTAACCCTCTCTTGTTGGGCACAATTGAGTAAAAAGACAATGTAAATATGCAGAATTATTAGAACTCATAGCTATTCTTCGTGAATTTTGTTCAGGTTTATAAAACGAGGGCTCCGCCACGACCAGCTAAGTGAAAGAATATGAAAATTATATTCGTTTATGAATTATTTATACTTCTGCCATTATACGGGACATAATAACGAAGTGATTCTTTCCAGGAAAGCATAACATAATAAAGATATATTTTGAGAACTTTGAAATGTTTTGCCGAATTAAAAATAAAGAGGTACTAGCTTCAGCCGGCGACTTCGTTCGCATGGAATTCGGTTATAGCAGTTCTCTCGTGAACTTTTGAATTACATACATACATACATAGCATCACGCCCAAAATCCCTAATGGGGTGGGCAGAGCCACAAGACTACTTGTGGCCACGTTAGATTCATTAGTCCTGAGATGGTATGATGAACCGTATGGTGACAGGTGATCAGCCCATCGCCCATACAGATAGTCCACCATGTTGGAGAGGACCCGTCCCTTAGTCGACTTTTACGACATGCCAGGATGATAAGCATCTGCACGCATTCTATGCTATTTCTTCACTCCCAGTGCAGCAGAGGAGTAATTTGAATTATCCGGGATAAAAGTAGCTTCAACTATATAGGAAGGATTTACAAACATAATAACTCACACACAACACACACACACACAAACTTTTGCAATGATAGTATTAGTGTGATAATTAAATAATAATTAAATAAATAAATAAATCAGGGGACAATCTTTACACAAATCGATCTAGTCCCTAGTAAGCACTAAAGGCTTGTGTTATGAATTGTTTTATTAACTTGCGATACTATTATCAACTGCATCCTGGAGTTGCACATACTGCACTCAACGAGCAATGGCGGGCAATATTTAACCCTAAAGGTTAAATACGTTTTCACTTGTTTTTATCTCTAAATATTTGTTTGTATATTTGTTTTTATCTCTAGCTTTTTGGTAGGCTTAAAAAGAGAAAACCGTGTTTATAATTGTTTATTGCCACAGCTGTTACCACCAGTTACGTTATTTTTGTCAAATTCCTCAAAAATATAATAAGTCTTTATAATAAATGGTCAGGGATTTGGAAACGGGCCAATCTCAACTCGTATTGGTAAGCAATAGACAAAACTCAAAAAAAAAATACGCTGGGCGATGGAAACGCCCAACCGGCATAACAAGCGTATCTTGTGTCGTCTTAAGATATATCTCTAGGTTCATCTAAAATAAAAGATATCTATATTCCGGCAACATTATATACAGACGCGTGCCACCAACGGCTCATCACCGTCTTATTTTGCCATCAAGCGTCGCTTCCACGCGGCTGCGAATAAAACGAACATAGAAATAAGAATACTTAAGTTATACGTAAAATATACCTACTCGTACATTTCAATAGTATTTGTAAAAGAATAAATACACGTTTGATGATAGCACACTTTTCAAATGGTTCCTCACCATTTGGATTTTTGATCTGAAGAATCTAATTTGTAATCCCAAGTTTCGAATTACACTCGAGTGTAAAATACTTTTATTGTAATAACCTAAAGCTTTGTGAGCGCCGGATTTGTTTGCCTGATATTTTATATTACTGTTCGTTTATTAACTAATGTTTTTATTAACGCCGACTGTGGTATATTTAAGTCATCAATAACTTACTTATTTGAATATGTGTTGTTTTAATTTTATTCATCAAAGAAGGCCGGTCATCATTTCTTGATTTCTCGTTATCATTTTAGGATTCATTATACACGTCATGTTTAACCTTTAGGTATGTATTCAAAATCAAAACGTTTATATGTAGCAAATTGGCTACCTCTGCGCTCACCTACCTACCTCACATACATAACTCAGATCAAATGCGTCACAATCTCTGGTTTAATGTGCGTCCGTTTGTAGCGGTTATAGTGAAAAGTTCAGCAAACTTGTTCTTTATGCTACAAAAAAGCGTTTAGGAGTTCTTATCTCAAACTTAATATTACAAGAATAATCGTATCATATGTTAATTAATAAAGATGAGGGCGAAAGATATATAAAACATGACAGGTGTTTAAGTGTACACACTTATTAACACTGAGTCGATTGAGGCGGGATCGCGGGCATGGGGAACGATGCGTAAAAATTATCTTCGCACATCTACAGCCTGATTTTGCTGTTGCAAATTGAATTTAAGGTAATGAATAATTATTTTGTCCAAAAATTGTTGGTACAGTGAATTTAAATAACAATTATATGGCTGTTTAAACCTTCATAGTTTTATTCCTTAATAAATACTTCAACCATATCAGGGGATACATTTAATGTAGTACATGCAATAAATGAGTTATAAACGCTCTCAAATCTATACATTACAGTTCTGACGATGATGATAATTAATTTTGGGCATGTAGCATCGTCGAGCGTGTTGGGCATGTTATTCATTTATTTTTTAGATGCAATATATACTTATGTACCTATTTGAATTTAATGTAGCACTTAATGCATGGTATTGTTTTTCTAAGAACATGTGATTTGCACGAAATGGTAGAACTACTCGTGTATATACTGTGAACGAGTCCTGCTTTAGTAGGTAATCTATTACAATATTTTCTGCTTAGAACACAATCAAGAATTCTTTTGTTGCTTGCCTTGATCACAAACTTCTGGGCCACTCTCTGCAATAACAAGAGATCGATTTATGCGGAAACTGGCTATTCTATATTAATTATGTGACTGGTGGCGTTGAGGCTTAGCGGGAGCTTCGCCCCAATATCCGGCGGCCGCGGGCTGTTTTCGTTTGGACACCTTTGTACCAAGACCCGATAAAGGGATTGAGTCGTCCCTCCATTCACAGCGTTTTCATAAAATTGACAAAGCCGGAACTGCCTTAACTTTTCACAGATTACTTCTCTCGTTAGTGAGAATTTTGACGCCTACTTCGTTATTTTATACTCCACTTGTGCAGTTCAAATCGTTCGGCGGAAAATATTTTAATCAAGTTCCCTTTGTATGAAATCGTTTGAATGTTCATCACAGGTCCGAATAAGATGATAACAATCAAGAGATACGAAGAACGGTTAATTCAATTCATTTAAATACTCATGACGTGAGCTAACAATGGAGTGATTATACTCGTACCATAGAAATGTTAGCGCGCTCGAACGGTTGCATAAAATGTATCCACCCTGCTACCAACAAAGACAACCCTTTTATTCTTTTCTGTCGTCAGTGGCGGCGTTGTAATTCTCGTCTTTTAACAAATGGAAGACATTATCGCTGTGTCTGGCTTTTGTGTAAATTCACGTAGAATAAAAGTTAGTAAAAAGTTAAAGCGCTTACGTAGCGCTCGCATTTCAAATGTAACGACTATTTTGAAAACGGGCAAAAACTTCGCGCCTGTGCGCCGCCGATGCGATACGTGCGCCAACTTCCCTGCGACTCTGGGTGAATACGTACTTTATCGTATATGATACCGAACCTATTGCAAAATTTACTTCTTATTTAGAAACTTTACATCGAACAGACTATAACGTGTTTTGAAGTACAGTAGTGTCATTTCATACGATTTCATTGCCAAGGACTGTAGTCGTTTCAAAACGGAAAAAGGCTGCCACTCGCTGTAAATGTAGCACTTTGGGCTTCTAGTCAAAATAGTAGATTGTTGCACCAAGCAGAAAGTTATTATCGAGTGTCAGTTTGGGGCCCGTACGCAAGTGAGGGCTCTTTAAACACGAGCGCAATAATACATCCCTTGATGCGAGGTGCATAATCTGCTTTTCTTTCAACTTATGCACAAAGTTGGTAACAATAAATAAATGTAAAGTTAAAAAGTAAAACCCGACTAGCGACCTAAAAAGCATTTTTGCTCCTGGTTTGACGCACCCTTCGAATTTTCATATAGCCTATGACACTGGCACATTTTCCCAAAATCTTAATATACCCTATTTATTAAAATCGGTCCAGTGTCGGTGGTGTAGAATCTAAAGAAGAACATCCGAAAATTTTCACAGAAAACTTGTATTATGGTCAATTCATTTTCATAATACGCCAATGGCGGAATGGGTGGCTATTGGTTTAAACTTCTTGATCAATTAACGAAATAAATAAAAAATATACGGGTCGAATAGGTAACCTCCTCTTTTTTTGAAGTCGGTTAAAAAGAAATACAAAACATAGTGCAATAATGAACTTTGTATGCAACTTTATTGATGTAGAGCAAATAACTGCTGCTTTGTGCTGAGTATTTAAGGACATAATGATAAAATTAAAGCGTAGTTCGAAGTATGTACATTGTGCATCTAGGGCCGTAAGAAGGGGATAACTAACGAGAGTCTTTTAGAAGCCCGACGCCGATAGGCGAGGGCTTTTATGACTCGAGTTTGTTATCCCCTTACTGCCCGTGATACACACAATGTTTATCATCACATTTGAGAGGAAATGGAATACAAATTAGACAAAAAAAAGTATATATACTTATTTTATTCCCATTTTACATCGTGAATTACCTTCAGGTGGGTGTTCATAAACTGAGCGTACGTTGCGATCAGCGCGGGGCAGCTCCGCCGGCTTGCGGATCGCGCGCCCCGCCGGCTGCGGTTCCCGACCTGGCGCACTTAACTGCCCGCGGGAGTTCGAAACCATACAAAATCGATAACTCCCTAGGGAGTTATGGATTTTGTATGGTTTATAACTCCCGCTGACGGCGGGGCCCATAGAGGAGTTAAATCGGCTATAGTTGCTCTATACGCTTGCGTATAATAACACCCTTTCCGAGCAAGTGTGATGAAAAATAATTAAACGCCCAAGCTTACATTCTAGGCCTGTATCATAAGGAATTAATGTCAACAAAATGTCGCTTGCTGTAATTTTTATGTTTATTCAATTTAAACGTCACTAAGTATTTTTTTTATATATGTCAATGACTGACATACGAGCTGACGGCCCACCTGATGGAAAGTGGTTACCGCCGCCCATGGACATCTGCAACACCGGAGGTGCTGCCAATGCGTTGCCAGTCTAGGGAGGATGGGGAATGGGGATGGGATGGGGACGAGGGAATAGGCCTCCGGATCTCGTCACTCACCGTACGAAACGCAATAGCAAACTATTACTTTACGCCGATATTCTGTGAGAGTGTGATACTACCCCGGTCGAGCCGGCCCATTCGAACAGTAATCATCTAGTGAGGATTAATGTTTGGCTCTACCACTAACAAAGTATGGTATGGTATTCGAATAGAGGCCTTATTCTATACTTACTGAAAAAAGTGTCAAAGGTATTTGCAATTCATATTCTAAGTGGAGCGGTATAATTAAAAGTATTGAAGAAAGCGTCGGCCATTTTGATAATTCGATCGCCACCCGTTTTTGTAATGTCATAACGGTCGAGGTTGAAGTGATCCGACGGAAGCTGCGCTATCGACATCTCTCGGCCGCTCAACGCCACTCCTGCAGTCAGTAGCCCCTCTCGGGATCTGCAGCGTCGTTGGTTGCGTGGATTGTGCCATAATTAGGTTTAATTTTATGATTTCCCTGTAATGGATGCTTGCTACATGCTCGTTGAAGTTCTTGTTGGTTTTTCAAGTGTTTATCCAGGTCGAGAATTTTTTAAATTAATATGACCCATAATGGTTGCAAGTTAGTCTGTTAAATTAACAAGACATTAATTCAAACTCTCTTTAAAGTGAATATTTTTCAAAATAATATTTAAGAGTGAATAAATTATATGTTAAAATTTTGCTACATGTAATATTTTTCAATTATGATATTGAATTACCTACTACGTGCCAAATTTCAAACCAATCGAGAATATGGTGAAAATCAACTTGCAAGATTTTACGACAAATGAATGCCAATGGAATTGAATAAAATCTAAACTTAAATATTATATTAAAATCCAAAAAAACAGAATGAGATAAAAAGCGAAGAAAGAAGCGAGATGGCACCTTAGAAAAATTTAAGAACGTTGTGGACACGTTTCTCGAGTAAAACACACATATAATGGCAAAAACGAATGAAATCTTTTTCTAGATATGGAAATTGAACAAGAGCAAAAAACCGGCCAAGTGCGAAAAAGATTTGGCGACAAAAATGGTTTAGCGACTTATCTGGCGACTTTTGGAGTTAAAATCAAAACAGTTTTAGGGCCAGTAATATATAATTTTTTTGTTAACTCGACGCAGAATTATACAGTATCAAAAGACATAATATATGGAAAATGCCAACACGCTTCGGCGCCAAATTTGAACTTTATTTAATTAAAGTTGCATTCGTATATGCTGTAGCTTTAGTTATTTCATAAAAAAATCATATTTAAACATCCAATTTTTGTTCAATTAAGGTTTTACATTTAATAAAACATTAGTATTTATATGTATTTAAATTATAATTAAATTATCGCCACTAGCCACAAAATCCGGAGTCCGCTCCTGGTAGAATCACTTTAGCGACTATCTAGCGACTTTTCATATTGAGTCTAAGGAATAGAATTTATAGGAGTTGGCAACACTGGACAAAGTCAAACAAATATAAGGGTAATGCTAATGATAGATTACACGTAAACATACAAATACAAATATTTATTGCGTAAGAAAAACCCTTTATGTTATTCTAAATCATTATTTCATTCGCGCGAGTGGAGCCGCGTGTTCAATTATTGATGTATAATACCCATAGCCAGCACTGCTGCTCAATTACGTAACACCAATTGGTATCGCTTTCGCGAAAACTAAACCAATTGTGCCCTTATTAACACAGAGTGAAGACTAAATTGGTTTGCATTTCGAGCCAAACCGACACCAACTGTGCTACGTAATTGAGCTGCTGGTTATTGCTTTTATAATTTCATAACAAGAATTCTCAAAGGAAGCGTTCAAGTATTACGTAACCAATTGGGGGGGGGGGTCTTGTAAAACGTTACGATGCATTCCGGAGGCGGGAGGGTACGCGTTACTTCACATTTTTTTAACCCTTCAGAACGGACGTTCTCTCACTCATTTTTGGAATGACCTCTTGAAATTTTACTAGCGGGAAGGGGGTACAGGAAAACGTTACGGCACGTTACATGGGGGGGGGGGCATCCGACCACTTCCTTGGTCGTTTCCATATTAAAATAATAGCTATCATAAACAGTTTCAGTGTCAATTCGCACATGCACACACACCTACGACAACAATTTGAGATTAGATCATAAAGCCGTCCATTAACTCCGTGGCCGCAAAACATACTCGTGTAGTGTAATCAAACCGTAATCGCGGACTAGCAATGGCGACCGTAAACAAAAGTCCCATGTCATCGTCAAACTTTTACGCTAGCAGTAACTTCCGACCTATCTAATCGGATTGTAACGCTTTATAATGCGTCTCGTAAATTGTCTTGTCCTTTCGGGATTTATACTTAGCCATCAGTGGCGCAGCCTGTCTACAAACCGATTCCTGACGCCTATACCAAGTTAGAAAGCTACGGCTAGCTGGCAATGAAGTCTATGTTACTCTAACTAAATGTCAGACTCGCACGTACGGATCTAATTTTTCCGGCTTCCCTTAGAAAATATTTGATGCTTCGCCACTGTTAGCCATTGAAATAAATAGTAAGGAACTGCTCAAAGCAATTCTCGCGATGCTTACTTTTGCATACATCTACCACGCTCCTTAAATAAATAATTAAATAAGTCCGGGGACAATCTTTACACAAATCGATCTAGTCCCAAAGTAAGCTCTAAAGGCTTGTGTTATGGATTATACGACAATATACATATTTGAATTAATGAATACATAGGAAACATCCAAGACTCGGAAACAAACATTCGTGCTTATCACACAAATATTTGCCCTTACCGAGGATCGAACCCGGGACGCTAGCTTTGGAGGCAGGCTCGACTCCCAACTAAGCTAACCACGTCGTCGCCTTGACACGCGTATTAATGTCATTAGTATAATTAAGTATCCAGTACAATTCCACAACCTGTGAGACAGCACCACCGACGCCACCGTCCACAATGATATTTAAGCGTGTGAATCAAGCTATATTAGACTTTAGTAGTTATGTCGTAAGAACTAGACATCAGCAATAAGGTATGGTTAAGCCATGGCGCTGGCATTTGACAATCTTCTATGAGACTTGTTACACGAAATTGTACTGAAAGGCATATCCTTCTTTTGAGATCTTTGTACTTCACTTTCATTGCCATGGACCTGCTAGTCGGGTTCTCTGTACTTACCGAGTTTTCACTACAAAGAAGACGCTGCTACTGGCGAGCGTAATGCTACGAAAGAGTTGATACTGGAAAAGCAAATTGGTTGTTGCAAGAGGGAGGATCGCAGAGAATCATTTTGCCGATGACCGATCAAGACCATCGCAGGACCTACATTCGTTTAGACACAAGCTGGCACAACAAAGACGCTTCCACTAGGAGTCTAAAATTTATTATACATAGTATTCTAACCTGTGATCGTTTTTCCGTAAAGTGTACCTACCAAAAAATGCACACGTCGTGGGATAGTGTTAGGGATAGTGATAAGGTATATCATATTAGTAACTTTACGTTACCTAATAGTATAATTTGATGTTGATAAGGAAATTTTTGGTAGAATTTATTTACAATCACACTAGTATTATACTTAAATGCGAAAGTTTGTGCGTGTTTGTGTAAGTTAGTATGTTTGTTACTTCTTCACACTACAACGGCAGGACAGAGTTGGATGAAATTTGGAATGGAGATACCTTATATCTTGGATTAACACATAAGCTATTTTTTGTCCCGGAAAATTTAAAGGTTGCCGAGGTAATAACTATATCCGAATTCCACAAAAACGATGTCACGGGTAGAAGCTAATATAGTACATGATGTATTCAAGACAATTTTTGGTAGATGGTATTCACAGTTTGTATTATAACATAAAATATGAGTAGATATTTGTACACGCAGTCCTAAATAACGAGGAGGCCTAACATCTAACTTCCAATTAGAAAGGAGGGCTCCAAACAACTCTATTATCTGCGTACAATAGCGCCATTCCTTAGGTACCTACTAACTTTACTGCTATGTTATTCTCTAACAAACCCAACGATCTCAAAATAAGGATATGGCGTTCAATACAACTGCGTTGTTCAAATGACTTAGTTTGTCATGGTAATGCCATCTATTTACAAGTTTATGAACTAGGTATGAAGCTCTATTGCCGACGTCTTAGTTCTTATGACATTTAGACAGATTCTTATTTTGCCTGATTCATCGCTGTCTTTCATTGCTCGCTACGAGCTACAAACCACAAAAACAAAACGCATGAATCAGCCAATAATGGACCTTTCCTCAATGTTATAAGAACGCCGATGTTGGCAATATTTAACGAGTGTGCGATGGTGTCATTTGACACCAAAAAAGTGAGCATTGCTAAAATCGCGTTGGGCAGTTCCTTACTATATATTTCTATGAACAAACCTCGTCGTTTCGTCTCTTATTTCATCCGACAATCATAAATAGCGCGCGCACGTAGGCATTATGCGGAGTTAGGTACCTACGTCCGTGAACGGCTGCATCGAAAACAACCAGGGTCAAAGATACGCACGAACATGTAGTTTATAAGCGCTGACGGGTCAAGTTACGTTTGCCGTTGAGTTCATGAACGAAGTGTTATTTCAGAGATTCACACCCCATGTAAACGGTAACCCTCTTAACTATATCACGAAATAGACTAACATTGTTGCTCGAGTATTATCGTCGTGTTTACGAGCTCTAAAAGGAATCTTAAAGTTTGAGACAAACGTTTTCCACGTGATGGACCGCCCCATATAACTCTCCAACTACCGTTAAACTTAAATTTTAACACGGGACCTAAAAGTCTCGTTACGTATCCTCATACAACGGAACGAAAGCAAGTTTAAATAAGGAAAAGCGACGTCATAAACTCTGAATTTAAAGAGATTTAATTATTTATTTACTTCAGGAACATTTCAGCTCGTAGTGCTAGAGCCAAACAGTAATCCTCACTATATGATTACTGTTCGAATGGGCCGGCTCGAACGGGGTAGTACCACACTCTCACAGAATATCGGCGTAAAGTAATAGCTTGCTATTGCGTTTCGTACGGTGAGTGACGAGATCCGGAGGCCTATTCCCTCATCGATATCCCATCCCCATTCCCCATCGTCCTTAGACCGGCAACGCATTGGCAGTACCTCTGGTGTTGCAGATGTCCATGGGCGGCGGTGACCACTTTCCATCAGGTGGGCCGTCAGCTCGTTTGCCAGTCAACTGACATAAAAAAAAATATATAATTTCTGGAAAATTATGAATTACTTTATTTCACATTCGCCACAATTTGTTCGTATTCGTTATTTACTTATGAAATAGGCAGTAAATAAGCAGTTTCGAAAATATTGCTGCAACAATTTACTTTAAATAACAGCTTTGTATGTTTAAAAGTGCATATAATCGACGTGTAGTTTTATAAAATAAAGTAGTATTTTAAAGTTAAACATTCGTGTCACATTGTGGTCATTAAAGTGGTTTTTTTTTTTGCCTATCTAATATAAAAACTGAGTTTCAGTTTTACCAGATTCACCACTTGGTATCACGTGACAGCAATACGAAGTAGTGAATTGGGTAAGATTAGAAAAATACTGTATTATTATTATTTTGTGCCAATTCTCTTATAAGAGGCGTATTATAATAATAATAAGCAATCCTCAATACGCGCAGGATGTCCGCAAGTTCTTGCAAGATGGGACACCCGACACAGACTTAGATACTTAATGATCACAGTTACTTAGTCCGAGACCTGTAAGTGTCTGTTTTTACCGAAGCACAGTTTCGAGAAAAAAGGCGGAAAGAAAAATAATAATAATACCATGTACTCCAGCCATGTGATTTTCTAACGTGCGCAGCGGCTGATCAGCGATGATGACCGCATTCAAATTTGAACCGTATTGCCATAGTATAAAGAGAAGGGAAGTAGGTTATCTTCATACAAACGCACCGCGCGCGGCTTGTATGCGTGCGCCAAAGTATCTATGCGTCGCCGCACGCACACTTACAGTCGTATTTTTAATTAGACGAAGCCAACTGACAGTAGCTAACAAGACAGTAAACGTCAACTGGGAACACAGTAAACGTCAGTTGATATCGTCTAATTAAAAATACGACTATAAACAAATCTCGACCCGCTTAGTAAGGGGAAACGGGTCGAGATTTTGTTTAAGTGTGCGTGCGGCGTGCGCGGTGCGTTTGTATGAAGATAACCTACTTCCCTTCTCTTTATACTATGGTATTGCTTTGTGCTTCTAGTCTAGATTCATAATTTCGTTTATTCGCTGATCAGCTGCTGCACACGTTAGAGAATCACACCACAGGCATCAGTAGCCCCAGACATACCTAAGTATCTTACAGACTAACATGCGTATGAAAATATAACTTAAAATTACTACAAAACTGAACTGGCAACGTCGTATTTTTCGCGCTTTTCTCGATTATTTAACACTGAGTGCCAGTAGCCCGCTAGGCCGGCGCTCTGTTTGTAGCGCATTTTCGCTACAAAGCGGAAAAACGCTGCTACGCGCTACACGCGTAGCGATATTGTAGCGACTCGCGAGCGAGATTCGCATTCCGCTCTTACGCATTACGCATCGTGCGGAAGAGTGAAATGAGAATCTCGCTCGTGAGTCGCTACAATATCACTTAGACGTTCCCGAATAGAGGCGCAGTTCATCCGAAATTATTTCTACATATTCTGCGCTTACAATATTGGCATGATTCGTTTCACAACAAAAACTTCAGAGGAACGGATATTGAGAAGCAAGATGCGGTGCCGAGCAATCGCTAATACAGGCGCCTCATTCGGGAACGCTAAGTGATTCTGTAGCGACTCGTAAGCCAGATCTCTCATCTCGCTCTTACGCATTTGGCGTCGTGCGGAAGAGTGGAATGAGAAATCTGGCTTACGAGTCGCTACAGAATCACTTAGCGTTCCCGAATAGAGGCGCAGGCTGCCCGTTGAAATTGACTGGATGCCTGTCGAGCTTTCGAGAGTAGCAACTGTAAGGTCAAAGTAACCGCTTCTATGACAAAGTTAAATTCGAATCACGTCGCTTGCAGATATAATAGAGGAGCCAATCTGCTGTGTCTTTGCAATGTCCTTATACATGTAGTTACGAACCAAGTCTCCCATTAAAGACCATAAAGTTCTTCATTGCATTCTTAAAAAAGCGGCCTCGGACTCGCGCACGAAGGGTTCCGTACCATTATCTATAATCAAGCAAAAAAAAAAAAAACCTTTTCTTGTATGGGAGCCCCCCTTAAATATTTGTTTTATTTTAATTTAATTATTTATTTTCAAAGTGAATATATAACTAAATATTCTGTGAATATTTCAAGCGTCTACCAGTTGCCGTTTAACAATATCAATTAGATTTTAAATTATGGGGGGTCGAAAATGGCTCGAAATAGTTCGTGTAGGTAATATAACCTACGGCCGGTGTGTCGCGAACTTTGGATGACACAGTACCGTGTGTCTTGATCGGGCAAAGTAATTACGTTTGTTGTATGGGAGCCCACGTAAATATTTATTTTAATCTGTTTTTTAGTATTTGTTGTTATAACGGCAACAGAAATACATCATCTTTGAAAATTTCAACTGCCTAACTATCACCGTTCATGAGATACAGCCTGGTGACAGACGGACGGACACCGGAGTCTTAGTAATAGGGTCCCGTTTTACCCTTTGGGTACGGAATCCTAAAAAGTAACACTAAGGAGGAGAACTATAAGGAGAAGAATTTGCCTTTACGTCCTTTTTTATAATAGTTTAATGGTTTTAAAAGCTTTTAAATACCTACCGAATATTGAAATCTAAATTAAAGGACGGACTGAACTCACTGGAAAAAGGAAAATGACCGGGTCTTTGCGGTTGGTTTACTTTACGGTGGCCGCAAAGAGTCGGGCTTCAAGCCTACTTCAAAACTTGTGATTTCAAGTGCTATGTTAATTATACTATCTTACCTACACACGAAACAGATTGCGTACCTACTTCTCCTCAGTTCTCTCCCCAAGGTTTCGTACTAATTAGCGAATTTAAATTAGGCGTCTAGTTAGCGTTACATTCAGCGAGCACGTTCAATCAGATAGTGGGCCGTATCATGTGCTTCATAAAGTTAGGTAGCGCCTGTGACTGTATCGCGTAGTTCATAAAGTTAGGTAGTGGGACGAGCCCGACACGTCGCAATGACGAGGGAAATTGCGCACCAGTAATTGGCAACGCGTTGTCGGCCGGCGGAACTGCGAGAGGTATTGAAAAATTGCATGCAAACTTTGATGCATAGTGCCTATTAGTAGACTGTTTCGTACGCGAGTGGTTGTTCTGTATTCTGTAATAACATTTCGATACTGTTTTTAAACGTGTTTTTCAATTTTTACATCACAGAACAGCGTGCTGTCTGTGATCTGTACTAACATACAGTACATAATACAGATATGATGAATTTAGGTATAAAACATGAGCGTAACTGTTATTTACTTTTCATCACACTTGCTCGGAAAGGTTGTTATTATACGCAGGCGTATAGAGCAACTATAGCCGATTTAACTCCTCTATACGCGCCGCTGTCAACGGGAGTTAGAAACCATACAAAATCCCTAACTCCCAAGGACAGTTTTGGATTTTGTATGGTTTAGAACTCCCACGGGCAGTTATGTATGCGCCAGGTCGGCGGGGGCGCGCAGGTGCCGCAGCCGGCGGAGCCGCCCCGCGCTGATCACGACATACAGTTTATTCTACCCACCTGATAGGTGAGGGAATTAAATAAATATATATATTTTTTGTCTAATTTTTATTTCATTTCCTCGCAAATGTGATGAAAAACATTGTGCGTATCACGGGCAGTAAGGGGATAACTGCACAATGTACTATACACCGTTGTGTGAGGAAAAATAACGTAGCAGAAATCGTATCAACAACGCGATCGCGATACAAAAAGTTCGATAAACGGGCATCTGTGTTTACTAAGCGCATATAAATCTAAGGAGACGGTGTTAAGAAATTGAAACCGCATTGAAAATGTGCAGCCAGCATCTGCGCTCGGTGTTTCGGCCATATTATGTAGAAGTGAGCGGAATAAGCCGCACTTTGTTACAAATCCGGGACTTGGGTTGGATTTGCCGGTGTCCGTTTTGTGCTTGTTATTCCAGCGCTCTCAGACTCGGCCGGCGCAGGCTTAAGTGCAGTCCACACACGCGGCTGAATAACAAGGGCTACGGCGGATCGAGAAAACTTGAATTTTCGATTGGTTTCATTGAAGAAGGGATAAATCCGATCAACGAAAGCTACTTACTGAAAACGGTTGGTATCCGATGAATAGTCTATACATGCGATACAATATTTGATGGAAATATTACCTATCTCCATACATTTACATAGGTATCTATTTTAATTCCCAATACATACGAAATAGATGCTTCAAAAACCTTCAGCAGTTTGATGTTTGCTTTGAAGAGTCAGTCACTCAGTACCTAAATTCAAATTGTATATTTTAGCCCAGTACTCTGGCCCAGCTACTTACGCCCTGGTTTTCTTCTTACGTTATATGAGATAGCACTTTAGATATATCTCACTCAAGAAAATACTACACAGGGTGACTTTTAAGACGTAATGCAAAACCATCGTTTTAGATAAGTACATCACACTTAAGTCGCCTGCAAGTGCAAGTGCTAAAATTAGGAAATCCAGTTTTTATTGAAAATGAAAATGAAAATATTTATTTTGCAAGTAGGCCTCACGGGCTCTTTTACATGTCTGAATCTACCAGCGCTTCGAAAGGTGACATGTGCTGAGAAGAAACGCCGCAAGAAACTCAGCAGTAAGTCTTTTTTCCACTTTAAAATTACATATAACTAAAACTAACATAAAAAAAGCAACAAATAAATCTAATGGACACAAATTAATTATCGTATACAACTAATAAGGGAGATGTATAGTCTCCGCGTCTGAACAAGTAAATTTAAGTGCCTTAGAGATGTATATTGACTTTATTATCTCAATTTATCTTTAAAAATGGACATCCTTGCTCATTGGCATTTAAAATTAATAATTTTGACAGATGACATTGATTAAACTTAGCAATATGAGAATTAACTACAGATATAGTGAATAATATGTTTCCATCGGTAAAACTCGGATCTCAATCGGAAGACGACGGGACCCGAAGTGTCAATTAATTATTGAATTAAATGAGTGACATGTTTATATTCATTAATATGGAACTTTATTATTTAGTGTCAAATGTCAAAATGAAAAATGACAGCATGATATGATGGGTACTGGCCCCCAATTCTCGATGCATTCGAGATAATGTCAATTGCGAGATTAAACGTCAGATTCATACAGTTGTGTCAAATGACTGTATGCACTGACGTTTAATCTCGATTGTGACATTATCTCGAATGCACCGAGAATTGGGGGCCTGCTGAAGCTAATTGAGAGAGCACGATAAATACGACCTTTTCCGATAAAACACGATGGAAACTAATTATGCACTACATTTTTTTTGTACTAGGTTGTAGGGTGATAATACTAGCGATAGTTGCGGCTAAAACCGAATAGTACCTACGTCAAACATTTTCAGCCGAGGAAAGTCAGCCTTTTCATACAAAAGGCGAGAACGATTTCCACTCATTTCCACCCCTTAAATGTTAACCGATTTTGACCAATTTTTGATAGTTTGTCAGTCAGAACAAAATCTAGGTCTATAAGTTTTTTGAATATTGATTAAAGATCAACAAAGTCAAATAATTTCCGAAATTAGATAGTTAGTCAGTAGAAATAAAACTGAATTTATTGATTATAGTGAAAAAACCAAAACGTATAGATAGACCTAGATTTTGTTCTGACTGACAACCTATCAAAAATTGGTGAACATCGGGTAACATTTAAGGGGTGGAAACCGTTATCGCCTTTTCTATTAAAAGCCGTAGGTTCACACTCCTCTTAACTAATATTGAATACAAAACCGGGACCAGTGTCGTGTACTCACATTGAAAGCAAAATCCCACGTTGTTTAGTCGCGCAAGAGTAAGTATAAATCAGAAAAAAAACAAATACAAAACACGCATACTTATCTACACTTACCTACTTTTCCATATCACTCGCACATTCAAAAACGACTCCCTCATCTGATTTACCTATACTAGTGTGTACTGTCCTCTATATCTTGTCTATAATGGCGTTGGAATTCCTACACAACAGCACCTTGCTAACTAGTACCGACGCTATTGTTGATAATACATTATAATCCCAACTAGAACTTGGAAGAGCGTGTGCTTGAGTGTTCTGTGTTGGCAAGATGGAGGCAGCTATATGCTGTTCTAAGTTTCGGAATCGTTCGAGTAATATGTATTTACTATGAATAATTGTATGCGTGTTTTACAAGTCTGTAGGTATCCTAACATATATTTTTCTTAATAATGTCGATATTATAAATATCATGGTAACATGATTAATTTTTAACGAGATAAAGGTTCCATTTTACTAACGATATGAATCTATATACTTACAGGCTGTCCTTGGAAGTATGGATCAAATAAAACAGGGACATAGAGGCGGTCTTTTCCTATCATTTTAACCCATAAGTGCTGGTTGATGGATTTTTATTACACAAACTTATTTTTATTAATATGATTATTTTCATTGGTTTATTTAGACAATAGTGCTGACATAAGCGAATAATTTCGTTTTTCATACACAAATACCGGTTAAGAAAACTCGAACAACTAGATAAAAAAAAAACTCCTCAATTAATATCAACAATTAGTATTCTATTGTTAGAATTAACATTAAACGGATAAGTTTTTAAAACATGTGTTTATCTTTCGATAGTCATTTTTTTTTTCACGAGATTTTTTACAAAATCGTGTAGATTTTCTTAGACATAAGTCTTTGTAGGAAACCATTTATTTTTCTGAAACAATGAACATTTTTTTCAGCTGAAAGTATCATTTAAGAAGAGTTACATTATCTCACAACCTATCTCAAAAAAAAAAAATAAGCCGAAGCGTTAGTTTTTTTTTGTTCGGTGAGATAGCGTATGTATCCTTTTTTTTTAGTAAAAAATTATAACTTTTTAACCGTCAAAAATCAAGCACTTATTGCTTAAAATGATTAGAAATGATCGCCTCTACGTCCCTGTTCGATTTCATCCGAACTTCCAAGGACATCTTGTATAGGTACGTATTTATATACCTACGTATAAGTAAGTCAGGTCAAACTAGGTATGTTTATTCAATTCAGGCTTAGACAAGCTCTTATGAAGGTTAAGGAATGAATCTACCACCGGTTCGGAATAAACCCTCAACTGAAAAGAGCCGGCAAGAAACTCGGTGAGGTAAAACGGATATATATATGGCATCTGCTCAATATTGCCTAAGCGATAAATATCGCCATGGTTTTCGAATGCGACCGCCTTTGATGTCAAGTTAATAAGACCTACCATATCGTAGCAAAATAATTTGCGATATTATTTAGGTAATGTCGAATAGATGTCATGCCCTGTGGTTCACAAAAAAAACGGTCTTGTCTTAATTTCTACATGCAAAACTTACAAGTTCTAAGGATGTAAAATATACATTGTTAAATATACGAGCTTACTGGTGGTATCCCTCGTTTTATTTTATGGATAGGTACGGAACCCTCGGTGCGCGAGTCTGACTCGCACTTGACCGGTGTTTTTAGAGTTTAAACACTAAACAAACCTTGAGTTACAATATTTCCATACGGTACATGTCTACGTACGTTTCTGCTACAGCTTAGGGGAGACCTAGGAGAGTTGTGACAATTTTTAATTTATGGGGCATATCTCGCTGTAGAAACATTCCACAGTTATGACCTATGTGAACTAATGTACCACCATTCCTTCCCTTTCCAAAAAAGTCATCAAAATTAATTAAAGTATTACGGTTTCCGAGAAAATCAACAAAAAGGAGGACTACTCCCTCTGTCACAACTCTCCTATCACCGAGGTAAGTTGTGACAGCTACCGAGGTAAGTTGTGACAGCTTTTTATTTAGACTATTTGAGTAATAAAAATACCATTACACATATTATAAATAAATGAAACATTATTTATTTTGCAAAAAGTAATTTAATCACCTTTTAGTACATTAAGTACCAATAAACAACATAATAACATTCCCATAAAAAGTAATTATATCATATAAGTAATTATGGCATCGCTTTGAGATCAATCATATTATAATCAGTCAAAAATCTTAATATAATCTGATAGGATATTATGGCAAATGTATTGCAGCTTGCAGCTCGCCTCCAGTAGGTACATTCAACGTATAACCAGCCTTTGCATTCTAGACATTGCACCCACTCTTCATTAAATCTGCTGTTTGCACGCTTCAGGGTACCCCAAGCAAAAACAATTATTTTCTACTTCTTCTTCGTCATCACCTGTTCTCTTCATCTTATTAGTCTTCTCGGCTTTTTTAGGTTTCTTCTTATCTTCGCTTAAGACACTTTTTCACATTCTTCGACTTCCCATTAGCAGCTATTTCGTCCTTAATAGGTGTGTCAGTAAGCACAGCAGATTTGATTTGCTCCTCCTCTTCTGTAAATATCGTCGGACTAGTATAACCCATAGATGGAGCCACGCCTACTGGGTTTGCTTGATAAACCATTTTCTTCTTAATATACCTTTTCAAAGACATGTAGTTTAGATTGTGAGAGGACGCGGCATCTCTTAGAGTTTCACCTCTTAATGTAACCTCATCAAAGGCCTTTTCGTATATTTCGACACTAGCAGTGCCTTTATCAGTCTTTCGTGCATTCTGAAACGAAAAAAGTAGTCATCCAGTATGCAACATCACACCACAAGCTCAGATACTTTTTTTAGCGAAAATGAATTTTTTGAGGCAAGCTTTTATTGCGGACTATATCTAACCTTAATATACTAATGTACAAACACAATAACAGACATCGCAAATTAATAAAAAAAGTGTCGAAGTAACCCAGCAGAAAAATGAAGTCAAATAGGAGAGTTGTGACAGCCTGTCACAACTCTCCTAGGTGTTCAAAATTACGACTTGAGCCGAATAATAATGTATATTTCCTAAACACGATGCAAACACTAAAGATCAATGCAACGCTTTGAGACTTAAATAATCATACAACTTAAGAAAAAATAACACAACAACGCACATGTAATAAGACATGACATAAATTCAATCAAAATTTTGAAGAAAAACTTACTTTTCGCATTTTTTTGCACGCAGACGTCGAAATTCCTCAACTGCTTCTCGTGCACCGCCGGCTGGTACCCAGCCAAGTAGCTCGTCTCTAAAGCGACAAACGAGCGTTGTTGCTAGCACGCTAACTATTATAGGTAGCGAGTAATCGTCTCTGTCACAACTATCCTCTGTCACAACTCTCCTAGGTCTCCCCTATATATATTAACCGACATATGTAACGCCAATCGAAAGTTCTGTTTGTATCTCGCCTTTGAAGCTGCTAGACAATGAAGAGGGAAGACGCAATCAACTCTCGGGCAGGCGACAAATTGAGGCGAATCTATTGTCGACACCGTGTCGATATGAACTGACTTTCCGGACGTTCAAATTGTAATCTAGTATTACAACAAAGATTGAGTTTTAAGAACATCTATACTTATGTTCCTCTAGCTGGACTGAGTTTGGTATACAGAAAACTATTCACAAAATAAGAAGTGAGAGTGGCCTGCGATCCAGAGGCGTATTTTAAGAATTAGCGCCATGGGCCAATGAAATAAAAGATAGGAAATGATTATGAAAACCCGGGCCATTGCCTTCATGGCCCAAGGGTAAATACACGTCTGCTGAGATCAAGCTACTGTCCATTAATCATTTAAAAAGTACTGGCTCCGTGAGCTGTAGACCTCGGTTGGAAAACTGTTATCCCCTTACATAGACATAGGTCGCGGTCAATTTACCAACACCGCAAATAAGTTAGTAATCGCAAAAACTCCCATATATCCGCCATTTCGAAATAAAGTCGAAAAAAGTAAACAACAAAATTACATATAATTATTGAACCTACTCACAAAATTTCACAATAATCGGTTGAGAAATGCGACCTGTAGCGAAGAACTGCGGGACATCCGGACATCCGGATATAAGAAAACATTTTTGCCCAAGCTGAAACGGAGACGCTTCGCTCGCTTTGCTCGCTCGGTCAAATACAAAGTATTCGTGTATTCTTCAATTGAATAAGTACCTGCATTACCTACGTTAACTAAGTAGGTAGCCACACGAGTGGCTCGCATAACGTTGGCATTTAACTTATTAATAGATAATAAATAATCTATGTTAATACCTATATTTACTATCCTTCAAACATTTACTGCACAACGCAGGAATCTAACCTAATGATAAATCCAACTGTCACCATTTCCCATCAACTCGCCGTCTCTTACTAATGACGAATTTTTCATCTGCGCGATAAAAACAGGCCCGTTGAAAAAGGAAACTCGCTGATTAAGTCACTCAAGGGAAAAAATAAATCGAGGAGCCGCCCCTAACGACCGTCAGGGGAAGTCATTAGCTGATGTCCACCGCTGCATGACTCAAATCCAAATTAGATTCTCTTTCCATGTAAGCAGACCCTAGATGGCTCAGTACTTATTGGCACGCTGACATGTCAAAAATTTACTTTAGACCTAATTTTATGACAGACCCAGGGCTGAAAACTGTAAACAATAAATATAGGGTAAGGTTGATCGAATCATTTGTATTGATTCTGACCTTCTACAGAGAACTGTCAAAAGGTGACGTATTAAAGTCATATGTGGCGCACTGCCACTGCCAAGGATAAACCCTCAGTGCATTTCTCTCATATTACGAGTAGTATCGAAGTAATGCACTAGGAGATAAGATGGGGTGGGGATAACTTATACTCGTGTCAACTTTGCTAAGGCCCCTGGCTCCCAATTCTCGCTGCATTCGAGATAATGTCGATTGCGAGATTAAACGTCAGATTCATACAGTTGTGTCAAACGACTGTATGCACTGACGTTTAATCTCGATTGTGAGATTATCTCGAATGCACCGAGAATTGGGGGCCAGGTGTGACGTAAGCCTACATTGAACCACAGGGTAACCCGTCCAGTTAATTCATTTATTTCTTTCTAGTCTTTCTCTCGAATAAAATTCTGTGTGTTGGCACGTAAAGATGCTCCAATATAGAATATTTTTAGATAAATCTTATATTTAAGCTACTTACGGCAGAAAATACGCAGCATTCTTTAGCCGACCAATTAAACGCCGATTCGCTATCAACTTCGTCAGGCCCAAGCCTCGCCGGCCAAAGGTGAACGAGAGCCAAACGCTTTTGTTGATTAGCTTTCCCTTTGTTACAACGCCTTTGCTCGTTTCCTATTTCCCACTTTCAAAATTAGTTACCTGCCTCTCTGTTTTCTGAATTTCACGGCACTACGCCCCTCTTTGGAGAGCACTTCCTTGTTTTTCGCTTCCTGCGCAATATTTTTCGTGAAACATGATCAGTGTTTTATAGGTAAGTATAATAAACAGTAAATAGTGCACGTCAGTGCGTCATTCTCACACCACTGCCGACGAAAGAGATAGAGAAATAAGACGGGGGAATAACTTATCCCCGTGTCAGAGCCATGGCGTGGCGGCTGGAGCGGCCGATGGAGAGAAAAGCTAGGGCGCTGGCAGTTAGAAGTAACTTAACATGTTCATTTGTAGGTTCTCAAGTTTTACTAATAGGTACCGGATTTTATAAAGTTCTGTTCGTAAAATTATGGTTTCAAATATCAGTAAAACTGTATTAATTTGCTGAACTGCCATTTGATCAAACAAACCTTTATAGAACCCGGAATAAAGATGTGGGAAATTATCCTTATTAAAATGTTTTGCCAGTCATTATTCACTTTTAGTACATGGATTAACTATTAAGTACTTTGAGCTACAGCTTACCTACAGCTTCCTACATGTGCAATATAATAATGTGTTATGCGCCATTGCAGTGCATCGGGGACATTTGCTGAGGCGCGGACAGTGGGCTTTCACGCCCTTATCCCACGCGCCGTCTGCTAGTGATTGGATAGGGGACAGACAACAATATTTCGGTGTATCGTAGATCGATTGGTGAAGTTTTATTGATTACTGTCCACTATAAATAATAAAATCAACCCAAAAATAAATTATTTTTGATGTGTAACAAAAGACGGACAAAAGAAAAAGGACGGAAGTGTGTAACAGGAAGCCGGGTAACCGCGCGCTATTTGATTTGACGAATGAGCGCGCGCGGTGGTAGAGATGAAGCTGGGGAAGGGAGCGCTTATTTGATTTGACAAATGAGCGCGCGCAGTGGTAGAGTTGATGCTGGGGAAGCGCGCGCTTATTTGATTTGACCAATGACCAATGACCAATGAGCGGGCGCGGTGGTAGAGTTGAAGCTGTGGAATGGCGCGCTTATTTGATTTGACCAATGAGCGCGCGTGGTGGTAGAGTTGAAGCTGGATAAGCGCGTGCTTATTTGATTTGACCAATGAACGCGCGCGGTGGTAGAGTTGAAGCTGGGGGAAGCGCGCGCTTATTTGATTTGACCAATGGGCGCGCGCGGTGGTAGAGTTGACGCTGGATAAGCGCGCGCTTATTTGATTTGACCAATGAACGCGCGCAGTGGTAGAGTTGAAGCTGGGGAAGCGCCCGTTTATTTGATTTGACAAATGAGCGCGCGCAGTTGTAGAGTTGATGCTGGGAAAGCGCGCGCTTATTTGATTTGACCAATGCCCAATGAGCGGGCGCGGTGGTAGAGTTGAAGCTGGGGAATGGCACGCTTATTTGATTTGACCAATGCTGCAATGAGCGCGCGCGGCGGTAGAGTTGAAGCTGGGGAAGCGCGCGCTTATTTGATTTGACCAATGAACGCGCGTGGTGGTAGAGTTGAAGCTGGGGAAGCGCGTGATTATTTGATTTGACCAATGAACGCGTGCGGTGAGATGTCAGATGTTACACATCATAATAATATGCGACTATTGTAAGGCTTGCTCGTTTTTACGTACTCTATACTGTATACTCCCCGATCTATCTTTTCCCAGTCCCCAAAAACTAAGATGGCGAATCCAGGCTTGATCGCACGACTCCCCATTTAAAAGGTCCAGGGACCCAATTCCTGGTGCATTCGAGATAATGTCGATTGCGCGATTAAACGTCAGATTCATACAGTTGTGTCAAATAACTGTATGCACTGACGTTTAATCTCGAATGTGACATTATCTCGAATGCGCCGAGAATAGAGGTCCTGGTCCTGACCGGTATTTGCTTTTTTAAACTTTAATCTCCTAATCAAATAACCGCCAACTCATCCATTGTTAACATCGAATACACTGTTAAATTGGTTGGTGAATTACGCACTTAGTCTATAAGTACTGATTTCCAGAAAAAGAGACTTGAGGCGCCATCTATTATTCCCGCGCTACATTAGCATGCAACGTGGGCGCTCCGTGTAACTTCATAACTAAAGGAGGGGAGAAACAGTCTGGATGACTCACGTTACGCAACTCTGTTGTGAAGCAAGTTATGTTGTACAATATTGAGTTATATAAACAAGCCATGTTATTGATTAAAACTTCATTATATAACCCATTAGTGTACTTGTAAAAATCCTAAATGTTAATAAAAATAAGAAATGTAAAACAGTTTCATGTTGTTCATGTATATTTATTAAAGTACACATTATGAAAAGTAGGATATAGACACAATTTGGTATAGGGGGCATTGGTTACTAGCGATGTAGAAGAAACATTATATACGAAGATAAGGTACATCTATATTAGAGTATGTAGCAAAATACTGTAAACATTATTCAGGATCCTCTGGATCCTTAGCTTCTGCAGAGTTAGACTTGAATTTCTTGGCTTGTGTTTCTTCACAATCATTACTTTCCTCCTTACATAGTTCATGAAGATTATATTTCTTATAATTATAATAATCATTTAGAACGCTTATCAGGCAGATGCCTTTAATTATTTCAACAATAATGCAGAGCTCTGGATTTTTTAAATCAGCCTTATTATCACCATTCTTGAGGACAATCATCTCAGCGAGCTCTTTGATGACCAAGTCTCGAGACACGCTACTGTTAAACCTTTTATTAAAAATCACAGCAAATGTTGATGGCTTTTTCAGTAGGTATTTGTCGAACAGCTTCCCAGCACACTCCATGATGTCAGGCAGGTTTGCTTTGCAGGTTGCCATGATTGGAAGCAGACGTAAGACATGGCGGGTTTTCTGCACTTTTGTATCCGACAGATCTTTGATAATGGCGGTGGTTAACGCCTCAGGACTGGTTAAATTAGTCTTGATGAAAATGCAATTTGTGGCACCTGTCTCTACGACCTGGAATCTTTTGTGCCTCAGCGACTTTTGCGAGTCCATTTTCATTGACTCCACCTCTTTCTTCAGTACATCGCCGATATCAGTTTCCTCTTCAGATTCGCTCCCCGACCGGTCTTCAGGTGTGCCCGCCTCTTGTGTCTGCCCGCCTTCAGAATTCGGATACAATTTGTCTGCATACTCATTCAACAGATTATACACTTCTTTCACGCAGTCTTTTTCTCTGAAGTTACACGTGCAAAAGAAACCGCGAAAGCCGGGTTCTAAGAAATATTTGTTTCTACGTTTCCGAAAGTAGAATTTCTTCTTTTTTCTGGTGTCGCCCATGATACTGATCAGTCGAGAGTTTAGTATAAGTCGACCGTACACAAAGCCTGGACTCTGGAGTGTGATATAACAGATTATTACGTATTGAATTGAAATTATAAATTCACATAACACACCAGCAGCATGACAACAAATGACAACTCGTCTGTCACGTCATCTGTCACTGTAGGTAGGAGGTTAATCTGTGGTAGGAGGTGTGTCACTTAAGATAAAGACGTTTTCTCATTATTATCAACCGCATACGAGCACAGGATATAAAGCTATATAGGACAAACAATTCTTGATGAATGCGGCTACTAAAATGTGGTAACACTAAAACCAAACCTCAGACATTATTTATTCGGTGCTTCAGAACAATAAAATAGGAGTAATAAAATAAAAACTAACATTTGAATAGCTGAACTCATTACTCTGATTGGAATAGGATGTGCCAAATAGAGACACAGTTATAGTTATATGCTATGGTATGTGTTAAAAGGTTGAGGTTGTAGACTGTTTCCCCCCAAGCACACTAGTTTTAATCGCGCATATAAAGCAACAGGTGATGGATGTGTGCAATATAAGCTAGTGTACTAGCCCCAAAAAACATAATACTTAGATACAACTAAAATAAAAAGATACTACAGCGGCCCTAACATGCATGACACAAAGATAAGATAGACCGTCTTATCTCTAAGTGCGTCTCTCTCACACTAGTGCCGACGAGAGATAGTCATAGAGATAAACGGGTATTTTTATTATTGATTAACACACGTTTAAAATTTGCTAAATAGCGTTCCGTTCACTAAAGCACCTATACGCTAAATATATTATTTAAAATCGATTCAACCCGACTGTCAGCGAGCATCGTGAGCGTAACACTGTGCGTCTGCGCTTCCCCACCCCCCCGTCGTCATTTTTAAGTACTTACCTCATTATATACAATCGAGTAATTAAGATTATAGAATCTCAGTCTAGTGAGCGAGAGTAGGTTTCACACACGATTCAATAACAGTGCTCAAATGATCCAATAGCAGTTCTCAATACATTTCTGGTCAGACTCAAATTTGATAAAGGAAAATAAAAAGAGCACATAGCCAACATCACCTATATTAAAAAAATAGCACATTTCATTATTATATACAATATAATACTCCACTAATTTAAATAAATTTACAATCAATGACAGTTACAGAATAACTTATCTTATTCTTAATCTAACAAAATATACCTAATACATTTTATTTAATAACAAATGTTTTGAGAAATATTTCAAAATACTTTAAAAATACTTTTAGTAGAGTAATTGGCATTGTAAAACAAAGTAGAATTCCTAAGCATGTAGATAACAATGAAATCTATACATCCTTATTACTCAATCACTTAAATGTTAACTTTAAGAGATCCCTTAACCTTTTGAACGCCACGGTTCTATGCGAGAAAGCGTGCCACAGACGAGTGACGGCTGTAGTCGACAAAATGTACGGAAAACGGCATGCCGTGGCGTCAGGGGCACGAATATCTGCTGTCGGCTACAGCCGACTGTTAAAGTGCAAAAGGTTAAAGATTCTCTTTTTTAAATCACCACAGACCAAATATCCTAAAGAGACCACCCTAGCCTAACGTTTACCAGCAAATAAAGCTGGCAAGCTTGCGGAGCGCGTGGGGTTTTTAGAGGGCTGTGATTGGTGCGTTCGAGGTTATGCGCATCCCGTGCCCCCTTGTTGCCCCGTCGCTTATGGCTTTTTGCCTCTAATGCTGGCAGCGGGCGTTACCCGGCTATGCGGCGTCTATTTTATACGTGGTCTGTGTACATCCCTATTCAAATTGTCCATTGTATTTGTATTGTTTTTGTGCAATAAAGATTTACATAGTAATCTTATTGTGTAAAGAAATATCTGAAAACATTGCTGTGTTTTGTAATGTCTTAGCTCTAACATTTCTTGTTTTTGAAATAAATTTTGCTTATGTCCGACAGTTGACGTCTTCTGGCTGACATGATGATAATTACAATGCATGTTTTGCTGAATCAATCACAACACTTTATAAACATGAAAATAGCGGGTTCAGGTGACTGACATGCTAGTTTGCCTTGCTCTTAAAAAGAAAAGCTCTTCTTAACCATTGTGTTGCCTCGTTTTTCTCTTACAACCTACAATATTTTGTCTTCATCAAAGTGGGAACGTTGGCGACCACGGGTTTATTGAGCTTTGGACACACCATTATGCTGAAACAAAAGAGTCATGAGAAAAATTAACATACAACATCAAAGGACACAATATGCGTGTTTCCGAAAAAAAAAATTAGACCGCTATTTATATAATAAAAAAATATTGATCACATATCTTTTCTTTTGTCAATTAAACAAAAACCGGCCAAGTGCGAATCTGACTCGCGCATGAAGGGGTCCATACCCCTATCTACATGTGTTCAAAAAACCCGTTTATTGTAAGGGAGCCCCCGTAATTTTTCTTTTCTGTTTTTTTAATATATGTTGTTATGGCGGCAACAGAAATACATCATCTGTGAAAATTCCAACTGTCTAACTATCACGGTTCATGAGTTACAGCCTGGTGAGAGACGGACTCCGTATAGGGTCCCGTTTTTATCCTTTAGGTACGGAACCCTAAAAATGACGAAGATATAGTGCGTTGAAGTTCCGCGTGATGTCACGACTTTGCACACTTTTTACCATTAAGTGACGTCATTAGCCCCCACTCCCGAACTTAGATGCGTGTTATCTTTGTCAATTGTGATTGATTTGACAAAAAAAAAAACACATTTTCAAAATGTTTTGATAATACCACTGACGGACTAATTCGTTTTCTTTTTACAGAGGAAACAACCCTATTAAAGCCAAGCTTTAGCTTAGCTTTGTTATACTTTTGTATTCATCATTATTGCATATGTTAGCATTCGCTGTTATCATATTATTTCATTGAAGTCATAACTTGGACGGAGTCAGTGGCGGATTTGCAGTCTTGGCCGCCACTGAACGCAGTCTACCCATTTAGATGACGCAACGCAACTTTAGAAACAAGTCATTTGGTCCATTTTTCCACAGATGGGAGCGTCTTTACTTTGATACAGAACTAGTAAACATACTTACACCTGCCACGATTCAATAACGTCTTGACACCTTTCTAATTCCCAAAGCCAACTGGTCCAGGTATAGAAATAAAAGCAGTACTTTATTTTACTGAACTGATTACTTACTCAGTATTGTATTCCAAAGAGGACAGCTTGAGGTACTCTATATAGATGCTGGAAGATTTTATGAGCCGCCAAGTGAATGGTTTGAACGGGTTGGTCTCATATTTCCACTCAACGATCACCGACAATGGGGGATAGCCCGTGTCCTTGACGGCCACCATTTTCTTCTCCACATCACCGGGTTTGTAGAATTTTCTAGAAAAATAAAATATGGGTATGTAGTGTATACTGACGCGTGTATGGTGAAATCGCATCGCATCGCTCGCATAAGTCAGAGTTATAAAAGCACGCTACTAATAATAACAGAAATACATGGTCAGAAATGTAGGTATATGACATTCGACAAAGATATTTTCCCAGACAAAACATTTTGCAATTTAATTAATGACATAATATGTAAGTTATAGTACAGTACAATTAAAATCAGTTGTTGTGTTGTTGTATTGTGTTTAATAAGATAACGGGTAATATATTTAAAGTTCATATCTGTAGTGTACCCATTTTTAACCTTGTATTAGCAATTTTACATTGGCGCAGTTTTTGTTTTTAAAAACACCTTCCTGATATTTGCGCAACTTGTGCAATTATTTAATAAACATTCTTATACTGATAGGGTGTGACGTCAATCAAACGATAGGTACTCATTAATATTTGTGATAAATTAAGATCCGGCAACAAAAGTACGCCGTAATATTATAAAGTGGTAGAATTATGTTTGTTACCGGCATGAGATCATCAGGGCCCATTAGGGCCCTTATTTATTAAAATACAAATATTGAAGTGGAAAATGCTATTTACATGATGCCTAAGCCTAAATTATGGATTTTATAATTTTTGTCTGTTTGTCTAAATGTTTGTTCTGAATAGGCTCCAAAACGGTTGAATAAATTTAAATTAAACTTTCAGGGATAGTTAAAGTTATTTTAACTTAGATAATGGACTTTATTTTATTTTGATATCTCAACGGGTTTCAGAGATATAACATATATTACTGTTTGTATGAAAAATCATCCCAGTCTTATGCAAGTCTATATATATATAAATGGATCCCTGTTTCCCTTGGTCACGCCATAACTTGAGAACGACTTTACCAATTTCATTACTCTTTTCTAATACTTTGTAGAAGGTTCTTACGGAAGGAAAAATTAAGAGAATTGCGCAGAAAATTTGATAATTTCAGAAAACTTAACGACTATTTTAACTTCGCGCGTTAGGCTACTTTTTTTTGGAAAATGCAGTTCCCGGGTTCCACGCGGACAAAGTCACGGACACAGCTAGTATTGAATAAAAATCATGAACGTTACTTACTGTTCGTCGTCCAAGAATTTGTGATTACTCTTGTTATTGTTCCTGTCTATAAGAGTTATAGCAATTTTTCCCATGTCGGCACCCTGTGCCCTACTTTCTGTAGTATTGGCCACTTTCAAGATCACTTCATAGTGCACTCCTGAAACGAACATTAATTATGACTATCCAACCAAAAATTTATAAACTTATAATTGACTAGTGGACCCGCCACAGCTTCGCACGCGGTATTTTCCATACAAAGTTTATCACCCATTTAGGGATGGAATTTCCAAAACTCCCTCCTTAGTGCACCTCTACGGTACTCAAGGAAAGTCTCCTCCAAATTTCAAACTAGGACCACCCGATTAGGCTGCGCGTTGTCTATAAGTGAGTCACGGTACTGTTTTATATGTATTTATAACAAATCATCACTACTTTCGCAAACTTTAATTTTCACCATAAATAGCCACCTCGTACGAATTAACCGTAATTATATGGTTCTGCATCAGCAAGATGACATTTGTACTCCCGTCAATGCTTGCGCATGTGTGCTATGATACAGCATTCAGTAAATTACCACCGAGTACCAAAAGTGATGATTGATGAAAAGATACTGATATTTTCATACAATTCCGTAGTCGGTTGCAGGAGTGCCAGCAACAAGACGGAGTTCATTTAGGCGACAGTGTTTATACTAATAAAAATATATATTTTATGCTTATTACTTATAATAAATACCTAATCAAATCGCACGCTTAAAAATAAAAAGAAACAAGTCAAAATGAAATTCACTTTTGTTTTGAACTTTACTCAAACGCGTTAAAGTTGAATTTGGAATGGATTTGTATTTCACATTATTTCTTTTTATTTTTAAACGTGCGAAATAGCATTTGTAGTTTTGCCTCTATCAATCATGTTTCTAAAAGTGCAAAAACTTATGGCCCACCCTGTATTGTGCTTTTTCATTTAAGATAACTGTGAACCAAAGGCAAAAATAACCCTTTTCATGCAAAAGGCGATAACGATTTTCACCCCTTAAATGTTAACTGATTTTAACCAACTTTTGATAGGTTCTCAGTCAAAACAATATCTAGGTTTGTATTCTTTTTTTATTTTGATTAAAGATCAAGAAAGCCAAATAATGCTGAAATTAGATTTGTATGAGAATACTGAAACCACAATAAAACGGAATTTAAAGAATATACTGAAAAAATCGAAACGTATAGACCTAGTTTTTGTTCTGATTGACAACCTTTCAAAAATTGGTGAACATCGGTTAACATTTAAGGGGTGGAAATCGTTGTCGCCTTTTGTACGAAAAGCCGTAGGTTCACGTCACACTCCTCTTAAAAGTAGAACTTACTGCAAAACGGTTTAGTGCCGCCGGTTATCGCGTACAGAGCTATATTTGAATTGGTGTCAGCCAGCCCTCCATATAGCAACCTCTTGTACACATTGTGCGAGTGGTACCCCATAGGGATGCACAGATGCTTGTTGTTGCAAGTTGTGCAGTTGCCAGCCAGGAACGCCTGCAAATCGTTTTGTTACTTTATATAGTATGTAGGGGGCCGTCCATTAATCACGTGAGGCTCAAAAGGGGGGAGGGGGTTCGGAAAAAATCACGATATATGGGAGCGTTCAAGTATTACGTAACGAATTTGGGGTGTCTTGTAAAACGTTACGATGCATTCCAGAGGCGGGAGGGGGGTTTGAACTAACATTTTTTTAACCCTTCAGAACGATCGCGTTCTCTCACTCATTTTTGGAATGACCTCTTGAAATTTTACTAGCGGGAAGGGGGGTACAGAAAAACGTTACGGCGCGTTACATGGGGGGGGTCAAAAAACTCCAAATATTGCGTTACGTAATACTTGAACGCTCCCTATCACTAGGGGGGAGGGGGGGTGTAATTAGATATAACGTATATTTTTTTGTTGAACGCGCCACCCGGATCAACTTTTAATCTTAATATCTGTGTGGACATTTTTATCACGGTGCTTAATTTTCCAGAATTAATTTAGATTAGGAATAGAACCTATACCTACCTGTATTTAGCGATACCTTTGTACCAAAAAAAAAATACACGTGATCTTGAATGGGGGAGGGGTGGTTAGTCTGAAACCTCACCAAATATCACCAGGGGGAAGGGGGGAGGTTAAAAAGTTGCTAATCACGTGATTAATGGACGGCCCCTAGCATGACGGAAGGCAAATTATGTTAACCAGTAAAAGTTCGGATAAGAAAGGTGATGGTACATATCTTAATAACATCAGAATATTTTTTTATAACAAACCTATAAAAAATATAATAATTAAATTATTAGTGGTAACTGTTTTTCTAGCATGAAGACGTCTTTATAGAATCTTGTCGTTTCCGTTTTTAATGTTTACCGAGCTTATTTGTTATTACCTACCTTTGCAGAGAAAACAAAATTTACATTTTAGGCATCAAGATAATGAATGTCAGTGCTTATAATTATTGTTTACGTGTTTGAAACTCTAAAACGGATAAAATGCGTTATGTAAATAGCTTACACAATTGCTTAAATCGTGTTAATGTGATTACACGGCGGTCATAGTTGAAGACATGATAGGATAAATTCCACCACCACTAACTGAAATTATTTAGATCTCCATGTACATCTTACAATTGTGTCAACATATGAAATCTAGCAACGTAAAGCAACTGAGTACATGATTTTTAAGGCGAGAAACAAATGTCCTTTCTTTTTTCCTCCTATTGTACTCAGTGGTGTTTCCCTTAGGAGAGTGCACCAGTTCAAGTACCATGGACATGTGCTGACGGAAGACCTTAGGGATGATGCAGATATGGAGAGGGAGCGCAGAGCATTGTTAGTCCGGGCAAACATGCCGGCCCGCAGATTTGCACGATGTACGGATGAAGTCAAATTAACGCTTTTCAAAGCGTTCTGCACTTCTCTGTACTCGTCAAATGTGTGGGTCTGCGCGTCCAGTACAATAATGCCTTCAGGATGCTGTTGCGGTTGCCGCGATTCTGTAGCTCTTCGACCATGTTTGTTGAGGCACGCACAGACAGTTTCGATGCAGTATGGCGTAAGAAAACGGCATCACTTTTAGACAGAGTGCGGGGCAGCGGCAATGGCATCTTGAAGATGATCGCTAATAAATTAGATTGTCCTTTGATGTGGAAGCTTGCTCAAAGGACAAAATCAATGTTAATTATAAAATACTAACGTAGAATAAGTGTAACTAACACATTTTGTGGACTTATGTTGTCTGATTATAAATAAATAAATAAATAAATAAAAGCGTGGAATTACTGCGCACCCTTAAGTTAACAAAAAAAAACTGATTGGAAATAAATTATCAAAAATAAAAGAAAGAAATTACATCATAAGACTCGCACTGTATAGCCATAAACGGACAGGACGGCGATATGGTCTCAGTAAAGAACTCATAGCTCCGCTCGTGGTTGCAGCCGACGGACTTCACCATCCACTTGTAGATGTCATCGCTGGTTGACGTCACGTGATTGTCCACCTTCTTGCAGCCTGGTTGGACGGCGCCGCCGTTAGGGTAAAAGTCCACGTGGCCTATACCCTCGGACATCCCTAGACCTGAAATGTATAACTGTAATAAGTTTTTCTAACTTTTCATGGATGCTGTCTTTTCAGCAAAACATTGTGGTCACCGTAAAATAACACACAAACGATTTAAACAAATCATCTTTTTGGTACCTCGAATAAATAATTTCAAAAGCCCTTTGCATGAGTGTCATGTTAGCTTACCCGCCCAAGATATCCAAAATCTGATGATTCCAAAAATAGTACCTAAATAGTACCAGGTTGGCGTACCTCATCCGGTTCTCAAGTATGCTCCCAAAAATGCTGTACATATATCCCAAAACATATTACCTAAATAGTAACCCTAGCTTAATGGTCTACTAAGTTTTTTTGTTTTTATCGTAAAGGGGGTACTAAAGTTTACTTAAAATATCTATCAAATTTGGCATATCTTGAAAGGTCTATTAAGTATACTTTACTTAATTCACCTGGGTGAATTAGTCCAGGTCCATTAGATAAACTACAGAACTATTTCATGTACAATTTTGGTATATAGCTAGTTTAGGAATTCAATAGATTTCAGTATGAACTCGGCTGGGTACGCCAGCTTGTCGGTGCGCAACATTTTACTCGTGTTTGTTATGAAATATCTCAGTTTCTATTAGATCTACGAAGTTGAGACTTCGCGAGCCAGGAGTACTATTTAGATAATATTTCTTGGGGTATGCAGCATTTTTGGGAGCAGAACCATTCTGGAGAACTAAACGAGGCACACCAACTTGGTACTATTTAGGTACTTAATGGGTACTATTTAGGTACTATTTTGGAAATATCCGATTCTAGATATGATGGACGGGTAAGCTTACTTGACACACATCTCTTCGTAATTCAATGCGTGTTTCGTGAAGCTGTCACTTTTAGACTTTGAAAATAAATAGAGACAAACAAACAAAGCGTGCGTCGACTGTGCGTGAAAATCTCGGCATGTACAAAGGCCTTATGACGCTTGTGGCACTGTTTAAACTTCCACAGACTGATAGAGACCTCACGGTACACCCATAAGACTGAAATTAGCATTCGCATACTAAGCGTGATATTGAATAGGTTTTAATTTGGCATGGCGTTCGAAAGGTTAATTAATCAATAATAATCTTGTAGCACAATTCCTTTGTTATGTTCGACTATCAGCATTAAATGTGATGCAAATTTTACGCATACCTATTTGTAATAAACGTAAAATTTGCAACATATTTAATGCTAATAGTAGATAGTAGTATACGCATATTTGTACATTTTACGCACACTACGTATTTCCAGATATGTCATCACCGATTCCAGTTATTTATTAGGGTTCCGTACCCAAAGGGTAAAAACGGGACCCTATTACTAAGGCTCCGCTGTCCTTCTTTCCGTCCGTCCGTCCGTCTGTCACCAGGCTGTAATCTCATGAGTCGTGATAGTTAGACAGTTGAAATTTGCACAGATGATGTATTTCTGTTGCCGCTATAACAACAAATACCCTCTTTGGCACCGTTCGGCACAGCTTTTTATGTTCATTGTTTCTTGTTATGTGCTTTTCTTGTTATTTGTCTGTGTCTAATGTGTGTTAAATAAATGTCTTTATTATTATTATTATTATAAATACTAAAAAACAGAATAAAATAAATTTTAAGGGGGCTCCCATACAACAGACGTGATTTTGTTTTTTTGCTTGATTATAGATAATGGTACGGAACCGTTCGTGCGCGAGTCCGACTCGCAAATGGCCGGTTTTTAAACTTCCTATGAAGGATCATTACCTGCATAATACAACGGCATCGCATTGCTATGAATTATGTCCACGTATTGAGCGTCGGATCGATCCAGGCGCACCAATGTCACAGTTTTCGTGAAGTACGGCGCAGCGGGATCCAGCCCTGTTATCCTTCCTAGTTTTAGGTTGAATCTCTGAAATTTTCAGGTTAAAATTAAACGTTGACTATTTCACAGCCATCTGTGAGATGGTTTTTCTTTTCGTAGCTAGTTTATAGCTACAGTGATCAAATTCTGATGGCAAAAATATAGGCGATGAATGTTTATTTGAGTGCCACTTAATTATATTAATATATTATGACCTTTTGACCGCCAAGCATGTCTGAGAACTAACACGAATTTCAACTTTAAGTCAAGGTAATGAAGGACTTTTTACCCTGTATCCGCTGACGGCTGCAGCCGACTGTGACGGTCAAAAGGTTAACTAGTATCATGGACGAATAAACCAGGAAAACACTCAATCGCGTTGCAATCAAGCGTACCTCGGATTTTGTAATCTATTTGTGAATATTTTAAATTGCGACTGGAATTCGTTCAAACAATGGTTTTCATCGAAAAGCTCAAAGTTCTCACAAACAACATGTAAAAGGAACCGTATTTCTCACGAAATGATTTAATTAGATTGTATTTGATAGAATAACCCACAGGTTATGGTTGACTCGCCATCTAGTTTGTGCGCCAACTGTTTTAGCAGTGCGACATATTTCCGCGCTACGTTCACCATAAGGCGATTGTCATTCCGTTTGTTCAATTCGTCCATAATATTGTCATGCTTGTCAGAGCGAAACGGGAGATATTTTCATACATTATTCAGGTATTACTAAACTTTTCAACTTTAAGTCAAGATAATGAAGGACTTTTTTACCCTGTATCCGCTGTCGGCTGCAGCCAACTCTGGCGGTCAAAAGGTTAAGGAGATTATTATTTACCTTTTGAAGAGCATGCCCGCAGTAGCCACCTAAATGCGCACCCAGAGAATGTCCAATGAAGTGAAAATTGTCCACATTTGATAAGCCCAATACCTCCTGTAACAAACACACTACAGTGAATTAATCTATAGGTATACTTGTCATGGTATGGTAAACAAGTTTCTAACCTCAAACTGCACCGTTGTTGGATAAAACAACTATTTCCTTGCAAATAAAGCAACTGAAGACAATATTTTAGACGTCACTTTCCCAATTTTTAGCCTAGTATTGCTTTATTTGGGATAAAAAAGCAGTTTCACCCAAAAATTACACATTTGAGGTTAAACTTGTTTACTAAATAGGACAAGTATGGATGAATCCACTATATACATAAATAGTCATAAACTCATGTTCTGATACCTTGTTTAAACTTTTATTTACATTTTAATTTAATATTTTTTGCACAGTTACCTTAGAGTAAAAGTTGGACATTTGCCTTTAGGCATTCGCTACCAGTCGAACCTTTAGGCAAAACAGATAATTTGATTGCGGGCGGTGCAATGAAATTTAATTATATTCTTTAAAAAACCATAAACAATATAAAAAAACCGGACAAGTGCGAGTAAAACCCGCGTGTAGAGGGTTCCGTTCCATACGTGATTAACTGAAATTTCCTATGTTACTTTAAACAGCAGTTCCACAGTGGAAGTCTTAAAATAGTGATGATGAAACTCAGATTAATATACATAGTGAAAATATACATTAATCTCAGGCTCTCATCATACATAGTATAAAACAAAGTCCTCCGCCGCACCAGCCTGTCTGTCTGTCTGTACTTGTTTTATATAAATGTAACTTACATAGATATTGTGCACCAGATTGGCAGTCATTGCACCAACCAGCCTGATGTTGGCCACAGCCTGTCCGTACGGAGGCTGGGAGCCGCCACGCCAGTCAACCACTAGCACTGTCGCTGCGTCATTGCCTTCCAAGTTAAGGAGCGCATCGGCAATGTTTTGGATCTAAAATAAACGAGCATATTTAAAGAGAGTTTTTATCCTCTGTTGCAGATTCTGGCACCGAAAGAGCTCATAGTCTCTCGGATTCTCTGTAATACGGATACAAGCGAGAGAATCGGAACACGTTCAGAAAGGTAGCTTTTTCAACTCAGCGCGACCAAATAATCGGCTTACCAATTTGAAATTGGAAATTACCTAGCTGTGTATTTTTTTGTGACACAGGTAACTAAGATTATAACTATTATATGAGGCCTTTTGAACCGTGTATTTATACAAAAAAATATTATTTACCCAGACTTTATCACCGCCTTCCAAAAAACCGTGCGAAATCAAATAGAACGGTCCCCTGGCATCTAGATTCGCATTGCGGATTTTATCAACATTATTCGCTTCCAATAACACAGGAATCTTTCTATTTCGTCTTGTAAACGCTGGATATCTGAAACCAATTTACTCATACAGCGATGTAAAGTGAAAACGCTTTATTGTACAGAATAAAATTATAGGAACATAATTAGAGAGACATAAGCCAAAGACGAATTAGCCCCTTTTAAGAGATTTCATGATCGATTGAGTCATGACATTATGTAACGTTGGCAAGTTCGGACTTTGCTAAAATACGGATAGGCGTCCAAGTCTAATTTAAGGGATATATTTTAAAGTTGTTATTGTTAAAACTGATAGCAAGCTGGCAGGTTAAAATTTATACAAAGGTCTAAGTGGAGGACTCGCCTGATTAACCAAAAAATTTAGACCAAGATTCGGCCAAGGTGCTATGCTTGGAATCATGGATATAGATTTTCATGGATTTTTGTAGTGGTAGAGCGAAACAGTAATCCTCACTAGATGATTACTGTTCGAATGGGCCGGCTCGACCGGGAACACACTCTCACAGAATATCGGCGTAAAGTAATAGCTTGCTATTGCGTTTCGTACGGTGAGTGACGAGAACCGGAGGCCTATTCCCTCATCCCTATCCCATCCCCATTCCCCATCCTCCCTAGACTGGCAACGCATTGACAGCACCTCTGGTGTTGCAGATGTCCATGGGCGGCGGTGACCACTTTCCATCAGGTGGACCGTCAGCTCGTTTGTCAGTCAATGGTATTAAAAAAAAAACTATCTGTATTAATTTAATTTTCATTTTAATTTTAATTTACTGTTTTAAAATAATTTACTATGACCTATAATATTATTATTATGAATAAATGAATATGAATATGAATATGTCATGTCATCTGTATTCGTAAATGCGTATTCATACAATCAATCGCTTGTAAGCCCTTTGTTATTTTTTATTTATGTAACTGTTAACTTTCTGGATCCACACCAACAATATTCTAGAATAGAGCGCTGACCCTGCACATTATTTTTAAAACAATCAGATCCGTGTCGTTATCAGCCCACACCCACCCGGGTCTAAAGGTCGTTAGACCTAAATCGAAAAGTGCGGCCGATAACAATGCAATTATAAACAGCTTGTTTATCTTTGGGGCGATAAAAACGTCACTATGCAATTATGGGACGTAAACATTTGTTATGTCTATCGGTTGATTGATGTCATGGACGAGCCCCCGGGTCTTATCTGCGCAGACTTATTTCTCTGTAATCTGTTCGTCTATGAATCCGAAACCTAATAAGGAAAATATTTACACAGCTTTAAAGTTGCAGAAAATGTTAATGCAAAACAGTTTTACGATTACCAATTAAATTGCTTTGAATGTTTTCTTTGTGTTATCTAAATATTAACAAAAATATTAACTTGTGTTCGTAAGCGACCGATGTTCTTTGTTGCTATTTTATAGTTTTCTAAAAAAGTACTGACAGATATTCGGTTGAATTATGTATATTTGCACCTTAAAGGCCCGGGCAAACCAAACGGGTTTGCGGCGCGAGCGCGGGCCCGCGTCGTTGTAGAACGGCGCGGGCGAATTTAATAATAATAATTATAAACTAATTTATTTCAGGCATCAGTGGCCCATACATAAATACCTTACAGACTAACCTACATATTAAAATAACTTTAAAGTAATATCATCTCGGTCTACCTGTTGGATTTACCAAGCCACACCGCGTGCGGCGGCGCGGGATGCCCGAGCCTTTAATCGATTTTTGTAAAGGGAATATATAAGTAGCTTAGTATTGTCATGTTCTAATAAAGACTTTAAAGTAAAAATAAACAATGTGCAATACGAGACGGATCTTTTAATTGACAGTTCTCGCAAACAATTGTAAAACATTGAGAAGGTCTTATCAATTGGTATTTACGCTGAAGAATATGAGATAAACAAACAAATCATTAGTAGTACCTATACGCAAATGTAAATGATCTTAATTGATCATTTTAATGATATTTCAGGGGTTATTGCTTATCTAAGTCCAAGACGAACGTATAGAAATTCCTTTTACGGTAAGAAAATGAAACTTTCGAAGCAAATACACTCTGTATCTCTTAGTGAATAAGGAATTACCGTACAACCGAAACATATTTTCTTGCCGAAACCGAAGGTACGGTTTTGGTTATAGTTTCGGCCGAAACCGAAACTTTTATAGGTGTTAAAATCGTTGAATATTATGAATAAAAATATCATTGGACCGTTATTTATAAAGATATAATATGAACAATAAACTACTTGTAAGTCGTGTAGGTGGTGTGGTATAAAACGAAACAAGTTCATTTATAATAATATAAGTCGAAAATATGTAATTTACTTGTACTTTAACAAATGACAATCAGTCGGCCTCAAAATACTACTCAATAACTTATGATTATACAAGTCATCGTCCTTCTTTTTTTACTTTATAAAAAAAGACTAAAATTATAAAGTGGAAAAATTTGCTAACATTAATCCACTTTCTGATTGCACTTGGAAAAACCACTGGACTGGACCACTTTGTAGATAGTTATGAAACACAATTTTCTTCTTGAATAGTTTGAATAGTTATGCCAGTCAGTAGTGCCTTATTGAAAACCAACAAACTCTGGCGAACTCGGGCGAACTACGCTGTTGCCCACTGAGCCGAGCGCACCCGAGGTGAGCCGAATGAGATCCGTAAGTACGGTTAGGTAAGTTTCGGAGCACCGAAAGTTTCGGCACTTTTTTGACCGAAACCAAACCTTCGGCCGAAACATGTTTTTTTGCCGAAACCTGCCGAAACCGAAACTTCGGTCGGACACTATAAGGAATCCCTTGGTGAGGAAGGTAGGTATACATACAATAAAATAATTTATATATGGAGTTGAATTCAGCACTAACTTAGTCAGTCAAGTGCAAGTAGGACTCGCATGGGGAGGGTTCCGTACAGATATAGTAAATAGGTAATATGTTTCCATCGGTAAAACTCGGATCTCAATCGGAAGACGACGGGACCCGAAGTGTCAATTAATTATTGTATTAAATAAGTGACATGTTTATATTCATTGATATAAAACTTTATTATTTAGTGTCAAATGTAAAAATGAAAAATGACAGCATATGGCACGGTGGTATGATGGGTACTGAAGCTAATTGAGAGAGCACGATAAATACGAACTTTTCTGATAAAACACGATCGAAACTAATTATGCACTACATCTGTACCTACTATAAATCATTGCATTACCTTCTCTGTTTTTTTCTTCATAAATATTTTCCGTTTCCCGTGGGAATTCAAGTACTTTTGTTAATGTTTTCCTGTAAACTAAGAGTGAGGCCCTATATTTTGTTTCCTCTATTTCTGTTTTAGGCTCTGTAGTTTCAGATATAAGGGGCAATTCTTAAATTTTAAATAATGCCTTTAAAATGCACTTGACAAAAGCTTTTTTTTTAATATGCCCCCTAAACTTACCTACCGCCAAAATCAGAACGTTATTTATTCGTCTGTGGTTGAACCTATCGCCTAATACGTAGCAAACTTTAACTTTTTTTATTCATTAGATTGCGAGAAAATAGGCTGTTGTGACAGACGGACAGACAGACGGACAGGCAGACAGACGGACAGACAGACAGACAGACACGAGAGTGATTCTATAAGGGTTCCAGTCTTTCATCGGATATACAAAACCCTAAAAAGAAAACTTTTTAGTTGATTACTTTTATATATTTTTATGTTTCAATCCAATGGATAGATTTGCTCAGTACCAGTTAAAAATTGACATATTTTGTATGCGGTAGATAAGTGTTAAAGACCCTTAGTAACCAAATCCATCCACGGCCTGAATATTTGGAACGACCAATACGAGTAGCGAATGCAGCTTCTGCTAAGACATAATCATTATGATGATCCGAGGTTCTGGGGCCCAACGAATGAGTTTCGAAGTGCGAAGTTTCTTAAAATTGCGCACGCGAATGACAAGAAGAGATGTCTAAAACCGTTAATTTTTAAAATTGCGCGATTATCGCTCGGTTTTCACAAAATATGGTTTCGGTTTCGCAATTTTATCCGTCAGGGTAAACAGGGTAAAAAAAGGTCTTCATTAGTTAGACGTAAGGTTGAAATTCGTGTTACTTCTCAGATATGCTTAGCGTTGAAAAGGTTAATACTTAAAAATTGGTCTCTGCGGCCCTAGCAAGGTTGACACGAGGATTAGTTAACCCTGTCTTATCTCTAAGTGCGTCTCTTTCACACTAGTGCCGAGGAAAGAGATAGTCAGAGAGATAAGACGAGGTTAAGTTATCCCTGTGACAACGTTGCTAAGGCCACTGGTTATTTTAAATATCAAATCGAGTGTTTTGAATTCCATCTCTACATTTGATAGTGATTATGTTAATTTCAGACACTTTTTGCGAAAACGTAATTAAAATTAAGCAGATGGCGAGATAATGTTCAATTGTAATTTGAGATGGATCAGGCCTGGATTTGAATAAATCGCTGTAATCGGCGATTTTTTTACACTATTGAGGTCCATTAGTAGAGTATTTATTTTACTTTATATATGCAAAGGTCGGCAGTAAACTACATTAACTACTACGTATAAGTAATGAAATAGGTAAATAAATTGATTTGATTTAAACCGAAAGAAGACTACAGTTTGTCTTTAAAAAGTTTGTTCAACCGGGCGCGGTCCTAGGGAGGGGTCACAGGGAACAAAATCCCCCCAAAATCGTACATGTCAAAATTCAAAAATCAAGTCTAAAAGTAAAGTCCCAAAATTTCAGGCTGCGACCGCGCCTGTGTTCAACAAATAACTTTTTCTTCCTACTACGCTTTAATTTCATCATAATGGCCTTAAACTCTCAGCACAAAGCAGCCCTTATTTACTCTAGAGCAAATAAAGTTGCATACAAATTTCATTATTGCACTGTTTTGTATTTTTTTTAATTTGGTTGGTTGATCAAGAAGTTTACACCAACAGCTACCCAATCCGCCCATTCACAGTCCGACTAGACAGCCGACCACTCTTCTGTGGGCTTACTGTTAGCAAAAAAAAAAAAACAGGCCACATATCGGCGGCCATATCGAACTGTGATTGTTTCGTCTAAAATGTTATGCTCAAAGTACTGGCTGATAAGATAGTATGGGTTACAAAACTTTAAAAAAAAATTGGCATAATATGACAATTAATAGACTAGATACAAGATTTCTGTGAAAATTTTCGGATTTTCGACTTTAGCTTCAGAACCAATAGACCGATTTTAATAAATAGGGTATCTTAAGATTCGGGGAGAACATGCGAGTGTCATAGGCTATATAAAAATTCTAAGGGTGCCGTCATAACAGGTGCCAATATGCTTTTTACTTCGCTAGTTGGGTTTAACTGCACCTTTACGTTTTTTACCAACTTTTAGCAGTAGTAGAAAGAAAAGCAGATTATGCACCTCGCATCAAGTGATTTGTTATTGCGCTCGTGTTTTCAGAGCCCTCACTAGCGTTCGGGCTCCAAATCAACACTCGGCGCAATAATGAATCACTTTCTGCTTGGTGCAACAATCTACTATTGTAAATAGGTAATTGGTACCTTCATACGGATAAGTGAAAATTTGCTTTAGCTAAATGTCTGCCCATGGCCATGAAAACAAAAACGAAGCAATTATATCCACAACTTTTAAATTCCCGGACGGCATTTAAACGTCCTAGGGAATTTTAATAATACCGTCGGCAACATTTAAAAGCTCTAGACTGGAACGCGAACACGGTATATAAATAAAAACTAACTTGTGATTTCTAAAGGTGAGAACACTTTGATATCGTCGCAATAATCGCAAGATAAATCAAGTTTATACCTAGTAAAACCATTTATATTAAATTAAATACTTGCGACTGGCATCGGGTTTGTATTAAGAATACACTATAATCGACGACGCAGATAGCCTAGTTGGTAGTGACCCTGCCTCCGACGCAAGCGTCCCGGGTTCGATCCCCGGTACGGGCAAATATTTGTGTGATGAGCACGAATATTTGTTCCTGAGTCTGAGTGTAAAGATTGTCCCCTGATTTATTTATTTATTATTTATTTATCTTCCTTGGGTAATTATCTAACTGATGGCGAAAACTGCATCAACGTTACTTAAGAATTGTAAAAATAAAACCGAACTGAACTCTTAACATATATTTTTTTTTACAATAATTGTAAAAATAAAACCGGCCAAGTGCGAGTCAGACTCGCGCACGAAGGGTTCCGTACCATTATCTATAATCAAGCAATAAAAATCACGTTTGTTGTATGGGAGCCCCCCTTAAATGTTTGTTTTATTTTAATTTAATTATTTATTTTTAAACTGAATATACAACTAAATATTCTGAGAATATTTCAAGCGTCTACCTGTTGCAGTTATCAATATCGAGTTATTAATGTTACATCAGAATAGCTCTAATATTTTGTCTCTTGTCGCAAACTTATAAAACATTCACATAAACCTTACATTTTCCATACAATCTTTCATCCCCTATTCCCTATTGTTATCTTACACCCTTGAGGCTAAAACTTTTAAAAACTTTGAATGTCATATTTATTTATATCGAATCAACAGCCTAAAAAACAAGTTTCAAGCTTCTACTTTTCATCCCAGCCTTTCAACCCTTTACAACCCTTTTTCCGCATTAAAAAGTAGCCTAAGTCTTTTCTCAGGCTCTAGACTATCTGTGTACCAAATTTCATTTAAATCGGTTCAGTAGTTGCGCTACAGACAGACAGACAGAGTTACTTTCGCATTTGTAATATTAGTAAGGATTGGGCAAATTAATAGTAGTTTTTAAGACAGTAAATAGTCTTTCCTGAGTAGGATGTAGAGACTCGAGACTTTTAAAAGAAAATCTATCTAGTATAATATCCTGATTTATAGTTACTTTTACAATTCATTTTGTGTTATCAAGTTAAAAATATGAATTTTATAAAATTTATAGCCTGATACGAGGTTGTTGAACTTGAACATCAATGAAACCATACCTTATCCTCATAGATATCGGTGATTCTGGGAAGTAGTTGTCAGGCCGATTCTCCGTCCAGGGGTACGCCTTCGAGAAACACCCATACGGTTCATAGCACCGCTCAAACTCCATGTCTTCTGCAAAACAACATGTGTTTAAAAAAATCTCCACTGGCTTAAAGCGCCTTAAAATTGGCACAACAAGCAAGCAATGTCGCTAAATCAGTAAATGATAATAATTTAAAAGCAAATGTTGTACACAAACCATTAAAACTAACGGTAACACCCGAAGAATTCTGCTTCTCCATTAAAACCATAATGGTCTGAAGCATCAATGTGGCACTGGTTTTGTTAAACATTTCGAACACTTCACAAAACAAGCGTACAGCGGACCACACGTGTCAACGGCTCGACGTTTTAAGTAATATGACCAGTCCGCCGACTAATTGTCGCAGAGTGTATATTGGAATGAAACGTGTGCGCGACGCCGATTGTTTAAATAGAGGATGCATTCACTCGCCATCCACGCGATCGGGTTCCTTTCCTTGGAAGGTAACACTAAGGGTAACACTAATTTAGTCTACCTACTTTTAATCGTTTAAAAGTAGACAAGTACCTAACTTTGACAGACGAGCTACGATCGAATCACGTTTAAGGAAGTCTGAAATATTACGAACACGTGTTACAGGAAAAAATAAAGATATTATCATTTATTCAGGCCCATTAGTAACATATACTTAAATGACTTTTATTAGTAGGTACCAGAGAGGCGAAGCGTGAGGGTAAGCCGGTGTATCATTTCTTTTTTTAAACATTATATTATTACTCATTGAAGATTGTATTTATAAAATAATGATGTAATATGCAATTTTTATGTTAATACAAGAAGTAATGAATAGTACCTATTATAATGTTTGAGTTACGAAAATAATGCACCTGCTTACCCTCAGGCTTCGCCTCTGGTAGGTACCTTATACGATGAGTCCATACTGGGTTTACCGCATTTCTATGACCCATCAGATCCTCTTTGGCAGTTCGCAGACGTTCCGGGATACGCCGATAACAGAGGTTACGGCGTTATCTAAGTTTATTTGTTGAAAACCATTGACGCACGAACAGTCTGGCCGATTGTGCAAGTACAGATAGTATCTGCTGAGAACAGCAGTTAATCAACAATAAGCGGTTACGGCTAATTCTGTGGTTTAAATATGCAAGATTGCGTTCCATCTTTAATATTGTAATTGGCTACTTGCATGATTTTTATTTTATTTCATCTTATTTTAGAAAATACTGAGTCATAGAAGCCCAACTGTGTTCGCAAACATTATTGTGTTGTTTTTTTTTTGGAGACGACGCTTTGAACAGTCCTAGTTCATACCACTGACAAAAACGCTCCATACAAAATGGCCCTGAAATATGACGTCACAGTTCAGTTAGACTGTATACCAGACCAATGTAAAAAGCCCTGAAGGTTATACATTTTATATCGCCGTCAGGGCTCTTTTTACATTGGTTTTGGTATACAAAATACATGAAATTCGCAATTATTTCCGAAAATACTGTTTTTAGACCAATATCGTAGAATTAAAAAATGACAGAAATTTGATGAGGATGTCAAAAACTAGCAATTAAGAACTAAAAAGCAATATTTATTTTTCACATATAAAATTTTTGACCCTTAATAGAAAAAAAAGTAACAGTCAAAATGATCTTTTTGTTTCTTTGTCATGCATTTATTTATGTTTAGCTAACGTTCCACAGAAAAATATTAATATTTGTTACTATAGTTAAGTAGCCAATTAACGTTATAATGGCAGGGATTTCGGTTAGGTATATTATTTGTCATCAATAACTATTGTTGTTATAACACATACATAGACTTATGCACTTTTCGAGTTGAGATGCTGCGAGTTCCTCATTTATTGGCAGGTAATTGTAATATAGGTACTTTTTGCAGATCGTATTTCATATTTTTAGAGACAAAAATATACTCATAAGGTACTTAGTTTGAATACATACTCCTACTTAGGAAAAATCATAATACGTGACCCCTAAATGACCGTATCTCTTTATCAATTGATCCTTCAAGTTTAAAAAGTTTTATTTCGCACTTAGATAAGCTTCCAATGGAACTGGACTTTGTGACAAAGATAGACAACAAAGTATTATTGACAAAATGAGCTAATTAAGTTTAATGATGTTATTCAGTGGCACTCAACAAAAGGGCCTAAAGGCGATTGTAAACTTTAATTTAGATTTGTCCTATTATTAGTATGTTTGATTAGTTAGCGCGTATCTGTTGTCTTGTCTGCCAGTTGAAGAGGTCATAAGGCAAATAGGATAGCAGAGCAACTAATGCTGTGCAATATGAGGCATGCCCTCTAATAAAGATGGATGTATACCTATTACTATATATAGGTAAGGGGACGCGAGTTGAAGTCATGCACACTGTATCACGTCTCGTGTTGACAGGAGAATTTTAAAATGTGTGTTCTTTTTCGTACCGTTAGTAAAATGTATTGCGGAGTGCTTGATCGACGTCGATTAAACAGTTTCTTGTAATCAATCTTATATCTCAATACTCCTCTGCTGCACTGGGAGTGATACTCCTCTGCTGCACTGGGAGTGAAGAAATAGCATAGAATGCGTGCAGATGCTTATCACCCTGGCATGTCGTAAAAGTTGACCAAGGGACGGGTCCTCTCCAACATGGTGGACTATCTGTATGGGCGATGGGCTGATCACCTGTCACCATACGGTTCATCATACCATCTTAGGACTAATTAGGGATTTCGGGCGTGATGCTATGTATGTATGTATGTAATCTTATATGTATCCAAATACTTTATGTAGGTATGTAGTTGTGTATTAGGATACATTTTCAATCAAATTATTTCGCACGTTCAAAAACAACAAGAAAATAAATGGCTGGGCCTTGCAATTATTTTTTATATCAAAACTCTACATATAATGATTTCACCGAAACCTGTACCATAACCAGGCAGGTTTCACTCCGCACTTTAGGTACGCGCGGCCGTCGCGTTGCTCGGAGGTGTAAATTGCAGCAGGTTGCCGCTCGCTCGCTCGCTGGGCGATTCGCGCGTTGTTGTCGTTGGATGACGCGGATAAAAACTGACAACCCTAGCGTACACGAAAGAGCACGTTTTATGCGATGGAGAGAGAAGGCATGAGTAGGCATATTTTCGTGCCTCAACACCGGTTTTATTAGACAGTGATTCTTCTGTACGTTAGTACTATTATCTATTCTGTGCCATAACTCTAGACGGATCAGGAATTCAGGTGAATCAGGCGAAGATATTCGTGATGGATCAACTTCATCAATTGACAACTTCGGCGGTCGCCCACTTTTCGAAAACATATGCAAATTATATTATATACATTTACTCAATTTTAGCTTTAGTTGTGCGTGTAACCATCCACTTCAACTCTCATCTCCTTACCTATACCTAAATTCATCATTGACGAATTTGACGATGCATTTGATGTATAGTTATAATCATAATACAATATGTTAGAATATTTTATATACCTAAAAGTTTAGCTTTTTCCAGGTGCACCTCTTCCATTATAGACATACGGATATGCAAAACGTCTTGAAACTTAGAATTCATATTATAAACAATTTCAGTCTTAAAACTTTATTAAATTTTTACTTGACTCAAGTAAACAATCAAAACCACTTAATACAAATTTCATGCATAATAAAAAATCAGTTAAACAATTCACCTCTCAAAATCAGTCATAATTAGATAAAAACATTACTTCATAATTGTTCTATGTCAAAAATTCTAGAATTCACGTAAATGATTAAAAAAGTTAGTATTTAAAATATGGTTCCATAATGTCGTGGTTATTAAATTTGCACTATTTAGTGAAGTTCTTGGGCTTGCTTTTCGAGGGCGTTGAAGAAAATTTACAAGTAAAAGTCATATCGTCAGGAAACACATCTGACATCGACATGACTTCATTTTTGGTAGAAGGTTGCGCGAGGTACCGACTAAACTCCTCTGTCATTAAGTTTTCCTTATCTTCTAACTTAGCCTCTGTAAATCGGAATCCCTTAGATTTGGCAGCGACTTCACTATTCGTATAAAATTGAGTATTATCAATGGAGGTTTCATCCTTAAACCCGCTGTCAACTCTCGCCCAACGAATATTAGAGATCTCTTTCAAAGCTGTCGAGTTACTATTAGTAATAGTTAATTCGGAGGGTCTTATGGCACTTTCATAGTAACTAGACGCGTTCGTATAGAACGTATTCTCGTTGAATCCGCTATCGACTTTCTTAAAGGTAGAGGAGACATCTGTTTCATTCTTAGTGACGTTTGCAGTATAATCAAACTTAGTTATATTATCAGTCAAAAATTTGAGATCAATGTTGTTAAAATCCATTTTCTTGTCTTCCAAGCTGAGAGGATTGTCGGAAATATCTAAGCTATTATCTAGTGACATGCTCATGGGACTCATGACGATTGGCGCCCGAATTTTGCTAATTTCATGTCGCCCACTGCTCTTAGTCTTCCCCTTACTGGGTGTTTTGTCTATGTCATTTTGCTTATTAGCAGACATTTGAACGTTTACAAACTGCTCCTTGCGCGATTCCACTTTAACTAAACGGTCAATGCTGCTTTCGCCTACGAGAGACCATGCCTCGGAACTCATCAACGGCGGGGACGATTCAGAGTCCGCTGAAAATTATAATGAAAACATAAACTTTAATAAATAAAATGGTTGAAAAAGTAAATGCTTCTCCTAAAACTAATACGTTACCTTGCGAATGATTATGTAGAGACTCATCGACACTCATATTCATGCTAAAATCGAGTTTCTGCACAGACCGACTCCGATGCAAACTCGATAAGCTCAAACTGCGTTTTTCAGAAAATGAGAACGAGCTCTTTCTACTTCTCGGCGGGGAGTCCTTGAGGGACTTACTCCTTTTGAGGTTTGTTTTATTAGGTGTGGACTTGCAGAAGCACTGGCCTTTCGTCCGGCTCTCAGGGTCTGAGTCAGAGACTACGCAGTCTAGACAAGTAGCCATAGCTTCGGATTCCGGGGAAGTGAAGTTAGCTTTCTATAAGAAAAAAAAAAGTTTATCCCCAGCAGTTTCTATAATTATTCAGTCGCGGTGCTCCATTAAGTATGTGTTGTGTATTGGCCATTTAAAATCCAAAAATATACCAAATTGGAATAATTGAAAGACCAACCAAACGAGCCTTATTGTTACGAAGCTGGGTGCCATTTTGGTATATGATTTGTTTGTTTCATATTGATAGGGATGAAAGTTTATGTCAATACAAATCGATTTGGTCCAGTAAATGAAAGTCTTATAACCCTGCGTTTTTGAATTACAATTTTTAAAAATCGTACATAAAAAAGTCAGCGACCTTGACGTCTGCCAACTTTTTTTTTCTATTCTTAGAGTCCGAATGAATCGAACACAACGAGAACGACGAACAAATGATTTTGTATAGCTTTTTTTATTTACATTTTTGCAACTACGTCCCGTTATAAAACCGAGCCCTGCACGTCTGCCTCTTCGATGTTCATCGTTTTGAGGATGATTCTGACCATCAGTCCAAGACGAAGACACGAACAAATGATTTACCACACCGTTTTTTTTAAATTTTTGAAACGCTGTCAATTGAAAACGCAGCGCTACCATGGTGGCAGACTATTTTTCTGTGGTTCTTTACATTGTCATTAATCGAACAATTCAGGTCTGCCAAGCAAACAAATCATATAGAAATTTCGGCACCCAGCTCCCTAGCTATTAATAATATCCTTATGACTACTCAAGTAGGCACAAAAACCGATTGACAGGCAAACGTACACGTATATTATAGAGGACACTACCCGCTATCATACTTACTTCGTCATCACTAGAAGTGACTTTGTTGACTGGTGAGATGGAAACAGAAGCGAGTGACGACGACGTGCCAGACTGCGCGTCAAGCCGCTTCGGCGGAGTGTTAAAGTGAATGGGACTGAGGCAATCCCCAAAATCACCCACATCAAGGATCTTGTTGCGGAAAGCTTTGCAGGAACGCGCCGGTCCTTCCTTAACAGGCGTGCGGAAAGTACGCTTCATGTCTTTCTTAACAAAATCTTTAGACTGTAAGAGAAGAGCTAATTAAGTTGAGTGAAAATTCCGACTACATTTAGAAAGAAGAGAAGAAAGAAAGAAAAGACATTTATTCACTTCACAAAGACACACAATAATAAAAATACAACAAAATAATACAGAAGAAACGTGGCATGTGTGTCATTGCGGCAGTGAATCGGTCACTGGCTCAGCATAATGCTGTGGTGTCAGACACCCACAGCGCTGATTTTCAGCCAGCACCGTCTGTAGCAATCGGAGCGCTATACAAACACACTAATAATTACACAAAACTACTTGGATAAAAAGTGTTATATATAAGAATAAATATTGTTATTGTGGCTTTTGAAAGAAAAAATAAATAAAATGCATTACACGCAAACACTTACATGAACGTACTTACTATACAATAATATACTTATTTTGTATACAGCATACAGTGAGTATATAAATCAAAAATCAAAACGAACAAAAAGTTGATTCATTTGTAAAATAGTGCTGGTTTTGGGATTAGGATTTTTGGAGCGTCAACAAATAGCCTTTAAGCATTTGAACTCAAATAGGGGGAATGAGGGCACATTGATACGGAGGGCACATAACAGTAGTTTTTAAGCAAGAGACTAATAACCGATAGGTAGCAAAGTGTGAAACCCTAAAAATAAAGCCATCTAAAAAGGGTTTTTACGTTTTTTGAGCGAGAAAGTACCGCATTGTTTGTGTTGGGATATAGATATTCTAGTTTTTAGGGTTCCGCACCACAAAAGGAAAAAACGGAACCCTTATAGGATAACTCGTGTGTCTGTCCGTCCGTCTGTCACAGCCTATTTGCTCCAAAACTACTAGAGTTGAAATTTGGTACACATATGTAAGTCAGTGACCGCAACACGGATGTATAACGTAAATAAATTAATTTTAAACATGAGGGCCGCTTTTGTTGGGCAAATTAGAAAATTAAAAAAAGTATATTGTGTGACATATCAAATAAAAGGGCTCATTATGAGAATCTTAAATATATTTGTTTTAGAATTTTAATATAAATAGTTTGGAAGCTATTTAGGAAAATAGACGAAAATTTACCATTCCCCCCCATTCACCGAAACTACTGGGCCCAAAATTTTGAAAAAAAAATACCGGAAATAGATCTTTAGCATGATGTATTACAGGAAAACTTATAAGAAGTCTATGGTATCTCAAGTAAGATAGGAAATTTCAGATAACCATGTACGGAACGGAACCCTCTCCATGCGAGTTTAACTCGCACTTGTCCGGTTTTTTCGCTGATGTTCCATTGAACGCGTTGTCAGTGGTAGAAGCTATGGACTAAGTATTTGAAGAAGAGTGAGAAAATACCTCGCAAATATATAAAAAAATATTCTGCCTTAGTTATCCTGCCGTAAAGACATACTCACTACTAATATTATAATGCGAAGGTATAGATATTTGCATGTTTATTATATAATCACGCCAACGGCTGAACAAACTTTAATGAAAACTGGTGTGTAGATTTATATCCTTGATTTATATAGGATAACGATAATCCAATATTATAGTGCTGTATATACCTATTGTTAGTGTAACATACAGAATAAGCACTTTTGCATGTTTTTATGTAAGTTTCTGTGTAAACAATGTTGATGTGTCAATAAATAAATAAATAAGTCGCGGGCAGATCGTCATATCACTAACATTATATATAAGAAATCAGAAAGTAGCCAGATATCCCTGATATTAATTGTTGTATTGATATTAAACACAGTCATCAAATACAGATGTATACTAGATGACCTTTTTTCAAATAATATAATTATAATCAACAATGTCTGCAAGTATATAATCCAGCAACTGCTAGTTACAGAGCCGTTGCTATACAAATTTATAGCTATTCTAAATCCCCTAGCAAATATTGACGATGAGATCTGGTCGACTTTTCGAGGGTAGAGAGAACTGTAACCAAATAAAAAAACCAGCCAAGTGCGAGGGTTCCGTACCATTATACATAAAAATGGCAAATAAATCATGTCTGTTGTATAAGAGCCCCCCTTAAATATTAGTTTTATTTTTTATTTTATTTAATTATTAATTTTTAAAGTGAATATATAGCTAAATATTCTGTGAATATTTCGAGCCTCTACCTGTTGCCGTTATCAATATCGAGCAAAAACGAACAAAACAATCACGTTTGTTGTATGGGAGCCCCTTTAAATATTGATTTAATTCTGTTTTGTAGTATTTGTTGTTATAGCAGCAACAGAAATACATCATCTGTGAAAATTTCAACTGTCTAACTATCACGGTTCATGAGATACAGCGTGGTGAAAGAAGGACAAACATACAGACAGACGGACGGACGGTCAGCGGAGTCTTAGTAATAGGGTCCCGTTTTACTCTTTGGGTACGGAACCCTAAAAAATATCGTCATAACAGACATGAAAGAAAAGGCGCTTTAAAATATGTCTAGTGTCCACATCTGCCGTGATATAACTATAATGCCGTTATCCGATCTGTGATCCTTAATAGATAACGGCATTATAGATATATCACGGCGGACATATTTATGTATATGAGGAGCGAAAATTCCGCTCCAATGAATCTTAAAGTAGTTGTTAACACAAATACACACCAAATCAGGGCTGAACACTAGAGGAGCATGAGCTTCAAAGCTCGAAGGGGGCCGCACGTCCGTATGGTTCTCCTCATCCGTCTGTTCAGAGTCGCACTCGCTCTGGTGCTCTATGTCACTGTGGTCTTCGAAGAACAGCTTCCGACAAAGAGAACCATTCGCCGAGATTTCATATTCACCAAACATGTCGTGTTCCTGTAATGTGAGACCTTTATTTGAACAGCTGAATCTAAATTTGCTTGGTCCTACCTAAATGTTTTGAATGGGCTTGAACCTAATTTACTGAGAAAGTCCAAAACTGCTTAAATATTGTCATTATTATAATATATTCTATTGTTAGACTAAAATTGTGAATTTATAATCTTATAATGTGAACTCTTGACTTGTAAAATTGGTAATTACGAATAAATATCTGAAAAGGGAAATCTGAAATCATATTTAATAAATGAGACTGTATACATAATTTAAGATTTTTTTAGGATGAAGGCGACTTTAGGAGGAGACTTCGAATTTGGTTTCACTTTTCCTGTTTTATACTTCAGACTAACCAGACTAGACTTGGACCATGATCAAAAATAGCAGATACGTTATTTGATCAAGCTACTTACATGTGCATTAATAAGAGGCTGCGGCCCTAGCAAGGTTGACACAAGGATAAGTTAAACCATCTTATCTCTCTAAGTGTGTCTCTCTCACACTAGTGCCGCCGAAAGAGATAGGTAGTCTGAGAGATAAACGTGTTTAACTTATCCCTTTGTCTGGCATGCTAGGGCTGACTCAAAAACTACACTACACAGCACTCAACCACCTGAACAAGCATTATCTATGGAAATCTGTTTGATTCTGCATGATATTACCTGTTTATATGTGAAGTAGGGTCGTAAAAAATTTTCTAGTTCTGGAGGTAGTTCTGGTGGCAAGCTGAGAACAGTCTGTGCTGAAACTAAATTAAGGATGCTTTATTATGTGACGACGCGGTTAGCCTAGTTGGTAGTGACCCTGCCTCCGAAGCAAGCGGCCTCGGGTTCGATCCCTAGGGGCAAATATTTGTGTGATGAGCACAACTGGGTGTTCCCGAGTCTTGGATGTGTCCTATGTATTTAAGTATTTATTTATCTATATAAGTAGGTAAGAATATCATCTAGTATAGCTGGCGTCAAACTTTATGAGCCGTCTGAGCATAGACAGAGGCGTATTTTAAGATTTGGCGCCGCGGGCTAATTAAAATATGAGATAGGTCAATGTGGCCAATTCCGTCTACGGGGCTATGCCGTCTTCTACACGCCGGCGTTGAATCTAAGCACAGTACGCCGCTGTCGACTCAGTCGATAAATCAGCAGGGTTTTCTAGTTTATCGACTGAGTCGACAGCGGCGTACTGAAAGGCGCCCAAAGCTGAGCGGCAAGTGCGACTTCGCGCCGGTACAGTCGGGTAGATATAATTAGGCGTAATATTAAATTGCATGCGCGTTGCAATTGTCCAAACCAAGTCCATCGACATATTGCTGTAGCAAAAGGTTTTTATTGTTAATTAAGGATTAAATAGTAATATTTCTGTTCGACCCCGTAAGGCACTGTTCGACACACTGTAAGCGCAGATGTAATTGTAACTGTGTATTATTCGTTCTACTGTTTCCTGTGAAATTCCTGTAGCTGGTGCAGACCGTTCGTATACCGCCTTTATATTATGTTTTATGCCTTCTTTTTGCATAAATTGGCATAAGGTCAATGTGGCTAATTCCATCTATGGGGCTATGCCGTCTATTACACGCCTGCGTTGAATCTAAGCACAGTACGCCGCTGTCGACTCAGTCGATAAATCAGCAGGGTTTTATAGTTTATCGACTGAGTCGACAGCGGCGTACTGTGCTTAGATTCAACGCAGGCGTGTAATAGACGGAATTAGCCACATTGACCTTACATTATTTTATACAGTTACTATCTTTCTCAAGTGCCTACGTAAAACGTTTTATCGTCAACATTATCACAGTACCACTAAATACGATACTAAACAATACAAAACAATGTAATTAACAGGACTAAATAACAATAAGAAAATAACAGTAATTATCAACTAAATAACATATTTAATGGAATAAATTTTCTCAATAACAACAAATCGACGAAAACACTCAAGCGTCACTGTCACTTTTTAACTAATATGCGGGTGCGAAAGGGACGAATGCTTTATGTGCGCGATAAAAATTAGTGTGCTAAGCCCTCAGGTAGAATTTCATGACGTGACCGGCACACAGTGATCCGCGTAGAACAAGCTAGCTGGACAAAAAGGCTTATCGAATTTCCTTGAAATTCTTATCACGTTATGTTAACAACATGTGGTCATAAAGAAATACATTAATTATTTTTTAATTATAAGTTTCTAATGAGGAGTCATTAGCATGGAAATATAAGGTAAGGCAAAAATTTCTTACATTCATTACTAAAATTGCATTCTAACTGTTCACTTACTGTGCTTTTTTACTAAACCAAGTGATTTTTTTATATGATGGCGTTGGACTAGTTCCAAGGTAAGGGCTATTTATTTTCATTGTTACCACTGAATTAAACTTAACATGTAATATTTAAAATGTACCTCATTTTTAGGAGTCAAACTTTTTACCATCATTTTGAAATTAAATAGTCATAAAAATATACTACCCCAAGTTACTCCAATGTAATTTTTTAATATGTTAGGCCTATGCTATTGTAGTTTTAGAAAAATGTTGTTTTAACCCTCGGAACTCATCGGATTTTATTTTTTTCAGTTGTCAAGTTTGTCGTGTCAAGAATTTATTTTTTTTGAAGAATGGCTCAAACATTCTAAACCGAGCAAAACCGAAGAATTATTTAGTTTTTTTACTGTCAAAACATGATTTGAGCGGTGCCACAATAGATTCCCTGAAGACCCTTAGAGCGAATATTACAAGATTCTCGGCGAAATTTGACGAACGATGGAAACTTGCAGGAAAGAAGAGAGAAGCCTTTTGTAAAGTATTCAGAGTGGCTGCAAGGTGCAGAATTTACATTTGAAGTCTCCATAGAACCATCTGTCCCATCATCATCTGCAGAAAGCCTACAAAATCCTTGACCTGGTAGAGGAGTTTTTGGAATATATATATATGGAATATAGCTATAAGATTACAATTAATTGTAAATAATGATAGAATATTTTGCTATAAGATTAGAATAATTAGTAAATAGTTATTAGATTAAGTAGTTATGCTAAATTATTATTTTTTCTTGTCACGTAAATAAATGTAACCTGTTTTCATACATATTTTATGACGATTTTTATTTTTTCCACTAAATACTTGTAGTTTATTGTATAAATATAAATATTCATACATGTAATAATCCATAATAACAACAAATAAAGTGAGTAATGCAAAAAAATAATATTGTCCGGCTAGCTTGTTCTACGCGGATCACTGTGCGGCATCGCGTCATGGCACGAGGTGGGCAGGCTTCGTGCGCTTCCCGCTTCTGACGTCACGTCAGAAAGGTTTATAACTTTGAAATTTATATTTTGCTACCTGCACAGGTTCCGCACCGGACGGACCCCTAATTAGTTATGCTTGTTATTGTTTATATTTTACGAATGGTTTATTAAATGTGGTGATTTTTACGAAACCACAAAAAATCAGTTCAGATTTCAATAAACAGTCGCCCTAGGTTAGATTTCAAGGTTCTGTGTCATTTTGACCGCCCGTCTGTCAACAATATTTTTCTCAAGAACGGCTGGCTGAGCGTATCGTAGCTGAAGTTTGGCATATTTGTAATATTTAGAAGCCCGCACAAGATGTAATAGTTAATTGGGAAAACTAAAACTAGTGGCTCCGTCAGCTGTAGACCTCGCGACAAACTTAACTTTGACGTTGGAAAACTGTATATCCGCTAACTCCTCCTAAACCACGCAACTCATTTAGATACGGTTTTCGCCAATGGACGACCTGGTTCATTGGGAAGGATGATATGTACATAGCATTCTAAATAAGTTTTAATATAGTAGAGAAAATCCAATGTTTTTTTTAATCAAGTCGTCAAAAAATTCCATTTTATGGCGCTTAAATAGCTGACGCCTGTTTAAACCTTAAGAAATATATCACATTAATGTACTAAATAATTGTAGGTCTTTAAAAAGTCTAGAGAAAAGTCCGCAATGGCATATGTCTATCTCCTGAGATTGATTCACAGTGACCACTTTTTTGATAAACATTTTTATTAAACATTGTTAGGTTATTTGCGAAGCTATTTTCTCCTATTCAGTATTAATCCTTATCCATACAAATACATTTTGTACCTTGGGCATTTAATTTGGATTAAAATTGTCCTTTACACTATATGATTTAAATAAATACTTTAGAAGATATCAAAGATTAAAGAAAACGAAAAAATAATTCTCGAACCGCGAGCTATACCTCGCGACAAACTGACTTGTTAGATACATTTTCCGATATTTTTATTTTCTTGTATAAAAAATTCTGATAGACTTTTTTCACTGTAGACAAATTTCCTGATATATTTATTTTCTTGTATATAAAACTCCAAACGCCTTCTTTCCTTTTAGATACATTTCCTGATATATTTATTATCTTGTATAAAATTTTCCTAACGCCTTCTTTCTCTGTCTTTTTTTTTACATACACAAATTCCCGGTCGTCTTTTGTCCTAATCAGATATTTAACATTGCAAGTAAAATAAAAGCTTTTAGAAATATATTTGATTCTCGATAGGAAATTATAATATGTATTAGCAATTTTGCCCGTCACGTCAGTGCATGAATACCTACCTACTTCTTATAAGTTGATATCAACGTTGTGACAGATCTTATTGACTTTTATAGTAAAAGTGGTAGAGTTAGGTATAAACAATATGATTACAATGGATGTAAAACCATAGTAGAATGAGACCCCTGATTAGGTTATTAATCTACTAGGTTAGGTTTTACTACATCAAAAAATGCTCACACACACAGGCTCAGAACACACGAGCACACAATGCTCACGAGTCACAAGCGAATAAGATGTTCTGCCCCTAATAGAATGAACGACTATGAAATTTTGCGTACGTTAAAAAAATTACAGGGAAAGAAGGCGTTTGGAAATTTTTATTCAAGAAAATAAATATATCGGCAAATATGTCTATAGGGAAAAAGGCGTTCGGAATTTTTTATACAAGAAAATAAAAATATCGGAAAATGCATCTAACAAATCCGACAACTTTACTTTGCCGTTGGAAAAGTTTACCAACACCGCAAATAAGTTTGTAATTGCAAAAACCCCCATATCTCCGCTATTTTGAAAAATTTCGAAAAACTGATTCGACAAAAAAATTCTATATAAAAATCAAACCTGCTCACAAAATTTCACGAGAATCGGTTGAGAACTGCGCCCTGTAGACGAGAACAAATGGACATCCGGACATCCGCTGGACATACGAAAGCATTTTTGCCCAAGCTGAAACGGAGACGCTTCGCTCGCTCGGTCGATTAGGGCCCGGGCAAACCAAGCCGGTTTACAGCAGCGCGGGCCCGCGCTCGTAACGCCAACGCGCCGCGCACGCGCTTGGTTTGCCCGAGCCTTGAATTCGTCACAAACCAACTTCATTAATAAATGGCAACATCTGTTCTCTCGGTGAAGTTTATGAACTCAACGCAATCTTACGTTGCTTATTTGCGTGTGTGCGTGTGCGTGTTTCGAAACAAAAACACACTGAATTTTTTGTATTTATTTAGAAAGAAGAAGAAGAGGGCTTACCTTTATATTTTTGAGTACATTGGGCATTTTTAATTAATTTACCTTTCCGTATGAAAGCAAAGTATGATTCATTACAGTCACTATTTAAAATTACATAAAACAAAAGTTAATTCTTTATTAAATTAAAAGATGATCTATTTCCCTCTTCCTGCCATTTCAGGTTCATCACTAAAAATATTGTTTCGAAACACGGACAACGAAGCAACATAAGGTTGCGTTGCGTTCATAAACTTCGCCGCTATGCTTTTTAATAAATATTCATACTTACATTGTACCTAATCGTAGAACTGGCCAACTCAAAGCCCATTTGTAAAGACTGACAGAAATATAGTATTTTTGCGTAAGTAAAATACATTTCTTCAACAGTAAGTAGGTATATAGTACACAGAGCCACAGTTGATATGATTTAAATCAAAACTTTTTTACTGAGATCAAATCAGCTAACAAGTGTCAACTTTATTTTCCTTGTTCATATTTGATAATAAAAATGACAAAATGGACAGTGTTTTCTAAATAAATATTGCGTTTTGGAAGAATTTTTTGGTTTTTGATAATTTTGTTTATAGTTAAAATTTATACATACAAAAATAATGTTTTTTGTGTTTTCTTCAAAAAAAAAAAAAAAAACCTAAAAAAAGACATGATTTTTATTATCCCTGCAATACTATATATTACCTATAGTAAGTTAGCTACCCTAGTCAAGATTATTATTTGCTTATTTACCCAATGTAGACGATATTTAAATTTAAAAGAGGTTTTATTCCTAAGATCCAGGTTTGGTGGGGGAATATTAATAATAATATTATGAATAATAATACCATTTATTTCAGGCAACAAGGCCCATAAAAATAAAACTCTTAAATAACTAGGCGACACGTTTGGTCTGTGACGTGTGACACGGTTTCTCGGTGTCCAATAACCGTCCACAAAAACGATGGAATATGACACGCTTCGGCCAGAATTCCTGCTTCGTGAAGGACGCAAGTTGGTCGGTCGGTACCCCCACCACAAAGGACGTAAAATTGACCTTGTGACGGGACTCCAATTGACAACTGATGATGACTGACTGACTGATGTTATTCCAACATTTCTAGCTTAACATATGTACATTTAAATTCGCAATTAATTCGAAAAACTCTGAACTAATAAAGTGTAAAGAATAATACTCATAATACCTACCAATCCACCAAGGTCTTTTTTGGTTCAGATAGCCACATGAAAAATAAAATATTGAAAAGTTACTCACCATCTTTCATAATGACTGACTTCTCTTTGATTTCAACTGAAATGTTTTTTTCAGTAGAATGTGGCATAAGCGTCTTCACTTTCTTGGAAAACTCCAGGGGACTGGGCATTACCATGTCTTGAGAGAAAAATCTACAAACATCAAGCACTTTTTCTATTAATTTTCTCATAGATATACCTATAATTCTTATGGATCAAATGAATGTCCATATTAGGGTTCCATACCTCCGATGAAAAAATAGAATCCTTATAGGATCACTCTTGTGCCCGTCTTGTCTGTCTGTCCATCTTGCCACAGCCAATTTTTTGCCGATCCGCATTACGAAAATTTTACACAGTTCGGTAACCCAATCATGGACTTACATTGTAAATATTGTATATGTTCTAGAGCGCATATTAGAAAATTTAAAAATAAACCGTTGACAAGTGCATCATGTGTCATATCAAATAAAAGGGCTCATTATGAGAAATACAAATATATATCTTTTATAATTTTAAACTGTATCATTTAAAAGACAGTAAAGGGCAGTATTATTAACAAAATGAGAACTGACTTAAAAATCCCAGTGAAATGTAAGAAATAATGGCTGGCTGGCCATCTGTAGTAAAATAATTGATCATCAATAATTTAGCATCTTAAACGTAAAGGTAATTTTTTCTCCAATGAATACACAATCTAGTTCAATACATACTTCTCTGTAGCTTCCTCAGCAATTTTATCCAAAGCTGGGTCTGGGGATGGCTCAAATTGGCTGCTACAAGCCACAATATCAGCTGGCAGTAAAGTACACTTCTGATGTATATCCCACAGAAACGGACCTCTGCTTTCTTTTTTGTAAATCTTGCACATTGAAGGACTGCAAAGATCAATTCAATCCAATTATGAATTCTTACTAATCATAAGTTAAATATTTAAAAAAGGAAGGATTTGATTAGCAGAATCGTTTCATTAGAAAGATGCAACATGCAGATGCACAGTTTTTTTTGAAGTTGGTGGTGGAATTTACTTACCTGCATATTGGTTTGTGTAATTTATCGATCAATGCTTTATCGAATGGATTTCGCACTTTCCTATTTGTTGGCGGTGTCGATGTAAAATCACTTTGTGGGCTAACATTTTTAACATTTTTATCACTCATTTCGAAATTAACGTTACTTTTGGTTTTGGCACAAATTCAACGACCCCGAGGGCATTACCACAGACTACTTAGAAGATAGATACAGCATTACACAGTCTCAACCACAGACTAGTTTGACAAAGGAGATAAGGAGAATGAATATCCAAGTACAGAAATGAATCGGCCTCACGAAGACAGATCGTTATATACATTACCACCTATAGTACCTAGTTGTAGTTATACGTACTGTGGCACCAAACGGAGAAGCGCCAAGTGTTCCGAATGAACAAACATTGAAATAAAAAAAATGTCCGCATGGCGCGAAATAATAAATGTTCAACTCATCAATCGTAATTTATTTAATTTATTCTAACTCTCTAACTTTGTTCATTTAATTTATTCAAAGTTGAACATTTATGAATTTCCTATTCTGGAATTTTAATAAAAGTAAAAGTTTTTAAACGTTTACTTCCCTTTAACTATTTAACTTAAGCGAAATAAACGTTTTTCAACTTTCATATTCCACTTCAGCTTTTCCTAAGTATAATTAAGTAATATTCGAGAAATTTTCATTATTCATCATACTGGGGCCAATTCGAAAATGTATTCGATAATTTAAGTCACTAAACTTAAGATAAGCAACAACTGTATTTTAACAGCTTTGTGCAATACAAAATGGAGTTTGACCTTTTTGTTATTTTAAGTTTAGAAAATTTTAAATTAAAAAGACACTGTTTTGAATTGGACCCTCTATATAATTATGAAAATGTCATTGAATGGGCAGCCTAAAAAAGTTCGCAGCATAGACACACACAATAGACTAACCAAGTTTATTTGACAAATGAAAAAACTCGCGGGGACATTCGAGAAGAAATACTGTTTGTTAAAAAAAATGTACCTTCATAAAATTGTACTCTGGGAAGATAATACTACGAAGTGCGGCCGGCCCTGACAAGCAATGTTCATTTTGTGCAAATTATTGTTGTGTATTGAAGAGCAGCCTTAAGACCCCGCGGTCTTAAGGCTGCTCTTCACAATGGGCCATCATGGGCCATCGCACGGTACTCATTTATACCTAGTACGTAAGAATGAGACCAAGATATCTTTATCTAATTATTACAGTCATAGGTACTGCGTCCTGTGCGATGGCCCGCGATGGCCCATTGTGAGAAGCAGGCTTTAGGAGGCTATCTATGGCTTTTAATCTTATGCGTTTTAAAAGACTGATATAAGTTTGTTATAATGTACATTATTCAGTATAGTTTCTTAATTTGTTTTAGTAATAATGAGAAAATAATATATATAGTATATGATATTAAAATAGTTATTAACACATTATCTAGTAAATCAACATTGATTTAATGAAGGTAATTTCTTGAAACTACCTTTGCAAACTCAGACTGCCGTTGATTTTAAAAGTTTTGACGTTTCGCTCAAATAAATATTATTGACTTGTCAGTCATTTTTATCTAAGGTACGTTTTATTTATTTTGGTTATAATTCAGGATAATTTAATAAAAAAATATCTAAATATACTTTTAATAATAATAATGGATATAAGTTGTGAACCGATGGACATAGACTTAAGTTCAAATTCCATTAAGAATATGGATATTTCCTATTGTGAGTCTGAAGAACCTATGAGATCGAGGTCTGCTTCTCCTTTTGACGCTGAAAACTTTCTAAAAAAGTATATTAAACAAGAGCATGTTACTGAACATGTTAGTCCAATTATCGAAGGTGTAGATGCTTTAAATGGATTTCAGAACGTTAAGAAATACCATATTATTATGCAGAACAAGAAGCAAAGCTCTAAGTTTCTTCTGAAACTTTCTATTGTGATGATTATGATCGTGTCTGTTATGATTTATCATGTAAACACCTTTACCTGCAGTGAATTGGATGTAATGCTATTGAAAGACACTCTTGATCAAAAATTGTTTGGTCAACATAGAGCTGTTGAATTATTATTAACTACGCTGGATATCAAAGTGAGCAGTAAGATATTGTTTCTGTTTGGAGGGACAGGTGTGGGGAAGACTTATGCAAAATCACTTGCTCTTGAAAAAGTATGGAACTCCTCCAATGTTTATCATTACACAATGCCCACATTTCTGGAGATGTTTCCCAATGATTTATTGCTGGGTATGTCAGTTTGTAAATCCTCTATACTAATTGTCGATGACTTAACCCAACATGATATGAATATTCGGGACCACATAGAGAATGTAATTGAAAAAAGTGAAAACCTGAAGAAGAATATAACAGTTATTTTAATTTTTAACTCGGACAACATTGAACAAGGTTTTTCAAAGAGCTCTGATGCTACATTTTTTGAGTTTGAGTTGAGAGATAATTTTCACCAAATAGTAGCATATAAAGAGTATATAAAATTTGAAACACTCACTGAAGACCATTTGAAGATGTGTATAAAGTCTGAACTGGGGTATTCCAATGTTGCCAACCTGAACCAAATAATGAAGAACTTCAATGTTACTCTTGATGGCTGTAAAGGTGTTTATACAAAAATGAAACTGTTGAAACTTTTGTGATATTGGGTATGTTTTAGCTTGTTCAGTAGTTAGAAGCTTATAGGGGTGAATTTCATAAAGGTGGTAATTAATTAAGAAAACGTTACAAAAGTTCTTTTGTGTATGGCTTATTTTCGTAACACAAAGGAACTTTTTAAACTTTTTCTTAATTGAGTACAATTTTTTTGAAATTTACCCGTAGTTGTTTTTATTGGCTTAGGAAAATGAATTAAATTTTAAAGGTCTGTGTAGCTAATATGTTGCAAAGGGTAAGTTAAAGAAAGATTTAACGATTTGTGTATGGGTTTATGTTTAAATGTCCAACCAATGTTTAACCAATGCTCAATTATATATTATTTAACTTTAGACTATGATACTTATAAATTTTATTAAATTTATGAAACCTGCTGAAACCAAGCTGCTGATACCGACCTCCTTAGAGAATTTAAGAATAACCGAGTAATAAAAACTTGTTCCACTTTTGCCACTAAGGGAGCGTTCAAGTATTACGTAACAAATTTGGGGGGAGGGGGGGAGGGTCTAGTAAAACGTTACGATGGGTTACAGGGGTGGCAAGAGGGGTTTGAACTATGCGTTAAGTAACATTTTTTTTAACCCTTCAGAACGGTCGCGTAGGGAACGGTTGTGACTTTACCTAACGTTTTACTAGGGGAGAGAGGGGGTACCGAAAAACGTTACGACGCGTTGCATGGGGGGAGGGGGGGTCAAAAATCTCCAAAAATTGCGTTACGTAAAACTTGAACGCTCCCTAAGCTGGTAGTTGCTGGTGTTGCAGGTATATAAATAAAAGCTCAATAATTAAATTTCTGAACTTCACATATCATGGGCCTCACAAGCTAAAAAATGTATGTACAATATTACTTCATGCTAAAAGGTTGTAATTGCAATATTTTATGGAGTATCAGAAAAAGAATTGAAAATTCGTGAAGAAACCTGCGCTTATCATAAGCAATTCGTCAATGTGGGAGAAATTCCCCATAAGGACTTTTGATCTAGTCTTCCTTAACAGAGTATGTGGAGGCCTGTGTTGTCTTTTATGCATTATTATGCCAGTTTACCTAGGTAAAACTGACTTTATCAAAGCCTAGGCATGGTCTGCATAAATTATACCATAGGCATAGCTGGGCATGCCTTTTTAAAACTAACCCGGTTTTTTAAAACTAATTTGACTCTGCGGAGCACGATTTTGCCCAGTGTCAGACCAATTCCCCTCCCCCCCCCCACACCCCATTTTTTTATTGAAAATCGTGTCCCACGTTACCGTTTTTTCCGTTCTATCTATGGTTCTATGATGTTGTTTCCGATGACAAAAATTTTCTACTTTAAATTCCCTATCACTCAGTATAAATATTTTTTTATAGGTCTTATAGTTTTTGTGTATTATCTTCCAAAACTTCATGTTTTTTAACATTTTTGGATATTTTCTTCATTTATGCTATATCTATAGGATTCCCTATATTCAACATTAAAAAAAGCATGAAGTTTGGGAAGATAATACTTAAAAACTGTAAGACCTATAAAAAAAGTTATACCGCGTGGTAGGGAATTTAACGTAGATTATTTTTGTGATTGACAGTTTTCTCCTAGATCTAATAGTTTTTGTTTAAATCGGAAAAAAACGGTGGCGAGGGACAAGATCTGACACCGGGCAAAATCGTGCTCAGCAGAATCAAATTAGTCCTAAAAAAAACTCGGTGTCAAACTGTTGCATTACATGCAAATAGATTACATGCCGTTCAACATCAGCGGCCCTAACATGCATGGCACAAAGCATGGCATGCATGGCACTAGTGCCGACGAAAGAGATAGTCATAGAGATAAACGGTTCTAAATTATCTTTGTGGCATGCATGTTAGTGCTGCAGAAGGAGAAGGCTCTTGAGATTTTTTGACCTGTGTAGGTATAATGATTTTTTATATTATGATAAAGTCACAGGCCAAGTGAGGGTAGTGATTTGATTTACATGATTCGTGATGAATAATATTATGGTTACTAGGTAGTCCTTGTTTCAATTTCCTTATAAATATTTCTATAGACAGCTAGAGTTATCATAATTTATTAGTTGTTTTTAACCGACGAGTCTCATTTCGTCGGAATCTTTTTAACAAACGCTATTGAATAATTGTGACGTACAGTAACTATCATAATCATAATTGTGTAGAAAACTTTAGACTCAGTAATATTGTAAGTACATAATTAAATTAAATGACAAGATTATGAGTAAGGATTTGCGAAAACCTTTTAATTTTTCAAGTGTCTCGAATTGTACCTGATTTAATATTTTATGTAAGTACCTAAGTATGTTTTATACATAATGTAAAATACCTACTGATCTTGTATTAAAATGTTGTTGACGATAAATAAAATTGTTATTTAGATCAAAAGAACTTTATTTTAGAGATTGTTACACGATAATCGGCAATGCAGAGGTTGAAGAAATTATTTTGATTATTAATATACTGACATACTTTTTTCAATACAGCTACACCTGCACATATGGAAATTATGCTACAACATTTTAGCCTTCATCATAAATGTTTTAAAAAAAATGGTGCATAAATAGATTTTTGTTAACAACTATACCCAAAGTAATCTCCATAAATTTGTCTAAGCAAAGGTGTACTTATTATTATTGTGGACTAATAATATGAACAATATTTTCTGTACACAAACTTATAAAAGGTGTAAGAATTTAAGAAACCAAACCAAACAAAATAACACAAAAAACAGTACAATTATGTTGGTTAATGCAAATACTAGCTGAATGGTGAAATTTTGTAATGCTATGAATAATTATCAAATAACTAACATGAAGTATCTCTTAAGAAAACATAATAAGTAAATATATTCACATATATATGGTTTTTTTTTGAGTTCTTGTAATATTGCATAATTTGCATACTAAGTATCATATTGCACTGCACCTGACTGCACCCTTAAAACAATAGGGTGTCTATTTCAACACAAAAATACCATAAGGAGATGTATGTACTTTAAAAAGCACGTCATAGTTCCACTCTAAGTAATAGGTGGTTTTATTACAATTTTATTTTAATATAATATAATACTTGAAACTATACAATATAAATACGTAAGTACTCATTAAGTCTGAATTATTTTACAAACTGTTTAATATTTATTAGTAGGAATTAAAAAAGTAGCCAATAGAAGTCGAAATTTCATTTAAATAGCTCCTTAATTGTAGAAGCCTATGGGATAAATGCATGCAAAAAGGTTAGTGCAAAAAGTGGGAGACAGCTGTATGATATTTCTTAAATAAGTAAATGAAATAAAGTTGGTAAGTGTCCCCTTTTGTAGACATAATTACTTATCTAAAAATAAAGTTGGTAACATAACTTTCGCCTTTTGTAGCTTAGTATTGACAATTTTAACTGGGAACCGGTTGAGAGACCCTACATAAAATCTTCGTACAGATTCCTGGAAGATACATGATATAAGTACATTTGTGCATCTTTTATTTTGTTGTCTAGGACAAATAGTTAGTGTTCGGGAAACTGCCCTTACTTTGGAATAGGGGTTTAAAGGTTGTAAGTATATATAAAGTATTAATAAATTGATGGGTTTAACCTGTTTAACTTCTTTTAATTTATTATGGGCATTCAAAAGATAAATCAAAAACAAAAGGGTTAAGTAGGTACCTAACGATTTAAAAGTCTTGTTCCTTATAACTTCCTCTATAAAATAAAATATTTTCCGTTAAATTCAAGAACAACAGGTCAGTAGGCTAGTGGGACACAAAGATAGTTGCGGTTTTCTTAGATGAAACGTACACCTATATTAAAAGCTTTAACGTAATCGTTTACACGTAATGCTTGTGTGATCACATTTTACTAATATAAGTAGATCATCTAATATTTGAACTTTGGTTTAAAAATAATCGTTAACTTTTTCTACTTATGGTCTGACCATTGCTATTGCTGATCGGTACTTTACATAGGAGGGATTATTTAATACAAATAATACTTAAACTTAAAGATTAGAACGACAATTTTACCATTCAGTTAGGCTCAGAGATTCTCGATATTTATTAAATTCTATGTATCACTGACGTTTCTAATATAAGATTCCAAAACAGAAGGCAGGTCAGGTACTTGCTACTGCTGCCTATTTAGTTGTGATGCATATTTGACAGTTATGTACCTATTCAAAGATAAACAAAACAAATTATATCTAATCTAAATATGCTTTTGTTTAGTGAGCATAGTTAATAAGATCCATAAATATAAATAATTTTTAATTATTTACCTTTTTTCTTCCCAGAGAGCCAGATTTTGTTTTAAATTGTGAACTATATAACAAATAATATATTACAAGAAATATTTAGATGAAGGGAGGATGTAGAAGACGACACTCTTAAACACGCAATGTGCAAATCAATATCTATTTACATATTGTTACTATTAACCTATGTATAGATCAAAATTAACTTAGAAACGTTGATTAAATACTAAATATGCATAACAATAAAGACTAGAATACATCGTTAGTTTTTACAGTTATTGGCACTAAATTTAATGATAATGGCACACTATGTACTCAGGTTACATGAACAACCCACCGTTAAAAAGGTTAGGTATTTATTTTTATACTATGCAATCCATATTATTATTACAATTCCAACTCCTTTCAGGTATAAATTAAGCGTCGCTAACTATAGGTACTAAAATCCTAAAGTATGTTACAAAATTGTAAAAACACGGTTCAATGTTATTTATTATCTAAATATATTTCTAGGAAATACTGAATTTACTGCAGACTTACAGTTAGGTTTAGATCAATAGTTTTAAAGCACATTTCTTAAGTAAAACTGTGCAAAAAACACTTCACATTACACATTAATATCACTGTTGACAAAGCTCCTCTTATTAATGGCTAAAGTACCAAAAATCAGCCCATTCTCTTGCACAGTTTTCACTTTAAAATTATTAGCTATCTCATGAATATATCGTTTTGATAATCCGGCATTAAAATGTTTAATTCTGAACAATGTTAATGCAACACAAGATAAAAGCTGAATAATACTACAACATTGAGAATAAATCTAAAATTGACGAAATTGATATAATGTCACTTAAAATATTTATAACGTCACAATGAATGCACTCCAGCTAGGTAATTGCCAATTGAAATAACATTTTAAAGCAACAAATAATCTAGAACTATTGGATGCATAGTGCCAATAACTGTAGCATCTGTTACTTAAACCTTACTAACTACGTATTTTATAACAAATAGAACACCATTTTTAAGCACGACAAAACATTCATAGTTAAAAATGTAGAGAGACTTACTGAGAAATGTGCTAATAATTCTAAACCTTGAAATTCTTGATGATTTTTGAATAGGTTTTTAATATAGATTCATTAGTATCAGATCTGTATTTTTTAGATCGAGGTGGTATCGGTAATTTTGCCTTAATTGTTGACAAGTTTCGATCGCGGCGGAGATCAGGATAGTTGTAGTACATTCTACTAGAACTAGTACAAAGCATTGAGTAATTTCAACGATATCACTTTAGTCACATTGTGATGTAAAAGAGTTTGATTGTAATTAGTGACTCTAACGTTATAAGAACTTTTGAATGCTTATATTGGTGTAGATAACATTTACTTATGTAATTAACATATAATTCCTTGAGATTACAAAGAATTTCTAATAAAATTCGTGTAATTTTATAGCAGAATTGGATATTAAGTATTTATTATTTGCATCGTTGCCGTAGGATTTTTTTGATAAAGGGTCTCATATTTTTTTCAGTGCCTTGAACATTCATGTGTTGCCATGGCTTCACCATTACAAATACTTATTTTCGTTAGACCAACATCCACCGGCGTAAAAGACTGGTTCGAAAAAAGGACTAGTTAGGAGCGATGAAAATGTATCGCAATCCACTTGTTGTGGCGTTTGTGCCAAATACGAGTTTCTTTTGTCTGATGAGTGGATCGCCGGCCTTCAGCATCAACGCTTTGAGTTACGCACACATACGCTATTACAGCCCCATCATCACCAATAAGATGTACACGAGGGTTTAGTATGGTTGTATTAGCCTTAACGTTTGGTGGAGTGTTATCAATAAAGAATTTATGAAATTCTACTCCTTCGACCATGTTACCTAGTACATCAGGATCAAAAGCAGTCACATTAGGATCACATAATTTGGAATAAGAATCATAGTCGCCATTATTAATAGCGTCAATGAGTACCTCAGTGGCTTTGATTACTTCTGCTCGGCGGAGTGATGCGTTACTATCGCCACGAGCTTTACTGAATGAATCTGCTTTAGAGAGTCCCTCTTCATCATGCTCTTTTGAGATTACAGTGCAAGCGCGGTCTACGCCTTTCTTGTCTTTATCCAAATCATCGTCTTCCAAAGTAGTGCTGCTGTCAGTTGACTCTTTCACTTGAGAGCCGTCTCCTTTTTTGTTGGCCATTGACTTTCCAGAGAAGTTTCGGGTAGCCAGCATGGTAGTTAAGATGGCGCCTTTTAATTTGCGGCGAGCATTGAACTTCTTCAAGCAATCTACAGTCTCTTGTCTGTGCATCACAGATGCCACTCGTTCGCGGTGGCAGATCCATGGATGCTTCAAGGCTTCAGATGCAGTAATCCTTTTACTAGGATTAACTGTTAGCATTTGGTTTATGAGACTCTTTGCCTCGGGCGTTACGGTGTCCCATTCTGGAGATGGGTAATCGTATGCGCCTGCCTTAATTTGTCCATAAAGTCGATGCTGATCTTCATCCCAAAAAGGTGGGTAACCAACCAACAAAATGTAGAGGATGACCCCGCAGGCCCAAATATCTACTGGTTTACCGTAAGGTTCTTTTTTAAGAACTTCGGGTGATAAATATCCAGGGGTACCCGCAAATCCAAACCATGCCTGTTGCTCACCTTGCACTTCGATGGCTAGACCAAAATCAGCTAACTTGACTGCAGCACCTTTGGCTTTGCTAGCCAGCAAAAGATTTTCAGGTTTGAGGTCTCTGTGCACCACCCCATTATGGTGGCAGTGATGAACAGATTCCAAAATTTGTTGTATACAATGAGAAGCGTCGGCTTCTGAATAAAACTCACGTGCTACGATGTCTTCAAATAGTTCACCGCCAGTCACGAGGTCGAAGACGAGATAGTGAAAATGTTCCTCTTGAATAGAATCGTGTAGTCTTACAATATTTGGGTGCTGCAACTTGCGACAAATTCGAGCCTCTCTTTCCAACTTTTGAAAATCCCTAGCTGAAAGCTTCTTCGTGTTGATTATTTTGGCAGCAAATTCATATCCAGTTGACTTTTGAACCGCGCGCCTCACAATCGAAAAGGCCCCCTTTCCGAGTTCTTCTTTAAGATCGTAGTTATCAGAAAAGCGTGTGCTAATGCCATCACGATTTGGGTTGGCCATGATTGAAATACACAATACTCACTTTTCTGGTTGTAGTTCAAATAAAAGCGTAAATTTTGAGCACAAGTAGATATTTCGGATTTGGTAACTGCAACAAAAATAAAAATAAATTATTATAACGCTGTAGCTTCTTTTTTAAGAAAATGTTTGATAAAGATTATTCAGTCGAAAAATTATAATGCCATTTCATTTATTTTCAATAGATGTAATAAAATGAAATATCAGAAAAAAGTAAATATTTTCATAAACATAATGCTATTTAAGCTACCTTTAATAATTTATGATTTTAATAGCTAATTTAACAATCTATAAAATGTAATAATCGTCATTGTATATCTTATTTTCGATCACTTTTCCTCAAAGTACCATATGTTGAAATAATATTACTGTTAATTAACTTAAAGCACCATGCATGCAAAATAAAATGCATTTTATCGAATGCACGACCATGAAAATGATAATAATGACGGCGCGGTGAGCAAAAGAAAATTATCCCAATAATAATCTTTGGCAGGCACTATTTTTGTCTCTCATTCTAAATCGAAGTTCTGCTAGCTCAATATAAAACACGTAGATACCTAGACAATAGTAATCGTGGTCACAAACATAGACTTCTAATATTAACACTACGGCACCGGGATGACATTTCGTTTGCGCAAAATAATCGATACACCATTGTCTCCACACATCCACTGAAACCCGAGCATCTTTATTATAATCCACTTATAGGAGAAATTATTCTTTTAAGCACCAGACAATGCAACGCGGCTCGATTAAATAATACAGAAATAAAATTTAAAAATAACACTGTTATAAATAATTTAGTAACGTTGCGACGAAAGCGCGACATAAGATTATATTCTTAGCAATACTAGGTCCGTATGAGTGATACTGGTACGGTTTGGTCGTAATTATTTTTGATGGCTAAAAATTCAACGATCACTCCGCGAGTTAGCACCGTAAATAATTAAACGTGGTTAATAAAAAATAATTTACCTATTTATGTGCCCATTTTATACAATCTTCAACGAGATGAAGATCAAAATCGAAGGGCCGGGCCCTACACTACACTCTCCCACTCGCTCGGGACACGAGTTTCGGGGTCAAATTCATAGACATTCTGAGTTACCAGAACAAAACACATTAAACATTCAAATTCCTATTTGTAAAACTGGGTCAGTATTTTATCAATTTGTAATATTTAAACGCCAACACCTTAGTATATGTTGCCGTAAGTACAGATATTTGTGTTGATGCAGTTCTTCTTGTATAATAGCCACTTTTCTTGTAACATTTTTACGGGTGACCACACCGGCAAGAGTTCGTAAATCGATACACTAGCGCAGCGCTAAACATGCTCCACACGACATCTACTGTGAGAATCAGGAAACAGTGAGTTTCGTTCGGAAATAAGTTTCAAACGTGAATAATACAATAATATTGTATTTAATCATTCATAATTTTTACCTACTTATTTATTAATATTATATTATTAATACACGTACAAATGTTCTCTTGGCTGTCTAGTCACAGGCTAAATAGGTATTGTAATATTAGCGATGCGTTCCTGCTAGATTTGCACGGGAGCTGTTTCTATTTTCCAAACTTATCGACTTTTACCGCTATAAGTCGGCTAATATACTAAAAATAATTATCATTGATTTGATGTAAAAACTGGTATGCATACGGTCCAATGCGACTTTGGTTTATAATATTTATAGGAAGGAGAAAGATACGTACGATTTGTACTAAATAATATTAAGTATAATGACCTTCCCCACGAATATCACTGGAGTTGCTTCATCATATCAGGTCATATAGCATCATAACTGGGCGAACTTCTTAAATAGACCGTCCTTAAAAAATACTCTATTCATTTATGAAAATTGAAAACAGAATAACTAGGAAGGAATGCGTCGAGCGACTTTCTATTATTATTATTATTATTCTCTTTATTTTTCTTAAATCTTAGGATTAGGTTTTTATAATATTAGGTTATTATTATTATTATAAGGAAATATTTGAATATATTTTATTTAAGTATATAAAAATCGCACGTTTAAAAATAAAAGGAAACAAGTCAAAATTAAATTTACTTTTGTTTAAACTTTACTCAAGCGCGTTAAAATTGAATTTGGAATGGATTTGTATTTCACATTATTTCTTTTTATTTTTAAACGTGCGTAATGTCTTTTCCCTAAATTACACCGTTCTTACTTTAGCCAAGCATTATTGCTATATATATAAGAAATGATAGTTTTTTAAATTTAATATTGTCACTAATTGTAGTGACAATGCAACTCAAAGTTATGTTATCCACTTTAAGATTTAAGTAGGATACAAGAACAATATTTCTGACTATAATAATGAAATGCTACAAACTGAATTTTAAATTGTGTTGCATATCTAAAAATCCACTTATGATATCGAAACATTCGCTCCATATTTTGTTGTTTGACAAATAAAGGTCGTGATGCGTCCGTGTGTTGAAATAAATGATTTTACTATAAGTAGATAAATAAAATTAAGTTGCGTGTAAGTAATGTACATATAATCCTAGCATTGGAATGCACGAACTAGTAAACTATCGTCGGTCGCGATCTGCGAAATTTGCAATCTGTAACGGCATGAAGTAAAAGGACCCCACGTTAACGGGCTAACTCCACGGTTAATACACGAAAATCAAAACTGGTTCGCATCTTGCGCAAGTGGAGGGGGAACAAACAAGGGCTTCGGATCGGGCCCTTCCGAAATTCGCCGGTGCACAATGCACCCTCTGTACCATCCCCACGCGAGTACTCTTATTATTACGCGACTCCTGTTCCTGTCCCCATATTGTTCACATTCAGATTATTTTTATATTGGTATACGCATGACGCGTCGCGAAGTCCGCAGCTCCCTGTCGTTATTTAAAAGGAATTGTGTAACCTAAAAACGTGAAAAGTATTTTTTTATGTAAACTAAACTCAGTGGTTGGCAGTTGTGCAAATTATTCCTCGAAGGTATCCGATCGGGCTCGTCGCGGCATCTGTCACCTAATATTTGTAGCGAAGGGAAGTATTAAGGTTTCGAACGCTGCGGTCGTCTCAAGTTGCTTTTCTCATGAGTGGACGTGCGTGTAAAATAATAACTTGAGAATATGAGGTGTTGTAGGCTGGTTCGCGAGCGTGGCGTCGGGCGCTGTACGGGGGCCGCGTCCGCTCTCCGCTCGGCGTAGTGACTGGGTGTATCGATCGCGTCCTCCCTCGCTGCCGGCTACCCGTGAGATGCGTTGTGTTCGGGTGTTCGCTTCAATTTGGCGGGACGCTGATACCTGACTACGAGCCACACTCTGATTAGTTGGTGAGTTCATCCACTATTGTTTATTGACGTACCATGGTTCAATCTTGATTCTGCTCATTTTATTACCCATATGATGTTTTGCGATGTTGTGTTAAAAGAAACGTTTTTATCGATTGGTGTCATGGAGTGTGACGTTTGCAGTCGTTATGGTTTAAATTTTCAACTTTGTCACAGACAGGTAAGGATCCTTACCTAACTAATCCACAAACGTTGCTGTTTTGTCTTATTATTTTAATGGTTACCATCGATATCAAGAGGAATTACCTAATGTTGATTACATGCCAGCGATCTACTACAAACTCAACAGGATTGAGTGTTGTCAAGTAGGTAGCTGTGTTGTCTTTCGACGAAGCAACCTTTAATGATCATATTTTTATTGTTTTATCGACCGCCGTCCGAATTTCAGTCTTCGGATATTCAATTAGCAAAATCTCCCCATCCATCCGCTCGCAGGAAGCAGGCGTCTTGCTATTGGTGGGCTACAACTAAAGTGTTCGATAATTTTCGTCAATTATTTCGGTTTCCTTGGGCTGCGTTTTGTCTCTCCAAACAGTATCTACGTATTTACTTATATTTTTTCCAACGAAATTATAGAAAAACACATACAATTTATGTACACATGTGTATGTTTCAACCTTCAGTTTAACCAAATGTTTGGATTACTTAGTACAAATATAAAATAATTTTACCTAAAAACCCATAATCATTGGAAGATACAACTGCACCTACAACTGCTGAACTTGAAAACGATTGACTTGAAAAGAAACGTATTTTTTTAATATTAGCAAAGTAATGCATTACTAGAGATTTCCTATGAGATTTAAACAGTCCTTTTGAAAGATGGCTGACCAGTAATGGCAAAAACAGTACCAATCTACTGTTCATATTTCATCTGTCTTTTTGTAATCCTATGTACCCATCATAAATAAGGAAAAAGACTCTTTGAACCAGCGAAAATAATGATTTCATCCGGGCGATGGTTAGCTCCTTGCTACCCCTCTCAATAGCAATAGGTCGTTACCCTCGCTTCTGGTTTGGTTAGGGGTAGCATTATTGACCACTGCTGTGTCGTTGAATGATGTTCTGGATAAAATAAAGTTTTTTATTTGCAAAAGTATAAAACTTATTCCTTGACGAAACTATGTACGTACTTATAACATATCTACATCTTATTATAATCTGTTATAGAAGTAGTTCAATTTGTTAATATTTATCTTATTGCGGATTTAGTGTTAGAAATATAGTAGAAACCGGTCAAGAGCATGGGCTCAGTGTAGGGTTCCGTAGCCATTATACCTCCGAAAACAAACGCTCACACCAATGCAATACCTACAACGTAATGAAGTCGCACCGCGATCAAGCGCGCGCGCCTGCGCGAATGCGATGACATTATGCTGTATTGCATTGGTGCGAGCGGGATAGATCGCGCCGCGTCACGCCGCTCCCGCAATTTGAACAGGAACCCAATTCTCGGTGCATTCGAGATAATGTCACATGTGAGATTAAACGTCGAATTCACACAGTTTTGTCAAAGGACTGTATGCACCGACGTTTAATCTCGTCCTGGCCTTTAGACTCGTTAGGCCCAACGTCCATAGCTGGGCCGTTAATCGTTAATTAACGAAGTTAACATTTCGCGTTAAGGGATTAACTTCTGAATTAACTTTATAAATTGTTAACGGATTCATTAATTTCCGTTAAAACAATTAAAGTCCGTTAATTGTTAATTAAATATGTGCGGATCAAAGTTTGGAATGTGGACGTTGGATAAAATGGAAACCTCGCGGCGCGGCGACGTCAGAAATCCATCAGTGTTTTTCTGTGAAATCTTTACTTATTTAAAACAGATTTGATATACATATTTTAGTTTTATAATACATTTTAACTTTTAAAAATAATTCTGCCATGATTGAATTGGAGCGGCAGATGCATGCAAAATTGTATGTCCTAAAACAGTATAAAAATTGTTGAAAAGCTATGAATCCATATGAATGGCTGTATTTGCCGTGCCCCTGCCTGGCGGACGCGCGACCGAATCACTTTATTGTGACCAATTTGTGTTGTTAACATTTAGAAGGGATTTCCTGGAAGATAGATAAAATCATACAAAAATAGCTCCGCCCTAAACGAATCCTCGAACGAAATCCTCTCTTCGTGCCTCATTTTTTCATGAAATTAAATCCCAACATCCTGAAAAAAAGGACATGTTTTTTTTTCATATCAGTCTTTGTCTGCCTGCACGGTGTCATCCTTTATAGTTGTACATAATTATAGCTTTGTAACTTGAATAGTTTTACAGAAAACGTGGATGTGACATATGGACGGACAGATGGACAGACGCGAAACTATAAGGGTTCCTAGTATGAATACGGAACCCTTGTGCTCCTCTTAATCCATAAAAACAAAAAAAATATGAACGCAAGCTTACAATTTTATTAGAGGTAGGTACTCACATGTTAATATCAGTTAAAAACAAAAGTTCCTAACGAAAGTTACTCTACAGTTTGGCCCAGGTACCTTTATTACGTTAATAATATTATGTATATAGCTTGTTTAACCGTACTTTGCTGTTGGGCTAGAGTTCTATTTCACCAAGAGAATCACAGATGTGGCTAATAAGTTGCTATTTTAAATAACGTAAATGGTCGCCTACTAAAACCGACATTAGGCATGTAAAAAAATTATGTTAGCCCTCTTCAAAGTGGAAAATTCTGGAGTTATGCGAACCCGGGCTTAGTCTTATGAAACTATGGTACATGAAAGAATTTTGCTAACTTCCTTGAATCGTAAAATCACTTCGGATAAATCTATAACCCGGGTTATGGCTGCGGCCCTAACATTTAAGACACAAAGACAAGTAATACTACGACGAAATAGGACCACGAATAGAATTCGGTGACTTAAAAGACCTTGGTGGAGTTGACGGGTCGATCTTGCTTGGCGTACTTCAAAAGGTTTTGCCGGATGCTGCTGTAGACAAAGATCCGTGGAAGAAAGCAGGGGCGGCCTTCGTCGTCTAGTAGCGAGATAGTGTAGCATAGTGAGGGTTCAACAAAAATATAATAATTAGAAATATCTCAATATCGACCTATTCATTTGCTATAAAATCATTGGGATGAAACATGAACTTTACGAAACCGATCATGCGCAAAAACGAATGAAGTTTAAATCGAATGGTAGGTACATCAGACCAATGAACGCAAAAAGGCAAAAAAAACTTTAATAAGAAGTTGAAGTGTGTAAAAAAGAATGAATAGTGTTCGATGTTTACGTCACGATACATTAATTTCAAAAGCGTTGATAGATATGACAATGTTTACAGTCCATACAATCCATCATTTACCTAAAAGCCTTTCAATGCGTATCGACTTACACAGAAAAGATTAACCCTATTATGAATAAGGCCGGTCTTAAAAAACAGAACATCGACGAATAAAACAAGGACTGAAATTCGCCTTAAGTATAGCAATCGTAGCTCGGAAATAAGCCGAAGCTGCTAAAACCCAGTTAAACTAGATAGCGCTCCCACCGTAGCCATCGGGGTATCCATTATAGTTTTGCATCTATCATGTTTCTCAAAGTACAAAAACTTATGCCCCAGCCCGTCTACTATGGACCCTGATTAACATTTACTTACTGGTCTTTTTTAATTTCAATAATGGCAACAGACTGGGACTACACATCATAGCATTCCTGAGATTTTTCATTGTAACGTGACTGAAGCCATTACACCCTTCAAGACTACTTCAGAATTTGAAAGTTTTAATACTCTTGCCATTTCTCCATCGACTTGTAAAGGTATTTGACGTAACGACAGCCATCCAAATCCCTACAGCTTTTTTTGCCTCAGAGCGCTTTCGCACTACGTCCGATCCGAATCCGATACGAACCCGTGAAAATACGGTCCGGAGCAGTCGTACAACTATTTCTATGGTAGTTTACGCACTAGATCCGTCTTCCATCATCCGATTGCTCTCCGTCATCTGTCAACCTCCATTCCGGAGAAGATTATTGGAGGACCGAAGTAGCCATAGTATAATTTGTATGAAGGCTCGCGCACTGCGTCCGAACCGAATCCGAGCTGCGTTCGAGCAGTGCCGCCGCCGGGGGGTGGCGGGGTATGTGGCTGAGGGGGGGGGGGGGGGCAGTTTAGTTCAGTGTGTCCGTTTGATCAGAGATCGGACAGATCCGTATTGATCGGATTAGTGCGTAAGCAATATCCGAATTCGGCCCGAGATTTCTAGATCTGTATTTTCACGGATTCGGATCGGATGCAGTGCGAAAGCGCTCTCAATGTTGCTGAATTCTTGCGGCAAGCATTTCGATGTTACGTTTATGTGTTTCCGATTTGCTCTTTATTTTGTTACGTAGGCAGTTGAAACGTGCGGCCGCCATGTGTCCCTTCGTTCAGCTATAGCGCAGTTACGTCGCGGGTCGGGTGTTTTGACGTCATTCGCCTGTGTTATCGTAATTTTCAGGCCTTCAGTAGGTTCCAGCGCGTATTTTAGGAAAGCATTTGTTTCCGTAATCCTATATTTTTTTGTTGTATAATAATTAAACGTTTACTTATACTATTTGAATCGTCGGTCTTTCCTACCAATAACATGAAGTGAATGTGACGAAATGTATAAATAATTAATTAATATCCTTGTCTAAACCCGAAAATAAAATGCTTTGGACACAAAACAAAATACAAGTATTATGTTTCTAAAACATGACGTACATGTTCATAAAAATACATTGTACGACCTGTTTTCCCAACACGTAAACAGTTTTTACCTTTTTTCCTTCGCTAACCTGTATGTCGTTTGTCGGAAATTGGATGACATATGGCGGCTAAGCCAATATAAATGCTAATTCGAGATAAGACGATAGCCGCACCGTACCGTCCGTCCCACTAAAGTTAACAACTATCCTATTATTCAGACTGGAGTGGACGGTAAACGAAATCGTACAAAGGCACAGACATAGGCTTATAAGGCTGATATTCCATTATCATTGAAGAATATTATGTTTATACATAATGAAAATGAAAATGAAAATATTTATTTTGCAAGTAGGCCACCTAGGCTCTTTTACATGTCTGAATCTACCAGCGCTTCGAAAGGTGACATCTGCTGAGAAGAAACGCCGCAAGAAACTCAACAGTAAGTCTTTTTTCAACTTTGGCAGTAGTTTTATCTAAAAACTAAAACAAAATGTGCAACATAAAAATCTAATGGGTACAAATTAATTCTAATAAATAACTATTATAATAAGGGAGATGTATAGTCTCCACGTCTGGAAAAGTTAAGTGACTTAGAGATGTATAAAGTCTCTAAGGGTCATAATAATAAAAATAAAAATTGAAGCAAAGAAACATCTAAATCGATTAATCTAGGTTAAATGGAGGTGTAGACAGTCTCCACGGTCAAGTATAAAGATGGAGATGTAAGGTCTCCAAATATCAAAAGAAACAATTTGAAATATAAGATTTCATGTCCTAATAATACAAATATACGAATATGAAAAACTATCAAATATAGTATACAGAACACTATGAAGTCTCTCTAGTCAGGTTCAGATATCGCACGAAACTAATAAATTAAACACTAACCAATTTAAATGGTCCTTGCGAGCATGAACCGTCCGGACCCCACAGACAGCACCCGTTCACGAGTATGACGCGTATCTCAGCCATCGTCTTCCTCAACCATGTTTTAGGGAAGGTGGCGACCCATATTGTATAATGGTCACACTCATAGTCAGTTAAAGAACCATTAACGTGTTCCTTTTGTACTAAATCTTCACTAAGCCATATACTGATCAGAACCCTACCCAGCACCTATTATTTAACCTGTAACCACCACCTCGATGACTCTTTCTAAAAGCGGCACCTTTGTTTTTTACATTATGTGGAGATACAGACGTGATTTTGTGTAATCTACGCAATATTTCTGAGGTATAGAGCTGGTTGACACTGGACACCGCGCTGTCTCCAGTTACACGCAATGCAGTTGCTATTGCACATTGCGATTGCTGCATTTATTCTATTCGGTTTAATGTTAATTAATATATTTTGTAGATTGTTGCGATGATAAATTTAAGAAACGCAATAAGTAAAAAAATCGTTTAATGTTATAAACATAACGTTTAAAAGCTTCTTTGACCATAAAACTAGCTTACATTTTGAAAAAAGCACATTACAGCGAAAGCTTAAAGTATTTAAACTTGATTGTATGAGAGCTTTCTTTATAAAATTGCCAATTTGGTAGGTCGCGGAAAGAACGCTGTAATTGAAAAGAAGACTGAGGGTCATAATGACTAGCCTGGTTGCCGAGTAGCATTAATGTTCTTACTGCCTGCTCAGGGAAAAGTGATATTTATCCTTTGAATAAATGAAGGTGTATGGCCTGTGAATTCAAGTCAAAAGCTGCGAGGGTCGTATACCAACAGTTTTGTATGAATTATTCATATGGTTTTTCGATGACTGCTGCTTCATTCGTGTGTTTCGGCTTCAATGTATCAATCATATTTCAGGAATTTTGCTCGGAAGGAACAGATTTCTATATTGTTGTATTAACCCAAGATCAAACGGAGATGCATAGATGAACGTACTGGTTTGTATACAGGCAAGTGTTTGAGCAAGATATTTCCATTTGGCGAAAACTAGTTACATTTGGTTACATGTGTGACGTGATTCCGTGACATGTAGATTTACATTTTGATATGCGTGGCTTGTGGTTTGGTGGTCGGGTGAGAACAGGGCGTTGCTGACTAGCAATATTTTAACAGATAGAGTCAAGGCTAAAATGTATCAGATCTATACATTAAATTTTAACTGCATGCAATATTGTACCCTTGTATTAACACATTTGGAATATCAAAGACCTTTATTAACATGTACGTACATAAACTGTACACATAGCGACCAGAAGACGATGTAGCTAATGTAAATACCTAAATGTATTTAATTATATGGTGGGTAGATATTATTTGTAGATAAAATCCAATTTAACCCCATGTCTTTGATTCCAGCCCGTTTAAGCGTGAGTAATATCTGCCGTTAAGAGGAGTGTGAACCGACAGCTTTTCATACAAAAAACGATAACTATTTCCACCCCTTAAATGTTAACAAAAAGATACTAGAAATACCGAAAAGCTTAAAAGTACATACTTATAGACTGGCTAAAACTAAAAAATCTTTTCAAGGAAATGGTACACGTTTTCACAATAGAATACTTAAAAACATTGTAGAACACACGGACACAAATGTTCAAATCTACTATAAAGCTAATTTTTAAGTATTTTTAGGGCATATTAGCTACACAGTAAAAGACTACATCACGGATAGCGATGTTTGGAGTTAATCCTGACCTGCACCGGCGATCCCTGGGTCCCGACGGGTGTAGTTACTGTGGTATATACTTAGATTTCTATAAAACTGTAGACATCATTGTTAACTTCTATGTGTACTGTTTTGAAAAAATTATACCTCACCGAGTTACATTCCGGCTCTTCTTAGTAGAGGGTTTTTCCGAACCGAATTCATTCCTTGACCTTCATAAGAGCTTGTAAAAGCCTAAATTGAATATAAAGATTGTTTGACTTTGACTTTGAACACTTAAATTAATCGGCCCCATGTATGCCTTCCCAAGGTCCAGGAGTTCCATAGTCCCGTGAAGGAAAAACACATAATCATTTTTTATTTTTGTTTTGATGTGCATCCATATAGTGTTAGTACTATATAGGTATGACTGACAAACTGCTACACATTTAAAATTGATAATAACTCTAATACAAAGATCTCAAAGGAAGGATATGCCTATCAGTACAATTTCGTGTAACAAGTCTCATAGAAGGTTGTCAAACGCCAGCGCCATGGCTTAACCACGCACCCTATTGCTGATGTCTTAGTACTTACGACATACATACTAAAGTCTAATATTGCTTGATTCACACGCTATCATATCATTGTCGGCGGTGGCTTCGGTGCTGCGGTATCACAGGTTGTGGAATTATATATATTGTACTAGATACAGTGTCACTTAAACGGGTGTCCTGACCGTGGTTGCCATGCGACTGAACGTGCGATGGTGTCATATTCGCGATTTGACAGCTCAAAAGTAAGCATCGCGAGAATTGCTTTGAGCAGTTCCTTACTTTTTATTTCAATGCTCTAATACGTTCAGGTTATCTGGCAAAGTGATCATCATTGTTGATGCTCTTAAACGATATAATGGACAGTGACAGCATAGTAGACATCTTCTACAATTCTGAGCCAAGTTTCCTTGCTTCAGCCAGTCGGCACTTGGAAACGATTTCTACCGCAAGCTCAATACTGTGAATTATCTACTAACTAGTCTGTAAGAACTTCTCTGTTAACATGTGTGGCTTGACCGTTAGTGTTAATATAAGAGATAAATAAATAAATAAATAAATAAATAAATAAATCATTTCTCTCGTATCTAAGGATACATTGCAAAATTCTATATTTTCCCCTTAGGTACTAACCTAACTGAAGCAGCCTCTCTAAATAATACCACACGTCGTACCGAGGAATTCGGTTAATATTCACGTGAAACCGCTATTATGGGCTTTCCGTATCATCGTCAAATTATCATCGCTCCACTTATTGCTCTACAAATCTTTGAGCTTTTCCCAGTCGACTTGTGGGATCTGTTGCTTATTTCAATTTGTTACGGAAGCGCGCGTCACACGCCTACATCTGTGATGTCTTTCGTGAAATTGCTGTAGGCACTCTACTTACGTATCATCTGGAGAATAGAAGTACAAGTTCGCAGCGTCTTTTCGATAAAAATAGGTTGTGTTTCTAGGGTAGATACGCCGCTTATCTAGTCGTCTAGTCCGAGCGACATTTCGTCAATATTCGGTTTTATTTTCTTTACGTCGGTATAGGACAAACCTTCCATAAAATGATACAAAAATCCCTCGGTCTACTAAATTGACGTGTCGATTTTTTTATTATAATGTTAAAACTCTATTTCGGAGCTGTACCTACGAAATGATCTTTAAATAACAGCTTAGTCTTGTTTGTTTTAAAATATATATATATATATTGTAAAATAATGTTTCCATCCCGGTCAAAACTTGTTTTAAAACCTTCGATGGGTAAAACATTTCAATTTCCTCACGCTTAAAGCATACAATGTTCCGGAAATTAGAGGGCACCGTAACGCTGTGAAACCTAGTTGATAGGCTATTTGGGGCATGCTACAGTCACGTGACCTCTCCATTCTTTACGGGTATGTAAATACGTCTATAATGTATGTAAAGTACGGAATTTAACATGAAACAACTTTCGACATTTGACATCAAACGCGTGGATTTGATTAGGTAAGTATGTATTTATTGTTTGTTACATGTCAACAGTTTTTTATAAACATACGAAGCCGTTCATCCTAAACGTACTAAATTTATTTTTCAACTAGCTTCCACCCGTGACTTATCCGCGTGTAATTCGGTTATATAATTATTCAAGTTCCCGACTTTTGACTAATCTGGGATAAAAAATAATTTATAATATTAGTAGTATTAGTAGGCTTGTTTGTTCCAAAGAGTATTTGTATCCAATTTTAAGTATATATCATTAGCATGGAATCAGTTCTTTCCATACAAACTTTCAAAACACCAAGGCCACCACACCCATTTTAGCGGAGCCTATATTTATTTATTTTACGATTACCTAACTGTTTAAGTATGTATTGGTGCATTTATACCAAGCTTCAAGTTGATAAACAAATGGAATCAGTTATTCCAACACAAAGTTCAACGTCCTAAGGCATCCTTTTATAGGAATTGTTTCGTTTCTTTCTCGTTCGCCTACCTAATTATTTGTTTTGAAGTGCATTTTTACCAAGTTTCAAGTTGATAAACAAATGGAATCGGTTTTTCCCATACACATTTTTTTTTAGAGTAAGGTTCATATTTTTCTCTAATGTATACCTAATTGTCAAATTAAAACTTTCGTGAGACATTATGAATACTTGAAAAACACACGGTGCGCGGGTTGATCTGACCGGGACCGCACTCAAACCGTGAAGAAGGACTCCAAACGAGTTCGAAACATGTCGGACTATTTCTGACAATAAATCGTGAGTAAAGCCATGTGTTTTTCAAGTATGTATACCTAATTGTTTGTTTTGAAGAGTCATTATACCAAGTTTTAAGTTGATAAACTCATCGAATTAGTTTTTCCCACCGGTACTAACTTCAATCCCCTCTTTTACCCCTTTCCAGTTTTATTTCCAAAAATGTCTATAGCCTATGTCCTGTCTCAAGTTTTCCTCAATATAGTATCGAAAACCGCATTGAAATCCACCCAGTAGCCCTTAAAGTTTATCGCGCACATACAATCAGACAAACAGACATGAAATTCAAAAACCATTGGGATGTGTTGTGTTGCTCATTCTGAAGCCCCACACAGCATTTTTTCATTGTTATCTTCAATTTACAGACTTTTCCACTTCACGATTTAACTATTATATGCATAGATTATTTGTTAAAAACATGTTTCGTATTGCGTAATACGGAAGTATTTTGTTCCGTACAGTTTTTCCTGGTAAATTTATTTTCTTTTTTAAATAAAACAGTCGAGTGTGGCGTTAAAATTTGCAGTGAAGGCAGTGCGTGCCTTATCTTTTCGCTTTGAGGCTTATAAAACCTACAGCGCTGGTTACCCTTTCTGGTAAAAGCTATTGTAGCTTAATGCAACTTGATTTTCTTTTTTAATTAAATTCAAGTATTTATCCTCTTATTTTCTACTTAGTCCCAAACAAAATTTGTCAAATTCATACAGTTGAACTCCTTCTCTATTGGTAAAAGTCTATACCTAGGTTTAAATACAGTCGATGTAACATATTATAGAACGTAAGAACGTAAAGCTAACGTCAAAGAGGGATAATCTAGTCTTTTTTTACGATTTAGTTGATTTTGTATGATCTATGCCCACTATTGCCCACGTATTTCAAGACATGTCATTTATTGCATTAAATACTATAAAAAATAAGCTGGCGAAGCAAGTGATGGAAGAAATGAATAAAGAATAATAATAAAGATACCTTACAAATCTGAGAAAACCTGATAATGAGATTACTTTTTACAAGTAGATTACAAAAATAATATAAGTCAATTCAATAGGATGTAAAAGGAAACTGATGTATGAAAAGCTGCTGACTCCGGCGTACACATGTCAGGTTCGCGAATATAAAGTAAATATTTTTACTATAAAGTGGCCACAATATCTCCGACTTGACTCTAACCATTAGATTGCGAGGGCGCCCAACAAAGGATATGAAATTGCGTTTAATATCAAAGATTCCATATCTTTTTGCGATCAGCTTAAATTGTGACTCTGATTCGAGGATTTTTGCGTAGTGAGTATCTAAGTGTAATGTAAATATGTAACATATGTTTCCCTATTCATAAATAACCGGACAGACTGCTCACATTTTTAACCTGCATTTAATATCATTGAAATTATTATTGTGGAATCCAATGTGAAATATTCTTTGAATTAAGACATATTATTGCACACACACGTCACGTTGCTAATTCGTTTTCAGTTGTGTTTGAGCGTTTTTCACCAAATATTTGACGGCGAATTCTTGAAAATTATTTAAATACCTCGGTGGCCTTCGCATCAATGCTTATTCTTATGGACCAAAGCCATTTTACAATTGGGTAGTTGGCTATAGTAACAAATATTAAAATATTTCTGTGGAATGATAGCTTAACCCTCAACAATACATATAGAACAGGAGTCATGTAACAATAAATCAAGATTATCTATATTTTAATAATTTAAAACCATAATCTTTTACTTCTAAGTCACGTGACTTAAAACACTAATCACGACGCCATAAACTCGTAGCAATCGGGTGCGTTCCGAATCGCGCCCACAGCGCCAGATCGCGCTATCGCTCGTACCGATATATCGGGTCGTACATTGCCTGTTCGTACATTATTGGCTCACAAAATAATCAAATTATTCGTTTTAAATATGCCCTTAATTTGAAGGTTGTAAAAAAAGACTTGTAAGCTTGTCTGTTAACTATTCCGTTCACGCTTTCCTTCGGAAAACGTTACCTAGCTATTATTGAAAGGATTACTGTATATGGAAGGGGCAGGCGGCTTGACGCCTCCACTGTTCCCCCCGAGCCATCTCGCCCGCATATTGATGACTACTAAAAACATAACTTTACTAACGGCCTTACTGCCTCGTACGCGCGCCCTCAATTTTCCGTTGCGTAACTTATTCCAAACATATAACTCATTTTCAGATAAGTCAACTTCGAAAAAGTACCAAAGACATGATATGACAATAAGTTTCAAAAAATAACTCCGAAGGCGCTGGTAAATGACCTATTGTCAGAACAGAGACTTTTGTACATAATTATTTACTATAGGTAGTATATTTTGAATACACTTGCCTCCATGCTATCTTCCTTAACTATTCGTTCTAAAATGTCCATTAAGCCAAAGTCAATTAATTGCATCTCATCTATCGCATGCGCGTCAATTTAAATTTCTTTTGATGGGTTAAAATTGTGCTAAAGCAAACTTTGAAGGCTATAATTGGTTTGAAACTCTTTGAAGATATTTCTTTGTTGTAAGATCAGGATCTGCGAATCTTATCTCACTCAAAGATACCTTTAACAATTTGCTTTGTTGGGGCTCCAACTGGGGCGCTCGCCGGGCGAGGCGTAGGTCGATAAAAGTTATTTAATAATAAGAAACACTCATCCCTTCAGTTGTGTGTAGCCGCTAACATCTTCATAATAATATAATCCTTTCACCAACTAGCCGTCGCAGTTTCATTATATAATGTTGTGTTTCAATGTAATTCGAAAACCTCGAGAATGTGACTTATCAAGAGATTGAAATTGAAATTTATTTGCATAAGACATGGTTTAAGTACAGCGTTATAGTTCTTATATAAATATAAGTACAGAACGTCTCGCTAGCAATACCTATAGTATGCAAATGATAGAGACAATATTTAAGCCTTAACCGGGCCCCATACATATAGATATGCTATGTAAAGTTTAATGTTTGTCACTTACTCAGGAATCATTTAAAAGCCATTTATTTTTGACATAAATAAATGACGTAATATAATCAAATTTGCATTTAGTAAAGTTAAAATTCTAAATACAAGTATTATGTAAGTAACAGATTGGTTACTTTTAAATTAAAAAAAAAAAACATGTAACTGGCATTGTTTCTGATGGCCATTGTTTAGTCGAGGCAATTAAAAAAAAAACTGTAATAAGTAGGTACCTACATGAACTTTTCATGGAAATTGGAATAAGTCTGAATAATTAGCACTCAACTTGTATTAAACAAAGGTGATTAAAACTTGTCAAAATTAGATTGAAGCAGAGCAAGATTAATCTTGGATTTGTATAGGCCCAATAGCTACTACGGTTAAGGCAATACCAATAGATCCCCGGAATTAAACCCTTCCGGGAATAAATTAGAATTCTACCGATAGCAGATAAATGTACTCTCATATTCTCAGTCAGTATGTTCAGTTTCTGAACTCACCTCATTATGTAATTACTAGGTACTTTGTTCTTAAATTAATGTCTGGTACGCTGTGCTACGAATAAATGATTATTTTCATTCTTTATCTCAATTTCATGATGTTTAAAATATTTTTCGTATTTAAGTTAAAACAGAATAAGTAAATAAAATCGATAAAAAAATAATGCAATAGACAAACAATTTTCAAATAGAGCACAAATAATAGCATTCAAGATTGTGTTATCAAAGGTATTACGTTTAAAAAAATGTGTAATTAGTCAAAACCTCAAACAAATCTCAGCCAACAAATAATTCCTTGTCGCAATCAGCAAGCAAGCGGTAGGTTGTTGATTTATTGATACGGGCTCCTTCGCTTATCCAATGATTCGGTTCGTTATCTTCATCCTGCTCTTATGCGGTACTGTCAAGAAGGACAGGACGTGTCTGCAATGGAGGTAGGAGTTAGGAGTGCGGAAGGCACCGCTGCGGCGTCGTGCCGGCTGGTACCGTGTTTGCATTAAACCATTTACGTTCATTATAATTAATTTAGCTGAGTAAAAGACGAGTTGCAGCCAGGCGCCTGTTTGTCCTACATATCTGGGTCAATGGCTGGCCCGCCGAGAATAGAACCGACACTTTAGGGGAGGATGAGCTCTGTTGTTAACTCAACTGCTGGTGAAATGGAAAGCAAAGATTTACTTCGTCCGCGTAGGATTATTTAGGATGAAAGTCACCAGCGGCTGGCCCTAGAAATGTTGACAAGGATAAGGTGAACCGTCTTATCTCTAAGTGTCTCTCTCAGGCTGGTGCCGACGAAAGAGATAGTCAGAGAGATACACGTGTTTAACTTATCCCCTTGTCCGGCATGCTAGTGCCGCTGTCTGTCAAATTTCATCCAAATCCGTTCCCCTGTTTGCAAGTGATTGCTAAACCAATATCCAAAAATCCAACATCTTCACATTTAGGTATAATATTAGTAGGATTCGGATCCATAAAGAGGGTATTGGAGTACCAAATTGGAACTTGAATTTATGTAAATCCTGCTAATATCATAAATGTGCGAGTTTGGATGTATGCCACTTAGTCACGCTGTAACGGCGGTATCAATTTGCATAGTAATTTGTGTGTCGCGGGATGACATGTAAGGATATTTTTATTGATCAGTTTTCGAGGAGATGGAATGAGGATAAGCGAATTCTACGTGGGCAATGTCCACTATATAAAAATCCAAGTTTTAGCCGTCGTCTGTTGACACAACCATTTAGATCAATTTAGGAACGGCAAACCCAGTTAGACATTAAAAGCTAAATTACTTCATGACACAGCTTTTAAAAAGGACTGTAACTAGATGACGAAGGGTGTGGCAACCAACTTTCGTTAAAACTAGTCATGACCCGTTTATATCCGAAGTTAATTAGGTATGAAACATTTTCCACAATATTTTGATGTATTCGTAAGAGCGTGTTAGCTACGCCGTAGGCCTCGTAGCAGTTCGCAACAAGATGTTAACAAGTGGTAACTCCAGAATTGTATTAGTTAATATTGGTTATCACATAACTAGACAAAAGTATTTAGCATTTTACACCTAAGTACGAGATTGGGGTTATATTGCTGTAATAAACATTCGATTACGTAACGCTGGTAGCGTTCTTTATTCTTATTTGCGAGATCGAGGCATGAAATACCATACAAAGACAGCGGGGTGTGGCGAAATGAACGTGCTTAAATGAAAGCCCGGCGTAAAGGCGTAACGTGCCTACACATTTATTTTGGGACAAATCCCGCTTAGACAGTTTAGTACCTTCAATAATTAAATTAAAACACATCACTGAATCTCGCCTTTTGCCCTTAATATTAAGTAAAGTTAAGTTAAGGTTAAGATGCAAAACGTCTGTCGGTCGGTCTGTTGCAATTAGGTTGTGTAAACTGAACAATGTATCTACCATAGACGTAGCTCCGCTTGCGTTAGGGAAAGGAAACAAACGACTAAGTTACTACCATTCGTCTTATTAACTTCAATTTGCTCCTCTTTCTCTACAGATACGACTAAGTTCGCTATCTGAGGACTTACAAATTACACGAGCATGGAGTTGAATAAGGTGCGATTATGACACATTTTGATAAGGACTACTCTTCGCAATCGAGGAGAAAGTGACTGTTTTTGAAGTGAAAACTGCTTAGGCTCTTGTTGGTGGTTTTGGCTCTTTTTGAAGGGTAAACGAAACTGAAACCATCACACATGAGTGACTGAGTGAGTGATTGAGTGAATGAGTGAGTGATTAAGAATGTGTCCGTGCGTGTCCGTTAATTTCCGTGTGTCCGTTAGTGTCCGTGTGTGTCCGTTAGTGTCCGTGTGTGTCCAGTAGTGTCCGTGTGTCCATTAGTGTCCGTGTGCGTCCGTTATGTCCGTTAGTGACCGTGTGTGTCCGTTAGTGTGTGTGTGTCCGTTAGTGTGTGTGTGTGTGTGTGTGTGTGTGTTCGATATTGTGTCCGTGTGTTTCCGTTAGTGTCCGTGTGTGCCCGCGTGTCAGCGTCTGTCCGTTAGTGTCCGTGTGTGTCCAGTAGTGCCCGTGTGGCCATTAGTGTCCGTGTGCGTCCGTTATGTCCGTTAGTGTCCGTGTGTGTCCGTTAGTGTGTGTGTGTCCGTTAGTGTATGTGTGTCCGTTAGTGTGTGTGTGTGTGTGTGTGTGTGTGTGTGTGTGTGTGTGTGTGTGTGTGCTCGTTAGTGTCCGTGTGTCCGTGTGTCCATGTGTGGCCGTTAGTGTCCGTGTGTGTCCGGAAATCAAAAATCGCTTGAACGATTTGAATACTTTTTTGTTTGGTTCTCTTTAATACTGGGATAATTTATAAACAAAAAAAAGGGATACTATACCCGATTCCCACGCGAACGAAGTAGCGGGCAGAACCTAGTTTCATATAAATAGCATGTATAATTTGGCTTATGTAAGTAAAACAGGGTTCCCTGTAAAAGGTTCTGCGGCACGATCTACGACGTGTCATGCGTGCTTTTTTTGTAAGTTTTCACTTGTATTGTGCGTGTGGTCATAAGCACACATCCCTTCTTAATTAAAATCTTGACGTCCTCACTCCTCAGACAAGTTTAATTACCCGTAGGAATAAATGGCTCAATAATATGTTTTATCAAGTATTTCCTGACGACTTTTGCACTTATTATGTGTCTGTCAGTAAAGTTTATCAAGAACTGGCTAACCGTTTCGGCTTTGCACGGGTAGGTATGAATTATTCATTAAAACCTTCCTTAAGAAATTCTTTAAATGTTTGTTAAACCCGCATCAATTTCTGTTTTGTAGTTTGGGAGTTTTTAGAGGAATGTGTAATTTTTACAATAAAATATAATAATGAATAAATAAAAGTTATACTTAAGTTAAATCTTTACCTACTTATTATAGATATTGAGTCATAGTTTAAATAAAGAGAAAAACTAACATCACAATACGCTTACAATTTCTAAAGTTTATTTGGTAATAATATTATTACCCGTACGAAATAATACATTTCATTCGTATTTATTATTGAAAAGCATTGCTCTAGTGTAATGGCTCCTTCCGAATTCATATCAGACTAAAGTGGTGCGTCACAACACAACTGGAGTGAGATCAGGTGTATTCATAAAATACGGTTCTGTATTATCAATTTCCGTTCAAGCCATATTTTCCACAGAAATCATAAATAATGGTCTATACTTATTTGTATACTTACGAACATCTTCAACAACCTGGAATGCTCTTTGCAAACAATTAGGTATGAGTGAATAGGTGTGTATGTAATAAATAACCAATTTTTAAGTGTGTCATTTCTAACTAGGGCTTTACATACAAAAGGCGATAACGAGTTCCAACCCTTAAGTGTTAACCGATGACCAATTTTTGATAGGTTGTCAGTCAGAAAACAATTTAGGTCTATACGTTTTAGTTTTTTTCACGATAATCAATCAATTCAGTTTTATTGTTGGGTTAGTAGCCTTTTGTATGAAAAGGGGGTTTTTGCCGTTGGTTCACAGTCCTCTTAAAGTATCCCCAACCCCTATAGCCAAAACTGTACATTAAAAAATCTGAAGAATTTTACATACAATATATACATATACCACGCCTGTTTCCCAAAGGGGTAGGCAGAGACCACGGATTTCCACCTGCAAAAAACCTGAAAATCTTTCATATGAGCTTATATAACGAAATTAAAAGGAAAACTATCACGACTGACTTGTTTATACCTACTAAAAATCATCGAAAATAGCACCAAATAACTTTGAATAGAAAACGAACTAATAGTTATGGTTTTCGGAGTGATGGTTGAAAAGTGTGATGAAGGGTGTGGGAAGTTGTGACCTGAATAAATCGACTTTTGCTAATGAATCACACACAATTTGCACGCATATTTTTGATATTGCAACCAAGGACCAAGGCCTCTAATAGACATTGCCTACGCAATTACGCGTATGGTTTTTTTACGACGCAACCGCCTTTGCTGTCCCTTTGTGTGTATTAGTGTTTTGTTTATTTTTTTCTTTTAATTAACGAGACAAAACACTAATATTATTAGACCAATATGCTTCGAGAAACGGGCCCCTGCTGTCGAGTAATAAGTTACCATATCGTAGCAAAATTATTCTGTTCTAGACTCAAGACAAGACAATATTGTTTAAAATTTCTATTGTGAAACTGAATTACCCTTACGCTATCACCGTATTTTATTAGTAAAATTTTAATGCTGAGCCCAATTAGCCTTTTTGAACTTGTAGCTTATGTAGATATTACTTTTATGCGGCAAGGATTGCCATGTTTGAGAAAAGAAGATGTTTGTGAGGTCCGGACAGTTGATGCTCGCAAGGACCTTTTAAAATTTAAAATTGTTACCTTTTAATTTATTTGTTTGTGCGTTATCTGAACCTGACTAGAGAGACTTCATAGTGTTCTCTATACTATATTCTATAGGGTTTCATATTCGATATTTGAATTATTAGGACATGAAATATTTTTATTTCAAATTATTATTATTATTTTGATATTTGGAGACCTTACATCTCCTTCTTTATACTTGACCATGGAGACTGTCTACATCTCCATTTAACCTAGATTAGGTAATCAATTTAGATGTTTCTTTATTTCTTTATTTTAATTATTATTATGATGACCCTTAGAGGCTTTATACATCTCTAAGTAGGTAGCTTAACTTGTCCAGACGCGGAGACTATACATCTCCCTTATTAGTTATTTATTATAATAATTTTTTTCCCTATTAGGATTGTTTGCTGCCCTTTTCATGTGTTAGTTTTAGTTACAACTCTAATGTAAAAGTTGAAAAAAAAAGACTTACTGCTGAGTTTCTTGCGGCGTTTCTTCTCAGCAGATGTCACCTTTCGAAGCGCTGGTAGCTTCAGACATGTAAAAGAGCCCATGTGGCCTACTTGCAAAATATTTTCATTTTCATTTTCATTTTCATTTGTAGTAGGTAATACGGAACCCTACACTGTGCATGGCCCGGCTTGGTCTTGCCCGGTATTTCCATAACAAGGCCTTGAGATTCGGCCAGAGTCGTCATTATTATTACAATTATTTATACACGGATTATTGAGAGATCTCTCACCGGTTTCAGAAAATTAGATCCGTAGCCTAATGCGGGCAAATATCAGTTGTAAGCAAATGTTTTAATTTGTAAAAATATACAATTACTAATGATACCCATTATACCCAACATTATTACATACAGTCTGGTTAATTAAAGCAAATTAGAGTTAACAATCTATGTACTTAGATTAACATCGCTGAGAGAACTTTTAATAATTGAGTCTTTCAGCTAAACTACGAGTAATGGCTGCCTAGCAAGCTAAGTTTCCGCAACTTTCAATTTAAACAAAGATTGAAAGTTCAGTGAAATGTCTTGACAACTTCTACTAGTTATACTCGTAGCTAAGCATCCAGATGCTCCATCACCATACTGATAGGTAGTTCTATTTAGGCCTGTCACCTAGTGAAAAGTGAGTTTGTTTTTGATAGGTGATACCAACGCCAACATTTTGAGTTTCAAGGAGTAGACAATGTAGATATAATTTATAAAGAGCCATTATTAAAATGTAATAACTCATTTACCTTTATAACATTATTAGGGAATACAAGCTGGCATTTTATTCTCGTTATATTAGCTTTGCGTTGCGAGGCCGCCCGTCCCACAAGGACGGTCTCCAAGGTGTTCATATTTCTGCGGACTACCCCGGTATTCGTATAATTTTTACTAAAATTAATGTTGGAACAGACTTGCAAACTTGATACTTTAACACGTTTTATAGGACCTTACGATGCGATATCATATCATTTTTTACCTTAATTACAATTCTAATTTCGATTCAAAATTCTACGCGAGAAAAACATCTTCAAAATAAATTTGGACTGTTTTGAAAATGGATTCGTAGTGGACTTTTGCTAAACGCTCAAAGTATTAACATGTTGCGGGAAATGCTACAGTCCTTATCACGCCTGTAAACTATGTAACTTAAATGTGCGCTGCAACTTAATTACTCCTCGTTTTAACTAGTTTTAGCGGTAATCTTAAATTAGGAAAATTGTGTAGTGCCCGACATAATGTTCGTGCTAAACGCTTTTTAACTTAAACCAGGCGCCTCATTCGGGAACGCTAAGTGATTCTGTAGCGACTCGTAAGCCAGATCTCTCATCTCGCTCTTACGCATTTGGCGTCGTGCGGAAGAGTGGAATGAGAAATCTGGCTTACGAGTCGCTACAGAATCACTTAGCGTTCCCGAATGAGGCGCCAGGTCTCCTGCAGAGCATGTTATTATTATACCGAACTCATTAGGGTCTTTCTCAGTAGAGGACGTGGTTTGGCCATTCATTAAACAATCTTACAATCAATCTAGCTGTCAAACCTCGTTTAATCTCGGATGGACAGAAACTGGATTCGCTTGTGAAGGCCTTTACTCAACATCAGCATTGCGGAAGTGATAGGTATAGCAATTGACTTATTTCAATATCGTTGTAGCTTATTACTATTTACAGCAAAGCTGCTGCGTAAACACTTTATATACGTAGTTCTTATACAACATGTCATAATCGGTGTACTGCTCTTTGGGTAAAATATTTTTCGCCAATTTCACTTCCCAAAAACTTATACCAGTAATTTCATTTCCCAAACGAATCATTAGCATATTTCCATTTCGCATTTATTATCATTTGACATCATTTTGCTTTATCAGGGTTAGATTAGGGTTAACTTGTGTCCCTTACGTAAAGTACCTACTTATTTGTCAAAAAATACTTTTATCTACACCCATATCATAAAACCTCCATTGGTTAATCAAAAACCCATAGGAAATGACCACCATTTTGACAACCAATTAGGAAAAACCAGTGCTGCGATGAAGAAATAACATGACTTCTTTATCGTTTTTAGTAAAGAAATGAGATTAAATTTGGAACAGCTGTCAAACTCAAGTGGGTCTCTATTCTAGTATCCATAGATATTAACACAGTTATTGATACGAAACGTCAATTCAGTATGTTTTTTTAATATAAACTGCACAATATTTGATCTCGAGTGACGTGAGAATAGAGACTTCATCCGTTTGTCTATGATTTAAAAAAAAAATGGTCTTGACGGACGGCCGCCATTATGTTGACGTATTGCTGAACGAAAGTAGAATTTTGTTGAATTGAATAGAAAAAGTTGTTTGTAATTTACATTTTAGTTGAAAATATGAATAGTAAGTAGTCTTCTCGGAGTGTGTGTGATGTGAAAATGCGCCGGATATCGGAAATATGCAGCCACGATTGCAACAAATAACTTGTTGCCAGAAAATATTGTTTCTGAACCCACCATGGAGGATTTATAATATGTGTGTAGATAAAGTTATGTATGCAACTCTGCATAATTTGGCCTTAAAACACACGTGCGATCTTATTATGAAACTCGCTAAAATCTCGTTTCATAAAACCGCACTAGTGTTTTAAGGCCTATCATTATGCAACCGTTGCATAAACTACTATTGCTAACTGTAAAATTGCGATAAGTTTATTTGCCTAATGAGTTTTTGCCAAATGATAATTTGAGTAAAATTGTTTGGGATCTGATGCTTTGGGAAAAGTTTTTTGCCCATACATTAGTAATCCGTCATAATCATCATTTGAACCCTGGGACATCTTCTGCTAGTCATAGGGTCTCCCCCATACCCCGCGACTGTTTGCCTTCTGTGTCCATTGGATTCCAGTAACCTAAACCAGGTTGTCAGTTCATCTTGTGAACTAGTTGGGAGTGACTCTGCCTCCGAAGCAAGCGTCCCGGGTTCGATCCCCGGTAAGGGCAAATATTTGTGTGATGAGCACGAATGTTTGTTCCTGAGTCTTGGATGTTTCCTATGTATTTAAGTATTTATTTCTCTATATAAGTATGTATATCGTTGTCTAGTACCCATAACACAAGCCTTTAGAGCTTACTTTGGGACTAGATCGATTTGTGTAAAGATTGTCCCCTGATTTATTATATTATTATATCTTGTGAATGGCCGACTCACGCTGGCGTGTTCGATCCCTAGTCGTTCGAAAACTCCCATCAGTTTTCAGAGCCACCGTTAGTTCAATTTGCAAGCTCTGCAATTCTTACTTCTTTCAACGCTCTGTGTTGACTGTGTCTCATACCTTTCTGAAGATCGTTTAACCTATCGTGCTATGCACTTGCACTGCAACCAGACTAACGGTGGCGTTTTTGTACCATTATCATAATATTTAATTATACAGATATTCAATACGACACTACTGACTGGAGAAAATGAAGAGGCTATTCAACCGTATCTAAGGCTTTCTCAAAGTCCTCAAAAGCTAAGCAAACTGGCCGCTTACGAACTCCGACGAATCTTAACACACATTGAAGTTAATATATAATGCAGTAAATTACTAAAACTGCAACAGCATCGAAATGTATGAACATGCCTTCAGGACAACGACGTACTGGTAGAGTGCAGGGTAGGTATGAAAGGATGGTCGGGCGCGGCGCACCACGCCCGTTTCCCCCAGCCTCCGATATTATATACCTGCGTAAAGTGAACCTACCTGTATTCTTTATTTACCTAAATTGAAAAGTAAATCCGCACGATATTATATTAGGCAAAAGGATAAACAATACTAATTTAATGGACCACTTACAGTTGATTACTTGTCTCTGTTCCATTTCATCGGACACAAAATGTACAGACGAGGTCACGAATTCGGGGCAGGTTTGTGAGTTAAACTGCATTAAATATTGACGTAAATTCGTCCAAGTGTTCGGATGCTGTTCTCGCCCCATTTCCCTGCAGTCTCTAATTTATGCATTCCAATTGAAATAAAATATCGATTCGTTGTAATCGCAAGCAACTTTGCGGGCGTTTAGGTCGTGTGGGCAGTGTACCTACTGAAATATTGCGGTATGTACTTTGCTGATGAGCCTACCAAACCAACAGTAAATATACCATATATTGCATTTGCTTTTGCTTAATAAGCCTTTTTTGAAGTACCTAACAAAAAGAAAAAAGTATTAAAAAGAGTGGGAAGGTTTAAAAATTTATCATTTTTAAATCTTAAAGGTACAGAGATATTTTCACTTTTGACTTTTTGCCTTGGTTCACATATTTACAATAAATTAAATTTACAGAAAGCTAAAATCCTAAAACTTATTTATTCAAGCCGATTTCAATTTTATCACCTGAAAATCAGGCTTCAATTATCCTCTCAATTTGGGTAAAAAATGTGCCTCTTTTAGGACTTGGCTAAAACATTTAATTACGCCTCTTAACTTTGTTACCGTAATTTGGTTAAGTCAAGCAGCGGAACGAGTCGGCGTATGTTTGCGGTCCGTCAAAAGCAAAGTTATAAGCTGTCCTTTACACAGCTCCAACCACTTTACCACGTAAAAAATGATTTCTGTATTCCGATTAAGACTACTGAAATCCAGGCAAGCCTAATTAAAATAATGAAAATGGAATCTACACCACTCTACCTACTGACTTGATTTCTCTTTAAACCAGAGTAGGACAAAGCTACGGGTTTTGCTGTAGCAGAGCGAGAAAGAACTGATGCTCCAGGTAGCTGGGGCACGAGTGGCCGGACTTGTTTATTGTCACACGTTACTTACACTGATTTGCTCTAATTTGCTTGTGTTATCTGGCGAAAAACAATAGCTGGGCACAACTCTTACGACATTCGTTAATGTTCGATTCACTTTATATTGTGCACTGCACCTATTAGGTATATTGCGTCAACATGAAAATCAGTATGTTAGGATAATAATTATCAATTTCACACTCGAAATATTGGCGCCTTCGCTCGGTTATGCGCCAAAATCTCGTGTGAATTTGCCGACATCCACAGGTACCTTGGTTAACAATCTACTATTATTCCTACTTCAAGTTTCGTAATAATGTCATCATGAATATTCTTTTGAATGTTTTCATGCATTTTTTCGAATATTTTGACAAAGCTTTAGATCAATACTAAATGTCGGACGTCAACACTTTTCCACTTAACAGATGCGCTCAGATCAGAGGTTAATCTAAGTTTCAGAATAAAGTCAGTTTAAAGTTTTACATTGGCACGTGGTAAGCATAGCTATCATACCTTTTCGCGAAGCGTCAACATCGAAATAGCGCCAATACGAGATAATCTGCTTAAAGATTTGGATTAGAGTGTCTCGTTTCGACACAATAAGTTGCCAACGTCCTATTGTAACTCTTTTGATCATTGTTGTTTTAGGCGTTCGCTTAACTCTAGATTTGAGAGCTATAAATAACTTTGTTCTCTTTGTGCCGCCGTTTAAATGAAAATAGCCTACTTGCCTGGGTTTTGTACTGAAATAGTATTTTACTTGTTTACTTTAAGATACCAGTGACACAATTTAATTATGCTCCAGTAGCTTTTACCCGTAACTTTTTCAGTCTGCGTAGAATTCGGATATAGTTATTCGATTATATTTTTATTAAAGCAACAAACAGACGTACAGTTTTCCTAAATTTTTAAATAACGCATCTGGCAACTTAAGACGACGCGATATTGGCATTCTGCTACAATCATGTCACCCCGGCCTGAAGAGGAGCTATATATGGGGAGTAGGTACCGAAAATCTTAGTTGCGTAGTGGCGACGGAGGTGCGGGGAGAATGGAAATGTGAAGGAATCCCCCATCGCTCCTGTCCCGCGCCGCGGGCACCCCGCGTCTTGCCGCGCAGCTACCTAAGGCGGTACAGGTACGCAAACTATACCACCTACTGTAAAATTTGGATGTAGTATCAATTCTACCATCCCGCTCTAACATCCACTCTACCATCGATCCCGGCTTAGGCTGAACCTCCATGGTCTGTTATAGCGGTCACTGGTTTAGCCGCGAAAGCAAAACGAGTGGACAGACAGACTAACTTTTGTATTTTTAATAATGAAAATGTTGTATAATATAGCAACTGTAAAATGTAGTATCTCAAAAAAGAACATGAATTGTTGATAGCTAAGATAATACTTTCATAGACTAACGTACGGTATACATAATAAACAAAGAAGTGTACTAAAATAAATCTACTTCACTATCTTTTCTTCGCAATGTTCAGCTAGGGGTGTCACGGACACAAAATTAAGCATTTCTTTTACACCTACTTTAAATGCGTCCCTGCATACATTTAGTCGTTCCATTTACAGTCGGAATTACAAAAAGGCGTAGATAAAAAACAGCAATTTATTTAAGTGCCGGTTAGAAGTTTTAATTTTCAGGTTTTCAGAGCCAGGAAGCTCTAGTTTATAGCCACACTATAAAGCTTTAAAAAGCGTAATAATGTTGAATTCACAAAACAACATTGTAATTATACACTTTCAAATTCGGTTAATTTAAAACTATAATAATGTTGGAAAACATTTGGTAGTTAAAGGCCTTTATTATTGCAAAACAGCAGCCTTATATCATTTTTGGTGTATCTTGATAATTCTTGAATCCACTGCTGCTGCTTTTACCTCGGAATGCTTTCTTGTATTCGTTTTTTCCAAATACGCTTATGTATGCTTCATATGTTATTTTGAGTTAATCAGATATTAAGTTGCCAACTAATATAAATTCTGTTTTTCTTTCTTTCACGTGTCAGCCATGCTAGGCCCACCGCGGCCCTAGCAAAGTTGCCACGAGGATAAGTTATCCCCATCCTAACTCTCAAGTTTGAGAGAGAAGTACTCCCTGAACTACAGTCGGGTTTTCGCAAGGGTGGGTGACAATTACTGCGTTACTCGATGTAGTCGATAGCAATTTACAGACTCGGGAATCCGGTAAAAGTACTATTTTAATTCTTTCGGATTTCTCAAGGGCTTTCGACTGCATTAGCATGCCTTTGCTATTATCTAAGATGTCTTATTATGGGTTTGATGTCACTGCGGTGAAATGGTTTGACAGTTACTTGTCTGGCGGACGCAATCGGTCGCGTTACGCAGGACGGACGGTGGTACTCTGCGGTCTTCTCTTAGTCCTGTGACGAGGGGAGTCCCGCAGGGTTCCATCCTGGGTCCCCTGCTCTTTATATTGTACAGCGCTGACATAGTCCCCAGTATAAGGAGCAGTAAGTACCATCTCTACGCCGACGACTTGCAACTTTACGCTTTTAGCGCTCCGTTAGAAAAAGACGCCGCCGTGTAGAACATCAATGCTGATCTCGATCTTATTACCGCCTGGTCGAAAAAGAACTGTTTGGTCCTTAATCCCCGTTAATTTGAAATATTACGTTTTCGGATCAAAATATCAAATCCGTAATACCCTGGAGGTTCTGGCTACCAAGAATGTTGCTATCATCGGTGAACCAATAGAAAGGGATGTAGAAGCAGACAACCTTGGCCTACTCATGCATGGCGAGTTACGCTTCGAGAGCCACTTAATTAAAGTTGTCAGTAACTGCTTCTATTGCCTCAAAGTACTGTATAATATACGTGATTACCTCAGTGTCGATGCCTGTCTACCTTTGTGAATCACATATATTATCTAGATTAAACTATTGCGATGTCGTTTATGATGGATGCATAGTTTTTCGGGCTAGAAGGCTAACACAACGAGTCCAGAACGCATGTGCTCCTTTTTGCTTCAGTCCCGCCCCGCTCCCACGTCACTCCATACTTACGCGCCGCCGGCCTGTTAAACATGTCTGCGCGTCGGTGTCTGCATCTCGCTACTCTGTTATTCGGTGTAGTGCACCACAAGACCCCTTCGTACCTTTTTGAACAGATAGAATGGTCGAGAAGTGTGCGCAAATTTAAAATCAGGGCTATCGTACCGCCGCACCTGTCCGCGGCGTTCCGAGGTAGTTTAAAGTTTGCGGCGTCCAAGTGCTGGAATGATCTCCCTCCTCCTATCAAAGAAGCGTCTAGCGTACACCTTTAAGCGAAAGCTTAAAGGTTATTTGTTGACGCTCCAGAAAAAATAATTTTACTCCAACACTTTACTTTTTATAGTTTGTTATCTTTTTTTAACATTTTACGCTTAATGCTGCTGTAACAAGTAATTATTCTGAACACATTATCACAATATTAAGTATAAATTTTTGACCAATCCATCTAAGTAGTAGTTAATAAAAATTATTAGCACGTAGTGTATTTGTAATGGCGCTCCGTGAGTCACAGACGGGCGCTGGCTGAAAATCAACGCTGCAGGTGCCTTACACCTCAGCATTATACTGAGCCAGTGTCTCATTCACTGCCGCGAGGACACACACACCACCATTTTGTTTTATATTGTTTTAATTTATATTACTCTGTGTGTCTCCTGTTTTAGTGAATAAATGTTTCTCTTCTCTTTCTTTCTTACTCAGGGATAAGATGGTGATAGCTTATCCTCGTGTCAACCTTGCTAAGGCCGCAGGTAGCTAAATGATACGGCGTATTTACTAAGTACCTATCACATTGTGTGCTACGTCACAATGATCAGGGATACTTGTAGATATACGGACTACGGTCCCAAATAAATAAGCTTTCACCAAATACTCCGTGTGTACGGAGGCGGCAAATCGCATGTTGAGACTACTTACTTACTGTCCTTATCCTTATCAAAAATCTGTTATTCAAGAAGGTATGTTCTTTATGTTCTAACATATTTGAAATATACAGTAGATGTACATAGCCTTTAAAGTATTTGCTGAGAAATTGCATATAAAAACTATTATTAACTCTACGGGTAGAAAAAAAGGCAAGGCTCTTTCGGAATACAAAAATAACCTTGATAAAAATGTTGATGCTAAAGTCTTTAAACATCACAAGGATGAAAGTTTTCAGTGCCAGATACCCACTGATTTCAAAAATTGATAATTTATTTGCAACCGCAATGCTTTGGTTTCTTTCTAATCTAATTTTCTAACCTACTAACTTGACCTCTAAGAGGTAGCCAATACAAAAAGCCCTCCTTTCAACGAGCAACGTCAAGATGGAACTTTCAAAGGTTTCTTTAATAAAATCTAAAATTGCACTAAAGTCACGAGCCGTGAAGTGAAAAGTTCCAGTTGCGAGAGTACTTCGGTTCGCTTTTATTCTTTCTTTGCCACTAGAAAATATAATTGAAAGCAATATAAAACCCCTGCACCTCTTTATTGTCACGGACATAATTCAGAGCCGTCCGGAAGTGCTAGCTTAATACGCAAGAACAAGTGGATAGTGCAGCCAGGCTCTGTTATGCTTGTGTACGTTCTGTTCAAAGAAATAAGGGGCGTCCATTAATTACGTGAGGCATTTTTTAATTTTTTTTGTCCCCCCCCTCTCCCCCTTGGTGAGATGTTGTAAGATTTTTCTTGACTCCCCCCCGCCCCAATCTCACGTGAGATTTTTCAAAATTTGCATTTTGGGTATAAAAGCGTTGAATTTATTAAAAAAATAACACAATTTGCTTAATTATTTTTATTTAACACTAGCAAGACTAGTATTATTTGAGAATATTGCACTTTTTTACTTTATTTAGCTTTAATTTAACTTAACTTCCACGTAGTTTGACACCGTTTTCGGCTAGAAAAAAATTACGTGATATTTGCCAAGACCCCCCCTCTCCCCCAAGTGAGATTTAGTAAGATTCGTCTCAATCTCCTCCCCCCTCTGAGCACCTCACGTAATTAATGGACGCCGCCTAACGTTTAACCCTTTGACCGTCACAGTCGGCAGTGGCCGTCGGCAGATTTCCGTGCCCCTGACGCAACGATATGCCGTTTTCGATACATTTGCGTCGGCTACAGCCGTCGTCGAGCACTCATGGCACGCTTTTTCGCCGTTAGCCATGGCGTTCAAAGGGTTACCTAATTGGCTATTTGAGTACAGTAATAATACACTTCTGTGGAAGGGAAACTTAACCCTCAATAGTACATTATAGAATAGGATTTATGTAAAAATATATCAAGATTATGTGGAATTTTATAACTTAAAAACTTCAATTTTTACTTCTAAGTCACGTGACTTTAAACACCAGTGACGACATTTGACGTTGCATAGGTCGGTTGCGTTCCGAATTACGCTGCCCACCTTAATCGTTGTGATCACCGCGAGTGTTATTCGGACGGTGGACCGCACCCTCATACAGGCTATGTTTTTTTTTTGACCATTACGATCGGTTTAGTAGGTTGACGTCACACGCGACAGCTGGCAGGAACATGGCGTTTGAGCGGCAAATTTAAATATTATTAGTGCTTTTTCCTTGAAAATGTGAAAGATTCATTACGAAAATATTTTTATCTACACCCATATCATAAAACCTCCATTGGTTAATCAAAAACCATAGGAAATGACCACCATTTTGACAACCAATTAGGAAAAACCAATGCTGCGATGAAGAAATAACATGACTTCTTTATCGTTTTTAGTAAAGAAATGAGATTAAATTTGGAACAGCTGTCAAACTCAAGTGGGTCTCTATTCTAGTATCCATAGATATTAAAACAGTTATTGATACGAAACGTCAATTCAGTATGTTTTTTTAATATAAACTGCACAATATTTGATCTCGAGTGACGTGAGAATAGAGACTTCGTCCGTTTGTCTATGATTTAAAAAAAAATGGTCTTGACGGACGGCCGCCATTATTGACGCGCCGCGCCGCGTTGACGTTTTGCTGAACGAAAGTAGAATTTTGTTGAATTGAATAGAAAAAGTTCATGTGTAATTTACATTTTAGTTGAAAATATGAATAGTAAGTAGTCTTCTCGGAGTGTGTGTGATGTGAAAATGCGCCGGATATCGGAAATATGCAGCCACGATTGCAACAAATAACTTGTTGCCAGAAAATATTGTTTCTGAACCCATCATGGAGGATTTATAATATGTGTGTAGATAAAGTTATGTATGCAACTCTGCATAATTTGGCCTTAAAACACACGTGCGATCTTATTATGAAACTCGCTAAAAGCTCGTTTTATACAACCGCAGTAGTGTTTTAAGGCCTATCATTATGCAACCGTTGCATAAACTACTATTACTTAATCTAAAATGGACTAACAAGCTGCTAAAAATATTTACAAAATAATAGTCAATAACCGAATTTTAACTACCATAACGAGACTGCTAATTACACATGATCTGTGTAAATCCCTAAATCTATGTATATAAAAATACACCCCTGTTTCCCTTGGTCACGCTATAACTTGAGAACGACTTTACCGATTCTAGAAGGTTCTTACGAAAAGAAAAATTAAAAATATTGCGCAGAAAATTGGATAATTTCAGAAAACTTAACGACTATTTTAACTTCGCGCGTTTGATGAATGTGAATTTAGCAGATAGCTGTATTTTTTCGTTCTACTCGGGTGAATCGCGGGGGACAGCTAGTATATTATATAAATAATGGGAAAATTAAGTGGATCTAATACCAAATACATTTCATACAAAAACGGAATTTTTTACTCCACTAATTTGTAACCGATTTTGTTTGTATTAATTTTTTTAGACATAGTGATTAAAATCATGTTTTTTTTTTTTGTTTTAGTGTTTTCATACAAAACAGTTTTTGCCATAATATCCTCCTTACCTTTGTTTCTCCTGAGATCATATCATAAAATTGTCAAAATCAGTTTTTTTTTTTCGTCGTCGTTAGTCTGTTAATTCGATATCAAAAAAATATAGTACCGTGCGAGCGTGCGACCGACTGATGTGTTGTTATTAATATTATTAGGTAGGTACTTTACCAAATTACTAGACAATGAGGAGGAATTTGAAGAATCGCGAAGCAAATAATCATCCAAAGTTCGTGACATAAAATAAAGTCGATATCACTCCTGATACATGTTAAAGCTAATAATGTTAATATCATATATATTATTTCTAAAAGGTGTTTTTGTGAAGACGCTCTCTATCTCCGTTAACTCTCTACCAAAATTAATGATTGAAACATAATTTTTAAGCTTATGATTGTCGCTTTGGGACAAAAATACACAAATAGATAAAAATTTACGTTTTCGTTAAAAAATAAATAAAAATCACCCGAATTGCAAGCGCCACCTATTGACAGTCTGTTTAACTAAAATGTGTCTTGGCTATTCTCAGTTTATTATATTATTATTATTACTATCCGGTGTTTGATCACGATACTGTGCGAAAATTCGCACGGGTCAGCTAGTATACCTATATCAACATTTGCAGAAAAGTAGTATTTTATAAAGATCAATAATAATTTTTTATATTGAAAAAGTGACCGCAAGATATTTTGTGAGTTATTATTCTGTAGCGCGATAGTTCCTTGTCAGTTATCCGTGTCCTCGCAGAAAATTGGATTATCATACTCGTAACAAAGCGAACATGGTGTTTTTATTTAACGAATAAGCCAGTATCACGTTTTCTACGTGATTTCCGTACTACTGTACTACTGTATACATACATACATAGCATCACGTCCGAAATCCCTAATGGGGTGGGCAGAGCCACAAGACTACTTGTGGCCACGTTCGATTAATTAGTCCCAAGATGGTATGATGAACCGTATGGTGACAGGTGATCAGCCCATCGCCCATACAGATAGTCCACCATGTTGGAGAGGACCCGTCCCTTAGTTGACTTTTACGACATGCCAGGATGATAAGCATCTGCACGCATGCTATGCTATTTCTTCACTCCCAGTGCAGCAAAGGACTACTGTATGTAAGGTTGAAACCCGGGAGGCTCGGCAGATTGTGTCCAGTTAGCTTATCTCCATCTGTAGTTATCTAGCATCTACCTATCTTTATTTGCCTTCAAAAATTTAACTGAGGCAAATGTCCGAATAAATTTATTTAACCACGAATACCTACTTAAATCTTGGCATGAGATTCAAACCTGAGAAGGTCCTCCTTCGGAACGAAATCAGGGCCGACAGATATACATTTAACAAATAATAATAAATATCTAAGACACCAACACATATTGATCTAATCCCAACCTGGGATTGGACATCGATACGAATACTTTTATAGATAAATACGTACATGTATAGATACTATACTTCCATCACACGGTACAAATATTTGAACCCGCGCTTCGAAAGCAGGCTGGCAGTTGCACTACCACCGCACGTCATTGAGTCGGTCAATTGTCAAAACATATTACAAAATTATAGCCTTTCAAGTTCTGCGTCAGACTGAAGATCGTTGTTAGTTTCATTCTTCAAGAACATTTAGTAGGTAACGCCGTGAAACGCTTGAATTATTCGGACCTGATACGTCACCCCATAAATAACAGTGCTTTGCATATATTATGTCTTTGCATTAGTGTGCTGTTCTTTAACCTGGCTGGTTGTCTTAGACCAAAATATTTATCCATTTATAGTAAAATAATGTATATTAACGACCATTATACTGATTTTAAAATGATACGCCAGTAATTATTTACGATAATAGTACAGTAAATATTCAACACAAATGCATATACAATATATAGTCTGGTATGATCCAATAGAATTCTGGAAGGGGTCCCTTTTGTTGAATCGGCTAATTTAATTTGTCATATTTGAATCTCGCATAATCATTGCCTCACTTGATTATCCATACGCAATTTTTCAAACTTATTTGCTTACCTTACTACATAAATGACTACTAACGCCCACTAGTAAATTTGTTATGCTAAATACTTCGCGGTACTCCCATTCTGGCTAGTTTGTTCCTTTGAGCGGCCTAACATAAACTAATCTAAGAACCTAGCCTATTTACCTACCTACTTCAGGTGATGTTTTTCTTAGCGGAATGCCGTGCCCCGAACAGGCCTTGTAGCTGCTAACCCCTGTCTCCTTCCGTCTGTCCCTACACATGTTTCTCCTAAGCATTATATCAAAATAGACTATATTATGACAACTGAACTGAGTTTAGACGAAATAAAACAATAAAAATATGCAGGTCGTTTTTAAGTACGACAAAAAAAAAGTTATGCGCCAAAAAAATTAATCTTAAATTATTATGCTCGTCAAAATTATACGCAACAAAATTATGCCAAACAATAGTTAGGACAATAAAAGTATTGTACTAAAAGAAAATTATTATATTTATTAAAATAAAACGGTACCAACTAACACTAAAAAAAAAAAAAAAACAAAAACTAGACTAAAATTACTTAAAATAAATTTAAAAAATCTGGTCCCCGCGGCAGGGTGTCCATCACGCAAGCTGCATTTCCACGCTGAATGGCTATGCTTAGCCTTTGTGGGAGGTACAAGCCTGCGCGAGGGTCACAAAGAAAATAATGATAAATAGATTTCTACGAAAATATCGGGACCATTTAGGAAATAATAGTTGCTTGCACATGTTGGTACATATGTGTTTTAACGATTTAACATTGCGAATAAAAGTATGAAGTACCTACCTCGCGTATTCACTTCGGAATTAACTGAAGTAGGAGTAAGCTGCGTGTCGCGATTGTGTAGTAGATTTACCTTTACTGTTCGACGCTTGCTGTGAAAGTGTGCTGGTTGCGCTCTACTGAAAGTAATCTAATCCAGGCTTATTATCTCCTTTATTCATCCATCCAAGTCGTTAACATTCTTAATTCACTGAATTACTTACCTCGTTAAAAATTAATAGGAGGCTTAATACTTAATGCTTAACCTAAGCCAATAATAGAAGTGCGCATGTAGTCTACAGGGTGCTTGAGTGGGTCACACACTGACCGGTGCGAGTCGATAAGGGGCGGTGTTTCACAGGTCCGTCCCGGCCATTACACCTCACTTGTGCTGTTTATTTTGTTTACATTGCGCCATTAATCGAGTTTATGTTCCACTCGCTTCTTAGCGACTTCCGCGACTAAAATAATACCGCTATTACGCGTCCACTCTCAAATGCCTAAATAATCGGCGCTGCCATCATGCTTGTCTGAAAATTTATGTTTAGTTTTGATCCAATATAACCATAACTTATCTACGTAGGCACTAGGTTATCATATTTTTATGGTTCAAAGCGGCATCTCGGCGGACTATTCTTGCTAGGGAATGTTATTGTCTGAATTTATTAACTCATCGCAAAGAGTTATATTTATTTGCATCGATACCGTAATGCAGTTAGTACGAGATCTTAGAAAAATAAGTCATTTCATATAAACCTAAAATGATAAGGTATCGTATATTGTGAAGCCGACTATGACAGAAATAATCATCTCAAAATAGCTGCATGTATAGAAGTAGGTATTTGTAAGAACAGTGTTAACCAATGTCCGTACAAATAAATACATATGCTAGAAACTATGGGGTAAATTGAGCAGGAATGAGGACGGACGGTAGGATCTATTTTCAAAGATCAAACGTGAAGACCGAAGCTTTACTTATAAGACGCCCTTTGATACCGAGCGCCTAAAGTAAATGTTGGGACAAAGGAAAAAAATATTGAATAAAACCATACAAAAACAGCTTTTACTTAAGAGTCGATTTGTTGTTAAACGGAGTCGATTTGTTGTTAAACGGAGTCGATTCGTTGTTAAACGTATTGACAACAAAATACTTTGCAACAGATCTATTAAAACTTAGCGACGAGTTCAGAATTTGTACAGAAAAGTGAAGACCGCGGGCAAACAAATTGTAGATCACGATTTTGATTATAAATGTGATTTTCAAGCTCAGGTACCTTGACATAAGTAAAATTCACCAAGCGTTAATGGAATCGGGTTGCTTCGTATTTGACTGAACAATTTTTTTTTAACCTTTCTCCAAAGATCTTTCAAGTAAACTACATTTTAATATAGTTATTGTTTTTTGTCTATTATGTTGTTATTTATAAATAAATAAAGCTCTACACTCGTAGGTAAACTACAGAAATGTATTCATAGTAATAAGTCATATTACACGTAGAAACACTTCTGAAATTAAACTGTTAGAATCATAACCTTGACATAACTGCTTATTTTGTAACTTAACTCTTGGTAAGGTTTTACATATATTGATGCTTATGTTATGTTTTAAACTCTTAACATAAGTATATTCTAATAACATTCATTAATTAACCTAATGTTGTATTAAGTTACCTACTGATGTTAGGATACCAGAATTATTAAGAAGTCTTTACAAAAACCGTTTCAGAAATTTACCGCTGAAGTTACTTTGTTGAGTGTACTCCAAAATTCTGAAGCGCGAAAGTGCGTTTAACGTATACTAAAGGGTAACTGATACACAGCTCCCTTTCCTTGCCCCGGAGCTGTATTGCTTTTCGAGATTATCAAAGTATCTATAAGTTCTGTTGTTTCACATCGATTGTTTCAGCTGCTCTGAAATTTGAGCCTCCGCCGACTATGGAAATTAAATTGTATTCCAGTTAAGCCGCGCTGATCTGTTTATCAAGTTTCAGTGTCGAAAACCAAGCGTGAAATTGACCTGTGATACACTTTTTGTACGGAATGAAATTGAAAATGTTCCCTTATATTCGTAGAAACATTTTATCATTCCGTTTTACTGCTCTGTCTATTACCAATTGAACCGTTTTTCCACTTCAATTATTTGTAAGAATTAGTCCCGTAGGAACCTGCTCGGATGGAAGTCATCACAATCGCCTGAACCGAGTAAAGATATCCGTTCTAAAACACATTAAAACTATCCTTGTGGTTTTATTAAATATCTTGAACATGTAGCACAAACGATTTCTCCGTTTGCCGGTTTATTTCCTTTGCACGACTCATTTACCAACTCGACCAGTTTCGCTTAACAATTGAGGAAAAACATAGGATACTTTTTCCTAGATACATCTCCAGCTTTCGACGGGAACAGCTTCACACGGATTCTGCGCCTATGAAGTCGTGGGCAAAAGTAGTATACTAAATAATAATCAAAGATGTCAATCATGTGTTGAAATTGCTGTAGAGCTGACGCCAGGAGAAAAGTGTTGCTTCGGCTATCTGTCCGCTGCACATGAGCGAAGATGTTGAGAGATGAATGAAGAAAATCCACCAATTCAACCACCAATTCACCAATTCAAAAATCTGTGCGAGAGTAATCAAATGACCTGATTGTTATTGTTACCTGGTGTTTTTTTTTACTCAAAGTTCATAATATCTCTCATACAACTTTGTTCGTCAACCAGCCTCGGTCCGTTATTAAATGAGTAAATTTTCTTTAACGGAACTGTTACCACGGCCTCCGAACTCCTGAAATAGGTGGCGGTTATATTCCATAACTAGAAACAAACTTATATGTTGTTGCCAACTGAACAGCCACTTTCTCCGACTTGGACGTAGGTATGTAACTACTTTATTAATAAGCCATTACGCAGCTTGCCGCAGCGGGCACTAATACACGAGTTACATGTTACATACTTACTGAGGCTTTTAGTTTCAGCTACCTAAATACGGTGAGAATGGTGCTGTTTCTATTACTTCTTGCAAGATGAAGGTAAACATAAATAGCCATTGTATTTGTTCCTTTTGGCTCAGACGACGGTGAAAGTCACCTCTGAAATACTTGTCACCTATTCAAACGTTCCAGTTTATTGTTTGCAAAAGGTTTCGTTCGTCCCTGCTTTCTTGGAGGACGCGAATCGAGTGGGAAGGGTACTAAATATTATTACTTGACAGTGTTTTTATTTTCGTCACGAGATACTTTTCGTGCCACGTCGTCATCGGCGCGAAAGTACACAATGGGAAAAGAAAAAAGATATTTCTAATAAAGAGATTGAGATATTTTTCAAATATAAGATGGGAATACTGTAAAAATAAATATACCTACCAAAAGCAAATTTAAATCTATCGTATCAAATACCTCCTAGCATAAACGATACGCCCAATCTTGCCCTGATTAGTATTTGTACGTAATACCTACGTAGTTAGGTTTAATTTCCCTTTGTCAGTCTAGTCTAGGTCGTAATCCTAAGCATTATAAGAACAGTTCTGCTTCAAGATAGCCACTCTCTATAGAAATTAAATCGCTTTGAATAGGAAACATGACACCCTACAATTTCTATTCATAACGGTAGATCACCCCTCGGTTATCGGATAACAAACAAAGCTAGACGCCTCTGCGCGGTACATGAACCTCACAGGAACTACATTTTATTTGACAAGTTTAAATATATTAAGTTGTTGCGACAACTTTACTTTGGCTTCTTGTTTCTCTTCAATCAGATTCAAAATCAAGTTGTTGGCTTATTTTACAATCAGAGCATGATGTACTTACTACATATTTCGGTTTCTGATCGTACTTTTAAACCCCGTAATATAGACAAACTTATAACAATTATACCGTGAATTTATCATATGATTGTTAAGTACAGCTTTACACAGCAGTCAATACCTAGTTATGTTACTTCACTTGCCTCCGATCAGGGGCGGATACAGGATTTCGCTTAGGGTGGGGGCGCAATTTTTGTGTAATTTTACTTATCTTCCGGAAAATTTGTTCTAATTCGTAAAATTAAAATAAGGTGCTACTTCACAGTCGTGAGTCAGGGGGAAATAGCCCCCATTGCCCCCCCTTCCCTGTATATCCGCGCCTGCCTCCGATGATACCTTACAAGTACTTGCCTGCCTTACTTTTTTTTCTCTCTAATACAGCCGACGCAAATTCGTTAAAAATTAATATGGTTTCGAGGCAGTCAACCAATTAACTTTGTATCAAGTACATTCATTAATTACCTGAATACTTTTTAGGGTTCCTATTAAAACTGTAAACTTTTTAATTTTCGTCGCATGAGGGACTGAACGAAATCCTCTAAATGTTTTATAGCTACGTAGTACTATTAAGTGCGGTGTGCACCAACAATTAAACAGACGGTCTATTTTTAATCAGCCGTTTAATGGTACATTTGACAATCGTAAACTATTGTTTAACGCTTAACCGTCTGTTTAGTCATTGGTGAACTCGGCACTAACACGCTGACAAGATCATGTGATTTTCAGTGATCGGTCACTTTCTGTTTGCACAGGAGTGAACGAGAAGCACTGTGTGTTTGTATGGGAAAATCAAAATAATTCATCCGTTACCTATATAACACACACTACACGTAAAATATAAATTAGTCAAGTTTTTAGTATGGGCGTGATGTATAGTGTTATTAATTATATACCCATATATTAAGACATAGAACTGTTTAAAGAGGATTTTAGACGTAACTTCACGATTTCTTCTATCATATCGACTTCATCACATCATGTTTTTAAAATAGTCAGTTTTTCAATAGAGGTAATATAAAAAATATGACCATTATATTCTTTTCGCTTTGCCTAATCAAATAGTTATTGTTAAAAAACTGTTTAAGTAAAGCTGATTTAAGTCTAGTCAGTTCCTTAATTATTTTGTGTAGCTAGCTGCGCTTCTCACATACTTTTTAACATTTTGTAAGTAGTAGCACAACATAAGTAATAGTACTACTGTAGTACTAACAAAGTATTATGAACGTGGCACTAGGGAATGTTCTCTAAATAATTGGACGTATTTTATTATATGAACGTGTCCTGAATTTATTCACTTCGGTACGTGTCTAGCTGGCTAGACTGTTTTCCCGTAAACATGGCATGGTAAAAATCACCATATAAACATACGTAAACTGTAAATGGCTTGAGTAAACATGCTCTCAGCCGATTTTTCACGTCAAAGGAAATGGGTCAATATTGCTGGCAATATTTTTATTACGATTACGTCGTTAATTCACACGATGCATTGTAAACTACAGCTTCGTTCCAAAACTTATCGATTAATACATTCTATACACAATCTATGGCAACGCAAGGGTGTTACTGTAGATTTGTGGATAACTTTGTATGGCTTGCTATCTACGACTAAGGGATCTGACTAGTGAGGTAAATCGATATTAATAATCGAATGCACTTAAAAGTAGATCAAGATCAACGAACAGGTGGCAAGTAAGTACCATGGAAGATAAGTAAGTAAGTAAGTAAATCAGGGGACAATCTTTACACCAATCGATCTAGTCCCAAAGTAAGCTCGAAAGGCTTGTGTTACGGGTACTAGACGACGATATACATACTTATATAGAAAAATAAATACTTAAATACATAGGAAACATCCAAGACTCAAGGACAAACATTCATGCTTATCACACAAATATTCGCCCTTACCGGGGATCGAACCCGGGACCGCTAGCTTCGGAGGCAGGGCCCAACTACCCAACTAGGCTAACCGCGTCGATAGATCAGAAGTTCCCTTATTACTTTATTCTAAGTCTTTTAGACAGTTTTTATTACATAAAAGTATGTATACATCGCTCTTCCTTTATGTTAATTTCATTACTTTGCACGTTATATTCATGTCAGCGCAACTATGCTGATTACCAACTAGCTACTTAACTGGATTTGCATTTTAGTTACATTAAATTAGCAAACTTTTGCTGCAGTATTACAGCTTAAATAAGTTGAATAAAAGTTGCTTAATACCGGTTTATACTGCAAGTCGAAACCTTAATATCCTTTAAAGATAAAGTAAGTAATCTCGTGCGATTAAGGAAACAACCATTTTCGTGAAATAATAAACCTTATAACGTTTCAGGTTAGCTTTATTCTTAGCCAAAGAATAAAGCTAACCTGAAACGTTGTTAAGATCTGTTATTGCTGAAGAATATTAAAGCAGCTACGCAGGTTTTGGATTCTTATGATATTAAATAAGAAGGTTTCCATATGTTAGGGATACAGTTTTCAAATAATTCGTTGATAAAATAATGCGGATTATTTGAAGAACTCTATGGCTTTTGTCTGCGACTTCGTCCGTGTGGAACTAATTTAATGTAATTCCCTCAGGGACAGTCCATTTTCCAGGATAAAAGTATGTCACTCTTCGGCGCTGCGACTATTCAGTAATAGTAACGGAGCAACGAATAAACATGATTTTTTGCTCAGTCAGTTTTAGCCTGAAAGATGGACAAGTAAATAAATACACTAGGTATGTATAATAATATGATTATAGTTTGGCCACATCCGCCTTACCGTATTTCTCATTTTATTTCCTGTACTTATTTGTAAAATATTCCTGAAATCCTTTCCGGGATATCAGGACTAAAAGTATCATATGTTCATCTCTATATACTACGTATGTGTCAATTTTTATGGAACTCATTGGCCGTGGAAATCGGACGAACACACTTTCGCATTACATATATTAATAATAGGTATTTAAATATACATACATAGCTAATATATTTATGTGTAGTTATGGTACATTACGTATATATGGATTTCAATCATATGTCAGTAAAAGACTAAACAAGCGCTGACTATAATAATAATGAACTCGATGAAGAAGTTAAAGAACTCTCATTTGATACCAATTTACACTACCAATCAAATTACTATTGAAGAGCACCCTGGTTGATACGAAAACAGAACATTAATAGAAACTCTCTCGCAACTTCGTCCCTAGGCGCTAGAACCCATGTGAGGGAAGTATCATCTTACTACCATTGTGGACCGGCAGGATGCGCCGTGATTGTCCTGGACCCGTCGCGCGGAACCTCTCTCGCTTAAAAAGAGTATCCCGGTAGGAGGAACACCAGTGTGCCAACGGCAGTGCTACAGTGTCTGCTGAGTTCCAAGTTTTGTGCGTATAAACTAATATTATAAAGAGGTAAAATTTGTTTGAAAAATTATTTCACTAATAGAAAGCTACACTCCCTGACTGACATAGGCTACGGCTAAAAATTCACGGTTCCCGAGGGATCAGCAATAGCAAAATACCACGCGGACGATGTCACGTCAAAAAGCCGGCTTCTTGTATTCTTATTGTAACAAGGTTAATTACCTATTTATAACGTGATATTTTGTAGTTTTGCCTCCCTCTTAAAATTAGTGTTTTTTAAAGTTCAACATGTAAATATGTTAGGCAGGTGTAGTTCACGAATGATTGATGCAAATGAACTACTTCAGTTGTTTTCACTCTTTCAATCTGCAGTTCAGTTACGTTCCGTATGCTTCAATATATCTTTTAGTTCACCACGTCCTTAGCGTCTTTGCGTCATGTTATCCGTTCTTTTCGACTAGTGCATCCAATTTATATTTATTTTAAATGTCCATTTTACATATAAAAGCGTGAATCGCCTCGCTTACACATTTTTGTATGTGCATTTATTGTTATAATCAACTGTATACTGAGTTTAATGGACTGTTTATACAGATATTATATTAATTGACTCAATAGTTCAATGAATGACTGAAAAGAATGTGAACTACAGATCCCAATGCATCAATTGAGCTACTGAACTAAACTGAACTACTGAACTAATTGAGTGATACAATTCACAGTGATCTAATGAAAATGAAAATGAAAATATTTATTTTGCAAGTAGGCCACATGGGCTCTTTTACATGTCTGAAGGCCGAATTCAGAAACGACACTTATTAGAGATTAAGTAGTTAAATGTCCCTTAACTAGTTGTCATCCTATACAAAAACGTCACCTCACAATTCGTCTTTCTAACATTCCGATTGCACTTCTTGTGGCTATCCAAGCTGCGAAAATTCCTATTTTTCTTTTGCACCAACGTAAATAAATGCGAAACGCCATGTTGATCTATTGCCCCGCTTTGATTTAAAGGAACAACAAACAAACACACTGAATGTTTTAATTTATAAAGATCTCAAAATTTATATTTTTGTGTACTTTGGGCATTTTTAATTAATTTATCATTCACAATGAAAGCAAAGTATGAGCTATTTGTAAGGACTGACCGAAATATAGTATTTTTGCGTACTATATATTTCTTCAACAGTATATAGTACACAGAGCCAAAATATAGTACAATGCTATATATTATAGTACGGTTGGCAACCCTATGAGTAGGTGACTTACTCGTTTTACGAGTACCTTCTGTAAATTATCGAAAATAGCACCAAATACCTTCAAATAGGAAACTACATACCTAACTAATATGTAGTTAGGATTTCGGAGTCAAGGATGACTAGCTTTTACTGGCAACTTCTTCTGCGTGGAAATGTATCTTTGAAATATAATGGAGGTATTTTCATATTAGGTACTTTCATTTTAGATTTCGTTTTTGTCTCTCAAATAACGGGCTGTCATCGTGCACGAACGTGCCTTTAATTATTTTTCCAGAAACTATTTCACGATTTTAGGAGTTAGAATGCCTTAAAATTTCATCAAAATCGGTTAAGCGGTTTAGGCGTGAAAGCGTAACAGACTGAAAGATGGACAAAATATTCACTTTCCAATTTATAATATAAGTATGGATAAGCTAATGTTGTGTCTTTGAGAAAGTCTAATTTATCGGCCGGACATGCCCTTGACCGGTTTCTTTAAATGTCGGAAGGTAACGAACGCTGACTCTTCCCACCGCAATAAAGCCATATAGGATTTAAAAAATCCCGACCGTATCACGCTAGAGCAGAAAGCGAAAATCTAATATCGGATTACGTAAAGGTGGCGGAGCGGCATCCGCTGTCCCCTCAAATATTTAAGATAACGTTTTAATACGAAAATATCTTACCTTGATAGTATCTGTCCTCAGGGCGTGGACGACGACACAAACTGAACGCACAAGTCACATTGAGTAAAAGTCGATTGGTACCTAATCACGACATCTTTTTATCCTATTGTTCATTGTAAACTATTTACAATGTACAATCGGCCACATAACTAATTACTCCTGTTGTGGACTTTATTAGAAAGATACAAGGTACAACATTGCGCTAGAGCTGTGCTGCGTGGTACAGGGTACCTATTAAGAGTGTTTAACTAGAAGGCCGAGTTCTCGGAGCTCCAGATACAGACTTGGAGCGAGAGCAGTCAATGTGTTTTCTTGGCTAAGCAAGCGTTGTGGAACATTTTGTGAAATATATAACTTTGACTGTCCTGCTCCGTCCTGAGCTTTGGCACTTGTTGCGTCTTTATAAAAGGTATAGCAACAGATAATTACAGGGAAAAATATTATAGGTTATGCATTTTGTTAGTAACGCAAGCGTTCCACTTTCCACGTCCCGGGTCCATCACCAGACCCTCGTCGACCTGTGTAATGGATGGACTCGTCAAAACAACCAAATTAGCCCAAACTTGAGAGGTTTACTAGACACCATTGAACAGTTCTACTATACACCTCCTGGCTCCATGGTCAGATGAGCTCGATGGTCCCAATTGTTATCCAAAATTTGCAAAGTTTCAAATCCTGATTCTTCACAACCGGTTCTATGTTACCACATGGGTTTTCATGAACATAAGTTGCTTCCGAACCTTATACAGCAATCTAATCGCCACCAGTGAAATACTTATCATGTAGGAGTTCCGGTGATCATCTATGTTCTTCATCAACAGTTCTACTCCACCAGATAATGCTTTTGGAGCGTAACTGCTTGAGTTATTACAGAAAATACTAAAATTGCTATAAGATTTGGAGAGACTTTAACTACAACGGGACCAAACTGGAGGTATATCCTACCGATTAAAATTGTGAAGTAACAAGCATAAAAACAATTACAACCGAATTGAGAACCTCGTTTTTTTGAAGTCGGTTTATAAAGCGTGTAATAAAGCCGGCTCCAAATTATTTGACATTTCAATTACGAACGGGATTCCGGAATATGAATAGAAAATAACCATCGGACACGATTCCATGAAATTTTTATAATAACCACGTATGTTATTAATAACTAAAGGCAAGGGCTGAAATAGGTAAATCATAAATTCAGAGCCGGTGTTGGAAAACTTTTTACAGCGTGTTTTTATTTAACCGATGAGGACTATATTTATTTTAGTTATAGACGAACACAATTGCAAATATAATATCTTCAATATATATATAAACACGTCTTTTTAAGGAGCGAAATGGAATTTTGTGCTGTTAAAACAAAAACCCAGCAAAATTTCAAATTCTAGTGAATATTATTCCTTAACATATAAAATACTAAATTGTGCTTTACATTTTTTTACTGTGTATTTATAACGCGATGTCGTCTTTTGCGAATCAGCAAAAAAATAACTGAACTGATTGTTTTTAAATTGAGTTTGGATGTTCGATACGTCATGTCGAAAATGTTCAAAGGTTTAAGTATGTGAAAAGTGAGTTGTTGAAGAACATAATATACATGTACATGGTTTTATTTTTGTCAAAAAACTAGCTTTTGCCCGCGACTTCGTTGGTATATAGTTTAGACCTAAGCCATGATATAGGACATATGGAAGAAGTAAAATTTCCCGATTTATTAATAACTATAGTAAACCGAATTCCACGTGTACGAAGTCGCGGGCAGCAGCATGCTTAGCATGTATTTCATAAAGTGGGGGTTCAATTTCTTTACACAATCAATATTATTTACTCTCATGGAAGCAATTTGTTTGAAAACTATTTGTATTAACCCATTTCTCTTGGTTCGTGAGTATAATTACTTTATTAATGTGTACCGAGACATTGTTGCTAATGACTGTGCTGGTTATAACAGTTTGTAACCCTTCATTATAGCGGCAATTTTCCTCCGTTACGGCTAGTTTTCCGTGCTATTTTGTTTATCCAATTACCAGAGGTTACCAGCATACATTATTCTCATACCTCTCATTATAACCATAACTCCATTCGTTTGAAAGGTGAGGCAATTATTAAATTTCGTATGAAGGCGGTCGGGACCGCGGGGAGGGCAGCGCGGATCGATACGCCGGACAGGTAGTGCCACGTAAATAATGTACGCATTCAGCGCCAGTTCAGGAATCTCCGTCAAATGCCAATAGCGATCAGATACCAGACCTACTATTCTCTCTAAATAACATTATAATACACCTATAACTAACTACACGTATAATATAAACTATTCCGCTCCATAATGACTGGGTGTTCAAGACAAACTTCGTATTTGCTATCGACAATGAACCAACAGGCTAATTTCCTAAAAAATCTAATTAGTCCGTCATTTACACTATAAAAAATATTGAACATATATTTTTCTTTTGTCAATTAAACAAAAAATGACGAAGATATACCTAGTGCGTTGAAGTTCCGCGTGACGTCACGACTCTGTACACTTTTTACCATTAAGTGACGTCATTAGCCCCCACTCCCGAACTTTGATGCGCGTTATCTTTGTCAATTTTGATTGATTTGATAAAGCAAAAAATACGTGTTCAATATTTTTTGATAATCCAACTGATGGACTAATTAGAATTACTATTTTTTTACCCAGGAAACATCCCTATTACAGAGATAACCTAAGGTAAACTACAAGGAGGACTGTATAATAGGTACAACACTTATTTACTCAATCACCTACATTTCCCCTCTTTATTTTCAGATGCTGGCACGGACTCCAAGATGGGATTAGGAACAGTGATTGCAGAGATTTCCTTCATACCATTGCAATGCTTGAGGTTTCTAAGTAAGCCGCTAATAGCAAAATTCGCCTTTTGTTCTAACGCTATCTTATAAGCTGTCTATCGACATACTAATTGACTATAACTGAGAGTCAAATCTGAGCCGGGCTTGTGTGGCTTAATAGGGATGTTTCCTGGGTAAAAAAAATATAATTCTAATTAGTCCGTCAGTTAGATTATCAAAAAATATTGAGCACGTATTTTTAGCTTTATCAAATCAATCAAAATTGACAAAGATAGCGCGCTCAAAATTCGGGAGTGGGGGCTAATGACGTCACTTAATGGTAAAAAGTGTGCAAAGTCGTGATGTCACGCAGGGCTTCAACGCACTATATCTTCGTAATTTTTTCTTTAATTGACAAAAGAAAAAAATATGTCTTCAATCTTTTTTTATAATGTAATTGGTGGGCTAATTAGATTTTTTTCAGGAAACTAGCCTATTTTTTATCAGATTGACTTCTTGCTCGATAAATATTCCCTTTAATCTATTATGAATAGGTATTAATTTGCTAAATGTATTTTGACACCGTACAACATATTGTCATAAAGCTTAATAAGAAACTAGGCCAATTTAAAGTTACTTAATAACAAGTTTACTCAATAGAAAACTTAGTCGTTCCAACGGTTGTCTCTCTGTTTAAAATAGAGCCTGGGACGTGGAGTTAGAATAATATTTTCTCTTTGCAGATCGGCGTTATTCGAGTTTGTCGGAAATTCAAGATTTTCCCCAAGATGATTCAGCGAATTGCGGGGTAACCATGATTTGACAACTGTATTCGAGTGCGTGGGTAGAGTGTTCTGCCTCTAGCACCATTCGAATTCAGTGCTCGAATTTGGTCTATCTTCAGAATTATGGGAGCGACGAAATGGAACACTGAAAAAGGCTGCATCATGAATCTTAACATCTTAAGATACAATATACAGAAGACTCTTGTTGTTGTTTTATTATTATTATTTTCTGTGGTTTTAGCATAATGAATAAAATGTTTATATTAGGTAAAATTATAAAAAAGAATACGCCATTATTCTTAAATCATAAAGTAATCCACTTCGAAAAAGCTTTCATTCGGCGCCTTAAGAAAAAGCTGCACCATGTATTATTTTGTTTTGTTTTTAGTATTTATAGTCACCGTCCACATAAAAAATTAACAATGTACCTAAATATGTAAATCATGTTCCAAACGGGTTATGTCATACTGCGGCCCTAACATGTAAGACACAAGGATAAGTTTAACCGCCTTATCTCTAGTGCGTCCCTCTCACACTAGTGCCGACGAAAGAGATAGTACCTAAGAGAGATAAACGGGTTTAACTTATGTTTGTGTCTTGCATTTTAGGGCCGCAGGGCATTCATTTGATGGAATTGAAACGCGATTGTACCGTTATAGGACATTTTAAGCTTACTGGCTGGCTTTAAGTATATGGCACCGGTTTTATTAGAACCATTGAAGATGACAAAATTCGGTTACAGAAGGTAAATTTTTGAAAGAAATATATCGCACCCCCAGTAGAACACTGCACTAAGTCAAAATAGCGAATTTTTCAGAATCGACGAAAAACCGTTTATCTCATGTTATATCAAAGTTATTGCAAATATCTTGAATGTTACATGTACAGAATCCAATGCGTATCAGCATTATAATAGTCCAGGTGATTCAAACTGCGCTAATAAAGCAAAATAATGAATATTTTGACTTAATTCACTGTTGTGGAATGACTGAATAAAACAATAAATAATTATTTCGAGTTACGCGCTTCTTAATGATTAATTCTGAAATAATGCCCAAATATTCTACTGTTTTTTGATTGAGATTCAATATACAATAATGACCTTTTGTTTTGTTTTCAGTAATAGTGACCTATTAAAACTGAAATAAAAGACAAAGTTTTACAAAATTTTAATTGCATTTTGAACATAAACTAAGTCGTATCCGTTTTGGACCCATATTAAATAAAACATAAATAATCACAAAAAAACTTCGAAAATCATCTGTTAATCAAAAAATAAGAAATTGCAAAGTTTGATACATTTTATTTTACTTTTTACAAGTACCTAGCATCCATTATGTTGGACTAGAATCGGTATGGATACAAAACAATTAAACTGTTATGAATTAAAAAAAAACAACGAAGTTGTACTTACACAATCTTATCTTACCTTAGAGGGTGGGGTCCTTGCGGATACACTTCGACCCTATGGGATCTTTTGTGTAATTACCCCTTTCCTAAGCACTATTCCATAGCATTCTCCACCGCTTCAATGAAGTGACTTGTGGAGCGCAGTGGTAGTGCCTTGAATTCACTTGGTTCCGGATATCCATTGCCAAGGATTTTCATTCTTAGTCTGGCGAGGGCGTCACATTCGCACATGATGTGTTTCATTGATTCTTCCTCTTCGCCACACATGCTTGTGTTGTCAGAGAGTCCCATCTTGGCTAAGATATACTTAACCCCGAAGTGACCCGTGAATACTCCGATTATGCATCTGAGCTATTGTGTTGTGTGTTACACAAACAAAAACTTTTAGCTTTTTTAAATAAAAGCTTCAGCTTGCATTTGTCACCTCAAGGTTGACGAATTTGACGCTCGGCGACCTGTTTTCTAGGATTTGCTCAAGAAAGAATAAATGCTTTTCCTGTATTCCCAGCCAGCAGGGTTTCGTTTTGTTTTTCTACTTAACTTGGGTTCACTCACCGATTGAGCAGTGTCAACGACAGAAGAAGATGAGGGGGATGGTGTCAGAGTCGAATTGGAATTCCGTTGATTGTTTATTGTGGAAGGGCCCGGTCTATTGGATTCATCATCAGATGATCTACTTGAGCTGCTGGAACTTGACGATGATAAGCTGGAGTCTGAAGATGAGCTCGAGGACGAATAATCTTCTAGGTATTACACGAAGCCGAGATTTTTGTCGAAAAATAATTACAGGCAAACAATAAGTAGGATCCAAATTATCTATAAAATTGTCTTCATCGCTGTGATAAGATAAAACAGGAACAGGTACCTCCCTATCTGATCTTATAATGGATAATGCTGCAACGGTTGAAGTTTCGACATCCTTTTCTACGCTTCTTTGTTGAAAAGAATATCTGGTGGCTTCCATTGCCTTTTCAAGCAAATAGGAGACCACGACCCCTCTTCATCTGCCAAAAATATAATGAATTCATCAATAGTGTATTATTTCAAAAAACATTATTTATCTTCTTGTAAATAAATAACAATATACATGGTAAATACATTTCTCTTTATCTATAATGTAAGTAAGAATTTTGAGTATACAAAGTAATATAATTATGTTGTTTTAACAAAATTAGGGCATAATTTATATCTACCATCAATAGTGTATCATTTCACTGATTTTTACCTTTTACGAACAATACTGAACCATTTTGGAATAATACAAAAAATCTAACTTACCTTCGTCAACAACAAAGGACTATTTCGAAATAGTATCAAATACGTAGTACAAGCACAGTCACCAACACTGAACTATAACTAAATAAGTCTGAGTAATTTTCGTAGTGCATTCAACAACACCATATTATAATGAAATAATTCACTGTTGCGTAAAAGCTCTACGTATTATCCCTAAGGCAAACAAGTCGCAACTGGAAATAGTTTTGTTTTTGCGGTAATGACTCTGGCAGCGCGTCTTCACCAATAGAGAGTTAGCGCGCCATCTATTGGTCATTTTTGTAAATATAAATACGCCGGTCTTCGTGGTATGCGCGGCAAATTTTTGCTTATGCAACTGTATTAATAACTCGATTTTGACATTTTTCGACTTAGTGCAGTATTGTACTGGGGGTGCGATATCCTGAACATAACGTTTTTTTATTATTATATGTAGTTAAAGCTAGAAATAGAATAAAAAGAAAATAATTTTTGTATTTACGCGATTTTTTTCTATGGACTGAAGTAAATAGGTAGGTACGAGTGTATTTTAAGGGAAAGCCATGATATTTAACGTTTTATATCCTGCAATAATCAAGAAATATTGAAAGTAATTGGGTTAGTAAAAATTGCTTAAACGTTAACTTTTTTCAAGTACCTAGATATAAAATACCTACGCCTCAGTTGGCCAACCGCAGCCGCAACCCCAAACCTTGTTTCCGAACAAATTAGAGTTAGCATGCATTTAGTTCAAATTTTACATTCACTTGAACTCGGTGAAAATAGTGATGAGCTGTCAATTTGAACATTTATTGCTTTGTGGTATGTATCTCCTGCAATCAAACGCACGTTTAAAAGATAAAGAGAATAAGTCTAAATGAAATTTACTTTTCATCACACTTGCTCGGAAAGGGTGTTATTATACGCAGGCGTATAGAGCAGCTATAGCCGATTTAACTCCTCTATACGCCCCGCCGCCAGCGGGAGTTATAAACCATACCTCCCTAGGGAGCCAGCGGGAGTTATAAACAAAACCATACCAATATAACCAACTCCCTAGGGAGTTATGGATTTTGTATGGTTTCGAACTCCCGCGGGCAGTTAAGTGCGCCAGGTCGGCGGAGCTGCTCGGGAGCCGCAGCCGGCGGGGCGCGCGACCCGCAAGCCGGCGGAGCTGCCCCGCGCTGATCGCAACGTACTTACAGTTTATGAAAACCCACCTGATGATAATTCACGATGTAAAATGGGAATAAAATTAATATATATACTTTTTTTTGTCTAATTTTTATTTCATTTCCTCGCAAATGTGATGAAAAACATTGTGTGTATCACGGGCAGTAAGGGGATAACAAACTCGAGTCATAAAAGCTCACATAAAACAGACTCGTTAGTTATCCCCTTCTTACGGCCCTAGATGCACAATGTACTATTTCATCACACTTGCTCGGAAAGGGTGTTATTATACGCAAGCGTATAGAGCAACTGTAGCCGATTTAACTCCTCTATGGGCCCCGCCGTCAGCGGGAGTTATAAACTACTCCCGCGGGCAGTTAAGTGCGCCAGGTCGGCGGAGCTGCTCGGGAGGCGGGGTGCGCGACCGCAAGCCGGCGGAGCTGCCCCGCGCTGATCGCAACGTACGCTCAGTTTATGTACATCCACCTGGTGGTAATTCACGATGTAAAATGGAAATAAAATTAATATATATACTTTTTTTTGTCTAATTTTTATTTCATTTCCTCGCAAATGTGATGAAAAACATTGTGTGTATCACGGGCAGTAAGGGGATAACAAACTCGAGTCATAAAAGCCCTCGCTTATCGGCGTCGGGCTTCTAACAGACTCTCGTTAGTTATCCCCTTCTTACGGCCCTAGATGCACAGTGTACTATTCTTTTTAGGTTTATGTAGTCCAACTAGGAACCCTTATAGTTTCGCCATGTTTGTCAGTCACTTTTTCTCTATTTAGGTAAGTTAAAAATGTTGGCCTATTATTATACTGTTTGACCCGTTCACAAAAATAAAGGATAAAATAGGGGGAATGTTTTTGACGCTAGCTCCTATGTAAAGCAAGGGTAAAATCCTTATTTGTGCATCAAGAGAGCAAAGTTGGTTTTTGCTGCGACTGTTGATTTTGAATCCCGAGTACCTAAGCGAAGGATTCTATAATTGAATCACGAGCGTTGTTAGTGATTCTAGTTTAGAATCCTGAGCGTAGCGAGGGATTCAAAGGCACGAGATGCAATAACTTTGGTCTCGTGTAGCGCATACAACACATGTACTTAACTTTATTAGTGAAACAAATATTATCAAAAAAAATTAAGTTAAAAGTAAAATGCAATACGATTGTGATAAGTTTCAATGCGCAAATCATCTTTTGTCTTGATTGTGGCTTTCAACATTGAGTAAATACTCCACATTGTAGATGGTTGTCATGTTTGTGATAATTCTATGAATGAAGTACGATAACAGTACAGTCTCCGAATAAGTACATATACCTAGACACCCTTTGTCAGTCTCCATTGCTTAAAAATATCACAAGTTTATAGATATTTTTCACGAGACTTTTCAGGCAGTAAGCTTAATTCAGATTTTTTACATGCTGCCTCAATCCTTCCGGTGTTCATTGCAATAGCAGGCTTCGTCACTGGACTCACTCATATTTGCAAGATTTATTATTACTTATTTGTATGATATTCCACGTGTATCCAATTTTGTAGCTAACTTATCAGAAAAAGAAACCAATAAAAAGTATTCTTTAACATTCTCTTTATTTTGTTATAAAAAATAAAATTCGGTTAGGTGTTTAGAAAAAAATATTTTTTTTTTCGGAATTTGAAAATAAAACTTCGAATCGACTGTTTCTATCGCTCGCTTTTTTCGTATCGAAGTGAAAGTGACAGAACAAAATGAAGTTAAAATGTTATGTTAGACTCAGCACTATTCTGGATACTAAAAAAAATGTTAGTTTGTCTCACGCTCGCAGCAAAATCGAATTTTGCTCACTGTTTTTAAATAGCAAAACCTGCTTGTTTAAGGTGCTGAGGTGAAAAAATGTTTTTCATTCTACAACCTCAGATGGGGTGTCACTGGATAGCTCCTTAAAAACTGTTACGGGTACCTATGTCAGTTAAAAGAAAAACTATCAAAACTAAGGTTTCATTCGTTCCTTATAATTGCAAAACGTCTATAGGTACCGCCCACGTCCACAGCATAGATTGCGGCATATACTTTGTTAAAAATATAGCATTGGGTGTGGGGTAGTACGGAACGGAACCCTACATTGTGCATGGTCCGACATGCACTTGGCCGGTTTTTTAAAGTTTGCTAACACCCGTTAAAATTCAATTTGAAATGGAAATGTATTTCACGTGATTCCTTTTTAATTATAAACGAGAGACTTTTTTGATAAAGCTAAGAAAATTTAGTGAGGTATAAACTTTTTTCCTTTTGTATGGAAATTATTTAGTACTAGACGATCCTCATAAAATGAGTTATTTTGAAGAGCCTTTTTAGACCATTTTGACGTTCGTTCAGCTACAGCAAGCGTTCCAAGACACGCTTAAAGCGGCTCACAGAACTGAGCTGTATTCCACACGCATAGCACGCATACGCACGCTATTGGTGCTGTGAGCCCGCTTTAACCTTTTGACCGCCAAGCATGTCTGAGAAGTAACACGAATTTCAACTTTAAGTCAAAGGTAATGAAGGACTTTTTACCCTGTATGCGCTGACGGCTGCAGCCGACTGTGGCGGTCAAAAGATTAAGCGCGTCTTGGAACGTGGGTTAGTCGTACAGCTTTCACGTTCCCACCGAGCTGCTAGTTTTTTGTATCGCATAGAATGGACCGCTGTCATGTCATTGTCTGACGCGAAGCGCTTCACTCAACATCGACGAGACTAGCTGCATTCGCATCCATGGGAATAGGGAGGGCAACTGCGGGGGACTGTGTGTTTTTCCGGAATAAAAAGAAGCAAACTTTCCGCTTTAACGCTAAGAATCAAGTCAATCCGTTGCTCAATTATGTAAAAAAGAAACTAACAAACAAACATACATTAACATTTATAATAAAATAATAATACCGGTATATATTGTAATTATAACCTGGTACCTCCCTATAAGTAATCTTTGTGGTATTCAACATATTACAAGTTTTTATTTATCTTGTTAGTACATATTTATGTTCAGGTGAATCTTGGAACTCAATTTTGAACCACTTACCGTAACCTTAATGCGCTGAAATTCGGTTTAACCCGATGACAATGATATATTTAGGTACTTACTAGCTGTGCCCGCGACAACTTTGATTATCGTTATTCCCTCGGGAACTTTTCAATTTACCGGGATAAAAAGTAGCCGATCTGTTAATCCAGGGTATAAGCTATCTCCCTTCCAAATTTCATCAAAATCCGTCCAGCCGTTTTAACGGGAAGAGGTAACAAACATACACACACACAAACTAGTAGTATTTAGTAGGCACACTTGGTAAAAAAGCTTATCCTAACAATGATTTGTTTAACAAAAGCTATTTCAAGACAAGTTATCGAGAATTAACAGCTTGCATCAGCAATTGTAAGCATGTCGGCTGTTGCTAACGCTTCACAATAGCTCGAGGGTTGGCAGACAAACAGCTGCGTAAACCAGTTCTATGTACATGGCTTATTCAGGCGCATAAGTAGGGGTTGCTAAGCAGGTAATTTATTTTCTATAATGGCGCTGACGGTCCCATAAAACGACCCTAGATTGTTTGCGTATTTAATTGGCAACAACCTGGAGTTGATATTTCCAATTTGGTATTACCATTAATATTATTTTACGAATTGATTTTTGTAGAAAATAGCTAAGTAGGTACTTATAATAAGGATTAGAATTAGATTGGGCTTATCACCTCAGCGGCCCTAGCATGCCAGACACGGGGACAAGTTAAACCCGTTTATCTCTCTGACTCTCTCTTTCGTCGGCACTGGTGTGAGAGAGATGCACTGACAGATAATGCGGTTTAACTTACCCTTGCGTCAACCTTGCTATAGGGCTGCAGTAAAAAAAGAAACTCCTAAACGTATGAATGAACGTATGAATCCTGAAAATAATACTAATACTCATGGGTAATATTTAAGAGTCTCGAGCTTTTTATTAGGAGCGATAGAAAATAAAAACGGTCCTGGCGTCTCATTCGGGAACGCTAAGTGATTCTGTAGCGACTCGTAAGCCAGATCTCTCATCTCGCTCTTACGCATTTGGCGTCGTGCGGAAGAGTGGAATGAGAAATCTGGCTTAAGAGTCGCTACAGAATCACTTAGCGTTCCCGAATGAGGCGCCTGACCTATTTATTGATTTTAATTTTCTGTCAGTCGAATTTCAAAAATATATCTAGGTTGGTTCTTAGCGTCATTTCTTATTTCTTTTTCATCACACTGTGCAAGGGTTTAGAGCAACTATAGCTGATTTAGGCTCTATTAAGGGCGTAGCCCAATTTGTTATTTAAGTTAGGTTAATTTTTAAAATTTGTATAATTGGTAATTTTTAATTGAAATTGGCACTAACCTAGTTTTAAGCACTAACTAACATATATGGATGTGTATGTTCCGAAATAAAGAAATTTATTATTATTATTATTATACTGCCCGCCCTCAGCGGAAGTTATAAAACATACAAAATCCGTAACGCCCACGGGAACTATGGATTTAGTATAGTTTATAACCCCTCGCTGATGGCGGGGCGTGCGCCAGGTCTGGCGGGGGCGCGCGCCGGCTCCAGCGGTGATCGTTTTCTTATACAAGTAGCATGCAACCGATGCGACATACGGTTTATTCTACCCACCTGATGGTGATTCACGGTGTACAATGGGTTTTTTTTTTGTCTAATTTTTATTTCATTTCCTCGCAAATGTAATGAAAACAAGGTGTATCACGGGCAGTAAGGGATAACAAACTCGAGTCATTAAAAGCCCTCCCGCCTTCGGCGTCGGGCTTCTAACAGACTCTCCTTTGTTATCCCCTTTTTATGGCCCTAGATGCATAATGTACTATTAAGCACTTGAATTGAAACTCAATAATCACCCCGTGAAGGATCAGGTAAAATTAAAGCAGGGCGTTTTACTGTACCGTACCTACCACACGCACTGCTTGAGACCAAATTTGGCTTAAAATACTATTATTTAATCGACCGAGCGAGCGAAGCGGGTCCGTTACAGCTTGGGCAAAAATGCTTTCGTATGTCCAGCGGATGTCCGGCGGCTGTCCGTCTGTCCATTTGTTCTCGTCTACAGGTCGTAGTTCTTAACCGATTCTCCTGAAATTTTGTAAGTAGGTTTCATATTTATATAGATTGTTTTTCGATTCGGTTTTCCGAAATTTTCCAGAATGGCGGAGATATGGGGGTTTTTGCAATTACAAACTTATTTGCGGTGTTGGTAAGCTGACCTGACGTATGGCGATATCGGTTTTCCAACGGCAAAGTTAAGTTTGTTGCGAGGTATAGCTTGCGGTTCGTGATTTATTTTTTCGGTTTCTTTAATCTTTGATATCTTCTAAAGCATTTATTTAAATCATATAGTATAAAAGACAATTTTAATTAAAGTAGAAAATGAATTTGTATGGATAAGGATTAATAATGAATAGGAGAAAATAGCTTTGCAAATAACCTAATTTGTTTAATAAATTTTTTAAACATAAAAATAGTTACTGTTGTCAATCTTATGAGTTATCTAAATGAGTTGCGTGGTTTAGGAGGAGTTAGCGGATATACAGTTTTCCAACGTCAAAGTTAAGTTTGTCGCGAGGTCTACAGCTCACGGAGCCACTAGTAATATGACGAGCAGACATAGTACCCTAATACATGAACGGACATTATCGGATGAAGATGGCGGAAATTATTGGGTTATCTTCCCTGACGACGCGACCATCACTCACGGAACTAACCAGTCAAAAAATAACATATTAACTTGACCGAAAAAGAGGATAGATTTAGTGGAAAGTAAGTAGTTCTACAGATTAAGGAAAACTTTTATAATTTTTATCATACATTATGTCCTGAGCAGGAAGTAGCTGCCAGTTTCTATATTATGAAGCCGTTATTGAGCCCTTCATCATAAGCATGAAGTATATTTGAGATTTTAGAGCAACGGTTTTTCCTGCTGTGCTCTGACTATTTTAATACATCAGAACCAAACGATGGACAATGTTAAGACTACATTTTGAAGTTTACTTAAGTAATGAATAGAGGATTTCTTTGGGGAGGGGGAGGGGTTTAAGTTTTGTGATTGGTTGGTTTCTTATAAATGAATCAAGTCGTTATATTCACGACGAATAAAAACACAACATTACGCCAGGCTTATTGTGTATTTGTAAATGTTCAACGACATCTTACTAGATAAAGTGCATAAATATTAAAAATAAAATTTACAGACAATTATTAATAGCGAGAAACTACAATATAAGTAATATTATACCAGCTACTTACTTATTTGAATCGATTTAAATTTGCTGGTTGCAACGGATATATAGTTATCAACCGTCAGATATATCGAGAGGGATACGGTTATGCATTGGATGGAGACTTATAATATAGGTATTTTACTAATATTAAATTTATTTATTTTTACTCATATCCGTATCCCTCTCTAAGTACTAAAAGTTTGCTATAGCGTGATACCATACCATTAAAATCTGGCACAAGTCTCTAGCACCATACAGTGAAAACCTCAAAATACTTGCACTAGTATTATCGATTTTTTTGTTTAAAATACAATAAAATGACTATTTTAAGGTACAGTTAAGTACAGAAGGCTCATTCAAAAGATCTTGATGAAAGCGGCCATTTTAGACACCCATATAAATATTAATAGTCAACATCGAACACTATTGCTGTGCACGAAGGTCGTTATTATTCCGAATCTACGCCACAGGTTTGAAATAGGAACGCGGCAACCCACAGAAGAGGCCCGGCTGGACGGGCCCGCCGATGCGCTTGTAGCTTCGCGCCTAAAGTGCAGTGCGCCAGTTCTGTGATAACACCATCTCTATAATATAACTGGCGATCCGGCTGCAGCTTCACCGCGGTATTTGCAACAAACTTTAAAGCCCAATTTCAAAATATCGTAAAGTTCTTTGTCAGCAGATGTCTACACTTAAAGGAACCTTTGTGCCTTTCCAGTTTAAAGGTTTTAATGTTGCTGATATTTCGTGATTAGTCAGTGACTGAATAGTGATATAGATATTTAACTATTTCACCAACGTTAAACATATTTTTGTTCTTGACATTTTTTTAAGAAATACTTTAGTAATGTATTTTTTACATTTTTAAGGAAAAAATTACTTACTCGTTTATTCTGTGTGAGAGTAAAAAGTTTTCACTATATGGCTTGGCTTGGCTAAACTATATAATATAAAGGCGCTTTAGCTGGGCTGGCAACATCACATTATCAAGTTTTTCTCGCTTATTTAAAGTGTTAAGAAAATATAGCAATAATACATTTTTTGCATAAATATACAATTACATGCCTCATCATGACAGAATATTGCATTATATACATTAAAATACACCACATGGACAATATTAAAAGACTACATTTTTGAATTTCAATTTATATCATCTGAATAATGCGATAATGCCAGCGCTTAACTTTGTACTACGCCTCTTAAGTTTGAAATATAATTTCGGCCTCTTATTAAGGTTCGAGGTTTTGTTTCGTTTTAACTGGCATTTAGTTATGCTATAGTATAAAGATGGGAAGTAGGCCATCTCCGGCTCAATCCGCGATATAATTGCCTACTGTCTCAGGGTTGACAGATCAAAAGTACCTAATACATTCTAGTGGGAAAGTAGGCCTACTTCCTCTGTCTGATAGAAATTAATACAACAAAAAATAAGTAAGTAGATATCTCATCATCAAGTAAAAATTGTATGCAAGAATAAGTGATTTGCTTACCTTTCCTGTTCAATAGGTAATCTGAATAGAGACAATTCTAGAATCTATGAATTATTAAGACACCCAAACACACAGCAATAAGTTCTCGTGCGATTATCACACATTTTTCATTCATTTAGCGATGCCGAAAAGCCGTGACGCGCGAACCTCGTGCGGTGTTAGCCCCGACTGGCGCACTGATAAACGGGTATATTTTTGTTTAAGTGTGCGTGCGGCGACGCATAGATACTTTGGCGCACACATACAAGCCGCGCGCGGTGCGTTTGTATGAAGATAACTTACTTCCCATCTTTATACTATGGTTATGCTTGAGATAAATTGTAACAGTATTCTAGGCAGATATCTGCTATATAATTCCATTGATTAATTGATTACCAATGCCATAGGAGTTATATTTATTCCTGACACGATCATTTATTCATTTGTAACATCTATCGGAACACAAAAACCTACGAATAATCATATTGCGGAGTTAAAGATCCTCCAAACAGAATAACTCTTAATAGCTATCTGGGATCAAAAACCTACTAAAATACAACCGTCCATCTCGTTGATACAATTTGCCCTATCTAATATTGTAGTTATTCTGTACTATGTTCCCTTATAACTCAATTTGAGCTTCCAAATAAGACAAACGAAACCCTTAGCTATAAATTGCGCTTATATATTTACTTATAGTTATTTACATATAGTAGGTACTGACATTCATTTTCGATGGGCACTTCATTGTCGCGTATTCGATGAAGCCACTGAAACCTAGCTTACATAAAGTGAGGAACATTACAGTTACAAGAATACAATCACCGCTACCCCGCACGCTCAAGCATATCAAGATAAAAGTCCTGAAAATGACTAATATTTACAACACTTAGTTAATCCCTATCCTATAGTATAGTGAATCGTGCAGAAGCGTTTATATTGAGGTAATAACTTATTTTGTGTAACTGGTGACTACTAATTGACTAAATAACATTAAAAAAAATACTTCCCAAAGCCTAATAGGTAACAGGTTGTCATGGATCCGGACGTTCGAACGCTAACATTATGGGCACTTCAGCGCTCATGATTAACGATAGCTCCTTAACGTTAAACAAGTGGGAATTTATTGATACTCGAGACGGTACCATGAAGTGACTCGTAAAGTCCCCGAGCCGTGATCGGAGCCGCAGCGTGGCGTTATTATATCACGACTCCGCTCCTCGAAATGATTTTCGTCGTTTGCTCTTTTTTCTCGTTTTCCGTATCTACGTTGAGTTTCGGGTTCTGTATTTTCTTCCACGTGTCGCCGAGGGCTTTGCTGAAGTGGTCGTCGACGCCGCCCTTTGTCGCCGTTTTTGTGTCGTTTTCTCTTAGTCTCGATGTTTGGAGTTGCCTCCAGGTGTCCCCGAGGGCTTTGGCGAAGTGGTCGTCGACGGAGACGCTGGCGTCGTCGACCTCCATGGCGATGATTTTGGGCGGCGCGGGGGGCTCGTCCGCCTTGAAGTGTATGGGGCTGCTGGCGCGGTCCTTGGTGTTGGGCTTGGGCCCGGGCTGGCTGTCGCCGCCCTTCTTGAACAGGTTCATGTAGTCGTCGCCGAGCGAGCGCCGGAAGTGCTCGTCGATCACCGGGTCGCACATTGACATTGAACCTGACAAAATAAAAGAAGTTACTGACAGAGTAAATATATGTAGGTAGCCTACTGGGTAAATACTTTGTCGTAAAGTGCAATTATTAAGATGTCAATTATTTTTTTCAAGGCCATAAGTTTAAGCTGAAAAGTTAACAAGTAGAAGAACATTTCGGAAAACATCTGTTACTAAGAACAGCTGCTGTTTTTGCCTCAAGTTTATAATAGTTGGTCGCTTCTTCTACTGTGTGTATATTTCGTACGAACACAAATTTTAACCAGACAGGTTTTACGGGTGCGAACCGTTTTAGTAACAACTTTTAAAAATAAGTCTTAATTATCAAAGCGTAATTAATTTTTGAAAATTTCTCGACTAGCAATGTATAGGTTTTATTGATGAAAAGAAGAGAAAAAAATTAGAAAAACTGTGATAAAATTATAAGACGTCACGTCAGTAAGGGCAACTGATAATTAAATGTAGCGATACATTGCGTGCTGAATTCTTTTGTGAGGAAAAAAAAGTCATGCATTTTTAACAAAAAATATCAAAGTATGTTCATTAGGGCCTATACTAACTACCCTTAGGCTAAGTTCAGATGAACGCGCGTCGACGCGCGGTGAGCTCAGCGCGCGGTTTAAGATTGTAACAAATCAATGTTGTTGTGTACATGACCGCGCGTCAACGCGCGTGCCCGGTGACGCGCGGTCATGTACACAACAACATTGATTTGTTACAATCTCAAACCGCGCGTCGACGCGCGTTCATCTGAACTTAGCCTTAAAATTTATGTTCGTATGACATATACACGCTGTATAGTAATGGCGGATCATTTACATTTTAGCAAGAAAAATAGAAACATTAGAAAAGTTTATTCTCACCAGGTGGCGTGTCGCTCTTAGTGATGACCGAGGGTCGGTTGTATGGCGGCGGGGCGGGGCGCGCGCGCAGCCGCATGTCTATGGGGGCCTCGTGCTTGCCGGGGTACTCGGGCGGAGCTATGGGCAAAAGGCATACATAGTGTTAAGAAAATAAAGTTCAAATCCACTTATCTTAAAATCATAAATCTACCACCAGTTTGGAGAAAACTTCCACTAAGAAAAGCCCTCAAGAAAGTCAGCGAGATGTAATTTTCGAATTCATAGGCTACTTTAAAGGCCCGGGCACACCAAACGCGGTTGCGGCGCGTTTACGGCGCGAACGCGGGCACGCGAAGTTGTATTTAATACGGCCGCCATGTCCAGAGGCACACCGAACGCGTCGCGAAAGCGGCACGGGGCGTGCGCGAAGCGGCGGCGACGCGTGCGCGGGCACGCGAAGTTGTATTTAATACGGCCGCCATGTCCAGAGGCACACCGAACGCGTCACGAAAGCGGCGCGGGGCGTGCGCGAAGCGGCGGCGACGCGTGCGCGGGCACGCGAAGTTGTATTTAATACGGCCGCCATGTCCACAGGCACACCGAACGCGTCGCGAAAGCAGCGCGGGGCGTGCGCGAAGCGGCGGCGGCGCGGGGCGTGCGCGAAGCGGCGGCGGCGCGGGGCGTGAGCAACGCGGGCCCGCGTTCGAATCGCGTTGACGCCGCCGCCCGCGTTCGCGCCGCAACCGCGTTTGGTGTGCCCGGGCCTTAAGGCTTACATAAGGACGTCTCCCATGAATTTAGAGTTAAAACGTATTTGTTCTCTAATAATAAAGTAGGTTTCCTGTACAGTGGTTGTGATTGCGCATTGCAACACTTAATTGGCTATTAGCACGCTCTGCTCAAATCATGGCTAACATATGCGTTCGACATTGTGTAACGTAACGTGTTATGAAAACACTGCACGAGACCCAACTCAACAAAGAGGTTGATAAAATATTTTTAAAGCTCTTAACACACAGAGGGAAGGTCTTTCATGTTTAGTTTCATAATAATAAATAAGGATTCAAAATAGCCATCCTACTAATGCCTATTTAGGTATATTATAAATCCGAAAGTGTTTTTGGTATACCTTCTTTTACGTAGCAACGGAGGAACGGATAGCCGTGATTTTTTGCACCTATTATTATCACCTATCCGCAACTAGTATGAGAACGAAAGTAAAACTGCCACTTATGGCGCTTTCCAAAACTCTTCTTCCAAATCCAAATACAGGCTGGGCCATAAGTTTTTGCAAATAACAACGGATTTTTTCTAAACTATTAATTGTGCGGTACAAAGGATAACGGGAAATTAAACGCAATTTGTAAATTTTCTACTACTATGGACCGTTTCACAGTAAAGCAACGTGGTTATTGCTTTTACTATGCGTCAATTTAATAAAAGCAACGAATATTAAGCAAACAGGGCGGTTACGTACCAGACGTGATGATTGTCAGCATCTTTTCAGACAATTGCGTATTCAGTTGCAGGAGTGCCAGCAACAAGACAATAGCTCATCATTTAGACGAGTGTTTTTACAAATTAAAAATGTATATCATGCTAATTACTTATAATAAATACCTAATAAAATAGCATTTGTAGTTTAGCCTCTGTCATGTTTCTAAAAGTGCAAAAACTTACAGCCCAACCTGTTTATTCTTATCAATTATTTGATATTATCATCATGTGAGCTTGGCGATCATTTTTATTTCAGCTAAATCACATTGTTACCAGGTACTCCTAAACATTGTAATCCAGCGAAAGGTTTCTGTGTAGCAGGCAGCTGGTAACAAACGAGCTCGTCTTAATTACATTTAGTGAACGTGAGCCGGGAACAAGCCTCAAGCGGTTTTGGATGTTTTGCACAAACCAATTTTAGTACCTAAGTACATTTAATAATAGTAGTTTATGCAACGGTTGCATAATGATAGGCCTTAAAACACTAGTGCGGTTTTCATGAAACGAGCCGATAGGCGAGTTTCATAATAAGATCGCACGTGTGTTTTAAGGCCAAATTATGCAGAGTTGCATACATAACTTTATCTACACACATATTATAAATCCTCCATGATGGGTTCAGAAACAATATTTTGTGGCAACAAGTTATTTGTTGCAATCGTGGCTGCATATTTCCGATATCCGGCGCATTTTCACATCACACACACTCCGAGAAGACTACTTACTATTCATATTTTCAACTAAAATGTAAATTACAAACAATTTTTTCTATTCAATTCAACAACAATTCTACTTTCGTTCAGCAAAACGTCAACATGGCGGCAAATACGATCTTCCGTCAAGACCATTTTTTTTTAAATCATAGACAAACGGATGAAGTCTCTATTCTCACGTTACTCGAGATCAAATATTGTGCAGTTTATATTAAAAAAACATACTGAATTGACGTTTCGTATCAATAACTTTTTAATATCTATGGATACTAGAATAGAGACCCACTTGAGTTTTGACAGCTGTTCCAAATTTAATCTCATTTCTTTACTAAAAACGATAAAGAAGTCATGTTATTTCTTTATCGCAGCACTGGTTTTTCCTAATTGGTTGTCAAAATGGTGGTCATTTCATACGGTTTTTGATTAACTAATTGAGGTTTTATGATATGGGTGTAGATAAAACATCTTATGTATTCGGAAATGGGAATGATAAAGGCAGTGTGATTATACAAATAAAAGACGAGCTCACCACAGTGGTTTCTTAATTAATTGTATTGACTGACTGTGTGTTGTCTTGTCGGGAGTAAAATACCCTACGGTCAGACTGTCATTGTTGGTTCAATTTAATGGCCGATAAATTAAAATAGCGCAAGATTGTGCTACCTTTATTACACTTTCCTCGAGGCAATTACGAATAAGAGTTCATTTACTTGTAATTAAAGACTTTATGAACACCCGTAGAATTTGATGAGAACTTAATATTATAATCCTTATATTGAGATGGAACAAAATTAACGCTAGTTGATTAGTCACTTGATATTATATAAAAATACCCACAGCTTTGCTCGCGGTATTTTCCATACAAACTTTATCACACCTTTTCACCCCTTCTCACCCCTTTAGGGATGGAAATTCAAAAAATCCGTCCTTAGTACACCTCTAAGTAACTCTAGGACTGTCTCCTCCAAATTTCAAACCTCTAGGACCACCTGTTTAGGCTGTGCGTTGTCTATAAGTGAGTCACGGTACTGTTTTATATGTATTGATTGATAGACTTCTTTCTAAACCGTGCATGCAATACTAGATACTATAGATTACTATTTTAGTGTAGTTTTGTATTATACGTTTAAAAACCTAGGCTCGTAGGCTCTTAGACACTTTTTTCGGGGTGTGATTCTGGTACCTGTAACGACTAAACTGTTTTCTATCTGGCAGGCGAGTCTTCGTCTGCAAGAGAACCGCTAGAGAATGTCATGACAGATCAAAAGTTATAGTTACCTTTCCCGTTCAAAGTGAGGTTGGCAGGAGCCTCATCCTCGTCGGCGAGCTCGCCGTCGCTGTGAGGCGCTCGCGCCAGCGCCGGCCCGCTGCGGCGTTCGTTGAACGACTGTGACCGAAGTGCCATCTTTCCGCTGTCTCTGGAAAATGTATAATGTGAATTAGCTTTACGATTTTTACGGCTTTCGAATACGGAGGTAAACGAATAAGGGACCTCATCAAAACCTAGACAAGGCACAGTGCCATGAGGGTGAGAAGTCTGTAATTTTATTTACTATGGATATTTTACCTTCTAAAATTGTACCAGACTTATGGAACAAAAAAAATGGCTTTTGTCATATTTTTTAAATGTATCAGGTTCACTTCAGCAATAATAATGTATGCTACGAGTAAGTGACTAAAAATAAGATGTTCCACGTTAATTCTTGGACTAACAACATAAACTCGCGACTCGCGAGGTGACTCGCAAGCTCGTTTGCCTTCCCTTATAAAAAAAAAAAAAAAAAAAAAAAAAAAAAAAAAAAAAAAAAAAAAAAAAATAAAAAAAAACTGTCAAAAGCTTTTGCCTTGTAGACAGAATTTTCTTAACGCCCACCTTCGGTATACATAAAAAAGTAAGCGAAAAGCTGAGAAATACTTGATACTAATAAATGTACGAGAAGCTAGCACAGGTGCACCATTTGCATATTAATTCCTAAAGTGAAAACGTGAAAAGTGAAATGTCGATGTGCATAGGCAGTTGGATCAAAGTATAAACCTTAAACTAAAGGGTGTTACTTATATTGTTACTTAGAATCTTTATTTTATTTTATATTTTATTTTATTATAGAATCTTATTCCTAACATTGCAAAACCCCATTTTTAACCTTTTGGATTCAAATATATGCGTTATATACCTACATTAGGTAAAAGACTTTTTGACCGCAGTAGACGCTATATATAACTATCAGTGGCAACGACTGTAACAATAGTGACCTGTTTACATTATGCATGAGATTTAAATTCGTTATTTTATTGCACCATGGCGTTCAAAAGGCAGGTAAAGACAAACGGGCGATATTATTCGTGTTAGGGCTTGGTGCATAGAAGCACCAAGTAAAGAAAGCATCCAAGTAAGTGTTCTAGATGTAATTTTGTGATAGTGCCCAAGGTGATGGTGCAGATGTATAGAGGAAATAAGACTGATATCGTAAGCTTGAGCTTGACACACATACCGGCTCTGTTTTGTTAAAAGCCTTGCTCTCATCGACGCGTCACTTTGCGAGGCGAACTTGCTCGCATTAACTCTGCAAAGTAGTTATATTTGATCTGGTTAGCATTTACACATCTATAGGACGTACGCTTTAGTGTGACCATTGCGTGATGCGATCGTTTTTTTCCCGCTTCGCGTATGCTAGCGGCCCAATGAAGTTCAATTGAAATCATTAGTTAACTACTAACGCTTCTTCTTATTCTAAAGATGTACAATCAATAATGAGGTTATGTCTGAACTCACCTAGGCCTGTATTCCGGTTGCCGGGTCCTGCGCTCGCGTCGCCATTTCCCTGTGAGCTCCTTGGGCTGCGCGTGCGGCGCTTCAGGCGACAGCGTGCGGTCGCCTTCCGACTCGCCGCTCGATCCTGTGCTCGGGGTCTCTGTAACAATAGACACAGACTTAAGAAAATCATTAATTGCAGAAGTTGACAGGTTCAACGGCAATCGTCATAGGGAATATCTTTGATAGGCTCTTCTCTGATACAATTTTGTACATCAACAAAGTCAGTCCAACTTATTTTCTTAAGGATTAGGAACTGTTGATCAGTTTCTAAATCTCAAATTTTATCGTTATTTAGTTGTTAGATATTTATGTGATACTAAGGTTTGTACTGATACATATATGTTTTATACACTGGTAAGTATCATTTAAAATATATACCACATAGTTGAAATTGAATGCATTGAAATCATAGATTATGATAGAAAGCAGTTTGAATACATAAATTTATAATAGTAAATATATAAGGAGGTGGGTGTGTGTTTTAATCTTTCAATCGTAATTTTAGTGCTATTTATGTCAATCAGTTTAAATATAAAACCGTCAAATAAATATAATCCACAATAACAGCGTAACGTAAGTTAAACCGGACAAGAAAGTACCTATAAATGAAGGAGAAATAATTGAAGCTCTGTATAAAAGCCTCAAATCCCAACCAAGAAGTTTTAATTGGAATCCGGTCCTAACTTATTATTATCAACTAACTCCGATTTTAGATACACACTCATTTTGTAGGGAGGAACTTGTATGAAAGTGGAATTTTGAGCCAACCAAATAAATACTTAGTTAATTTGTCAAAGAATTATAAAACAGACGAGGTCTAAATATTTTGGCTCGTTATATTCCGAGTAAACCAGTTCTGTACTATTGACGACCAATTTAGACGTGTGAAATAACACATAAAAGTGCGCGAGAAACATAATTAAGTAAATAGTATTGTAATATTGATTGTAATATACCTTTTTGAGGAGATGCAACCCAAGGTTGCCACAGAGGCAGATTAAACTTAGGTGAGTGAGGAGGTTCCATCGATAGGAAATTAAGATTGTTCAGCGAAGTTCGAGCAAGAACCAGTAGGTAATGCGGTAGTTCCATCATCACAGCCCTAGCACGAAGCACAAAATCAAACACTGGTTGTCCTAAAGTCTAATAACAATAGCATTTTTTTTCAGAATTCAACACTTGTAATAATATCTTCAAAAACACAAAACACACTCTTGATAATGATAACAAAATGGCAAAGAACATTTAAGGTTTAGCAAATAAACAGGAGCAAATCGATAGACAAGCCATTGGCGTACCGGCACAGGTAACACTGAAGGAAGACTGAACAAAAAACGAACTGGAAGAGATTACATCGGAATAAATAAATGAGATGAACAAAAAACAAACCAAAAAGCAAAAAGAGCATCACGCTACATCCACGCGGCCGGACGTTGCGGCGCTTCCTTCGAACCCTTCGTTCACAGGAGGCTGTGTATGCCCACCACAACTTTGACAACTAATGAATCAAATTATCTATCACGAATATAATTATATAAATAAAGATAAAGAGCGAAACTGATGCAGCCGTAATAATTATTGGCACCAACATAATAAAGTATTTGCACAATCCCTTTGTCTTTTGGTCACTCCGTTTTTTATGTCACGAATGCGATTACCAGTAATCTCTGCTACAAGCCACACAAAGGAATTGATGACAACACAAATTTTAAGTCAGTGAGGCGTCGATTTTGCATTTAATATTGTTTGACCCATATATTTTTTTTCTTCATGATCGACATGTATTTCTCAAGTATACATAATTAAGGAGATAAGGATACAATATATTTCAAAGCAGAATTAATCCACTTTACAATGTGGGATTTGTTAAATTCAAATTACAGCAATATTTTTTTAAGTTATGTATTCAGAAATATGGTCTTATCTTGTTCATAAATGCATCAGCCTGTATTCGGAATACATCAACCTGTTCGGTCCATTCATGAAAGTGCGTGAGCGCAGGGCGCGGGGATTAATGAACCCCCTTTACACTTCTACCTTCCTTCACCTTGCTGCTACCTCCAGACACCTAACAAGCCACAATAATGATCTCTACCAGCTTTGCATAAGGATGTATATCGACTGCTTGGATACGCCAATTTCAAACAGATAAATCGAATTCTATTCTTTATACATCAGAGTTTAAATTGATTTGCAAATACTGAGAAGAGCCGAGTTTTAAATTACGGTGGTTGTATCCTTGGAAGGTTGTTTTATTTTGAGACGGGCGGGTAGCGAGGAGCGGAGGCGAAGTCGAACTGTGAGAAGTTACTGGGATGCAGGACCGTATAGGCATTAGTTTTTTATTGTCTAATAGAGCGACTGAGCGAGGCAAAGGCGCGCCGACAGGTAGACTTTGGCGCCGCCTGTTCAATTAATTCGACGGGATTTGCAGAGGATGGGTTAATGAGAAATGTAACGCTCCAGTAATGAAACAGTCATTTGAAGTGACTTTACTGTTATGTGGTTATAGATGCAGGTAAGTTTACATTGTGTAAGGCGTACTGAATTTTATATCTAAAGATGCTAATGTGGCAACTTTCTTAATTAAAAGTTAGCGGGCTGTAAAGCGGGTGATCAAAAGGCCATTTAAGTAAAAAGCAGTAATACCCAGTTAGACTACTCCGGTGTACTATGAGAAAAATTGTCATCAGAAGTATATGTTTGAGAACGTTTAAATTTGGTCTCCGTCGAAACGAAACTCGTACTTTATTATGCCTTGGCGTTGTTAAGATTGCCTTACACAAGAAACCTCGCTCACTGGAGTGTAATTAAAGGGTGGAGTGTTATTTTTCCCAATTTCTTTTTCTTTTTACACTTTTGTCCCCGACGCGGCGCATTCAACCGGAGCGGCCGCGGCCCAAGCCTGATAAATTTTGAATTGGCCTTCACTCAAAACATATAGTGTAAAAGTTCTCCTCTAGTATAGAACAATACTTTTTAAAAAGGCTTACAGAAAAAGGAAATTCAGTAAAATATCACACACTAAGAACAAATTCTCTGGCATAATTTGAACGCCACAGTCGGCTATATACGATAGAGGATTTTCGTGCTACCGACGCGAGGCCAGACACTTGCGTCGGCTAATGCCGTCGTTGGCGTCCGTGACACGCTTTTTTAGAGTTGGCCGGGTAGTTCAAACGGTTAGATAAAAAAAAATATCTTCTCTCTTCTGCATCGTATCGTTACAATCCCATATACTTAAAAATCAATAACCTCTAAAGCATCCACTTGTATAGCTAACCTCCGCTTGGGAGGAGTGTAATTCAGTGGGCTAGTTGCCGCGGGGCGCGTATCCGCTCGGAACCAGTACCTAATCGCTTTGGAGATGAATTATTTGCACGCATACGAAGTGAGCACTTACAATTTTGAGAACCATTTCCATTCTGACAACTGAATTGGTGTCAGAGTAACGTTGTTGTCTGGGAAGAGTTTCATTTGATTCCTTGATAAAATAGACACGACTACAGTACAGATGATGACGATGATTAAAAAAATCTACAAGTGTCCATTTGACTCTTTTTTTACCCGGTAAACTCGGAAGAGATCCGCTTTGTACTTTCTATATATAATATGTTGTGATTTATTTATGTGGAATAAAGAGTTCACATACAATCATAGCTTCTTGATAGTTTCTATAACTATTACAATTTAATATAATATACACGAAAATCGAAGCTAGTGGAAGAACGTGCGTCATTGCATACTCAGTAGAAGAAGCTTCCAATGAGAGTTACGCTTCGAAAAATGATACGACATACGAAGTAAAAATCTAAGTTTTAATGTGTATTTCAGAAAGAACAATAAAATTACAAAATGATATTGCATAAAAAAATATGTTTTAGCGGTTTTATCGCAGCAAGGTAATCACGTTTCTGAGTAAATTAACATTTTTCACCTGCATATTCTTGTAATACCAATGACATGATTGCAAAAGTTATGGATTCCGCATTCAAATTTCTGTTTGAACCAGTTAATAGTACCTATTATTTACTGCAGATACCAGCGGCCCTAACATTCAAAACACAAGGATATGTTAAGCCGTCTTATCTTTAAGTGCGTCTCTCTCACACTAGTGCCGACGAAGGCGATAGTCATAAAGATAAACGGGTTTAAATTATCTTTGCCTTGCATGTTAGGGCTAGAGATGCATCGGATATCCGGCTACTATCCGGTATCCGGCCTATCCGGCCATGATTTTACTATCCGGCCTAGTGGATACCGGATAGTGAGTCAGTATCCGGCCGGATACCGGATAGTAAAAACTTGGATCAGAAATACGATAAAACAAATAAAAGCCATCAGAAATAAACAAAATCAACGTCAGTTATTAGATTAAAACTTAAGTTTAAGTAAGTTAAGTTTCTTTTTAAGTATAAAACTAACATGTCACATCATGTCGTGCACGTTCGAATATTCCCTACTGACGTGATAAGGCGCGTATTTAACCTCAAAGGGTCTCCCCGGCACTTACAATTCGTAACAAGTTAAAACTTGCTCGCCGCACGAAGGCCACGCAAGCTAACACAGCGTTAGAGATAGCTCGCGTGCGGCCGGATATCCGGCTATCCGGCCAATGGCCATTCCGGATATCCGGTATCCGGTATCCGGCCAAACCACTATCCGTTACATCTCTAGTTAGGGCCGCAGTAAGGCATCTTGGAAGAGTAATTTAGAAGTCTTAGCCTACAGGGCGAGTTAATAAGATGAGTTAAACCCGTTTATATCTCTATCTCTTTCGTCGCACTTAGGAATAAGACAGTTTAACTTATTCCTGTGTCAACCTTGCTAAGGCCGAAGGATGGTTAATTTCGGTTTAACTATGTGTAGTGAGGTGCTTCTCTCAAAAATAATCCAGAAAAATAACACACATAGGTAACATAAAATGCACGCCACTATTCCAATTATTACTATTATTAAATACGGCCATGGTAAATATCAATTAGACGATATTATATTCTTAATTAAAATACGGTTATAATTGTATTACAAATTAGATATGTATAAACATTAAACATATTTATTATTTTCGCCCAAATTATGTGTTATTGGTCGACTAAATAAATAAAACTCGCTCTTTTTTTCTATTCGTTTAAAAAGAACAAACATAATTTTAACTATTTTTCCATACAGGTATATTGGATCGAATTCGAAACGGTGTCCGCTAAATTTAAGATTGCCTAAATTTAAAATAAGAAACATCAAACTCGATTTTATATAGCTCCAAGGTTCAAAATCGAGTCGAACGTTTCTTATTTCAAATTTAGCGACTTCTAAATTTAGCGGAAACACTTTCGAATTGGCCCTATTGCCTTATTATTCTAACCGCTTTAGTTGGATATAGGGAAAGCATTTTTTTACTCCCTTTATGCAGCGTGTAGTGTTATAATGCCCAATCACATAAGCGTTGGTAATATTTGATATTTGACCTTATTAATACAAACCTCTTTAGACACTTAAAATATTGGCGCAGACAGTTCAAAAAGAATATATTATAATGTGATACCTACCTATGAACTTCATAAAACTTTCATGGAAACGTATTGATTCCATCCAAGCTCAAATCCAATCGACTTCCTGGAAACTTCAAATAGCTCTCCAGGATGCTGGTACTTTCGGGTTTCTGTTTACGGATGTATTGAGAAAAAAGTATCTACGTATTTCAATATCAAATCGCGGGCAAACGCGTGCTAAATCGAATTAGTAATTAAATTAGTAAACGGAAACGGATACAAAACCAAAAGTTTCGATTTCAGTAGTCAAAATTCAAATTGCTAAACAATTGCTGATACAAATAACGGCCACGGGCGGGAATTATTTAAAATTCGAACATGATGAATTCAAATCGATTCGCGTGAAGCCAGTAGCCGCCTCCGTAACCCGAGGCTGTGCGGAATACGCGTGCGCCAAGCAGAAGCTAAATTTATATTCTAACACGGATTGTAGAAGTTTATATCTAAATGTACAAATTAAATACAAAAAAAATAGTACCTGCCTATGTCGTATACCAATACGATACAATAACACTGGTCTGACGACTGGTGGAACAAAGTTATACCTACGTGAAAACCAATCAAAGACATAATAGTTCACTGTTATAGTTCACGCGGGCTGGGTTTCCGGAACTCGACGTCTTAATCGCGCCTATTTTGCGTATAGACATATAGGTAGGTATGTATGTATATATAGATAATACAATTGTTTGTTCAAGGATGATAAGTAAGTAGGTACGTTAAGTCGCTTATTGTATGGAGTTCTTCGTGAGAAAATAGTATCAATTCGCTCACCTGCCATTAATTACTTTTACAGCTGGCGTGCGCTTGGTAAAATGGCGGACTTACATTAACACCGGTGGTAGAATAGGTTAGTCTATTACCTCTTGATATTGTTCTGTTAGTTCTGTATTAAAAGTTAATGAAGACCTTGGCGGGTGGTACAAGCGTAGTCAATAACAGCCATAGAACATGGACAAACAGGAAGCTAATCAAATTATGAATGTAAAAAAGCAGCTAGTACCTACCGAGGGTACGCATCAGGTTCGTTGCAAATAATTTGTCAATTCTGCTAACGTTAAAAATGGCTGGCAAAGTTTTATTTAGCAAGAGAAAGATCTTGACAGAAGTAAGCGTAAAGCTTCTTATTGAACACGTTTTACGGGAATATTTCGGAATAAATGGTAAACTATCAAACATAATTATATTTCCACTTATTCCGTCATACTACCGTGAAACGTGTTCATAGGAAGCTTTACGCTTACTTCTGTCAAGATCTTTCTCTTGCTAAATAAAACGAAGTACCTACCTATAGGGCAGGATAATCAAACAAACTAAAATTATATTGTTAATAGATTCAGGCGTTACTTTGCGGAAATCCATATTATACTAGAAATATTGAATTACTTAAACTTATATTATAAATGCAAAAATTTGTGAGTGTGTGCTTGTGTCTGTGTGAGTTAGTAGGTATGTTTGTTACTCCTTCACGCTTCAACGGCTGGACGAATTAGGAAAAAAATTGGAGATATAGACCCTGGATTAACAACATAGGATACTTTAGCTAGTTACATGATAGTCATTAAGTTAGTGGTTAGCAGGTAGTATTAACTAAACTTCTATAATAAATATCAAATAACGTGTGGCGTATCACCCACTCATTATAAAGAATTTTAGTTACGAAACGTTGACCAATGGTCAAATATAATGTTTCCCACGTCCTACGCACCCAAATTCTACCTATCTAAAAATGCAGAGCGGATGCGATGTTAGCATTAAGAGAAGTGTGAACCTACGGTTTTTCATACTAACGCCGGTACCGATTTTCACCCCTTAAATGACCGATTTTGACCAATTTTTGATTTGTTGTCAGTCAGAACAAAATCTACGTTTTGATTTTTTCATTATAATCAATACATTAATACCCGCGCACTTAAAGTGCGCGGGTTGATCTGACCGGGACCGCACTCAAACCCAGAAGAAGGACTCCAATCGAGTTCGAAACATGTCGGACTATTTCTGACAATAAATCGTGAGTAAAGCCGTGTGTTTTTCAAGTATTCATAATGTCTCACGAAAGTTTTAATTTAATCAATACATTCAGTTTTATTGTGGTTTTAGTATTCTCATACAAAACTAATTTCGGCATTATTTGACTTTCGGGATCTTTAATCAAAGTTCAAAAAACGTATAGACCTAGATTTTGTTCTGACTGACAACCTATCAAAAATTGGTCAAAATCGGTCATTTAAGGGGTGAAAATCGGTACCGGCGTTTGTATGAAAAGGGTGATTTTTGCCTTTGGTTCACAGTCCTCTTAACGTTACAAAATCTTGTCAAAATATTGTCATAGCCAGTCCAATCATCTGATCCCTGTCACAAGCATTGCACACAGGGCACTGTTTACATAACAAAAGTAACGCCAGTATATTGCCGCGGAAGGCGGATGTTTGCGGCGAAAGTGCGGGAAGCCGCGCATTCCGCATTCCGTATCGAGTAATGTTGTTGCAATCGAATGTATGCTTAGTTTAATTTAAATAGACCAATTTTTATGATGGCATTGAACATTGGCCGGGAAGGTTTATCGGTTAGCTGCGAATCGGAGCATCGCTTTTGCGGGGGCTTTTTGAAGTTCAGCGTCCGTGGCAAGATTTGAATTTTGCGCCCCCGAGACTTATTTTCTATACCTGCACTTCATGCGCGCCGAGTGGAGGCGAGTGCAGGCGAGTGGCTACGTGAAGTGGGCCCGCTCGGCTCGACTCGTGTGCGCTCGCCTCGCCTCGTCTCCGCTCGCTATAGTTGTCGGTTTTTCGTGCAAGATCAAAGTGACGAGTGAAATTGCGAGCGGCCCGACCTCACGCGCGCGTACATTAGTGTGCCACAGGTTATAAAATACTTCACGTACGATTTTCCTTTAATATAATAAAACAAAATTAAAATGAAATAACCCTCTTCGGAATAGGACATAGGGTACTATTTATCCCGGAAAAATCAAAAGTTCTCGAGGGAATAACTATAACCGAATTCCGCCCGGAAAAAGCCACAGGCAAATGGTAGTTTTAGATATAGGTAATATTAATTTAATGAAACTCTTTTCTTTTATTATTTAGGTTCTGCTAACATCTAACAAAAGAATAAACAAAAAAGCATGTTCACGCACGTACCTCCATTAGATACTTAATAAAGTAAAGAATCTTGATACGTATTTATATAAAAATATAAATTTCAAAGGGTAGATATGTTCTGACACTGTTATATTTTTGTGTATAGTAAGCTAAGCATCCACCATCTCCTTTTCCTGCAAGGTTTTCGAATCTTTTTGTACAATATGTACGTAAAAAAGCATAATGCGCAAACGCGGACAAAGCTGTCGCGGCACGTCCATCGTCTTCTACGATTCAGCGGCAACTGAGCTATGCGCGCATGAAGTGCAGTGCCACTCGCCACCACTCGCCTCGGCACCACTCGCCGAGCGCCTCGCCCGAGCGCCTCGTACGAGCGTGAAGTGCAGCTACTAGAAAGAGCATGAGCAACTAGCAGCCGCTCGCCTGACTAGCCCCTGCTACGACGCTGCATTAGGCTCAAGCTGTAATATCAGTCGCGACCTTTGACGTGTCCACCAGTACCATTACCAAGAGTTTACGGAAACCGTTCTCGTTATCGAACTTTATCGGAAATACTGCTTGTGGCAGATACAAACATTCCGTTGCACATCACCTTTATGGGTGTAGAAATAAGGGCTACGTGCAACGGAATTTTTCACGGCACGGCGCCGTACCTTGGTCACGTGGCCAGGCCTTTAGCCGTCTCACTGCATGCCGTCTGGCACAGCTCTGGTGGAAATGCAGCCTAAGGACGCGGTGTAGCGATTGTCGTGTCTGAACGCGTCCTAAATGCAACAGTAAACAGGGTCGTGGTAGTAGCTACTAGTCAAATTGAATTTCGTTTTAGGCTAGATGTAGGCAACCGTTCAAATGTTGTCTAAGGTTGATGTTGCATAATTTACTATCAACATTTCAGAATTGCGTGCTATGAACGAACTAAACATTTATTTCATTTTCTTATTCTGCTACGCCCGCCTGTGTTGCTAATAATTTATTCAGGAACGTGCTCTGTATAGATTTTTTTCTACGCGCTTGCGTTTACCCCATGAATAAAATACCCCTCTTGCTAAAGCATAAAACAAGATTGTATTTTTACAGGTTTACTAGCGCCATCTATGTACAGATAGACTCGGTATTTTGTTGGCGGGTGTGCCACGCGCGCCATCTGCTGGTAATTAAGAGCGTATGAACACAGCTACTTCAGTTTCAAATTAATGTGAATAGATGGCGTTTTAATTTTTTAATTTAAATATGACCTTATCTGAAATGATTGCGAGTAAAATAGCAATAAAAAGTTTACGTGCAAATTAAGATAACGCTAACCGAATCCTACCTAAGTAGGTACATTCTTTCACGATAGCTGTAGAGTTGGCACATGCATGCGAGGAATAGCGGTGAGCTGAGCACTTAATACCTGCCTGCTAAATATCACACGCTATATATTAAGGTCCGTCATGCTGAGCAATAGAGTTCCTAAATACTTATAGGTATATTGATTGACTAGCTGCGCCCGCGGTTTCACTCGCGTGGAATAGGTACTATTCATAGGTACTACCTATTCTATGTATGTCGCGTTGTGATTGCGTTGTTCACTCACGTCGGTGCAATCATCACTGTAGTGATCATGTAAGTATGTAGTTAGGTAAATTATGTTTGTATGTTTGTCTATGGCCTCGTAACCCCAAAACTTAAACTTATCTATCACATCATAGGTACTATTATTACAAATGGAAGTATGGATGTGAAAACGTATGGCTGTTTATCCACTTAACGGATTGTGATGAAACTTACCAAATAAAATGGTTACAAAAATATAACCTGGAATAACAGAGGCTACTTTTAGGTAGGTACAACAGGCACAGTACATTGCAGGTAGGCACATAAAAATCCCCTAATAATGTTCAATGTACCTATTTTTATCACATGAAACGGTGTTTTGGTTTAAATATAAAAGCTAAAGTACCTACCTATATCGTCTAGCTGACGTTTTTGTGATCCTACTGAGGTACCTACCTATTTAACTAATAGTTTTGTAGTATATTTTTTTCACGTACACGTTCATCTAGGTAGGTATTTGGTCAGTGCAAGCCGCTTAATCAGCCAAGCAGCACTTTTTCTGCCCACTCCATATCCTAGGTACCAATTTGAATAAAATTCAGTCTATATTATACTCAGGGATGACGTAGCTTCCTGTAGTGAAAGATTTTTTATAATCGGTTCTTTCGTTTCAGAGATTACCTCCTGCATATGTATAATTGTATTTATAGAAATATTAATGAACACGACTAGACTTTAAAAAAATGAGATGCAATCATACCCATAATTGTAATACCTACTCAATATTTTTTACTTTATTACAAATTAATATTAATAATAATATCAAGGTAAAATACAATCGCACTTGTATGAAATCAAACGACTTTAATTTCAGTCCAAGTAACACCAGCTGCAACCATCAAGGAAATCAAGCCTTAATTATCTCAAAGTGTGCAATTAAAATGTATGATGGTCATGGTACGTGGCCGATGGAATTTTTAAACATAACTTCTTACTACCCTCGGTTGTCCCTGGACCATGACGGACACAAACCGCTGCGCTCAGTTGCGTAATATACATTTCGCCCGTGACCTTCCACCAAGATTTTGAACAATTTTCAACGAACACTTCCGCGTTTAAGAAGGAAAATTTATAGGAGTCGTTTTTGACAAAGCAGAGGTTCGTCAATGAGGTCACGACACGAGTTATGTAATTGAAATATTTATGCAATGGAACCGTCAAGTATTACCTAAATTTCTAACTTCGGAATCACTCGGGTTTTAACGAAGTGAAGTTCCTTATTTTAGTAATTTAATGTACAATATCTTAATAGTCCTTTACTCAGTACAACAGAATTGTCACTAGCTCGATCGTTTTATTTACTGAGAACTTCGTATTTTCCCATTAAGTATCGCGTTATCTAAGTAACTTTTACAATGGATTCACAAGACTTGTCTCGTAATTCCTGAAGGTAATCAATTGGTATCGATTAAGATTGAATTAGTATAAGCAAGGCCACCGTTTATTGTTACTCGCCACAATGCAGCTGATATAAGGATGGTCGTTATAAAAGGATCGACGAGTTGGTACATAACATAGCGCCACGTATCCGCACGTGAGTATATACTCGTATTATGTACGTGGTAGCCCTGACATGGTTCGCCGCGACTTAACTAAGGAGATCCCTTGAATTAAGGATGGCAAGTCAAACGAAAGCGCGATCTGTGACGTCAGTTTTGACACGTGTATCGGCATAAATGACGATAGTAATGATGCTATGAAACTAAAAAGAAACATCAACCAAATAAACAATTGAAAAGATAACAAATACTTATTTTGGTGTCTAGATAACCTTAATATAGCGCAAACATCAAAACTTAATCCGGCTATGGCATGCGGTGATATTACGATACCAAGTTATGAATTAAATAAATCTATTATAGAATGTGTGCCGCTTACTTAATTTATTCTAGCAATTTGGATGAGTTGGCTAGTTGTTACGTCAAGTAGATAGGTATAAGGAATTCATCTTTAATAGAAAGGTACCTATCTTTCAACAGATTCTGCTAAGAGAGTATTGAAGTAAGTAACCTAGCTAGCACTGTATTCCACTTGCATGGCAACACCATTTTTGTCAGTTACCAATATTCCTCGATGATACAGTGTTACCTACTGAAGATTGACATAGTTATCTTGTACCTATGTTTCCACATGTAAGCCTTCGTAATGAATGTGTTCCGATTACACGACTTTTTGTCAGGTAACTAGAACAATCATTCTACTATTAACATTCCTTAGTTGTCTATTAAAAATGTATTTAATTTATTATCGTAGAAACGAATCTATATCAGTAAAATCACATTAATTATATTAGGAATATGGAGGTTGGCATTCCAACATCTGTTAAAATCATCACGATTAAATCAAATAATTTGGAGGTAGATATCGTTAAAATTGTGCATTCCAATCGTTTAAGCAAGAGAAGTACTGGAACATGTTATGATATTATACCATTATTAAGTTTAGTTCTTGGTTGGATATTGGTATTCTATTTCGTGGACGTATATTTAACCATAAATTAAGTATAACCAGATAGGTCAACTCCATACATTGAAATGTGACCACCTCAAACCCCCGTATTTGTAGATGGCGCTAGGGAGCATCCTTTTATTTACAAAGCCTCTAGGATTTCAGCGCCATCTGTCAGTTTTCTTTGAAAATACATGAAAGAATAACTGTTTCTGATTATGGATCTTTGGAAAAAGAATCGCAGACGGCGCTATTTTAGGAATAGCATAAGCAATTTCGCAAAACGATACCCAGCAGCGCCGTATAAAAATAATTAGGTAAAATTTCATGACGCGACCATAGCTTCATAGCGTGAGGTCGGTAGGTAAGTACCGTGCGCTCCCCGCTTTTGACGTCACGCCACGGATAGTTTTAATATAATATGCGTATTTCAGATGATCAAGCAATTTTTTATTTGATTTTAATTTTTCAAATGTATATTTAATTATTGTCTTTTTTTTTAAATTGTTAGTCTAAGTTTGGTGACGCATTGGTTATATACTGTCATGTCATGTTAATGTGTTTATAAATAAATAAATAAATGTAGCCACCGAATACGAATCCGTTTCCGTTATCAGAATTACAAAAAAATGGGGGCCATTAAATTTTTATAGCTGGGCACCGTTAATCAAATAGTTAACTTCGTAAATACCTAATGCGTTACTAAGTTAACTTAGTTAAACGTTAAAGCGTTACATTTCGGAATATTTAACGGGAGTTAACGTAAATCGTTAATTGGTAACTCGTGATAGAAATTGCATTTTATACATATGTCGTTGCGTTAGGTATTTACTTATACAAAATGTTGGTAGTTGCTATGAAAGTATAGGCAGGAAATGGAACATTAGTAAAAATTGGGTACCTCCTTATTGCATTAGAGTTTGTAATAAATAATACCTATTATTTAGAGATCAAATTCAAATCAAAAGCTATCTGACATAACCCGAGCATTGTTCTTTTGGCAAACAGTAGGTACTTAATTAACGTTTAGCCGACTTTAATTGTTTTAACGGAAGTTAATGAGTCCGTTAACAAAACTTAACTAATCCGCTAATCGAAATATTAAATTTGTTAATTAACGATGAACGGATGAACGGTCTTATGTCCAGCTGTGGCATGGCTGGGCACCGTTAATTAAATAATTATCTTCGTTAATCGCTAATCCGTTAATAAAAAGGTTTAATTCGTTAAACGTTAAAGCGTTACATTTCGCAAGATTTAACGGAAGTTAAAGTTAATCGTTAAAACGTGATAGAAACTGCATCTTATATATCGTTAATGCTAGTAATTTACTTATAAAAAAAATTTTGGTATGGACTGTGGAGGTTTAGGCAGAAGGCCAAACCGCGGTGCGGTCCGCTCGGTGTCCTTTTGGCAAATATTTGGTTGTTTAACTGCAGTTTATGAGTCCGTTAACAATTTATAAAGTTAACTTAAAAGTTAATCCGTTACTAGAATTGTTAACTTCGTTAATTAAGATTAACTGATTAACGGTCTTGTGCCCAGCTATGACTAGTTCCTGCGTGTCTTCGACCTTGGTCATTTCGGCGCAAGTGGCCCTGGACGTAGATACCTAACTCCGCGTGATGCCGACGAGCACGCGGGTCAATTTATGATTGTCAGACGAAATGAGAGACGAGATTAGTTAGAGAATGACGTAACATCGCTGGTGAGAGCCCGTTTATGTGTTTTCTTCCAACTACACTTTAATTTCATCATTATAGCCTTAAATACTCAGCAGAAAGCAGCCCTTATTTGCTCTAGAGCAATTTAAGTTGCATACAAATTTCATTATTGCACTTTTGCTTGTGTTGCGGTCACCGACTTACATATGTGTACCAAATTTCAACTCAATCGGTCCAGTAGTTCCGGAGCAAATTGGCTGTGACAGACGGACAGACAGACGGACAGACACACGAGTGATCCTATAAGGGTTTCGTTTTTTTCCTTTTGAGGTACGGAACCCTAAAAACGAAGTGTACTTCAATGTACAGACGTAGCTCTCTCTGTTACAAGTTTATAAAATAGGATATTTTGACGACGCGGTTAGCTTAGTTGATAGTGACCCTGCCTCCGAAGCTGGCGTTCCGGGTTCGATCCCCGGTGAGGGAAAATAATTTACGTGTTGAGCAACAATGTTTTTTTTTTAATCTTAGATATTTCCTACGTATTTAAGTCTTTACTTATATTTATAAGTATGTATATCCGGTATCTATGACCTTTTATATGAAAACCATTGTTATCGGTCAAATTAGTCACATCACAATGCACAAACGAAAAAGTACGCTACAATTGTGTAAGATACCGCTAAAACAGATTTTTCGTATATTACTTTTTATTGTTAAGGAATGATTTTAGGTCATTGAACGTATAATTTTGATTATTCATACATAAAAACCTTAAAAGTAAATGAATCATTAAATTTTTAGACATGAAATCGATAGATTTGGAAAATATTAAATGACCATGTGCATACTAGCGACATCTGTTCAAGGTTTTTTTAAATAAGTAGTCCACCGAGGGCATGGTTTCTCTAGGTCTTATTCCTCTATGATTTAACTTATATAAGCCCTGATAATAATTTATATTTTGTTAATTATTACTAGAGCTCGACGTTAGCCAGACAGACCCGTCCAGGGTTAGTACTATTATCGATTCTGTGTCAGCGTCATGGACTCATTTGAGCGGAATCCTAAATCTTGGTTACTTTTTAATAATTTATCTATGGGCAGGTATCAAATGTTAAAGCGTTCATTAGAGGCAACGTGTGATCCGTCGGACAATGAGCGAGGCGGCCCGAATAGCTGGAATACCCGTACTCTCACTTCACTGTCAACGAAATGGAATCCGTGGCCATTAGAAATTCTACGTGATGACTTCATTGCCACCGGGATTCCTCCAGTGCGTGCCGTGTGACGGCACCAGCGTGTCACTGCATCACGCTACATTATTGCTATCACCTCACTGATCAGTTGACGCTGGAATTCCCCAACGATATGCTTTCATGTTCCAATTATGTTTTTGTGGCAATCAAATATGACATGTAGTTATTTTGTCACATTTGATTGCTACGTCTTTTTACTCATTTTTCAGAGGTGAGGTGTATGACGTGAAATGTCAATAGCTACACCAAATGATTAATAATGGACGTTATGTCTGGATCTACTTATTAGTTACAATGGCAATTTGTGATCAGCAAAGAGCGATTGCATACCTAAGAGTGTTCGTAACTGTAGTCAGCAAGTCGACGCAACCTACATTCTGCATTCTTTTCGAAACCGTAACACGCCGCCTCTGCGTACCGGATATAAACGTACATGCCACATTCAGTTCAATCTCTTGAACAATAAAATTCATTTCCATTCCATTTCACTCGTCAATCGGCATTTTTAGAGAGCTAGATATCGGCTTCGACCACATAGCCTCTGTGATAACTGAGTGATAATTGTGTTGATGAAACTGCATACACTTACTCGACATGAAATAGATGAGAGTGGGCAATTATGATTTTGGCATTTTAGAAAAACGACCAGTCTCGCACCAAACCGCAACTTTGTGCTTATCAACTCTACTACCGAATGATACGCTTGGTTCAAGTAAGTTTAGAGAGCACGATGTGGTCCGACCAAATTCCTGAACGCTTTCTCTGTTGTGCCGAAGCACGCGCATACGCCGCCGCGCCCGCGCCGCACGCAGCGCAACGAAAGTGAGCGCCGATGCGCCCGCGACGCTGTCATCGCATTGCATAATTACTCGCAATCTGACCACTGTTTGTAAACACAAATAAGCAAGACACATCACTGAACAAATTGCATGATCGCATTTTGATTAGGTGCGCATACTACTTGCATAGGTTACTGACTTCTGGTTGTCGGCACCCAATTATTTACAACCGCGTCAAACCATAGTATGTTTTTGAATATTAGGGGGGATTAATGAATATGTACTTATATTCGAACGAAGTACTTACTTTGGTTAAATATTTTTTGCAAGCAAGTACTTTTGTTGTGAATGTTATATATTTATTTCTAGTTGTGCCGGCGACTTTATTCGCGTGGGATCGGAATGAAAATTCTCCTATATTTTATGCCAAGATTTGGTATATCTGTCTGCCAAATTTTATCCTAATCCAGCCGTTTTCGCGTGATTGAGAAACAAACACCTAAACATTTTCACAAACTTTCGCATTTATGATATTACTAGCTTTTGTCTAAGACTTCTCGTGGAGTTCGTTTATCGCTGTTGCCTCGGGATCTGTTTTACCTGGGATAAAAAGTAGCCTATGTCACTCTTCGGTCCATAAACTCTATGCAAAAAACCACGTCGATCCGATCCGTTTCTCCATTGCTGCGTGAAAGAATGACAAACCAACAAACACACTTTCGTATTTTTAATATTGGTAGGTAAAAAAGAGATAGTAAATTATATTTAAATTATGTCAAGTATCAGTGGATTGATCTTTAATTTAAAAAGCATAATATACCTATTTCGATTAAGGTATTTTCAACTGAATAATTAATGGATAATGAATTTTTTACATGATTGGAAATAAGTCGTACCGTAGAATTAGATATTACAAATTAGAACAATGCAGCAAAGCCTGTTAAATACCAGCGGATAATTGCGAATATTTAAATTATTGTAGGTTAAGATAAGAAGAGATGTCAACAGGATTCCTTTGCGGACGGATAGTAGGTCGGCGAAATCCACGGGAGCGGGACGCGTTCCACAACTTCCTCGTTCGCAGAAGCTCTGCTTTCTAGTCGACATTTACTTCCATTGTTCAGGTTCTATTCCACAGAGAAACGCACAGTTTGAATAAACTTTACCAGTATTATCGCAAATTTTCCATAGTCCTGGTTCACCCGGATGTATCGGCCGACTGCGCTTAACTCTATAGAAAAAGATAGCAAAAAAACTTCAGCGTGACCGTCACATTCCGGCAAAAGAGATCGAATTGGAACTGCGGTGTTGCCAATGGAGCATTTCATCGCGAAACCAGTTCACTTTAACAATGGTGTCTATTGTTACCCGCGGGAGCCGTGAACCTCGCGGTCGCAGAAGCTTGAGCTAATAGGTAGGTACTCGTATGTTTCGAAACCGTTTGTGGAGCATCGTTCGCAACCAAGAGATCATTGAATTTCTATAAATACCCAAAACACAGGTGGTTTGATGTGACTCTTGAGACGACTATTAAACAATGCGAGCAGGAATCTGGAATGTGACCCGGCCACAAGGCCGTGGCATCTCGTCTGCCGTAGATGCCACACGGTAGCGTTTAAATTCCTAGACAATTCATTAGCGTTAATACTGATTAATCGATGAACATAATAGCCTTGTTTATCACATGAGGACAAGTTAATTCCGAATGTGTAACTGGAAAATATGTTTCTGTTTGTGGATAAATTTCTAGGTATTCTACTAAATGTTTTATAGTCGTTAATCTAGCTTAATCATAGTTACTTACCGAAGCCGTCAGAATCACTGGCTGGATATGCTGGGCATGGTTGTACCATCGTAGCAGCTCGTGATAAAACGTCTAATGCTGATTCAACCTTCTCCATTTTACCTGAAACCGAATTATTATATTTAGGCCATTGTCTTCAGTAGGTATTCAAAATAATTGAAAAACAAAACAACGCGAAGTGCCAGATCGGATTGCCGAGCTGGCTTCCACTATAATAATATAAAATATTTGCGCATTGTTCGACTTATACAATATGTACTGTCATTGTTTGGGAGGTTAGGTATGTTAGGTACGTCATTTGCTAAATATATTTGACACCGCTACCGTTTTGTATAAGCTAAACAAGCATTGTTCTAATAAAACCAGAGATTGGTGTCGAATTTTGAAAGAAGTCCTACTAATAATTGCAAAAGACTTGTTAAACACGAAAAATCTTTAAGATGTTGTAGGTATTTGAAACATCTTAAAAATATTCCGCGGCACATAACTAAGGCAATAAAACAATGTTTAATAATGTGAAAATATTTCTGGCGACAAAGCATTGCAAATACCATGTTCCAAAGGCCGCCGCATGCAAATAGTTCGTCGACGGAAATTCCTAATAGAACGTAAACGACTAGACGGTGGACAGACGCGAGCCAAGACGTACGAGTAATACCTACTCACGTAAATAAGAGTCAGATCGGATCAAACAAAGAGTTGTGAAACGTGGATCGGCCGCATACCGCGTCGGGTTCGGGATCGCGGCCAATGGACCACGCTGTAGCAGATAAGACATTCTTACTACCGCGCTGTAATAACGCTCCGATTTGATAGATGTTGAAGCGAACAATATGAGACTTTCTATATCATTCCGTAGAGATGCACGCTCTTCTTAAACCGTATTATATGGTATAATTTGCCATATTGGCTAATTCGGCTAAGATATTATTATGGTAAGCATTTTTAGAACTGGCCCTTTACTACTATTGATGGATCCAATTTATCGTGAGAATGAGACATTTATGTACAATACGCAGGTCTAATATGACATTGTGATTTGATTGCAAGGCAAACGTTGCAATGAACTGCCCTCATGAGAAGATGGTAGAGATAAAATGTATAACTCTCATTATAATAAATGTGTATGGTGGAAAAGCTACGGATACAATTGGCCACCACAACGAGTTCCCAAGCCCATGGCGCATCGTATTCATGCATACTAAATGAAACGATAAGCTATCCACAAACAAAGTTATCAAGTAAGTACATTAAATTAAAAAACGTACGATTTGGGATGCATAAAGGTTATTAAACTCATTGTCGCTATATCATTAATTATGAACAGTACGTCATATTCTTCAGAATTTGATCGTTGCTGCATGACACTGGCCAAATATTGTGATAATAATAAACAAGATTCCCATGGTTAAATATGCATACCTCGCGGAATATTTCTGCGATGGCCACGCGGAGCGGTAAATAAAAAGTCATTACAATTAAGTGAATTATTTTGATTTTTTAATAGGTATTTACTAGTGCTTTGTAGTTAATTAACGTCATTAAGCGATTATTAGGAAACTTAACATCAAACTGTATATATATCGACAGCGGATGTGTTAGTAAAACAGAACTTTCTTTTATCGCGGGTCGACAGTTCCACAGTACTGAAATGCTCCATGATTAAACGGATTCCACACATATCTGTAACGTTTCAACCGATCCCGCTGATGAATCATAATGAGCACGATAACGGATGTCAAATTCCAGGAATATAAAGATGCATGATGACATTGAACTTACAAAAGTGGAAAAGACATTCTTAGACAAATATAGAGGTGTGTATGGTGGGACCGGTCAACGGAATGACGGAGTGACGAGTGATGCGATGACTGCGTTAATGATGAGGAATTCGGTGGATACATTAAACACAATAGAAATTTTCTGGCCGGAGGCATAGTCACGAGTGCGGGCGGAGGTGGATGCCTTGTATACCGATGGATATTTCGACACATACCTAAATGGTCACGCAGTATTGTAAAGTAAGCAAGATACTGCATTTTTTGTAAAGTATGCAGTGTTAACCTCGCTGCCGACATTTTATTGACAATCAATAAATATTCTGCGGTCGTCATAGTTACTTGCTTAACTATCGTATTAAAAAAAGAAATGTTGCCTTTTCTGGTTCAGATTGATCGAATTCTACTTAACTGCTGTACAGTAGATTCATCCATACTTGTCTTATATGGTAAACACGTTTCTAACCTCAAAATGAACCTTTGTTGGCTAAAACTGCTATTTCCTTGCAAATAAAGGAACCGGAAACAATCTTTTAGCCGTCACACTTTGCCAATTTTTAGCCTAGGTTTGCTTTATTTAGGATAAAACAGCAGTTTCACCTAAAAATTGCACATTGTGAGGTTAGAAATGTGATTACTAAATAGGTAAGACTGTAAGTATGGATGAATGAATCCACTTGCTGTAAACAATGCTCAAAGTATTTTTATTGTACCGGCTAACTTAACTTAAGGCTGGTTGCTTAATTGAAAACCTAAGTTCAGAGCGTTTCGTACTATACTCAGCCTAAGTAGGCCTGTATTGCTAGCAACATCATTCGCGTGGGATTTCGTATCTTACTTTTTATATTTGATTTCGTTAATTTTAAACAAAAAGGGTGCATGAAGGCCTGGTTTAAGTAAGGCTAACTCCTCCTATTTCATTAACACCAACCCAACCCATGAATCCGAAGTAGTTATACAAAATATTAAAATACGGATTTAAATTCTATTATTTGAATTTAAGTACCTATCTTAACTATCATAGATAGTATCTCTGGTTACCATCAACTCTTCATCGACTCTACCATCGAATTCACCGTCAAGTCTGCCATTAGAAGCATTAGCTTACTTAGGAGGCTTACTTGGGTTGATTACGACGTTGCTTTAATTGAATGAATAATTTTGCAACAAAATGCATAGGTACCTTTGATGGATTTCAATGCAAAACTACGTTAGTACTATTATCAATTCTGTGGCAAAAGTAAGTATCTCCACGAACCCATTAAATTGTTTTATTATCTGGTTGTATTTGTAATTAAAACTAAGGGCAATAAAGATGAGATAATAAGGCCTTTGGGTAATGTGATTCTTATTGAATTAGGTGCCTATTTGGAAGTTAACTTATTTATATCCTTGTCCCTGGATATTAAATCGAATTGGAAACTGAAGAGCAAGTCGTTATGGATTATTATTCTCTTGAATTGTTTTAACATTAAGGCTAGGTTTTTATAATATTTATATAAGAATTAAGGTCCTCTCCTGCACTGGGAGTGAAGAAATAGCATAGAATGCGTCCAGATGCTTATCATCCTGGCATGTCGTAAAAGTCGACTAAGGGACGGGTCCTCTCCAACATGGTGGACTATCTGTATGGGCGATGGGCTGATCACCTGTCACCATACGGTTCATCATACCATCTTAGGACAATTAATCGAACGTGGCCACAAGTAATCTTGTGGCTCTGCCCACCCCATTAGGGATTTCGGGCGTGATGCTATGTATGTATGTATGTATGTAAAAAGTAAAATACAATTTCACTATAAAAATGCAAACAATATAAAAACCTAACCTAGGGACCGGCAGCGGGGCAGGGCTCAAGCTACCGGTTAGGGCCTCAGAGAGAGGAACCTCCTGACGATGCGCGCCGTGTCTAGGAGTACCACCTTCTGGATCTGACCTTTCATTATTATTATTATTTAAGACCCTGGCAAGTGCAACCTTAATGATCGGTCTCTGTTTGTTTGCACCGGAGTGAACGAGAAGCACTGTGCGGTTATTTGTATGCGGAAAATCAAAAACTGATGATTTATATAAGTGAACACATTACACGTATAATACAAATTAGCCAAATTTTAGAAAGGGCGTAATGTAATAGTGTTATTACTTATAGACGCATAAGTTAAAAAAATGAAGACATAGAACTGTGTAAAGAGGATTTCAGACGTAATCAGACGTAATTCACTTTTTTTTTATCGTATCGTATTCATAAAATCTTGTTTTTTAAAAAAAAGCTATTCAGTAATATAAAGAATGTGAACATATATTCTTTTCGCTTTACTAAATCAAATACCTATATTTGTTAAAAAACTGTTTAAGTAAAGCCGATTTAGTTAGGTCTTGTCAGCGCGTTAGACACCGCATTCGCATTTAGACGGATATGATATGCTTTTGTAGAAGTAAAATATTAGTTGATTATAGTAAATTGTACATCTAGGGTTGTAAGAAGGGGATAACTAACGAGAGTCTGTTAGAAGCCCGATGCCGTAGGCGAGGGCTTTTATTGACTCGAGTTAGTTATCCCCTTACAGCCCGTGATCCACAGAATGTTTTTCATCACATTTGCGAGGAAATTAAACAAAAATTAGACAAAAATACTATATAAGTATATTTATTTTATTCCCATTGTACACCGTGAATTACCATCAGGTGGGAACCGGCGACGCGCGCATCACGCTCGCCAGACCTGGCGCCGCGCGCCCCGCCGACCTGGCGCGTCCATAACTGCCCGTGGGAGTTCTAAACCATACACAATCCATAACTGCCCTTGGGAGTTAGGGATTTTGTATGGTTTCTAACTCGCGCTGACGGCGGCGCGTATAGAGGAATCGGCTATAGTTGCTCTATACGCCTGCGTATAATAACACCCTTTCTGAGCAAGTGTGATGAAAAGGAAATTCTTTATAAAAGTTCATTGATTTGGATGATGATGATAACCAATGTATCTTCATGATGTTGCATGCTGCCGAATAAAACGTAAAGCATTATCACCTGCCAGTATACAGACGCAAAACCACATGGTGGTCGAACCTTGACATTCCGAAAGTTAAAAATAATAATTTTGGTGATCTTGCTAGTTGTAAAAGCGATCTTTTACCAATGGCTTAAAGTTTAATTTCGAATTTTTTGGGGGCTTGCAGCCCGCATTTGGGGTGCGCGTTTTACGACGGTTGACGGCCACCCCTGCCGAGTGCCGCACGTGGCCTGGGGGACGGAGCGAGCAGATGTTCCCTTTGATGTGGGGTTGCCCGAATTCTATAGCCATCCCTTTTGGAAGTTGATTGAATCGTATAGCCATCTCTTTTTGTTTAGTTTGGCCGTGGGGGAAAGTCTTCTAAAATTAGAAGGCTGATTAGGAAATCTATAGAGGAATCGTTGAGTTATTGAGAAAAGCAGATCAGCCTGAATATGAAATATATACCTATGTATAGGTACCTAAAATATTTATAAGTACATATTGGGTATTATAACGGAATTACGGATATTATTTATTATCGAACACGTGGTGATAGATTGAAGTAACCGACTGAACCAGAGTTCATTTATTAGCAATTTTATAATAGGTAGCTTCTTACCAAAATTTTAGGAGTGTTCCAATTCAACGTGAAAACAAGACTACCATACTTACACTTAAATACCTATAGCTTATTCAGGGTCTGACATGAAAGTTATTGTTGTTCAAATGTTTTGTTGTTTTCTATCAAATTTAGGGCAAAAAACAATTGAAGCGACAAACAAGCCACAATCCATGAAGTGAAGTGTTATACCTATGGGAAATGTATTTGTGGTGTCATCATTGGCTAATCAGGCGTTATCGAGGTGTTATCTGCGCCACATGCGCGCGCGTAGTATCGGGCGCATTCCACGCTATTATGTTCGCGAGATTCCTCGCTGGCTGTACGCCTCATGCCTTTGCCTTGCCGAGTAGCGGCGAATTTTTTTGCTCGCAAATCAAACCGGTAGGTAGGTACCTAAATACCCGCGCGATTGCGCGCAATGAGAGTCAAAACACTGCTTGCGTATGATTTGAACCGATTCCGATTTCGATTACAAACAACTACATTTCCATTATTTTTTAAAACTATGTAACCGTGTAAGTGAAATTAAATAAATAAAACAAGATAAAATCGCAACCAGTGCGCACACAGTGGGTATTAAGATAAACAATTAAATAAAACAGACAAGAATAACACGGTTACAATAGAATAAACCATTTTGTTTTGTTCATACAATCTCCAATAATAATTCATTAGGAATTCCAGTAGGTAAACTAGATAAGAACTTACTTAATATATCCAAAGCTATCCACGATAACAGCAGCAAGAACCTCGCACAAGTATTACAGTTCCAAATTCACCTATCAGCACGTCAAGGAACAATAAATACTCTAGCTCCAATAAGTTAGGAAAAAGTTCATAACCGCGTTACTAACCGGTGAACAAAAATCAATACCGCATCGCAAAAACTAAACCGCGTGACACAACTCGCTACCAGTACGTTCGAAGCAAAAAAATACACTGAACTCTAATGTTTAAAAACCATTTTACATCAATTACACCGTCGGTTTATTTGTTGTTATTTCATAAAATCCAACTAGCGCGCCACGCCACTGTTGACGAAATAATCGCGTTTGACATTTGAGCCGAGCCCACTGCGATAGGAATGCAGGGAATGTCAAATATTTTCAGTGCTGCCACCTATGTAAAGGCATCTCAAACGTTTCGAAGGCGGTGCACTGGAGCGTTCACATCTTTGGGTACAAGCTGGTGTGTCCTTTTTATTCCATTTTATACGTACAAAAAAGAAATAAAGAAGGAATCAGCTCATTAATTTATACATTTATTAATAAATACTAGTGTCTAAATCCTTATATTTCTAAAAGTAAGATCAAAAAGTGGCACGTTTGCGAATCCATTGGAATGCGTCCAAGCTAAGGCCGCCGTAGAGAAACGTCACTGGTAGCGCAGGCGTGATGTTAGCCTGCCTGCGTCTTCTGCAGGGTTATCGACACACGTTGGCGAGAAGCAGGGTCAACCCTCGCTGCTTCACGCACGTAGCATGAACAATTAATGCTAGGTTTCGGTTCGTTTTTATGAAAGTACATAAAAAAATACCTTTAATGATAAAATAATTAATGCTTGAAATATGCACGGCTTTATTAACGATTTATTATCAGAAATAGTTCGCATTGTTTCGAACTCGTATGGAGTCCTTCTTTAGGGATTGAGTGGGGTTTCAAGTACATATTCATAATGTCTCACTAAAGTCTTAATTTGATAATATTATATAATAATTGTTATAAATTGTGCTACCGTTGTTAATACACTTTTAATTAAAATTAATAGGAACTGCCTGTAAATGTTTTTACTGTTGAAATTGGAATTTTATGTCTGATGTTTATTTATGCAGTTTTTACGGCAAACGGCTAAGTGAATATGGAAAGGAGTTTGATTTCAAGCTTACAGCGACATCTGTTTTAATTAATCGCTAGCTGCAAGCTACAATGACGCCTTTGCGGGAATGATACCTTCTCATACGAAGCTAGCACAGCCGTACTAGATGGCGCTTTTTTTAATCACGGATGATCAAGGTTTTATCTAGACACACGACAGTATGTCAGCCAAGTTCACAAAGCAAAAGGCAATATTCGACCCCTCCATAACTTTAAATAAAATTGACCGACACACTTGAAATTTTGCGTGTCTATGCCAAATCCCAAATTATAATAAAAAAGACCTCTTGCTATTCACGAGATAATGACGTCCGAAAAACAACTATTTTTATCACTGACTGACTGACATAGATCAAAAGTTTAGACTACTTCCAGATGACCTAGGAAGAAAAATGTTGGTGTGGAGGTAGGTTATTAAATTAAATTAGGTAAGGTAGGTATTAAGAGTAATTTATAAAAATATTATTATTCAAATAAAGAACAAGAAATAAATATAATTTGTCAATAATTTGTGATATCAGATGAAAAACATAAATATGAAAAAACGGGGCCAAGTTCGGTATGAAAACGTCAGGGGTTGACGATATGGCCAATAAAAGAGTTGAGATCTGAACGGGTACCAAGTTCTTTAGAACTTTCTTAAATGATACCTTTAAAAAGGTAACTCAACATACCTACTTAACTTGGCTAGTTTTATATCCATCCGAACTTGTTAATTGTAACTATTAACAAAATAAATTGAACGCTCGTTCTATATGGGCATGCCATAAAAGGCAGATATGTACTTCCGAAGTATTCGAAGCCAGATTAAAATTTGCCAAGTTATAAATTCGATATCAGTGAAAATTATATCGATAAGCTAAGAAAGATGGCCCCAATTATGACCAAAAAATTTAACTACTTTCTTTAGGTACATGTTTCTCATTGTTTTAGTAAAATACAAGACACTAACTTAACGCTACAATAAATTTAAATAAAAAATGCGTTCGTTTTCATCACGAGAAAAATCGACTAACTGAAGTCAAAATGACATTTTTGGTAAATTGTGCCCTTTTTAAACTATATCGACATGAGCGCATTTTTTTGCAATTTCTTTTTAGTATTTTTATATTTGTTGACTGCTTAAGAGCAACATACATAAGAAAATCACTATGCTAAACAAATGCGCTCATATCTAAAAACAACTCGATATAGCAAAAAAACACACAATTGACCAAAAATGCCATTTCGACCTCAGTTTATTGATTTTTCTCATGAAGAAAACATAATTACTCATTTTTTTATTTTAATTGATTGTAGCCTTAAATGAGTGTCATATATTTTACTAAAGCAATGAGAACATGTAAAAAAATATTTGAAACCCCTCCTTTTCTTTGAAATAATTCAAGTACGTTTTAGTTTTAAAGGTATCGTTTAAGAAAGTTCTAAAGAACTTGGTACCCGTTCAGATCTGAACTCTTTTATTGGCCATACCTTCAACCCCTGACGTTTTTCTACCTGACTTGGCTCCATTTTCACATTTAAGTATGTTTTTGATGTGATATTTAGCTATTCTGTATGTGCTTAAGCCTAGCAAAGTGTGGATACCTTCTTTGCTAGGATTGACTATTTACTTGATTGCTTGAACCTCGAATCTCGGAGATGTACATAGGTATTCCTCATTCTTTTAAAATCGTAAATCGGACAAAGTTTAGGTGCGGATGCAGGATTTCGTTTAGGGGGAAATTTTATCTTTCTTCTAACTAGAATAAATCGTTCTAATTCGGTAAAATTGGTGAAAATAAGGTTTCCTTATAAAATTTGAGCAGTTTTGTTAATTCCTCATGGATCAAATCATCAGATATCACGTCAATTTTATGTGACGATTTCTTTAGTACCTACTTATGACCTTTCTTAAAAGAAAACGTAATTACTCAATCGAAATCAGGTCTTGAGGTATAAAGTTATGCGGGAACACATTATACTTACATAAAAAATATATAATAAAAAATTGCATTTCTACAACAAGCTGTTTTGCCCATTGCACTTTAATAATGCAATAAAATGCGTACACAAAGTTTCGTGTCTGTGCTGTTGACCGTTGAAGAGTTCCTTCATCTGGAGCTAAGCTAAGCTGTCGCTGCATGTCATGCTTACCATAAAAATGCATTGTCATCGGTACTGAACCAATATGTAAAAATTCGGCTCCGTAGGTAGGATAAGAGGAAGTGGCTCTAATTTAGCTTGCAAGATTTGACCCCAACATACATAGTTAGTTACATACAAACATTGCAAGTTAAGTGTAAAAGAATTGTACGGGACAAATAGATAATCATTTTTTGAAGTCGGTTAAAAACAACATGACGGCTTTGTGGTTCCTATTGAGTGGACATCGATAAAATATTCTAAAGCCCTTTTAACAAAGATTTTCCTGCTTTCAGGAGCTCGATTGTAACTTTGTAACCATACGAAACGTGCGTGTTAAATATTCTGCGGCCCTAACATGAATGACACAAAGATAGATAAGATAGATCGTCTTATCTCTAAGTGCGTCTCTCTCACACTAGTGCCGACGAAAGAGATAGTCATAGAGATAAACGAGTTTAATTTATCTTTGTGTCATTCATGTTAGGGCCGCTGTAAGGAAGGATTACATGATTTAATTCCGTCCGCTCCAGCAGCCCTAGCATACCAGACACGGGAATAAGTTAAACCTGTTAGTCTCTCTGAATAACTCTTTCGTCGGCACTACTGTGAGAGAGTCGCACTTAGAGATAAGACGCTTTAACTTATCCTTGTGTCAACCTCGCCAGGCCGCTGGGATTTGTCATTTTAGACTAGGCCAGCTTCTATCAGATCTCCTCAGCGGCCCTAACATGAATGACACAAAGATAAATTAAACCCGTTTATGTCTATGACTATCTCTTTCGTCGGCACTAGTGTGAGAGAGACGCACTTAGAGATAAGGCGGTATATCTTATCTTTGTGTCGTTCATGTTAGGGCCGCTAGGTAAGGATAGTTTGATTTAAAAAAGATAAGATATATACATGACACAATATTTATTTTATCTAACAAAACACTTGTTATAAACATCAGTACCAATCAACAGATAGTAACATAAGGTTAAGGATAAGGTATTAAATCTTAATACTTAATTAACAACAAAAATGCAGTGCATTTTGATAGTTATTTAGATAGCGGATAAGTATATCTAGTTTCTGGAAGGCAAACAATTTATTACTTCTAAATAAGTTGCAAACGTTTAAAAATATTCGTAAAAATGGGTTGAGATCAAGCACCAAACTCAACGTCAGTGTAATTTATAATAATAGCTCATTGGATAATTCGTTTAAGACCTTTCTCCAACTAAAGTGCAAAACGAGAAGTGGCCCGTTTCACTAAGTTCCAAGTTACAAGCAAATGGCAACACCGGTGTCAGATCCCATATGTTCTGCAGTGCTGCCAGTTTTTGCTTGTAAAATTGTAACTTCTAGCTTTGTGAAACGGGCCAAAGGTGTTGTGAATAGGGATGCGAGGAGAACGGGGAACGTTAACCTGCCCCAATATGTGACAATATGGGGAAATAGGGAATACGTGAAAGGTAGTCACGGTAGATGATGTTGAATATATTGGTCGCGTGTCGATTCGTTAACGGGAGCGCCAGACTGGTGCGACAGAGACTACCACACATCGTGATTATAATTATAAAAGAGGGTACAGTTGTCCCACGATAACTCTGCAATGAAAAAATGGCAACCCCATACGTCATTCCATACAAAATTTCAATCCGGCGTATGGAATGACGTATGGGGTTACCATTTTTTAATTGCAGAGTTATCGTGGGACAACTTAATTGGAGTGATTGGTGAAATTGGTGACACAGGATAGCAATACACGAGAAGGGTGATCATCGTCACCGTGTTCAAATTTTATATAAGAACATGCGCCACAGCTTGGCCCACGATGCCCGTACTAACTCGGAACACCTTTTTAACCCCTTTAGGGGAGGATTTTTGTCTAAGCAGATACCTACCTATAAGAAACCTACCTGCCAAGTTTTTAGTTTGTAGATTTAGAATTTCTGATATTTCATGATTAGTTAGTGACTGTATTTCGGTTACATTAGGTGACTTTAAAGATTTAATGCAAAACCATGCAAATCACTTAAATTATCAATCAATTAAAAACGCCTACACGGTCCTGCAGTGATGGAATTAAGAAATCCACTTTGTATTGATTTCACATTTATCATAATATTATTTATTTCCCTGAAAATGGATGGATGGAGCTTGCTTTGATTGAATTGAATTGACATCTTACATTATTAATTTTGACAGATGTTATTGGTTAGCTTATGGCCGAATTAAAAAACGCCACTTAAGCATTTGATTAGAGATTAAATAGTTAAATGTCCCTCAACTAGCTGTCAACCTACACATAAACGTCACTTTAATTAAAGATCAATTTGAGTAGCCTTTGTGAATTTGGCCATTTAGCAAGTATGACAATTAACCTTTATATGCCCGTCAGCTCAGCGCTCTTTTTACATGGTACGAGGTATACTAAGCTGGATACAGGGTGACAATAATAATGTTTTTATTTAGTAGGTTTGAGCTATAAATATACTATTAAATACGAATTTTTTAAACGTCGATGGGCCTGTCTCCAACTTAGCCAGAATCGTTGAGTTTGCATTAAGTCTTCAGTCACTCTCTAAGTATATAAATCATAATAGAGAAGGTATTTTTTTGGTTTATGTGAAACTCATCAAGGAAAACTAAAAATAACGCTTTGCATGAGAACGAAACTGTTGGCGTCGTTTAACGATATTCAATTGAGAAGCACACAATAATAGTACCTATATAAAGAGGGGAAGTACCTAAGTCATCTCCGGCCCAATCCGCGATATAACTGCCTACTGTCTCAGGGTTGTTCCTGTTCAATAGTTAATCTGAACAGAGACAGTTCTGGAATCGATGAATTATTAAGACACCCAAACACACAGCAATACGTTCTCCTGCGATTATCACACATTTTTTATTCATTTAGCGGTGCCGAAAAGCCGTTACGCGCGAACCTCGTGCGGTGTTAGCCCCGACTGGCGCACTGAGAAACGGGTCGAGATTTTGTTTAAGTGTGCGTGCGGCGACGCATAGATACTTTGGCGCACACATACAAGCCGCGCGCGGTGCGTTTGTATGAAGATGTACTTCCCCTCTTTATACTATGACACAAATGTATGTAAGGGTGCCCAATAATTTTATATAAGAAAGTACTTCCCTTATTTAAGTATAACAAGTACCTAAGTAAATGTTTCTAAATGTTGTGCTTTTAGAAGGAGAAAGGACACTAGACATTAAATAATTTAATTGATGATCACATTCATATCCTAAAAATAACTATTAACTTTCATTACATGTATAATATAATAAACATCTCACTTGGGAATCTTAGTAGCTATACTATAACCTATTCTAATATAATAATAATACTCGTAAATACATAAAATAGGTATTTTTGGTAATAATTTGGTTCCATCATTTTATTCCAAAAAAAATTAGTACCTAAATATAACAAAACATTATTTGAATAAGAATTAAACAACAAAGTGGACATCTTTTAACATGCATCAAAGGTAGGTAGGTACACGTAAGATATTTTAAAATATTTCATATGGATTTATTTCTATTTCACAGAAAAATACTGTTTATGATGATTTGAAATCATGCGTAGTATTTAATTTTCTTGTCATATATCTATTTTTAGTAAGTAAATATAAATCTTTCTCGGAGGAACCCGCAGCTTCCTGTAGGAGAGTGAACTTAGAACATCATTACATAAGGCAGCAGATATCCTAAATCCTTTATTTTGAACATGAAATTGCCATTAAGAGTTTCGCCACCAAGTCCTCGTAGCTTCTTTGCGTAAACTCAATTATTTCCAGCGGCCCTAACATGCATGGTACAAAGATAAATTAGAACCGTTTATCTCTAAGTGCGTCTCTCTCACACTAGTGGCGACGAAAGAGATAGTCATAGAGATAAACGGTTCTAATTTATCTTTGTGGCATGCATGTTAGGGCCGCGGTGCAGATAAGTACAGGATTTCGTTTAGGAGGGCAATTTTTGTGTGATTTTAGCTAACTTCCAGAAAGTTCGTTCGATACATATATTTTTTTTCAAAATAAAGTGCTTCAGTCGTGGTTCCGGGGAGGCGGGGTGATGCACACACCCATTGCGTTGCCGGACGAAGTCGCGGGTAGAAGCTAGTTTTAAAATAAAAAATAAATCCCGTAAGAACGTTAATTAAACATAAAACGTAAGGTGCTTACTAATTAATAATTAACGACCAAACTTGAGTAAATAAGCTGAGTCGCTATTTTTTACTAAGATCTTTTGTCATTATTGTATGGCAGCTTGTTCTGCAAATGGATAATTTTGATAAGGTAGGCTCATAGGTAGGTAGTGCTGTTATACCTTAAGGAACTTATAACACTGTGAACAGATGCTTCGCACAATACCACGTGTGTCATCTGTTTAATAGAGTACACAGCTCATCTAAAGGATTCAAGATATCCATCAATCTTTCACACGGGAACTTCGTAGGTATCACATTCAAACGTTAACTACATAACTCCATTAAACGTACTTGTAAATAATCTCCTTAGACCTTACATTAATGTAACGTGCTCTTATCTGGTTAACTCTCTAGTTGTATATATTACACATACATTTAACCTTAAAACATTGGGGGACGGTTCGAGTTAAATGAAATATTTAACGGTATTTTGATCGCACTTTTATGAGTGAAAACTTTTGTGCGGGTGAGACTACCGCCAAGCTAATGTCAGTATCTACATATTTCTATTTACGTTAGATGCTTCTATGGAAGCTAAAGGCAATAATTGTATAAAATATTGAAATAAACTTATGATCAAGTAACGAATAAAGTATCACTATAAACCTTATTAAAAGAACTGAATACACAATTAGGTATAATAAATTGATGAGTAGACCCCGTTACTTTGTCGCACTGAAACTGTTTTTCAGTAGAGCGCGATTGTTTTTTTTATCGACCTTCTTGATATCTAGATAAGATAAGATAAATATCATTTATTCAAGTAGGATTTAGAAAATCACTTTTGCATCGTCACAAATAATTACAATGAATATTATAATATAGGTAATGATTATTATTAAAATTATATAATTATTTTAATTCAATTCTACGCCTGGCTACGCATTTTTGTCATTAAGGTAGGCTTCAACGCTATAGTAAGCCTTATCGATGTTTATAGTGCAATTGAATTTTCGCCTTTTAAGTCTATGCTCAATCTCAATGAAAACTTTTTGTTTACATTTGTAAACAAAAAGTATTTGTTGTTATTAAGTAGATAACCTTATTGGTCTAACGTGAAGCGATAACCTTAGATAAATGATTTACCTAGGTACTTGCAATTGCATGTCATATTGACAGACGCCATCCCTTGCAGTTCTTTGGAACAGTGTTTTGATATTGGCGTGGAATTTATTTAATTGCTTAGTAGGTACATATTATACATATTACTATGTTAGAATGGAAGATTTGAAAACAATATACACTAACGATTTTACCGTTTGATAAAAGTAGAAAACGAATTGTTTTGTACATGGTGCAATATACGAATCACTCCAAAAAGAGATACCATACAATTGCATTATATATACATCGATATCCGGAAGGTCGATAAAAAAAATATCACGCTCTACTGAAAAACAATTTCAGTGCGACAAGATAACGGGGTCTAATGATGAGCTTAGAGCCAGCCTCAGCAATTAATATAAAGGAGCGGTGCTGAATAATTTTTCAACCAACTCTATCATCCTCCTTGACAATGCAGTTCTTTCTCTTCATAAAGTATTCATGAGCACCTTGTCGGCTCTTGTCTGGTATTTTTACACTGACTGCACTCATAAGAGTGAAAAGTGATTTGCGTTCAACCGTATCCAGCCTTAAGAAGCCATGGCAGCCAACGTCAGGCCAATCCGATATACATGGCATTACTATAGAATTGTTTTTATTTTGCAAAGATTACAGGGAGTTTTGATTACGTGTGTCGTTTCTAATTTTAAACCGGGGCCGGCATTAAAGAAAAAAAGAAACGTATTTTTCTGTTTCAGTTTGTTGTCCTATTTTTTTATTCTATGGCATGTTTAGAATATGACAGGGAAATAGATTTACATCGAAAATAATTACTTATTAGCAGTGATGGTTGATTGATCATAAGATCAACGTCTGATAGCTAGGTAAGAGAAGTGTTCAAAAAATATAATGAATTATTTGAACACTTCTTACGCACAATTATAGGTATTGGCTTACCGCACAGTAAGGACACTGAAAAATTCGAATTAGCCCGTCATTTACATTATAAAAAAATATTGAACACATTTTTTTCTTTTGTCGATTAAACAAAACATGACGAAGATATAGTGCGTTGAAGTTTCGCGTGACCTCACGACTTTGCACACTTTGTAACAATTAGTGGGGACTTATGACGTCATAAGTCCCCATACCCAAACTTTAATGCGCGTTATATTTGTCAATTTTGATTGAATTGATAGAGCAAAGAATTCGTGTTCAATATTTTTTCATAACTCGTAACTCGTCGTTTCGTATGTAACTGACGAACTAATTAGAATTTTTCGGACAACTTCCTTATTGAACAAATCTACGCATTGTATATGCCATTCCCATACTAAGCTAGTCCATTGTTGAACGTAGGCTTATCTAGTGCTTCGGCTACTTGGTGCAATTCCACCCACTAAATTAAGACTAATGAATATACCGATTTCATAAGCAAAACCGCAGCAATGTGATCCAGGATCTCATTAAGAGTCATCTAAATAACAAAAGAATAGCTTACATTGAAAGACTGATTTAATATACAAATCAATCGATAAGGTATTCAGTTAAATGTTTCAATACCGATGAAAACCCAAGTTGTTCTTTGAACATTGATTAACCGAATGAATATGCAAACTATTCTCGTCTTAAAAGTATCACACATCTTCTTATTAATATTATTTTGCAGCGGGAATCAATTCAATCTCAATCGAGTCTCTTTGGACCAATTGGATCCTTCTTGGATCCTATTTTATCTGTTTGAAGGGGATTACTAATGTATTGGCAAAAAACTTTTCCCAAAGTATCAGATCCCAAACAATTTTACTCAAATTATCATTTGGCAAAAAAATCATTAGTCAAATCAGCTTATCGCAATTTTACAGTTAGCAAAATTATTTTTTGACAAATAAGTTTTTTTTTTTATGTCAATTGACTGACAAACGAGCTGACGGCCCACCTGATGCAAAGTGGTTACCGCCGCCCATGGACATCTGCAACACCAGAGGTGCTGCCAATGCGTTGCCAGTCTAGGGAGGATGGGGAATGGGGATGGGATAGGAATGAGGGAATAGGCCTCCGGAAAGTACTTACGTAAGGGACACAAGTTAACCCTAACCTACCCTTGACAAAGCAAAATGATGCCAAATGATAATTTGCGAAAATCATGCGAAATGGAAATATGCTAAAGATTCGTTTAGGAAATGAAACTACTGCGATAAGTTGTTTGGGAAGTGACATTTGGCGGAAAATATTTTGCCCAAAGGGCAGTACACCGTCTGAAAGCTTATGGTACTACTAATCGCATTTTAACATTCGTCTTGTTACTGTACTATAGTTGGTCCACGTAGTAGTACCATTATTTCACAGTCAGCTTATTGGTGAGGTGAAGTGGAACTGTCCCCGCGTTAAATTTAATTTGCATAGTACATTGTGTACGTGCGTCATAAAGCTCCAGTTATTTATTCTCCATTTATTTTGGCTAAAGCTCAAGAATCTTGACAAACCACGAACGCAACAAATAGTGTCAACGCTATTGTTTACAATGTGAAGGTGAAATAAAATTCTAGTGGCATACTTTTTCTACAGCTTGCCGTTTTCGCTGTTGCTTTTTAGCAAACTTTAGCATTTAAGATTAAGTATGTTATTAAATAACAGTCATGTTTATGATTGTAATCTTAGAACTCGGCACTTACTGAACATATTTTACTACAAATTCATTTTACATTCAACTAATGTAGTATAAAAGGTGCTTTTGGGCCCGGGAAAACGAAAATGTCAACAATAATTTTCTTACCGTTCTGAGCGTTGCACATCTTCAGTCATGAACAAGTGCCATCTCATCTCATCTAGCCTCTATATAAGTGTTGTACTATCTAACTATCTATTTAACTAGTGGCTCCGTGAGCTGTAGACCTCGCGACAAAAGACTTCAAAAAACTGAATCTAAAACAAAAACCCTTTGAAAAGTAAGAAATAATGATTGGCCTTGCGACAAACTTAACTTTGCCGTTGAAAAACTGACATCGCAATACATCGTCATACGTAGAGTCAGTTTACCAACACCGCCAATAAGTTTGTAATTGCAAAAACCTCCATATCTCAGCTCAATATTTCGAAAAAATGAATCGACAAAAAAATTGTATACATTTACCGAACCTCCTCACAAAATTTCACGAGAATCGGTTGAGAACTGCGAGCTGTAGACGAGAACAAATGGACATCCGCTGGACATTGGAAATTGGACATACGAAAGCATTTTTGCCCAAGCTGAAACGGAGACGCTTCGCTCGCTCGGTCGAAAACACGCCATGATTCTCGCGGATTCGTGCGGAAAGCGATGCCCATTTTAAAGGGTTGTCATACTATTTTCTTGTGTATCCTTAGTCATTCTTAGCCTTGGCCATAAGACCAATACGGCCTAACATTATTAGCTATATCGTAATAAGTACTTGCATATTTGACAAGTCTGTACGTTATTTAGTTTACAAACACATTTTTTTTATTTCCATGATGTTGAGCTAAGGCGGTATTTTCAAAGATTGTAGCAAATGATATAAATATAATATATGGCTGTTTATATGTAAGTTTTTAGTTCTAGGGATGGTATCACTTGAATTGGCATAATAATTGTTGCACACAAAGGCTTAGAATAACACATACAATTAAACTACTGTAAAGTAGATGTAAACTTGGTTTTTATAAAATACATATTAAAGTATATATAGCTTTATAAATGGGCCCGGATTCATATTATTTTAAATAGATTTTGCTGTTTGATATAGGTTTAATAATAAATAACATCTCCCTTAATTTATACTAATTGCAACCTTTTGAACGCCACGGCTGAGTGCGACAAAGCAAGCCCCGAACGCCGAGTGACGGCTGTAGCCGACGAAATGTGTGGAAAACGGCATGCCGTGGCGTCACGGGCACGGACATCTACTGTAAGCTGTAGCCGACTGTGATCCACAAAAACATTGTAGACGCAACAAAATGTATCATTAAAAGTATCCTTAATCATACGCTAATTTATAACACCTTAGGTTATCACAATACATAAGTAACTATAAATATAATAAAAATGATATGTTACGAAAGTAATTAATCATACATAATGTATATTATTTTCACTTCAGGTGTAAATAAGTTTACAAATGCAAGTTGGTAAATGTAGACAGGTATAAAACAACGTTTTACGTTGAAAGGAATGTTACTTGCAAATAATTTGATTGTATCATAGGCCGCAAAATTGCACATTATGTCCCAATAAATTTACGAAATAATGTTTGAAACTACCAAGCAGTTCGCCATTATTAAAGTACTTTACAGTGAAACTACACTTAACGAAATTATCTGATACCATTTAAGATGTCGTATGTTACCTACTAATAATCTAATGTGTATGTATGCTTGTTAGAAATAATGTATGCTACCGAATTAAATCTAGATACCGGCCTGCTGTCTACACAATCATCTGCAACCTGATAATAGTTCCAATCTATCCCTACATCCAAAAAAACTATAATGAACGTGCAAAAGCACGCTATTCAAAACCCTGCAAGCGTCCCGCTTCTTACTCTACATTACCCGACTTACCACAAACGTTACAAACGACGTAAAACTTTTCAAAAACAACCTTATTCCATTTGAATAAAAGTTACGATTCAATTAACATTAATGCGTAACGTTTTGGGTCAACGGGTACTGGGTGTTTCAAATAAAGAGCTGCCTAAAGAAAAGTAATGGGCGTTCGCGCGACATGAGAGGGCGGCGACCGTCCCAGTCAGGGTCATCCTGCTCCTGCGTCACTCCCGCACACGGCATCATCCTGAGCGGTCTGGTGGCCGACGACGCTCCACACCTCCTGCACTGACTCCGTCTCACGCCTAAAGGCCTCCGCCACCACCAAACGCCTTCCATGGAACCTTCATACCTCTTATCGGAAGTCGATGGCCCTTCGTCATATCGGGACTTGTCAGATGTGGAAGGGCCGTCGTCGTACCGGTCGCTGTTTGCTATCGAGGGCAGCTCGTAGTAATGTCGGCTCGAGGAGGCCCGGTCGGACCAGGTGGAGGCCTCGCTGTCGCAGGGGGTGACTGGAGCGCTTTGAATCGGTTTCGGTACGTACAGCGTGAGGGTTTCTTCGTTAAATGATCCGCGTTTCTGGAAAGTAAATGACGGGAAAATAAGTAAACATATTTTTTTTACTTTACATTTTATTACTATGGTATAAATGACTACCACTATAATTATTATGAATTTAAATATATTTGGAATTTCGACATACTAAGTTTAATTTTCTAGGCATGTACAACGGGTAAACCACTTTTTTCTGGTTGATGTTTTCAACATAAATTAAATAATTAGTCAGCTAAGCCTCAGTAATATTTTCACAAAGAACACTTACCATCATCAAATCGTAATTTGATCGTCTAAAGCGTCACACCTCCTGTAGGAACTTGATCGGACACACGCCTTGTCGGTTGTCTCCGGAGCGGATCATCACCATACCATCGACTTCATCACCGACTTGGATCACGATCTGGTCGCGGAGCAGCATGAGGCCGTTGTCGCCGTCAGATACCTTCAAATCAGCATTATCATGATCATCATTTCAGCCGATAGACCTCTGCTAGACATATTTAAAGGCATCTTTATGGTAGCCTCAGGACTTTTATGCGAAAGTTTACAAAACTGGAAATTTATGTGGGTATTTTCAATAACATTACAATATAGATCATTACAATATCATTACAATAGGCTAGCTTCCTGAAAAAAAAAATAAGTAAGTCATTTAGATTATCAAAAACAATAGAAAACGTTATTTTTTCTTTTGTCAATTACACAAAAAATGACGAAGATTATAGTGAGTCGAATTTCCGCGTAACGTTACGACTTTGCACACTTTTTACCATTAAGTGACGTCATGAGCCCCCACTCCCGAACTTTGATGCGCGTTATCTTTGTCAATTTTGATTAATCAATCAAAATTGACAAAGATAACGCAAAAATAAAGCAAAAAATAAGTGTTCAATATTTTTTGATAATCTAACTGACAGACAAATTAGAATTATTATTTTTTTACCCAGGAAACATCGCTATTTACATGATTCATCGGTAGAGTAGTTCTCACATTTAACGTTACCACCTTATCATGCTTGCCAAGGTCTTTAAACCGCTTCCAGAACCGAATCTGTTCCATACTTTGGTCAGGTAGCTTTCGCATCTCTTAATACCTACTCTATGGCATTCCTTTAATTAAAATAATTAGTTCTAAAAGAATGAAATTCACCTGTAAATTATGTGTAACCTGGAGCGGCCGTTCCCCAGCTTGCAGTTTAGTGCAGTACTTGGAGGGGAAATAGCCGATCTTGCCCAAGCACTTGCCCTTCCACCAGTCAGGGTCCGATGTGTCGATGACGGTCACTTTGTAGCCAGCCTTAAGGTCCAGTTCGTCAGCGTGCCGCGATTTGAAGTTGTAGAGGATCACGTAGAGGTTCGTGGGGAGGAGCCGCTGGTGCTTCTGGAAATTGTACATAAGAAAATTATTATACTAGCTTCCGCCCTAGGGAACTTTTAACTTAGCCGGGATAAAAAATACCCTATTTCCTATTCCAGGAGCTAAGGTCTAATTATGTACGACGTTTCATGAAAATCCGTTCAGCCATATGGAGTTGAGTGGTAACAAACATACAGACACACGCACACACACACGCGCACACACACAACTTTGTTTTGAACTGCATTTATACCAAGTTTCAAGACGATAAACAAATGGAATCGGTTTTTCCCATAAGTACAAAGTTTAATGCCCCAAGGCACCCGTTTTTAGGGTTGGTAGTTTAATATTGTCCTATAACGTATACCTTCCTATAATTAAGTATAATTTTCTATATGTATTTTCTATTATTTCTATAGTATAGTATTTATACCAAGTTTTAAGTTGATAAACTAATCCAATTCGTTTTTCCCATACTAACTTCCACCCCTCTTTTACCCCCTTCCAGTTTTATTTCCAAAAGTTTTTATAGTCTATGTCCTGCCTGAGGTATTCCTGAATATATTTTCGAAAACCGCATTAAAATCCATCCAGAAGTCTTAAGTTTATCGTGAACATACAATCAGAGAAACAGATAAACAGATAGCATAAATTTGCCGAGAAGTGGATTCATAATGATTATAATAATGAAATGATGTTGAAACTTATGCCTTGAAATGTACGTTAAATCACACTCACACTACTCTGCTTGACAGGCGATGGACACGGGCTGGCGCTGTTAGAAGACAGGCTTTTATCTGGTTCGTCGGGCAGTTCCACGCTGCTCATCCGTCCGCCTCTGGCGCTCAGGAGCCGCCTGCTGTGCACCGGCGACGACGGCGCTACAACCCAACGGACACTCGTTAACACAACCAACTCGTGTTACGTTGTCGATTGTCGTTTGTTTAAAAAGAAAGTTATACATATACACAAGCTCCGGATAAACTTCAATGTACCGAATATCCAGAAATGTTAATGTTGCAGTGAATTAGTGGAAAAATAACAAAAGCTCATTGATGTGTATTAAAATGTATTTTCTTCTGAACTTAGAAAAAGTACAGGATGTCTTGAAAACGCAATGACAGGGGTCTGCTTTAGATTCATTGTCACTTAGGGCCTGTGCACACCACGTTTTTTAAACGCGCCGTTGACGCGCGTTTGTAGCGATACAGACGCGATGCGCACTGTTTTCTAGGATAAAAAGCGCGCCGTCGACGCACGTTTCTCAAAACGCGCGTCGACGGTGCGTTTAAAAAACGTGGTGTGCACAGGCCCTTAGGCTAAAAACGCGTGCACTTTCCTGCAGTGCTGGAATTATCAGTTATTTTAATTTATTTCGTTCAAAATGGACAAGCCTCGCTCAGATTGAATTAAATTGTCATTTAAAATAAACTTTTGACAGATGACATGTAATCAACTACTGGTTGCAGGGTGACAATACTAGTGGCCGAATTCAGAAAGGTCACTCAAATTGATCTTTAAGTACTTAAAGTGACATTTCAGTGACGTATCTGTATAGGTTTTCAACTATGTAGTTGAGGGACATTTAACTATTTAATATCTAATCAAATGCTTGTGGCGATTCTGAATTCGGCCATAGGGCTACCTTTATAAAAAAAAAGTGAATTTTAGTTGCAGTTCAATATGATTTTTAAACGTTGGAGTTATTGCGTCGTATTTGCCGTTTTCAACCGACCCGGAAACATTGGTTTTGCATTACGTCTTCAAAGTCACCTGCATATTGAGTGATAAAGCGGTACGAATACTATGTTGTAAGACATAGGCAATAAAAGAGGTATATAATGTATTTCGGTGAAATTGTATTACTATTAGATTATTACATATCATTCAACGATTTATGTAAATGAGCCTCAAGGCATGTGCGATGTCAGTTTCTATATATCTATTCCCATTTACATTATTCATGAAACGCGATACATACACTCCTCCTCGCTCTATCATCCACCGACCATAAAACTAAAGTGTCTTATTAGATAACTGTCACTTATCTAGTTATTAGTTATTGTGCAACAGACAAACAACGTTGTATCAGTAAATCGATAGCCGTTTGCTAATTAATATTTTCATAACAACATAACATAAAAGATATGCCTACTTGTTATTTATATACTACTAGTCACTGCCTGCGACTTCGTCAGTTACAGTTATTCCTTAGGGAACTTTCAAATTTTCTGCGATAAAAAGTACCCTATGTTCTATTCGAGCACCTAAGGTTTCATGCATTCATTCATCCGTTACGAAACTGAGTGGTAACAAATACACACACACACACACACACACGCGCGCGCACGCACGCACGCACATACGCACGCACGCAGGCCTTTTTTTTAAGTTTTTGGTTATTAAAGGATTATTAAAAGTTTTTAATGTTACGAATAGAAGTAAAATATTTTTAGCGTGCGAAGAACTCGCAGACTGTATCGGACATTCAACTATTTTGTTTCCAAAATCGAGCACAATATTCTAACGCTCATATCTGAAAAATCGCCACTGAATCTCTGCTTTTAACGTTGCTTTAAAAAGGGCTCCGGGCGAAGCGTGCATCGGTAAATATTTGCATTGAAAACTCATGACGCCGCGTTTCGTCATCGACATTGCGACGCCGGGCGACAGCTTGTCAGCAGCGGTATTTTCAGATTTCCATTTACAAGGCTTTATTTAACTTCACAATGTTAGTATGTTTTGGTTAAAACAAAGTCAAGCTTGGTATAAAAAAGTATTTTATCTACAGCCATATCATAAAACCTCCATAATGTAATCAAAAACCGTAGGAAATGACCACCATTATGACAACCTGTACTGTAATGTTGTTACAGTATCGATTTTAGTATCGTAATGGTCATAACGATACAGATATGAGCTACATGCCGGTGCCCCATCTTCGCCGCAGCCAGCGGGGCCCCATCGTCGCCGTGTCGCCGTTTATAATATGGGTGTAGATAAAGTTATGTATGCAACACTGCATAATTTCGCCTTAAAACACACGTGCGATCTTATTATGAAACTCGCAAAGCTCGTTTCATAAAACCGCACTAGTGTTTTAAGGCCTATCATTATGCAACCGTTGCATAAACTACTACTTTATAACAGGCTTACAGCTCAAGAACTCGATTTACTGATATAATGTTGTTAAAATCGGTAAAACGTACACGACCGTGTGGTATAGTTATGAATCATGTGCTTGTTTATCTTAGTAAAGCCGTGTCGCATGCAAAGTGCTCTGCTCGAACCTAGAAACGAAAGAGAAACGTAATCAAAACCACATGCCGAAGAAACCATCTTAACATACATTTAAAATAAAACAAAAGAGCGCATGGAAATGACGTAAGGCGTGATGATGATCGTATGGCAATGATTGTGTTGCATATCGATTATCATCAATGCGAAGCTCTTTTACACCGTTCATCCATACACACGGGTTGCTAATAAGAACATGTCTCGGAACATACTTGTGTAAGTCGATTCATCACCTTGTAAGGACGTCTCAAAACACCACATAGGAGATAATCTAAACGATACAACAATCATTAAAGTCTATACACACATACAAGCCAAGCCAGAGGGAGGTCTGTAAGAGAACATCGCTTGTGCGAATACATAGCTCGGTTGACGTGAACATTTATACATATGCCCGAGTCCAAAAACCCATTGAAACAACAGAGAGTCATATTAAAGAGTTGTGGCTGTTGCAACGCAATGCAATGTTCAATATTCATTTAAACGATACCACAAAACCGCACGACAGCACATACCGTTTTCTTGACTACACTACATTTTTCCATTGTGAGGCGTTACATAAGTCTTTACAGATAGGCCCCAACTATTGTTCTCGAGATTATATACTGCCCTGTTAAGCCGAAAAGCGCTTTCTCAATCAGAGTTAGTTTTGAGTAATCGACTTTATGACAATTTATAAAAAGTCGATTTCCTCAAACATTATCTGATTGAGATAGCGCTTTTCGGCTTAGCAGGGCAGTATAGATATTATAAAATAATACGAATACACATTTATTAGCAAGAAAGGTTCATTAGTTAGAGCTAATAGCTCGTTAACTCATAAAATCAATAAATAAATTAAGGTGAGAAGTTATGTAAAGTTTTTAATGAAATGACCTAAACAGCTAAATTTTTTTCAGTTAAGTTAAGAAGAGGGATTTTATGGACTATGATTTCCCCGAGTGAATATAAAAAGAGTAACTAACCAAGCATCACACTAAATATTAAAGGTTACAGTTTTTATCGCTTGGTTTATATTTCATTCGTCTGTTTACAAAAATCCCCAACACGTGTACGACTAAGCCGCGGTTTAACGGAGACTTATGCAAGCAATGTAATCCAATTTGCCGAGTCTAGGAAAACGGTAATTACTTTTGTACGGAATCTTGGTTCAGCGAAGCTTTTGGTTTGTTGGACCCGGGCGTGTTACGGGTTCAGTCCGTACAGAGGACGCGGCTGCCCGTGGCAGGCTGGTCGCGCGCCGGCCGCCGCCGCAGCTCCCCGCACTCCGGGGAATCCAGGGAGAGGCTCTTCATCCTAAGGTTCAACTTTTGTCGTCTCGGCGAATGCGGAGCTACAACAGTCACGCACTATGAGCATACACTTACCCTCGGGTGGTGATGAGAATGAATATTAGCGTCAGATGAGAGAATGAATCAAAGTTTACATCTTTTAGATAATGAAATAACAATTGACTGTTTTTGATGGGTAAAGATTTGTTCACAAATTAATTTTGAATAATTTGAAAAATGTGTAAATGGTGATGAAGTTTTAAAGTTAACATTGAACATTTAAGAAAATTGAAATATTTCAAAAGGTGTGAGTGTTTTAACGTAAATTACAAAACACGATAAGCAAAGAATACTAAACTGTAGTTGCAACAATTAAAAAAAATGTGCTTAAGCATTGCAAACAATTCATAATTATATAATAAGTAACATTAAAAGGAGAGAGAAAGAATAAACGAAGGAAAATCAAAGAAAAAGTGTCAAAAATCCCATGTTATATTTTGTAGCTCACTACCAATTGCACCTAGATACTATAATTTCTACTCTAGTTTTCTACTAGCTTACGGATGAAAGCATCCTGCATAGCAAACCATCGTGAATAGACTATAAAATGTTGCGATGTAATTATTTATAGTCTCACTAAGATACTGAATGAATGTCTAATTTGTTCGGCCCGTCATCAGCAGCGTTCGTTGGCAAGAAAAAACAGAAATGTGGCGTCTTATGGATGAGGTAGCAAAATGCTTAACGATGCAACGAATCTTTGAATGAACAAATAATTATTCTACGGGGATTCGATCATATAAGTTGTCAGTGTTGGTACCAGTACCAGGTAAGGGACTGGATGAGCGGTCTGCCTGCCTCAACATTTGGGCACTCTTGGAGTTCTTCATCGACCCTGTATGGACAAAGTAAACAGGTACCCATCTATAAATGTTTTAAGACTACTGGTTCAATGAAAACCTTTCTAGTTCCCTGTAAAGGCGAAATAAATGAATGTCAAGTTAGCGAAAAAAGGAGAAAGTGATAAGAATGGTAGAAAGCCAACAAAACTAAATTGTTAGTTGATTAGAGTTTGTCTAACGATGGCATTGTTCATCTAAATACATACTTCACGTGTAGCGGGGGGTGAGTCGCGTGGCACGTGACCGGGTGATTGAGATATGGTTCAAAGTAATTTCAAAACCTCACTCTTGTAAATGTAAAGGCGAACTTTGTGCCATGAACAGTATTCGTTCGTAGGTGCAAGTAAAACGAGTAGTTAAGTTAGAATAAGTTTCAGCAGTTTTAAGTCAATGTGTATCGACGATATAAAAACGCATGCAATCGTGAGCACGCTGCCAAGCCATGCACCACTTACATAAAAATGTATTTGCGGGTAACCAGAATAAAAGTAAGCTGCTCAGTTCTGATTTTTATTGTAACAAGTAACAATATACATATCACAGTACGCGGGGCGCTTCGGGGTTGAAATAAACAGTCCGAGAAGCGGCTGCGCAGCGCGAGCCGCAGGACGTCGCCTAACGCGATATGTCTGACCCTTTCCAGAGGTTACGAGGGTGGGGATCATTTTTTCTTGCGGACGCTGCCCGTGGCCTTAAGGATCGAAGGCGGAGGATCGCCATTCTCGTTTACGAAACATAGCGGCTGCCCGAAAGGCCGTGAAGGGGTCTCTTCCGATTCTGTAAAGATAATGGGCAAACAAAACAAAATAAATAAAAATAAATTAAACATAAATAAATATAATAAATAACTAGGAGATCGTGTTAAAAGTAAATGATACAAGTATATTAAAAACAGGAGGTCAAACATTCGAACATTCTTGATGGTTTTTAGTTGGCTTTTCATGAAATGAGAAATCTTGTAGAGAACGGATATAAGCATCTAAGGTGTATTGCCGAGCTTCGTCTATTTCAGTCCTAGTAACTAAACTAACATAGCAAACGCAAAACAAATAATAATAACATAACGATCGAACACACATCGGATACGAGACACGTAACCCATTTAGAGGACGGGACAATAAATAAAGCTCATTTCGCAGCTGTGAGACAGTGAGAGCGATGCGCTACGGCAGCCGAGGGCGCGTACTTTCCGGCAGAGAAATGGACCGGTGTTGTGGCGAGCTGCGGCGCGAGCGCGACCCCCACATGGACAAACTCTTGACGCCGGCGAACAGGCGCCGCCGCATGCCGCCGTCGGGCCGCGCCGCCCCGCCTACGACAAGCACCGCTCAGTACCGCGCCCGACACCCCGCACCCCGCACCCCGCCCCCGCCCTGCGCCCGCGACTATATCAAATGCGTGCAAAAAGAATTCGACACTACTGAAAACGAGTGATAATCTGAGTGAAGCTGCCGGTCGGCCGTCGCGCGCGTCAGTGCCGGCCGAGAGGAGGCAATGGCAGCGCGGCGGCCGGCGGCCTACGGCGCGGCTCGAGCGGAGAAGCGAGCGAGCTCGGGTGCGGCGCAGACCTGAGCTGGAGGAGACGGGCTGCGGCGCCACGGCCAGGCCGGCCAGCGCCGCGGCGCCCGCGGGCCGCGCCGGCGAGCGCGCGGGGGGCGCCTGCTCCGGCGCCGCCGACACGCGCACTACGGGGCCCCCGCGCGAATCCCCGCCGCCCGGCTTCGCGATTTCGTTGGCGCGCTTCAGAACTTGGTAGGTCTGATCCACTTCCTCCTCTGAGCATCGAGCGAAATGCGGTTAAAGACAAATCGCGATCACCATACCGACCGGAATCATGATATGAAACTCGACATTTAGAACACATGTGCTTGAATTAGGCTGGAATAGTATTATTTGTTAGTAGGTGACATGTTCTTCTATGTAGCACAATCCTAGTTGTAATGAACGCAAGTATTGTAGAGGAATGTTAGTAGGTATTCTCGAATGGTCGGCTTGGTAAAGTGCAGAGGGGTCACTCCTAACAGATCAACTCATACTGTACCCTCGTGATAGTTGCTATCAAAATCATCATCGAACTCGACCGACCCCTTGAAGGAGATCTTGGTGAGTCTCTGTCCCGGCAGCCAGCCGTCCTCCTCTCCTGGACAATGTCAGGTTAGCTCCGACTTCAGTTTACAATAGCTTTGGCGTGTTTATGCGTAACGTGTGGTTGGCAAGCTTTATGAATGTGTAGCATATTATGTGGATAATGTATATCGCATAAAGCTGTTCGTATTCTCAAACAAATGTGTCTAGCCAATTATGATGGGGTTATTAGTAAATAATTTACCTAGCTAGCGTCTCTTTTAAAATACAATAACTTACCATAACTTCTGAAAGCGTGGTCTAGGTTAAAAAAATTACGGAACATAAAATTAAAAGCCTTAGGCAGGCATAAATAATATTTGAATCAGAGTTCCTAATAATTTGTAACGTGAACTTCGTAATGAGCAAGTTGTGTATAACAGAGTCAGTGTTGTTTCTTACTTTCTTCATCGAAGGCGGTCTCCTGGACGCGGTGCGACTCGATCTCGGAGGTGCTCTTCTGTCGGCGCAGGAGCCGCGATTTGGTCTGACACTTGCCCACTTGCGGCAAGCAGTCCGTGTGTACATTCATTTTGCAGAGCCGGCAGCGCAGCCCTTGGCGAGTGTGCCCTGCGATTAAATAAGAAAACTAATGATAGAATTTCCGATTTCTTCATACAGGCCAATACTACCTATGCCTGATACTCAACATGCGGATATAGGTAATCAGGTCCAAACTTTCGGTAACAGGAGAGACAATTCTGAACTTAAACGTGTGTTTGACCCAAATAGTATACCTATTGATTCACCCTGAAAGTTTTTGTATCAGTTCCGTTCGTTATGCGGTTCACCTTTGATGACCTGATGGCTGGCATTAAATTCCAATCCACACATGTCAGCTAAGTGCTACTTTAATTTACAATTCATCGTTATTTCTGTATTTTCGACTGCTTTTGGGAAATGATGTATATTTACTAACAATTTTTAGTTATTGCCAAAACCAGTGGCGTAGCTACCGAAGGGCTAAACGGTGCCGTGCACCCGGGCCCGGGCCCCGCAGGGGACCCTCGGACCCTGACCAGCAAACCTCGTATGGAATTAGGTAAAAAATCTCCCACCTTCGGAATGTAAATAAAATAGGTTATTTCTTTTTGCACCAGAGCCTTTGGTTAACTAAGCCTCTTACCAAAACCTCATAATTATTAATTAACTAGAATGAAAGGAATCCAATAATTACCTACATTACACCGTTATTTAAAACATATTCGTTTCAGAATTATTATTGGTGTTGTTAACTTGATTTATTATATGGTTACAGCATTAGGTACTGTAGCAAAAACTCACAATAGCATTAAGAAGCCTTGACTGAGTCCAAGATATTAAAGTTTCCCGATTATCGGCATTCACGGGTCAACGATACAAGACAAAGGGCTTGATGTGTTAAAGGCACAAAGCGAAACGTTTCAGGCTTTTCATTTTACACTGTCTAGAAAGTAATATGTTATAGTCATGCTTACAACCTTTTCTGCAAACTCCTTCACTTAAATGTCGTATGAATCACTTTGTTCATAGGAAACACAACATTGGCAACCTCTTGAGTCACGTTCTACGAAAGGATTTCGTGCCCTTGCTTACAAGTATAAAGTTACAGTAGGGCTGAATATAAAATATCGTAGGTCACGGGATACCATCGTAGAATAAGATGACGCCGGATAACAATAATATTCTCACTAAAGTTTTGATTCAAATGAATAACATTATGGAAGCTATGATAACATTGAACTAAAAATACACCGTTATTGTACTTATACACACAATGTTTTCATGAGGAAACTTATCAACAAACTACTAATGACTATAAACAACTGTTTTAAGATAATAAATTCTGTCTTATGGACATTATACTGAACAAAAAAGATACAAAAATTTGTGTTTGTCACGTAAAAGAAGGTGGTTCGTCGACCTTCAAGTCACGAACAGTCCAGAGGATTATTCACGGTAATGTACAAGGGTGTGCAAGGCACCGATATACAGAGAAAATTTTATTTACAGTGACATTGCGTTGTAGCAGGTAGGTACGTAATGATAATTACAAGATCAGGATGGCAGCGAGGGGCGTATAAGGCTTTAATTGTTTTAAGCCACAATAAATATATCTTAATTTGAACAAAAAAATAAATCGCTGATATAGTTACTTAACAACTTATCAATAAGTTGTAAATCGACGAATGATTTTAGGAAATCTCCTATTTACTATAAATAGTTAATAGTGAATTAAATGACATAATTGAACTAAACATAAATTATGTAAATATGTATTGGTTTGAAACCACTTTTAAGACCGTTTTTTCACCGATCCAAAGCTCTACCGAAACCCAGAAAAATGTACTTTCGATTATTCCTTATATAGCGAGAGCTTTTATTTAGTGTCGACCGACATCTAACATAGACAGGCGTTCTTTCATACGTCACTCAATGTTTCAAATTTAATAAGCATAATTTCCACCCAACAGCCCGCATCGCATCGGATCGGAACGAATTTTACAATCGTTAAACGATATTAAATAATGTACCTACACAGTATTGTAAAATCCATTCTGATCCGATGCGATGCGGGGGGTAGCGTACCACCGGTCGGTTTCCTTACTCGTCAATTTCCCCAATTCACCAGTTTACTAATTAGACAGTTTCGGTAGGTTGACAATTTTTCTAGTTAGGCATTTTCCCGATTGTTCAGTTTCCTCCGCCGCTAGTTTCTTAGGATGTCAGTTTCGTGAAATTGCCAGTATTGAGATCCGCTGGTTTAATTTTTTGGCAGCTTCGCTAATCGAACGGTTTACCTATTCGTTAGTTACGCTAGGTAGTCAATTTTGCCTGTTTGCTGTTTTTGTAATCCTTCAGTTTCCTCGGTCACTAGTTTTGCCAGGCTGTCAGTTTCATTAATTCGCTAGTTTCCAGGGGGCTAACAGCTTTAGTTCCATTACTAAAGTTTTGGCTCTGTGATCGCAGCGACTTTTTATAATCTGAAAACCCATCTTGCCACGTCACTGTCAAGTGTGTGGTGGTGATGTGCGTGTGTGTGTATCAAAAACTGTGTAGTCTATACAATTTAAATTAATTATTAAAATATATAAAACCCAAATAGTGCGAAGCCGGGGTGGGTCGTTAGTTAATCTTGAATAGTCATGACCGCAGACTATTTTCTAAATGTAATCAAAATGATAAAGGCACTTGTGCGAGATGCATACTACGCATACATTATACTTAACACAAAAAACTAACAAAGCGTTAATTGTACGAAGTTTCAAGTCGCCAGAAAAAATACTTGCTCCTTGTATGAGCATTTAACCTCATTTTTATACCTTAATATGACCTGAATGTGATAAAAACAAACGCGAAATAAAAAAACAAATGTACGCGTCGAATTGAGAACCTCCTCCTTCGGTTTTTTTGAAATCTGTTAAATATTAGTTTTCTATACTTATGTAATCGGGTAATAATTTAGTAAGGTACGTCATAGGTATTTACACTAATGTATGACATGACACAACGTAAATTGACGAGAAAGGAAACCGACCGGTGGTACGCTAACCCGTAAAACACAATCTCAACTAACTGACGAACAAAGAAACTTGTGTACAAGAGAAGTAACAGGTTAGGAACATGACGAAATAGCAAAACTCACAATCTAAACTAACTGACGAACAAGAAAACTTGCGAACAAGGAAAGTAACGGGTTAGGAACATGACGAAATAGCAAAACTGACAATCTAAACTAACTGACAAACCAGGAAACTTGCGAACCAGGAAACCAACTTAATAGGCAATTGACAACTTAGTGAAACTGGTAAATAAGGAAATTGGCGAATTCAGAAACTGTCTAATGAGGAAACTGGTGAATTGGGGAAATTGACGAGTAAGGAAACCAACCGGTGGTACGCTAACTCGATGCGGGCCGTTTGGTGGAAATTACGGTATAGAGTTCTCAGTCAAAAAACTAAGCCAGCCAGCCTTTGAATGTAAAGTGAGCCGATTTAACGTAAGGACAAACTGAGCTCATACGTACACCTCGTATGCAACGCATTATGACGTCTAGACTCTTGCATTTGCATGCTAAGTGGGCTAAGTTTGTCCCTACCTTTATTTGCTTGTAACTGCTATAAAATTTGGTGAGAAACAGTAGCCATCATTACCTCTCAAAACCTGCGAGCAGATGTCACAGGGCGTGATTTTCTTGTAGGTGTACTCCTGGAAGTTGTGCGCGTCCGAGTCCCCACGCATAGCATCCCGCGCGGCGCCGTTCCTCCTTAAATATCATTAAAACGTGTGTTACTGTTTAGACAATACGAAGAACTCTGCTTCGATGTTTAGAGAAAATTAGCCAAAGAGCTATTACAAATATATAGGCCCACATAATTGTTAAATCTGTCAAAAATAGGAAGTACCCCATTAAATTGATCTGTCAACAGTTTTATCCAAATAAAATGTGATGCGTACAGAGTGGGCCATTTATCACCTTGCACTCTACTACTGACTGTCACAGTAACTCGGTATACACGTCATACATATTGATCGATGAAGTTCAAGGACGGAGCCAACAGATAGGTAGGTAGATCAGTCCCAGCCAGTAGTCATTCGCCTTTCAACTAATTCAACCCTTAATGACCTCGGCGGTAAGTAATGACCCCAATTTGTCTACCTTGACGTTAAAAAAATACTAGGCACGCAACAATCTTCTATAAAGTGTTTAATGACTAGAAGTTCGAGGCAAAGTAATGGCGTATTTTTCGTACGCCCACAGAGAAAGCTGAAAGCAGAAAAGTATTGCAATGTGAAGCCAGATGTTGCTGCAGGAAAGTAAGCAGGTAGGTACTAAAGCTGGTGTTTAATATCAAGCGTAATTACTCTGTATTTACTCTGTAATCGTTCGGTCATGCTGTTTATTGAATATTTGTACAATTCTACGAGTGGAAGGTCAAGCAGATTGTCCAATATGTTGATGGGTAGACAGTAATGAACACAGGGCACACCTACGGGGGCACATTTACCTCATCGCCATAATCGTCGACACCGCGTGGTACATTTGATTTTTTCTTTATTGATGCAAGAAGAGAGAAACATCAATATGAACACGGCATTCGATTATAGTGGACACACAATAAAAATAATGATTCTTAAGTAATCTGCGATAGATCGGTGGTGGCTTAGGTAATGTTGTTTAAAGTTGTTTGTTAAGCGCTTGCGTGTCATGTGGGGTCATCTATCACAGATTATATTCGTGTAGGCGTAAGTAATCCAACAACCTCGATAGAGTAACGTAATCGAATATTTTTAATAACTGTTTAAATTACTTACACCTCAAGCAAATAGGCATTAAATTTAAATTATAAATAATGGATGTGATATAATGACAAGGCGTTCCTGAAATGTTAAATGTAAATATGTACATAATGTGACTGTACAGTCACAATGGACCAGGCTCTGAGCGCTGAATATTCTGAAACTTGAGTGCATCTCGTTATCTCAGCAAACTATATCAATATTTACCAAACGAGCGCTCGAAATTCACGAGCCTCTGAACATTTCTTTGCCCTACTTTTATTGAAACACTTTGAAGTTTACTCAGTGCTGGATTTTTCACATAAGTTACAATAATAATTTATGTCATTAGAATATACTCCGTAACTGCTGGAGCTAATACAAATTCACATAAATAATTTCATAGTAATACGAATATATCCGAAGTACAGATCCAAAGTTGTAGTCATCACCATCATTTCAACACGGAGACGTTCACTACTGGACATAGGTCTCACCCAAAGACTTCAACAACGAGCGATCGCACGTTTTCTGTATCCAGTGGCTTCCAACGACCTTAGCAAGGGCGTCGGTCCATCTGCCCGTGGTCTCCACTCTCCACTCGAAAACCCTTTCGCCCCATCAGCCGTTACTTCTTCGAGCTATGTGCTCAGCCCATTGCCATTGCAATTTGCTAGCTCAGAGCTACCTAAGTATGTCGCTGATTTCCTCAATTCTACTTTCATTCCCTCGATTCTATCAGGTAAAGATCTCAAGGAATGTAAGCATTAAGGATATGATTATACTGAGAAGGTATACACTGTATTCTTGTAAAACTTTTTCCATAGGGAGTTTGTTTTCCTACTTAACTTAGATACATTTAAGGAAGCCTTACCTGGTATTGCGTGTCGAGACTTTGACATGATCTGATTTGCGAAAAGCAAACAACGATATACAACGAAATTCCAAATGAGACTTCAACCCTATTCAAAGTCAAACGGAAAATTTCTTTGTTTTCTCTGCAACTGACACCACTCCAGACGCCAGTTAGTATAGTGTCGTAATCGTTAGATAAAATATATACTGATGCATATACGTAACCAAGTTGGGAATGTTGAACAATACTGCCAAGGAAAGGAAGGTTACCATGTTCAATTATTGGCGACATGGCGCTATTTGAGTGAAATATTGTTAGTAAAATGCTACTCGCATCACACAAGCAGATCCTATACGTCTGCGCTTCGAAGAGTTTTATTATATTACATGAACTTAATAAACTATGACTCAAGCAGCTCTATGGATAGATTCAACCGCTATTTGTACTCTACTGGCATAAAATTACTAAAATACAAAGTTATATTTAATATTTAAAGATGCTTGCTATGTAATAAGTAAGGTAATAATCATACATTTACTTTAGATAAATATAACAAACAAAATTTTTGATTATTACTTTTTGAATTTAGATAAATAATAATTACAACAAAATCTTATATTAAAACTGTTACTTATCGAAATTGTGATGTTTTAGAAATTAAACTAGTATTTATCTAGTAAGTATGGCAATAACATACAAGCGAACGCCGCGCCGGGCAGGATGTAATCAGCTTCCTGTGGCAAACACGTAGGAAACTCCCCATTGCCCTAAATAGCAGGAAAGTTTAAAAAATCCTGAAGTCAATAGCGCGTGTTGTGAGGTCACGTTGAGGGTTTAAAATCTGTTATAAACTAACTTTGTAAGGCGCTTTCCTGAGGCGAGGAATAATTTGTTAATCCGTCATGACTTCTGATTTTATTCGTTTGCAACAGCAACTTTTCTAATTAATTTGAAAAGGAACTTTTCACAACACTGCTTCGAAATGTTATCATATAGTCTAAGATCCGAATTAGAGATGATCTGCACCCATCTGCTTAATGGATGAAAAAATAAATCGCGAGTGGGTTGGCTAAAAAATTCCTGGCCTGAAATGATTAATAAGAAATTGAAAAATAACTTTTTATTAAACATTGCACTCATGAGTTTAATGAATAAATTAAATACCAACCGAAAGTAAGAAAGGTTATACATATAAATAAAATAATATATAATAATAAATATATAATTTACTTTTGCACTTATTTGTGTTTATTTTGTCATTGACAAAACAAAGATAAATATATAATTAATTAAATTATATATAACATTATTATTATTATATTTAATTATTTTTATTTTTTTAATAAATCATGTTTGGTCAAGAATGCTTTAGCCAACTCACTCGCAATATGTTATTTAACATACTAAATTTGATATAAAATAATTTTCATCCATTAAGCAGATGGGTGCAGATTGTCTCTAATTCGGGACCTCTACCAACAAATGCTCTGAATTGAGCCCAAAAAATTGCTAATCTCTGGACAGTTAATACAGTATACTTTGATGGCCTATTTCCATTCAGGCCAGCGAAGTAATTGAACAATCACAGCTTGGTATCCGCGCCGCGGCACCGCCTGGGAGCTATCTGATGCCAATATTTACTGTCACCATCGCTAGCGCTAATATTTTAGTAGACAAATGGTAATATTATAGCACGTAAATTGTAATACATGGACTCGTATCATAAAGGACCTCGACTTCGTCTCGGCGCTGTAACTTACTTGTCCATCTATTGCTTTCCGGCCTCGACAACAATAGGTATATGTAGTATTATTAAAAAGGTAACGGTCTGTGCAAAGCGAGCAGTATTCACTGGTCAGCCACTTTAAAATAATCTAACTATATTCGCTTTATTAAATAGCTAGGCTAGCGAGTTTTCTTGAATATATTATGTACAAAAATTTACGAGTAACGTAAAAATAAGTAAGTATGCCCTACTTTTTTTTTTTTTTAACTTTTCTTTATGAACTTTTATTCGTATTTTGGCTACTAATAGATAGAAAACCTCTGATATATGAGTTCAAACTATACCACCATGGTGTGCTAAATAAATATAATTAGGCTTATGAAATCTTAGTCATGCCTGTCACAAAGAAAAGACTAATATTTCAACTTCTTGGCGTCTTCTGCCACTGTTGGCGCTGAAAAGCTGGCAAAGAATACGGTTGGGTGTAGTCCTTTTGTTCTGAACGCATGTAGGTCAAATATCAATGGGGTGTAGTGCTGTATATTAATGTGATTTAATTGTTAATTTTAAATTTTAACGTAAGTGGATACGTAAGTATGCGTAGGATTCAAATAATTTTGAAGTAAATTGAAAATTGAGCATAAACAAAGGTACATAAATCTTTATCAATTTTCAAGACACTTCAAATCGTTCTAGGTTCTATAGACTTCTGTGGCGTGGTAGCAATTTATACTAATGGAGCAGAGCTGCAACTTACTTGTCCGGTGGGGCAGCGTGGGGAGGGGGTGCACTGGGCGGCTTGAGGCTGCGGAAGGCTTTCAGCCACTTATTTTTCATGCTGCCGGCTGAAGAAGACGAGAGTTTGCGATCGACTGCCGCAGTGCCACTGTCCGCTTTCGCCGCAAATAGCTCTCTCTGTGGACAAAAATCATTATTATTACCTGTTGTATAAAATATTTCCCTCGCTTTAGAGGTGTTGTAGTTGTACTCTTTACTCGACTACGGCAAAGGCAAAGGAGGGTTATATTTAGCAGTGAATGTATGTGGGTATGTATGTTTACCTCTTCACTAATAGCCACTAAACTTCTTATCGTATTGTGCAAAATATTCGATGTGTCTCGATACTCCGCGTATCATAGGGTTTATGGCATCACTTTACATCCAATATGGCGGATTTTATAAGTTAAATTTCACAACTCTAATATAATAAAATAAAGATAACCATGTTATATTTGGTATCCAATGAAATATCTTGACTAGCACCTAGGTACCAAATATAATACTATAATATACATATAAGTATTTAAAAATTTGATGAACATGGTAGGTTAGGGTTTTCAGCATCAACCAATTTTTGATCTTTTTGCGTTTTAGTTTTTGTTTCTTATGCATCGTTTTATTACCTTCTGCTTTTACAGAGGCACCTAATTACGTATGCAACATGATATGCTTTAGTGCATCACTGGCTAGCACGTTACCAGAATTATTATGTAAATTGTGAACTGGACGCTCATGAATACTTTGTTGCATAGTGCGCGAATATATCTAATCCTGTTCCAGAGACGGTCAGATAGTTAGAAATTAGAAAATAAATACGAATTTATTCTCAGTATAATCAATCAAGTTACACAAAAAAGTAATTAATAACATGATATATATACAAACTAAGTTATGAAGGTTTAATTAATTGTTAAATTGATAGAACGACAAGGCTCGGCGAAGTGAATTGGACAGTTTACTCGTCTCTTAAAAGACTACGGTTCGAAAGACTCTTTCATTTCATCTCACCCGTATCTACGACATCGACATCTACGACTGTATCGTAAAATAGTAATGCTTTCAACAGACAGTTTGTTGTTCCGTGCTTTTAATATCATCCGTCATTGTTTAGAAGTATTTTGATGAGATGGAGCAGCAAGTAGTAGCTATTCTCGTTCGTTTGTAACGAAGCAATCATGGATGTTAATTACACAGAAAATAGTTCCTTAAATTGATTGAGATAATCGAAATCTCTGTGGTGACGCAAACTTGACGATTTTGCTTGTGGATAACGTATTTTTGTCCGAGGATAAACTTTCAAACCATTGGTCCAGTCTTGGTGAAATTCGGTACGTTTGGTTACAAACTTATCAAATTTGTATGCAACTAAGTTAACAAAATTAACTTGAATTGTTGGGATCCTGGGGCCAGAGACATTTTTTACATTAGCTTTTCGATGTATGCACAAAAATTACTGAGAAATCTTATCTCCGAAGTTATTCATCAAAAATCCAGAACCTTTTAATAAAGAATGGGCAACTGACTGTGGTAGCGTGCACGAAATCTATTAAGGTGCCGTGATTCAGCCAAACATTCAGTTTGTATGTGTACGCAGTTCATTTAGATAAGATCGCAATTAATTATCGCAGTAGGTAGGTACGCACGTGTACAACCCAAATTGTTTTCAGGTCATTGCACTATGTATTAGCCAATGATATTAAAAAACAAAGATGCGTCTTCCAAGCTCAAAATTTAAACCCAGAAAGCAACCCAATTGTGATCATTTCAATTAGTCATGCGCGGACTTTTGGCCGAGTAACACATGTCGTGCTCTATTGAAAATGTTCTCAAAAACGCCATTTTTAAGCCAAATGTGGGTTCATAATACTAAAAAAAACTTAAAAAGCAGAACTGATCCTTTTTTTCAATTGTAAATACATTCAACGTAAATAGAAGTACTAAAATGCATTTATTTTGTTCATACATGATCGCCATGTTCCAAATTAATGTGTAATATCCGCACGTCAAATGTCACCTAAACCTGCACTGGCCAAAAATAAACGAAAAAAAAAGAAAATTATCGAAGTCACGTTTTTAAAACGCGTTAAGTATGGATATAACGTGTCTTTCTATAATATGTCATTGGTATTAGCTCAGTGAAACTAACAGTAAGCGATGGCGGAAAGGTATCAAAGGCCTAAATTCGAAAGGCTGCCTGAGGAAGATACAAATTAAGTAAAAACAACTCAAGTTTTCAAAGGTCCCCGAATTATTTTTCTTCTTATTCAAGAACGAGAAGAAATTATTCGGAGTGATTCTAAATCTTGGCACGCCAATTTGCTTGCGGATTTTAGGTTAAAAAGTTAAATTTTTTGATTCTTTAATAAACAGCGCTCATACCGAAAACATACTTAAAACCTAGCCAGTAGTACTGTGTCGAGACACGCTTATTATTGAATAAGTAGGTTCAGGTTTTCGTTCCTAACAATATTACCAATGTTTGTAGCTCGACAGTACGGAATCTTATGAAATCAAAGGAATCTTAGCACAAGTCAAAAACCGACGACAATAGATGTAAGATTTTTATACTACATAGTTATAAGTACGAAATTAAATAAATAAATAAATTGTGATTAAAGTCTATACTCGTCGACAGGACGGATTTTGCTCTCGAAATTTGGCAAGCAAATTTGCGTTAAGGAAGGTCTTTTAAACTGTTTTAACAAAGGATATTGTCCTATTTTAATAAACGTTTTTGACTGAATAATTCTAGCTATATTCCGTGTTGAACGAAGGCAACTACCACCATTGAGGTTATTGGAGTATCATATTATTTTATAGTACAGCGTATCATTACTACGAAAACACTTTAGGGCTTCCTTGACCTTTTTCAACATGAATATTACCTTACCACCTTAGCTCTCCTGAATAGCAACCATTAGTATCCTTTCCAAATATGTGTCTATTGGTCCGGTTCATATCTGAGAGTTTCTAGTGAAGCTTTAAAAAATTCTTTTTATTTATATGAGTGAAAGAAAACCAAACACATGCACTTTCATGCGGCTTTGCTTGACTAAAAATATAAGATAGATCATAATTTACTAACGCGGAAAAATATTAATTGCTAAAGAAAGCTTGCTTGACAAAGAAGGGAAACGTGAATTATATAGTAAGTATGTATTTTTAGTGTCAATATCACCACGCATATTTACATGTACAGAATTTGTGTTAATACCTATACCTAATGTACCTACTAAGATTGGTGCCGACTTCAAAACCTACAACATCAGTTCTAGTTTTTTATTCAGTTTTTTATAAATTGCTTGGAAAGGAATAATAATTTATTACAGTTATTTAATGCTTTGAAGTAAGTTCACTTTTTTTAAAGTAATCATATTTACGCAGCCGTTTTAAAATCTCTTTTTGTCCTTTTCCTCATTTTTTATCAAATAATATAGGCAGATGTAAATAAAGACACTCGCGCCGATATGCCACGTTCGTCTGTTTACGCCCGATTTTATGAGTAAAGTAACTTAGGACCAACTGTTTCCATAGGAGTTTCATATTTTCTATAAATTTGCAGACGTTAAACAAAAAACAAACAGTTCCCAAATGAAGCCCTGGGCGAATCGCTAGAAACGTAAAAATGCACAGAGAACAGGGAACTTTTCCGCGATTAAATTCAATCAAGATTTTTTTGTCAAATGAAAATCAAGGCTTAGCACGCGATAATGTCACTCTTTGTCACTCATCATTTTAGAATTAACTCAGGAACCTTGGAAGCTAACAATGTAAGAAAGTCTTTCATGTATTATAGTACATTACATACTACCTACATACTTCTCGTGGAGAAATCACATTTTAAAGAAACTACAGAAACATAACCATAATTATATCAACGGATAGAATCACTAGTACTTAATATAGTCTGTTTATAAAATCTGATCGTCCCATCAACAATCGCTTCACAAAAAATCGGCATTGATATCATGGCGCGAATGATACGTAATACTAATAACGTATGAATGCGTCCCGTACGATGGCCAACGATGACCCAGCTATGACATCAACGCAGATCTTTGTGAAGAGATTGTTGATATTATGAACAAAAGTACCTACGTACGTAATAGTATGTAAGCGCACGCATAGCTCGCTGCATTAAGGTAATTTATTCTCAGCAATGTCAACATGTTCGAGAAACTTATTATCCGAGGTATTTTCAGTTGCGGTATTAAAATAACCCTCCTATTTGGTTCGCTGAAGTCGGTTAATTATTCTAGCAACGTCGCGGCTTTGATAAAAGACTCTAGTGTGGATAGGATGCTAACGAATGCTGAGAAAGATCTGTCATTATCCATCAAAATTTAAAGCTTTTGAAGGCAGGATCAGACTGAACTTCGGAGCATGTTAATAAAACACACCCAATAATAAACGTTTCAATAACTATCTCAACAGCTCCAAAAATATTTTTATAGGTCGATAGGCGATTTAACGAGTCGACCTGTTTGTCAATTGAAGTTTGAGTGTCGCTAACAGAAAATCAAGAGTAAATAATTATAGTAATGGATTCAGTTCAACGATTAGCGTCCTGATAGTCGTTACGGTAATCTGACTTATAGCAAAGATACTACCAGCTGAATAGCCTCTCGCAGGATAAAGGGTCAGGAGGTAGTCAGATTAGGGCTGCAGAGAGAGAGGAATGTCCGGACAGTGTGTTGATTCCAGAACGGTACTTCTGAGGTTCCTCGCTCTGCAGCCCTAACTGCCGGTAACTTGAATCTTGCTTCGCTGTTGGAGGATCAACGTTTTTAGGCCTCCGTCTGTCCAGACGTCCGTATGTCACAGGCACTTTGCTAAAATGTTGTACAAATATAGATGATGGCCCCGCGCATACGGAAAAAAGTATAAAATAAGTGAAAAACATTTTTTTAGGGTTGCACCCATGTACACCTAAAGCAAAGGTGTTTTCTTTTTTGAAATAAAAATCCTCAAATCAATAAAAATACCTAAATCTTCGAGTGAGGTGACGCTGGATAGCTCTTTTTTTGATTTGGGGAACTGTTTAGGAAATATTGAGCTCTAAAGGTGTTATTTTCACGCCCAGTGCCGAAACTGTAAATACTAAAAATCTGAAAAATATCTTAAATTAAAGCTGATATAACGAAGTAAAAAGGAAAACTATCACGACTAAGTAGGCTTCATTGGTTCATGAGTTATAGGTGACTTACTTGTTTATACCTACCTACTGAAAATCACCGAAAATAGCACCAAGTAACACTCAATAGAAAACTAGCTATAGTTATAGTTTTTCGTGTTATAATGGCTACGGAATCATACACTGAGTTTGGCCCAACAAGCTCTTGAATGGTGTTTTATAAGTATATTTCCTTCCATATTATGTCATCTACGTAGACAATAAAAAGTAATTAATGTGAATAATAATTTGGATATCTCCACGTAAACTGAAACTCGATACTTGATATATAAACTCATTATAGATGCGAAAGTGTGATTGTTTTTGTTTGTCCTTCTAACGTCGTCGCAACGTAGCACGGGCGGACGTGATGCGATTGGAATTGACAGGGGTGCTATATAATATTTTAGAAAAGTGCACTGTTCCCGAGGAACTAGCGATAGATAAAGAGTATTACATGAACCAAGTCGCAAGCAAATAAGTCATACTCATAAATAAAGCTTTACATACCCTAACCAATTAACACTTAGTGTCAGTCCGTGCTATAGGTTTGACTAGGCCTACAATTTCTAGATGTAATTTAACTATAAAGAAAAAACTTTATTATCCTACGTTCAGAAATGATAATAAGAGTTAAAAACGTCAATTTCTAACTATATGACTTCGCTAATTATCGTGGTTGAGGCTCAGAATAGGCAGATTTATTTTAAAAGAAACTTAGGGGAAGCACGGTAATTAGGTACTTATATGCCTTTCTTTCGAGGGCCCTTGTTCAAATTAGATTTGTTTCGTATTTGGAAACATCAACTGGACTTTATCTTGAACCTGGCCTTCATGAACTTTTATTTTGAATGCCTTTCTGATTGATATCTCTCTTGAGACTTCGAGTGTCATACTTAAAATTGGAGAACAAACGAGGCCACATAGCCTTCACAATATTTTACAGTTTGCTCGTTCGTTCGTCATCCATCTATAGATATTGGAAACATAAATGGATATGTGGTTTCAACTAGATACTTGGATAAAGCTCCAGCCCTTGGTGACAACTCAAGGACCGGAACACGGATTATAAGAACGCACACCATCGCCTTAGATATGTATCACATTCATGAAAGCGTACCTACCTACATACTACCAGTACTATTTATGAGATCCGGTCGGTTTATTTACAACAAGGACGGTTCCTACCTGAAAAACTTTACGCTCAGTTCTTTATTAACTTTTGCAGCGTTCAAGTGACCCGAATTCTTATACTTCAGTCATTTCAGAAGTAGAAATGCGTTAACTTTTCTCATACAATATTTTATAGGGCATTGGGCATACATGACTTCAAACGTCGAATTACATTGACCTCCTTCACTTTTCTTACCTACTTCTAGGGAGATTTTTGCCGTATTTTAATAATTGCAATTGATAGATACAAAAAAAACTGCTAAGTCATGTAAAAGCCTTTGGAGAAAAACGAATACGATCGAGAACCGTGAATATAATAATAATAATAGAGATTTATTTTACATACATTCGACATACACATATAAACAAGAAATAAATAAAAAATAAGGAAAAATAAATCTAAACTGTGCCGAACGGCATTAAAAAGGTTGCCACTACTAAGCGTTCCTAAGCCTCGGCGGCACTCTGCGCTGATTTTCAGTGGCCCCTAGGTGACACCAAGAACGACAGAGACTTACGAATAAAAAGTAGTTAAAATAATAATATGAATATGGTAATAGGAGAGCAAAGGATTTCTTTAAGAAGAGTAAAAATAAATCTCATTTTAGAATTCTGTCTGGCTTATGGTATTTACGCATATTTTAAAATTTGCGAAAACAAATAGTTTATAAAACAGTAGTGTAATCAAAAATATACTCGTTAAGCGGATGTCTTTTTTTATGTCAATTGACTGACAAACGAGCTGACGGCCCACCTGATGGAAAGTGGTCACCGCCGCCTATGGACATGTGCAACACCAGAGGTGCTGCCAATGCGTTGCCAGTCTAGGGAGGATGGGGAATAGGGATGGGATGGGGATGAGGGAATTGGCCTCCCGATCTCGTCACTCACCGTACGAAACGCAATAGCAAGCTATTACTTTACGCCGATATTCTGTGAGAGTGTGGTACTACTCCGTTCGAGCCGGCCCATTCGAACAGTAATCATCTAGTGAGGATTACTGTTTGGCTCTACATTATCTTATTATAATAAGAGTAAGTAATTACTTGCTAAAGTTTACACTATATTGGGGGTTAAATTGTTTCATGTCGAATATTATTCTCCAAGAATTCGGCTAGTCTGTTCAGACAGGAATGTGAATTGTGTTAATAATACCCAGCGGAGACAACTGTAATTGGATTGCTTGCATGCAAGGCATCTAGATTTACCTCTTTCCTCGATCTAGACCTACCTATTTCGTAATGAGAACACAAGCCGATGGCCTACAAGAAAGTAGGAATTGACACTTTCACTCATAGCTCATAGGGTAAAGTCACCAGTGGCCAGCCAGGATCCTGTAGTCAGCCTTTTGCCTCTTTTATCGCCTTGAAATAGCAGTCTATTTGAAATTAATAAATTATATGCCTCTTAATTGATTCCTTGATTCCTTATTAATCATTATATTTATCGATCGGTGCGAGGAAACGGCAGGGGAGAAAATAAAAAAAGTTTATTCGAGTGCTCTCGGTCGAGAAGGGCAATTTTACGAAGTCCGCCATAATTTTTTTTCGTACTTGGTGTTTTCAAATCAGGTAAGAAAGATAGACTTGTGTTAACATTATATGATATATTTGTATATTTCTGTGAATGCATATAGTTGCTTAAACCGAAAATGATAATAAAATAACCGAATTTCATTGATTTCTTAATAATTTACGGAGGCTGACTATTGGGAACCACTTTTTTATGTGATTTCCAGTAGTCAGCCACCTGCGGCTGACTTCTGGATATTGGTGGTATCGTTCGAATTTGAAATAAAATCGGTCCGTTAAAATCGTTATTTTTTAAGATTCAAATTTACCCTAACATTCCCTATAATATTTTAGAAAAACCCAGTAGTCAGCCGCTTTTTAAGGTATTTTTTTGGTATGGCTGACTAATGGGAATTGCAGCTCCAGTACTCAGCCACTTAATAAAGTATGAAAAAACCTATATAGGGCTTTATTTAGGTATTTATTAGTCTTTTTACTGTTTCATGAATAAAAACGTAATGTTATGTTCAGTAAAGCATGTCACAAAAACCAATACACAAACAAAAGCATCCACCAGAAAAACTATCTTCTGCAAAGGAAGCCATACGAAAGGAATGCGTATTAGAGGAGCATGTAGAACTTTTAGTGTTCTCCGAAGCACATTGCAAGACCGGCATCACCTATGGATTCCTGAAGGCCTACGTAACATGAGTCTTGATTCAGTTGTAACTAATGCCAACGACCCAAAACCTAGATCGATCCGTCACTATACCGAAAACATCTCGGATGTCAACCTGTACGAAATTAGTGTGGCTCTCAAACAGCTTAAATACAATAAGGTGATGACGGAATCACCGCCGAATTTCTGAAAGCAGTTGGAAAACCGGTCCTTAGAGCCCTTCAGACGTTATTCGATTCCACATGAGGGGTAAACACTGCACGCATGGAAAAGAAGTGTGGTGTTGTTCTTCTTCGAAACAGGGCAATAATGCCCCGCTAAAGCATTTCCGGAAGTCAGCTTGTTCGGGAGACTGGAAGTTATCAAACCTGCGTGCAAGACGGTTCGTAATTACTCTCAAAAACAGCTTGTAAACATGGCTCAAAAGTGAACTATAGTAAACTTCCAGTCTCCCGAACAGGCCGCTTTCCGGAAATGATTCAGCACCAGTAGACCACATAATTCGCTACAGCAGTTTATATAGAAGGCCGAAGAGTTTAATCTGCCTCTTTCCTCAGCGTTTGTGGACTACGAGAAAGCCTTGTATACGAGTGACTGTACTGCAGTCTCTCCAGCGCTACCAAGTCGACAACAGGTACATCGGAGTGTTGAAGTGTTTGTAAACGCCACTATATTAGTCTAACTATAAAACCAGAACTCAAAACCTACTGCAGTGTTGCAGTGGGAAGCCAGACAGCGAGATGTTATCTCTCTAAATCTGTTCACCGCTGCTCTGAAATGTGCTTTCAAGGTTCTGAATGAGAAAGGGCTTGGCATCAACATAATTGGCGAGACCTCGAAGGACCTCAGTATAATGCTCGATGACCACAGTAGAACCTCCGAATGAGCTGGCCTTATAATGAACATGGACAAGACAAAAATCATGACAAATGTCCCTGTACTGCAAACTCCCGTGGAAATTGGAGATTTTACGCTCAAAGAAGTTGACGATTATAATTATGTACCTGGGGACATAGGTACTGTCCAATAAGGGACGTCCATCTTCGAGAAAGAGTTCTATCGTGGAATCCGGCTTGCAGCGTTCGGGAAGCTGTACCATATCTTCTGGACCAATATGCCGCAGTGTCTCAAGATGAAAAAGGAGTATTATTCAACTAAAAGCATGACTATCGTAACTTTAACGACTATTACGAGTAATTGTCTATTAATTATTCATTAAATATTATTGTTTTAAATCAAATTTGTACAAATAATTTAGAGGCCGAGTACTGGGCTTAAAGTGGCTGACTATTAGATTTTGGAGGCTGACTACTAGAGAAATGTGTATGTTTTGGTTTAAACTTCTTTTTCTATTTTATAGAATGATTCTATATGTTTGCCTTAAATTGTAATGAAACTAGAATTAATTATTGATCGAACAGTAATTTTTTTATTTTTTTTTGTCAAATCCTGAATTAATAACAGCGGTTTCAAATCTCGATCGTCGTTAAAAGGCTGACTACTGGTGCCTTTACCCTATGTATGTACACTACGGACACAAACGCAGTAGGTAGTGCAAAACTGTCCTTCACATCAAGTTTTGTGAAATGGCTATCGAACCGAAAGGGGTTTGGACTAACTACGGTTGAGATTGAAATAGTAGTTTATGCAACGGTTGCATAATGATAGGCCTTAAAACACTAGTGCGGTTTTCATGAAACGAGCTTTAGCGAGTTTCATAATAAGATCGCACATGTGTTTTAAGGCCAAATAATGCAGAGTTGCATACATAACTTTATCTACACACATATTATACATCCTCCATGATGTGTTCAGAAACAATATTTTCTGGCAACAAGTTATTTGATGCAATCGTGGCTGCATATTTTCGATATCCGGCGCATTTTCACATCACACAGTCACTCCGAGAAGACTACTGTTCATATTTTCAACTAAATTGTAAATTACAAACAACTTTTTCTATTCAATTCAACAACGATTCTACTTTCGTTCAGTAAAAACCCAACATAATGGCGGCAATTCGATCCTCCGTCAAGACCATTTTTTTTTAAATCATAGACAAACGAATGAAGTCTCTATTCTCACGTCACTCGAGATCAAATGTCGTTCGGTTTGTATTTAAAAAACATACTGAATTGATGTTTCGTATCAATAACTGTTTAATATCTATGGATACTAGAATAGAGACCCACTTGAGTTTTGACAGCTGTTCCAAATTTAATCTCATTTCGATACTAATATCGATACTGTAATAACATTGCAGCACTGGTTTTACCTAATTGGTTGTCATAATGGTGGTCATTTCCTACGGTTTTTGATTACACTATGGAGGTTTTATGGTATGGGTGTAGATAAAACAAATTGTGTTGTTGACCATTTATACGTATAGAAACATACGGGTCGAAAACTAACCTTTTTTTACATGACAGAATGATAGGTCGAGGGACTCGAATAGTGTGCTACTAAAGCGTACCTCAGCCACCGTATGTAGCCGTATGACAGCTACTTTGTTAACCTTTTGACCGCCACAGTCGGCTGCAGCCGTCAGCGGATACAGGGTAAAAAACGTCCTTCGTTACCTTGACTTAAAGTTGAAATTCGTGTTACTTCTCAGACATGCTTGGCGGCCAAAAGGTTAATAGGTAAATACACTGAGAATTTTTTTGATGCTATACCTGCATTACCGTAATGTATTCGCAGTCAAGTCGTAATAATGTCGAAGCATCCGAAATAATGTTGATTGTTACGTGGTAATGTAAAAACGTATACGCGCTTTTGTAGTCCGCAACATTATCCATGTAGCAGAGTCTCTATTTACGTTAGGTACGTTTTTCTCCAAAATTACGAACGTGGCATCCAGAATTACGTATGTCGGTAGGTACAGTAATTTTTTCTCAGTGTACTTGCGTGAGTCTCCGTCTTCCTCTTAGTGGCAGGCGTCCTGCGATAAGACTTTAGTGTGACGCTTCGGCGATTTATCACCACGCCCGTTACTATACTTAAGGATCCTCCAAGCATTTTAACTACTTCAAGATAGAAGTCAAAATGTCGTGACGAGAATAAATAAAAGTTGTCCGCATAAAAGACTCTTATCAAACGATGGAAAGCGGTTAAAAATACTTATCTAGCTAACATCGCTTTGTGCATAACAACCACAAAGGAACTACGCTTTCAGAAAGGTCGGGTTAAAAGTATTATTATAATTCATTCGAAGCTCTTTAATTATGAAGGTTTACCGTTTCACTGTGAGAAAAGAGGTTGTAATCAAGAACAAACTCATTTACAACATGTGATTAAAGATTGAGGACAAATAATTAAAACATATACGTATAGCTATTAGTTGCATATTTACACAAATACAAACTTACATCGTTAAAGTAAGCCTGCTCTAGGCGCTGTCTGGTTTTGTTGGCTTTGCTATAATCAGGAAGACTTGACTGCCGCCGTACGCGCATCCGTTGCTCTCGATCCATCGTCATCAGATCAGACTTCTGCGATAGCACTAAGTAATGCAGCCGGTGTACTAAATCCATCTTGATAATTGACAATAAATTTCAGGTCGAGGTTGAGGAAACACAGGTAAATTAGCTTCAGCCGTTTTTATATTAACTAATTTGTCTGTCAAATTAACATATCGCAGTCAATTGAAGTTTAAAATTTATGACGCGACGCCGGAAAAGTTTCAGATTGAAACACTAGTTCACAAATTGCGGGTAGAATATACGTAGGTAAGTATGTAAGTAAATCTTAAAACAACACGATCACATAACTCGGTGGCGTAACATCTGAATTTGATATTTTATTACGAAGTACAAAAAACAACAGTTCATTAGAGTAAATAAAAATGAAGAAAACGTTACAAAATTACAAACTGAAACTGAAAGACCCGCTACAAAAAACCACTACATCGCAGGAACTTCGCGTTCGTATATATTACGTTTGAATTTTTTTTCTCGTGTAAAATACGCGTTTAAACATGAGTCCGTATGAGTATGGGTATTCACGTAGATAGGAATGAAAGCGGATACGTTTGCGTGTCGCGTTTTTTCTCGTGTCCCGTAATGGTGCGCTGGTAGAGGCGGACGCGAGTTGACTGAGCAGGGGGCGGACCGGACGGTTGCCGCGTGTCTCAACGTCGCGAGGCAACCGCTTGCAAACATCCCCTCGACCGAACTCGGTTACGAAATTGGTTTCTGCAATAAACCTGAATAATTTATTTCAAAGGAGCTTCAAGCTGTTTAGAAAGCGGTCACGAAAGTGTCTCAATAAGAGAATTAAAAAACCGGCCAAGTGCGAGTCGGACTCGCGCAGGAAGGGTTCCGTACCGTTATCGATAAAAACGGCAAAAACACCACGTTTGTTGTATCGGAGCCCCCTTAAATATTTATTTATTCTGTTTTTTAGTATTGGCTGTTGTAGCGGCAACAGAAATACTTCATCTGTGAAAATTTCAACTGTCTATCACGGTTCATGAGATACAGCCTGGTGACAGACGGACGGACAGCAGAGTCTTACTAATAGGGTCCCGTTTAGCGTGCGTAGTTCGTCTCGCGTCTTAGTAATAGGCCCACTATAGCGACGAAACGGAATTAATATGTTTTTGTTAATAATACAACTTTTGCCCGCAACTTCGTCCGCGTGGAATTCGTTTATCGCTATTCCCTCAGAAACTGTGCATTTTTTCGGGATAAAAAATAGCCTATCGTCGGTGATAGTGCCAACCCTTGTATGAGCAGTTTGTAAATACCGCGTAAATCCAAAATGTAGCAAAATTATGATTTCGTGTCTACAGGTTCTGCGCGCTGGTTTGATTATACATGCTAAAAAAAAACTCGCGGTATTTACAAACTGCTTGCTCATACGCGGGTTTTCATTTTCACCGAAACTATGCCCTCCGACCGACCAACTGTCGGTATGAAAAAAAAACTAGTTCAATCTGTTGCTCCGTTTTGACGTGAAAGAAGCGCAAACAAACAAACTGCATTTTTAATATTAGTTAGGATTTACAAGACATTTGATAACATAGGTAACCCTAATCCTGAGAACCTAAATATGTGCTGTCTACCGGCACCTCCGACAATTTTCTATCTACCACGAGCACTTTGGTGAAGGAAGACATCGTGAGGAAACCTGCTTACATCTGTGAAATAATTCAAAGATGTGTGTTAAGTCCCGAAACGGCAACAAGGCCTGCGTGGGGACAACTGACCAGTCTCTCTCACTATGGCAGGAGGCCTGTGCCCAGCAGTAGCACATATCTATATTATGATGTGCAAACAGATTTCTTACAACCCTTTTGCTGTCTGGCCATTTCCGGAACACTGTACCACTAGTACTCGGCATTTAAACACGACATATTTCAAAACAATCGCAACAGCTGAAACGCGAGGGGTTCAACCTTTTGAACGCCACAGCTGAGTGAGAAACCGTGCCCCGGACGCCGAGTGACGCCTGGAGCTGACAAAATGTATGGAAAACGGCACACCTCGGCGTCAGGGGCACGGAAATCTGCTGTCGGCTACAGCCGACTGTGGCGTTCAAAAGGTTATAGCCCTTTTGCTGCCTGGCCATTTCCGGAACACAGTACCACTAGTACTAGGCCCTTAAACATGACATATTTCTAAACGCAACCGCTGAAACTCGAAGGGGTTTATTAGTAGCCATTGAAGAGTTCCACTGTCCACCTCCGGCTCCATCATCGGATCCTCATCAGCAAGTATTGGACTCGTCAAAACAAACGAAACTCTAAGGATTTGCTAGTAGCCATTGAAGAAATACACTGTCCACCTCCTGGCTCCATGATCAAATCAGCTCTTTGGTTTGGTATCAATGTATTGTCATCCGAAATATACCTTGCGAAGTTTTGAATCGATACAATTAGAAGTAGGTTCAAATAACCATAAAACTACTAAAAACGCTAAGAATTAATCGTAAATTTCTCTTTATTGCATTAATATTATTACGTAAAATTTATAGCAGATTAATCTTTGGTAGGTATATAAATAATTAAAATTTCATATTTTTGTTGAACAATAATTACACGTTATTACAACTCCCAAATTACTACATAATGCGAGGCCGGCCGTTCGAACTCAGTACCGCGCGAGTGCTCTTCGAGGTCGGATCTAAGTCGCGCCAAACGATCGATTCCGATGTAAAAAGAGCGCTGACGGCCATACATCTTATATGGACGTTAGCGTTCTTCTTACATTGGACGAGGGCTACTTGTTATCGTGCTTCAATATACCTAATCTTTCAGAACGCGATTTGGCGATAGCCCTCTGTAGTAATTTTCTTCAGTACACAGTTATAGTGGTGATCTATATTAATTTGCTAATTAATATCAAGAAACTTAGCCGTAACCTATTCATCGATACCTATGTTTATAGTTCAACATATAACTCAGTCATATTAATTAAATTTTCCGGGAAAATATCGCTGTGACATTCAAATAGACAAACAAAAAAATAAGGGTTCTTAGTTCCACGACAGGATGCTAAAAAGCATGCCTAGGTATTGTCATTCTCAAATTGGTATAAAATTGTTTAAATTATTTTGTAGTATGAGATAAGCATTTTGACATACTTTTTACAGAAATATTTAAGTAAAACTAAAAAAATATTCTAAAGGAAACTAATTTCCCTACAATTTATAATAATAATAAGTGATGAAATGTTTTCTGTAAAAATTCGATAAAGCATGATTGCGCTGCTGATGTTCTATTTATGTAAATTTCGTATAGAAAATAAATTTAAATAAAAAATCCTCGAGTTCACATTGATTTAATAAGGCAGAAAGCTCCGCCAATATACAATCTTGCTATATTTATACAGAGCTGTGGAAAATACAGAAATCGAACGAAACTCTTTACTTCATTTTGAGCTTACAACAATCATGTTTTGTAAATATGTATGTAAATACTCGTACTTATACTAAATTGACAACAATAACACAATTTCATTAGTTTTCATATAACGTTCAAGATTCATGTATACATATGATATTGAAGATGAATCAGTGAGTCATGTACTGAAAAGACGATTCCATTTTGCTTCTTTAATAAATAATTTAATCACAAACACCAATGAAATTGCGACTATGAAAATAGATAATAGAAAAATACAATACTTTGTAAATATATAAACCACGACTTATTTTATATATACCTCTCAACTGCACTGAAAATAAATATGGGTGAAGCTTATGCATTTAAAACAAAATAAATAAGGTATGTACACACAAATCCCTTACGAGAGGACTTATGACCAACAGAAAGAAATAGCACTCATTCAAGTTCAGTGATATGCAAAAATCTAAATAACACACTGAATGAAATCTTTGTTAACATTATTATATAGGTAACACCATTTTATAGAATTTATTTTACAAACAGGTTTTACTTGCTTAAATGAAATTATGTTACTAATTAATAATTCGGGCAGCAGATATGCATGACATTTCTATAGACCTTAGATAATTCATAATTTAATTTTACCTTTAAGTATAAGTTTGTTTTCATGTACTTATCAATATATTAGTTGAGTGTTACTCTTTTCTTAAAGCAAGTACAAAACTAGTTATTATAAATAGTTATTTTACAAAATGATTGTGAGTGAAAAATGCAATTGAACCAAACGAGAATCATTAATCACCCCAGTTTGGCAAGTTAACTAAGGATGGTCGGTCAAGAAGAAATACTCATAATCTGCATCATCTTACTAAAAGGCGTCTATATTTCACATTATGCAAGGAAAGTTGCACATTTAAAGAAATTCAGTCAAGATCAAATAATTTAAAAATTGCACTTGTGAATCAAATAAGTATAAGATTTTCAAACATTCCTTGATACTAAGAAAGCAATTACTTACTGAAATGTAAGTTAATTTTGAATTTTTCCTAAATGTATAAACATGTAATTTTAACAGGGGTAACACTTTTACCCGATCGTAATTAAACAAATATTAGCACCTTTATTGGTGTAGTATTTTTGACTTACCATTCAACTTAGCAAGTTGACCCAACATGAGTACAGTGTTTATTAAGTTTTCAGAATAAATGCGTTGATTTGTTTCCATTTTCCTTAACTTTTGGACCACATACTTTGAAAAGAATTCTAGGTCATTCTCATTACCATGAGCTCTCCCATTTGAATCATCATTGCTGCGTTTGCGCTTAGTGCCTTTTGGACTGGTCTGTGCATTAGAGTTGTACGATTTTGTTTTAGACAAATCATTTGTTTTACTGCTAGACTTTAAATCTTTTTCGATAGCCTGATTTAAATCTTCGCCAAGATCATTTGCCTCTTCTTCATTTAGATGGATAGTTAAATCATCAGGTACTGTCACCATTGGTACATGGTTGTCAGAAAACAAGGGTGACGGGAGGAATGATACCCTTTTGCGGACCTTCACAGTGGAGGATGTAGGTTTATTTGCCACAGAGTCTTGAGTTGGCACTGCCACTGTATTTCGCCGGCTTGTTTTTTCTTTTTTTGTGTCAGAGGTGTGAAAACGGTTACTGTTTTGCTTGCTGCTCCAAAAGTTCACTTTTATTTTCTGTTTTGGTTTTTTATCTGCTTGTGATTTTACAAGTACGGTGGGAAACTTGTAACGAATGTCATCCTCAGGGTCCGGTTTTACTTGTTTCTTTGGTGATTTTGCTATAGCTTTATTATTATAAGCATTATTAAAATACTGTGTATTCAATTTATACCGCACGTTCTCATCATCCGATTGATATCCATTTTTCTTATTTGGAAATTTAGTTGAACTTGGTTTCATAGTGGTTTAGAGTTCAATTAAATTATAAAACTAAAATCTTGCAAGTGAGCTGAACGCTTCGTTAAAAAAATTCTAGCCTTGGAGATGCGTGTTATCTGAAAGAAATAAAAATATAAATAGATTAGCACGACGTATCATCTCGCTACAGGCTGTTTCCCGCCTTTAACTTGGCGTATGAATCTACGATTTTTTTGACATAAGAGGCTGAATTTAATGACTTGTGTTGAAAAAAAAAATCAATTGCTATGGCTTAGAAAGAATTTTGTTTTTAAAAAAGCCGTAAGTGACTAATCAAGCGTTACGATAATGTAATTTGAGGTTATGCTGATAACCACTTACAATCACAAATACAACTAGTTTCTAACTACTAAAACATTACTAACATACATTAATGTAAAACATTTTACTATTTATAGATCTTTTAACGTTATAAAATGAAACTTTTGGGGTAAAATGTCTTGTCATCACAAACATTTCTAAGCTGATAACCATTACATAATCAATGTATTGCGTTTCGCAGAACTTACCTGCTATTCGTTGCATTATTTTATACACTATACACAACCACTGCTTTATTATCCCGTAAAACGTAAAGATCTAAAATTTTCGTACACAAACACGAGTCTACACCACAGAACGTAGATAGACTTCTTAAATGACGCAAAGTAGTTCCAAAATTATCCGCAAGTGGCGGCATAAACGCGCGGGAACGGGAAAACCATTACAGCTGCGTTCGTAAAAGCGAGCGCGCCGAATAACATTCTAAATTCAAAAGAGATGTAATTAAGATTAACAGGTAATTGATGGTAAAACTACTATCGGCCTCACTCAATAGTCAGATAATGAACAACTACCTGTTCTTTTTTCAAATTTTCCATACAAAATGTTCACTAACCAACGTTAATGGTTCATTAACTGACACTGAGTAACGCCATATGTGATATTGCTTACAACATTTTACTTATGTAATACCTAGCGATGCTGTTGAAATACTAGTAGATATTTTGTATTCGCGTCACGTAAAAAGAGCGCTGACGGGCATACGATATATATGACCGTCTAAGCGCTTTTTTAGGTACGTGACGATAGCTATACTTACCTACCTACTAAAATTTTCTTTACAAGACATAACCGATAGAGCTCAAGTTATATTTTAGAGATGGCGTCACTATTCAATGTAATTTTAATTTTACTTCAATTAATCTCAGGTAGGGAATAAAACATTTTGTATTACTTTTAATGATCTTCGTTAACAAAATTATTGACTTTCTAAGGAACTAAGAACTCTTGTTTGGAACTAGTTGCATTGTTTTTAGGATAGTCTACGGGGCGTTTAAATAAACACAAACATAAACATGCCATAAATTACACCAAGTCTAAATCTTAATATGGCAGTGTCCTAGCAACGTTTAAAAAAAACCGGCCTCGCGTACCGATGGTTCTGTACTACGCCAATTTGGCATGATCTCAATAAATCAAGAAATTACTTTATTTTAATGTTTAAAGAACTTTGACAGTTGCAACTAAGTTTGCAGATTGTTAAGCTTTAACGCAATTTTTTCTGGTTTGATTTCATGGAAATACAGCTGGAACAAAATTGGTCTAAAATCAGTAAATTTTTCGGGTATCAATGTAAGGGAGCTCTCAGGCTTTTTTTTTTTGTTATTTTTATTATTTGCTAGTAATCATGCCATAACAACACATATTCTGTGAAAATTCCAACCTTCTAGCTCTTACCGTTGCTGAGCTAAAGGCCTCTAACAGACGGACGGACGAACGTAAATACCTAGTACGTTGTAGGCTCAGTAAGGGTCTGTATTGGAATCCATAATATATATTGTCCTATTTGTATATTCTATAATAACTTTGGTCATAATGATCTTTTGCCATAACGAAGTTTGCTCTAATGCAAATGCCATAATATGTTTTACCCTAATATTGAATATCATAATGCTTATTTGCACTATTGTCTTTTAAGTACCTACAAATTTTCATGTGTCCTAATAGTTACATATCCTAATACTGGTTGCCATAACCACACTAACACTATTTGACATAAAGATTAGAAAAAGACCTCTGCGTTTGAAGAATTCCGCGGTAAGTAATCAAAGTCAAAGTCAAAGTCAAAGTCAAAGTCAAACTATCTTTATTCAATTTAGGCTTTTACAAGCTCTTATGAAGGTCAAGGAATGAATCTACCACCGGTTCGGAAAAAATCCTCTACTGAGAAGAGCCGGCAAGAAACTCGGTGAGGTATCATTTTTTCAAATCAGTACACATATAAGTCAACAATGATGTCTACAGTTTTATACAAATCTAAGTATATACCACAGCAGGTACGCTCATCGAGACCCAAGGATCGCCGGTGCAGGTCACGATTTAAGCCAAACGTCCCTGTACATGACGTAGTCTTTTACTGAGTAATATGCCCTAGAAATAAGAATTCGCTTTACAGTAGATTTGAACATTGTGTCTGTTTGTTCTATAATGTTTTTAGGTATTTTATTGTAAAAACGTGTACAATTTCCTAGAAATGATTTTTTAGTTTTAGCCAGTCTATAAGTTGGTACTTTAAGCTTTCCGGTATTTCTAGTAGCCTTGGGCTTATCGACATTTGTAGGAAAATTGTATATATTTTTTCTGACATACATTATTATTTCAAATACGTATAGTGAAGGCAGGGTTATTATTTCAATTTCCTTGAAAAATTCCCTCAGTGACTCGCGGGTGCCCATGTTATATATGGCCCTGATGGCCCTTTTTTGCAAAATAAAAATTAAGTCAGCAGCTGATCCCCATACAATTAAACCGTATGAAATAATACTTTTGAAATACGCGAAGTAAACCAACCTTGCCAAAAGTCTGATTAAAACAGAACTTTTCCGATACATGTAAAAAAGAACAACTCGCATTATCCAAATTCCGCTTCTTGCCCCAAAGATTAAAATAACAGAGAAGAGTGCACTCCACCTTCACCACACCAAACATGTGTTGTTTCAGATTTTCTGGTTCTTTAGATAATAAAATAACATTAAAAACCTTACCTTAATGAATTTTCAGACCGATTGTTATTAGTCAACCATTGGCTCATGTGGTGGCTTACATAATTTTCCCGATACTACCTATTCGTACCCTACTTACGTGTAGGCTAGGCACTGTCCAACATATATAACTGCAATATCAATCCACTTTAAGTACGTAAGTACGTATACAAAACTTTTTCACCAAAATAAACAAAAATCATGGCAGCTTAGGTATCAGAATAAATCCAGTGTCATTCGCCGCATTAATGTTCTTAGCATATAGTTCACAGGAATTAATTTCGAAGATATTAAAGTCTCCTCAATAATGGTTCGATGTTACCTTCTAAGCCTGAGGCGAGAAATACGTGGGCCTATGCTTACCCGAGCACTGACCTGCCTGGGAACCCTGGCTTTCAGCGGCGATGAGACGAGCCGTTCGTAGGCGGGGGATAAGTATCCATCAAACGGCCTCAATTTCTTGCCGTTGCTGAGTGATAATAAATAAAGTGAATAACATATTCCTCCTTTGTCGCCCTACCCCTATCCGTTGTTCCCATCGTTGTCGCTGCGGTGAGCCCGTCGCCATGCCAACCTTAATAATGCTATCTGTTGGGCACTATTAGCCAGCGCGGAACCGCCGGCCAGCAGTATTGAAACCGACCGGTTCGCACGCGACGATGGTAAGAGAACGGACGGAATGACTTTCCTTGGAAGATGGATCGGCCCCGAGTTTAGGACGTGACGTGAGGCTGGCTTTGCTGTCAATTCGGCCGAACTAAAGGTCCTGGACCCTGCGGTCCTAGCAACGTTGACACAATGATAAGTTAAACCTTCTTATCTCTAAGTGCGTCTCTCACACTAGTGTCGACGAAAGGGATACGCGTAGTCAGAGAGATAAGCGGGTTTAACCTATCCCAGTGTCAGCCATGCAGGGGCCACTGGGGAGAGATCGCTCGCAGGGTCTTTAGAGAATGCTCCAAACGTCTGGTGGAGTTGACGCGTGACCAGCAGGCTGGCTTATATCTGGGGGTCCGGTTAATGTACGTCCCGATATTGCCCGACCCGATAGTGGTCAGACCAGTAGTATGGGGTGGACGCGAACTACCTGGTCGAGCATTATCAGGTCGTACAATATTGGAACGTACATTAACCATATCTGGCACAGCGGATTAGCGTTGCCATTGCCAGCCTTCTGGGCACTCTACCTAGATAGAGATTGTTTTTTTTTTAAATATTATTTGTTATTTTTAAGTTTAGTTTTTAATTTGTCTGTAAGTATTTCATAACTATATAATTATAATTTTGATTTTCGGGCGTTTTAATAGAAATTGTGTTTTTTTCTATTTACAGATGGTATTATAAGCTCTCTTAAAAATCTTTTCAAATCAGAATGCAGTGTTTGTTTATGACTATTGTTTTTAGGGTACCTAGCATAATTGTTTGTGTACGTAAATATTAGATATCTTGCGATATAACTTATCTAAATAACTTAATATTAAAGAAATCAATAAAACTGATTTCATGAAATCGTAAGAATTCAAATGTCTAAGAGTGTCATAACATAAATACAATATTTTCATAAGGTTATTTATAATAAATCTACATAAATTCATAAATTAAACTACTATTTAAGACACACTACTTACAACACTGTCTAGACAATAGGATGTAATGAATAGCTTACCATATGATTCTTCATAGATATCCAGCCCATAATGGCTCGAAATTTAATTTTTCGTTTGCTGTCCGTGATTGCAGTTAAATGTGACGTTTAAGGACGGAAACACGTGTAAATAGTCTATTCACGATATTATTTGTAATCAACGCGGATGACGCGGCGCGCAAGGTTATGTGGGCCCGCGAGATCTGTTCTCAGACTGAATTGGATGCTGTGCGCAATGCGGCAATCCCACGTACGAAAACATTACATTTTATTGTTTCCAAAATAATAATTCCGTTTTTCACAATTTTACTAAATAACTGAGCATCGTAAGATTTTTAAAAGAATTTCTTGGCTTCTAAAAATTATTATTTAAAAACGTTCGTATTTCCGAAAATAACGAGTTAATAATATTTGAAGAGGAAATAACTTACCGGTGCTTAGAACGAGACGTGTTTTAAATATCAAGCACAAATTAAATAATCGTCTAACAGTAAAAGCTTCGCAAAAGAAGAACTTTCAAGCACTGAATTAGAAGCGGGAAAAGTTGAAACTATTGATTCGAGATGTGATTATTCTGCACATGTGCAGTGCGGTTGGCGCTTGCGCTGTGGAGCCCGAATCCCAGCAGCTGCATAGGACACTAGCGTTTGTCACTGACACTGAGCTTATCCCTTTCGCACCGTCTCACTTGTTAGAAAAGGACACAGGATTATTATCCATTATAAACCGTAGTGTGCTTGAACCTCTCTCAACTTTACCTGTCGGAATGTAAACACTTAAAAGAAAGACTAAAGAGCCCCTGGCTGGTCAAGAAATTTAATAGGCGGTTTAGGTACAGGATTTTGTGGACTGAATATGAACACAATATTGTAAACAATAGTTCTCATTTGATCTGGCTGACTGTACAGAAATGTCACAGTCATTTATTATAAAAAATATATTTTTATAAGTTTAATTTGTCTCAGTTGTTAACAATATTGACGTTTTTTTAAAGTTTCAACATCAGTAAAAACATTTTTTTTTATTGTTTTGGAGAAAGCTCTAAATATAAAGGAAAAATAGTAGTTTATGCAACGGTTGCATAATGATAGGCCTTAAAACACTAGTGCGGTTTTCATGAAACGAGCTTTCGCGCGTTTCATAATAAGATCGCACGTGTGTTTTAAGGCCAAATTATGCAGAGTTGCATACATAACTTTATCTACACACAAATTATAAATCCTCCATGATGTGTTCGGAAACAATATTTTCTGGCAACAAGTTATTTGTTGCAATCGTGGCTGCATATTTTCGATATCCGGCGCATTTTCACATCACACAGTCACTCCGAGAAGACTACTATTCATATTTTCAACTAAAATGTAAATAACAAACAAATTTTTCTATTCAATTCAACAGCAATTTTACTTTCGTTCAGCAAAAATCCAACATAATGGCGGCAATTCGATCCTCCGTCAAGACCATTTTTTTTAAATCATAGACAAACGAATGAAGTCTCTATTCTCACGTCACTCGAGATCAAATGTCGTTCGGTTTATATTAAAAAAACATACTGAATTGATGTTTCGTATCAATAACTGTTTAATATCTATGGATACTAGAATAGAGACCCACTTGAGTTTTGACAGCTGTTCCAAATTTAATCTCATTTCGATACTAAAATCAATACTGTAATAACATTGCAGCACTGGTTTTACCTAATTGGTTGTCATAATGGTGGTCATTTCCTACGGTTTTTGATTACACTATGTAGGTTTTATGATATGGGTGTAGATAAACTTTTTTTTAGTCGCTCCGAGGGACGGAGAGTGCGTTTTTGACGGTGTATCTAAGGAGTGCTAGAGTTCAAATGGCTAAGTTATTTAAAAAAACGTAATAAAAAAGGAGGGAGCTAAAATAAATTGATAAAAGCTTAAGCTTTTGTATCTGTCTGTTCTACTGATTACGTTGGTAGTTCAAAAGTACTTAGATAAAGAGGCGGCCGGTAACTCTGAAAATTATGGGAAATTCCCTCCGTCTATCGGGATGGGATGGATAAAGTTACAATGGTTTTAAATAATTGAGTTTGGTAACACAAACTATGCTACGTGTAATGCAAACGACATAAGTACCACTTTGCAAACTACTTATATTGATACTTTTCTGCATGTGATACGACCTCACACCATGGAGATGTTTAAAAATATCTCTGGCGGTAAGGAAGTGAACTAATATGGTTCTCTTTACAATTAGATGCAAGTCATTCTGGGTGTTGACAATATACGTACGTATATAAATACGTTAGGGTTAGTCATGTATAATACTTTATTTGCCCATTTTTACTCGTCACTTAATATTCTACACATACCTGAGCTCTTACTGCGGCTAGATGTAGCTGTGTCGCCCTGTAGTCGTATTTCTTCATAGAAATGTCCTCCTGCAACAATAAAGCAAAATGAAATAGACAGGCCAACAAAGTTATTGTCCTATTATTGTGACAGAAATTGTGTTGCGCTAAGAATGCCGCCTTTTACGACGGCACATAAAAATTCTAACTCTACGTTCGACTTCGACCGTTAGGTGTTAGACTAGACGGCATTATGGTGTTAGTTAATCTTGTATTTTTGCTAGAAACACAAACATAAAAATTCGCTGCATTATCATAAGAATAATTGAAGGTTTTTAATTTAATTGTGTTGTTGTATTTATTATCATAGAGGACGGTTTATGTTATGCTAGAAGAATAAAATATTTGCTGAAAGAGTTCAATTGCTCTTTAGCAGAGGGCGCTGTTTTCAAAACATCTTTTGATGTCTGGTTAGATCGTTTAGATGTCACTTGTTTCGTGAGTGAATTTTGAAGCGGCTTTCTCATTAGGCCAGTCTGGGTTAACTAGTAGTTCAAGTAAACTTAACAAAAACATGTTTTCTCATGATAATACCTACGAATTCAAAATAGACCGATTTAAATCTCGTCATGAAACGCCGCATAATGGTTGGAAAGCTGGGTCTGAACAAAATAAAACCACTTACCCTTTAATTTAAGAATTAAATCACGTATAAATAGCAACTATACTCTCCTGACAGTAGGCTGCAACGGACCGACCGAAGCTGACAACAATGGGTAATATTTTTAGTAGTAAGAATAAAAAATATTACGCTTTCTGCAACTTCGGTGCTCGTGACAGTCCTGGCGCCTCATTCGGGAACGCTAAGTGATTCTGTAGCGACTCATAAGCCAGATTTCTCATCCCACTCTTCCGCACGACGCGTAATACGTAAGAGCGAGATGAGAAATCTGGCTTACGAGTCGCTACAGAATCACTTAGCGTTCCCGAATGAGGCGCCTGATGATATTCATCCAAAGACAATGATCACGTGGGTGGCACTAGGTTACGTCTTGCATTATAAATTCATAATTAGGTAATGATTCAAAATCGATATAACTAAGTAAATCGAAATTAACTTTGACAGACATCCTTGTTATGAAAGAGTAAAGTTTATTTTTCCATAATCCGATTTTAAGATACTAGCATTTTTCAATAATTCTTGCTGTCAAGCTTTGTGGTGACATTATGCAAGTGTTACTATCAGAAGATAAGTACTGTTTTATTGTATGAGGGTAAGTAATTACGTACTTATATAATATACCTATATGTATAGTATGAATATCTCGCGGAACCAGATAATTTTATAAGCCATTCTATTCTACGCTGAGTTCGCTTCAATAATCAGCGCCTATATTCGGGAACGCTAAGTGATTCTGTAGCGACTCGTAAGCCAGATCTCTCATCTCGCTCTTACGCATTTGGCGTCATGCGGAAGAGTGGAATGAGAAATCTGGCATACGAGTCGCAACAGAATCACTTAGCGTTCCCGAATGAGGCGCCTGATGATATTCATCCAAAGACAATGATCACGTGGGTGGCACTAGGTTACGTCTTGCATTATAAATTCATAATTAGGTAATGATTCAAAATCGATATAACTAAGTAAATCGAAATTAACTTTGACAGACATCCTTGTTATGAAAGAGTAAAGTTTATTTTTCCATAATACGATTTTAAGATACTAGCATGTTATAAAAATTCTTGCTGTCAAGCTTTGTGGTGAAATTATTCAAGAGTTACTATCAGAAGATCAGGCGTGTCATTCGGGAACGCTAAGTGATTCTGTAGCGACTCGTAAGCCAGATTTCTCATTCCACTCTTCCGCACGACGCGAAATGCGTAAGAGCGAGATGAGAGATCTGGCTTACGAGTCGCTACAGAATCACTTAGCGTTCCCGAATGAGGCGCAAGTACTGTTTTATTGTATGAGGGTAAGTAATTACGTACTTATATAATATACCTATATGTATACTATGAATATCTCGCAGAACCAGATAATTTTATAAGCCATTCTATTCTACGCTGAGTTCGCTTCAATAATCTGGCGCCTCATTCGGGAACGCTAAGTGATTCTGTAGCGACTCGTAAGCCAGATTTCTCATCCCACTCTGCCGCATGACGCGTAATGCGTAAGAGCGAGATGAGAAATCTGGCTTACGAGTCGCTACAGAATCACTTAGCGTTCCCGAATGAGGCGCCAGGTCGAGTGGAATTGATACGTTTGTTTTACTGCAGAATCAGGCTGAGTTTGAATTTTTAATGACATGATGCTACCCGTATTTGTTTGAGCTTAGCAATGTTGAAAATATTGATGAAATCGAATTACGTTTTGGCAGTTATTTAAAACAATTAGACGTCTTACTATGTCAAGCGAGCTGATGGATTTGGATCTGGCAGTAAAGGTAATTGTCGCAATGCAATTGTTGTAGGGTAGACGTATTTAAATACCTTGCCCACACACACATATACATTACACACATTACACATTGATTGAAAAAACTTGAAAAATATTATTTATTGCCGCCGACTTAATGTTTTAAAAAAAGTGAGAGTTAAACTCGCGTGGAGAGGCTTCCGTTCCGTACATGATTATATGTTTACTAAGTTACTTTAAATACCATAGACTTCTTATAGGTTTTCCTGTAATCTATAGGTAACGAACTATGTTTTGTATTTTTTCAAAATTTTAGCCCCACTATTTTTGGAAATAAGGGGGGGGAATGGTCAATTTTCGCCTATTTTCCTAAATAACTTCTAAAATATTTTACTTGAAATTCAAAAGAAAATATGTTTAAGATCCTCACAATAAGCCCTTTCATTTGATATGTCACACGATATAGGTTGCACAACTTTTTTTTTAATTTTCTAATTTACCCCCCAAAAGTGGCCTCCATGTTTAAAATTCATATATTTACATCACGCGTTCGTGTTGCGGTCACTGACTTACATATGTATACCAAATTTCAACTCAATCGGTCCAATAGTTTCGGAGCAAATTGGCTGTGACAGACGGACAGACAGACAGACAGACACAACGAGTGATCCTATAAGGGTTTCGTTTTTTCCTTTTGAGGTACGGAACCCTAAAAATTAGTAAAAAGTGATTCATTAAAGAAGTGTGAAATAAATAATATTTTTTTTCGAAAAGCCTTTTTCTTACTTATTTTGAGTTTACTTTCAGTAATCTTCTCAAATCCAAACAAATGCTGTACGTATGACAGAAAAAGACAAATAACAATAATGTTTTTCGGAATACTTATGTCTCATTCTATGCCCTTGTCGAAATTAAAAGCCTGGACAATAAACTTAAATAATAAAATGTCTGGTACAGATGTAGTGCATAATTTGTTTCCATCGTATTTTATCGGAAAAGTTCGTATTTTTCGTGCTCTCTCAATTAGCTTCAGCAGGCCTCCAATTCTCGGTGCATTCGAGATAATCTCATAATGGAAATTAAACGTCAGTGCATACAGGCATTTGACACAACTGTATGAATCTGACGTTTAATTTCGCAATCGACATTATCTCAAATGCATCGAGAATTGGGGGCCAGTACCCCTCATACCATGCTGTCATTTTTTATTTGACATATTTTGACAAATAATAAAGTTTCATATTAATGAAAATAAACATGTCACTAAACAATTCTGCTGTTTCCATCCGGTATAGATTCGGAGATAATAGGCTTTAACTGACGGACAGATAGACAGACAGATACGAAAGTGATCCTAAAAAGGTTTCGTTTTTCATCGGATATTTGATAAATGCACAGTTCCCGAGGGAATAGCGATAAATGAATTCCGAGCGGACGAAGTCGACGGAGAAGACGAAAGCCAAGCAGCTAAAAAAATTTTATGACACTCACCTGTATCTCGTTGACTTTGCTGTACATATTGCTCTCCAGCCCTCGGCTCTGCAGACGCAACAGCGCCTCCAGCCCGTCCTGTGAACAACAATACAATAGGTACTTATAGAATCTGACAATTCTTGGAAGCTCTAGGAAACTGCGAAAGGAGCATTTCTAATAGTAGATTGTACAACAAGAGCATAAAACGAGCCATTTTACCCGATACGTGCATTAGCTAGCCGAGCCGGTACGGCGAGGGTGGATAGTCACGTCGAGGGTAAAATGGGTTTTATGCTCGAGTTTTACACTCTGATTTTCATTTCGATTGCAAGGATATAAAACAAGGAATATACAAGAAAAATTAATAATGATTTCTGAGACTTTAATGGAAAGAAGTGCAAAAAATCATTATTTGATCGCATCGTCACTATCACTACTCGAAGACATTGTTTAATTACTTACGAACTTATTGAATTTTCAACCGCAACACAAGAAATTTAGCTGGTTTCTAGTTTTGTTTGACGAATAATTAGCGTCCCGCCACACAATTTTTCTTTTAAATTTTCCTTTTAAATTTTCTACTATGTGAGCTTCGACTATGGTCTGAGCCTTAATGCCAAGATATTATAAATATATGCGTTATATTTTATTTTACGCAAATGCACGCCCGTATTCATCGTAAATTTGTATTAAGATAGTAATACATATGTCGTAATTAAATTAAGATATAAACTAAATCTCATCAAAATATATCAATTAAATGAAAGGTATTGTGTATGTAAGACCTAATTGCCTTAGTCTTAAAAGAAGAAATTACTTTATGCACAAGAGCATAAAAACACATTTTATGCAGCCTTCTCTCGACATAAAGAACAACTTTACGAGCATTAGAAGTGAAAATATTATCATATATTTGCGTATCACAGGATTTTGGCCCAGAAAAATAGCCCAGGAAACGAAAGGTATGTTGTGGTAAAATGAAAATATTAAAGCCGTTTTTTTACAGGATAACGTTAGTTTTTTAGTTAAATTAACAGTTGGATGAAAACTTATATTTTGACTCAACATTAGATTTTTATTAAAAATATGGTAAAACTTGATTTAGTTTTATTAGGTATGTGAGGCTATTAACCTACTCAAAAAATAGCTATTACTCGATTCACTATTTTTTCTCGATTGCATGTTCAAAAATGGAAGATATTTCGGTGCGAAATTCTGTTGCATTTTTGAAAATATGTACCAAAATTCAACGTACTTTAAATTTATGTTATAAAAATGGTTTGTTTGCTAAACTAAAATATATTCCCCGTAAAGGCGTTAAGTCTTTACTTAAATGGATTCGTAAGATTATGTTGGGGACGAAATCCAGGGAGCAACAGGTGAATGCAATTGTATGGAGCGTGCTTGGCATTTTGCCTTGATTTTCGTTAGGAAATCCGTGGATACATTTGCTTACTACAAGTTAAAAATTGATATACTTACTTCGGATGCGGCAAATGTCAAATTTTGACCCGTTAGTAACCAAATCTATCCGTGGATTGAATATTGGGAACGGCTTTAAAACAGATTACCTGGACGGATTCTAACGTTTCACCTGGGGCCACTTGGCATACTACCTAATATCGTATATCGTTGTCGTTTATATGACCTATATATCTTCTATATATATAAAAGAAGAAGCTGACTGACTAATGGGGTGACATATCAACGCACAGCCAAAACTACTGGAGCTAGTAGTCTGAAATTTGGTACAGGTATTCTTTAGATAATGTAGGCGCCCGCTAAGAAAAGATTTTACGAAAATCAATCCCTAAAGGGGTGAAAAAGGAGTTAAGAATTTGTATGGAAATCCGTCATTTTTTAGCTTATTAACATGAAAATGAGAATTTAGGCTTCTGAATAAAAACAAAGGCGCACTGCAAAAGCATTTAAAAAAATCAACCCCTGTAAGGGGGAAAATTTAGTAAATTTATTTTGGGGTAGTTTTGAAATTCCATCCCATAAGGGGCAAATTTTATATGGAAAATACCGCGGGCGAAGCTGTGGCGGGTTCTCTAGTTAGGTATATTATATTATTATAATAGACTGATTCTAGTTACCAAAATTACGGTTTTTATAAAGTGTGAAGAGTTGTAAAATTTGGAATTATTACCGTCTAGTCATAATAATTGAAACAAGTTACGATAATTCAATAATTTGAAATATAGTTCAAACCTCAAATTAATCGGCTATACAGTTTCTAAGCCGCTAAGCCTTTAATCCCAGAGCAGATGAGATCAATGGCATTGGTCTAGCTAAACTGATCTTGTCCTGTTAATCTTTATAGCAATTCGTTCTCGTCTATTGTTAAAATGGACTTAAACTTTAAAATTTTAATCGGTAGTCCCTGAGTACTTTTACACATCACATTTACTTGTAATTAGTAGAAGTATCGCGGGGTAAATACAATATTTATTATATATATTCTTTGCTGCGATTCATGTAGCACAATGCACTATTACGTAACATACCGTCAGTCCTCACACTTTTTTAGGGTTCCGTACCTCAAAAGGAAAAAACGAATCCCTTATAGGATCACTCGTGTCTGTCCGTCTGTCACAGCCACTTTGCTCCGAAACTACTGGACCGATTGAGTTGAAATTTGGTATACATATGTAAGTCAGTAACCGCAACACGGACGCGTGACGTAAATATATGAATTTAACACATGGGGGCCACTTTTGGGGGGTACATTAGAAAATTGAAAAATTAAAGTTATGCAAATTACATCGTGTGACATAATGAAATGAAAGGATTTATTGTGAGGATCTTAATTTTTTTTAAATTTTAAGTAAAATAGTTCAATAGGCCACCCCCCCCCCCGTTTCCGAAACTACTGGGCCTAAAATTTTGAAAAAATACAGAAAATAGCTCTTTACCTATAGATTACAGGAAAACCTATAAGAAGTCTATGGTATTTAAAGTAAAATAGGAAATTTCAGATAATCATGTACGGAACGGAACCCTCTCCACGCGAGTTTAACTCGCACTTGTCCGGTTTTTTACAGATAAGCGATTGTACTCGGGCAGTTGTCCTAGCAAGGGTGACACAAGGATAAGTTAAACCGTCTTATCTATAAGTGCGTTTCTCTCACACTAGTGCCAACGAAAGAGATAGTCAGAGAGATAAACGGGTTTAAATTTTCCCCGTGTCTGGCATGCTAGGGCCGCAGTAGCGATAAAAGCCACCGCTAAAGTCCGCGGCGTGCTCTTTAAGTTGTTACTAGCTGATCTCATCTATCAGTATAATTATTATACCGTCAAAATCAAGCCGCATAGTTAATTTTATGGGGATTGTTATCGTCACTAACCGCAAAACTTTACTCCGTGGTATTAGAGTTACATGTTGTTAATTTTATAATTATAATATTAGTGGGATATTATCCTAATATTAAAACTATCCCTTTCATAATATGAAATGTAAGTTTTGACGTTTCAATGTTTGGTCTTTTACTACTGAATGATTGCTTGTCAATCGTAAATTTAGTTTCGCCGTAATGGAAGGTTTCCTTAGAAGTTATTTATAAGGAAAATATTCAGTAGGTAAACGTCCAAGTGAGGAAACTCAACGGAAATTCGTCTTAGGGGAAAAGTTCGGGCGGCGTAATTCGATTTAATACACGCGTAATCAAACAAGTATTATGGCGCCTTATAAAACTAAATTTTGTCGACTTGGATATCTGCTATTCGTATTTTGTTTTTTTGACTGCACCTGTTTCCTGTAAATCACTCTATCTAAGTAGTATACAGTGTACGATGCAGTATATCAAGGTAACTTTATAATAATTTGGCAATTAATCTTGGCATCAGGCAATCTGGTCTAAGTTACAATTTTCGTAGTGAATGATATGTGTTTCAAGAATGTTTTCTTGTATGTACTTGCACACTGCTTTGCTTGTGAGCACGTGGTTATGTAAGATTCCATATGAGCATCAACAAGATGGCAAAATACTGGTAAATAATTTGAAGCCAATACCAGATTGCACTTAGAGGAGAAATTCCAGAAAAGACCATGACCGTTCTTCTGTTCAAACTTAGAAGATTATGCTTTACGCTACCTGTAGTTGTTTTATTTGGATCTCCAGATCTTGTGCGTCCTTTCGGAGCTGCTCGTAGCTCATCCGCGCCTGCCCGCCTCCCATCCTGTCGAGCAGCATCTCCCCACGAAGCACCGGCGGCATGCACTCCTGCGCATAAACTGAACAATTGATTCAGGGCCACTTAGGAAAAAACAGGGTACTTATGAAATGTAAACTGGTCGCTTATCTTAACAAATGACGAAAGATGACATATTTTTGAAATACTAAGTTGCGATATTTTAACATGTTTTTGATTGTTATTACTGGGTCCAATTCGAAACGGTGTCCGCTAAATTTAAGATTGCCTAAATTTAAAATAAGAAACGTCAAGCTCGATTTTGTATAGCTCCAAGGTTCAAAATCGAGTCGAACGTTTCTTATTTCAAATTTAGCGACTTCTAAATTTAGCGAAAACACTTTCGAATTGGCCCCACTGAGTGACTTAAATTGGCTTTATGAATAAAATTATGACTTATGATTTATGAGTCATAAAACTTACTTATTCGTTCCCGGATTTCATTTTCCTAAACCAGTTAGTTACTTGAGATTACCATTTAATTTTATAAACTTAAATTAGTCACAAGAGCGTAAGTACTTCCTACGTATCAGACTTGTGACATATTTTGTTTTAAGCATTGAGACAAACGAGATTAATCGAATTATAATTAAGTTTAAATCTTTAAGTACCAACTGAATTTAAACTAAAAAATATTAATATGTATTGCTTTATGTCATTGAAATTGATTATGATTAATTAAACGCATAGATGCCAATGAGGTAGACATAAAGTTCGTGTAAAAAATCAGATGCTTGGCCGAAATAAGGTCTAGTTTGGCTTTCATATAGAGACCATTTTTATGCTCGATATTGATGCCTACTTGCTTGTGGCTCATTGACTGTCAGTGATTGATCCGAATTCGGTAAAGCCAATATTTTTACCAGATTTGTGGTTTATTTTGTCATATCGCTATTGCGAAAGCCTCTGTTATTTTGCGACGCACTATGCACCTATATCTAAATTAACGTCGTATCTCAAAGTCCATCCAATATTATAAATGCGAAAGAAGGTTTTTTTAGTTGGTAAACTTTCACGGGCTAACTACGGCACCAATGTCCTGAAATTTGGCACGGCCGTAGCTTAGTCCACGGACACAGATATAGGATACTTTCTACCCCGAGAAAAAGCAATGCTCCTGAGGGAATCGCGGTAAACGAATTCTTCACGGATGACGATTATAAAATCAGATCTCTGTTTTGTTTTCATAGCTTATTCATTCTTATTTTATTTATTCATAGCTTTGTTTTTGTTTTCGTAACAAGTCTTCCACCCGTAGGACTAACCACGGGCTAAGTATGGCGCTTATTATGCGGTCTAATGCAGGAGCAGGACCGCGGAGATAAAAACATGATGTCCTCACTTAGCCTCAAGGGTTTAAGTAACAGGGACCCGATCCCCAGACGAATCTATTTAGGAGATTTAAAAGGAATGGCCCGAAGATATATGGGACTGGCCCTTACAGCAACTCAGCCCCACTTTAATGTCACCGTTTATGACAGCGCTCGCCCTGTTTATCTTAGTCAGCCTAAAAGGGTATGAATAAAATGTATCTTCACTGTTTATATAATTATGTAAAGGCGTACTAAATACGAATGTTTAGTTCGCTTACTAGATAATTAAGCACTTACATTTTTATTAATTAAATGCAGGTTATTTTGTTTAGCGTTACATAAATATGACTTAGATGTTTACTTGACTACTATATTATGATTTAAACCCGTGGAGTACCCTAGTACCTATTACAGAATAATGTCAAATAAAATAAATAATCTTCATTGGTATACTCCTTATTGTTAGGGTTCCGTACCTCAAAAGGAAAAAAGGAACCCTTATAGGATCACTCGTATGTCTGTCTGTCTGTCTGTCCGTCTGTCACAGCCAATTTGCTCCGAAACTACTGGACCGATTGATTTGAAATTTGGTACACATATCTGTGACCGCAACACGGATGCGTAACGTAAACAAATTAATTTTAAACATGGGGGCCACTTTTTTTGATTTACGTTAACTGTCAAGAATTTTCCTAAAATTTCATATTTAATTTATTACAGGTTATAATTTGCGTGACAGATAGATAGTTATCACGAAACTTACATGGTTGTACCTACTTAAGGGGCTTGACTTTGATATAACGGACCTTTCTTGCAATGCCATAAGTTAGTTATTAAAGTGCAACTGGACATTAAAAAAGAAATAATAAGCATTAAAAACTTAAGAATAAATAGCATTTATTTCTGTAGCAATAATTTGTATCGAGATTTTAATATTTTTAGCACTTCATGACCATAAATAAATTTTAAAAAAATCTGGCTAAGTTTTTAAATCTGTTAAATTCGCCATGTTTGGCTAGGCTACCAGACTCCTAATTCTTTTTTAAATACATGTTTACTTTATTTTCCATTACCTTTTGAATGAGTGAATGAATCCTTATAGAAGCATGGTAAAATTCGGTTGGTTATGCTACGATAAAAAGGTAAATATCATTTATTTATCTATTTATTTGCAAATATATTTACACGGCATGACAGTATCATAATCTCAGTTTTAGCATGGAAGTAAAACATATTACTGGGGTAAGAGGAAATGTCTACGTTAAAATCGAATTTCTCTATTACAGCGTCAGCATTCCAATTTAGCAGTGAAAGAGGATTATCGATAGATAGGAATGGCGATTTATTTTATCAAGTAACTTCAAGCCTTATTCCTCGAGTTAAAGGGTTTAATATACGACTTGTATTGTTGATAGTTTGTGTGGATATGTCTAAATCATTTTAATATTTGAAAGAAGGGGATTGCCGTTTGTTTACTTATATACTCGTACCTACCTAAATCAAAGTCATTTTAACATGGGACTAAAAAAAATCATTTTGTGGTGCGCCTCTGCGGCCCTAACATGAATGACACAAAGATAAGATAGACCGTCTTATCTCTAAGTGCGTCTCTCTCACACTAGTGCCGACGAAAGAGATAGTCATAGAGATAATTTAATTTATCTAAGGGTCACTCATGTTAGGGCCGCTGTTTTCATTTTAGTCTTAGCGGTACAATAGTTACAAATTAATATTTTCATTGGGGGTCTGTATCTAAATGGTGAGACTTCATTGTATATCTGTCTGTCCGTCTGTATGTCAAGGTCATTTACCTTAAAATGTTGTATAGTTAAGATAAGATAAGAACTTTATTGCAAGAATACAGTAGGTATATGATCTTATAATATAAAATGTGCTTATGTTCTACCATTCAGGCATGCAAAAATATAAGATATATAAGTTACCTATAAGATTCGCGTGCCTACAACTAGTAAAAAGCAAACATTAGGTAGGTTTTATTTCTTAGATATAAGTACGGGACCCGCCGGGATCCGATTCGTATTTGTCCAGTATTTATTTTTTAAATTTCATCGATTCGTTAAAAGAACTTTGTGTGCACGATTTGATTAGATAGCATGAAAAATTACGTGATAACTTTAGCAATTTTACAGTCAAAGCAACAGCACCGACAATTCTGCGAAAAGCACCAACATACCTAATTTGCCTGTTCCTAGAACTAATTGAACGATGGTTTTAATAAAGCGCTGTTTAAATATCTTTATTTCAATACAAATATGTCATACATTGAAAAATAGAACCCTTATAAATTCAATTGTATAGTGACACACATCAGTTTAATTTCGCGAGCAATCCTATTTTTAGTTAAGTCAGTTTGGTTCCAAAACAGTAAAATGTCCACCCTGACTTGCGGGATTAATGAAGCCGCAGTTGCATAACGAAGTTCAAGACAACTTCGAAGCAGGTCTGCTATTTTTAGGCTATCGGAATTTATGGAAATATTTTTCTGATGTTATATTTTATGTAGTTTTCTTGAGTTTGACCTAGAGAAAGTTTAACTCCATACTTGAAATACCCACTGCATTCAACTTTGAAAGTAGGGTGAACGTAAGTCGATATCATAAATAAACTCCGCATTCTGCTGGTATTTACTTTGTTAAAAAAGATGCTGCCGTGCATTAGATAATTATATAATGGAAATTAACTTTTTACAATAAAACAGAAGAAGAACAAGAAAACATGTATATCCAATCACACAGAAGAAACACAGAGTAATATAATTTAAGAGAACAATAATAAACGAAATGGTGGTGTCTGTGTCCTCGCTACAGTGAATGGGACACTGGTTCAGTATAATGCTGAGGTGAAACACACCTGCAGCGCTGATTTTCACTCAGCACCGCCTGTGACTTGCGGAGCGCTATACAAACATACTACATACTTACTTCATTTATTACTATTTTTGATGGATTGGTCACACCTTATATGTATTTTAATATTGTAATAGTGTGTTCAGAATAATTACTTGTTACAGCAGCATTAAGGGTTTTAGGTCAAAAAAAGATATAACAAAAAATACGTCATTTAATTAACTTCTCACTATCTTCACAAACTCATAAAATCTAATATATAAAATGTATCAAAACCACAACAACTAAATAACGTAACGTTTTTTTGGAGTGCGAGTGTATGTAATAATGGTTCTTAGTTCAGAACATTTGCGAGCAAACTCCGTTAGTACGGAATTTTGATCCTGTTAGTCGTCCGGGCGAGATGGACTGATCGAATTAAAGCGACAAACAGTCTCATGCACAAGTGCAGCTGTTAGAGGATAACGCATAATGAAGTGGGTCACCGAGGGGTGACCCGAAAGGCAGACGGTCCCAAAAGTGTACCAACTAAAAGAAGTAAGGTGGACTATTTAACTCAATTCACGCTCGAAATGCTTAGAGACGCGGAGCGTGACGTTATGACAACTTAACAAGGAGTTTGATTTTTTATAATAGTCAATAAAATTCACATCTGGATTATTTGATACAATACTTATTTAGAATCATACCCTACTCAGTCACATTGCAAAGAATACGTACGTAATTATTCATATTGATTAACATGTGTAGCTTGCCTGTAACTGTTAATTATAAGTAAATAAATAAATAAAATTTTTCCAAATGGAAACATTGTTATTAAAGGTATCCGGTACAAAATAAACCCCTATAAATATGGGCTACTATGACAAGTTGTTCGGGGAGCGGCCAGTATGCTTCTGCCGTCCGCGTTTGCATGTAATAATCCTCTACTTAATAATATTTACCTCCCCGCCATAGTGTCTCGGCGAGGATTGATTTACGGGGCTACCAGCTCCGAATGACCTTGACTTTGATCCAACGGACCTCACCGCAATAAGTTAGTTATTAAAGTACCAATTGGACATTTAAAAACAAAAAAGCACTTAAAAAAACCTATGATGAAATCAAAATTCCGCCTCATACGATTGTAACGGAAAGATGGACGAATCAGATTTTTTTTTGGGAATCATATCTTAAGAACAGACAGACTAGATACGAACTAAAATCTATGAAAATTCGTCAATTTTGGCAAGTAGAACTGGCGTCATATTATGAGCTCTTAATTTTTTTTTTTATTTATTCATTTAATTCAGATTTCTCCATAATTTGTTAGCGAACAGTTAAGTAACTTAGTCTATTGTTAGTAACACACACAAAATAAATACCGTTGAATTTAAATTACATTAAAAGACATTGAAATATTAAAAATTAAAAGTCAAAATATAAATAAAATCTAAATCTAAATCAAAATAATCACAAAACCAAATGCCAAATGAAATTAAATTAAATTCCAGGCACATTCCGCCTTGAACTGAGCTGCCTGGCAAATTCTTATTATGATCGCGCTAAAGCCGGCCTGTTTAGCGCCCTTAAAATACGAACTTTCCAGGCAGTTCAGTTTACGGTGGAAACTGCCTGGAATTTAGAGCTCGCAATACGACCCCTGATCTCTCAATAGGCATAGTAATTATTGTATTGGCTTTACCGCAGCGACATCAAGCGGCGGGTCGTCGGGCTCCGGCGGGTAGGGCGGCAGAAACTCGCGGCGCGGCGCGCGCGCCGGCGGCTGCGCGGTCAACAGCGTGCGCGCGAGGTGCGCCAGGTCCGCCGTGCTTGAAACCGCGCGCGCCTGCGCGCACAGCGACTCGTACCGCCGGAGTTGTTGGTTCGACTGTACATAAATACAACTTAACTTTGAATCAACTGCCTTGAAGCAACATCCCAGATCCGTTTGAGCCTTGTTATATTTTTTTTAATTCTTCTAATAAAATATAATTATCTATTGCAAAATTTGCCGGGAAAGTATCGATAAATGAATTCAATGCAAGCAAACTGAGTCGCAGGCAAAAGTTAATTTTCATAATAAAAAATACACATTTGAGCTTGGATGACCTATGATTTGCAGGTATGCCCTATTTCATGATTTGAAGGACTGAGCCATTATTTCCACGCAGGCACAGTGTGAATTGGGGATTTTGCACCGTAAGTTACTTTGATTTTGAAGGACGAATACGAGTACTTATCATCGTATCGCATGGCCTTAGGCGGAGATTTAATACACTCAAATAAATATACTGTGATGTAGTAGGCTGTTTTGTCCAAAAATATAAATAATCGACATTTCAACTCGCTTGTAGGCTACTAGAGACCCACGCAAGCTTTATGCTATCTTGAATAATTCCTTCGGTTATATTAATAAGAATTGTAACAAGCAAATGCATATTTTAAAATAAGAAAATCATAGTAACTAATAAATTTGCGCCGCGTTTATCCGAGAGGACAAGAAAGTTAAACAAAAGAGCGTTAATTACGGGTTCAGTTTTTAATTAAGAGGTATATAATATATATGTACCCATATAAAAATTAGACATTCTAACTTTTCTGTTAAAAGACAAATTTGTAATTATCACGTTTTAAGCCCGAATTCACACTCGCAAGGAACATTTATTTCTATTTCAGGTCCGCAACGTACGATTACATTAAATTAAGGTTGCGTTTAAATATTTAACTATTGATATAAGAACTTTAGGACCTCAGGTCGTTGTACATTTAAATGAGATTATCCTAAAGGCTGATTTGATTTGTTAATCCAATCTAAATCTGAATTCAATATTTTGCGCTTGTCTATCCGTTTTTCCATTACTCAATGTTGTATTATTTATATCACGAAATCGCGTAAGCGAAATAATACGTAAGCTTTTATTGGCATGTACGTTTGGGTATTAGGGATTCGACGAAATTCTTTCGAATATAAAAACAATAGGAATCATTGGGTCTTGTTAACATTTTTGAACAATTTCCTGTTTCTATTTCAGCAAACTCGTCCGTAGATACGATTATTATGAGCGATATCAAAAACAAACAATATAATATTTGCCGCTAGCTCATGGAAGTGACAATTTCAATTAGACTATTGAAACATCAAAAGGGACCGGTTAAGAAAGGCAGAGTACAGATTTCAATTTGATCTCGTTAATTGAAATGTTCGCTTGGATACCAACCTTTAGATTTGCCAGTTAGATTTGCTAAGATAATTAGTAAGTAGTACAAGTCAGTCAGTTACGACTGGGAATAAATCATTGATTTGTGATGCGAATTGTCGAGTAAGGTTTTTTTACACAGTATCTATATTACCTACATTCGGTTTAGCAATATGGTTAAGTATTAATTTTTTCTCGTTATTAATTTTTTAATGAAGAAGAGTATTTTGTTATATCATCATCTAGCCCATAATGTAATTAATGGTCATACCTAATTCGATATTTACATTTACGTATAAAAACAAATTATGTCAAATTATAACCATTCGTAACGAACACAATTCGTTTTCGGAACCGGGCAACAGTAGACATAAGGAAAATGTGTCACAGTGGTGTAATTAGCTTGTGTGTGCAGCGGCTGATCAGCGGATAAACGAAACTATTAATTTAGACTGAAAGAACAATGTCTCTATTTGCTGATCAGCCGCTGCGCACATTAGAGAATCCCATGGCTGAATTCACTGAAATGAAAAGAGTGATTCATGTCGTTCGCTCGCCAAGATATGTATCACTAAGTTTACTAGTTCATCTAGTTCACTGGCTCAGTTCGAATCATTGGATTAGCAGTCTACTCGCTCACATATCTTTGAGTGACGGGAATGAGAGAATGATAATGAATTTATCTGGCGGCAGAACGGGTTAAAACTACATAATTACATTTAAACGGGACTTAATCGCGTAACTTAAAAATGTTATTATTTACCTCGACGTTTCTACCGTATTGTAAATAAGTATGTGTTTAAATCGCGTTAAAACTACTCGCTTTAAATAAAATTCGAATTTGAATTGACCTTTGACACATCGCTCGTATTGAAAAACCAACTGCATGTAATGAAAGTAATATTAACTAAGACAGATTAAACTAATAGTAAAGCCAATCCCAGCGCCTCTATTCGGGAACGCTAAGTGATTCTGTACCGACTCGTCAGCGAGATTTCTCATCCCACTCTTCCGCACGACGCGTAATGCGTAAGAGTGGGATGAGAAATCTCGCTTACGAGTCGCTACAGAATTACTTAGCGTTCCCGAATAGAGGCGCAGGTGCTCGTTTGTGTTTGCTAGTTTGATAAACAAACTAATGAGCAGACGAGCATTCGCTTAATTAGAGTCAGGTTTTTTTATTCATATGCATTTTTTTTCGTAAAAGGTAGTGGAACTGGAACACAGTGAGCTAAGTGCATAATAAAAAGAAATATTTGCATTGACAAATCAGTTTACGGGTAATGTTACTTTATACAAGTTTTATTAAGAATACTCCAAAAGAAATTTTGCAATAGCAAATATGTACGTAGAGGAGTGTAAAAGACAGTTGCTTATTTCCCTTCAATATGATAAAATAGCAAGCACAAAACCTCATTTAATTTCGTCCTTAGGAGCAAGTTAGGGTATCTTGATTTAAAATTCGAAATAAATAAGTAAATAAATTATAATATATTGATATACTGGCAAGTGTAGGGCTACGAAAAGGTTGACTGTCACGTGAACGTAAAATGATTAACACTTTCAGTGCCAAGAACTCTACTCGCGGGCATTTGGAGAACCTTCACATGCCGAACAACCCATCGGCTCTTACTATAGTACTTTTAAATGACGGCAGTTCTGTTTCCCCTTACATGGAACTTGAATTTTGGGCGGGCAATTTGTGAACGGTGCCTACTGGTAGCAGTATATAAAATTAGGTTTGTTTATAGAAAATAGTAGGTAGTAAATTCCCAATAATAATATCGTTACGTATAGACGTTTGGCCAAATTTTCGTTAAGCGATTTGTTAATATAACAATTTTAATTTTTATTGGCCGGAAAAATCCCAATGAAAGGGCAACAGGCACCTACCGACAGCGATAAAGCGCATTCTTACCTTATCAGTGATGATTCCCCCTTCTTGACAAATGGCCTCGCTGACGGCTGTGGTCACGTCCGTCAATATTTCTTCCAAGTCCTGAAATATTGATAAAATAAGATGAGATAAGGTTTATTCAATGATTCAGAACACATTGTGACCCTTGATAAAGGACAATACGACTGAGTGTCACCCAAAGGATATTGTTGTGCCTCGCTGAGCCACAACGCTGATTTTCAGCGGGAACCAGTTCAGAGTGACGCACGATAGTCGGACATTACAAAGATTAATATTACTATTATTAGATACCTATTGAAATTATAGCATTATGCATAGCATTATGTTACGATGGCAATGAAAAAGGACCCCCTTCCAGTTTTCTTTCCAAAAGTTTAAGTAGGTAGCTTATGTCATGCCTGACGTTGTATTCAATAAATCGCACGTTTAAAAATAAAAGGAAACAAGTCAAAATGAAATTCACTTTTGTTTTAAACTTTACTTAAACGCGTTAAAATTGAATTTAGAATGGATTTGTATTTCACATTATTTCTTTTTATTTTTAAACGAGCAAGATATATTATCGAAAAACGCATGAAAATCCGTCCAGCAGTAAAGTTAAAGTTTATCGACATTATACAAATGCACGGACAAACCGACAAACAGACGAAAAATTCAAAAACCAATGGGATTTTTTGTTTTGCTCATTCGGAAACACTCCCTATAGATTTGTTTCATTGTTATCTTTATTGTACTTTTTTCACTTATATACCTAGATGTTCGTGGAAAATTATTTCGACGCATGCAGTACGAGTAAATTAGTCTACAGAATCGTTTGCAGCACGGCGTGGATGTCAGTTTAATTAAAATCAGACTTAGTTCAGCACGCAACAAGAAGCTCATAGTTGGGATTTCAACTGCGGCTGCCACGAATGCATCATGCATCCATTCAGGCATATAAATTAGTTCACAGCACAACTGATTTATTTATCTCAGGAAACCACCAAAAATGTCACATAGACCCCAGAGAGCCATTTGACTTATTTCAGTGGATATGTTTACCCAACTCCATTATATTTTCGTTACCCAACCGAATACATCTCTTTGGGGTGCCACGGGAATTGCAGCCCTAATCGACCTCGTTTCGTTTGAGGCTTGGTTTCATTTCAGTCCGTAGATACGAGTAGATGTCCGCCGGGGTAAAGTTGGATCGGAGAACTACATAAAAGCCGTCGAGTTTACAAACTTAAATTGAATAGGTACTCGTTTCTGTATTACGCCATTGTGCGTTGTGACAGGTACGTACGTTTCAATTGATTGATTGATGAACGGGAATTTGATTGTGATTGTTGTTCGAGTTTTACGACGATTCACGATTTGTGCTTGCTAATAACGTTCATGGATATAATTTGTACTCCTTACATACAGGGTGCAAAACCATTTTTTCAGATACATCTCATCTAGGTTAACAACGCCTGCAATGTCCTGCAGTGGTGGAATTTAGAACACTTTTTATTGATTTTACTTGATTAATAATTTATTTCCTTAAAAATTGACACCTTTATCGAAAAAAAATGCCAAAACCGCGTATGTGTACATCAATCGAAGAAAATAAAATGCTATTAGACAAAGGTCGACTAGTGATAATTGCGTTTGTAAAATTAAACTTTTAGAAAAAAAAACTGTTAGAGAAGGGAACGCCAGTCAATACACGCCAATGGTGACATACATGAACGAAAACAAACTCTAGTGGGGAAAAATGCGACTGGAAATGGTGGTACGCGGAACTAACGCGTTTGGGGAACTATGCCAATGGTGACATACATGACCGAAAACAAACTCGAGTGGGGAAAAACGCGAATGGAAATTCTGCTACGCGGAATTAACGCGTTTGGGGAACTGATCTAACCACTCAGGGCTACGAGTAGGTATCATTATAAATAACTTTTTAAGTAAATTACTACAGTTAAGTTTGATTTATTTAACTTCGGAGTCATTGCGTCAAATTGGCCGTCTTCGACTGAGCCACAAACATTGGTTCTGCATTAGGTAGGTAGGTACATCTTCAAAGTCACCCTGTACCTATAATATAAGGTCGTTGACTTAGTAGTTTCAAGTTTTCAAAGTTAACCAGACAATTGCGCCCGTATGATGATTATAATGTGTAAGTTTGATGTAATTCAAACTGGAGCTCAAACGATATTAGCTGAAAGTGCTAGCCCGTGTTGTAGTTACGCCACTCACCGCAACCCAAGGTCATTGTATTCCTGAATAATCTCTTGAGGGTTTAAGTCGACATCTTAATGTTTTGCTAAACATTATTAGCACTGTTTTTAATTAACTTAATCTTATTGACGTCGTCTCCTAACTCGGTATTGCTTATAATAATAACCACAAAATAACATGTATTTTCTACCTTAATATTGAAGGAATTCGCTATGCCGAATTATTGGTCCCTGAGGCATAATTTAAACAGATAAAGCCACTCATAAGATAAAAAAATTAACAAAATGTGGACCAAAAATACTCTTTGTATGTTTAATGTAATGTACTTAATTTAATGTAAATGTAATATTTCCATAATTTTCGTAAAAAGGAGAAACGGTTGTGCTAAAACGATATTAGTTCATAAAAGTGACGTTAATAGGGCAGATAATTTGACAGCTTGATGTTCAAAAGCGACTTTCCTTATCGGAGAAAAAAGCGCGACTTTTTGAATGATATTATTTTCCCTATCACTCATCGGTTGAAGATTATGAGTTATGAAATATTATATTATTAAAATAATTTTGTTATTTTATTTTTTTAGTTTGATCAAACGAATAAGAAGGTACTTTTATTATCTTCTTATTCGATTCATATCCGATCGTATATTGATATTGGATTTTTAATTATCATTACTCACATTTCACTTATATATTTGGGAAGCAATGTAAAAAATATGATTAATTTTCATAAAGCGTATGGGCAAGGCTAGCGCATGTTCTTAGATTTCCGATACTGGCATCGATACTGCCAAACCACCGTACAACACAATTCCGAAATTGCATGCCCTAACTCAACTAAAGCAAATTTTCTTGCAAATTATTACCCACAGCATAAATATGGCTGCGTGTGGCTGAGGCACGCATGGCGTTGGTTGGTAGCTGACAGCTTTTGCACTTCCGCGTTTTGTGAGCCTTAATACGTTGCCAGCGCTCTCCGGCTCGCGTTAAATGGTAACAACCCAAATGGTGACCTTCCGGCCGCCAGGTTCGATCGCGTAGTTCCATCAATCGAACCCCGAGGTATTTTAGGTCCTTATCGTTCGATCAATCGAATTACGAAGATTTGTAATTCCTTATAGTCCGATCAATTTGGTTTAATTGAACCATGAGGAATTTTAAGTCCTTATTTTTCGATTAATCGAAACACGTGTATTTAAAATAGCAAACTCCGCACAGTTCGACTTTTCAATCGAACGACGACCTAAAATACCTCGTGGTTCGATTGCTCGAACTACGCGATTGAACATGCCGGCCGGAAGGAGTGGTAATGGAAATGGTGCAGACAACCCTTGACATTGTAATACTACCTCCTGTGTAATTGTGGTACTGAGGCCGTCACCTCTTACATGTACACGTTTAGAGGGTGAGTCTTAGTACGTTGCCAGTACGCTCGAGCTCAGATTAATGCGAACATCCTTGGACATTGTAATTTTACCTGCAGTATAGTGGGCAGCGTGTGGCTGTGCTACTGGCCGAGCATGGCGTTGGTGGCCGTCAGCTTTTGCACGTCCGCGTTTTGTGAGCCTTAATACGTTGCCAGCGCTCTCCGGCTCGCGTTAAATGGTAACAACCCAAATTGGTAATTGGTGCAGACAACCTTTGACATTGTAATACTACCTCCTGTGTAGTTGTGGTACTGAGGCCGTCAGCTCTCACATGTACACGTTTAGAGGATGAGTCTTAGTACGTTGCCTCGGACATTGTAATTTTACCTGCAGTATAGTGGGCAGCGTGTGGCTGTGGTACTGGTCGAGCATGGCGTTGGTGGCCGTCAGCTGTTGCACGTACGCATTGTGCGAGTCGTAGTATGTGGCTAGTGCACTCGGGCTCGGGTTATTGCAGTATTGTACGAATGCTGCCCGGTAGTCCTGCCGACTCTGTGGAAAAGGTTATAAATAAGATTTCATCATTTATTATTATAACTACTTAGGACAGGTCCACAGATATTTCCGTAAAGATTGTAAGTAAATATATGTTGAAAATAACTCTCGTTGAACGCGTGCTAAGTTTTATAATTTATTGTACTTTGTTAGTTAAACAGAGTCAAAGATAATGAACAGACAGAATAAGCCAAAAGTCTGTTACTAAAGTTGTTTCAGTTCCAATTTGTTCAAAATAATTCCGAAGGGATTTTTTTAAGTATTTAAGAAGAAATCGGCAAATTTTATATTTTCTACAATATTCGTTTTTTTGTAACATTGAAATTAAACTATTGTGTCATATTAATTCGAAAATATTCTCCGATGTTTCAAGGACTTTTTAGGGCTTGGAACAAAAATGTAAAGCGCATAATAAACACATTTACGCTCTCAGCATAATATATCTATGTATTTTTTGTCCGAAACGCTGCAAGAGATAAGCGTCAGTGACGTTTTTTATTCTATTCAAAAATATAAATTAAAAATTTCAGTTTTATCATCTGCGTTGGCTCTAATGTTAGGTTTTTTTGAAGATGAAGTAGTTTGCATGTAATCAATCTGGGGTCTGTTTCTCAAAGCACATTAGTTTATTAATATTTGTGCTTTTTTTTTCTTTTAATTTACGATACAAAACACTAGTATTATGAAACTAATATGCTTTGAGAAACAGACCCCTGTTATAGATTAATAATAATAACCTAGTCCGTGACTGGCTCTGTTTTTCAAAGTATACTAGTCTAGTTATATACGATTGTTTCGTTATTAGGGTTCCGTACCTCAAAAGGAAAAAACGGAACCTTTATAGGATCACTCGAGTGGCCGGCTGTCATAGCCAATTTGCTCCGAAGAAGTATTTAAAGTAACTTAGGAAATTTCAGATAATCATATACGGAACCACGGAACTCCACGCGAGTTTAACTCGCACTTGTCCGGTTTTTCTTTTAATCTACCTGACAAACTAGAATAGTTTGTTTAAGAAACAGGGCTCATGAGACCTTGTAAGGCCTCGAAACGGCGGAACGAATTATTAAATTAAATATTGCACGCGAGTGTCCGAAAAAATGTTTTAGTTCAATATTCTACGATATTTTTTCATAGAAAGTGGTAAGTTGTTTTAATATAGCATGTTTACTAAACATGGTATCCGTTTGTATAAAAGTTTCTAAAATACTGGAAAGAATGGACAATTATGATTGAATATTTCGGCAATAATCATTTATAGAAAACATAACTATATGCTTTTTTCACTAATTTCTGGTAAGATATAGAATATATTATTCCTGCAGTTAATGACTGTAACGTTCCCCGAAACAGGATGTTAATGGTTCCATTACTATTATTTAGTCCTCGCATTTATTCCGCGAAATGTAACAACTAAGTAGGACAGGTGCTTCATCGAATTGTTTATCGCATCCACGTGTCGGTAATATCGCTTTTGGCAAAATACCGAAGGTGTGTCAACGCTTAGTTTTAATGTTACGGGATTATGGTTAATTTAAACTTACAGGTCGAAACTCGTAAAATCTGTAATGGCTTACAGTTATAGTTTATAGTGTGTCGCTAAATTAACGCTGCAATGAAAACCATCGTTTCGCAAAATGACGACGTTTTTCGCAGGATTTGTTTGTTAATTTTTAAGGCTGAAACCGGAAGTATTAACTTTTTAGCCTTTTTGTTTTCCATTTCTTTTACAAAATTAAGATTCGCAGTCATATGATTTAATCCGGATTTCATCAAGATGTCAGGCGTATGTTCAAAAGCAATTCAGGTATTTGTTCAAAAGCCATTTCGTCATATTTCGCTTTTACGTTTGATTAAATACGCTTTTGGCCAAAGCTCTGTATTTCCATTTAGCTTATGATTAAAGCGTATTTCCAGTTAGGTAATCATTTGCCGGATTTTGATTTTTAGTCTTCTTGGTTTTTAACTAAAATATCAATTTAATTATAAGCGTGTTGGATATAAAAGTACTTTTACGCTACGATTTATTTTCTAAACACTATGAAATGTTCAGTTGCTTTTACCCGAATACAGCAAAACAAAAAAGGAGGGTGAGCGGAGGACTGATTTTAGCAGTCTATGAATGTTAGTTTGTATATAATGTTCATCTGTTCCCTCGTTTCACCTGTCCTAAAACATCATAATATTTTGACAAATCGGGTGTCGTTGACTTCGTATTAGTGTTCCGCGTGTCATACATAGACTAAATGACATGATAAGTAATCGAACATGGTGGATGTAACGATAAAAATAAATCCTTTTATTGAATAATAAAAATATTTGGTGTTATAAGTGAAAGCTTGCATTGTGTAGATTTCGAAAATATATAACTTACATCCACAAAAACGAACCACTGCAATGTGAAACTAAATAGAAACGAAACTCGATCATTTTTATCTTTATAAAAGTGGTGTTAGTTTTCTAGTTACGATTTCACATGAAATATTTATATTAAATTCCTCCTGTATTTGTCAAAATCCTGTGTGTTTGTTAATTCCTACGTGTTTATTGAAATAGGCTGTGAACTCATTAAGAATCCAGTCGGTAAATCTTCAACGCACGCACCTAAATAAAATAAATAAGTTAACTGAGTTCAGTCATGAATTCAGAAGGGCGTTATGAAATTACGACTATGATTTTATTTACTCATTCAATGAGCTTTCTGGAAATTATTTAGATCTATCTGATCCGTGGAAGAGGATTGGTTGGAGAGGTTGTGATGGATTTAGGGGAACCTAGAATGATGCTAACCTGGCCATTCGCGTGAATATTGGATGCCCGTGTAAACAAAAGCTAAGCCATGGAATGGAAGGCTGAAGTATTTGTTATATCGGTGCTTCCAGTTGTGAAAAGTTATCACGTCAAACGCGGGCATGCTTTATTACATAATATCGTACATAAAACTGTATCGGAATCAATGAAAATTCTCAAATTTTGGAAGCAAATATAACTTATTTATGTGCACTTAACGGTTAGCCAGTCATTGCATTTTGGTAGTAATATTTTACAAATGTTGATGAGTAATAAAATTGACGGTTGCAAGTGTATTAGGTGAATATCATTTGTTCACTAACTTGACGTAAATTTGGATGTATTTAATTTATCACTTAACTAGCTTCTGCCCACGACTTCGTCGGCGTGGAATTCGGTTATAGTTATTCCCTCGGAAATTTTTGAATCTTGCGATATAAAAAGTACTCTATGTTCTATACCAGGACCTAAGGTAACTATTTGCCAAGTTTCATAAAAATTCGTTCAGCCGTTAGGGAGCTGGGTGGGTAACAAACATACAGATAGACTCAAAGTTTGGAATTTATAATACTTATTAGTAGGATTTACGATAGTTTGTTTTTTTTGTTTTTAATGTTATAGGCGCTAGTAATCTACAAGCCGATGAAATTGAATTCTTTCATGATTTTTAATGACTTTATACCAAAACAGGTCCTCTTGTTTCAAACGCTATCGGCGTGAACACGTAATTGGATATCCCGCTTCTGATAAAATGAGATAGTGAACGGGTATCGCGATTATATATTTTAGGGGCTGTGATAAAGTACTCGAAAGCAAAGGTCAAATTTGATTGATTTACTTAGGTACGAGTATTGTAATGGAACCAAACTTTGCTTGTCGATACTTTGTTTTCAAACCTCCATGTGCATCATAAATCCATGAAAATTGAACGCAGTGTGCGCTGAATATGTCAAATAGTGATAAGTTATTAACAGAAGTCTTTAAATACTGTCAAATGGTAAGTCAATATCAATTGAATAGATCTATTATTTTGCCACACTTAAATACTAAACGCGATTTTTTTAATTTTAATGGCTGGGCCCGGCTTTACCAAACTTTTTTGTTATTTACAAACCTTCCCGGGCGTGCCCACAACAACCCACCAGAGTTTCATTGCAATCTGAACGTGAAAATGATACATACACATATACATAAATATCACGCCTGTTTTCCAAAGGGGTAGGCAGAGACTACGGATTTCCAGCTGCTATGTTCCTAACACACCTTGCGCTTCGTCTAATATCATGCACGCTCGCCGGGTCTTCGAGCTGGTTTTGATTCGTTCGCCTAGGTCTTCCCCTTCCAACCTTACCATGCACACTCGCCTTATAAATCTGCTTCGTTAGTCTTCTTTCGTTCATCCTCTCTACATGTCCAAACAATCTAAACATACGTTTCTCAATTCACATAGTTTTCTTATGACACTATTCCTTATCCTATCACTCATAGAAATACCACACATACTTCTCAAACCTCGCATCTCTACTGCATTGATTCTACTTTAATGTTTCTTCTGCTATACCCAACATTTACTTCCACACATCAGTGTTAGAACCAGCACACCTTTATGAACAGCTAGACGAGCCTTTCTTGGACACTTTCTGGCTCTTCATAAAAACATGCAAAGCTTCATTCACCTAATTTCCAGCATTCGCTCTCTTTCCAATGTCACTATCACACTTTTCATCTCTTGTAAATAGCGACTCTATTCTCTAATTTGCTCCTCCTTTTCCCCTCCCTCCAGTAAAAATTTCGCATTCTGTCAAAATTGCGTCCGTTTCAAGAAAGAAACGAAAACGATGACGATACGAATCCTAATAAATTCTAACGTATTTTCTATTTAGCTTAATAACATAAATCGTAATTTTTTTCACGTATGCAGCGCTAATTCCTATTGTTTTTATAAGATTACTGCCACAAAAGTAATTCAATATCGTAAGTTCATCATTTTAAGGATTACGAATACAAATTTCTTTGTTTACTTAGGTTACTACGTCACGGGTTATACTTACTGAAAAGGGACGCTCTCGCAGCGCGTTCGCTAAGTCGTATCTTTGCATTACCCAAAGATAAATGTAAAATGTTACATGATAAAATATGGCCACGTAAAGCGCCTATCATTTCTCAACTTTCATATATTAGAAAATGTTTTGTTGTTACGTTCTTGATTTCCTGTATCGCTTGACATATAAAAAGGGAACTTATGATTACATCATAAACATTGCATTTCGAAAATAGGATCCCTTTTATATTAAACAACAGCTCTAGTTTGGGGGTCTATTGTATAATAAAGTACAAGCTCAAAGGATTAATAAAAATCCATACACAATCACTAATAATATAATATTAATGGGCCACTGAAAATAGTTGATATTCGCCATACGATACGAATATTATTAACCTCTTAAACAGGAGCATAATGAATCACAGAAGCTTTTAGTATTTTTCATCACACTTGCTCGGAAAGGGTGTTATTATACGCAGGCGTATAGAGCAGCTATAGCCGATTTAGCTCCTCTACGGGCCCCGCCGTCAGCGGGAGTTATAAACCATACAAAATCCATAACTCCCTAGGGAGTTATGGATTTTGTATCGTTTCGAACTCCCGCGGGCAGTTAAGTGCGCCAGGTCGGCGGAGCTGTTCGAGAGCCGCAGCCGGCGGCGCGCGCGACCGCAAGCCGGCGGAGCTGCCCTGCGCTGATCACAACGTACGCTCAGTTTATGAACACCCATATGATGGTAATTCACGATGTAAAATGGGAATAAAATTAATATGTATACTTCTTTTTGTCTAATTTTTATTTCATTTCCTCGCAAATGTGATGAAAAACATTGTGTGTATCACGGGCAGTAAGGGGATAACAAACTCGAGTCATAAAAGCCCTCGCCTATCGGCGTCGGGCTTCTAACAGACTCTCGTTAGTTATCCCTTTCTTACGGCCCTAGATGCACAATGTACTATTGTCGCATCACTTATAGCCAATATGGACGCTCATTAACAACTTACTTCTACATCAATTGAAACACTATCAACTAGCAGTACAGTAAATTAAAATAAAATGTCATGTCGGCTGCTAGATCGGAAAGCCTTAGGTGGCTATACAGGTATACAGGCGAATAACGTATCATGTTACTGTTGAAACTGCGACAATTGTTTGTGGATTAACAAAAATAGGATTACTCGTAAGTCCCAAAACAGTGATATTGGTACGATTTACAGGAAACTCAGTCAGCCCCATGATAAACACGTTCTTGCCGCTACAAGTTATGTCACTTTTAACTTGCTAAAAGTAACTTCTTGCTAAGCTCTATTTTCGTGAGTTTAACTTGCTTATTAATTACCAGTCACTATAGGAAACCAATTAAGTTGTATTCGATATTTATATATCCTTCAGTCTCGCAGGCAATCGCGGCGGAGGCCTTTGTCGAAAGACAAGCTGACGTATGAAATGGAAGGAGAAATTAAATAAATTAAAATGAAGTAAGTAAGTACTGAATTTATGTTATTTGACTAGTGAAAATATTTACATGTTAGAATAAGTGACTATGAATGTAAGTTTGTGATAAATCAGCAATAAAGGCTATCTATCTATCGGTTTGAGCTGAATATATCCCGGGAGCTTCATCCAATACAATTACGGCATTTACTTTGCACTACTGACACGTATCGAATCAGTGGAGCCTAAAATGAGCGAGTAAATCTGATTTCACATCGTCGTACCCCGGCATTTAAACCCGCGGGCTCACTCGATAAGAAATTCACTTAGATCAAAGACAGGGTATCTTTTAAGACCTAATACAAAATCATTGTTTTAGCTAAACCTCACCTCGGACAACAACACACTGCTGGAATTTAGATGTACTTTTTATTGAGTTTACGTTTATGCTAATTTATTTATTGACACTCTTGCATATTGACATCTAAAATTATTAACTTTGACAGATGATATTCGTTAAACTTAGCAAGTATGACAATCAACTACAGCATGTCTAGCACGACCTGCCCGCGAGTCATTTGTCGCTCAGCGCGTCCATATTCGACTAGTTTGACAGAGACGCACTGAACGACAAAAGACTCGCGGGCAGGTTGTGCTAGCCCCCTGTACGTCTAGCACGACCTGCCCGCGAGTCATTTGTCGCTCAGCGCGTCCATATTCGACTAGTTTGACAGATACGCACTGAACGACAAAAGACTCGCGGGCAGGTTGTGCTAGCCCCCTGTACGTCTAGCACGACCTGCCCGCGAGTCATTTGTCGCTCAGCGCGTCCATATTCGACTAGTTTGACAGAGACGCACTGAACGACAAAAGACTCGCGGGCAGGTTGTGCTAGCCCCCTGTACGTCTAGCACGACCTGCCCGCGAGTCATTTGTCGCTCAGCGCGTCCATATTCGACTAGTTTGACAGAGACGCACTGAACGACAAAAGACTCGCGGGCAGGTTGTGCTAGCCCCTGTACGTCTAGCACGACCTGCCCGCGAGTCATTTGTCGCTCAGCGCGTCCATATTCGACTAGTTTGACAGAGACGCACTGAACGACAAAAGACTCGCGGGCAGGTTGTGCTAGCCCCCTGTACGTCTAGCACGACCTGCCCGCGAGTCATTTGTCGCTCAGCGCGTCCATATTCGACTAGTTTGACAGAGACGCACTGAACGACAAAAGACTCGCGGGCAGGTTGTGCTAGCCCCCTGTACGTCTAGCACGACCTGCCCGCGAGTCATTTGTCGCTCAGCGCGTCCATATTCGACTAGTTTGACAGAGACGCACTGAACGACAAAAGACTCGCGGGCAGGTTGTGCTAGCCCCCTGTACGTCTAGCACGACCTGCCCGCGAGTCATTTGTCGCTCAGCGCGTCCATATTCGACTAGTTTGACAGAGACGCACTGAACGACAAAAGACTCGCGGGCAGGTTGTGCTAGCCCCCTGTACGTCTAGCACGACCTGCCCGCGAGTCATTTGTCGCTCAGCGCGTCCATATTCGACTAGTTTGACAGAGACGCACTGAACGACAAAAGACTCGCGGGCAGGTTGTGCTAGCCCCCTGTACGTCTAGCACGACCTGCCCGCGAGTCATTTGTCGCTCAGCGCGTCCATATTCGACTAGTTTGACAGAGACGCACTGAACGACAAAAGACTCGCGGGCAGGTTGTGCTAGCCCCCTGTACGTCTAGCACGACCTGCCCGCGAGTCATTTGTCGCTCAGCGCGTCCATATTCGACTAGTTTGACAGAGACGCACTGAACGACAAAAGACTCGCGGGCAGGTTGTGCTAGCCCCCTGTACGTCTAGCATGACCTGCCCGCGAGTCATTTGTCGCTCAGCGCGTCCATATTCGACTAGTTTGACAGAGACGCACTGAACGACAAAAGACTCGCGGGCAGGTTGTGCTAGCCCCCTGCACGTCTAGCACGACCTGCCCGCGAGTCATTTCTCGCTCAGTGCGTCCCTACATATTTGAAAAGTTGGACAGAGAGTTGGGGGCTGGGAGACCGGGGTGCTGGGGGGTTAGCACGACATGCCCGCGAGTCGTTTGTCGCTCAGTGTGTCTTGGTCAAACTTGTTAAATGTGTAAGGGATGCACTGAGCGACAAATGAGTCGCAAGCAGGTCGTGCTAGACGTGCTAGTCTACAACCAATAGTTGATTTATAGGTCTATACTATTTGATAATACGATTTGTTTGAACTTCGTATTTAACCGCAGCTAATTTAATTTCATGAAAATAAAAATTAAGATTGGCCCTAGTATATTGTAAATGTAACGAAATAACTGATTTGTTTTAACGTCGGAATTATTGCGTTATATTTCCCGTCTTCAACTGAGACAGAAACATTGGTATTCCATTACGTTTTCAAAGTCATCCTAATTGGAATAATGCTGATATGTAAAAATATTTTAGTGGGTGCATAAATGTAATACCCTATGCAGCTGAACATAATAATTTCCAGACTATTTATTATATTTGATGTGTTGGGAAAGCTATTAGTGATTAAAGCATAATCTAGTCCTGGGTTACAATATAGTGATAATGTGATATATAGGTATATCTATGAACAATTGGAAACGTACAATAGAACAAAAAATCTCCTGAACGTGATGGATTATTCTATGTGTATGCCATTATTGTTTCTTCCTATTCGTAATTCTGGACAATATGAATTCCATACAACTGCATTTGATCACATTCGCTATTCTTCACAGTCGTTATTTTTATACAATCCGGTTTTTTCCAATTCGCGATTCTGCACAATATGAATTCCACACAACTGCATTTGATCACATGCGGTATTCTTCGCAGTCATTGTTTTATTGCGTTTGTTCCCATTTGACCTCTTTATTTTCCACTTTTCTAACCATTTGTTAATAGCAAGATTGTGATGTGTGATTAAAAGGACACTACTTAGTTGTTGGTAGTTGGATTTATTCAGAGTGAAATTACATGATGGTACACTTATATACTGGTCAGACGTGAGAGAGTGTGAGTGTGGCGCAGACCACACTACACCTCCCCCTTTAAAAAGAAAAAAAAACTTAAATTCTAAGTAGTTTTTACATTTGACAACATTTTGATATCCTAATATTGAAATAATAATTATATGAAATAGTTATGTATTCAAAAAAACGATATAAAATCTATTAGAAAATATCTGCAAAATTAAATGAATGTATACAAAAAATATTATTACTGTGGATAGTATTTCAAATGTTTTTAAATCCAAATCTATCCGTAATTATATTACTAAACAAAAAAAAAACTCTAATAGAATTATCTTACATTAAAGGTTTAATACAATTAACTATGGAATATACCTATAGCTCTAAAATAACAGTCACATGCCAAAAAAAATTAATTACTATTTTTGTTATATATTTTTAACTTATTTCTATTTAATCCAAACAATATAAGTAATACTTACTTCTAATTTGGTACTTTGAAATTAGTGAAAGTATTTTAGTACTCACTTATTTAATTTTTTTTTTTTTTATCACCTAACTGAACCATTATTCTCAGTTAAAACTAAGTATTGTTACCAAGAAGTAACGTACACACATTTGATATGACAGAATTATTTCATTTAATGTTATGAAAAAAAAACACATAATAATGTTATGTTAATATTTACTTATATATTGGTACGTAAATATTTTATAGTTATCATGTTTCATCCTTCATCACTATTTATCCCTCAATCTAGGTACCTAGTGTATGTTTCACCTGTGTCTATCATCTTTGTCTCATGTTAAGCTTGCAAGACCTTAATAATATTTATATGACGTCATTTCGTTATAAAGTTCTTATATTATAACAAATTAGGTATGTCACCATTCTTCATAAATTATTAGATACACTACTTCAAGTGTGCAACTTAGGCATCACTTACATTGCAAGGTACACAGCACATATTTACTTGGTCGGCCGACCTTAAACATATTTTATTTTACTGTTCAGGATACAAGGATTTTTTATTTATTGTGCGCGCACACAACATTATATAACCATTTATATTATACACATTCAGGCAGTTCTTTTAACACATCCCTACTTTCATAATCATACCTCGTGTCCAAGCATCTTCACGATTGGTGCTCGACCGAATCATGATCAGATGACAAGGATTCCGTGCCTGCCCTGTATCCTGGTGTACCTTGCCTCTCTATACCACTTCGCTCAACAGCGCATCTAGGGCTACTGTTGATAACGAATGGTTTATTAATAAATAATTAAATAAATCTTTCCTACTCGTAAAAATACCATTCTAAATCTTTTAAAATACCCATTCGATATGAAAACTTAAACTTATAAGAATCCCAATAACTCTTAGGTGATCAGTCTAATCGCTAGTTGAAAAACTTATCCGCTTCAGCTTTCCCATACACGTTGCTATTATGCACTTTCTAACAAAACCAATAACCAACTCATAAATAATAACCTTTCATTTCCAATCTCTCTTATTTAAAATCCTTTCCAAATCAAACCTATGCCTATCATTATAAACTGTCCCAAACATACTTAACAAAATCTATGTCCTAAACTGCTAACCATAAAATTCCAGCATCATTATCAGTAGTTCAGTTTGAACCTTCATCCAAGTGCAAATTTACTAATTCCATGAACCCTCAAAAACTGACATCTCTCTCTTTTAATCTTTAAATCTTATCGTTTTTTCGTATAATCCTTGTATTTTTTTTTCTGTCATGTCCGTTTGTTTAATACTTCGTCGTATCCGATTACTAAAATTAATCACATATACTCTAATAAGTATATTTATTCTAATACAGAAACGTTTTATGGAGAAGTTATTATTGTACCGTATATTTAAAAAAAAAAAACATATTTGAATAATAAACAATAATGCATACCTATAACAATATGGTTAAAATACAAATATATTTACTTAATCAGTGTACGATGCCTTTAGAACATCGCGCAACCTGAGCTGTAATGACAGACGCTACATACCTTTCCATATTTGTCGAGCTGCATGAGATTACTCGATGCGCTATATCTAAACTTATGAAGTGAAATATGTAAATGGAATGGTTTTTTTTAAAATATCAAATGATATAACAGGCAATAACAATTATCACGATAAATTTAACTATTATATGTATACAATTAATCCTAATTCTACTCCTTGTCGTTATCTATACGTATACGTATGTAAAGGTCTCAAATAAGTGGTTTCAAATAAAATAGATAAAAATAAACTTCTTAAATCACCAATATTTTCATTAAAAAAAATTTCGCCTATAACGCGTAAAATATTAAAAACAATTTATTATACATTAGGTACTTACCACACATTTTATAAAATTGACACAAAAAAGTATATAATTAGGTCTAAATTAAGTATATGCATGGAAATTCTTACTTATATCAAAAAGGATAAAAATAGTTAATATTCGATAATTTTTTGCATTTTAAGAAATTACAGATATGATTACAATGAAGTTAGTGTAGTTTTTATATACATACCAGGGTAGGGTCAGAGTCTAACTCGTCTTATTAATTCTCAAAACTAAACTGTTATAAAATACGATGGAGGTTCCGTTCTGCGTGCTTCATTTTCATTCCATCACTGACACCAATATCTCCCGGCTGCAGTCAAAATCCAAAACATGCTCCCGATTCCCGGCAGCAACTCAGTTTTTCTAAATAATTTTTGATTTAAAACAATCTGGTTTTTATCTTCCTTTTTAATAATACTTCAAACTAGTTAATTCTGCGACGGCGAGTTTCATATTGTCAAAATTCTTCTATTAATATGTTCTTCTATTTAGTTACTTTATGGGAAATACATTTTTCACGGCATCAATAATATCTTTATGGTTAATTCAAGTTTTCTCAAGGATAGCTTTTCTTATATGATGGATTCTTTTACTATGATATTCTATTAGAAGCCCAATTTTATTGTCACTTTCCGCAGTTGTTATAACTATTTAAATATCTTATTTTATTTTATCGGTATATTTTTGTTACATCTAGTTTTATTCTAGTTAGTTTATTAAGGTATTTAATTACACGTAATTTTTATAAATGTCCACACCATTTTCAAGTTTGCGACTTTAGTTCCATTTTGTCACTTAATTAGTCTTTTTTTTTCATCACTTTAATATTAAAATTCGCTGACTGGTCGGCGCGGCGCGCCGCCAGTGCCGCACTAAGGCAGCACTGGCAAGGTCGCCATGTGATGTGTGATTAAAAGGACACTACTTAGTTGTTGGTAGTTGGATTTATTCAGAGTGAAATTACATGATGGTACACTTATATACTGGTCAGACGTGAGAGAGTGTGAGTGTGGCGCAGACCACACTACAAGATACGGGGTTGTATAAAAATAATGACTGTGAAGAATAGCGAATGTGATCAAATGCAGTTGTATGGAATTCATATTGTCCAGAATTACGAATAGGAAGAAACAATAATGGCATAAACATAGAATAATCCGACTGATGAGACCGCAGACTTTAGACTTGGCTGATCCCATTAATGGCTATTGAATCTGCCAACTACAGACTGACGGGGTCACGTAGAAACTATTAACGTTAGCAAATTGACGTACCACGTTAACATAAAAATCAGGTACTTGCTATTAATTTAATCGACATAAATTGCCGTTTCTTTTTTTCATTCCGCAGTGGACTGTTGGCTTAGTCGTGTAAGGCGCGGGCTCTCGTGCAGAGGGTCGAACGTTTAGATCCCGGGTCGCACTTCTAAGAATTGCGGATCTCATGTACGAAATTTATATTGAATGAAATCATCGTCATCTGCGAAGTAATTCAAGGATAGTTCTGAAGTCATCAAGTTCTAGATTGGGCCCGCGTGGGAGCGTGGGCTACTAGTATATATAGTGTATGATGATGAAGACATTTCTTCCGCATCCAACTCAAGAAATAACTGAACGTGAAGCATAAAGTATAAATGCCTTCTGAGGTTTATTCTCACAACTCTCATTCTCGTAAAACTTCAGTGATGTGGTTGGTTCTCCAACGTGCAAAACTTCACTAGCCTGTGAAGACTCGCTTGCCCCATAGAAAACTAGTTTTTTGCTATAATATATTCATCTAGTTAGTTAACTAAATGTAAACAAAGTAACCCACGTGACTCACCTAATCCAGCCAATCCAGTCGATCTTTTTTATTTATGGTATGTCTTGATTGTCTGGTCAGTTGAGACACGCACTGGTAGGTTAGTTTGTTTACATTTAGGCTGGGTTATATAAAGTCAGTTAGACCAAATGTCAGATACAATTTTAGTAAATTAGTAAGTAGTTTTGACATTCGTGGCCGAAATTAGATTGAATGCATCTAAAGTCTGTTCGCCGAGAGTTGATAAATATTATGATATCATCTGGAAGTAGCGACTGTCGCTTACCTATCGCAAACTGTATGAAGGGCATCGCTTATCGCCTCGCGCACTGAGTTTCGTGGTACGAGGGACGCAGTTGTTGGCAAACGGGCGGCCGAGCGCCATATATTGCTATTCCGTTCTGGAATACGCTTCGAGTGTGTCGTTTGGGTGTTCGTGTGTTTTTTTTAGACGAAACAATTGAACGTTTCATAATAAACTTCACTGACTCTGATTCTTCCTCTGACTCTGAGACTTCGTCAGGGTCGTCGTCCGATGATATGCCAGCAATGGGACATATAAAGGCTTTTCAGTAATAATGTTCTATGAAAAAAATATAGTTTTATCCTTAATTTTTTTATTATCATCGGTAAAAATAATTAGCGGGTCGCTATTTGTAATGAGTTAAGAAGCCGAATAACATTTTTTTTATCAAGTCTCGGCGAACAGACCATATCTTTATATCACCCAGCCTTAGTTAACTAAGTATAGTCTTGTATGCGTTAAGTACTTACCCGGCAAGTAAGAGAATCACCCAAGGAAGTAGATTTATGATTTCAGAGTGATTATATTTACTCGTACGATACGAATAACATTCCGAGTTGCTCCGTCGTTCTACAAAATGCATTATGTAAAAGTCATTTCGAGTTTGTGCTCCTGAATTATTAAAGCCGTTGAGATTACGAAAATTGTTAACTGTGAAGCGGGACGCTTGACATGCGAAATTAAATTAAGTCTTTGACAGATAATTAAATGCTTTTGTATTCGCTCATGCTTATTTAGTTACAAGACTGTTTTAGTAAACTGCAATAAAAACAAAAAAGTATCTGAAAACAAGTGGCAATTGAAACCAAACAATATATTGTCGCTTTGTCGCACAACAATCGGAGTGAAATTTCGTTCTCCATTTTTATGATTTTAACTGCGTGCAGCTTACCCACCGCTAATTGGGTTACAGGCGGTGTAAATAATGTTGATTTTGCAAAACCCTCGATGAATATTCCAAAGAGTTTAATTTATCGGAGTTTCATTGTAATCACTCCATCCTGCAGAACAAGAATCCCCGATCTTCAATTTCCGGTCTCTTGCAAATTATAAGAACCTAAATCCTCTCCATTATATCCATTTAAGTATTTCGACTGTTTAAAGAGGTTTAGCAGGCTTATTTTCTCATTTCCGTGTCAACGCGTCGGCGCCGTCGGCCTCACCACAGAAGAATTGATTGACACGGAAATTGTCCAAGTTTTCTTTGTCACAGACAATATCTGATATGCGGGTATGACAGGGTGAAAATATATTTTCGATCGCATCTCACTTTCTTTATATTCTGTTATTTCATTTTATCCATGCAAGTTTATTCGTTAAGAGTGTGAACCTACGGTTTTTCATACAAAAGGCGATAACGATTTCCATCCCTTAAATGTTAACCGATGCTGACCAATTTTTGATAGGTTGTCAGTCACGTTCATCACTTATCATTCAGTTCTATACGTTTTGGTATTTTCACTATAAGTAATCAATAAATTCAGTTTTATCGTTGTTTCAGTATTTACATACAAAACTAATTTCGGCGATTATTTGACACTGTTGATCTTTAATCAATATTCAAAAAACGTAGACCTAGATTCTTTTGTGACTGACAACCTATCAAAAATTGGTCAAAATCGGTTAACATTTAAGGGGTGGAAATCGTTATTGCCTTTTGTATGAAAAGGGTGATTTTTGCCGTTTGTTCACAGCGCTCTTAAGTCGTACCGATAACATTTTCAATACTCGTATCTTTAGGGATAAATCAACAAGGCTTTGTGCGTTGCTGAAGCGAGATACCGCTTTGTTTGTTAAGGGACACACCACTATTTATGTCGCACATCAAAAATATACCGAAACAGTTCACGTTGCGTACAATAGTAACTCATTTATTATTTGCGAACGGGACCTCACCTAATTAGTACGCCTACGGTGTTACTACCGGAACCGCATATGAGATGAGTTGACTTACTGTTAATAATACATGACATTGCAAAGTTCGTCGCATACCTTATTCAAGTACCTATTGAAAATAAGTTTTACCTATGGAGATTTGGAACGGTTATTTCGTGAAAATATATTGCGATAATTCAGTTTCAAAAAGTTTGAGTATATTCAGACACAAAATGTCTTTTCTAAGCGGTTGTGGTAAAAAATTGAAATATTCATTGCCACGCTAAAAACTTCAGATGAGTGTTTTAAGAATTACTTCAAATAGGAATTGTAATTTACAATAAGAGCAAATAGAAACAACAAAGCCTTTGATATATAAATTAAAAAAATAATTACTGCTTGAGCGGCGCCCCATCGAGAGTACTTCATGTTAAAACATGAAAACTTATTTCAAACCATTATGCAAAGTAAATGTAGGATGCTGGAGTTATTTTTAACTTTAGTCGAGACTTTTAAAAAGTGATTTAAAAGCTTTTGCGAACTGTAACCTTTTAAATAAGGGAATTGTGATTTATCGAGGGCTTTTATTAATCAGAAAAATAGTAGATATGTTGCAGACTTTCATATAATACCAGAATGAATATGCATTTTTTGAAAAAGCGTATTCACATTAGACCATGTCCATCAGGGACTAGGGTCAAGAGATCAAATGCAAGCCCATTTTAAATTAAAAAACCTTTTCGTAGAAAAAGAACATTGTAACTAATACAGCAATTTACTTTATCTACACCCATATCATAAAACCTCCATTGGTTAATCAAAAACCGTAGGGAATGACCACCATTTTGACAACCAATTAGGAAAAACCAGTGCTGCGATAAAGAAATAACATGACTTCTTTATCGTTTTTAGTAAAGAAATGAGATTAAATTTGGAACAGCTGTCAAAACTCAAGTGGGTCTCTATTCTAGTATCCACAGATAATAAAACAGTTATTGATACGAAACGTCAATTCAGTATGTTTTTTTAATATAAACTGCACAATATTTGATCTCGAGTGACGTGAGAATAGAGGCTTCATCCGTTTGTCTATGATTTAAAAAAAAAAAACGAATCTCCGCCATTATGTTGACGTTTTGCTGAATGAAAGTAGAATTTTGTTGAATTGAATAGAAAAAGTTGTTTGTAATTTACATTTTAGTTGAAAATATGAATAGTAAGTAGTCTTCTCGGAGTGACTGTGTGATGTGAAAATGCGCCGGATATCGGAAATATGCAGCCACGATTGCAACAAATAACTTGTTGCCAGAAAATATTGTTTCTGAACCCATCATGGAGGATTTATAATATGTGTGTAGATAAAGTTATGTATGCAACTCTGCATAATTTGGCCTTAAAACACACGTGCGATCTTATTATTAAACTCGCCTATCGGCTCGTTTCATGAAAACCGCACTAGTGTTTTAAGGCCTATCATTATGCAACCGTTGCATAAACTACTATTATTCACAAGTCAGTCCCACACACCAATATTATCTCTGTCTCTGTGTGCAGCTTAATATATTCCTTCCCAATATAATATCTATAAGCAATTCAAGAGCATCAATTTGCGGTTTCCTGTTATCTGAAAAAGAGTTGCGATGACAGCATAGTAGGCTCGGTGCAAAATTCGAATAAGTCCATATATTTAACTTCAACTACCGATAAGACCTTTTTCCGAAACTTCACTTTTGCTTCGCATCGTTCATGGCAAGATTCAAGATATTATAGTCTTAAAAGTGCTTCCAAATTTAGTAACATGTAAGTTTTAACTAACCTTCATAATAGGTATATATAGGTATAATATAAAAGTTATTTTTTAAAAGTTGAACAGTAAATAGGACGGAACTAGTTCAGCCAGACGTCTATAGTCATTAGTATGCCTTGACACTAACTTGTTTTATGGGAGTGTTGTTTTATGAGCACTTTCATCATCCATAAATCTATCATTTCCACAAGACGACCTGGGGAGACACATGAGGCGTACTATCGTTGTGGAAGTCTTTGGGGGAGTCCTATATTCAACAGTAAACGTCTCCCGGTTGCTATGATGATGATGATGAACTACCTTTGTAAGCTGGTCATCAGCTTTAGCGAGGATGACTTCGCATCCTTCTCGGTGAGCAAACAGTTTCCTTGCTTGCACTTTCATGTGAAAGGTACGTTCCACAAGGGGAGTGGCGACGTTTCTTTCCAACGCCGTCGCTGCGTTGTTGTTGGCGATCACATCAGCCTCGACTTCCTGGAGAAACGTCTCCCAAGTGTGGAAGAGAGATGACGGGCATGATGCTCTGCGGACAAGGAGTAATAAATCATTTTACATCATAACGTTCAACAAGATACACGGAAGACTAATAAAATAGTATTTAGCTATGTACTATATTCTTCTACATTAATAAAGAAATGGAATTACATGGAAGTTAAAAGAAAAGTGACCTGTTAAAAGTTGCACAGTTTTATTAAGAAAATTCCACGGAATCTCTCTCTCTCTCTACCTATAATTGAATACCACATGGTGGTGGGGTAAGCTTTCTTTATTTTTATTCGCCCATATGCTCTGTCCTCGACACCTGAAACTCTACCGTATCCTTTAGCACTATAATATTATATTTCCACCTTGTTTTGGGTCTGCCTCTTAATCTCCTCCCCATGTATTCAGATGGCTTCCTCTTAACGTGACCATCCATGCCATCGCAGCATCAAATACCTTTTCCGTATCCAGAAATGCAACGTAAGTACAATAGTCTCGTTTTGGCTCGATATTCTTCACCAATCGTGCTTAGAGCAAATATTGGATCGGTTATCGATACGCCAAATACGAAGCTATAGGTAGTAAGTTTTAGACAACGAACCCTCTAATCTTTAAGAAGATGGGTCATACACACGTTTAGGTTCAGAACCGTCCCCTACTGTTACCGAAAGTTAAGGACCCTGAAGCCTGATTTTTTTGCTTGAACTATATCCGCATGTAGGACATAGTTTTGGGATGTATGAAGGAAACGTAAAATTAAGCAGTCCTTTTCGTTAACTTTTGGTCACAGGACGGACAATTTTTGTTTATTGAAGTGTGTATTATCTATATGTGGCTTTAAATCACCCTCTAGTAAATTTTCATAGTGCTATTACTATTTATAAAGCCTCTAAATAAAACAAGAAGTAATAATGAGATTACAATATCAAATAAATCTTACTAAATTTAATTTAACATAGTAGATCGCATAATGAAAAAATGCATAATTATATCAATAAGATAATCTACCTGCCGCACATACCTCATACTCAGCAACATGCAATTTTAATATAAATGGTTGGTACTAAATATTAACAAAATGGAAGCAACCATTCATATTATAACCCAGACCACAGCAGCCATTATCGTTTCCGATCGCATCCCAAGCGACCGCAACTCAATAAAATAGGTATCGCGAATTGAGAAACTTTTATCAATATCCAATAACCAATATAGTGTCTTCTGGCTTTTGACATGAACGGGACCTGACACCGAGGGTAAGGCGGTTAAGTGGAGAGATTGTCGCACCGAAATGGGGTCAGAAGCATTAGATATCGGTGATTTGGGGCGCATACTCAACATAACCGATAAAATAATCGCGATGCTATCACCGATTAACGCTGTTGTATTTAATTTGGGTCAGCAAAATAGTACAGGTATAGGGAAAAGAGAATGTAGTGGTATTTATCAGAAAGCGTATGGGATGAACTTGATAGCGAAACTAAAGCTGTTTCGAGCGCTTTCAAAGCCGTTTGAAAGCGCTCTCTAGATAGACCTAAATTAATTTAAATGCATATTTGGCATTGATTAAACGTATTGTACCGGGGTTCACTAATTGAATGGTAGCCTATTTTGACATTGACGGATGATTACGATTGTTTCGTCGCATCACTGGGAGTACAAGTATTTATAACATTACTATTATTTAAAAGTGCGTGTTATTATTCAAACTTCTTCATGAAGAAAGCTATAAAGGAAAGTACGTATCTATTATTATTATTATGTTGATGTAAAGACTTAAAAGCATAAAAAGGAAAGTCCACGAAGCGTATGTTTTTTTACGAAATGCGACTTACTAAAGTTTAAATCTTCGTGTCGTAATTTTGTTTCGATTTGTTCATTTGGAAAATGTATTGCTTTTGTTTCTTTAAAAGTATTAAAGTTAGGTAAGCTATGAAACAAAGGTTAATAGGGCGAGGGCGTTAATAAAAAATGTAATAGTCGATTATTATTTTAAAGTAACAGTAGTGAATTTGTTAACTATTAACAATCCACACCCATATTATAAGTGTGTCTGTTTATTTTATGGCTTAATTACTTAGCGGCTTCCGATGAAAATTGGCAGATAGGTAGCTTGACATCCGAGGTTGGACGAGATTGTCAGATTAACGGATTTAACGCAAGCAAAATCCGGCAAGAGCTAGTTTAGTAGTAAATTGAAGTCTAATAATCAAATCACTGTACAAAACGTGACCGGCAGATAACAGCTTGATGGTCAAGAGCAGTGGATCATGCTTGAGTGGACGTCTGCCCACAATGATGCTTCAAACACGTCGAGACCGCTTGAACATCGATGCAATATTAAAGTAAAATTTTATTGATGGAAATGATATTCCCAAATAACACAAAGATTTTAATTAAAGTGTTATTTGGGAATATCACCCATAAAACTATTAGGGCTTTCTCATTTTCCTTAACCCACTCAGTCATTAAAAAGTTGACTAACAAACACTCAACGAATTCCGTAATATTAAAAGTGGAAATACGTGGGATTAAGTAAGATGTACGATCTTAATTGGAAATTAAGGAAATTATATTTATCCAGTTACCAGTCCACACTAATTGGATCCAGTGTGACGTTTCAAAAGCGATCTCTTATGCCCTAAATATTGGCAGGACGGCAGACTGATGAGTTGAGACTCAGAAGAACTGGTGATTTTACAAAAACCCCTTTCATTCACATTTACTATACCACGAGTGCATATTCAATCTAAAATACACATGTTTAATACTCAGTTACTGTTATCATGTATAATTTATGAGTTTAATATTAAATAAGGTTTTTCCGCAGAGCCACACCTCTAAAGCGGCTCAAATTTATGGTTAACGCCGTAAAGTCGGGATGTTTGGTTTATATACTTCCTTCGGGAGTTCCTGAACAAGGCACTAATCAATAGTAAATTAACCTCATTATGTTTGACTTCAGTTTGTCAACAAAACTTGAAAATACGTCCTTAGATAATTGTTACATTTGTCCTAGTCTCACAAAAAGAGGTTAATTACCGCACATAGTATACGTACTTAATTCAATAGCTTAAATCGTGAGCGAAACTGTTTTGTTTTTAAGTAATTCACATGAATGTCATTCTCAATGTTAATTATTTCTATTTATGTGTTTTTTAAGTCTGAGACTTAACTTCGTTGAAACATCCACTTCTCTTCCCAAGTGTCCATCACTTAGATGTGGGTCGTTCACTTAATTTTCACTCTTACATTTAAGGATTTTAATCGTTTTTTTTTTGCTTAAACAAAATTGAGCTACCTACATGACACTACCAACACACCATTATTAGATTCCTGTTTCATCAAGAATAATTCCGATAACACTCGAGTTCAACCAACGCTTCATTCAAATGGCGAGCGCGATTAAAGCATGAACAACGACTTAATGAACACAACTATAATTATTCCTTAATGCACAGATATGTATCGTTTTGATTTGAAAATTGGTAATAATATCCCTATCCGTAATGACGGACCGATCCGAATGCGTGGCATGACCATTTTCGAAAACTGGCGTCGGTGCTCCGTACAGCACCTCTGACGCCACAAGGCAGTATCGAAGAGCAAGTTGCTAGTGAATAATTCTTGAAAGATGAAGTTATGTGTGTGCGAATACTCGCCGTTAGCCAGACGAGGACAACCGGAGATATAATGCCTTAGTTAGTGACTATCCAGGACGCTGACATATGCCGACCATACCATCCTTCAGGATATATTATTATCTCCGTTAGTTCTTCGTCATGATAACTTCATCCGCAATTGCCCAGACAAAACCGTCAGTTTCCTTAAAGAGATCATCGACGCGAACAGGTCTACATCGGGACCTGTTAAGGCTCGGTAGAACCACCCGTGTAGCTCCTTGCTCTTCCATCCCTCCTTGCGGTCTACGGTGCTAAGCAAAGCGGTAGTTTGCGCCAGTTCTTGTTTGCCAAGGGTATCACGATGCATCCCGCACTCGTTGTTTATAAAGTATTCCCTAAGATTGTACACCTCGCGGTTGTGAAGGTTCTTATTATTATTTTTATTCCGCTTCATTAATTTTAATTTTAAATTTTCTTACTATATAAAAATAACCGTTACCGACACAACTATCGGAACGATAATCGTTGAATTCACATCCCCCATTGCAGTAACCTCGTGGGCCAAGTCAAGGTCCTCCCTCTATAACCCAAAATTTGTATTATTATAATGCATTATATAACCTTGTTGATTATGATATGTATATTATGAAATACCTCACAGTTTACAAGGCTAATACAATTAAGCATGTAATAATATGTTCTCTGGCCGGAAACCCGCATATGGCACACGCTCAGTTAATAAGATGTGACGTCATATATCTTCCTAAGGATGTCATTCAGGATGAAGCATCACCACGTGCAAAATAAACAGCTATGAAGTTGTTAAGACATCGATCACTCTTTGACAGGCCACGATGCGTCTGGTAAGAGCCTTTTGCACTAATCACCGGTATGCCAGGGCGGCGGTCAGGATAACTATTTATACTTCGGTAATAGGTTTGGTATAAGTGATTAGCTAACCTGTTTGGACGGTACAGCCTCTGGGAGTACCTATGGAATGAGACGCAAAACGAAGCAGGGTTTGATGTGTTATTTTTCCATTTATTGAATTACCATGGCTTTTAATATTTTTTTATTAAATTATGTTTATTACGACCAAAGAGAGATGATAAATTGCAGAAGTGCAGCAAATCTTATTACTTAACATACATTGCTGCGGTGTTAATCGATAGATTTCTAGTTCCAAAAAGAGGCAAAAATGTAACTCTGAGAAAATAAAAACAGTTTGTAATACATTACTGAGAGTTCTGAGCATTATTATTTTTAAAGTTAGATGAACCTGTCGTACTCGTAGTGTCAGTTTGAACCTGTTACCTAACTTGGTATCGTAAATTGTCTGTTGACACTCAATCTCCGTACTCTCTTAATTAATAGCGCTAGTCTTGTTATGCATGTCATAGCAACTAATTACATCTCACACGAAGTTACTGTCTAATTACCAACTGAAAAGCAGTTTATATTCGAAGGGAACTAAAGGGTAAGTTTGGATCGCGTCATGTAGAAAACGGCCAAAAAAGGGACGTTTTCTCAATAAAATATTTACCAACTTGGTCAATTATTTACATCAATTTCAACTATTCTCCGAGACAAAACAGTGATAAAAAAAAATTATTTTGTAAAAGAGCACTCATTATTATGTTTTAAAAAACGCATGTTGGCATAAACCATTTTTTTGCAATAATCAGCCATTACCTTGGCCAAACAACTAAATAAGATGGCTGCTTTAAGCGTATAGTACCACCGTAGAAACACTTAATATTAAAGAGGATAGCCGTCATTAAAACGTTCATATCTTTAAAATGCTAAGTACTTCCTACGATTCCGCCTCATGAATTTTTTTTAACAGTTTACCAATATGTAAATCATAACTCTTATCTCTAAACATCATAAAGTTACCGAAGAGTACCGATCAAACTCAGTGTCAACTTAACATCAGTTGGCTGTTTTCTGTATAAAGCGACCCAGTTGACATTGATTATGATGAGGCAGTTAAAATTAGACTAAAGCTTCAAGTTCTAATTTATTGAATTTAGAGCTTAAAGCCATGTTAAATCCTCAAACTCAAAAAGGTTGGTGCGACCCGGACTTTGGACAGCAACCCGCTCCTTGATAGGCATCTGATCACTTGACTATCACTAGTTACATGTGGAATAGAACTTAAGAGACAAATTCCACGAAGAACAAATGAAGAAAATAAACAAATCTAATTGCCAATTAAAATGCCCAATGCTTTCCATTAAGGTAACGTAATTTGAATCAACCCCGTAATTAAACCGTTAATGAGAGGCTGAGTAACTAGTACTCAAGCTTGAGATGTGTACCCGAGAGTAGTAAAGATCCTATCTGTGTTGGCAGAAGGAGCAATGAAATGGATTGGCCATTGCTACTGGCGTTTGTTTAGGGCAGAGTATTCTGGGCCCTGAACACGGGCATCATTTATAATCGCAAGTAAACTAAACTGAGTAAATACAGCTCTATGCTACAAATGGAACCTTTTCATGTTCATGTAAACTCAGCACCAAACACATTGGGAACGTAATCCGTAACGCATGTCCATTCGCAAATATAAACATGGTCATTTGCACTTAATAGGATTAAATTCGTTTACCTATTTGTAATGTTGACGCAATTAAGGTAAGCAGAACCAGTATTCAATAATTTAGCGTAATTTCAAGCACCATTAGATTGATATTTCATTTTGATACCACAATTAATTAATGTCACCCGGGATTTTTCCCCGTATCGTTTGATGTCAGTGCTGTAGTTATAGCTCTAGGTGGTAACTAATCGATACATAAATACATACATACGTAGGTACTTGCGAAAACATATCTAATCCTTCTTTTTGCTTCGCTACAGTCTCTATGACCCGACTCTAGCGAAGCAAAAATTTATGTAGCTAGGTAAACTATCTGATAATTTGCAGTATTTTTAGCTCACGTTTTGATGATATTTAATTAATTAAAAGGATAGGTCATATTTGTTTGTAAATAAAGTAAACCTTATTGATATGATATATCTCGACGTAGGACTGAATATCTATGTTTTCACAAAACGAAGTAATTCACGAAAAATCGGCTTATGGCGTAAAATTCAAAGACAATCATTAATGAATAGTTAATCAACCAATCAAAACCAAAATGTATTATTATAAGTAATAAGAACCGAACTGGTAACTTGATTAATGTATTGTTATCAATTGAGATGTTACGAGCTGTTCACTGTTAAGTAACAAACCGAGCGGAATCCAAACTAATCAATTTCCCATTTTATCATAATGCATTTGGATTCCGCAACGTCACACCTGAACGGATATAGACAGCGAACTTGAAATTGTACCTTAAAGTAGACCACAGTAGATCCACAATAAATTAGCAATTCAACCTTGGTTGTGCCAATTTCAAATTGGTGCTCGTATCCAATTAAATTTTCATCTTCCCACTGAAAGGAAGGAGCCATCAATTCACTTAAACGATCAATTTTTATACTTGATTGATGTTTTCTGGAAGCATTAAATGTTGCTATTGTAAGCTTTGTAAGAAAGAATAACAGCGATGTTGCAAGTCCCGTATTGTTATAAGCTGTTAGGTAGGTATTTTATTTATAAATAGCTGCCCCCGCGGTTTCACCCGCGTACATCGAATTTTGTTCATAATTTCATGGGTTTAAATATTTTTGCGCGGAACCTATTTTCTAAAATAACTATTGGGGCCAATTCGAAAGTGTTTTCGCTAAATTTAGAAGTCGCTAAATTTGAAATAAGAAACGTTCGACTCGATTTTGAACCTTGGAGCTATACAAAATCGAGTTTGAAGTTTCTTATTTTAAATTTAGGTAATCTTAAATTTAGCGGACACCGTTTCGAATTGGACCCATTGTCTAAAATAAAAGTAGCCTAAGTTACTCCTTATAAAGGGCTAGTTTTTTATTGCTGCAATGCGGGCTATCCTCAAAAGTTTTCATTCAAACTTTTTGTCCCCATTACTGATGTAATATGTAATCTTTTTGGGGATAACCCGAATTGCTGCAATAAATTGCCGAAACGATAGCCCGTTTACGAGCCCCTAAACATCAGCTATTTGCCAGTGAAAGTCCCGTCAAAATTGGTGCAGCTGTTTCGGAGATTAGCCGGAACAAACTGACGGATAGACAGACAAATTGTTTTTTTTTTAAGTACCCTATATTCATTCATATATATTATTCTAAAAGGTATTTTTTTGAAGACGCTCCATATCACCTTTAATTATTTACCAAAATTAATGATTTAAACGTCATTTTACAGCATATGTTCGTCGCTTTGTCACAAAAATAGATTAAAACTAATGTTTTCATTAAAAAATAAATGAAAAACCACGCGATTTGCAAGCGCCATCTATTGACAGTCTGTTTAAGTAACATGTGTGTTGGCTATTTGCACATGCTGACTAATGTGAACAGATGGCGCTACTATCTTTGTGTCATTTATCTCAGGGCCGATAGAGGGTACTGCGTTAATTATTATCTTTGTCAAAATTATTCGTCACTTTTCAGACTTTCAATTATAAAATAGTGCGTGGCCCACAGCCGCGTACGTAAATAAAAATCACCCGCATTGCAAGCTCCATCTATTGACAGTCTGTGTAACTAAAATGTGTCTTGGCTATTTGCAGACCAATACAGATGGCACACCCGCAAGTAGGTACTCAGTTAATTATTATCTTTGTCAAAATTAGCTGCTATTGACGAAAAATAGACTAATAGAGTACTAATAATATGTACTTTCATTTAATTATTCTCACTTTATTACATTATTATTATCCGGTGTTTGATCACGATACTGTGCGAAAATTCGCACGGGTCAGCTAGTATTTCATATATTTAGAAAAAAGCTATTATTTTGACATTGCAGATAATTCAGTTTATTTTGTCTACACTCGGTGTGCCTGCGACTACGTACGCGCAGAGCACCACGTACCCGTTTTAGTGTCACCTTCAATTTAAAATTTCTGTACAAACAAAGATTAAATCCTAACTGGGAATTCCTTTCACAAAATTTTTAAAATCTATGATTTCAAACACACATATGGAGCGACAGAAATATTCTGATAATGATATTTATGGATTCTCCTACGTTCATTTTATCAGCAGTCCTAGCAAGGTTGAAACGAGCATAACTTATCTCCATCTTATCCCTCAGTGCGTCTCTCTCACACTAGTCTCGAAAGAAGAGATGCACTAAGAAATAAGATTATGGGGATCTGTAATGTACATGACATACACATCATTTCTACTCTATTATATCGCATATGGCAAGAATTATAAGACAGTTATGAAATATTAAATAAGGCTTTAATATGCTGAACTGAATGAAGATTCAAGACTTATGAGCTGTTTATTTTTGAAATTAGCAAATTCATTCTTTCAATAGTCAGCATTCAACGCAACATGTTATTTTATTTAAAGACAAATTCCCTTTTCTCAAAAATGATACGTAAAATCGCCATAACATCTTTAAAAAGTCACCAGAAAGTTAAGAATACCAGACAATGATCAAAAGTATCCGGTAAGTAGAGAGGTTTTGAATTCGGAATGAAAAGTGTCAATAAGTACGATACAAATCTAATAACATGCACTGCACGCGTGCCCCAGGCCGGCGGCGCCGGCTCCCGCGGTGATCGCGACATATTCTACCCACCTGGGGGGCTAGCACGACACGCCCGCGAGTCGTTTGTCGCTCAGTGCGTCTCTGTCTAACTAGTCAAGTATGTAAGTGATGCACTGAGCGACAAACGACTCGCGAGCAGGTCGTGCTAGACGTGCTGATGGTAATTCACGGTGTACAAAGGGAATAAAATAAATAATTTAAAAAAATTAAATAGATTTTTGAGAAAAGCACTATACAATCTTTGATCAATAAGTGCCATAATGGACTCGTACATAGAAATCCTCGCGTACGGCTCGGATTTCAAATCGTACTAGTCCAGTATGGCTTACTTACTGGTCTCTTCAGTAATGTACTATTACTGTCAATTTAGCTTAAACGATAACTTCCTTTACTACACATTTTGGAATAATCCAGTCCAATCGTATCTCGGCTCTTTGCTCAGTGAAATGAGAAAAGATTTTCCACGTGACCAAGCCGAGAATGGGGCAAGGCGGTTGAGGCGTTCGTTTGAAGATGTTACAAGTATTTTCGTTCACACTTACAGAGGCTACTTCGATTTTAGATAAAGAGACCGACCTGCCAACGGTCAGAGATTTACATTTAAAAACAAAGCTTGTCAAGGAAATCTATTGGGCGTGTATTGGTATTATTTGTATAGTGATTTTTACAGTATGTGCGGTTTGATAGTACCTATCTCGTATGCATAGTTATTGTTGGTCTCATAATTCTCGGATGATGAAGACCTTATAGTCACCTTATAGGTGAAAACGTATTCAAAATGAGACTAATAGAAAAATAACTACTACTACAATATTATACATGCAATACTGGATACAATATCTAACGCCGATAAAAAACTGTAATAGCTGTTGATGTTATTAGGTTATAAATTTTTATCTTTATAAATATGAGAACCTCCTCCTTCGGTTTTTTGAAGTCATTTAAAATGACATTATAAATGGGAATTTAATGCGAAAATGACAGAGGTTCTACTTGTCACAAAAATGTAGACAGGACGGAAATTCGCAATAAGGAAAGGATCACAACAAAAATTAGGGTATTAATTTGTCAGACTATGAATAATTGGTGTGGCGCCAAAAAGTGTCACATTTGACGGATGGAGGGTCATGTTATTAATGGATATAATTAATATAGACTCATACTTTGATTTCAATACGATATTTTAAGTTTGTTAATTATTTGCGCTAAGAAAGTTAAAAAATAAGTGCGTTTTATGATAATACTTTTCTTAAAGTATTTTATGTTGGTGTACCTACTGATAAAGATCCTCTGTAGTTATCTGTAAAGATAATTACTGAAGCAAGGTCTTGAGCTTTAGCTCTGCTTTTCAAAAAAAAAAAATTGCTACAGGACTTTTTGTTGGCGACAGACAACCTCTTTTATACTTTTTTACGTTTTGCTTTTCTAAGATTTTGTTTTATATTGACTTATGTCTAAGAACTCCTTTCGAAAGGCTGAAATAAAAGTGTGTTCCAATGAACTGCTTCTTTTAATATATTTTAAAATAGAAAAGTAAGGGATGCCCTTAGTTGGTGTCCAACAAATGGTCCTTCGAGCTAAACAAATGATCCTTCTACAATGCTTACTAGAAGCAAAAGCGGTGCACAACAATCAGCGGAGCCAACCGCTACCACCCTAAAGCCAACCGCTTATACTTCGTCGGCACAGCCGCAGGAGCCCCAAAGTACACAACGGTCATCTGTGTCGGGTCGCTCCGCTCACTCAAGTCGCTCCAGTGCGACTGTCGTAGCGCAAAAGCTTGCAGCTCAAGCTGAGCACGCTCGTCGCATCGCCAAGCTGGAGAGCGCCGCGATGGACAAGGAGCGAGCGGCAGCCCACCGCGTCGCCGACATGGAGCGAGCAGCGGCCCACCGTGTCGCCGAGATAGAGCGAGCGGCAGCCCACCGCGTCGCCGAGAAGGAGCGAGAAGCAGCGGATTTAGAACTAAAAGCGGAGCTGGCTACGATCGAAGCGCGCAGTGGTTCTAGTAGTCGGTATAGTAGAACAGCCGACTGGGTAGATTCATGTGATAACACTGTTCCTAATTTTCAGGTGTCCAGGCCTAATAATGATGATGTTGATGAGTGTGGACATTTTCCGTCAGTGTCGGTACCCAAGGGGGTACTATTACCCGACACTGCAGCCACGGTTATACCTCCACCGCATCTAGTCAGTGAAAAGCCACACCAAGGACTGCCGCCGCCTATTGAGGTAACGAAATGCGTTGCCGCCGCGGCTACCGTGGGGCTGGAGCCGCCCACACCTGAGGGACCTCTACCTATCTCGGCCGAGCTGCTATCTACGTGGGAACAAACTTCTAAACATGCACAGCACTTAGGTACACACACACAACGTAAACTATGTAACAATGTAAATAAAATTAGCTATAGTCAGGATACACCTACTGATATTCAACAACTAGCGGAAGCTATCACGAGCCTGGCCGCATCCAAGGAGCAGCCTGCGAGGGTGAGTGACCTAAAACTTCCTTTGTTTGATGGGCGTATTCAGGACTGGCTACTATTTAAAAGAACTTTTAATTTCACTAAAACTCGGTTTTCTCCTTTAGAAAACCAATCTAGACTAAATTTTGCTTTGCGGGGTGTAGCCAGGGACGAAGTTGGCGCACTTTTAGCCTCTGCGCAAGACCCAGACGTGGTCATGAGCGCCTTGGAGGCTAGGTTCGGCCGTCCCGAACACCTAGTCCTGCACGAAATTGCCCAGGTCAAGACTTTGCCGAGGCTTTTAAACGTCGATGGGGGTAAAGATTTGTGCCAGTTTGCCTGTAGAGTTCGGCGGTGCGTAGAAACCATTCGCGTACTTAACCAAGTCGAATATTTAGCCTCGCCCGAACTCTCTAACATAATTATAGGTAAACTAAGCTCGCTTTTGCGGGCCCGTTGGGCGGATTACGCATTTCTTCGTAGTCATACTAAGTACAGGCTCGAACTTATTTCCGATTTTCTTACGCATGAATCTGAAATTCATTCCAAGTTTGGTTTTATTCCTGACATAAAAATGCCACTGTCAGATCGACCGAAATCCAAAGAGGAAATGCATACGGCCTGTACATATGACAGCGAAGAAGACTCGTTCGAAAATTACTTAATAACCAAAGGCACTGATATTAAGTCTATACCGCCATCTAAAAACTTTGTGGTTAAAAAACCACCACCGACACCTACCGTGGGTCAGTCTAAACTCTCCTGCAAGTTTTGCCAAAAGGACAATCACGAAATAACTAAGTGTAGGGAGTTTAGGTTGCTCCATATTGACGATAGATGGCAGTGGATTATTGAAAATAAATTTTGTAGGAAATGTTTGAAGAAAGGTTCGCATTTATACAAAGCGTGTAAAGCTAATTGTGACGTACCTACTTGCAACCGTAAATTCAGTCATCATACCCTGCTTCATTCGCCGATGACGTCGGAACAGACGAACCATATTTCTCTGACTGCGGACGCTGACTCTGTTCCCGCGCAATCGGATACGAACGATGTCGCACCCGACCTAAGGTCTGACGACGTTGAGGTAGTCGCATATACCACTTCTCAACACTCCGTTGGTCGACCTCGTCCGTTACTAAAAGTGATCCCGGTGACAGTTAGTGGCCCACTTGGTTCAGTGAACATCTACGCTCTTCTGGACGATGGCTCAACAGCGACTATAATTGATTCAACAGTGGCTGCAGAGATCGGTGCTGTGGGCCCCAAAGGTCACATTAGAGTAAATTGTATAGGTGGACTTTTCAAAAATTCTGACGTTTCACTCGTGAACTTCAACATCAAAGGTAAACATAGCGAGAAATCTTTCGAAATTTCGAACGTTCGCGCTATGTCTAACTTAAATTTAACTAACTGTCAGTCAATTTTATCGGATGATATCTCTCAATATAGTTATTTATCGGACTTAGTTGAAGAGTTGTGCTATGACCAAGCGAAACCTTCGTTGATCATTGGAGTTGACAACTGGCATCTGAGTGTTCCTCTTGCTGTACGCCATGGCTCTAAGTCACAGCCAGTTGCCACGTGCACTCCATTGGGTTGGGTTCTTTATGGATTCTCTTCCAGTAAAACAAGGCCAGTCGATTTTGTAAACCATTGTGTTTTCGACGAAAGCGAATCCATAGAGACACTCATTAAAGAAAATTACAAGTTAGATTCTATTGGCATTGTAAAAAAAGATTACCGCACTAAAAGTGAAACTCGCGCAATAGAAATACTCGAGAATACTACACAGCGTCTCCCCGGAGGACGCTTCGAAACAGGCCTCCTCTGGCGGGATGGCTTAAAAGAAGTTCCTAATAATTACGAGCTAGCCTTGTCTAGATTTAAGAGCCTTGAACGAAAATTTCAAAAGGAACCTGATTACGCGGAAGCTTACCGTCAAAATATGCAAGCTACCTTAGACAAAGGCTATGCGGAAATTTGTACTGAATGTCCCAAAGGTATTACCTGGTACTTGCCTCATTTTGGAGTCTTCCACCCTCAGAAGCGTAAGTTAAGAATCGTTCACGATTGCGCAGCTAAGTTTCTGGGTTTAAGCTACAATTCCATGCTTCTGTCGGGGCCAGACTTGTTGCAAAACCTGGTCGCAATTTTAATGCGGTTTAGAGAAGGTTGCGTAGCACTGAATGCGGACATTCGGGAAATGTTCCCTCAAATAAAAATACGTGAAACAGATCGCGACGCACAACGCTTTTTGTGGCGTAGCGACCCTTCGTCACCTATTGTAGTATATAGGATGTCATCAATGATATTTGGTGCGACATCTAGTCCATGCACTGCACTTTATTTGAAAAACAAAAATGCACTAGATCATCGTGACCAGTATCCTAATGCAGCACATGCCATTGTAGATAATCATTACATGGATGACTATCTTGGAAGCTTGGACGACGTCAACGAAGCCGCTCGTCTGGCAGCTGACATAGTCAAGGTGCATAGCTTGGCGGGTTTCGAGATGAGATCGTGGGTATCCAACAAACCTGAAGCCTTGTCCAAGCTACCACCTCAGCTATGTACCCACACCTCACCACAAGTAGGCTTGGGTCCATCATCATCTTCATTGAACTCATCTTCATCAGATTGCGTAAAAATTCTAGGTTTGTCTTGGAACACAGTTGAGGACAATCTGTACTTTAGAACTGGCGTGCCCGAGAAAATTCCTTCGCCATTAACTAAAAGGTCCGTCCTTTCACTGTTGATGCGAGTGTACGACCCTCTCGGTTTTCTTTCTCCGATTGTGGTTCAAGGTCGTATTATGTTCCAAGAGTTATGGAGAACAGGTGTATCATGGGACGAGCCACTTCCCACTAGCACTATATCAAAATGGTTATCGTGGCTACAAAGACTTTCGGAAGTCAACACCTGTTCAATTCCTCGTTGGTATCAGGGATTGTCGTGTCACCAGAAACCAGAATTGGATTTACACGTTTTCGCTGACGCGAGTGAGCATGCGTATGCTTGCGTGGCTTATTGGCGTTTAAGTTTCGGCAGTGACAAGGTTCGACTCGCCTTGATCGGTGGTAAAGCTCGACTTGCACCTTTAAAACCTGCGTCAATGCCTAGGCTCGAGCTTCAAGCAGCCCTGATAGCTGCGAGGTTTGCTAGTTTCATCATCCAATCTCATAAGCATAAACCAAACAAAATAACATTTTGGTCTGATTCGATGACAGTGATTAGGTGGTTGCGCAGCGACGCCCGCACCTTTAAGCCGTTTGTGGCGCATAGAGTTGGTGAAATTACGGAAATATCTGACACCGCCAACTGGCGTTACGTACCAACGTCCGATAATGTTGCGGATGACGCTACACGCCCCAGCACATCCAAATTCAACGTGTCCGCTCGCTGGTTCACCGGACCGTCATTTCTCTTAGAGCCATCTCATAATTGGCCAAGTGAACCGTTGAGCGAGGTCCCATTATACCAGGATGATGAGGTGAAACGATCCGCTCTGCCTGAAATAGTGGGACAAATAGACGTCCAACCGCAGGAACTACCTTCACCGGTTGTTGCGGACCACTCAAAGTTTTCCGAGTGGTTGCGTTTAGTTCGTGCTACGGCTCGCGTTCAACAATTTGTTGATTTAGTTCGGTCCCGTTTAAACTTTAGACGTCAAAATCCTAAATTAAACTTCAAGAAAGAACTTTCAAGAACGAAGAACTTTCATCCTTTAACTGCGGAACTAATTCAAGCAGCTGAGAAAAGACTATTCCTTCAGTCTCAGTTGGACAGCTTTGCCAACGAATTGTCTCTGCAAAGTCCTCTTTCTACAAACTCGACATTAAAGAACCTGGAATTTCATAGATCTTCAGACAGCCTTCTCCGCCTCGTCGGGAGGATTCCACGTGCTCAAGGCGTAGATACTGACCCCAACCCCATCATTCTAGACGGCAAACATCATATTGTTCAACTTATGATCGCGTATTTTCACAAAAAAGCCGCACACGCGCATAATGAGACGGTTGTGAACCAACTGAGACGCAGATTCTTTATCGTCAACTTGAGACCATCCGTAAAGAAAGCTGCCAAATCCTGTCTCTTCTGTCGTATTAGAAAGGCCCAACCGCTAACACCCTTGACCGGTGACCTTCCTGAAGCAAGACTCGCCCATCATCAGAGACCCTTCACTAATGTCGGCCTCGATTACTTCGGTCCCGTCACTATCACTATCGGTCGAAGGTCTGAAAAACGTTACGTCGCATTGTTTACATGTCTAACGATCCGAGCGATACATCTCGAAATCGTAGCAAGCCTGACAACTGACTCAGCTATAATGGCGCTAAAACGATTTATAGCTAGACGTGGTTGCCCTTCAGTCATTATGTCAGACAATGGAACTGCGTTCATTGGAGCCAACAACAAGCTCAGTGAGATATACGATTTTGCGGCTAACCAAAAGATCCTTTGGAAGTTTATTCCTCCAGTGTCACCATCAATGGGAGGAGCATGGGAAAGATTAGTAAGATCAGTGAAGACCGCGCTATCTGTAACTTTAAAAGAACGGTCGCCGCGTGAGGAGACATTACACACGCTCTTATTGGAAGCCGAAGCCTTAATCAACTCTCGACCTCTTACACATGTGTCAGTGGAACCGCATGAAGAAGAGGCTTTGACGCCGTATCATTTTTTGATTGGTTCAGCTACCAACGAACCACCTCTGCGTCCAGTATCTGATACCGACCTGTGTGGACGTACTCAGTGGAAGAAGGGCCTTAGACTAGCCGACTTCTTTTGGAAGCGTTGGGTAGATGAATACCTCCCAACTTTGATACCCAGGCGCAGCATACCTCCACAACCAAAAGTGCAACTGAAAGTAGGAGATCTTGTTTTGATTGCCGATGGATCCCTTCCCAGAGGGACTTGGCCGCGAGGCAGGGTAGCCGCGGTTTGGCCCGGATCAAGGGGAATTATTAGATGCGTAGACGTAACTACAAAAGGGGGGATTCTGCGCAGGCCCGTGAGAAAACTGGTGCCCCTGCCAACTGTCGTCATATGATGGGTGCTACACACCGCGGGGCGCCATGTTGGCGACAGACAACCTCTTTTATACTTTTTTACGTTTTGCTTTTCTAAGATTTTGTTTTATATTGACTTATGTCTAAGAACTCCTTTCGAAAGGCTGAAATAAAAGTGTGTTCCAATGAACTGCTTCTTTTAATATATTTTAAAATAGAAAAGTAAGGGATGCCCTTAGTTGGTGTCCAACACTTTTTAATAGGCGTTTTTAATAGAATTTAGACGTGGAATAGTTTGTTAAGCGCTTATGGGGTAATACACACTTTAAGAAACAAAAATGTACCCTCCTGTGACTAAAAGTTAACGAAAACGACTGCTTAATTTTACTTTTTTTTATACAGGCCGAAACTATGCCTAATGCACGAATATAGTCCAAGCAAAAATATGAGGCCTCAGGGTCCTTAACTTTCGAGAACAGGAGGGGACAGTTCTGAACCTAAACGTGTGTATGACCCTTATATTGGTTTATTTAGTTGCCTTAATAAATTGAGATGATATAGAATTTCTTTGAACTAACTTTTTGCTTATAACAGCAAAGAAAATATTGAACAATGTTCAGGAGACGTGAATAATGAGCGCTAAGAAACAAAAGCGCGGAATCTATTGAAATAACGAAGCACTCGGTAGACCGGGGGCACGTTTATACCGCATTTATTTAATCTACGTTACTTTCTTTTAGCAGTTTGGAATATCTTACACATATTATAATACTACATTAATGTACGACAAGGCAAGGTTCATAAGCATACGTCAATATGATGAAGACATCCAATAATAAAACTTCATCTGCCGTGCATATGAGTGATGGACATCCATAACAGATGCGATAGGTATAATGCATAGGGATTAATGGTTCATGCAGCAGTTTTGCTATCACTGAAATACTAAAAGTTATTTCCTTTTGAAGCAATATTGAGTTTTTATTCGGTAATGAAAAAAGTTATGAAACCAAATATTTGAATAGCTAAGCGCAGTGTTCTTTTACTTTTCAATTCAATTAATTCTCAAAGCGAGCAACCACGCAAACATTTTTTCAAGTGTTTGTGTTTAAACAGTCACGGTTTTTAGGGTTCCGTACCTCAAAAGGAAAAAAGGAACCCTTATAGGATCACTCGTGTGTCTGTCTGTCTGTCTGTCTGTCCGTCTGTCACAGCCAATTTGCTCCGAAACTACTGGACCGATTGATTTGAAATTTGGTATACATATGTAAATTGGTGACCGCAACAGGGATGCATAACGTAAATTAATTAATTTTGAACATGGGGCCCACTTTTGGGGGATAAATTAGAAAATTAAAAAAAAAAGTTGTGCAACTGAAATCGTGTGACATATCAAATGAAAGGGCTTATTGTGAGAATCTTAACGTAATTTTTTTTTGAATTTTAAATAAAATAGTTTAGAAGTTATTTAGGAAAATAGGTGAAAATTGACCATTCCTCCCCCCCTTATCTCCGAAACTACCGGGCCTAAAATTTTGAAAAAAATACAGAAAATAGTTCTTTACCTATAGATTACAGGAATACCTATAAGAAGTCTATGGTATTTAAAGTAACATAGGAAATTTCAGTTTATCATGTATGGAACGGAACCCTCTCCACGCGAGTTTCACTCGCACTTGACCGGTTTTTTTTATAACACTATTGTTTATAATTGGGTTTTGGAGTGATCAATAAACTCCCAATCCTCTGACGATCTTGCAATCTCTCTAAAATTCTAAACTGTTGCAAGAACCCCTTAATGGGAAACAGTGTAATTTTATATTCGGCCTAAATTAATCCCTCTTTAGTAATTTCTTCTGTGTACTAATTACTACAATGAATTTCAAGCAGTCGTAACCAGGTTTACTCCAGCATTGCTGTAATATAACAAACAGGTAATGCAAAGTGGTTTACCTTGCCGCATGTTATTAAGGCTGCGCTAGGTGACGAGATGGGAGGCTTTCAGTAAAGTAGGGACCCAATTAACAGTACCCTACTTGGCTTGGCTTGTAAAGTATCTTGCAAGAAAATTTGTGATTTCACGGCGCTCACGTTATGTTTGTGTCGCCGTAACTTCCTTTTGATTTATATTTAAATTTAGACCTTTGCTCGAGATTAAGTAATGCAAATAATTTCGTTTGATGTCAGTTAAGTTTTGTTGGATGTTATAACAACTAATTATGATTATTATTCATATTAAGTATAAGTATTTAAACTTAAGTGTTCATATGCAGACTTGGTTACGGTCGGCAACGTGAACAGCTTAATACAAGCTCAGAGCTTGCCACATTTAATGTTTAACAGGATTTAAGCTAAACCTTTTGACCGCCACAGTCGGCTGCAGCCGTCAGCGGATACAGGGTAAAAAGGTCCTTCAGAAACTTGACTTAAAGTTGAAATTTGCGTTACTTCCGAGACATGCTTGGCGGTCAAAAGGTTAAATAACTTAATCCTCAAGAAGTACTAGGCAGTCGTCACAGACACTTCTTTGGCGATGGTATAATAGGGAACATCCATGAAAATTTAAATGAGGTTTAAGTTATATATTATGAAAGAAAATGTAAATGAATACATGTAGGAGAAAAAAAAAGATAAGTTTGACTGTTCCTTTTTAGGGTTCCGTACCTCAACCGGAAAAGAATGGAACCCTTTGAGGATCACTCGTGTGTCTGTCTGTCTGGCCGTCTGTCACAGCCAATTTGCTCCAAAACTACTGGACCGATTGAGTTTGAGTTTGGTACATAATTATTTTGTAAGTCGGTGACCGCAACACGTGTATCGTTAATAAATGAATTTTATACATGAGGGCCATTTTTTTAGAGTTACCTAAATTAGAAAAGTAAAGAAAAAAGTTTTGCAACATATGGCATGTCATCAAATGAAAGGGCTCGTTGTGAGGATCTTAAATATATATTTCTTATACTTTTAGGGTAATAATCACCTTAAGAAACAAAATTTGTCCCTTCTGTGGTCAAAAGTTAACGAAAACGAAGAATTATATTAAAGTTTTGTTCATTCAGGCCAAAACTAGGTCTGACGCCCTATATGCGGATATAGTCAAAACAAAAAAATAAGGCCTCAGGGTCCTTAACTTTCGGGAACAGGAGGGGACAATTCTGAACCTAAATGTGATTATTACCCTTTAAGAAAAATGGTTTTGAAGTTATCTAGGAAAAAAGACGAAAATTTACCATTCCCTTCTCGTATCTCTGAAACTACTGAGCCTAACATTTTGAAAATAATACAGAAAATAGTTCTTTACCTATTGATTACAAACAAATCTATTAGATATCCATGGCATTTAAATTAACATAGAAAATTACATATAATCACGGAACCCTCTCCACGCGAGTTTGACCCGCACTTGTCCCGTTTTTATAATTGAGGGTCAATATAAGTGAAAATTGAATATTGTTTTTTAGTTCTGAGTTACTAGTTTTTGACATCCTCATCAAATTTAAGTAAATTTTATTGTTATAATAACCTAAAAACAGTATACAAAATTCGTTTAAAGTTTTAAACGCCATATAGTTATTTTGTATATCCGCCGAGTGTACAAAGAGCGCTGACGTGTGCTCTGGCGTCATAATGCAGGTCCAATTTGTATGGAGCGTTTTTGCGAGTGGCATGAACTATGACTTTACAAAGCTTCGTATCTCAAAAAAATAAATAACTGGTTAAATAATTTGTTTCTATTACTCAGTACTTCCCAATAAAAGATGCGCAAAAAAAAACATGCAACTTCCCTATTGTCCACCTGGCGTAAATTCGCGTAATAAGACTTTAATAATCGCTCGAATCTTCTCGATAATACTTTAATTTAAAAAGAAGATACGAGCAAGTAAGACCTCTCACAGAATATCGGCGTAAAGTAATAGCTCGCTATTGCGTTTCGTACGGTGAGTGACGAGATCCGGAGGCTTATTCCCTCATTCCTATCCCATCCCCATTCCCCATCCTCCCTAGACTCGCAACGCACTGCCGGCACCTCTGGTGTTGCAGATGTCCATGGGCGGCGGTGACCACTTTCCATCAGGTGGGCCGTCAGCTCGTTTGCCAGTCAATAGACATAAACAAAATGTATCTAGGAAGGGTTCTGTTCGAGGGTTCGAAGGTTTTTTAAAATTTGCATGGTTCGTTCATGGGCAGATTTCTCTCATGGCCCTAAGGCCATGAATTGATTGATACAACAGATTAGGTTTTAATGTCATGGTCATATGAGTTACTCCTTCAAATAAGTATCAGTTTACACATTAGAAAGCAATTTCTTTTTTAAGGTAGACATTTTTATTACTATCTCCGATCGTTTTGATCCTCTGTCCATGCGAAGGGATGCTAGTTCTATCTGCGTATTGTACAGGTTTTATCATGGGGAGTGTTCAGAGGAACTGTTTAATTTGTTACCAGCCGCTGTATTCCACCATCGTACTACTCGCCGAAAACTAGAATTTCACCAACACCATCTAGACGAATGGCAATCTACTGCTGTGCGTTTTTAAGGCACTTCCTGCCACGTACGGTGAAATTGTGGAACCAACTTCCATCAGCGGTGTTCCCGGACTGTTTTGACATTAGGGCCTTCAAGAGAAGAGTTTATTTTTTCCCTAAAAGGTTGGCAACGGCTCAATGATTCCTTCAGGGTTAGTGATGTTTATGGGCGGCGATAATCATTTACCATCAGCTGACTCGCAAGCTCGTTTGCCTTCGCTTATATATATAAAAAAAATATACTAAAAGGAATCCAAGGCAGAATCGCTTATTTGTAATTTATTTATTTCTTAAAATGTATGCCTTAAGGGTTCCGTTTTAGAAGAGAAGCGACGTTAGTGGTTTTTAATAGCGTCAGACTGCGTCGTACCGCTTAGCTCGTGCCATTTTCGTGCGGCGATGGCCACTGGCGCAGTGGCTAAGGGCATTTGAGCACTACAATAAAGATTTCATTCCATTAATATGAATTAAAAAAATCCCCGGACAAGTGTGAGTTAAACTCGCGTGGAGAGGGTTCCGTTCCTTACATGATTATCTGAAATTTACTAGGTTACTTTAAATACCATAGACTTCTAAAGGTTTTCCTGTAATCTATAGGTTAAGAACTATTTTCTGTATTTTATTCAAAATTTTAGCCCCAGTAGTTTCGGAAATAAGGGGGGGGGGGGGGGGGGGAATGGTCAATTCTCGCCTATTTTCCTTCCAAACTGTTTTATTTAAAATTCAAAAAAATAAATATTTAAGATCCACACAATAAGCCCTTTTATTTGATATGTCACACGATATAGGTTGCATAACTTTTTTTTATAATTTATCTAATTTTCCACCCAAAAGTGGCCCCCATGTTAAAAATTCATATATTTACGTCACGCGTTCGTGTTGCGGTCACCAACTTACATATGTATACCAAATTTCAACTCAATTGGTCCAGTAGTTTCGAAGCAAATTGGCTGTGACAGACGAACAGACAGACAGACGCACGAGTGATCCTATAAGGGTTTCGTTTTTTCCTTTTGAGGTACGGAACCCTAATAATCACACCGTAACCGCCATTGATTGTAACATTGTCAAAATATCACGAGCTCTCCAAAACTCCAAGCCGTGTTACAAATACCCGTTTAGAAACTATAATGTTAAAGAAAATTGGAACTAAGAAGTTCGAAAATGATTTGTTGATTGCAGCTTTTAATGATTTGAAACAATTCAAGTCGATAAGCAATTCGACTATTATAATGCCATGCACACTTTGCCATGAAACAGAAAATTGGTAAACCTGTAAGCAAACTTCTAATTAAAAATGTCAGTAGCAGGGCAGGGCACAAACGTCATATGGAATTAAAATTACGACCACTTCGAATCGAAAATAATTTATTCAATGTGAAGATTTCGTCCCAGCGGCCCTAGTAAGGATGACACGAAGATAAGTTAACACCGGCCTATCACTAAGTGCGTCTCTCTCACACTAGTGCCGACGAGAGAGATAGTCAGAGAGATAAGCCGGGGATAAGTTATCCCTATGTCAACCTTGCTAGAGCCGCTGGTGTACATTTAAGTGCAGTGGCTAACTTTTATATGACCACAAAACGTATAATGGATCCAAATCGTTTCTGAAAAAAGGCAAATAAAACTGTCGTAGTGCACAAATGCCCTTACGATTCATAATTATAGTTCTTTAGCGTCACGTATGAATTTTCCACTTTAGTCTCAATGTCGGCTAAAGTAACCTACTTACAGATAAGCGCTACTGGCGCTATGGAGTGTGAAATTTAACCGAAAATTTTGTCACAATTTTATTTTATTTATTTAGGAATATACAAAAACTGTGTCTGCGGGATCATTTACACGAAATCAAATACAGAAATACAAACACTGGCAGGTCGGTGGTATGCTACAGGATGATCGATAAAGCTAAATAATGACATCGAGCAATGAACCCGGGTTAAATATGCGCTGGTCGTTGTCGTATACACCGCTGTCGCTTAAAGATTCATATCGGCACGGAACGGTCTTTATCACTATTGATTACAACCTTGGTTTTACAGATACTTTGGTGGCCGCTTATAGCGCTGTAACGATGTTAATATAGCGATAGGTAGCAATTTCTGAGATGAATAAAGAAATTTTTGCTTGCAATTGAAGTAAAACAAGGTGAAGAAAAAATTAACAGCAAACCTACTTCGAATGCAGTGGTTACATTGCGCAGCAATAATTAACATTTAAACATTCACTTTGCTTTTTAAACAGCTTGTAGAAAAAGCAAAGTAAATTTATGCCCTAAGTAGATACCGCCGGAAGAACAAAGTGAGAAAGATTTAGTGTTTACACACTGAAAACCAAAAGGAAACTGATGAAGTAGGATATGATTACGCCGGGTACTCTTATTATCGCATAAAGTTGATTGTAGTAATTGAACTTCGCATTCGTTTTTACGTATAACAGAACATTTGGCACTATGTAATTTCAACGTAATGCTAATTTTGACCTAACTATAGTTTGGTAAAAACTTGAGTCGCATAATCTGAACTGCATACATTACGGCATATTTTTGTATTGCATAACGTTTATTAGTCCTAACAGTTGAAACACATAACTTCATTTGGCATATTTTAAACTCGTGTATCACGATTTCGCATAACAATTAAAGTCGGAATGGTTAGTGCGATGCTTATTTGATATAAGGCTCAGTAAAAGATGAATTGATAAGTGGAAAACAAGGATCATAGCTGGCTAGCAATTTTAGGGGGCATCGGGGCACTGCCCCCCTTCACAAAATAAAACGGCTGCTCTATTTAAATGTTTGGTAAATAGGTTAGGTTATGTTAGTTTTAATCAGACCCGAAGGGCCAAACCACTCGGAAGTAGGTGCTCCGCTTGCATGTGCAACTCTACGATGCACCCATCGATTTGCTTATAAGTAAGTTCATTTTTACGGCAAGCATTCTAAAAATAAAAACATTTATCTAGTGCGAAAGGCCAGGCGAAAAAAATACACAAAACTTTGTATGGAGAGGGCCTGGGGGACCGTTCGCCTTAAGGAGGTGCTATATGTTCACCTTCCGTTTTGAAAACCCGCTGTAGGTAACCGGCACGAAGCCTTGATAAATAATGAAACCGAAGTACTAATTACGGCTGTTATAAATAAAGGAATAAAATTACTTTGAATATTTTGGTTATTGCTCAGCTGTCTTTTGCTGAATATTGTGTTTGTTTATTCATTAGCGAGCTTCGTCATTAACAACAATGCAATTGGTTTCAGCTTCAAAGTGACTTGGGATATTAGAAATAAAGCTTCATTAGCTACAAATCCTTCCGAATGTATACGCATTAATTTATAGTAGTTTATGCAACGGTTGCATAATGATAGGCCTTAAAACACTAGTGCGGTTTTATGAAACGAGCTTTTAGCGAGTTTCATAATAAGATCGCACGTGTGTTTTAAGGCCAAATTATGCAGAGTTGCATACATAACTTTATCTACACACATATTATAAATCCTCCATGATGTGTTCAGAAATAATATTTTCTGGCACCAAGTTAGTTGTTGCAATCGTGGCCGCATTTACGATATCCGGCGCATTTTCACATCACACAGTCACTCCGAGAAGGCTACTATTCATATTTTCAACTAAAATGTAAATTACAAACAATTTTTTACAATTCTACTTTCGTTCAGCAACGAATGAAGTCTCTATTCTCATGTCACTCGAGATCAAATGTCGTGCAGTTTATGTTAAAAAAACATACTGAATTGATGTTTTGTATCAATAACTGTTTTAATATCTATGGATACTAGAATAGAGACCCACTTGAGTTTTGACAGCTGCTGTTCCAAATTTAATCTCATTACGATACTAAAATCGATACTGTAATAACATTACATAACTGGTTTTACCTAATTGGTTGTCATAATGCTGGTAATTTTGTACGGTTTTTGATTACATTATGGAGGTCTTATGATATGGGTGTAGAAAAATATTAACAATCTTAACGATGGTGATTGTTATCACGATTTTAACGATAGCAAAATCGATGTTTCCAATCAGCTAAATTTTAGTAGACTACTTGGTTATTAACTTCAAGAAATCTGAAACTTGATAATAAATATAATATGGGTGACTAACTATCATGTTATTTAAAGTCGACCAGCCATTAAATACTTTGTTTTCGTAAATTTATCTGCCATTACAAAGAGGCTTTCAGTCGAGAAAACGATACTATAACTTCACGAACGAAAGAGCTCCGGTAACTTTGTAGAAAACAAACAAAAGGTGTATAATTTAACAAATTATACAACATGGCATATTTCTTTTTTATAAACGCAATAAAATGTACTTTGACACATACAATTGTGACAGCGCTCTTATGGCTTTATTAATAATGCAATATTTTCAGAATGGAAAAATGTGCTTCCATTTAGTTCACAAATGATAAATTATTTTTAACGCTAAAAGGTAATAAGAACTGTAATTTAATATATACAAGCTTCTGCTCGTGACTTTGTTCGCGTGGAATTCGAAGTTATTCTCTTGGGAACTTTTAAATTTTTCAGTATATAAAGTACATACATATTATCACGCCCGAAATCCCTAATGGGGTGGGCAGAGCCACAAGACTACTTGTGGCCACGTTCGATTAATTAGTCCTAAGATGGTATGATGAACCGTATGGTGACAGGTGATCAGCCCACCGCCCATACAGATAGTTCACCATGTTGGAGAGGACTAGGAGGAAAGTCGACTAAGGGACGGGCCTTAGTCGACTTTTACGACATGCCAGGATGATAAGCATCTGCACGCATTCTATGCTATTTCTTCACTCCCAGTGCAGCAGAGGAGACATATAAAGTAGCCTATGTGTTAATCCAGGTTAACAGATAATATTCACTCAAATCCATTGAGCCGTTTTTGCATGAAGAAGTAACAAACATACACACTAAAAAACGTTTGCATTGATAATATTAGTGTAGTAAGTGTGATGTGATAAGCTTAAATCAATTTATAATTTCACGAATGATTTATTTTGCGAACTTTAAGTACTTTTAATGTACATAATTTATCTGAATTTAATAACAAAGTATCTGGGCGAGCAAGCGTTGTTCGGAGTCTTTCTTTCTTTCAAAGGGATGACACCTATCTAGATAAACTTGGAAAGTAAATTATTATCCTAATACATAAAGTCATCCAAATCGTTAGAGTTATGATTACAAGAGGAGAATGAAAATTGAAAATGTGAAATGAAAAAAATGATTTTTTTTACTAATTTTAGGCCATATTATTGTGATCAATGCCTTTTACCAAAACCACGTAAAATACCTGTATAACTTTGTAGATTTTACCGCCTGTTTAATAAAAGTAATTTATTTTATACATGTTTAAAAAATGCTTTAAATACTTTAAAATAGTTATGCATAGTATTATGCAAGAACATCCATTACTCAATTTACGAAGATATTGATGTCAATGAATTCGTAATGTTTCGTCCCAATGTTCCATTACAGGTATTTCAGTTGAACTTGTAATTCCTAGGGAATTGATCGCAAGTTTCCTGCTATGTTATTCTCAAACTTTCTTCGTTCACTTGGTCTCTATTTTTCGTCCGACAATCATAAATTGACCTGCACGCTCGTAGGCATTATGCGGAGTTAGGTACCTACAACCGTGGCACCCTGCGTCGAACTCGACCAAGGTTGTAGACACTTAAGAATATGTAGTTTATGCGCACTGACGGGTCAAGTTAGGCTCGCCGGCGAGTTCATGAACGAAGTGACATTTAAGAGAATCACTCCCCTGAACCAATGCCCTGGTTTGTGTTTGGAGTGTTATTGATCAGCTCAATGAGCCAAAGGTGAATAAAGGAGAGTAAGCTCCATAAATCCAAAGATGTAGGACACATGAATTGCTCTAGCGGTTGAATCGTTTCTCGATGTGGGGGATACCGAAAGGGTTGGTTTAGAATCCGTTTTATTGCCAAGGTAGGTCGGTATTTATTATATTAACTTTTTGACCGCCACAGTCGGCCGCAGCCGTCTAAAAAGGTGTTTTTTTAACCAATTGATCCTTTTTACTATCGAACACATTGTATTATAGTAACATGGCGTTACCATGCTTATTCGTGGCAATAGGTACAGTACTATTAAAATAAGTTCACCATTCGGCCACACTCGGTTATTGTCGGTATCCCTCGTTTTTCACATAGAGTATATCAAATTACAGATATGACCTTTAAATATGTTACCCGTTATCTTAGTAACACAATACAACAGAAGGATATGTATGAGGAACAAAACCTCCAAATAGCTTAAAAGTAACACAACTTTAATATTGAAATGAGAAAAATAACTAGTGAATATTTTTTGACAGTATGACACGCATGACAAATGTCGTACTGTTTATCTTACGTAAAACAGTAACTATTGATTGATTGATGAAAACTGAAAAAAACTGAAATAATTACCAGTATGAGAAGTAACTCTTTCTTTCAAACTTCGCAAACAAATTGGAGTTCTTTTTAATCCTAGTTTTTTCAAGAATTAAATAAAATTGATTTGTATATTTCACAGCCAACTTAGGAAATTACACGAGTTGCTAACAAAATAATTGAAAGTGATAATGTACTTACTTTAGGTAGATAGTTGTTAGTGAAAATTTAATTAACTCGTCCATTAGAGCTACGCCAGCCTTAATTATACTGTAAAAGCAAAAGTGACTAACAGCTCAACTACAATTTATATATACATAGTAGCGATGCGACCACGTTGCGAGCCAGTCTCATTCGGCCTTCCCAGGGTCATTAAGCGATAGAGATTTCCAATACACATTAGAAATACTTCTTGGAGAAATCCTGCATACTTACGATTACGAAAAAAACTACACACATCCGTTTACTGAATTTCGAAATAAGCAGAGGAAAAACAAATGACAAAAACGCGGAGTGTTTGTCATCGTTTGACGACGCGGTTAGCGTAGTTGGTAGTGGCCCTGCCTCCGAAGCTAGCGTCCCGGGTTCGATCCCCGGTAAGGGCAAATATTTGTGTGATGAGCACGAATGTTTGTTCCTGAATCTTGGATGTTTCCTATTAATTTAAGTATTTATTTCTCTATATAAGTATGTATATCGTCGTCTAGTACCCATAACACAAGCCTTTAGAGCTTACTTTGAGGCTAGATCGATGTGTGTAAAGATTGTCCCCTGGGGGGGCTAGCACGACACGCCCGCGAGTCGTTTGTCGCTCAGTGCGTCCCTGTCAAACTAGTCAAATACGTAAGGGACGCACTGAGCGAGTGCTAGACGTGCTGATTTATTTATTTATTTATTAACTATCATTTTTATTTAAGATCATTGTCTACTCTACGGCCTGTTTGCCCACCGTATGAAATAAAGCCCTGCTGAAGCGAATCTTAATATAGGCCCGGGTCGTTAGTAAGAGCCTAAACTACGATACGACTAAGGGCAATAACCGGCCCACGGACCCCACTGATATCGTTTGCAGCATTATGCTCGGTCTAGGTAAGTAGGGTCAAACTTTTAGGTTTTAGGTAAGGCATCCGTACATGCCGAAAAATAATGTGTCCTAAGATATTGTAGAATGTCAGTGTGGCCCTTTGGACAAAAAGTTGAGAGAACCCTGGGTTCATGCATCTTGCGAGGACACGGCATTAGACCCAAAAAACGACATAACCACTTAGAGATAATCATGATTAAATTCAAAGTTAAAGTTCCAGGGATTATACACTTTTGTTATCAACTTTGAAGCAACAGCCATATTATAGTAAGTACGGCATGCTGGATCTGCATAGAAACTTACGTAAACATGTAACTAATGCTGGGCTTACATCACTGGGTCGAAGAGGTACTTAACTCGTTTTTAAAGCTTACCGATTAAACAGGTTTAAAATTGTAGGAATACATTTAAATCAAGAAATATTTCTTAATTAAAAGTAGTCCGGTTTGTTTGAGTTTCGCAACATCATTTCATTCATCATTGAAAGTGGAATTAAAATAAACCGTTTTCGAAAAATGTGTATCAAAAATTGCTCATTCTAAGCCTCATGAAGGTTAGTTGGACTACCAAATTCTATGAACCGTCATAGTTCTTATCCAAGCAAAACCGTACTTTAATACAATGCAATAGGAGCTTTGACAATCCGCTGGGGTTCACATATTGGGTAGGCCTATAATAATTTTATTTACAACTGCTTGTCATAGGTAACGTTAGCGATGGCAGTGGCAGGAAGCTATTTTAGTTTTAACATTGCATTCTCCAGTTGAACTGTCTTCCTGAACTATCTTGACGAGCATTAATGAAAAGGTTATTTCCTTTCATTTAATTAATTGATAAAATGTGTCACTGCGTAGGAATAGCTGACTTTTCAAGTCCTCGGGGGTTCGTATTTTATATACCTGCCTGCAATAAGAATAATAATGCGAGGGCGGGTGTGTTTGTTATATTGAAGTAATATAGGTATAATTGAACTAAACCCAATAAAACTAACAAAACTTGGTTAAAACTAAACTAATATAAAACATATGTAGGAAACTTGGTGCCCACTACTTATTTGTGTTTGTGTTCCACATTCAAAGCGGCCAATTTTCATAATGAAATGCCTATGTAGATCAATATTTAAAGATAGACAAACGAAAACTTTGAACTCGGTATGAGTGGAAATACAGAAATATGAGAGAGACAATAATTTATAACTTTCAATGCTATTGATATTGATACTGGAAATCCGAATTGCTTAGTCAGATACCTAATAAGAGTGGTACAGATAAGTCAGGGTAATTTAATATATTTATGATTATGACTTGTTTCGTAAGGCTCGGTTACATTGCAGGCGACGTCATTATTAAGTTGTGTGTTGTAGTTAGATTGGTATATGAGCGGGCTGGATCGCGGGCGCTGCTGCCGTGTCCCGAATCTGACCGGGCCTTTAAAGACCGGATATACGTTGGGCGCTCGTTGTTTTTAACTGCGTAAACTCTATAAAAAAACCTTGTCTAGCAAATAACAGAATTGTCTTCTCAAACTATCAGGAAATATAAATATGTTTTAAATCTCTTATAATCGGTCACCTTAGCGTCACTTCTGGGTGGGTGCCAAGGTGGCAACGCCTGGCCCCTGTCATCGAGCGGTGCTGAGGCCGCACACGTCACGATTGTCAACCGGGATTAGGTTGGGATGTTTATGCGTTCATATACGTAATAATTCTATGAAGCTACAATGCGGAACCAGAGCTAATTGTAGATATGAAAAAAAAAAACAAATTTGGACAACAAACTAGGCTGATCTTGGGACCCGATGAGATGGTTTACACCATGATTACTGGCTAACACTCATAGTTGAACTGTTTAAAAGTTACTGAAAAAAAAAACTTAATTATAGTTTAAGAATTGATTTTATAAATAATTCTCTCTCAGTAAGTGTGTGTGAGTGAGAAAAAGCTGTAGTAATGAATATTGCTTTTTAATTGGTATATTGAACTGATATAATGCATATTCGTCTCTGATTGGTTAGAGCCTTAGTTAAAGGTGCCATTGGGGCCACTCGAAACTGTGTTCACTATTTAAAAGTCGCTAAACTTGAAATAAGAAACTTCAAACTCGATTTTGACAGCTTCGAGCTATACAAAATTTGAGTTTAACGTTTCTTATTTTAAGTTTAGGGTATTTAAAATTTAGAAGACACCGTTTCAAATTATTAGCTGCTTTTTTAACCGATTTAAAAAGGAAGAAGTTCCCAATTCGTTGGAATCTTTGTAAATAGTTTCAGAGTTCAACGGAACAAGAGCCTATTTTTATTCAATCCGACCCTGCAAATAACATCTTCTGTTTCTATTTGAATTATAAATTCTAACTTAATTTTCCTTAGTAAATTTAGTTAGCTAGGTACTTAAAATCCCAACCTCGAAAAATTAAGAATTTAGTACAGGCCACGATCATTTATTACCTGGGAAAGACCGCCTGTTCCATCTATCCCTACCGCCATATCCCCCCTAATAGAGATATGTGGAATAATTTTCCATTCTTCTCCACCGGTAGGGATATTATTCCATATATCTCTACTAAAATCCACTGCGGTAGGGACTTGTGGAATTTTTTCCATCTATCCATACCAGCTTGCCCCCTGGTGGGGATAAGTGGATTTTTTTCCATTTATCCATACCAGCTTGCCCCCCCTGGTGGGGATAAGTGGAACTTACTCCACCTATCCATACTAGCTTGCTCTTTGGTAGGGACAGCTGGAATTTATTCCACTTATCCATGCTAGCTTGCTCTTTGGTAGGGATAGCTGGAATATATTCCACCTATCTATACTAGCTTGCTCTTTGGTAGGGATAGCTGGAATTTATTCCACTTATCTATACTAGGTTGCTCTTTGGTAGGAATAGCTGGAATTTATTCCAGCTATCCATACTAGGTTGTTCTCTTAGTAGAGACACAAGGATATTTTTTCCATATTATCCTTACAAGCTAGGATTAATTGTTTCAGAATGTCATTATTACTGTATACACAAGCCTACAAACGCCTAGTAAACCACACACTCTTAACGCAAACACTCTCATTTACAATATTGGTGTGTTCTGGAAATCGCGAGTCAGCTGGAAGTCGGTTTGGGTGTTTGGAAAAAGCCAACAAGTTCCTACTAAGAGAACAAGCTAGTAGGGCTATGTGGAACAAGTTCCATCTATCCCCACCAAGTCAACAAGGTAGTAGGGCTATGTGGAACAAGTTCCATCTATTCCAACCAGGGGGCAAACTAGTATGGATAGGTGGAATAAATTCCATTTATCCCTACTAAAGGGCAAGCTAATAGGGCTATGTGGAATAAGTTCCATCTATCCCCACCCGGGGACAAGCTAGTTAGGCTATGTGGAATAAGTTCCATCTATCCCCACCAAGTGAACAAGCTAGTTAGGCTATGCGGAATAAGTTCCATCTATCCCCACCAAGTCAACAAGGTAGTAGGGCTATGTGGAACAAGTTCCATCTATTCCAACCAGGGGGCAAGCTAGTATGGATAGGTGGAATAAGTTCCACTTATCCTCACCAGGGGGCAAGCTAGTATGGATCGTTGGAAAATATTCCACTTGTCCCTACTCACTGGGGGCTAGGGTGGATAAATGGACATATTATTTCCATGTATCCCTACCGGTGGAGAAGAATGGAAAAATATTCCACATATCTCTATTAGAGGGGATATGGCGGTAGGGATAGATGGAACAGGCGGGAAAGACTAGTTGAAATTTTGTTTTGTTTGCAATAGACTCTTGTTTATTTTGATCACCGCTTTGATATTAGGTGACTGGGCGGCATTGCATATTTTGTGTTCTTCCAAGTACGCTTTAATTTCATCATGATGTCCTTAACCCTCAAGTCTCAAGAGACCGCTAGGCGGGCGTTCTGTTCGTAGCGCATTTTCGCTACAAAGCGGAAAAACGCTGGCGTAGCGATTGTAAGTTGGCACTAAAAATGTTAAATAGCCGGCACAAAGTAGCACTTATTTGCTCTAGAGCAATAAAGTTGCATACAAAATTCATTACTGAACTGTTTTTTTTTTTTGTTGTTGATCAAGAAATTTACATGACCAGCCACCCATTCCGCCCATTCACAGTCCAACGGGACTGCTGACCACTTATCTGTGGACTGTAAAAGTATTAGCAAGAGAGCCAAATGTCGGCGGCCATATCGAACTGTGATTGCCCCATCTAAAATGTTCTACTCAAAATACCTACTGGTTGAAAAGAAATGAGAGGTTACTAAAAGTTTTAAATAAAAAATTGGCGCGAATATGATGATATTTTCTGTTCCACTTTAGCTCCTGAACCACTGGACCGATTTTAATAAATGGGGTATCATATGATTTGGGAAGAACGTGCGAGTATCATAAGCTATATAAACATTCTAAGGGTGCGTCATATCAGGAGCAAAAATGCTTTTTACGTCGCTAGTCGGGTTTCAGTTTTTAACTTTAGGTACCTTTACTTTTTTTTACCAAATTTTTGCAGTAGTTCAAAGAAAAGCAGATAATGCACCTCACATCAAGTGATGTAGGTATTATTGCGCTCCAGTTTTTATAGCCCTCGCTTACGCTCGGGCTCCAAACTTGCACTCGGCTCAATAATGAATCACTTTCTGCTTGGTTTAATAATCTACTATTATCTCAGATTTGACTTTGTCGCTCGCGAAATAATAAACGATGAAGCAAGTAAGTCGATGAGGAAGAAGCTGATTATAGTCTAGTACGCTTCCTATTAATAAAACCAGATACGGTAGGGTTTAGTCATTAAGTATATACACCACACGGAAAGTATGGAAAACAAGCTCGGTAAATTTTATTAAAAAAAATATATACTTATTACGTATTTTGATGATTATAATAAAAATACTCGAGAGGAAAAAACACCGGTGATTCGTTTTCAATAAAAAAAAATCTTTATTAAAAAGTTATGTAGGTTTTGGTTCCTTTTAAATATTCATGAAAACACGTAACATTTTTGTTACCGACCCATTTTTCGTATTTTGTGCACTGTAATTTATGCTGGTAGTCATCGCTTTCATCAATGATTCGTGGAGGATACTAACATCGGTTAAAACTGAATATTTTCATATTTTTTCATCACACTTGCTCGGAAAGGGTGTTATTATACGCAAGCGTATAGAGCAACTATAGCCGATTTAACTCCTCTATGCGCCCCACCGTCAGCGGGGGTTATAAACCATACAAAATCCATAACTCCCTATGGAGTTATGGATTTTGTATGGTTTCGAACTCCCGCGGGCAGTTAAGTGCGCCAGGTCGGCGCAGCTGCTCAGGAGCCGCAGCCGGCGGGGCGCGCGACCGCAAGCCGGCGGAGCTGCCCCGCGCTGATCGCAACGTACGCTCAGTTTATGAACACCCACCTGATGGTAATTCACGATGTAAAATGGAAATAAAATTAATATATATAGTTTTTTTTGTCTAATTTTTATTTCATTTCCTCGCAAATGTGATGAAAAACATTGTGTGTATCACGGGCAGTAAGGGGATAACAAACTCGAGTCATAAAAGCTCTCGCCTATCGGCGTCGGGCTTCTAACAGACTCTCGTTAGTTATCCCCTTCTTACGGCCCTAGATGCACAATGTACTATAAATAAACTAGGTTATCAAGTACAACATTACAGTAACATGCTCGTATTCTGTTAAGATACTAGTTAATTATACGTTATACTCTTGACATTCGAAAAACATTATATTAAGTTTATTTTGTCTTGGACGTGTTAGTGCAAAGACGACCCATTTTTCAGCAGCATAAAATAATGATAATAAGTAAGTGCCGGGCATAATTGCAAAGTTCAACCAAAAATTCTCAACACCACAACCACAAGATAAGATAAATCCGACTTCATGTAAATTAATTTTAGAACGTGCTCATTAAACAACCCGCTAAAACAAAAATCCAGCTTCGGAACTTTGTTAAATTTGAAAGTTTTCCCGATGCTGTTATCGAAATAGAACTTGAGCTGCCTAAGTTACTTGGCGGTTGCAATGCTCCCGAGGAAAGTCTGCCGTTAAAAAGCTTTTTGTGTAGCCCCGTGTGGACTGTCGTCTGACGTTTCTAAATGGCTTCTGCAAATTGTCTTCTTAATGCTATATCATACTACAGTAAAGAGTCACGTTATGAATTTTCAAAGTCGGTTTTAATAGTGGATTAATGGATAAACTACATCAGAGCTTTATTTTAATAATGTGATACGATTTCATTGTAAAAAAATATGTAACTAATGCAGAATGCTTAAAAGGTAAAGTAACTGAACTAATAATAAAAGACCTCATTCAACTCCTACTGATAAGACAACCCCAATCAATAGAAAATAATAATTACCGTATCAAAAACACGCTTTCGTTAAGCCCCCAATATACCAACCAAACAATGCGTGCGCTCGTATTACAAAGCGATTAGGTTATTATTGGTTGATAGCCTACAAAACGGATACCAGTGAGTTTACATACAACTAACAAACAATATTTCGGTTCCAGGCCGCACTGCGTCTGGGCCCGGATTCAGGGCTCGACCTCATCCATAATGCATGCAAGTCGCCGACCTGCCTTATGGCGGCATTTATATTTATTTCAAATAAAAAACTGGTCAAGTGCAAGCCGGATACACCGTGTTAGTCCTTAAGTCCTTTAAACCCTTTGGAATATCATTATTACACTTAAAATAATATGGATGTGAGCTATTTCGGTGGCGAACGTGTTAATTTGTTTTGCATATCTTTCGTGTCCTGCTGTAATAAAAATGTATACATACATAAGCTTATGTTTGTTTGCCATAAAGGTAGGTAGAGACGACACGCCAGTAATTTCTATCTTCGCATACTTCTACTAGTTTCCTCACTTGGAACCCACTTTTCAAGCTCGTTGGTTACGAATACATTAATACTTTTTTATTTACTTACATACCTAAGTCTATATTAAAATGATTGCACTTAATTTTGCCTCAACCATGGCCTGCACTATGCACCTACAGACCTTTTAAATTTTCATTTCCATATTTTCCCTAGACATATTCAAAGTCGGGAAGCAAAAATAAATGAATTCAGCACGTCGCTTTGAAGAGTTACAAACATTTTAGCGTTAATCATGTTTGCAAATGCATGTAGATGTTAGGTACGAGAAATTTTCGTTGTATATCTAAAATATCCATTGTAGGTAATACGATGTATTTTTTGTTTGCTTGTGAGATGTGCTTAAATGATTTTGATGTGCAAGTTAAATAAGAATATTTGCTTTAGAAGAAAATAAAACATTCAAGTTATCCTTTTTCAGAAGATTTTATCAAAAATAAATTATGTGACTTAATACTTATAGAAAGGTAAGCATTTCAAAGTTTGCTTAGGCCTATTATTTTTATTTTTGAAATATAAACATGAAAGTTTTAAGCGGTTTACGGGGCGAAACAGTGGAAAACTTGAGATAAGATATTTAATTTTAAGTTACTTAAAGAAAATAATTTACATTTTCACAATGTGACAAAAATATTAGAGTATAGTAGAGTGTGAACACTGTACATTAATAAACTGAAATGCAAAGCAAACACCCGATTATTTTCATATTCACAGGTAGCAAAACCATTTGGAATATATCTAATAAATAAACGTACTACAGATATACTGAATAATATGTTTCCATCGGTAAAACTCGGATCTCAATCGGAAGACGACGGGACCCGAAGTGTCAATTAATTATTGTATTCAATGATTGACATGTTTATATTCATTAATATGAAACTTTATTATTTACTGTCAAATGTCAAAATGAAAAATGACAGCATGGCATGATGGCTACTGGCCCCCAATTCTCGATGTTTTCGAGATAATGTCGGTTGCAAGATTAAACGTCATATTCATACAGTTGTATCAAATGACTGTATGCACTGACGTGTTATCTCGATTGTTAGATTATCTCGAATGCGCCGAGAATTGGGGGCCTGCTGAAGCTAATTGAGAGAGCACGATAAATACGAACTTTTACGATAAAACACGATGGAAACTAATTATGCACTACATCTGTACTAAAATATATTGTTCGGAACCTATCCGTTCCTGTACCGTTCATCCGATTACGATGAAACTTTGGTGAGTTGTTGTGGGCACGCTCAGCTATGTTAGTTTTTAGCAAATTTTGTTGCTCATTTGGTCTCTAATTTTCATCCGACAATAGGCTAGTTTCCTAAAAATCTATCATTTACCTTATCAATAAATATTGAACAGATGTTTTGTCTGTTGTCAATTGAACAAAAAATTACAAAGATATAGTGCGTTGAAGTTCCGTGTGACGTCACGACTTTGTACACTTTTACCATTAAGTGACGTCATTAGCCCCCACTCCCGAACTTTGATGCGCGTTATCTTTGTCAATTTTGATTGTTTTTTTTTATATCAATTGACTGACAAACGAGCTGACGGCCCACCTGATGGAAAGTGGTCACCGCCGCCCATGGACATCTGCAACACCAGAGGTGCTGCCAATGCGTTGCCAGTCTAGGGAGGATGGGGAATGGGGATGGGATAGGGATGAGGGAATAGGCCTCCGGATCTCGTCACTCACCTAACGAAACGCAATAGCAAGCTATTACTTTACGCCGATATTCTGTGAGAGTGTGGTTGATTTGATAAAGCTAAAAATACATGTTCAATATTTTTTGATAATCTAACTGACGGACTGATTCGTTTTTTTTTTTTTATCCAGGAAACATCCCTGTTGACCTGCGCGTTCGTAGGTATTATGCGGAGTTAGGTACCTACTACGTCCGTAGTAGGTTGCGTCGAAATACGACCAAAGTCATAGACATGCACGAAGAGGTAGTTTATAAGTACTGACGGGTCAAGTTACGCTCGCCGGTGAGTTCAAGAACGAGGTGTTAATGTAGGAATCAATCCCCTGGAGTGTTTAAGGGCGTACCCCACGCCGATGACCTTGAGCGTTCCAACTCGGTCCTTCCCCACTTGCCTTAGTTCACGCGCCGCAGTGAATAGTATAATTTACTCAAAAACTACAAAATAAATTGAAAAATCGGCGGATGAAATTATAGTGTACATTATTGTCTTCTGATTAGTATAAGTCTCATGTATAAGCGTCGCATAATAAGGGGAGCCTTTACGGATTTTAGTTGCTCTTGATTTATCACTTTTTTCAAGATTGCAGTAGACGAACATAAAGAATAGATTCCATACTACAAATACATATTTTTTTCAAGATTCTTGCACAACGCTAAGTATACTTTATATGATTTGAAAACAGCGAAATTCGCCGGGTAGGACCTTAAGATGACAAAACACGGCATTGCAACGCATGCCGGGCATATTTATCTATTTAATCTTAAAGAAAATACGCCAATTTCAATTAAGTTAGTATTCCTGATAACTGGTTGAATTCGGTAAACGTTACAGAAGCCTGTCCTTAAAAGCTACTTACCTTCGTCTAGAAACCATTACTAGCGACTTTTGTTGAATAAAATATATAGTGGTCGCGATCGTTTTAGGCTAGGGACGCATTTCAAATAATTGCTTTCATATACTCGTATGTCGCTATTGCGTCGTCTAAATTCGAACTCTATTGTAACTTGGTCTAAGAATTTGTTAAACTTCGGGCTTTTATAAGATAAGATATGAGTTTCAGAAATTAATCGTGCGATTTGTCGAAGGAATTACTCACTATGGGAAGTATAATATCCTGCTAAAAGTTAACCAGGAATACAGAATAAAAGGGACCGGTTAATAAATATTTATTGCCAATAAATGTTACTAAGTTGCTACACAACAAAGAAAAAAATAAATGATGTTTTTTACATGTATGTAGGTAGGATTTATATTTGTGTTAACAGAAAAATATATGATTATAAAAGTTGAAGCGTTGACTTGATTGTGTGCATAGTTATAGTTGGAAAGCTGGAGAAGGGCATAGGTTTTTTACCTGAAAAAATGCAGTTTCTAAGCGAAATCGCGGAAAAAGTTAGCAATTCATAAAACATTGTCGTAGGTAAGTTCCAAAGCTCTGAACTAAGAAAATAGGCTCCAATAAAACAAACTAGAATTAGAGCATTTTCCCGGCGGACTCTCAATGTACAGCACTCCTTTACGAGCAGAGCACTTGTGCTCAAATATCGAGTTCACCAGTAATTGTGTGAAGTAAAGCATATATTTGGTATAACTTAATGAATATATTCTATGTTGGTGTTTAAATACCTCTTGATTTTCTTATTTTAAGAGAAGTAAACGGAAAGAAAGAGGTACATTAAAATCTTTACAAGAAATATACTGAATGATGGTAAACAACCGCGTCGTATTCCATTCAGTATGAGCCGTTTACAAGTTTTTAAGCAAATACACCGCTAGACCGAATAATCAATACTATATTTTATAGTTTTTATATATATACACGTAATTTTGTTTTTGGCATATCATCTTATCCAATTTTCAATATTTCGTTTCATTATATTCATCATCATATACGTCCCTCAGTTTGAACCCGCGACGCACTGCGAGACACTACGGCTACCATGTTTCATACTATTGAAAATTATTATTAAATGAAAAAGCTACAAATCAAATCAAAGTTTTCCATTATATAAAATTGATTTATTCAAATTGGTTTCTTTCAAACTTACTTAAATCTGATTTAAGAAAGTCTTCTACGTTATCTAAGCAAAAGTTGTTTAACCACTTACATTGTTTCACCGAAATTTTGCCCGCAGCTTTTGAATAAGTTAAGATATCACAGAAACTTCCTGATATGGAGTTGGATAAAAAAGAAGAAAGCCTAAAAAAATTAAGTTTCTTTAGAAATATAAAACTAAAATAACAGAAAAAGTAAATCGTTTAAGAAGAAACCATCTCTACTACTTTAAGGAAAATGAATGAAATTTGACTAGCTAACAATAATAGCTTCAGAACAGTTAGCTAGTAATTGCCTCCGACCGAGTGCCGATTGCATCAAGATTCAGACTTTTTATTGGCGTGCCGAGTGAGCAAGTGACTCGCTCCAGTCCCCGAGCTAAGATCGGCAAATCCGCGCTATTAACCACGACGTGCTGTTTATTACTCAATGTGGACGGTAAAACGTTTTCTAACGATACGTTCACTAGAACACTGAAGAAATAGTAGAATTTATTACGTACACTTTTATTTTATTGTGTGTATTTTTTGATAAGTATTTTTGGCTAGTAGGTGCATCGAATATGGCTTAAGACGAGTGTGAACCTACGGCTTTTCATACAAAACGCGATAACGATTTCCAGTCCTTAAATGTTAACCGATGTTCACCAATTTTTGATAGGTTATCAGTTAGAACAAAATCTAAGTCTATACGTTTTGATTTTGTCACTATAATCACTAAATTCAGTTTTATTGTGGTTTCAGTATTCTCATACAAAACGAATTTCGGCATTATTTGACTATCTTGATCCTTAATCAAAATTCAAGAAACGTATAGACCTAGATTTTGTTCTGACTGACAACCTATTAAAAATTGGTCGAAATCGGTTAACATTTAAGGGGTGGAAATCGTTATCGCCTTTTGTATGAAAAGGGAGATTTTTGCCTTTGGTTCACAGTCCTCTCAACATTATTTTATTTTTGTAAAAATAAGCACCGGAACTAAAAGGCGTACACTTAATATCCTAGCATGAACTGATCCTTTATGATTTACTAGTGGACCCGCCACAGCTTCGCCCGCGGTATTTTCCATACCAACTTTATCACCCCTTTTCAGCGCTTTAGGGATGGAATTTAAAAAAATCCCTTCTTAGTGCAACTCTAGGGTACTCGAGGAATGTCTCCTTCAAATTTTAAACCTCTAGGACCACCCGTTTAGGCTGTGCGTTGTCTATAAGTGAGTCACGGTACTGTTTTATATGTATTGATGATAAAATTGTAATCATAAAACCCTTCGACATTTTCAAATTGTATAGGGTAGTGCTCATCACACTCTAGTGATCATTATTTTTATTAAGTGATCGCTTCAATAGATTATACGAGCTCGTTCGGCTCAATAAAATATTTGCAAAGGGAATCGCAGCACAGTTGCGATGACACGGACAACGAGGGATAAACGTATTACTTCGACTTATTGGAGCGGCTCGACATGCCTGATGGAGTTATATAAATCCGCATTTTGCGTATCGCAGGTTAAATAGTTTTCTCAAAAATGATACGTAAAGTCGGCATTACATCTTTAAAAAGTCAAAAGAAAGTTAAGAATACCAGACAATGATCAAAAGTCTCCGGTAAGTAGAGAGGTTTCGAATTCGGAATGAAAAAGTGTCCAGTAAGTACAGTACAAATCTCATAACATGCACTGTAATTGGAACTTAGAACTCCTTATAATACGAGTATATGTTATATTTTTTAACAGTGCATAAAATAGTCATCTTTGGTTCATTAAAAAGTTTGAACAATAAACATACTTATGTATTTAAAAAATAAATTTTTTCTTTGTAGTTGTTTATTATATTTTTGAGAAAAGCACTATACTAGCTTCGACCAATAAGTGCCATACTGGACTCGTACATAGAAATCCTCGCCTACGGCTCGGCTGGATTTCAAGTCGTCCTCGTCCTAAATGGCTTACTTCTGGTCTCTTCAGTAATGTGCTATTACAATAATAAGCTATTTTATTAAACGTTCTTTATACTTAAATGCCAAATTCGTTCAGGTCGCAATTACTTGAACTATTTCAAAGAAACAATTGAAGACATAATAATAGGTTGCGAATAAAATGATTACGTCAGGACCTAAAAAACGTGTCTCACAATCGACATTGCCTAAACAATGTCGCAAATTATTTTGCTACGATATGGTTGCTCTTCTTAACTTGACAGCAAAGACCCTAATAAGGCCCTATTGTAAAATCTCACGCGATATCCATCGCTTAGGCAATGTCGAATAGAGGCGGTAATATGTCACTCTGACGTGACGTGGAAATGTAAAAATCCCGACAGTTTAGTGATGTAGGTGACGGCATTCATACAGATTTGAAAAGGATTTTTCTCTTTGCCATTTTATTTCAAGGAACCTTAAGTGTGCCGATGAAAAGGGTAAAATTACTAAGTACATTATCGAGAGATTTAGACGGTTTTTGCACTATACCTGTTTAATATTTAATATCCCAAAAAAAGAAAAGTTGGATAAGTATGAGTAAATATGATAAAGCGTGCATAATCTTGTCTATGTTTGAAATACGGAAAACTATACGAACACAACACCACTACAGTCACAAATGCTTCCCCAAAGTGATTCAACTATAACCATGTTTATATCGTGGGAACACAGAAATAAATACAAACTACACTAATAAAATACTAACGAATGATAGACTTTCATTTAACACGGTTGCTGAAATGAAGCTTTAAATTACTTTAAGGAAGTTACGAAGAAACTACATAAATTTTAAATTCCGTACGGACCTATAAAGATAATTACGAACATGATGTCGAAAGTAGTCTCTCACAAGAAAATCTGCATTAAGAAGACTAATGGGCATTCTCATTTTAGTGTCTTTACGAAATACCGCCAAAACTCCAGAACGAGCCCGTTACTACCATACATTAAAACCTCGATCCATTGTGGTTGGCAGAACGGATTTGTTGATGTTTTTTCTCTTTTATTTGATACAAAAGACTCGTTATGTTTTCTGATAACGCGCGTTAAAAATAAGAGGTTGTTTGAAAATAATAGAATTCATTGAATAGAACACTGAGTGAAGACTTAAGCAATTTAATACCTGTTTGTTGTATATGAGACGGCATGTTACAGTAACTAACATTACAATGTGAACATTTTCAAATAAAATATCTATCATATTTAAGAGCACTGCGAACCTACGGCTTTTCATATAAAAGGCGATAACGATTTGCACCCCTTAAATGTTAACTGATACTGACCAATTTTTGATAGGTTATCAGTCAGAACAAAATGTAGGTCTATACGTTTTTTTTTTCATTATAATTAATAAATTCAGTTTTATTGTTTTAGTATTCTGATGCAAAACTAATATCGGCGATTATTTGACTTTGTTGATTTAAAAAACGTATAGTCCTTTAGTTCTGACTGACAACCTATCAAACATTGGTGCAAATCGGTTATGATTTAAGGGGTTGAAATCGTTATCGCCTTTTGTATAAAAAGGCCGTTGCTTCACAGTCCTCTTAATCAAACTCTTCCCAGTACTTTAGTAATTCTTAAGTTGGCCTAGTAAATAGCGAATTAGAAGGATGTGGTTGTAGTGCTCATATCACTTTATAGTGTATAAGTAAAAAATATGAAGAAGGCTAGCTACCATGTACGTAGATTTATAACAAGGGTCCTGCTACAAGAAGAAGACGACAGATTTGTTACATGCCTGAAAAAAGGTTTAATGCGAAGGCTGGACAGGGTCACGGAGGTCACGAAGTTAATCTGGAAATGTCCCTTGTCACTGTATAATATGTTATGTTCATGGTATAAAAAAGTTTCTGACAATATAGATTGAAAAACTACGCGTTCCCGAAAAAAGGTTTCCTATATGATGCGTGAAGTTATTTACCCTAAATTGGAACTTCTGAACTATTTATGTACGTTACATGTATTTAGGGTAGTTTAAATAAAGATACCAAACTAGTCAACTTCAAAAATGCCTTAGTATTGTCAAATAAAAAACAGATCACATTAAAAATGATACAGCAGAATAAAGGAATTTTCGAAATAAGGCTAAAACATTGAAAATCACAAAATTGAGCAACGCAATAGAATGAGCACTTTGTAGATAAAGGGTTCACTTAAAGCAACTACGATTCAACTTAATCGTTATACTGATTTGATTAAGCGAGAGAAGATCATAGTTGCGTGAAGCTTTAAATTGCAATAATATTGAAATTAATACAACTTGTTTTTCTTTGTTGGCGGGTAAGTTTCGTCCTTTGTCGTGAAATCATTGTACATACCTTTCTCTTTTCAATTCACTGTTTTTTTTGCGGAAGTTGGCAATGAGTACTTGAAGCTCTGAAGAGTGACGGTCGTAGATTTGTGAGAGCTGCGTTGTGAAATCAGCCACTGGAACAAACATTTGAATGCTGAGTATGTTTAACAAATATGTATGAAAATGAGAATGAAAATTAAAATGGAAATTATTATTTTGCTAGTAGGCCACACGGGCTATTTCACATGTGTCTGGATCTAGGTACTAGCGCTTCGAAAGGTGAAATCTGCTGAGAAGAAACGCCGCAAGAAACTCAGCAGTAAGTCTTGTTTCAACTTTAACATTCGATTTTTGACTAAAACCAACACATACAAAGTGCGACAAACAAACCTAATACCTATGCACAAATTGATCATAATAATATCGTGTTCCGTATCTATGCCTTACGCCATCAACTAATGCGATAATTAACATTAAAAGTACGTATTTATGGTGATCTACGTGGTTATTAACGGCAATGGGCGTTAGTGAGGCTCCCCTATACGTATTAATGCTTATATGCCACTAGTTTTTGACCGAGACTTCGTCCACGTAGAATCCGTGTATCGCGTTTTCCTCGGAAACTGTGAAATTTTCGGAGATAAATGTATAAGATGTTCATGTCAAGCCTCCGTTCCAAATTTAACAAAAACAGACAGACTAACATTTGCATTTATTACATCAAAATCACAATCACAATAATCCTACTAATATTATAAATGCGAAAGTTTGTGTGTGTGTGTGTGTGTGTGTGTGTGTGTGTGTGTGTGTGTGTGTGTGTGCTGGACGGATTTTGATGAAATTTGGAATGGAGATAGCTTATACCCTGGATTAACACATAGGCTACTTTTTATTCCGGAAAATTTAAAAGTTCCGGAGGGAATAACGATAATCAAATCACAGCTAGTATTATATGAATGTGAAATTTTGTGAGAGTGTGTGTGAGTTATTAATAATAAGAAGTAAGAAAAACAATGACACGTCCCAAACATATAAAAGATAAGAAATATTTATTTAACATACACAGAAAAGTAAAAAAAGAAATGAAAAGATTACATTAGACCTAACGAAGGCAACAAAAGCGACGACACGAACATTGGCATAATTTATTATAAAATGGCACATTTTACAATGGCATAATGTAATTATATTAAGGAAACAAGAAAAGAAAAGAAAACAGGGGTAAGGTAAATAAGTATTTAAATATATCATTTTACACGGATACTTCTGTATTCTATGAAAGGGATAAAGTTATGATTTTGATCCACGTCAAACTCGATACTCGGAGAAGGTTTCAATTTAATTAGCTCTGTTTAGGCTCCAACATTTGATTAAAGCTACGCCAAAGTGAGCCAGCTTTATGGTAATAAAAGTTCCATACCGAACTTCAACCGGGCTCTTGCGATGTCTTTTCTACACGACATTGGATAAACGAAAAGTGATTAAATACCTTTAGAAATACTCCTATCATGGGCCGTTATCTTTTGATATAATTAATTGCCTACCTTGTTTCTTCCAAAAGACGTGAATTCAAGCTAAAAGTAATACACTTTTATCGAAACCCAGAACTTGACGTGTATTTTCGAGCGAGCGAAGCGTCTCTGTTTCAGCTTAGGGAAAAATGCTTTCATATGTCCAGCGGATGTCCGTCGGCTGTCTGTCCATTTGTTCTCGTCTACAGGTCGTAGTTCTCGACCGATTCTCGTGAAATTTTGTGAGCAGGATCGATAATTACATAGATTTTTTTTATCGATTCAGTTTTTAGAAATTTTTCAAAATGGCGGAGATACGGGGGATTTTGCAATTACAAACTTATTTTCGGTGTTGGTAAACTGACCCGACCTATATCGATGGACGGGGATAACAGTTTTCCAGCAAAGTTAAGTTTGTCGCGAGGTCTACAGCTCACGGAGGAGCCACTAGTTGTAACTTCGCAAGTATTTGTAAAACAGTCATTTTAAGTTAAACCACGCTGGTTTTCCGTGATTTTAATCATTTAAAATCAACCTCGACCAGTTGCTTCAGACGGGTCCTGGACACCATTTCCCTATTTCTACGTTACAAGCATAGAGTAATATATTAATACTGAGCATAGATTGAATTTAACGACAATGTCGCTATTGTGTGTTAACAATATTCATCCATCGGTTTCAATGTGATCCTGATAATAAAATTTGGGTAACACTTTCATTATCCTTATTTTATCAGGATTACACGGAACCCAATAATAAATAAGGATTGGTAACAATAAAACAATAAAGTCAAAATATTTTTTCCAAAAAAGTCACCTGAGTTCCAGGATTAGTCAATAATAATCTATCTAATCTAATAATAATCTAAACACTATTAAGTACACGAGTTTATCCATTGGCGTGGAAGTTTTCAAACATGGTTCACGCCTCGCTGACTCCGAGTAAACATCCTATTGGGCCTTTTCTGTTAGCACGTTACAAGCATTTCGATATTAAAATTACAATATTTTTTCAAATACAAAATATTGAGTTTCATATAAATTTGCCTGTGATACGTATTGATATAATATAAGGATAGATTATAGTTGCCGCCGCGGTTTTGTGCAATATTAATGCTAAGTAAGTTTTATATTAAAAGTAAGTTTGCTGCTGACTAATTGATTCTGGGTAATAAGTGTCAAGAGAAAAATACAACTCTAATATACATGCTCCCATTGGCCTATCAATTTAATGACAAATTGCATTATTAACTACCAAGTAACGTGTAATCCTCGAAACCTGCATCAATGAACGCCGTTCGAAGCCAGAAAAGTTGGTAGGAAATTCTTTGCTAATAATAATCCAGGTTCTGAACAACTTTGCCTTATGAATCCTACACCTTAAGTAATTAGATGAAAACTTCAGCTAACAGCTTGTTCTTTGTTTAATGGCAGGTACATGTTGTACTTCTTAAATAGGTATACCATTGGATTTCAATGAAGACTACTATGTACACCGAATGTAAAAACAAATACTTTCCGATAGAAAATATAATTTTAAAATACAGAATGAGCAATCCAAATGGGTCAGTAGGACCAAGACTGAAACTTTAAAGAGATAGGTTCATTTGTTACAAGGAGCCTAGTAATCGATTAATTTAAGAAAAACTGCATTCAAAGAATTTTATAAACTTCCATACTCAACTGGGAATTGAACACGTTCCTTTTCCTTAAAATAATCGCAAAAAATTCTATTACGGTTATTGATAGAGTGGATTTTAAGGAATACATTTAGTATTGAACTCAGTGCGCAATATGTCAAAATCCAGCTTTTTTTTCATGGAAGTTCCTATGAGAGGAGGCCTGTGGCCGCCAGTGGAATAAATATAGGATTTTTCATGCTCTAGTTATTCGTTCGTATAAATATGATAGTTTTTGGTATAATGTAGTAAATATAAATACAGAGAGAAAAGTCATTTAGTGACACACTAAAACATATCTCCAAAAGATATTCTATTTTATTTACTAGAAGGTAAAAGGATTTCGCATTTTAATTTTCAGCATTTAACTTATTCAAAAACATAAAATGGTTTAATTCAACTCTCTCAAAATTAAAGGCTGTAGCGCGATTACCAAAAAATTATGCCATTGAGCATGACCAGGAAATTGAATATGAAATTGGACGAATTTTTCCCCTTTTTCTTTCTTCTCATGCATTATGCAGGAGGCATTAAGGCATTATGCAAGCAAGTATCGGGATTTACGATGTCGAGATGAGAGAATAGACAAACGACGGAGTTGGAGCGTTGTTACTGTAGCCCGCAAGAGCCTGTTATACGTGAGAGGTCTTTGGTTCGGTAGTTAAGTACGCTTTAGTTCTGAAGATCGAACGTCGTTAAGTTCTTCAAATTTATATGACGTTCCTTATGATACAGGCCATGTAAATTACATTTGCCAGTGACCTAAAGTTAGAAATTTAGATGTGTTTCTTTTCTAATGAAAACAGTTGCCGTCTACCATATTAGTTTCTTAACAGCTTTGTTAGTCGTAAATAGACGTTTTATTTCTGTAAATGCAGAGAAAGAAGACCAAGATAGGAAATGGTTGGTGCTTCTGAAACGGCGGATATTTACAGAAATCATTTACTCGATTTTTAAGTGCAGGAATTCCCGATCATCAAAAGATTGCCCCTTTACTCGGCACAGTTTGCGAAGGCAAAGTTTTATCACGGTGTAGTTTTAAAGACAGTAAAAGTATTCAGAGGGTTCATTATGAACTGTTAATTTCAAAGTTGCCACGAAAGTTACCAGCAGCATGATTTTCTGTTTTTAGGTTAGGTTTGATTGTTAGAACCTTTTATTGGTACACCTAAGAAGGATTTAGTAAGTAAATCAAGAAAAAAGTTTTAATGATGTATGGTGATATCTAACTAACGAGAAAAATGCGACAATGTGGCGTTGCAACTTTGTAATACGCCTCTTAAGACGAATTTTTGTCTCTCTAAATTTGGACAGCATAGCATTGGCAACTTATAATTCGTCATTATCTTCATCGGCCTATATACGTCCCACTGCTGGGCACAGAACATCTTCTATAGTGAGAAGAACTAGCAAGTAGTCTCCACGTGGGCCCAGTGCGGATTGGGGACTTCAAACAAATCGCTGAATAACTTCGCAGATGTGTGCAGGTTTCGTCATATTGTTTTCCTTTACCCAAATTTTAGTGATAAATTGAAGTCCGAACATTAGTTTCGAAAAACAGAGATTCGAACCGAGATTCGAACCTGCGACCCTCAGCACGAGAGTCGCCCGTTCGATCACTCGGCTACTACTGAACTAATTTATAATTATATGTTTGGATTTAAAGAACAGTACTTTATTTTTAACTAACTGTGCCCGGCATGATTTATAATGCACATACAATCAGACAAACAGACAAATAATACTTATAATTCAAAATCCATTGAGATGTGTTGTGTTGCTTATTCTGCCCCCACATAGCATTTTTCATTGTTATCTTCAATGTACAGACTTTTTCACTTTACGATTTTATTATATTAAATGTATAGATAAACAATTATAAGTCTTAGGACGCCAGCCTGCATTTGGCCAAAATCTATTTAGAAAGAACTCTCAATTTACAAACAAACTCCATGTGCCTAACTTTCATGAAGAGTTTACACAGAACAGAAGGAACGCGAGAGCTTAGTAAATTAGCTTTACGGTGAACTGTATTAGGAAGTCGGTCGGTCAATTTTTAATGGCCCTTAAAAGATGATTGTAGCTTTATGCTCTTGTAAAAAAATATAGATACCTACCCAAATTATTAGGAATATTATGGCGTATCATTTCATAGAATCGAATTTTAGTAAGTTTACATAAGATAAAGCGAATCATAACCAGTGGCAAACCTTAACTCATATGTTGAAAGAAACGAAATACAGTAGGTATATAATAAAGATAATGCCTGGGTTTTAATAATATGCAAGTAAATATTTATTGTTATGCCTATACCTTCAAAGTAAACGATCTATTAAAATCAACATATTAATTGTGTTCTATATTTGTCAATAATCACTTATAATATCTTACAAGTAGGTAAAGTATCTTGGTCTTAACGAATAGCATACCTACTGACTTTTATAACCCGTCAATCGTTAATGCGTTTGTTCGATAAACCCTTTTGTTTTAAGCATACACGTGAGTAAAATAGAATCTGAGAAAGTAAGATGTAGAAGTTATGAGGATCCACTATGAATAATGCGACCTTCGCGGTTTTTTAAGAACACGTCACGTGTCGGGTCGGGTACTTATATTATCATTTTACGTAAGTTGAATGAAATCATAATGTTCACTTTTAAAACAGTGTATCATGTAGGTACTTAAGACAAAATGTGTGTGTGAAGTAAGATAAAACCTACTTTTAATAAGCACTTACAAGTAAACTCCTTACACATACATGTTCCTTATAATATGCCCGGGGAACGGATTCTTGAGTTTCAAGCGTTCGAAGGTTTCCAAATATTGCACGGAAAGGTTAGGCACGAAAGTGATTAAAATCGATATTAATATATCCAATTTTTTGGATTTAAAGAATTACAGATGAGAACAATGGGCACGAACATTTGATTTTAATTTTCTATCCCTGGGATTCCAAATATGTCTAATAATGGGGTTAAACATGACGTTCGAGCGCTTTAAACTAAAAAAAAATACTCTAAGAAAGCGTGCTTGAACATCTTTTTCATCACACTTGCTCGGAAAGGGTGTAATTAAACGCTGGCGTATAGAGCAGCTATAGCCAATTTACCTCCCACGGGAGTTATGAATTTAGTATGGTTTATAACTCCCGCTGACGGCGGGGCGTGCGCTCCGGGTCCGGTGGTAATCTTTTTCTTATAGAAGTAGCGCGCAACCGACGCGACATACAGTTTATTCTACCCACCTGATGGTAATTCACGGTGTAATTTTTTTTATTATATTCCTAATAGGCTCTCGTTAGTTATCCCCTTCTTACGGCCCTAGATGCGCAATGTACTATCTCACCACATGTACCTATCAAGTGAAAATATAAAACATAAAATATTTTATAGGGTTGTCACGTAAATAAAATTTTCAGATTCCTTAAACCCGCTACAGGTGTTTTTGTTTAAGTTCTCTGTATGTGTTTGCGGTTTGTTGGCAGAGCCACGAGCGGCGAGGCACGTTCCGTGTAATCTGGTTACAGTAGGTTAAGTGGAGGTAAGTTGATCAGCTGTCACCGAGCTTTAAACAAATATTGGCCGATAAAAGACTAGACCCCAAAACTTTTTGAGTTGGAAAGCATGAATATTCAAGATTTGTTTTAGGTTACAAGCAAGAGGCCTAGACCATCCCCTTAAGTATTGTTGATCACTTTATTGTTTCTTACAAGGCTCTGCCCTCGGCAGCTGGGCGACTGGAAAGTCATTTTAGTTATTGCTCTAAGAGTCCTAATTTATTTATATTATTACCGTTCAAGCAAATAAATAAGATGAAAAGATCTTGTAGCGTAAAATGATATTAGAATCATACCCTCTTACTAACTCAAATTTATTGCCTTTCATAAAGCGATAAATTTAACAACCCATTTTAAAGGTTTCATGAAGACATATTTTAACTAAATTAAGTAACGAAACACTTACCTAACTATACGGTAAAGTAAAAGCAGCATTATAACGTGATTGCTACCCTTATTCCTTGTTTCGATATTAATTCCGTAAATAAAACTCATGATAGAATTTATGCTTTAAATAACCTGTCAGGTACTCCACAAAATTCAATGTTGAGATCAATGTCGGAACTAGGAAACCTACGCCATCATTTTAGCCGAGAGACGTCCGCTGTTTGAGATAGGCCTCCCCAATGATCGCCACAACGACTGATTATGTGCTGCCCACGTTCCTCATCAGGTTGTCAGTGTACCGTGTGGGTTGCCTATCCTCACTGTGCCTGCCAGTACGTGATCACCACTCAAGAACTCTTCGGTCCCATCGGCCATCTGTTTTACGAGCAATGTGCCCCGCCCATTGACATTTAAGTTTAGCGGTTATTTGGGCTATGTTGTTTCCTCTAGATCTTTTGCGGATCCCCTTATTTCTAATTTAATCCGGTAGTGATACTCCGAGACAGCCCTCTCCATTGCCCCTCGTGTGACCTTCAGGCTTCCTATGAGCCCCATAGTTAGCGACCACGTCTCAGTCATATAAAGACACACTAGTAGAACACTTTCGTCTTAATACACTGTGGTATATTGGATGAGAAGTTAGGGCGTAACTTTCCGAACGCTGCCCAGCCGAGTCAAATTCGAGGGTTGACCTCTTTCTGGAAGTTGGCTTTACCTACCTGGACAATATGTCCCAGGTATACATAATCGTCAATAACTTCGAGCGAAGAGGGTCCGAATTTCACGGGAATTGGCAGTACATGGATATTCGGCACGATCTTCGTCTTGCCGTTTATGTTGATGCGGTCCCATCTAATCTATACTATATTCTTTATCACCGTTATAGCCTGCATTTTCTTAATTTAGTCAGCTCTTACCTAAATAGTACACGGCTGAACTTAATTTCGTAATATCCAATTTTAACATCAACATAATAATAATAATAAAAGTATTTTTATTTCAGACGTTTGGTACATCCATAAAACAAACAATTAACATTTACAAAATAAAGTTAAAATTCAGGTACATTTAGCAGATACAATCAAATAAACAATTTAAAATAGAATTACAAATTACAAAATACAATTAAAATCAAAAATTAAAATAAATGAAAATGTCATGCCGTTAAAATAAAATTAGAAGAGAACATTAAATTAACTTATTGCTATACTATTATAATATAGTGTTCCTGACGAGAGCGAGTGAGATAACGATAAATCCGAATAGAAAAGAAATAAAGCAGCTAAAAATATAACCAAAAAAATGCTCTATATACAAACTAATAACAAACAATAGGAAGCTCTACTATGTGGAAGTAGCACTCGAAGAACTAGTTAGCAACTAGCGTGTCTGTTCTGGAGAATGTATTTAGGTATGCTTGGGAAAGCCAGAGTATTTGAAGATTTCAGTTTTATTTATGACTGGTTCTCTGAGATTAGTGTCTTCGACTATAATCATTAAATACTAGCTTCTACTCGCAACTACGTCTGCGTAGAATCTTTAAAAGTGTTAATGACTTTTTAAAAGGTTTTTTCCCTCAAATTACGGGCTCTCATTGGGCACGCAGAAACTTGCCGTTAATTAATTTTCTAGCCCCTATTTCACCCTTAAAGAGTTTGGCCGTCTTAAAATAAAATAGTATATGTCCTTCCCTAGGGCTCAAAATATTTCAATACCAATTTTCATCAAAATTGGTGGTTTAGCTGTAAATAAAAGATGTCAACGGGCTCTTATCAGGCCGCACGAACTTCCCGTAAATTAATTTTCAAGCCCCTATTTGACGCTTTTACGGGTTGATTTTCTTAAAAACCAGGAGCTTATGTCGTTTCTTAGGATAGTTTTCTATCTCCATTCCATACCAAATTTTATCAAAATAGTTTTAGCTTTTTAGCCTTGAAAACGTAGCAGACGTAGCAGACAGAGTTACTTTCGCATTTATAATATGAGTATGGATGGTTTTTTGTCATGTAAACCCTCTATAATTATTATTATAGAGGTTTGGGCTAACTTTGAATAAGTGCAAGAGATGCAGACTTCTTCAAAGTTTATATTTTGTCGTTATCATTTAGATTTAAAATGATACAGAGAAAGTTCTTAATGTAAGTTATGACTCATTTTCTTACAACGCGTAAAAAGAACAAAGATGTGATGAATATTTAAATTACCTTATCAAAGCAACTAGTAATCTTACCAATGTTAACAAAATATTAGTTATCCCTTTCAGCTTTATTTACAAAAGTTTCTATAGCCTATGTCCTGCCTGAAGTTGACTGAATATATAGGTAATATCGAAAACCGCATTGAAATCGGTTTAGTTGTTTAAAAGTTTATCGTGCACAAACAATCAGACAAACAGACATGAAATTGATAAAACACTTGGAATGTGTTTTTTTCTTGTCATTCTGAAGTCTCCATAGCATATTTTCAATGTACTTACAGACTCTTTTTACTTTACGATTTTATTATTATGTATAGTATAGATGTATAAACGAAACAATTGTTGTAAAAACTCTTTCAGAAATAACGTTACATGTAAACCAATTAGGTGAAACTTTGCAACATCATAGTCATTATTCAATTTCAAAGCCGTCTAATAGTAAAAGTTGCCCATTAGCCTTCATAATCTAAAAATGGCTGCTAAATTACGGTCAAAACTTTTCTGAATATATAAAGGTAGTGACTGCGTGGTCATGAAAGGAAAATCTATGTTTATAGTTTAAATTTTAGTTTAAACATTTTTTTGAAATATGTTGCTCAAATTTATTTTGTTAGAAATTATATATGTTGTCATTGTTAGCTATTTATCAATTGATTATAATAGGAAGAGTACTATTCTCATGGTTCTAGATAATTGAAATCAATATAACAAGTAGCCACCTATTACATAGACTAAAAGCCGTATTTAATAGAATGACGAAATATTATATGATATTTTCAGGTAATAGACTTACAATTTGCCATTAATAATATTGACAATGTATTTCTTCGGAAGAATGTTTTTAATAAATAATACGAGAACAAAAAATGTAAGCAGACCGGGTCTGGAAAAAATGAGTTCTTCGCGTCGGTCGCCTAGAAAAATAGCAAGACACTTTTTGTAGCTACAATTTATCATAGTGAAACAGAAACATTTTCATTAATATTTAAGAAAAAAACATCACTGAATAGACTTTTTATCATTTATTTTTCAAGCAACTACTTTTCACACGTAAAGGCAACATAAATTAAAATAATAACATTTTTTTTTACGCTGCGTTCTATGCTGTTTTGAAATGTCTTAGCTAATTGCTATATTTCCAACGCTTAAAACAGACATAGTAAATGAGCTCAACAATGGAAAGCAAAGAACCACCAAAACAAAGTCCGAAACTATTTCCCATAGCGACCACCAAGTCCAGAGTAGTGCGGGCTACTTGTCTCGTGATACGCTCATAAGGGCGATTGCTCAGCGTAAAGGTCGCATTCCTCGCCTTGACCTCTTCCTGAGGCTCTAATGACTTCTTAGCTACCACGTTATAGTCAGGTTCTATGCATGACGGTAAGCAATCACAAACCAAGCCAGTCTCATTCAACCCAGGCACCTTTAGTTTTCGCAATGTTTTATAATTACTTGTTAAACATTTTAATCCTTCCAAATCACAATATCTTTCCTTATATATTTGAGGCGAAAAGTGATGGGTGCAATTACAAATTTCTAGCTGAGCGTCGATGCGGCACTGGCTTATACAACCCGAATAACTATAGTATTTGTACGCTTTGTAATTTGATGGGACTTCCTCTGGAAATCTACACTGACGAATTTCAGGAGGAATCAAAGACACTTCAGGTTCATTAACAACGTCTACTATAGAATATATGACATTAGCTTCAGCCCCATACACTACTGTCATCCTTCGGTCATACTCCATATTCCAGAATGGAATATCTTCAGGCGCATGCAAAAATGCTTCATAATCTTGCGATACGACAATTTCAATAGATCCCAGTCTGACTAGGTTTGTTGTTGTATACATCGCGGACTTGCCTTTACTATGCATGTTGTTAATTGAAAAGCACACCCCATATTCCGTGTATATTGGTTTAAAATTATTACAGCAGTCAATAGGCTTTCCATTCCATTTGCAACTCAGGAAGAAATCTTGGCATTCCGAGCGGACGGCCTGCGTTAGTTGATCAAAGTCAGTGGGGCACACAGGCTCGTTATCGCACAATGCAAAGCAACTGTAACAGAGTCCATTAAAGAATCCTACTTCGGCGAGAAATCGGTCAAGTTTTCCTTTATCCCCGGGGTTGATTTCTTGACTCAGCATCAAAATTTTATCGACGTTGGGAATCTCACAAAGGGTTATCGACGCAAATGTTGTGTTCCAATCTAGATAATCTGTTCTGGTTGTGAATCGTATGGTATTCTCTTGATAGTGGTTGTAGGATCTGCGAATAGTTGCCACCGCAGCGATCCACACATGGATGTAGATTATAAAGTAAATGAACCTGTATACGTAATGAATTTCTTTACGCACGAAGAAACTTGGCCCATGAACTGTTAAATTTTCGCACGTAAATTTGAATCGTCGGTAAAACATCAGAACGTGCCCCTTTATGTTAGTCCACATTTTAAGCCCTTTTACTTCAAGGAGCAGCCAAGTGAGAATGAATCAAAAGCAACCTCGTCGCGTGGTTAAATAAGGATTACAACTAAAAGGTTTCCATTTAGCTAATGTTTTAAATGCGGTATCATTTTCCAAAGAACTAGTAATAACCAAACGTTTATTGTTGTCAAACAATGAAAAGGAAAAAGATAAAAATGTTAGATAGGATAGTAATATTAAAATAAATAGTTACTTTTAGGCCGGGGTTTTTAAAGGTCTGTTTGACCAAATGTCAAATCAGTAATGTCATAAAACGGTATTGATTTACTGATATTTGTTACGATAATTTAACAAAAGGTTGTCGTAAAACCTGCGCCTCTATTCGGGAACGCTAAGTGATTCTGTAGCGATTCGCGAGAATCTCGCTCTTACGCATTATGCATCGTGCGGAAGAGTAGGATGAGAAATCTCGCTTACGAGTCGCTACAGAATCACTTAGCGTTCCCGAATCTCTATTCGGTACAAAAAGCACAAAAAAAAAATGCTGGCCTTATTGTATTTATCAGACAAGAGCTTGTGGCTTTTTGCTTTACCTAAAATTGTTGTATCTCTTTTTTCGTCTGATTTATGTGTTTCTTTTTAATCTGACACATCGCTCTCAGGTGGAAGCGGTTCACGCGTTAACACCCACATGCGACTGCAAAATTCGCCATAATATATATGTCTTCAAACTCTGACAAAATCAACACAACCCTCAAACGTCATGTCATTTGTTATATCAAATAGAAGCATTAGAAACGTATCGATCTTAGCGTCCTCCGTCGTCTTCTATCATACCTTTTAAAAGGTGATATAATGAAAGTAATACCTATATTTTCTAATAAAATGACATAAGATAGTTATTGTATTTGTCACTGTAGTAGTTTGTAGCAATTTCTATTGTAATGAGACTAATAAAAGTGAATAATTATTCCTTTTAATGAGCATAGACATAACAGTCGGTTAACTAGGGAGAAAGTCAATCGGCACATCTCACCCTGCCAAGATCAGGTCCTCTTCCACACTTCAACCGAATCTGTCTTGATTTCATACCGCAACCGGCCTAGTACCCTTTGTATTGTGCCAAACTCCCATTTCAAGTTGTTATTTGAGTAGCTCTGGATTTTCAACCGTTGTCCCACTGTAAACGTTTTCAGTGGACATGCTTCCAAGGGCCTCGTCACCTGACTAGATGGGTCATACACACGTTTAGGTTCAGAAATGTCCCCTCCTGTTCCCGAAAGTTAAGGACCCTGAGGCCTGATTTTTTTTTTTCGTTTGCATTATATCCGCATGTAGGATATTAGGTAGTTTTGGGCTGCATGAAGAAAACATACAATTAAGCAGTCGTTTTCGTTATCTTTTGGTCACAGGAGGGACAATTTTTGTTTCTAGAAGTGTGTATTACCCAGATCCACCTGGATTAGATCTTGGCAGTCTGAGACAGCGCAAATAGGGAGCCGACTGTAAGTGCGAGTGTCGAGTGTAAGCCGTGTTTCGATTTCAGTTGTAAGATGATTTCCTCGGTTAGAGAGACACTCTCATCAATTTCAATATCGAGTTCCTCGTCGGGTATCAGCGACTAGATGTCGCTTTGGATGTTATGAAACTCGTCTTGCTGTGAGTAAAATCGGTCTGGAGATACATCTGGAGTGTGCCGTTTAAGTATATTATTTTCCAATTTCGTAAGTCGTCTCGTTTCAGTATAGATACGCGTGTTCTTTTTCACTTCGCGAGTTCCATTTAATGTATTTGTTGCCATATTGTGTTGTTATATTGTATTTGTAATATAAATTTCAATTTGTAGACATTTCTATTAAAGTTATGAGTGTAATCAAAGTGACAAAGCATACCTTTTAATGTCCATAGTTATAAAAATAGTAAATTGTTGTAGTTTGTAAATTATTATTTACTATAACTGAAAACTGAAGCAGCTGAAACTGTTTTATAGTTCATTGAGTTCGATTAATTAAATCAAACAAAAGCTAATTCTGAAATAGAGCGATAATTTTGTTACGAAATTCGAATTTTGTCATTCGCTTTTCATAATTCGGGCGACGGCAAGTTTATTGTTAGTGTTCTCTGGCTGAGTACTGAATTATTAAGCTGCCGCAGCCCGGGTCCGTTTGTAACTCCACTAGACCGTACTACACATAATGCACAAAACTTTTACTTGACTAGTGTTATGCTCAAGGTCCTAGCGTAAATTGACGAATTTTCATAGATTTTAGGTCTTATATAGTATATTAGTTCTCAGGATATAATTTCTAAAAAATATATCAAGTTCTTTGATCATTCCCTAAAATTCTTTATTTAGTAATTTACCTACATAAAAATAAAATTCAAAGGTAAGAGACATATTTTATAAATTGATTGATCGTTAAGATAATTATGGTAAAAATATTGATATCTTCATAGATACAAATTATTGAATTATGTAACACTATTTTATTATTAGGTTGTACATTGTGCATCTAGGGCCGTAAGAAGGGGATTATTAACGAGAGTCTTTTAGAAGCCCGACGCCGAAGGCGGAGGGCTTTTAATGACTCGTGCTTGTTATCCCCTTACTGCCCGTGATACACACAATGTTTTTCATCACATTGCATTTGTAAGGAAATGAAATAAAAATAAGACAATAGAAGGAAAAAAAAAATCGTATCGTACAGCGTGAATTACCAGGTGGGTAGAATAAAAAGTATGTCGCGTCGGTTGCGCGCTACTTCTATAAGAAAACGAACACCGCCCGACCCAGTGCGCACGCCCTGCCGTCATCAAGCTACTCGCTGAATTTTGTATGAATTATCTGTTCTAGTGTAACTCGTAACTCCCTCGGGAGTTATAAACCATAGGATTTAGTATGGTATGGTATAACTCCCGCGGGAGGTAAATCGGCTATAGCTGCTCTATACGCCTGCGTACAACATATTTATTTTCTTTTAATTTCATATTTATTTATAAATGTCTAAATGACACTTTAATAATTAACTGATATCATTGCGGTGAGAGTCCGTTGGAAGTCAAGGTCGTTCGGAACATTTTCCCACTTATAAAATTCAATAAAATATGTCAATTGCTGTACTAAACGCTAGTCTAGACTAATATGACTAGCATGATGATGAGGTTAGCTTACAACTCGACAATTCCTAACTGTAGCAAATGTACAAAACACCAATATGCAACTATTTCAAAATTGAACGCCATGTAATTTAAGTATACATACATACATATTACAAAATATACATAATAGAAAAAAAACCCTGTGAATGAACAAGGGGTCTGTTGATTTTTAACTTGAATAGTAAACGCCGCTATCGCCATTTTGCAATGAATACCTCCATTAATTTGCCAAAGGGCTACTTTACTTTTTATTAAATAGAGGAAACGTTTTTTCTTTCGGTTTTACAGACAGCTCACTCTAAAAATACATGACCAATTTTTGTTAGTGCATATAACAATAATAACAATAAATAATAAATATCAGGGGACAGTCTTTACACAAATCGATCTAGTCCCAAATCCCAAAGTAAGCTCTAAAGGCTTGTGTTATGGGTACTAGACGACGATATAAATACTTATATAGAGAAATAAATACTTAAATACATAGGAAACATCCAAAACTCAGGAACAAACATTCGTGCTCATCACACAAATATTTGCCCTTACCGGGGATCGAACCCGGGACGCTAGCTTCGGAGGCAGGGTCACTACCAACCAGGCTATCGACGTCGCATATATTAGGTATATCACGAAGAAAATAAATATTGAACATGTATAAATATGGACGTAATATTTTATAAAGCAACTAAAAACATAGAATCATAATAAGAATATCAATCTGTCAAATCAGTCCATCTCGCGTTTCAATTCTGGAAAGCTAGTGTTTATTCACCAAGTACGGATGTTATTCCAGCTGCTCAATTACGTGACACCAATTGGTATCGCTTTCGCGTAAAGTAAACCAATTGTACCCTTATTTACATCGAGTGAAGACTAAATTGGTTTACTTTTCGAGCCAAACCGATTCCAATTGTGTTACGTAATTGAGCTGCAGCTCCGTATAAAGTTTATTTCAGTAGGAACGTTTCGATATAACTTAAACTCAGAGATTATAACAGTGCCTGTGAGCCTCTACTTTTTAAAACAATATCACGTCAGTACAGATAAAAGTATTTATGATGAATTTACCGTTGTTGCTGACGCTTGTAGGGAAAGTCAGCAGTACTTTTAACAAAAATCATACTAATATTATAAATGCGAAATTTTGTGTGTGTATGTTTGTTACCACTCAGCGTGGTAACGGCTGAATGCATTTTCAGGAAATTTAGTATATAGTTACCTACGTCAGGCCATGGAATAGAACATAGGATACTTTTTATTCCAGAAAATTTTAATATTAACTATAACCGAATTTCACGGACACGAAGTCGCGGACAGAAGCTAGTTTTTAATATTTTTTTACCGAAACCTGTTGATTCAAATAACGACGCATTTTCGAAAATGTCTTTGTTAGTTAGCGCCTTCACGATACATACATGTAATTAAGAAGCAAGTTGTTTACTATTTCATTTTTTTTTGTATTAAGTGTTTTTCACGTGCAGGTATCTAGGAGTACGTATGCACAAGCCAAGCATACGCAGCTCGCCTGAATCTGACTATACGCCCTGAAACAGATAGACTTAGTTTCAGTAGGCTTTATGGCGGATAAAGCGAAGCGGTTCGATGCACAATGTGTTTCGCTTTTGCGGCGGGAACGTTCATGCTCGTGGTTTTGCTGTCACAGTGTGCGAAGAAGCAGTAACACTAGATCATTTTTTTGTGTGTAGCCACAGTGCAGTCAAAGAAGCTAACTGTTTTACTTACTAATATATTATATTGAAAATGCGAAACAATTCTACGCAAATAAAGTTGCGGGCAACAGGTTGGTATTAGTACAAAAAAACCAAGATTAAAGAAATGTTTACGGAAACAATATTTTTGGATGCTTACACTGCCAGTTTGAACCCTATTGAGAAACAAACACATTATTTAATTATGGTTCAAAAGAAAATCTCTAGAAGTCATAATATTTCTGAATCAGCGAATGAATGGAATTTATCGGTAGGTATTCAGTATAGCTGAATCACTTTGTTATGTGATTGTGACTGTAGTAGTGTTGTGTTCGTTTAGCGTTCCATATTTAAAACTCGCACACAGAGATACGCATAAATGTATACTTTTCATCTACTCACACTTTTATGCAAATGCATCCTCAAAGTGATTCATCTATACTGCTTTCGACATTTAGAAGTCAATTGTAACAACATAGAATATGTACAATATAACTGTTATGCAGATAGTAGGTCGCCATTGTAGTTGTGCGCTAAAAGGTAAAAAGCTTAAATGGCATCACTAAAACGAGATTCGCTCGCAGATGGAGCCTTCGGCGCTTGTCGCACGGGGTTTATTTTAACTCCAACGCGATCCGTATATGTAAGCTACTAAAATAAAACTTTAATTCTAGATACAAAAGTGTAGTGTATAAAAAAGAATTAAACACTTTTTACGGAATCAGGAAGGGATTTCATTAGTGTCTGAGTACAACAAAAGAGGACTTGGCTGGCTGCCATCGAAAATTCATTATTATTAACACTTCCTGCTGGCAGCATTATATAATATGAACTGGATCTTGAATTAATAGCATTTTATCATCAGTTTTTTCTTGTTCCTGTAAAATCGCAAAAAACGAAGACACGTGGTTTTTACAAAGTGCTCTTCCGCGGTATTGCACGCGCAGCGACGTTATGCAACTGGTATATAATGACATAATGAGTCAATCAACAATGCTTAGGTTGTCCAAGGGACAAAATTTGTGTAACCATAGCAACGGGTGGCACTAAAAAGTTGATTGGCCCTAATACTAGTTCCCAAGGATAGGCACGAGTATTTTAAGATTCAATTTACGTACTGCAAACAAAACTTTATCCACCATTGTACCTATTTCATTACTATTATACATTCATTTAATCGTTTTATTTCGCTTATAGCTTTGATTTTTTTATTGACCCTATATGTAGTTAGCTAAAATACCATATCAACGTTATATAAGAAGGTTCTGTGTTTAATTTTCGTTATATATAATTTATACCTATGTGTGATAGGCTCACGAATATTCCCAATAATTTGTCAGCCAATCCCGAATCACTGCACTGACCCAGTTAATGAGACCCAAAATTTCGAACAACTTGCATCCATTTGGAAAACAGTATTCTCAAAATGTGATCTTTTCTTAAGAGTGCTGAAATTTCAGTTTTACAATGAAATTTTAAATAAAGACCTATTTGAATCATATAGAAATAAAGATAATTGAGTTCTAGACCGGACTTTATAACGTATACCTTTATGATATCCAGTTTGACCTTTTAATTGTTAGTTTATAGTGAAGGCCTTAACAAAAACACTTTTGTACATAACTTTACAGTATAATAATGGCTCAAATTTCATGACCGACGATTATATTCCATTGTTAACCGTAGTGTTATCATTTAGTATCTGGGCGACCGAGCTTCGCTATTTATTCTTTCCTTTCTCTGTCTCGGGGGTGAAACCTATGTAAATCCGAAAAACCAATTAAATATTATATACATGAATTACTCGGTTAAATTAAACTAATAATACGTTTTTATAAATATCCCCTAAAGAATGATGTAATAATCAAATACCGGAAATCTGTGCCATTATATTCTGTGCAATAGTGTGCAAGACAAGTGTGTTTGCATCAAAATGGTACTAACTATCTAAAGATAATCGCAGGTATGTGCAGTAGTAGCCTAGTGTTCTGACGTGCGAACTCTCGTGCTGCGGGTTCAAATCTCGGCCTGCACCTCTGAGATTTCGGATTTCATGTGCAGAATTCAATTTAATACCTGTCATCATGAGAGGATGTCTGTGCCCAGCAATGGGACGTATATATATAGGCGGATGAGGATGAATCGAAGGTAAGTAAATACAATTTCAATTTTAGTTTAATGCACATAGTTCTTACTGTTTATGATTAAAGCAAATTCTGCTCACAGTCTACTAACCTGAATAGTTCTTTGATAATAATACATGCTTCTTTGTTGTCTGCCATACCTACCTTTTGAAATCTGATTAAATTATGTGCTTTGGCTTTCAACGTAGAACCGGGACTATAGACAGATGAAAGATTATTTACGTAAGAAGGAAATTGGTTCAGGGATTGAATAACTTTTCACTATTTAATAATGTAAAATGCGATACCGTTTACCTATTTTAAGAACATAACCATTACCTTTTATATAATCATTCTGGTCAGAGTCATTTGTTCAAGTTTTAACTTTGATAAAGAATAGTACATTGTGCATCTAGGGCCGTAAGAAGGGAATAACTAACGAGAGTCTGTTAGAACGACGCCGATAGGCGAGGGCTTTTATGACTCGAGTTTGTTATCCCCTTACTGCCCGTGATACACACAATGTTTTTCATCACATTTGCGAGGAAATGAAATAAAAATTAGACAAAAAAAAGTATATATATTAATTTTATTTCCATTTTAAATCGTGAATTACCATCAGGTGGGTGTTCATAAACTGAGCGTACGTTGCGATCGGAGTTATAACCCATACAAAATCCATAACTGCCCTTGGGAGGTAAGTAGGCTACAGCTGCTCTGTACGCCTGCGTATAATAACAGCCTTTCCGAGCAAGTGTGATGAAAACAAGTTTTTACCCGACCACACAAAGAAAAAGAGGAGGTTTATGATTTTAGCAGCCTTTTATGCAAGTCAGTAGTTGGTTAGGTGTGCGCTTCTATAGTCGTAAAAAATATTACCCGTCTAACTTTTCAAGTATGGGGTGGAAAATAATGAAACAATGATAATATGGTATATATTATTATTAAATATACATTTACTTTTCATCAATTTCAAATAGAGGGTTATGACATTATTATTATGCCTAGATTAAGACTGTTTCCACCAGAATTGTGTGAGGCAGTTAAGCAGTGCGCGTGGGAAAATCAGCCTTTGGCATGCTTAATGTTGGGAGTAATAATACTATGCTATGTTGGTAGCTTAAGACTTCACAATATGTTACCCTTTGTATATTACTCACTATTGACTGCCACTGCAATACATACCTTAATCTAAACATTACAGCTATACAGGGTGGGCCATCAGTTTTTGCAAATAGCAACACAGATTTTTTTCTAAACTATTAAGTGTGCGGTACAAAGGATGATGGGAAATTAAACGCCATTTTGTATATTTTTGACTACGATACATCATTTCACACGAAACAACGTAGTTATTGTGATAAACACTTTTAAAAAAAACTGGATAAAGTGCGAGTTAAACACCCGTGGAGAGGGTTCCGTAATTATAACAAATTTACTATGTTACTTTAAATACCATACACTTCCTGAAGATTTTCCTGTAATCTTTAGGCAAAGAACTATTTTTTATATATATTTCAAAATTTTAGTTCCAGTAGTTTCGGCGTTAAGGAGGGGGAGGGGGGGAATGGATTATTTTTGTCTATTTTCCTAAATAACTTCAAAACCGTGTATTTTAAAATTATAAAAAAAAAAATTAAGATCCTCATAACGAGCCCTTTCATGTGATATGTCACACGCCATATTTTGCAAAACGTACGTACCCGAAAAGATGATTGTCATTATCTTTCCATACAATTGCATAGTAGATTGCAGAAGTGCCAGCAACAAGACGGAGCTCATTTTGGCAACAGTGTTTTTACAAATAAAAAATATATTTTATGCTTATTACTTATAATAAATACCTAATAAAATAGCATTTGTAGTTTTGCCTCTATCATGTTTCTAAAAGGGCAAAAACTTTTGGCCCACCCTGTATATACTAAAACCGCACGTTGCTTATCTTAAACTAGCTTTCCTAAGGCGATCGCCTAATCTACAGGTTAATCTACAATATGATTTACTTATCTTATATGGCTACCGCCACACCATCAATAAGTTGACTTCATTTTGAAATGACCGCTATCCTACTGGTAGATTATTCCTCGCTCGCCTCTTAGCTGTCTCTGTTAGTTCTGGTGAAAACGCAGCCTTAAACGGCTTTTACTCGCAAACTCCATGAAGCACCCGAGTATAACAGGTCTGCAACTAAGTACTTAAATAATGACACCTATCAAATTAATAATCGAGTTCACTAAGTAAATCAAGGCGGGTTAAAGAACGTAGGAGGAAAGAATTTGACAGTTTTCTTTCTACATCGTTTATGTTTTTTTCTTCTTCTTGTATTGTACCCATAGACAGATCATAATATCGTTTTTTTATAGCATTATATACAGTATCAGGTTAACTCAATGACATATTATAGAAAGACACGTTATAACCATACTCAATGCGTTTTAAAAACGTGTCTCCGATAATTTTCTTCTTTTTTCGTTTCTTTTCGGCCAATGCAGCTTTAGGTGACATTTGACGTGCGGATATTACACATTAATTTGGAATATGGCGATCATGTATGAACAAAATAAATGCATTTTAGTACTTCTATTTACGTTGAATGTACCTACAAATGAAATAAAGCATCAGTTCTTCCTTTTATTTTATTTTGTAGTATTAGGAACCGACATTTTGCTCAAGAATGGCTTTTTTGAGAACATTTTCAATAGAGCACGACATGTGTTACTCGGCCAAAAGTCCGCGCATGACTCATTGAAAGCAACCCAATTGGGTTGCTTTCTGGGTTTAAATTTGAGCTTGAAAGACGCATCTTTGGTTTTTTAATATCATTGGGTTAACTCCGTTTTTTTATGTTAATTCATACAAAGTAAATATTTTTATTTGCTTGGTATTGATGACGATTACATGCTTACGATGGTTGAATCAAAGCCTTCAAAAACTAGATCAAATCGGATCCAATCCAAGAGTTGAATATTTCCGATAATTCTTATTTTTTGCTCTAGGCGTATTTCTCAATAGGATTTGAAAAGGCACTTCGAGTCGCGGGTGCTTGTATATTACGCAATAGAAATTTAAACAACAATAGAGAAAGTATTTTCCCTGATCTAAAATGATTTACGTGTAGTTCAGTGTTTTATCGCTTTGGTATATCGCGTAGATACAACTTACCTGTTTTAACTAGCTTGAATGTAACTTGCTGCTGGTTTTTGAGTTGCTCGCTGTGCGCTGGGTGTGTGAGCTCTCGCAGAGCCATTTCCATGGACTGCTGCTGCATGACGGCACGGGGCTGCTCCGGCTCCGTTCTTGCACGACTCAGCCTCCGAAAGAAACTAACTTTCTTTGGTTTTGAATTTGACCCTGCCAAAAAAGCGAACATAAAAAATTAAACTCCTTTCTATATTAAGAGCTTTTATATTCGTTATCACATCACTGGAAAATACGACAAAAACCCGCACAAAATATGAAAAAAAAAAACAAACAAGTAATGAGGATGACTTGATTGTACTGAAGCTTTAGCCGTTATTATTGCGAAGTTTCATGCGCTATGGGTGTGATCGGTTAGTCAGCCACCAGACAATCTAAATCGAAACCACAGTCTCGTTCAAAAACCTTCAAAAGATGAGCGTTGAGGCGTTGGTGTCGAAGGCGTCGAGGCTCGAAAGAAATGCGCAGGTGAGGGACTGGGCGCAGAGTTCGGGCGTGGTGGGAGTAGACTAAGTGAAGAGGTGGCGGGTGAAGGGAAATGCACCGCTGACACATCAGAACGTCGGTCCGGTTCAGGAGTTGTCACACGGATTTTCGCTGTGAACTGAGGCGAAGTCGCGACCTCAAATAGGGCATCGAAATCGCGGTCGAAAATATTCTTCCGCGAAAAAGCAGGCGTTGGAAGCGGAGCGGGCAGCTCAAATTCGTCTGGAGCAGGGGTTCGAACTATTTTTCCGAAGTCGTTGTCTTCATGGCGGCCGAGTTTTTTCAGCAGTTTACTTGCTTTCGTGCGCTCGCGCAGCTTAGCCGGCCGCTCGATAGAGGGCGTTGGCGAGGCCGGCGCGCGCTCCACGGGCTCCGGAGGCGCCGTTTTGGGGAGGGACGCGGCGCGGGGCAGGGGCCTAGGGCTGCGGGCCGAGGGCTGGGAATCCGCGCGGGACGGCACGGGCGGCGGCGGCCCGAAGAGGTGGTCAAGCGTGGGGCGCTGCCGGGCTCTAGGCAGCGAATACGAGCTGTATGTCAGGGTAACTACTTCGTCCGCAGGATATATTACGTACATCCCTGGTGAGACCGCATCGCGCCGGCCTCTTGCGCCCTCCGAAGAGGTTCACGCGCGGTTTGATCTACCACTTCCCTTATTATCTAACAGTCTCAATATTTATTTTCGCTCTCGATTATGAGATTTACACAATTAAGTGCTAAGAAGAATAAGATGATTAAGATTGTGGAATGTTTTTAAACATAATCTAGTCGACTTTTTATTAAAGGATAGGAGGAATGTTCAGTGGGAGGGTTTCTGAGCCATGGGTTGGTTGATCTGGGAATAGTCTTCACGCAACTTCAGCCACAAGTCCAAAAAAGGCATCTTCATCCTGAGTAAAAAATAAAAAGCAATGTAACAATTGATTTTATATTGTATAATTTATCTATTTAGTTGAGAGCGTCACTCAATCTTCTAATAATATTTGATGGCCCCTTTGAACTTATTTGTATTTTTATGGAGTCTGTTTATTCATTAAGAGATTTCATGTACAAATTAAACCGGCAACACTATGTTGTTTAATCCTTTAAGTTCTTACAGGGTTTAAAAGATTTACTTCTGTGTTCATAATTCGTTTTTACTCTGCACTAATACAGCGGCTTATAAACGGTATAGTGAAGTTCATCGTATGCTTAAAATAAAGCGTGTCCTATCTTTTCGTTAGGCATAAATGTGTACAAGAAAGAGCTCAGCCCCTGAGACAAACGGGTCAAGTAACACACCACAATAGCTGTCCGTTGACCCTAGAGGCTCAAGACTACCGCGATCAAAGCGACTGGCGACGCTGCGATTTTAGAGGTTATCGTTTTAATTTCACATTGACATGAAAAAGTCTTCATTATAATCGCCGAGATATTTTTTCTGTTTTACCATCGTATTATGTGCCCAATTTTGGGTAGTGCATTTTAAAAGTCTGAGCTATAATTTTATAATTAGTGCAATGAACTGTAAAACCAAGTTCCCACTAAGTACCCACTTATTAATAATTTTGTTTTCAACATTTCATACTTTCAACTGTAATGTGAATTGCTGAAAGCGCGCAGAATGTAATCTGGGATTCATTATAATATTTTCTTTAAAGCATTAACGAAAACACGAATGCTTTCGAATAAATTTATTAGAATATTTCCATTCCATTCCATTTCCATGGACCTAAGTATTTTCAGAAAACGAAATATCCGATGAGTTTAGTTTATTTGAATAGCAAAATTAAGGAGCGAGTATTTAACTTTTACATTGATATGAGTTGCTGGAATTCAATAAGTAATGGCCGAATTCAGAAACGCCACTTAACTATTTGATTAGATATTAAATAGTGAAATGTCCCTCAACTAGTTGTCAACCTATACAGAAACGCCACTGAAACGTCACTTTAATTAAAGCTCAATTTGAGTGGGCTTTCTGAATTCGGTCATAAGTGAATAATCTATTCGTCGAATCGAATATTTACCTTTCTGAAATTAAGTTTACGTGAATAATATAAAAGATCTAAGAAAATGATTTAGTTCAATCAATGTTATAAACCTTTCAGTAAGGCTTGGTAAAATAAAATTACATTATTTATACAAATGATAGATCAGTAACTACTAAAGCCGTCCTTAAGGTGCATTCCACACTTTTTAGACAAAGTGGTGATTTTAGATAACTTTTATCGAACCATAATTATAACACCTGCAATGACATATTATAGAAAGACACGTTATATCCATACTCAACGCGTTTTAAAAACGTGTCTCCGATAATTTTCTTCTTTTTTCGTTTCTTTTCGGCCAGTGCAGCTTTAGGTGACATTTGGCGTGCGGATATTACACATTAATTTGGAATATGGCGATCATGTATGAACAAAATAAATGCATTTTAGTACTTCTATTTACGTTGAATGTACCTACAAATGAAATAAAGCATCAGTTCTTCCTTTTATTTTTTTTGTAGTATTAGGAACCGACATTTTTCTCAAGAATGGCTTTTTTGAGAACATTTTCAATAGAGCACGACATGTGTTACTCGGCCAAAAGTCCGCGCATGACTAATTGAAAGCAACCCAATTGGGTTGCTTTCTGGGTTTAAATTTGGGTCTTGAAAGATGCATCTTTGGTTTTTTAATATCATTGAACACCTGTATCTTTTTGAACACTCTAATAAAACACGACTAGCTGTGTTTTATTAGAGGTACATAAACCCTGTACACAGTGTATTACCGCAAGATATTATTCGTGTTAAATTGCGAAGTTCAACGCACATTATTTCTGTGTAAGTTGGCGGCTTGCCTACATTTAAATCTTGACACAGGATCGGATATACAGTCGCTTCTTGTTATTTATACATTTTTGGTTTTGTATCGCGTCGTTGCTTGGGTCGTTGACCCCTGATTACAATTTTATTATACACCTCCACGGCGACATGCCAGACATTCGATTGTGTAGGTGACGACAGCGACATTATTTTCTTACTAATTATAAAAAAAACAACCAACGCGACCACATAATCTCTAAAAAAAGAGTAACTAGAAATTGATTTTGCCGTGCCCATGTGAACGATATTCGAAATAGCAGTCGTTGACTTCGAATAGCTATTTTAGGATTTTATGGAGAGACACCGACTGTTAGTGTCCAATATATACCTCATGGCACGGCATAATAAATTATTTGTTTCTTTTTTAGTAGTTATGCAGTCGGGTTTTTTATAATTAATAATTTTTATTTTCATTTTTTAATGCTCCGTGGCAGTTCCATCAACGCGGAGCTCTATCTACACACCCAGTATATAGAGCCAAGAATTAAGGCTCGTGGAGACGTACCCCAATGTTTGATAAGAGTTCACGTATGAAAGATGATGCATTTCGGTTGGAGTGCGAAGTTCATCTGCACGGTGCGTGATTGCATTCATGAACCATTTTTCGTGTTTTAACTCGACAACCGCAAAAGAAAAAAAGGAACCCTTATAGGATCACTCGTGTGTCTGTCTGTCTGTCTGTCCGTCTGTCACAGCCAATTTTCTCCGAAACTACTGGACCGATTGATTTGAAATTTGGTATACGTATGTAAATTGGTGACCGCAACAGGGATTCGTAACGTAAATAAATTAATTTTGAACATGGAATCCAAATTTGGGGGGCAAATTAGAAAATTTAAAAAAAAGTTACGCAGACTATATCATGTGACATATCAAATGAAAGGACTTATTTTGAGGATCTTAAATATGTTTTTTTTTTTTAATTTTAAAATAAATGGTTTGGAAGTTATTTAGGAAAATAGGCGAAAATTGACCATTCCCCCCCCCTTACCTCTGAAACTACCGGGCCGAAAATTTTGAAAAAAAAATACAAAAAATAGTTCTTTACCTATTGATTACAGGAAAACCTATAAGAAGTCTATGGTATTTAAAGTAACGTAGTAAATTTCAAATACTTAATCATGTACAGGACGGAACCCTCTCCACGCGGGTTTAACTCGCACTTGTCCGGTTTTTTTTTTCTAAACTGTACCTAATTATAACATGTTTAAGTAAAAGTGATCAGTATCTAATAAAACTTTATTACCTAGGTTGTCATCATCATCCGGTCTGGTCTGTTGTCATTTCAATAGCAAGAAAGAAATAGGGTATTAATATATGGATAGACTCCCAGGATTAAAACCTTTAAGATATTTTTATTATTTGCAACTATTTGTGTCATAACAACACATAGTTTGTGGAAATTCCAATTTTCTACTTCTTATCGTTACTGAGCCACAGGCCTCTGACAGACGGATGGACGTTGTAGACTTAGTAATAGGGTCGCGTTGATCCCTTAGCGTACGAAACCTTAAAAAACTAGAAATAGGTAGATCATCTCGATAATGAGATGCAAATAACATTCAATACGAATACTTGAAAAACACACGGCTTTACTCACGATTTATTGTCAGAAATAGTCCGACATGTTTCGAACTCGATTGGAGTCCTTCTTCAGGGTTTGGGTGCGCGGGTTGATCTGACCGGGACCGCACTCAAACCCTGAAGAAGGACTCCAATCGAGTTCGAAACATGTCGGACTATTTCTGACAATAAATCGTGAGTAAAGCCGTGTGTTTTTCAAGTATTCATAATGTCTCACGAAAGTTTTAATTTGAACATTCAATACCATGTTTATAAAATTCAACGAGTATGTAATGTTTTTTAAAACGATTTTGGCTTTATAAAGATTAGCCAACTTAATACCTACATTTCTTCGGAATTTACTCGTAAACCTATAAAAGAAAGAGATGCTAACAGCATGACTGTGGCACAAAAAACATGAAAGTTGTAGCTAAAAGACTTAGGATCTTATTTCTCGTATTTCTCAAAATTGGTACCTGTATTTACTTGCAAGCAAAGATTGAACAGTTGTTTTTTTTTTTTCAAATATTGTTCATGCTATGATTTTTAGTCCAGAAGTGACATATATTAATAGTGATGTATTTAGCTAGAAATAGGCAATTAAAATTATGGAATCCGTGATGACTTGCCAGGTCCTTAAGAGCTCTTAGTTAAACTTTCATTGCCTAATTGCTTTCGATTATATTTGATTTCAGACGCTTGTTCAGAGCGGGCTGAATAATTTGAGCCAATAATTATTAGATTGAACTTGCACGAGTACTTAAAAGCCTGCAAAATTTTGGGCCACTCGATTTGCGAAAACATTTTCACACAAAATACCTAATATAAATGAGAGCGTGAATGACAACGGCATAGTGTTTTCAAAGAACAAAGACATAATTAATAGTACATTGTTCAACAAAGCATTAAATTGGGCCATTTTAATAATGTAAAAGTGCATTGGTTTTACTACCCAGTTAAACACTTTTACTTCAACTGCGAGAAAACAAAAAGAAACAAACTTACAATAAATAATATAATACATCCTACTAGTTTGCCGCTTTCAATCATGTTAATCGTTTTTTAGGGTTCCGTAGCCAAAGGTTAAAAACGGGACCCTATTACTAAGGCTCCGCTGTCCGTCTGTCCGTCTGTCCGTCTGTCCGTCTGTCCGTCTGTCCGTCTGTCCGTCTGTCCGTCTGTCCGTCTGTCCGTCTGTCCGTCTGTCCGTCTGTCCGTCTGTCCGTCTGTCCGTCTGTCCGTCTGTCCGTCTGTCCGTCTGTCCGTCTGTCCGTCTGTCCGTCTGTCCGTCTGTCCGTCTGTCTCCAGGCTGTATCTCATAAACCGTGATAGTTAGAAAGTTGAAATTTTCACAGATGATGTATTTCTATTGCCGCTTTAAGAACAAATACTAAAAAACAGAATAGAATAAATATCTAAGGGGGCTCCCATACAACAAACGTGATTTTTTTGCTCATTTTTGCTCGATATTGATAACGGCAACAGGTAGACGCTTGAAATATTCACAGAATATTTACATATGTATTTACTTAAAAAATAAATAATTAAATCAAAATAAAATAAATATTTAAGAGGGGTTCCCATACAACAAACGTGATTTTTTTGCCGTTTTTATACATAATGGTACGGAACCCTTCGTGCGCGAGTCCGACTCGCACTTGGCCGGTTTTTTAATTACGGGTGCGCTACTATTCACTTCGCAACGTCCTGCGAAGTGCATACTTTTCTCTTTTACACATAGGATAAGTGAGGCAGACAGCTTGTTGAGCTTTAATTCCATGTAACGAGCGAAGTGATAAATATAGCCCACGTTGACGAAGCATTTCAGGCTAATTGCATTGATTCTGAATAATTTTAGCCTCACTTACGTTTTTGGTCTGTTGACTCTTTTGGCTGAGGATCGATTTGTACCTAAATATGCGTTTGTTCTCTTTCATGTTTAAAAGTTTTCTGGTTAGAAAAACACATTTTAACACAATGAATTTCATCCGTTGTCTACATGACATGACTTAATTTATTACACCGTCGTAAAAATAGTAGCTAAAGCTGAACTTTGATAACTAATGAAAAGGGAACACATTATACTCGTAGGTATTTAACAAACAACAGTTTTCTCCAAAATTACAGCATATTTGGGTGAAATTAATAAACAAAAAGGTGAACGAACTTTTTTGCCATCCAACATTTTTTAAGTTCCCCCTGTATCGTGTGACCCGAAAACCCGAGGCTTGCAACGAAAGGAGATTTAAAGAGGTCGAGTGCGTCTTAACAATGCCATGCCAACCTGGCTTCCTCGTTACTGAAAGTTAGTATTACGTGGCAAAAAGCACCAATGACTCTGATTTTCGAACGGCATAATTTAGTGATTCCTCTCCATCCGTTTTTGTTTAGAAAGTGCCCTGTATGCTTCGAACGAGAATAGATGTCACATATCAAAATAAAACTATCAATAAAAGTAAGAAAAAAAATCTTTAAATTAGTATTTTGATTTGTTTAGATTAGTCTATTTAAATTTAATTAAATCTAATTATATTTGTTGTGATGTGTGCAATATTGACTGTTCATAAACTGGACTAACTGCTTGTGTTGAACCGCCATTGTTCTCCAAGTGCTAAGAGATACGAGGCTCAATTAGATTCTTCGAGCAGAAAAGTGAATGCCTCGGGAATGCATTGTCATGGCATTTTCAGTATAAGTATAGTTACGTCAGTGCTCTCAGATAAGTTTTCATATTTTATACTAGGCTACGTCTTTAAATTAAAGGGAAATATAGCTAAAGACCAAGGAAAAACAATGCATCTGCCATGACGACGCGGATAGCCTAGTTGGTAGTGACCCTGCCTCCGACGCAAGCGTCCCGGGTTCGATCCCCGGTAAGGGCAAATATTTGTGTGATGAGCACGAATGTTTGTTCCTGAGTCTTGGATGTTTCCTATGTATTTAAGTATTTATTTCTCTGTATAAGTATTTATATCGTCGTCTAGTACTCATAACACAAGCCTTTAGACCTTACTTTGGGACTAGATCGATTTGTGTAAAGATTGTCCCCTGATTTATTTATTTATTATTTTTAAAAAAACTTACACTACCTTACTTATTAAATTATGACACGCAATATGCAAATTGAACCCTGACGGAAGCAACATTACAAAAGGGAGTGTCCCAAAGGCCCATGTCCTAACATAAATAATGAAATTATGTGCTGATGTCGTCATAACAGTGCCCGTGAGAATAACGTTTAATCATTTATATTTATAGACGCGTTGAAAAAATTACCTTTGAATTATTAAGTACATACGTGCGGTAGAAAATCCAATTTTGTCTATCCCTTGATTCTGGAAATACACGGGAGTAATGTTTGTTTTTTCTCACTGTTTTTGTGGATCTGTCAGCTCTTTAAAGTTGCGTTTTGCACTGTCATTATTTGTTTAATACCAATTATATTTAAACCCAAAAAAGCAACCTCATTGTGATCAGTTCAGTTCACGTTCGGATCACGATTCCCACCTTAATCGTTGTGATCACCGTAAGTGTTAAGTATTAGGCGTAAGTGTTATGCTTTTATTGACGTTTACAACCGGTTTCAGTATGTTGACGCCACCACGCGACGACTGACAGTAAGATAGCGTTTGAGCGGCAAATTTAAAACTGAAAAATATTATTAAGGCGTTTTCCTTGAAATTTGTTAGCCGTTCGTCCTACACGCATTTGGTCCAATACGCAGTTCGTCCTAAAATTTGGACGAACAGCGAATTGACCTAGTAGCAGTTGGTCAACATCGCAGTTCGTCATATATGCATTTGGTCCAATAGGAAGTTCGTACTATCTTTAGTACGAACTTCGATGAACAGTGAATTGATTTAGTGCAGTTGGTCAACACCGCAGTTAGTGCTAAAGTCTGTGCATTCTTGTCTTATTTAGTAAACAAAATTCTAACCTCAAAACTCCTTGTTCTTATTATGTATTCGTTATTTTATCGTAAATAAATAGATAGATGAAGATAAAATATCAACAAACTTGTCTCCAAAATGATGCGTCGGGATTATTTGATAATGTAATACAAGTTATTCTATTTAAAAACCTGTGCATTGAGGTTAGAACTTTGTTTAACAAATAAGACAAGTGACAATGAACGGACTTTATATGAAAGTGGCTTAATGCGCAGCTCTATCTAGGCATCAGTGTTCATCCGGTTTTGTACCAGGAACAGAGAGCCTTTTACACTTGTAAAACAAGGTGTTGATGTAAAGAGAACTATTATTTTAGAAAAAAATTATTTACTTATTATAACCTCCTTAAGTGTTTCTCTTATAAATATTATTACTTTATCAAACATGCAATTTTAGGACGAACTGCGTATTGGACCAAATGCATATATGACGAACTGCGATGTTGACCAACTGCTACTAGGTCAATTCGCTGTTTGTCCAAATTTTAGGACGAACTGCGTATTGGATCAAATGCGTGTAGGACGAACGGCTAACAAATCTTCCTTGAAAATGTTAAATATTCATGACGAAAACTTTTTAACTTAATCTAAAATGAGCTAACAAGTTGCCAAAAATATTGTTTAAAAATGGTCAAGAACCGAATTATGTTCTACATCGTGCTAATATACGTATATGATTTATCAGGGAAACCATTATAATTAACAAATTAGCTTCGAGAATAATTCCGTCTTACAGCCTCCGTCCGGCGCGCTTGGGGACGGACCTGTTCGATGATCTTCCGATTATAGCTTCTATATTAAAGGTATTTCTTTAACTCTGGTTTTACTCAGGGGATACTTTTGCAGAAAACATTATTACTGCATGGCGTCAGCCAATGTAATCTTTCAAGTGCTTAGAAACAAACTGAATACACTCTCAAAGTACCCTAACACATACATATGTTATTTCCATTAAACAACCTTTACGCGGGGGCTCCCGCAGTAAATGATTTTCGCTCCATATAACACCTTTAACGTACTTCCTCATATTACCATATATTTTTCTCATATTTGGTAACGTCTTCTTAACCCGTAGGGTAACTGGAAAATCGGCTTTGGCTTGTTCTTCTTACATGGTAGTACGGGAAAAGTTATAATTCTAATAAATGTTCTATTTAGCTAAAAGCTGTTAATAACTTTGGAACGTACATACTTTGTTTTTGACTCTGATCGGTGAGGGTGGATGGAGGCAGCAGGTAAAACAACGTAATAGAATATTGGTAATTTATTATTGAAAATAGGAGGCACTCTGCTGAGTTTCTTGCGGCGTTTCTTCTCAGCAGCTGAAGTTACCAGCTCATCGAAAGGTGACAACTGCGGCGCTAACATGCATCACACAAAGATAAGATAGACCGTCTTATCTCTAAGTGCGTCTCTCTCACACTAGTGCCAACGGAAGAAATAGTCATAGAGATAAACGGGTTTAATTCATCTTTGTGGCATGCATGTTAGCGCCGCAGTTGTCACCTTTCGATGACCTGGTAACTTCAGACATGTGAAAGAGCCTATTTGGCCTACTTGCAAAATAAATATTTTCATTTTCAACACCGCACACTTCAAAATATATGCAGGTACTAAGGTGATGATGTGAATAGGATGTTTGGGTAGTGTTTGTATGACACTATAGGTACATACACGTAGTGCCTCAATGATAAATCCTTGATATTCACAAAAAAATAATCACTATTTGTGTTTATCCACTAGGTGTGGTGACTCTGATGTCCTAGTTTTATATGAAACTTGTCACCGGCAGTGGTACTTAGTTAAATAATAATGTTCAGTGGGTCCAATTCGAAACGGTGTCCGCTAAATTTAAGATTGCCTAAATTTAAAATAAGAAACGTCAAGCTCGATTTTGTATAGCTCCAAGGTTCAAAATCGAGTCGAACGTTTCTTATGTCAAATTTAGCGACTTCTAAATTTAGCGAAAACACTTTCGAATTGGCCCCAGTATGAGCGGAAAGAAGCTCCACTAATTCGAGATCAACATTTGCAAAGATCTCTTACGGAATAATATACATCAGAATCGATCCATAACGATCTAAATTTAAATTTAAATTTCAAAACACGAGAAAGAAACTGAAAATGGAAAAGAAGTTGTCAGTATCGAAGGAGTATTTTACGAGTCGGTGATAGCACCTCGTTACAACTTGAAGGACCCTAAGTAATCTATAGATATAATAAAATCGTAAAGTGGAAAAACTCTGTACATTGAAGATAACAATGAAATAATGCAATGGGGGGCTTCAGAATGACCAACACAACACATCCCAATGGTTTATGAATTTCATATATGTTTGTCTGTTAATCTGCTTGTCTGATTGTATGTGCACGATAAACTTGATAACTAATGGGTGGATTTCAATGCGGTTTACGATGTTATACTAAGGGAAACTTCAGGCAGGACATAGGCTATAGAAACTTTTGGAAAAAACTGGAAGGGGGTAAAAAAGGGGGTTTAAGTTAGCACCTATGGAAAACACTAATTCGGTCAGTTTATAAACTTGAAACTTGGTATAAATACTCTTCACAACAAAAAAGAAGATATACGTTAGAGAAAAAATTAAATTACTTTTAAAATGGGGTGCCTTGGGGCGTTAAACTTTGTAAAGGAAAAACCGATTCCATATGTTTATGGACTTGAACCTTTGTATATAGATGTTCAAAACAAACAATTAGGTAGGCGATCGGGAAAAAATTAAACTACTCACAAAAAGGGATGTCTTAGGGTAATACCCTAACTTTGTATCGGAAAAATTAATTCCATTTGTTTAACAATTTGAAACTTGGTTAAATGCAGTTCAAAACGAACAATTAGGTAGGCGATCGAGAAAAAAAACGAAGCTGCTCCTAAAAAGGGATACCATAGGAAATAGGGTAATTTTTATCCCGGCTACGTCAAAAGTTCCCTAGGGAATAATTATAACCGAATTTTACGCGGACGAAGTCGCGAGCGGAAGCTAGTTAGTAATAAGCTTTTAAAACGTGATATTTTCGACACTGTGGTAAAGTAAATGTTATGTGTAAGTCTACTGTCATTAGAGAGGAGGCAAACGATTGCGGGTGCAATTCGCGGCGACTCATTTCCCGCAGGACGACTCGGCTGCCGATATGAGAGGAGTGCGATCGAGTAATGCTTTTCGATATTGGTGCTTTTTTTGTGTGGGAAATTTGTATCATTAAGGCCAATAATAGGTGTAGATTTTGTTATATCAGTCAATATCAATGAGGTCAAATGTTTGACGACAGAAGTACTAGTTGGTTTAGGATACTCATACTCATATTTATTTATTTATTAATAATCTTTTTATTTAATGTAATACCTTTAAACGAGCAATTCTTGTGTATAATATAATCTGAATCTCGGGAACGGCTCCAACGATTTTCAAGAAATTTAGTGTGCAGGGGGTTTCGGGGGCGATGAATCGATGTAGCTAGGTTTCATTTCTAGAAAACGTCGTTTTATCCGTGTTTTCGGGCAATGAAAACTGCTACAATATCATTAGAATATGAAGGTAAATTTTGCCACCATCTACAAGGTTATAATAGCTCAGGTGCTCAGGCCGCCCGATTTCCCACCTGAGCTGACCCAAAACATCCCGGTTCGAGTCCAGATGATAATTTTTTTCAAGTTCCTTGTTTTGTGAGAAAAACTATTATTAGGAGCTCTTTATCCACGGATAAAATTCATATTTAAATATAATTTCCAAAAAACACGATTTACCATCTTCCAGCTACATCCAGGTACTATTATTTAAGAGGAGTGTGAACCCGTAGGTAGGCTTTACATACCAAAGGCGATAACAATTTTCACCCCTTAAATTTTAACCGATGTTGACGAATTTTTGTTGGGTTGTCAGTCAGAACATAATATAGGCAGCAATTGGCCCGGCCCATCTTTCATATAAAATACTGTCAATGACATTTGTTTGAATTTCAGCTCGCTACTTCTAAATTCAAATAGGTACTTTGAAAAGGTTTTCATTTTAAGTTCACATTTTAATTATAATGGGACAAGCCCGAGGGCCGGCGGCCATTACTCTCAATTTGTTTATTTTCGCAATTTGTTTGCTTTTCTTATGTAACGAGTGGATCTGTGTGCCTTCCGCCATATGGCAATGATTTATATGTCCGGTGAAATTCTTTATTTTTGTTAGAATGAAGACAAATGTGTTACCTGTTAAGTCTCATACTTTCGCAATTTTCTTCCTTTGTATCAAAACAAGAAGGATCGGGGTAAAAGAAAGAGTGTCTAATACTAAAAGACTTAGATGTTTTTCCAAATATTCAAATTAGACAAGAAACGAAGAAGACTTATGGCCGAATTCAGAAACGCCACTTATTTAATTAGAAATTAAATAGTTACATGTCCCTCAACTAGTTGTCATCCTATACAGAAACGTCACTGAAACGTCACTTTAATTAAAGATCAATTTGAGTGGTCTTTCTGAATTCGGTCATTAGTACATTTTGTAACTGACTTGCACAAACCGAAGGAGGAAGTTCTCTAATCGACGCGTCCTTACGACCGAAGGCTCAACGGTCACTGGGTCGCGACAGCAGGCGTATGTATGTGCAGCAGGTTCGGGCGCTGGGGCCTCCGCCTCGGGCACTCACTAGAACTCTCGCTCCTCAGGCCTGCGTGTCACTGCACCCTCTCGACCTTCACGGCCTCGTAGGCTTCCTCCACTCAGGACCTCCTTCGCGAGTTTTTGGCTTCGCTTTACGAGTATAAAAACTCTAGAAGTAGGAAAGACGAGACCATTCGTTGTGCAAGTCTTTGCAAGAAACCTATTAAGGTTGACTGTGTCGATAACGTCATTGTGTGTTAAGGAATTTATTAAAGGTTACATATTTTTATATGGAACTCATCATATTAAGAATAAGGGCTATAAAATACCTAAGATAAAATTGGCTGCTTGACTGATGTAAGTAATCTATCTTTCAGAATGCGCGTGAGTTAAATTAGACATTGATTAATCTTACAGTCTTATCAGGTTCAGCGTTGTCAGGCGATTGCCAATTTATCGTGTGGAAAGAAATAAAGTTCATGTCAATTTAATAAAAACGTAAAATGTTTGAAAATTTATATATAATTGAGTATTTTTTTATTAAAACTGCAATAACTATAAAGCCACAGTAGTGATGTAATAAGATTGTTTCTACGCTTAAAATATACTATCCGGACGTTAAGATCTTGATTACAGTCATAAAATTTGATGAAACTCTACTCAATGTACGTTTCAAAAAATGTAAATTAATGTAAATTAGGTATACAGCTATACATCTCTCATAAGTACTGTGTTCATTTACCTGCCACCGACTTCGATATATTTAATTTATTACTGAATTAACAAATATATCTTATATTTGTAGGTAATTTACTAACGGCCAGTCTTTATTTCTTTAGTTTTCAAAGGGATTTTGTTTTTTGTTAAAATTATATCAATCACAATGAATGGTAGTTTGTTTGAAAGTGCCTACATTAACCTACTGTATAGGTGTATAATGATTGAAAAAAAGAATGTTTAGTTTATATTATAGAATAAGCAATAATTCATTAAGCTTCTTGTTAATATCTACAAGGTCATCATAATTATCTTTTGTATAAAATATACAAAATATAAAATAACTGAATCAGCAGGTATATATAAACTGGCTAGCAGAATTCAAGGAAGCATTTCATTGTTTACATTTATTACCATGGAACGTCTTTTTTGTTGATCGAAAATAATAAAAGATATTGAATTATGAATTATGATTGATCGCGCACCTGAAATTTGTCTTGCGCCTCTATTCGGGAACGCTAAGTGATGTTGTAGCGACACGAGAGCGAAATTTCTCATCCCACTCTTCCGCATCACGCGTAATGCGTACGAGCGAGATGCGAATCTCGCTCGCGGGTTGCTGCAGTATCACTTAGACGTTCCCGAATAGACGCCCTTAGATTTATTTGATCAAATTATAAATTCAATTTATGGCCACCAAAACACGGTTCTGAATATTCCAATTTGCTAATGTTTTATATTTCGGCAAAATCGTGAATCATTTGAACATTTGATGGATAAAACAGAGCGACGACGGTTCGTTTGTACAGTTGTTTGATTATCCTAAAATAGCGTTCACTTTGTTGCAGTGTTCATTAAAACAAAATAAATGCAGCTGCGTGTAAGGGTTCATAATGTGTTTAGTTTAGGACTCGAGTAAGGTAAGATAAATACGAGTATGTCCAGCACGTTTGTGTGTTTATTACGTATGAAGGCATTCCCAGCGAGCCAACTAAATGAAAATTTATATGACGGTCAGTAATGGCACAAGGACGCGCAGTCTGCGAGGATCTAGCGGAAGCCCTCAACCGAATGACTGTTTGTATAAAATAAATGAAAGATCAAGAAATAATTGTGCAATAAATGCAGCAACATGGGAAATTATCGCTAAAAACATGAGTGCAATATATAATACATCATTTGATGCTTAGTCCATAATCTGCTTTTCCGTTAACTACTACAAAAAGTTGAAATAAAAAGTATATAAGAAAACTTGTATTTATTTAATTTGTGTTCACGCCAATATTTTATATATACGTTTACTAACCTATAGTATCTTTTTAGCCATACTATTTTAGACGGGGCAATCACATAGTCATATAGTCACAATCGATATAGTCACCGCCATAAAATTGCGGCGCGAAACTCGCATCGGTCTACGAACCATCTTTTCTGTGTATTCAAGTGGACTGTTTTGCTAATACTTTGACAGTCCACAGAAACGTGGTTGGACCTATAATTAAGACGGATATCAGGTCAGCGGTCTCGTCGGACTGTGAATGGGCGGAATGAGTTACCTGTGGTGTAAACTTCTTGATCAACTAACTGAAATTTAAAAAGTGTTATAAAAAGTAGTAGGTAGTTGGGAGTAAGAGATATAAGAGAAGAAGAAGGGAATTCTACTTAACCCCATAAGGGGTCGGGGATTATAAGAGACAAACTGCTTCAAGATTCGTATACAATTTTAGGAAACTAACGATAGCGTCATTTAATCTTCAGGTAGCGCCTGAGGCGGAGGATCTCTTTGAGCATAATATTAACCAAAAATGCGAAGCGATTTTGTGTTTTGTAAGTTTCTTTGTTTATAGAACTTTTCAAAAGAAAGATTTCAACAATAACAATATAGTCAGGGTTTTACAGAAATTATTATTTAAAAAAAATACTAGTCGGTTAAATGGGCAATTAAAACTAAGTAAGTACACAAAGAGAGAATAACACTAATCATACAATTTGTCGATACAAAAATTTTAAAATTTTATTCTAATTTTATTATTCATTATTTATTAATCTCTTTGTTTTAATTTTAATGTTACTTTTAGTGTTAACTATGCAAATCTATAAACAATATTGACATCTCTATAGAATCAAGGATTACCTGTAAAAGCCTGTAAATAGTTAAGTATTAGTGTAAGATATTATTGTGTCGCAGGGCGTCATGGTCTGACTTATCAACAACACTGCAACACCTAATTAAAATGTACATGACTTTACAATTGAATATAGTACATTGTGCATCTAGGGCCGTAAGAAGGGGATAACTAACGAGAGTCTGTTAGAAGCCCGACGCCGATAGGCGAGGGCTTTTATGACTCGGGGTTGTTATCTCCTTACTGCCCGTGATACACACAATGTTTTTCATCACATTTGCGAGGAAATGAAATAAAAATTAGACAAAAAAAAAGTATATATATTAATTTGATTTCCATTTTACATCGTGAATTACCATCAGGTGGGTGTTCATAAACTGAGCGTACGTTGCGATCAGCGCGGGGCAGCTCCGCCGGCTGCGGCTCCCGAGCAGCTCCGCCAACCTGGCGCACTTAACTGCCCGCGGGAGTTCGAAACCATACAAAATCCATAGCTCCCTAGGGAGTTATGGATTTTGTATGGTTTATAGCTCCCGCTGACGGCGGGGCCCGTAGAGGAGCTAAATCGGCTATAGCTGCTCTATACGCCTGCGTATAATAACACCCTTTCCGAGCAAGTGTGATGAAAAATAAATAAATTGTGTTGCTCAAATATGGAATAAATACGAAGACATGTAATAATCGATAACACAGATAATAATCGATCGATGACTAAGTTACAAATATGAATACAAACGGAAGAATGTACAGTAACAGAATTACGATTATTTTACTTACTCCATGGGCTCAATTGGTTCGCTAATTTAAAAGTCGCTAAACTTAAAATAAGACATATCAAACTCTATTTTGACAGCTTGGTTCTATGCAAAATGAAGTGTGACGTTTCTCATTTCAAGTTTAGAGAGTTTGAAATTTAGGTGACACAGTTTCGAATTGGCCCCAATAACGCTCTAAAAACGAGACATTCAGCTAAATAAAACATTTTAATTATTATTTACGTAACTTTGAGATTTAAACCAAAAAAGCTGTGACCTTGAACAACCATGGTGCAAATTTTAACTAGGATTGCATAATGCAACAACAAATGAAAAAAAAAATCGACAGGTTTTTTTTGTCCGGAGACCGTGGTATTATTTTAGAGTTATCACATGACATTACCGCGTGTTAGCGTAGTTAGCGTTTTTTAATTTTTCTCTGGGTATTTATTTTAAAACTACAATTCGTCCCCTTAGTGCAAAAACCGCTTAACTGCATGAAGTATTTCATGCAGTTAAGCGGTTTTTGCACTAAGGGGACGAATTGAGCGAAATTTGAACAAGATTCCCTAAGCCGTTTGTGAAAATAAGAGTCTTGACAGACAGACGGACAACAAAGATCAGCTAACAAAGGATTCCGGTTTTTTTTGAAAACTTCTTTAAAATAGTAAATTGCTTGTCTTGTAATAACGTCAATGTAGTTTGCAACTATTCGTGAAAACTTAGAAATAACATTTTTAACCTTAAAACAATATTCAGTGCACTTGGCCGCTTAACAAAACTATGTCAACGCACGCACATTGGCGCAGTCTATTCTGGCAACTCATTATCTACCCGTGCCAGATGACTACAACTACACCGCGAATTACTTTGGGTTCGACTGTCTTCATGCAAATTATGTTGCATATCGTTAACATTATATTAGTTAGGAGCATAATATATTGAGGCTAATTCTAAAATGTGCTCGCTTAATTTAAGAGTCACTAAATTTAAAATAACAAACTCGATTTTATATCTATACAAAATCGAGTTTGACGCTTCTTATTTTTGTTTTTCAATTAAGAAGACAACGTTTTGAATTGGACCCATTGGTCAGTTTTAAACTTACGTTTGAGAAAACCATGCTATCGAACTCAAAATTATGTTTTCAAATTAAAGCAACACGACTGCCGAAAAAAGAAGTGTGCCTATTCTTTTCAGGTTTCATGCATGTGTACAGACTTGAATGTGTGTATCGTTAGAATCCTTACCTATTCCAGTGGCGCAATCGCAGATGAAACAAAAAAACTTGAAATTAATTATAACTGCAATCATTGTCTAGAAAATTATCAATAGACACTAAATAGGCATAAGCGTCTTTATCTCATACCCTTCTTATTTATTATAAATAAGCACTTGTATAAATGATACGCGGGCGTTCGCTAGTATCGCTCGCTAATATTGTGGTGGCCGTTTCTCTGCAGTCATGTTTATAAACCATCTTAGGACTAATAAATCGAACGTGGCCACAAGTAGTCTTGTGGCTCTGCCCACCCCATTAGGGATTTCGGGCGTGATAATATGTATGTATGTATGTATGTTTATAAACTAATGCTTTTGCGTTAGTTTGTGTTATTCCTCATTTTGCTTCGGTCTTTGTCTCCAAAAGTACTTTAATATTTTCGTAAATGTTATTATGACAACATTTTTCAATTCAGTCGTAGATTTCGTGGTTCTTACTGTGCGACTTACTTATAGTGTTCAGTAAAAGTAAACAAAAATACTCATCGCAAGCATGGCAAATATCGCGAATCAGCGCAATTAACATTATTGCATTTGTTGGTTTCAATCCAGTAACGGAGTGGATTGGGACCTGTGGTCGACCAAAGCCTTTATAAAATAACCCAGTGTTGAGAAGAATTTTCCACGAGCAACGGAGACAAGTAGTGATAGGTCGGTGCACAAAATTCTTATCGCTCTACGAACGCACTTTAGGAAAACATATATCAACTACCCAAAGATACACGACACTGGTAGTTTGTGTAGCTTGATACTACACAAAGGCTTTCAACTCTGATTTGTAGACCGATACGATTGTCAGTATTAAATATAGGTTACTCTATTTTCAATTCGGCTACATTTATAGCTTTGTTACGTCCATTTTTTGCATGCGAATTGGATATACATATTGTAAGCTCGTTGGGAGTTTCTGTTTATGACATTGTGCTTAAACGAAATAACGGAACTTCTGAATAAAAGTTACAATTATTATAATCAGCCAAATATCATAAAACGTCTCTGTAATGGAAAAAAGTGTGTATAACAACAAGGTCTGGGTCGAATTCGTCTTTTGCTTTTCCATGGGGAATTTTGCACTGGATGAACAATTATCCTACATCCTTTCTTAGAACACAACCCACAAGTATGTTCCTGCTAAATGGGTCATACTCACGTTTAGGTTCAGAACTGGTCCCCTCCTGTTCTCGAAAGTTAAAGACCCTGAGGCTTCATATTTTTGCTTGGACTATATTTGTATGTAGGACATTAGGCATCGTTTCTGCCTGTAAAATTAAGCAGTCGTTTTCGTTAACTTTTGGTCACAGGAGAGTCAATTTTTGTGACGTGAACTGTGTATCATCAACTTAATAGGAGAGCCGTGAAGCAATAAATATGTGCACGTGTGCGTGCGTGCATGAATGCGTGCTGGCGTGCATGCGTTTGTGTGAGACATAGATTTTTCTGCTTTTACAATGTCAGTCAAAAGTCACATCCATATAAGTGCCTATATGAACGGACGAATATTAAATAAAGCGTATTGCTCTAAAACTTGCATATCTTCATCATCATCATAAGTCCCATTGCTAGGCACAGGCCTCGTTTCATAGTGAGTAGGACTGGCCAGTAGTCCCAACGCGGCCCCAGTGCGCAATTGGGATTCTCATTTCTTATGATGTCAGTAGGTAGTCTTTATATAATGGTTGGTTGGTTGGTTGGTTGGTTGGTTGGTTGGTTGGTTGATTGGTTTAGTACCCTTTGTACTATAATCATTAGGGATAAGCAAGTATCCGTAAAAACCTTTTAAGAATACTTAAACGGAAGGGCCCTAGATTGTGTCAGTTCAATTTCCAGCTCAGACAAGTAACTTCTCGACAGACGTATTTATTTATCACAGAAATGGGTAACAATAAGGACTTCTATAAAAAATTTGCTGGCTTTCTTTCCTCTGTGCTTTTATGTTCACGATAATTTTCATCTAGCATTTGTTGGTTTTACTAAGCCTGTGTAAGGTAGTTATAGTATGTTAGACGTGGTTTAGCGGATTGCCCGAGGCGTTAACGGTACCGCTCCTTTCAAGCGCAGCAACGCAGGTATTTATAGTTAATTCTAATTAAACTACGGCTTCCCTGTATCTAATAATGAGCATAGCTGTTGGTAAGCTGTTCACAAATGCGATAACACATTATTTGCTTTGTTATTAGTATCCAGTTTTACTTATTACGTACAATAAAAATAAATAATAAAAAACATTTATTTTGCATGTAGGCCAAACGGGTTATTGCATTGCACATCTACCAGCGCTTCGAAGGTACAATCTATGCCGTAAAGTGGTCACTTTATGCAAGTCTTCCGGAGGTTATCCTAAATTACCTAAGTCCTACATATATATAATCCGGTGGTGGATTTCCTATAGGCTGTAATGATGATGATGATGAAAAAGATATAAATAGGTACTTAACTTACATTCACTCTTATAATATTTGAGTAGCACTGAGAGTAATAAAACCGGCCAAGTGCGAGTCGGAGTAGCGCACGAATGGTTCCGTACCATTATCTATATAAAGGCAAAAAATCATGTCTGTTGTATGGGAGCCCTACAAATATTTGTTATTCTGTTTTAGTATTTGTTGTTATAGCGGCAACAGAAATACATCATCTGTGAAAATTTCAACTGTCTATCACGGTTCATGAGATACAGCCTGGCGACACAGACGGACAGAAAGACGGATGGACAGCGGAGTCTCAGTACTAGGGTCCCGTTATACCCTTTGGGTACGAAACCCTAAAAATGAAATGTGTGATACGGTATTTATTCAATCCATTTATTACCAAATTACGTTTAAATTTCCCAATTTTCATGGGTATCAGGGAAAAGATTGATTCGGTACGTGTCTCGTGTTCACAACTCAATTTGTAGTAGATGCTCGTTGAGATGAGACGTGTCGATTTTGTTTGAGTGCGTGGCAGGATTAAGTAAATGATTCGTACTCAACGTACGCATACCTACAATAAGTTTAAACCGTGAGTTTGAAATCACCGCTGCTTGAAATAAGATTGCTTCTTAACAAGTATAATCTAGTATGTATAATATATGACTGAAAATGAAAATTAAAATATTTATTTTGCAAATAGGCCACATGGGCTCTTTCACATGTCTGAATCTAGCGCTTCGAAAGGTGACATCTGCTGAGAAGAAACGCCGCAAGAAACTCAGCAGTAAGTCTTTTTTCAACTTTGACATTAGAGTTTTGTCTAAAAACGAACACAAAAGTGCAACAAACAAACCTAATGGATACAAATTAATTCTTATAAATAACTAATAAGGGAGATGTATAGTCTCCGCGACTGGAAAAGTTAAGTGACTTAGAGATGTATAAAGCCTCTAAGGGTCATAACAATAAAATAATAATTGAACAAAGAAACATCTAAATTGCTTAATCCAGGTTAAATGAAGGTGTAGACAGTCTCCACGGTCAAGTATAAAGATGGAGATTTAGGGTCTTCAAATATCAAACAGAACTGTATCCTATGTGCACATTTCAAAGAAATACGCCATTGGATGTGTGCACTAGCAAGATGCACAGACTTACGACTGACCGAATTAGGAGTGATAGATGAGATTTGACAGGAAATATTTTTATCCAACTATGCTTTAATTTTATCTTTATTTCCTCAAATAATCAGCACAAAGTAGCACATTTTTGCTCAGAGCAATAAAATCGCATACAATATTTATTCTTTATACCTAGCACTGTTTTTTTTTCGTGTAAAAATTTACACGGCGAGCCACAAATAAGGTGAAATGAAACTTGTATCCTTGAATATTGAACGAAATACCGTAGATTCAATATTGAAATTGCTATGAGTGAGGTAAATATACAATGAACTTTATGCAGTCTGGTAGCATCGGTAATGTAGTAGTAGTATTATTTTATTCAGCGATTGTTTTCGTAACTGACTAGGGGAGATTGTGTTGTCTCTGGTCTTTGACAGTTGTATTTCGACTTGTTTTTAGGGTTCCGTACCTCAAAAGAAAACAAAGGAACCCTTATAGGATCACTTCTTTGTCCGTCTGTCTGGCTGTCTGATGTCTGTCTGTGTGTGAGAGAGACCTTTTTCTCAGGAACGCGTGGAGGTATCAAGTTGACTTTAATATCAAATACTAATGAGAACCTCCTCCTTCGGATTTTTTGAAGTCGGTTATAATCATCATCATAAATCAACATTATAAGTCACCGAAATCAAAAGATACGGCCGTTTATGCCACATAATATTTTGATACTTTTAAGGGAATCAAAACCTATAGGGTACTTCCAGTTGACCTAGAACCATGAAATTTGGGAAGAACCAGTGTCTTACACCACAAGTAAAGGAAAAAGTCCGAAAACCGTTTTGTAATTACATCACAAAAAAATAGTTAAACAGAATAACCTTAGCAAAGTCGTATCACACTCGACGATTGCAGGGAGATAGGACTTTGCGAAAGTAATTTTTTGTCTTATTTCATACGTAGGTTGGAAATGGTAACCCGGTTGTTAAAAGCTATATTTTTAATTTTTAAGGGTTCCGTACCTACAAGGTACTGTCTGTTTTTCATAAGTAAGTACGGGACCCTCGACACGCGAGTCAGGCTCGCAACTAACAGGCTTTTTTTTAATGAATAATGTTTGACAGTTGACTTTTATAAGTTCCTTTTATGTCTTTTATCAATGTCGACAGATATTCACACTCAATTTTTTTTGCCAGATTAAGTAACTTTTTAAGGTTATATGTTTACCCGACTGCAACGGAATCTAAGACTAGGGTAATGTTGTTTTACTTTTTCACTTTAATTTAAATGTAATGCTATGCTAATTGACTGTTTATTGACATGTGACGTGACTTGCTTGAAAGTAGCTTCGCATTTTTACTTTCCGAAACTCATTGGATGCACGGTTGTCGTAATTTTTTTCTGTTTTTCTATTATGGCTTAATTATACATATAGAGGTACATACAATAGGGCCAATTCGAAAGTGTTTCCGCTAAATTTAGAAGCCGCTAAATTTGAAATAAGAAACGTTCGACTCGATTTTGAACCTTGGAGCTATATAAAATCGAGTTTGATGTTTCTTATTTTAAATTTAGGCAATCTTAAATTTAGCGGACACCGTTTCGAATTGGATCCAATATTTCTATATACATAATTCCGCAAATCCACGCGTAATAAGCATTTACGCAGCGTGGGTCAGTAATTCCGGACGGTGTTTTGGTTGCATTGTGTAACTTGAATTGTCAACGTAATAAAGTCGCTTTAGATGGACTGACATTAATAAAAATACGTTTATCTACACCCATATCATAAAACCTCGAAAATGTAATCAAAAATCGTAGGAAATGACCACCATTTTGACAACCAATTAGGAAAAACGAGTGCTGCAATGTTATCCCCGTATCGTTTTTAGTATAGAAATGAGATTAAATTTGGAGCAGCTGTCAAAACTCAAGTGGGTCTCTATTCTAGTATCCATAGATATTAAAACGGTTATTGATACGAAACGTCAATTCAGTATGTTTTTTTAATATAAACTGCACAACATTTGATCTCGAGTGACATGAGAATAGAGACTTCATTCGTTTGTCTATGATTTAAAAAAAAATGGTCTTGACGGAGGATCGAATTGCCGCCATGATGTTGGTGTTTTGCTGAACGAAAGTAGAATTGTTGTTGAATTGAATAGAAAAAGTTGTTTGTAATTTACATTTTATTTGAAAATATGAATAGTAGTCTTCTCGGAGTGTGTGTGATGTGAAAATGCGCCGGATATCGGAAATATGCAGCCACGATTGCAACAAATAACTTGTTGCCAGAAAATATTGTTTCTGAACCCATCATGGAGGATTTATAATATGTGTGTAGATAAAGTTATGTATGCAACTCTGCATAATTTGGCCTTAAAACACTCGTGCGATCTTATTATGAAACTCGCCTATCGGCTCGTTTCATGAAAACCGCACTAGTGTTTCAAGGCCTATCATTATGCAACCGTTGCATAAACTACTATAAGCGCATATGCCATCCCTGTCAACCATCATGTATAGAAAAAGAACGTCACGTGCCTCGTAAATTTTAGTCGCGTTTTACGTAAGTACCTATGAGTAATTGATTAGAATCAGATCAAGATCAAGATCAAACATTTTCTAACATACCTACGTAGTTCTCAATAATACCTAAAATACGGGTTCAAATGCCTCAGCTTTGCATAATTTCTGACTTTGTATAACGCAAACGTTAGCGATTCGTGTTGAACAATAGTGGCGTTGGGTCGGGTCTGACCCCGACCGTGGTGAATATATAATTCCACCTGACACGCATTCACTTCATTAATAACGTATCACATCGCGTTTGCCTTCTTTACCCCTAGCACCGACATTACTACCCAACCGTACCTCTTAGAGTCTACCAATTGAAGGGGCAATGGGATATAATACAATAACTCTATTTTATTTAGGAAACAAGGTCTATAACATACGAACCTTAAAGACAAGCATATAATAGTAATTGTTTTTCTTGTCCCGATCGCATTAGCCACTTATCTGACAAACGAAGCCATTGTCTTTCATTGTGAAGTGTAACCGCAAATCGCTACTTTGAAATAGAAGGTCGTAACTGCAAACACAATTTCACACAAACGGCGTCTTTATGTCTAAGTTAAGAAGGTTCACATTAAAACACAGGGCCTGTCAGGTGTTGAACATTTTGTATTTAAAACAGCAGTAAAGTACACATGGAACCGTTTGAAATGCAATATGTTCAACACCTGACATGCTCTGTGTTTTAATGTGAACCTTTTTACCTTAGACATAAACACGCCCTTTGTGTGAAATAGTGTTTACAGTAACTGCCTGCTGTTTCAAAGGAGAGATGAGCGGTTACACTTCACAATGAAAGACAATAGCTTTGTTTGTCAGATAAGTAGCTAATGCGATCGGGACAAGAAAAATAATTACTACTATACATATTTAAGCAAAATATAAAAGTAACACAAAGGCGTATGATCGTTCGTTGTGAAAGTCTTTAGGGAAGACCTATGTCTATAGTGGCCGTCAACCGAAGTGACGACTGGGGCAATAAAACATTCCTTTCTTTCCTGCACTATGCGACCCTGCAGATGTGAGTCGCGCTCCGTAAGACTATGCAACTGCGAAAGAGATTGCACGATTATAATGGTTTTGGCATAAAGTGACGACTGGGGCCATAGTCGTCATTTTGGTTGACAGCCACTATAGCAGAGGATGTCCTCAGGTTGAAATGAATGACTGGCTAAGGCTCTACGATGGCCGGATGGAGAAGTTCTCAAATCGTGACGGACGGAGTGTTGAGAAGCGTGTGTTTCCGCCCAAGTATAATACTAATAGTAAAGAACGAATACTACCCCAAAAGTCAAACAAATGGGTAAATACGGGAACCCGTCGTTTCGTCTTTCTTCAAACATAGTCCTCAATGAATCGTCGAGGCGTATTGTTAATTGCTACGATTAACTAAATCCGCAAGTAGTCGAAAATTTATTAAACAGAAGTTTCCTTATTTACCCATTTGTTTGACTGTTACCGAAGTTTTATTAAAGTCGAAAGGTTTATTTCAAAAAGGATTTTCGCATATTTGAATCATGTAATAACCTTTAAGGCCTTCTATTTCATGTTTCAGGGGCTTTTAGCTTTTTTGTACGCGTCAGTTTTTGCGAACACCGCTGCCTCTGCCTAACATACAGAAGCATAATGTATAGCAGAAAATTAGATTACACACGTGATTTTGTGCAAAATACCCAGGAGTGAAATTTAATTAGTTTGGAATTCCAATTAATTTCATATATGAATCATGGAAAGTTACTTAGGCACAATATCAATTTTAATTATAAAATAAATAACGGCTGGAGTGAATAATCAAATAGTAAAAAAATATTAAAAACCGACTTCAAATAGCCTATATCTACACCCATATCATAAAACCTCCATAGTGTAATCAAAAACCGTAGGAAATGACCACCATTGTGACAAACAATTAGATAAAACCAGTGCTGCAATGTTATTGCAGTATCGATTTTAGTATCGAAATGAGATTAAATTTGGAACAGCTGTCAAAACTCAAGTGGGTCTCTATTCTAGTATCCATAGATATTAAACAGTTATTGATACGAAACATCAATTCAGTATGTTTTTTTAATATAAACTGCACAACATTTGATCTCGAGTGACATGAGAATAGAGACTTCATCCGTTTGTCTATGATTTTTTAAAAAATGGTCTTGACGGAGGATCGAATTGCCGCCATTATGTTGGTTTTTTGCTGAACGAAAGTAGAATTGTTTTTGAATTGAATAGAAAAAGTTGTTTATAATTTACATTTTAGTTAAAATATGAAGAGTAGTCTTCTCGGAGTGACTGTGTGATGTGAAAATGCGCCGGATATCGGAAATATGCAGCCATGATTGCAACAAATAACTTGTTGCCAGAAAATATTGTTTCTGAACACATCATGGAGGATTTATAATATGTGTGTAGATAAAGTTATGTATGCAACTCTGCATAATTTGGCCTTAAAAGACACGTGCGATCTTATTATGAAACTCGCTAAAGCTCGTTTCATGAAAACCGCACTAGTGTTTTAAGGCCTATCATTATGCAACCGTTGCATAAACTACTATTGAAAACTAAGTTATTATAATGTAATTTAACGACACACATTTACTACATCAAGTAACAATAGCATAATGCCAATTGCTCATCACCATTAACAAACTGTTGCTATCCAAGGTGCAAGAATGTCAATTGTCGAGGAGTTCTCCTGGTTCTTCACAACCGGTTCCATTTTACCACATGGATTTTTATGAATATACTTAAGTTGATTCCGAACCTTATACAGCAATCTAATCGCCAGCCGTGAAATATTTATCATTTGGGAGTTCCGGTGATCATGTATGGTCTTCATCAACAGTTCCACTTCACCAAATAATGCTTTTGGAACGTAATTGCTTAAGTTATTACAGAGAATACTAAAATTGCTATATGCGTGCCTAGGTATAATATTTGAAGAATTTCATCGATTCCTCATACATCCTCTCATTATACCTCGACTTTGACTACAACGGGACCAAAGTGGAGGTATACCTTAACGATTATAAAAATAATTTACCAAGTCGGTTTATAAACGACGGAGGTGTGAAGTAACAAACATAAAAAATACGACCGAATTGAGAACCTCCTCCTCTTTTTTGAAGTCGGTTAAAAAATAAGTATTTACTTTTCCATATATACATTTTCAAGTAAACGTGAATACTTATTTTTATTCACTTCACCCAACGAGCGAAAACAATTTAATATCCTTGATGCAGGCAGGTGGGTTTCATTCTCACTTTAGGTAAGCTCGGCCGTCGCGATGCTCGGAGCTGTAAATCGCAGCAGGTTGCCGCTCGCTCACTCGCTGGGCAATTCGCGCATCGTTGTCGTTGGATGACGCTGATAAAAACTGACAACCCTAGCGTACACGAAAGAGCGCGTTTTATGCGACGGAGAAAGAAGGCATGATTAGGCATATTTTCGTACCTAAACAGCGGGTTTGTTACAGATTGATTCTTCTGTACGTTAGTACTATTATCTATTCTGTGATGCAGGTATTCGTCTTGTGCGGAATTGAAGTTGATATTTACTTCGAGCATTTCGGTAAAGGAAAACATCGTGAGGAAACCTGCATACATGTGCAAAGTAATTCACAGATGCGTGGGGACTAGTGCCTAGTCCCTCTCACTATAAGAGGAAGCTGTGTCCAGCATTGCGAAGTATAAGTTATTTTTCATGTCGGGCTTCTTAAAGAAAACCTTTAATTTACCTAATCTTAATTCATTTTTGTCCTTTTTATGTCACTCACGTCGAATCAGAATTAAATGAAAGCTAGCGAAAATTACGTTACCTGTTAGCTCAAGTGAATATTTAAACACACTTATATCTTTCGTTGGTTGGGTATTTGTTAAGCTGGAATGAAATCAGAAAGTGTAGTCTAATGGAGTATCATTTTTGATGAATATTAACAGTTTGGTAAAAGACACTCGATTTTTTCAAGGGCTTGTCGAATATTAATGAAAGATGTAACTCAGCCTTAAACTGATACCTCGAAAATATTTTCATTGATATGAGGGCGTAACGAAGCTATCGAGTGGCTCGGATGCTATTAACCTTTTACCGCCACAGTCGGCTGCAGCCGTCAGCGGGTACAGGGTAAAAAATTCCTTCATTACCTTGACTTAAAGTTGAAATTCGTGTTACTTCTCAGACATGGTTGGCGGTCAAAAGGTTAATAATGAGGGACACAGGAGGTGAACCACGAGCCTAGAATTAAGCGCCAAATCAAATGCTATTTTAACAAGGAAATTATGCCATTTAACGTTATAATAATATTGACAAACATGTGTAAATATTGCTATCAATCTATAGTTACTTAAATTTGGTAAGTTTTAGAAAGACGCCCAAAAATCCAACTTTATTTCTTTTTTTTATAGTCTTTCCTATATTGTTTTATTTGCTTTTCAAATCACTAGAAAATGTAGGTATGACCTTTTTTTACGCACATTTTAGATAATTCAACACCTAGCCTATAAATTTAAAATAATCAATAATCAGTAACCAAACACTTGGCTTTCAAGGTAGCACTTTCAATAAAATTCACTTTCATATTGTTTATGAGCTCGCTATATTACTTGAAATATAATGCCGTGAATGGATAAGCAAACATGTCTCCCACTGAACCATGAATGAAACATTGACGTCAGAGCTCGTATCTTATTGTGATTGTGTGAATTTACGTCATGTGTTATCTAAAGCTTGGATTTTCCCAGCCCTACTGAGCAGATTTTTTAGGGTTCCGTACCCAAACGGTTAAAAACGGGACCCTATTACTAAGGCTCCGCTGTCCGTCTTTCCGTCTGTCCGTCAGTCCGCCTGTCCGTCTGTCCGTCTGTCCGTCTGTCCGGCTGTCCGTCTGTCCGTCTGTCCGTCTGTCCGTCTGTTTGTCTGCATCCAGGCTGTATCTCATGAACCGTGATAGTTAGACAGTTGAAATTTTCACAGATAATGTATTTCTGTTGCCGCTATAACAACAAATACTAAAAAATAAAAATAAAATTAATATTTCAGGGGGCTCCCATACAACAAACGTGATTTTTTTGCTCGTTTTTGCTCGATATTGATAACGGCAATAGGTAGACGCTTGAAATATTCAATGAATATTTAGATATATATTAACTTCAAAAATAAATAATTAAATTAAAATAAAATAAATATTTAAGGGGGCTCCCATACAAGAAACGTGTTTTTTTTGCTTGATTATAATGGTACGGAACCCTTCGTGCGCGAGTCCGACTCGCACTTGGCCGGTTTAATTGAAAGGGGTACCAAAGGCACTTACTGTTATTTCATTTCGTATATGCCATATTGGGTTAAGACGAATACGTTGAAATAAAAGCCACAGAGGGCAGGTAAAAATAGTCTGCGCATGAAAATGCTTTGTCTCCTTCATTACTGTATAACCCAAGTTTACGAGTACGACTACGCAGACAGTACTTTCGATGTTTATCTTTTTTGTTTATTGAAAATGAATACTGTAATTATTGTTTGTTCTCATCGAAACTTCCAAACCTATTTCGTTTGGTACGTTTAGACTCGAACAGTACGTGATGCAGGTATAAGGCTTTATAATCCAAATCAAAATGCTTCGAAATCAACGGGATGTTTAGTAAAAATCAAACAAAGCCGACAATATTTGGCCAGCAATGTTCAGTTTTTCGTTTGAGTAAGTTTTCGACCGGTAAGTTTACTTTTAATTGTAAAAGCAACGGTATAATAATGAGTTTCAGAAATGTATTTAATAAAACACATGTTTAATACAAAAAGTCACCTATGCTTAAGATATTTTACACACGAATGGCAAATCTAATAGGTTCAGTTCGCTTTCCTATTTATATTGAAATTCTCTTCGCAAATATAAGAATTATTTTCCACATTTTGTTCCGAGACGCTGGGTCCTCGGAGACCCTGAAGAATTCATCTCTTAAAATTATGACCTAAAAGCCAACTCCGGAGTTTATTTATTACATTTGGAAGGAACATGAATGGTTTTTATTTGTTTATGAAATACATTTACTTTAATTCTTATTTAATCAAGGACTGTGTATACGTATATACTCAAATTATTTAAGGTAACTTAATCAACATCATTATTTATTTCAGCCGAAACACCTCCACTTTGGACATAGGCTCTGATAGCCACAACGACTGATCATGTGCTCTTTGCATCTATTGAAGTCAAACAACAATGCATCCGCGGAAATTTCGATGATTGAATACCATGCAAACAAAGTCACGGGCAAAATCGAATGGAGTCGAAGCTCTGCTGTCCCCTTCGACTGATAACAAAGTAACAACCTAAAGGAATTGTTACCATAATTTATACTGAAGCATATCCCGAAGAAAAACGTATACCCCGGCTGTATTATCTCACCGCTCATTGTGAATAATTGTTTCACGACGGGACCCTTCATTTGTAGTGTCGGGTTCTCTTAATTAAATTTCCACTAATTGCAAAAAATTATTAATATTTTATGGGAGTATGCTTGAATAACGATTAATGGTGCTAGTCAATTAGATATATTCCGTTATTATTTTAATTGGCTTGCCTATCGTGGCATGGTGCTGACAAAATTAAATAGGCACGCTCCTTCACATCCTGTGAGTACGACTAAGTAAGGATGGTAGGTATATAGGAACAATGTACAGGGCGTCTATTCAGAAACGTCTAAGTGATACTGCAGCTACCCACAAGCGACACTCGCATCTCGCCCTTACGCATTACGCGTCGTGCGGAAGAGTGGGATGAGAAATCTTGCTCGCGAGTCGCTACAACATCTTAGCGTTCCCGAATGAGGTGCAGTTCCGTTTTAGTGAAGGCTTTCGACGATTCTGGTTTGTTTTCGGCCGTGGCAGTCAATTCTGACTATAGCAACAGCATCCAAAGTCGATAGCTACACAGCAGGCTAGTTAATTTGCCGTATTTTTCTATATAGTAAAGTATCTATAAGAGCGGGCTGAGCAAGTAAGGGCTATAGATAGAATAATAATAATAAAGACATTTATTTAACACACATTCAATAGGCATCATGATATAGCTATCAAGTTTCATCTTATCCCATTGCAACTGTTTATTCTGACAATAATTCTAACGCATGGTTGAAGCGCTGAAATAGTTTTCAACGTCGGGAAAACGCAATGTTTCGTACATAGGTAGTTTTTGGGCGGATGTAGAGCCGAGTAAAAATACTCGCGACTGGCACGTGTCCGCGCAACGATTTATTGTCACTACTGGGAATGTTCTTTTAAACGCTTTACGAGATCATATCATGTGGATTAGACGTTTGTCCGTTAAATCCGGATCAAACTGAAGTTTAACGAAGAAAAGTTAAGATGTTTGTTTGTCAAGTGCACCGGGCGAGAAACCATTGTTTTTCTAAGAATTGTTCTCATTAAACAAAATGATCGCATTAGCTGTATAATAATGATATAAAGTAACTATAATAGAACTCGCTTAGAGTGATGAGTTTCTAAAAACATTGTTTATATCATGTAGTATGCAGTGCTGTAAAACGTAGTAGAATTATTATAAAATTGTAATATTCGTTGTGTTGAATATCTACGTCCACCTGAAAATAACATCTTTTCAAACGGCTAAGGCTTTTTTAAACTTTACTTAACTCTGTCTAACTTTGCTTAACTCTGCTTTATCCTTTGTCTTGTTTCAACATATTTTAAGTGGTGTTCAATAAAGAGTGTTTGTATTGTATTGTATTGCAATTCACAGAACATTGCTGAGCTGACCGCCTTTTGGTAACTAATACCTTACAGTTAAGTAATTCCTTCATTCTACATTTTTATATCGTTTACATAAATGTTTTTTTCTTACGTTTCATTCTTTTTAGGGTTCCGTACCTCAAAAGGAAAAAAGGAACCCTTATAGGATCACTCGTATGTCTGTCTGTCTGTCTGTCTGTCTGTCTGTCTGTCTGTCCGTCTGTCACAGCCAATTTGCTCCGAAACTACTGGACCGATTGAGTTAAAATTTGGTATTCATATGTAAGTTGGTGACCGCAACACGGACGCGTGACGTAAATATATGAATTTTAAACATAGGGGCCACTTTTTGGGGGAAAATTTGAAAATTAAAAAAAAAGGTTTGCCACCTATATCGTGTGACATATCAAATGAAAGGGCTTATTGTGAGGATCTTAAATATATTTTGTTTTGAATTTTAAGTAAAATACTTTAGAAGTTATTCAGGAAAATAGACGAAAAATGACCATCCCCCCCCTCCCTTATTTCCGAAACTGCTGGGGCTAACATTTTGAAAAAAATACAGAAAATAGATCTTTACCTAAAGATTACAGGAAAACTTATAAGAAGTCCATGGTATTTAAAGTAACCTAGTAAATTTCAGATAATCATGTACGGAACGGAACCCTCTCCACGCGAGTTTAACTCGCACTTGTCCGGTTTTTATATATGTATTTAAAAAAGGATGGGGGTCCATAAGGGAGTTTTATTGGCGAAAACACGGAGAAATCTTGGATAAAACTGCAGAAATGGTGAATTTTTGGGCTACTGGGGAATAAATGATTAGTAGCATAATAAAAATGATCTTGATTGAAACTTAAACTATATATGTTCTACAACAATAAAATGCTGAAATTTCATACGCGCGATTAAGCTCATATTTTCTTAATTTTTAGGGCCAAAATACCCATTCTTTATAAACGTTGTTTCGGACACTTCCTGGCATCCAATTGAGGTGGAATTTAGCAGCTTAGGTACAGCTCTCCCAGCTCCGCGTCTTCGAGCGAGTGCGCTACTACCCTGATGCCATTATCCCTGAGTTCAATACCTACTATAAAAGTGAGCACGCACGGCGAATCACCGGTTACCCGATTAGTGTAGGTAGGTAAGGAAATGTATACAAAACTACCTAAATTATTTGGATAAAATGATGTGAATTTATTAAATGGGCTATAGAAGATACGATGGCGTCTAACTGTTTATCGTCTGTATAAACGGATAAAATGGTAGACGGTGACACGTCAACTTATGACATGGGCTCCACAAAAATACCATATATACAGAGCAAGGGAGCAACAATACCCAAGCGGCTGAAGGGCGGAGAGGTGTTTCTGGACTTTAAACGATCGTCATGCGGTGCCCACTCCCCCTTATGCATCACATCCTCCCTTCGAGCATAAAGCTCTCGCGACTCCATTCTGACCGGCCGGTGAAGGCAAGCCAAAGGTGAGGGTCTATTCCTCATCATTGTTCAGTTCAACCAGCTGGTGATGGCAAGCGGAGATGAGGAATAGAGTCTTCCCTTAGGAGCACTCAGGTCCGTAGAATGGCTGCTCTCCAACCGCTCGCCAAAAGCTGCCCTGCGGTGACTGATTGCACTGGTAACACCAGCGAGCGATGGGGTCGTCAAATCCCTTCGTTATTATTATTATTGGTTTTAATGACACATAATTATAGGCTACACAATAAAATCTGGACCGAAGAACATCATTTCACTTTAGTGCATGTCAACAGCGAGCGTACGCAAAATCAAAATGTACATCTATCTAATACACATTACCTAACCTACTAGCAACTTCCATGTAATTATTATTCTAAATACTGTCATTAAATTCCAGCTAAATCTTTTGTTTACAATCGCTTTTCATTACGTAACGGTAGTTATCGTGCATGGGCCAACAATTTGTCTTAGGCCTTGGCGTGCAGTGACAATGAACGCGCGACTCACGCGCTAAATATATTCGGCGATCCACCTGCGGCCGGGACTCAGTCGCGACACAGGACATGCAGACTTACAGCAGATCGGCAAATACCCCTTTTCAAACAATTTGCTTGCGTTTGCTATGAAACTAAAGTACGAGCTCTTGTTGAATGTTTAACTGACATATTTACTTTTTCTTAAAGACTAAGGCTGGGTTTTATAAAGGTCCATCAGACCGAATGTCAGATCAAATTTTAGTAAATAAGCGCCTCTATTCGGGAACCCTAAGTGATTCTGTAGCGATTCGTGAGCGAGATTTCTCATCTCGCTCTGACGCAATACGCTTCGTGCGGAAGAGTGGGATGAGAAATCTCGCTTACGAATCGCTACAGAATCACTTAGCGTTCCCGAATAGTTTTTGTTTTTTGTTAAAATTAATTACAGGACATATTCAATTTCTTTTTTACTTTTTCTTGGTGTCTAATGCTGAGAGCTGTTAAAACCAATTTTTTATCAATATCCGTAGGTATTTGGAAGAATTAATTTCGACGGAATAAAACAAAAATGTTGACTTCTCAATTAAGTATCTGCTTGTTAGTAGGTTTACAATTTAGCAGGGCCGAAACTATAACTCAGCTTTCCGTTAACCAATAAAATTACATGTATTTTAGACAATATTGATAAAAAAATATGTTTATATTAGTATGATTAGCCTGCTGTAATTTATCTACTACGTCGATCGCTCAGCTGTTAGCTACTTCCTCGAAGACTGACCTTTTATTTTTTATAAACGACGGTTTGTCGGCCTTCCGGACTGACATGGAAGCGTTGCCGGAATGTCTACTCCACCACATGTTTTAAAATGATTACCCTCAGTATTTCAATAAGTGCTTTTGACGTGTGAAGTTCGTTTGAACGCTCGATGTGAGCGGAATCTGTAAACTGTTTAATTTTTAAACGTGAATTTATTCGATACGATTTTTTTATTTCATCATCAAAGCAAATTTATGTTGCAGTGATTGCCTAGTTAAATTTATTTATGGCGCATTCATTTTCATAACAGAAGGCTGCGTGGTTTGAGTAACAGAAATTTTAAATAATTGAGGCATACTGGGGAAAAACACGAAAGTCATTATTTTGTATAAGTGTATCACGTTTGTAATAACTTGATCAGAAAAGAGTTAATTATGCCTTAGATATTTTTTGGCATTAAAGGTTAATAATTAAAAATATTGCCACTCTACTTCAACGTTAAGGCAAATTCGAGGCAAAATAAAAGACCCCAGAGACGTCACATTTATCTGTGAGACACCTCGAAAGGACTTCTAGGTACAGACCTATCAGTAAGCAAAAGGTGTCATTTGCATATCAGAGTAGTGCACCTGCGGCACGCTTGTGATGAAAAAGTACGTAGTTATTTTAAAGGTCCCGGTGAAAAAGGTAGCCATAAACTACGAAAGGAGCTTTTAAGTGGCAACGCGACGATCTGCATTTTACGTGGATATAACTTTAAGTATACAGGTAAATGGTTTTTCTTTAGCCATTCCGAGGTGGGAATTATTATTGTAACGCCATCAAAATAACGCAATTTAAGATTTCCGCTCGAAATAAAACATCAAATTTCCCGTTTGTTTTGTTTTTTATCGAGTACCTATGAAGCTTTTATGTATGATTCATACTAGACTAGCTATTTAATGTGAATTTTATGATAGACATAGCGGATATTGCGAGCACGTTGCTTCTGATAGTGGCCGACGGAACGACTTCTGCTAATGCTTCTAAAATAAATGTTTTATACTAAAATATTCCATTTACAGAAAAAAAAAAACAAATTTTACTTAATACAATAAAAAACAAACGAAACGAATGCTTACAGCATTCGTTTGTATCATACCTTTTGTATCAAAGCACTATTAGAAAAAATCAAATGAATAATTTATTTTCTATAAAATATTTTTACAAGCAAATTACATACTCTACTTTATATACTCTACTTCGGATATTTTTTTTGGAATGACTGGTTTTTCAAGTCAATTACCTAGAAACATCCAACATTTCGTTAATTCAGTGACAAATTAAATATAATTCATTTCCTTAACCCTTAATTTGGCAGTGTATGACGTGTTATACCACCAGTTCAAATAATTCTAGAGCTTAAAATTAAAGAAATATTTTTATAATTATTACTTTTTATGTTAGCAACATTAACCACTAAATTGGTAAAAAATAATTCTTAACCCTTGCAACCGCAACAATCAGTTAACAGCAAAATATTGTGGCGACAGAAGAATGCCACACTTTTCAAGGTAATGATTTATGTTTTTCTCTAATTTTCCCCACGAAACATGCTTGTTTATTTCTAAATTTATCACGCTTTAGTGTATTTTGCATCGATTTCCCGTAAAAATTCATACTAAATAACCTAACCACTAATAGTTATTCTACTTCAAACTTGTTGTATGACGTGGCATACGCTGCCAAAGACGTAAGAAAGCATGGTCTTTTTTACCTGTATGTCGTGTCATACACTGCCAAATCTATTCAAACTTATGTAACGTCTTGCGTGTATGGTCTAGTATACACTGCCAAATAAAGGAAAAATCACCTAGAAACTTTTGTTTATGACACGACTACACTGCAAAACCGGTACCGGTACTGAACTTCCGTCTCTGACTGCTACACCAGCTTCCGAATGCCGCTCCCGACTCCTGCCTCTTTGCCTATAAATTTATCCGTACCGGCTACTCCAGCTACATCTGCGACATCTATAAGCCCATTGGAATTCATACGTCCTATAACTCCATGAGTACTCAAAAGAAAAACCAAATCAAGACCACAAGAGACAAGATATGTTATTCCACCCAAACGAACTCGGAAAATACCAAAATTTATTCTAGTTTAAAAGTTGCAAAAGGCTAGGCTAAAGTTGAAAAAAGACTTACTGCTGAGTTTCTTGTGGCGTTTCTTCTCAGCAGATATCACCTTTTGAAGCGCTGGTAGATTCAGACATGTGATCAGCCCATGTGGCCTACTTGCAGAATAAATATTATCAATTTCATTCATTTTTCATTTTCATATATTTCGTCATCAAGCAATTACTGAAGAAGAGGAAGATTGGACAGACATGCCCGAATTAAAATCATCATTGAATTATTTTTCCCAGTTTTTCTTCCCAGACATTATAACAGTAATCTGCACGATGTGTATATTCGTTTATGTTTTGTAACTGGCAAAATAAAAATAAGAATTGTCAGTTAGAACATTACGTAAAAAAGTAATTTCTATCAGCTACTTTTTTTTTTCAAATTTGAACGATTTTTGTTTTTTTTTCGTTCTTTTTTTTGATAGAGTTATAATTTTTTAGAAGAAATGGTGTAAAATTTTTTGTGTAATTCGATAAATATTATTATATTGTATACGCTGGAAAAAATGATTTATTTTTTTCTCAATAAAAAACCTTAATTTGGCAGTGTATGGCCTAGCATACATGAATAATAAGGAGTATGAATATGTCAATTTGGCAATGTATGTCGTGACATACATGGTTTTTTTTCAAAAATATAGTAAATAGTTTTTTTTTTCACATTTTTCTTTAACTTATTAGACCTGAGTAAATTTGTAGAAAAAAGTAAAATATAATTTTTCCATATTTTCTTTGACTGCCAAATTAAGGGTTAACACTGATGTCGATGATGTATTTATAACTTAACTGTATATTTTGATGTCTTTAGTTAATTTACTAAAGAAGTCCAGTCATTATTTCTTACTTTGTATAGGGTTTTTGGAGTTAGCTAAGTTTTGACAATTTTTTTGCCTTTTTAGTGAATAATTAAAATCGAGTAATATATCTTCATTATATCCATACAACTATATGAAGAATGACAAACCCCGCTATCAGTTCCGGTGACGAATGCGAATGAGAAATCACTAGCGCTTCAAGCCGAAATTATATATATACAATCATAGTATGTAGTTTTTGAGACCTACCTGACGATTTAAAAGTGGGTAGCACTATTATGTAGCAAAAACTAAGAGGATTATGCAGCAATCATAAAAATCACCTAGGTTTAAGAATTTGAAGATCGTTTTGCGTCTAGTTTTAATTTTGTTTTAAAATAAATATAAAATAAAACAAAAACACTATGTAGGACATAACATAACATGTAGGACGAAAGGTTAATCGGAATTGATACAACTGAAATCAGTTGCTTAGCAACAGTGTCAAGAACTGTCATTATCCGGTTACTACTGCAAATCATTGAAGAGTTCGATGTAGCCATCCTTGGACTCTATTATCACTACAAATTGACCGCTTTCAAATACAAATTTGACGTTAACGGGACCAATATGGAGGTACACTATCAAAAAATAAAAATAATAGTCAAATCGGTTTACAAATGAAGTTTTAATGTGACAAATATAAAAAAAAACTTCCTCTTTTTTCCAAGTCTTGACTTTTTCTTTGCAACGACTTGTAAGTGTGCTAGAAAAGTCCAGCCATCCCCCGAGTGTTATAAGGGCCCACGTTTTGGGCAAAAGCCGGGCCGGTCGAGAACTAGATAATTCATTGAATAAAGTATGAACATTGGGACTTCACGTAATGTTCGGCCGAATGTGGAAATTTTATTCTGTCTGCTCCTTATGTTTTTTTAACTCGATCGCTTTCTGGGCGGTCACGTATTGAAAGAAGAACGAAATTATTTTTTTGGATAGCTTTCGGACTTTGCGAGTCCTTTACGACTAAGTAGAATAAAATAGTACGGTATCTAATTTACTTGGCATCTTAATGGCCCAATGGGCACTTAAATTCCTACATATACAGGTGATCCACGATGAATCCGAAAGTTTGTATGTCTGTATCTATGGATTTTCATGAAACTTGGTATATAAATTTGGTCCTGCCGCAGGATAAAACGTTATTTTTATAGGGAATAACTATAACCGACTTATACACAGACGAAGTCGCGGGGAGAATTTAGTTATAAATACCTAATAAAATAACCTTTGAGTAGTATAATCCTTAATTTGAAGCCACTCACTCTTCAAACCCTAGTGTCAAATGATATGCTCTACGTAAATGCCACTCGAACCGTTCCACTCCATCGGTTGTCGTATTAGATGAGAACAAGTGACCCCAGTCAAGCCCTGGACACTCGGTGCAAAATGTTTGATAATCTGCCAAAACGAAATGTCTAACTCGTGCAAACTACGACACGCGTCCGAAGTGTAGTTTCTATAGGATTATCGCCCGGAGCTCACACGGTCAATTCGGTGCTACAAACCCGGATCAAAACTCCGACTCCATCCTTAGAGAAAACCAGAGCTAGATAGTAAATCATTTCGAATGGGTACTTATTTTATTTTAAAGATTGTTTTTAAGACAATTTACAATAGTCAATACATTTCTCTGAAAGAAGCGTTGGATATCCTACAATATTATAAGGCACATTAAGTAACTGAACAGATGTTGCAGTCACAATTAAGTAGGAGTATGATTGGTTCGTATATCGGACCGGTGTCTTTCTAGAACGTTTAACGAACGAACGAATTAACAATTTAGCAGAATATTTAGTCTTCGAACAAAATTAAACGCTAGCCTTAATTTTTTAGGATAACTTGGGTTAACTAAGTGTTGTTCAGGTTAAATTTTATTTATTTAACATAAGTGGTAACAGGCAGCACAACAAGATTTCAATGAAATGCAAGTCTGTGAATCGACTACATTAAAATTTGTTGAAACGTTTCTCCATATTTCAATTGCAAACCTGCGCCTCTATTCGGGAACGCTAAGTGATTCTGTAGCGACTCGTAAGCCAGATTTCTCCTCACTCTTACGCATTACGCGTCGTGCGGATGAGTGAGATGAGAAATCTGGCTTACGAGTCGCTACAGAATCACTTAGCGTTCCCGAATAGAGGCGCAGATCAGAAAATCCCAATAAGGTGCTGCGCCTCTATTCGGGAACGCTAAGAGGTGTTGTAGCGACTCGCGAGCGAGATTTCTCATCCCACTCTTCCGCACGACCTGTAATGCCTACATGAGTAAAAATAAATAAAAATGACTGCCTATTTCTGGTTATTTTAATCATAGTTTCAATTGAAATGGATTCAATTGAAACTAAGATTTAAAATCAAGCAGTCAACTGTTATTTACAAACAACACTGCATTATTCCACCCAGCTAGAAAGTTCAAACCTAATTTAGCGTAAACTGAGGATTGCAAACAATATTCAAATGAACAAATGTATTTTCTTGAAACTTAGCCTATGTGAGAGCACTTAGAATATAATTCAATATGTATAGAACATTTCCCGTGAGATATAAAGACGCTGATTAGCAATTTAAAGAAGAAAAAGAACCCACATCTGTTTTTTCCCTTGTCGGTTTATAATTGCTCGTTTACCTTGGTAATTAACTTAGTCATTATCCCGTCGTCCCTCAGAACGAGTAATAGTAATGGTCGAACGAACTGCTACAATTGAATTGTAACAGGATGTTAGCGCGTGCATTTCGTCGGTGTTTAGAAAATGCAGTAAATCTCCCTTCTGAATTTTGCCTTATTACGTTTCCTATTTTCTCCGAATCGGTCAGTCATAGCAATTATAAAACAGGCGCCTCGTTCGGGAACGCTAAGTGATTCTGTAGCGACTCGTAAACCAGATTTCTCATCTCGCTCTTACGCATTACGCGTCGTGCGGAAGAGTGGGATGAGAAATCTGGCTTATGAGTCGCTACAGAATCACTTAGCGTTCCCGAATAGAGGCGCTGTATTAATACTTTGGAAACAATCATGAAATATTTTAATTGTACTCGTATTTTCATTATGATGAATGTACCTCTCGGTTAAAAGTAATTTATGGGACATAAACATCTCGGTTCAGCGCGTTATTGCTCTACCACTTCAGACTACGCATATAATGACGAAGACTTGGGATAAACTTCTAAGACCAGGCGCCTCATTCGGGAACGCTAAGTGATTCTGTAGCGACTCGTAAGCCAGATTTCTCATTCCACTCTTCCGCACGACGCGAAATGCGTAAGAGCGCGATGAGAGATCTGGCTTACGAGTCGCTACAGAATCACTTAGCGTTCCCGAATGAGGCGCCAGGACTTAAGTCACGTCAATTATCCTACCAAACAGAGACCGAGCTTTCTAAGAGCACGAAAAATAAAATAAATAGGTACCTAAGTATGATGGTAGGGCTGTAACACGAGGACAGGTTAAATTAACCAAATTCAATTAAAAATCATCAAGCTCTAATTTAATTTATTTAGACACTAAAACATAAATAAAAATAAAATAAAATAATTACGAAATCATAATCAATACTTTTATGAGCAGCGGGTAAACAAAAATGGAAGCGTGACTGAGGAGGCGTGTGCGCTGCTGCCACTTGGGGCTCTTGGATTAACCGGATTGAGGACCTGTACCATTACCATGAGTTTATGCATAACCGTTCTCGTTATCGAAATCTATCAGAAATTCTTTTTGTTGCCGATATAAGTAAAAGGGACTGAGTGATATTTAGTTTGCTATTACGAGAACGGTTTGCATAAACTCATGGTAATGTTACAGGGGCACTTACGTGAAGCATTGTTGAAGGATCATGTACACAAAGTCATGCTATCTATAGTGTGTAGTTGGAGTTTGGACTTTGGTATTAAGTCATATTAGTATTTTGTCGAGCAGTAAGTCAAATCAACTGATTGGGCTAGGTGTCTTTGTCCAATGGATGAGCACAAAGTGCCCTGTCAGATTCACCGTCTATATTATCGTTAAATAGTAAGTAAGAAGTTACTTTTAACGTGCTCAAATATACTTTAGTATATCTTATTGCACCTCTAAAACACACAACCTCTGTCACAGCACGTCCTCAGACTTTGCTATGTTTCTTGAACTGACGGTTAATCTTTTATAGCAAAACACAAATCACTTTACCCCGAGATGGGTACACGCAATTCTAATTTATTACACTTCACGAGTATGAGACATTAGAGGGAACCATACGCACGTGCAAGCAATTATATTGTTAAATAGTGTAGACACCCATATTAGTATGATCTATTAGTAATAAGAAGAAGCTTTACAAGGAATTACAAGGGAATTACATAATAAAGAGGTAAGGGTAACGTACCAAAGTTTGAAGAACACTGAACTTTTATACTATCAATTTGTCATCCGTCCGTCCGTCTGTCAAGACTTTTTTCTCACGAACGGCTTTTCGTATCAAGCTCAATTTATAGTAATCTTATATATAAAATTCTCGTCTTATATATAAAATTCTCGTGTCACAATGTTCGTTCCCGTACTCCTCCGAAACGGCTTGACCGATTCTCATGAAATTTTGTGAGCATATTGAGTAGGTCTGAGAATCGGCCAACATCTATTTTTCATACCCCTAAATGATAAGGGTGACTCACCGGGCAGGACGACGTCTGCTGGGTCCGCTAGTAGTATTTAAAATTATTCGTTACACAGTAAAAGTATTCGTTGTCTTCTGAGATACGTTTGACAGCACTCGTACCCAAAATACCAAAATTCCAAAATACCTGGTTCGTCATAATACCACACTCCCAAAATACCAATTCTGTTAAAGAATATCGGATGTTATTTTAATGTTATTACTCAACCGTGCTGGTGTTTTGCGAGTGTGGTATCATGAGGGAACCGGTATTTTGGGAAAAGCATTTGACAGTACGTTAGAAAAATCTTGAAAATTAGAAATACATAAAATCTACTTATCTTATTATATTTTATTTAATACAAAAATTATTAATTTTATTAAGGTAACAGTACCATTCATAAACTCAAATAAATACATAACGAGATCTACTTATCGTCTCGTTAGCTTTAAATATAGTTTAAGATAAAAAACCGTTGCAAATAGTATTGTTTTTGTGGTTGCTGAATGCAATAAATTGGCAAAAAATTCAATTTTATGGCGCTAGCAGTGGACATGAACAACGGGTTGAAATCTCAACATTACTTATGGAAAACTAATAATTCAGAAATTTCATTTAGTTTCGTTTCTAGAAAGGTATTGAGTTTGTAAAACAATCGTAATTAGACGACGTTTGTTATCACATTTGTAACTTTTTTTTATGTCAATTGACTGACAAACGAGCTGACGGCCCACCTGATAGAAAGTGGTCACCGCCGCTCATGGACATCTACAACACCAGAGGTGCTGCCAGTCTAGTGAGGCTGGGGAATGGGGATGGGATAGGGATGAGGGAATAGGCCTCCGGATCTCGTCACTCACCGCACGAAACGCAATAGCAAGCTATTACTTAACTTATTCATTAATTATCATCTGTATGGTTGTATTTATAAGGCTGTATTTTATGACTATATTATGGCTAGTAGACATGTCTCGTATTAATTCCATATATTTGAGAAAGAAGTAAATGGTATCTTTGGGTACCTATACTAAGTTCTGATTGCCTATTTAACCGACAGTTTTTTTTTATTGGTTCATCACTTAACCCAATGGCCGAAAAAATAGAAACAGCAAGATAAAAGTATGTTATATTTTGTATTTAGTTCAGTTTTCTCTTAGCTTGAGCAAAATTAACTTAATTGATATACATTACAAAAGGATCTTGTGTTTCTGGTTTTTACAAAACAACTTCGTTATGATGTAGTCGATTATTAACAGAAATAATTTAAAACTTCAGCACAGTGTTTTTATTAATATACAGTTATTTAAAAATGTATTTATTATTTTAATTTATGCGGTATAGTCCCTCCACTTTTCGTTATTAAGTAGCCCTAGAGCCTCGGGGTATCCAAGTTTTGGGTCTTAATCAATTTACACTGTTACGAGACTAGTACATTTACACAGAAATATATACCTACATTTATAGTTGTATGCTAAGAAGTTAGTAGGTTAAGTCTTGTTATGGTACTGTAGGTATCCGGACAGACAAAGGTACTTCTTCATTTATAAATAATACTAGCTGGTGCCCGCGACTTCGTCTGCGAAGAATAATAATTTAAGTAACCTACTCGTATGTACTTTTAAACCTTCCCTAGACCTCCACGAACATTTCAAGACTAAGATAAGATAAATCCGTTCAACCGTTCTCGAGTTTTAGTGAGACTAACGAACAGCAATTCATTTACATATATATAGATAGATTAGTATGATAAATTGTTCCCGTACGTAGGACTTGCTATTCATAAATCGTAAATCATAAATCATAAATCTTTATTGCATGAAGTAATGTGTAACAAGGTCTTAATGTGTAGTCAATAGTTCATTATTTCACCAAAGAGGTATACAATTGATTGGTACCTTAGAATATAACGATTTAACAGAATTAAAACCAGATTAAAACCTAATTCAGCCAATTTAAGGGACTAGCTGAGCTCATTAATGTCAAATTACTTTAAGGACATTATGGCCACATTCCAAGGTACCATAAGAGCCAATTGTCGTATTTATTAATTCTGAAGTGCTACGGCGTAGACCTTGTAGCAACGTGAAGCAGGTTTCGTAGATCGTTAAGTAGAAGTTATCATCGACGAATGAAATATAATTATAATCCAATTACACTGCGTATGCCTTGCTATTATAATTTCCATTCTAAATCATACAAAATTGGTTGTATAATTTGAGTTAAAATTTATAGTACCACTCGAATAGAATAATTCGATGATTTTAAAGAGAAAATAAATACGTAAATGTACTAACATAAAATGCACAAAAACCGGACAAGTGCGAGTTAAACTCGCGTGGAGAGGGTTCCGTTCCGTACATGGTTATCTGAAATTTACTAGGTTACCTTAAATACCATAGACTTCTAATAAGTTTTCCTGTAATCTATAGGCAAAGATCTATTTTCTGTATTTTTTTCAAAATTTTAGCCCCAGTAGTTACGGAAATAAGGGCGAGGGGGAATGGTAATTTTTCGCCTATTTTCCTGAATAACTTCTAAACTATTTTACTAAAAATTTAAAAAAAAAATTAAGATCCTCACAATAAGCCCTTTCATTTGATATGTCACACGATATAGGTGGCATTACTTTTTTTTTTAATTTTCTAGTTTACGCCCAAAAAGTGGCCCCCGTGTTTAAAATTCGTATATTTACGTCACGCATCCGTGTTGCGGTCACTAGCTTACATATGAATACCAAATTTCAACTCAACGGGTCCAGTACTTTCGGAGCAAATTGGCTGTAACAGACGGACAGACAGACAGACAGACACACGAGTGATCCTATAAGGGTTCCTTTTTTCCTTTTGAGGTACGGAACCCTAAAAAGGGCAATAATAAGGGTTACAAAAGTGGACTCACTAGGCCTACAAAATATCATTGACCTTTTTAAAATATTGTATCATAACGCTTTTAAATAGAATAAATAGTCTTACCGATAAAATTCCGTAGAAGCACTCTAACACACAATCCTCACTAAGACACGCACTATGGTCTATTCTTAAAGTTTATACTAGTTCCTAATGGCACACAAATTTATGATTTTAACACATGAGAGAAAACCACACGCTATGTTTGTAAGTTTTAAGTAATTCAACACGCACTATGATTATTTATTTATACAGTTTTAACGTCTTTTGGTCACACTTAAATTTGCTTAAAGGTTTACGATTTAGGAGGATAAAATAATGTCTAAAACCATTTATAAATAGTGTAAATAGTTTTATAAATTATGTGTATAGTTTTCAAAGGTTGCAAGTAGAAAGTTTCAGTCGCTTCTTGTGTATAAAAAGGTTTTGGTAAAATGTTCCTTTGATTTGCATGGTGAGGTTAAAAATTATAATAAGCGGGGTCCGTAGCAATGAAACTCTTAGGATATGTCACTGTTAGTGTGATATGCGTTTAAAAGTCGGCAAAAGTTCTCGCAACTGATTAAAAATCCTTTTCCACGCGATCGGTTGGCTCGACGATGGGTTTGAGTGTTAAAGAAAGAAAGGTTAAGTATGAGATATGTTTGTTCGTTTGGTCGATCGTAGTCCATGGGGCGGGCGCGAGCGCGCGGGCGGCGGGCGCGGCGGTCGACGGTGGACTGATTCCGCTGGCGCGGCGGTCGGCGGTGGACTGGCGGTGATGCCGGTGGCGCGGATAGCGTAGCTGCGTGCACACTCGCCGCATGCAACTTACTGTGCAATTACCATACGCCGTGACACGATACTGGTATCACAGTCAGCGTTACCAACCCAGTTTCTCAATCATCGTTTTGGTAAAACTACTTGGTACTTACTGAACAGGGCTACAACTCTGGAAGAAGTAGCGGATTCCAATTCTTAATATAATAAATAGTATGGAAACATCTTAAAGCAACGTTGATAAAATATTTGTATCTCTTTTTTTTCCTTTTAGTTTTTTTTTGTTCTTGTACGATTAATTTACACTACAGAAACCTATTGAAGGTTTATACGTGGCGCAAATTTATCGCTGCTCACAGCGCTATTGATATTTAATAATAATTAAAAGTAATGAAAATGACAATGAAAATGAAAATATTTATTTTGCAAGTAGGCCACCTGGGCTCTTTTACATGTCTGAATCTACCAGCGCTTCGAAAGGTGACATCTGCTGAGAAGAAACGCCGCAAGAAACTCAGCAGTAAGTCTTTTTTCAACTTTGGCAGTACAGTTTTATCTAAAGACTAAAACAAAATGTGCAACATAAAAACCTAATGGGTACAAATTAATTCTAATAAATAACTAATAAGGGAGATGTATAGTCTCCGCGTCTGGAAAAGTTAAGTGACTTAGAGATGTATAAAGTCTCTAAGGGTCATAATAACAAAAATAAAAATTGAAGCAAAGAAACATCTAAATCGATTAATCTAGGTTAAATGGAGGTGTAGACAGACAGTCTCCACGGTCAAGTATAAAGATGAAGATGTAAGGTCTCCAAATATCAAAAGAAACAATTTGAAATATAACATTTCATGTCCTAATAATACAAATATACGAATATGAAAAACTATCAAATATAGTACTACTACTACTAGTAATTTACCTGTAATTACCCTTCGTCCTTTGCTCCCATAATATATAATATCTTACCTACCAATTAATATAGTAAAGGTTGAGTTAATGATGCGTATATTATATTAACGCAAACTGAACCGATTAATGAAAAGAAGACAACCAGTCAAGCAATTATAAAAAGGTAATATGACCTAATTATGGCTTTTTATTCAGTACCTATTAAAATGTTAGTTAAGATTTTAAAAGTTTGTTCCGTGTTTAAGTTTTATTCGTAACAAACACGCTACGCCTCGCCACTGCAGGAATGACCTAAATGACCATAGCCATTACTGAAAAGTTATTGTCCTGAACGTGTAATAGTATCTGATGTTACGGGTTAAAAATAAACTTTAAAACAATGTTAAAGGGTGATGTGGGTAGTATTAATAATTGACAATGTTTCTTGGATATTAGCCACAAACTCTAAAAGCAATGGAAGGTAATCAAATTAAAGTTTTTGGAATGTAATTCCTTCTTATTATGGAAGCTTATAAATGCAACTTTACTAACTTAAATGAAAGATACATCGCATGTTTAATTGATGTATTAAAATTTGGAATCTTGTTTAATCCTTGATTTTAATATTTTATTATATTAAATATTGATTAAGAGGACTGTGAACCAACGACAAAAATCACCCTTTTCATACAAAAGGCGATAACGATTTCCACACCTGAAATATAACTGATTTTGACAAATTTTTGCTAGGTTGCTGGTCAGAACAAAATCTAGGTATATACGTTTTTTGAATATTGATTAAAGAATTGGTGAACATCGATTAACATTTAAGTGTTGGAAATCGTTATCGCCTTTCGTATGAAAAGCCGTAGCTTCACACTCTTCTTAATAGTAAGACTCCGTACACTGTTGCGTGCAATTAAATTACTTGCAGTTAACGATTCACAAATTAAACGAAGCCGGGATACTCAGGCGCATCACATGACGTGTCGTGACGTCACGCGCGGCTGTCGCCAACTCCCGACGCACAGTCTATTCCTGTCGCGACAACTGAGCGTAAACGGGCGACACTGAAAATATTTCCGACCACTCAAAGGTCAATCGTACACTCATAGATCCATATCTCAGTGTCACTTACTTTTTCGCTGATGATTTCGGTGATGACTTAATAATGTATTTGAAACGAGAAGCGATATTTGCCGTTTGTTGCGGATAATTTTATGGTTGTTGGGTTAAGTGCTGTTATTTGGTGTACTGCCCTTTGGGCAAAATATTTTTGCCATAATTCACTTCCCAAAAAACTTATCGCAGTAGTTTTATTTCCCAAACGAATCTTTAGCACGTTTACATTTCGCATTTTATTCATTTGGCCAAATTATCATTTGGCATCATTTTCATTTTGTAATGGGTAGGTTAGGTTAGGTTTAACTTGTGTCCCTTACATAAGCACTTATTTGTCAAAACATACTTTTGCTAACTGTAAAATTGCGATAAGCTGTTTTGGCTAATGATTCTTTGCCAAATGATAATTTGAGTAAAATAGTTTGAGATCTAATACTTTGGGAAAAGTTTTTTGCCCAAACATTAGTAATCCCTGTTATTTATAGGCATTTTTACAATGTTCTGCGTCTTCAGTATTGTCCACAACAATAAAAATCAAAACCCAAGAGGTTTTAATGGTGTATTCTTTAGTTAAATTAAGTTTTTTATAGACTCGTATTGCCTTCATTTGGTCAACTGGCCTGTTTGTTTACTCGCTGTCCTGTCGTAACCCTCCGCATTTGTGTTGTAACGTGAAATAGGTAGTTTCTATGAAATATTTACAACGCATAATACTAAAGAAACATCAAAAAAGCTTATTCGTTTTTCATACATAATTATTTTATCCTCCGTGAATACGACATAACTCAAGGTGCATGAATACATTTTTAGAAAATTATTTTTGGCTCGAAGCCAAACTTTAAGTGATTTATTTTGCGTAGTTGAATAAAGTGTGAAACATTACCGTCAAAACTGAAAACAACGTACCATTACAATGAAATTTGGTAAAACTAACTTTATATTTTATTTATTTAGATCTTTAATAAAACATCCAAATCACAATACTATGATTATAATCATAAACATTATATAGCAGTAACACTTATTATAAATCTAACTATTAATACTTAAAAAACAGGTATTAAAATAATATATAATGCGTGCAGATGCTTATCGTCCTGGCATGTCGTAAAAGTCGACTAAGGGACGGATCCTCCCCAACATGGTGGACTATCTGTATGGGCGCTGGGCTGATCACCTGTCACCGTACGGTTCATCATAACATCTTAGGACTAATTCATCGAACGTGGCCGATGTATTGTGGCTACAAGTAGTATTGTGGCTCTGCCTACCCCATTAGGGATTTCGGGCGTGATGCTATGTATGTATGTGTAAAATAATAAAAACGTCGTTAATGATTATGGTATGTAGTTTACGTGGATTACTAAGGCAGAGGCAAAAAACTTTTCCTAAAGTATCACATCCCAACATCAGATCATCAGTATCATCTATTTCACTCAAAATATTATGATTGGGCAAAAAATCATTAGTCAAAACAGCTTATCGCAATATAACAGTTAGCAAATTATTGTTTAACAAAGAAGTACTTAGGCATGTTTCATTTACATTATTTTAATCTAACCTATACCTTACATAACCGCCAGCGTGTCGACGTCACCCTGCTTCGCGGGGTGCCTAATTTCGCACTAAGGGACTCAAGTTAACGCTAACTTAATTAATACAATTGTTGCGATTATTTGTTTTTTACTGTGGGGGGCCTCGCCCCCCTAGCCCCCGTTGTAGGTGCCTGCGCCCCCCGGCCCCCTTTTTCTAGTAACCCTAACCTAATTAACGTTTGTCTTAATAAAACTTGACAAAGTAAAATGATGCTAAATAATAAAATATTAACCGAATTAATAAAATGCTAAATGTAAATGTGCTAAAAGATTCGTTTGAAACTACTGCAATAAGTTTTTTGGGAAGTGAAATTTGGCGAAAATATTTTGCCCATAGGGCATTACACCAGTTCACATCCCTCACGTAACTCAACTTTACGTACTCGTGTTTCAACTTTTTTTACGCATTAAATGGCATTGTACCATTTAGAGGGAAACATTTTTTATATTTCTGTTGTAAATGTTGCGACTTATAATACAATTAAGGTACATGGTAGAGTCAAAGTATGTCAAAATAGTACAACTCTGTAAGGGCCAGTGCCAATTGTCCTAAATGCTATGAAATCATTCGTGGCTTGTACTACATCAGTGCACGAACAATTATAAGAGAAGAATTTGACTTGACAAACTCTTGATGCAAATGCAAAGTTTTTGATTGTATGGAACATTTAATAAGCAAGTACGGTTTTTAATTTGCGGTTATTGTTTCTTCCGCATAATATAAAACAATATGTGTTGGATACACATTCATCTAGTTCCAGTGACGAGTCAAAGTAAATCTTAAAACTGTTTTGATACTCATAGATAATCTACAATGAGTAGAGAGATGAGTAGAGCATGATGCAAACCGTTCTCTTAATAGAAAATCCTTCGGCCGTCTATGAAAGTGTAGTTTCGTAACTAGTTTCGATGGAGGAATTATTCTTCCTTTTACGAAACCATGGTCGATTATTTTACGTACCCAACCGTGATTTCGTAAAAGGAAGAATAATTCCTCCATTGAAACCAGTTACGTGCAAGGAAGAATAATTCTTTCATCGAAACCAGGCACGATATTACAGTTTTGTAGACGGCCGAAACGATAGAAAACTGGTGCTCGGTCCCCTTTCATTGTATCGGCAACTAGCAGTGTTTCTGAATAGAACTGATTTCGTAAGCTTATTGTAATGGTACTAGTACTTATTAACATTTTTCATTAGCTGAAAACGTGTTTCATTATAATATACCCGCCTTTTTTAACAATTATTTTGAAAGGGTTAGTTCTTACTCTCTAATGAAATAGTTAGTTAATTAACCGTCACGGATGATTTATTATACTAACTTTAGGGCGTTAGTAACGCACCTGTATTTGTATTTATCTGAATTTCTCATAAGATAAAAATGGTGAGCTCATAAACAGAGTTTGTGGCTGGCTGATCATCAAAGATGTGCAAGGATACGCTGAGCACCAGAAATCCCACCAATAATGTAGAATTAGTTAACGGTGGATTGTGACCTGGTCAATGGACAGCCAGATATAAATTACCAACCTTTAGATTCACGAGTCTTCTTCTTCCTAGCGCTTTTTCCCGTCTACGCTTACGCTACGGGGTACGCTTTGACCATGATCCGGGTTCGGCAGGTCGGGTTATTACAGTGGAGCGACTGCCGTCTGACCTCCGTAACCCTTGTGATAGGGGAACGAGACCAATTGGATCATGGTTACACATTTAGTTACACAAATGTGCAGGTTTCCTCTCGATGTTTTCCCTCACCGTAAGAGCATTGGGTACCGAAATTCGCATGCAGATAATGTACATAAGTTAGAAAAACTCATTGGTACATGGCAACCGCTTGGATTCGAACCCGGACCTCACGATCACGAGTCAACATCCTTAGCCATTAGGCCACTGAAGCTCTTCTTTAGATTCACGAGTAATACTTGTTTTCAAAAATGCCACTCCTAGAGATAACATTTTTACGGCAATGTGTGGCCGGCAACTATAGGCGTCTTCCTCTAACGTACGAAGTTAGAGTACATGACAGCTATAGATGCCGGCTATAAATTGCCGTTAAAACTTTCTCGTCTAAATGCACTTTAATGTAGGGCTACCTATACTGTTTAAAATCAATCACTCCTTCTTTTTCTGTTTTAACATACTTTTTTAAAGCGGAGACTCGTTAAGTTTCTGATTAAAAAATAATTGGAGTCGGAGCGGATAAAAAATTGCGAAAGAGGTTGTTATGCGCACACCTCTTTAAGTAAAACTCTGTTCGTGCAGGCGTTGTTAACGAGCAATATGTCGTATACTAAACCCATTAACAGAGTAAACATGATAAGAATCAAGAAACTGCAAATTTAAATTCTCATACTTTAAATAAGTTTTGTTAATAATTTTAATTGTTTTCAAGAGGCACTATATTAGCTGAGAATCCTAAACTTTATTCTTTTTATTTTTTTTGGAAGAAATTGGCAGCACCTGGTGGTGAAAATACCCATAGGCAGCGGTGATCACTTTCCTCCATCAGGAGGCCCGTCTGCCAGCGGCCCTAACATTAATGACACAAAGATAAGATAGACCGTATTATCTCTAAGTGCGTGTACCTCACACTAGTGCCGACGAAAGAGATAGTCAGATAAACGGGTTTAATTTCTGTTTGTGTCATTTATGTTAGGGCCGCTCTGCGTGTCTGATTACAGCAAAGTGCAATGTTTTGCACTTTATTTACTTAGCCCACGACTTTGTCCGCGTGGAATTTCGCTAATCCCTCAGGAACTGTGCACTTTTCAAGATAAAAAGTAGCTTACGACCTTCTCTAATAGTGTTGAGCTACTCATACATGAGGCACCTCAAATATCCCACGTCAATGTTCATGTCCACTGAAAAATGACGAGCCGAGCAAATCATGCGATTGAGGCAAATTTGATGATAGCGTAGCGTAGGCAGCGTAGCGATTAACTCAAGGTGTGAGTGAGACAAAAGGGCGCCGTCCATTCCGTACAGTGTGATATACTGACACGAGAGCAAGGCGTAAGCTCCGCGTAGAACCTTGCCTCATTTTGAGGCAGGACATTGTACCACCTCGTTTTTGTAAAAGGAGTTACTACTTCAAACTTTGTTGATTCATGTCCTGTTCAGAACTATTCTTCGACCTTTTAAATACCACTGAGCAAAAAATCAAATCAATCCGTTGCTCCGTTTTAACGTGAAAGAGGAACAAACAAACAAACGAACAGTTTCGCATTTATGATTAGGATATAATGATTACATTAACCATTTAATGGCGTTATTATTCATTACATTATTAATTACTTACTTTTTAGGGTTCCGTACCTCAAAAGGAAAAAAGGAACCCTTATAGGATCACTCGTGTGTCTGTCTGTTTGTCTGTCTGTTTGTCTGTCTGTCTGTCTGTCCGTCTGTCACAGCCAATTTGCTCCGAAACTACTGGACCGATTGAGTTGAAATTTGGTATTCATATGTAAGTTGGTGACCGCAACACGGACGCGTGACGTAAATATATGAATTTTAAACATAGGGGCCACTTTTTGGGGGTAAACTAGAAAATTAAAAATAAAAGTTATGCCACCTATATCGTGTGACATATCAAATAAAAGGGCTTATTGTGAGGATCTTAAATATATATATATTTTTAATTTTAAGTATAATAGTTTAGAAGTTATTCAGGAAAATACGCGAAAAATGAGCATTCCCCCCCCTTATTTCCGAAACTACTTGGGCTAAAATTTTGAAAAAAATACAGAAAATAGATCTTTGCCTATAGATTACAGGAAAACCTATAAGAAGTCTATGGTAATTTAAGGTAACCTAGTAAATTTCAGATAATCATGTACGGAACGGAACCCTCTCCACGCGAGTTTAACTCGCACTTGTCCGGTTTTATATAGGTAACCTTTACCGGCCGTAACATAAAGTCCAACTTATCAGTCTTCTGATGAGCTGCTGATAGTAACAATTTGGTGAAAGCTTATAATAAAAGCGACATAGCCAAAACGGACTACATCGATGGCAGAAGCTAGTCACGTGGGCGACTAATTGCCGTTCCCGATTTTCAATCCACGGATACATTTAAAAAAAAACCGGTCAAGTGCGAGCCTGACTCGCGCGCCGAGGGTTCCGCAATTACGTATGAAAAAGAAACCTTACCTTGTAAGTACGGAACCCTTAAAAAGAAAAAAAAATAGCTTTTAACAACGGGGTAACCATTTACAATTATTGTATGATTAGAATTTAAGAAATTTGCATGCCATATTGTGGCGAAGCACGCGTTCATGTAATTATATTTCACTGACATGTACCAATAACACCTGTGTATGTTCTTGCAAATAAATAACTTACTTACTTACTTACTTACAACCTACCTATAAAATAAGACAAAAAATAACTTTCGCAAGCTCCTATCTTCGTTCAATCGTAGAGTGTGATACGACTTTGCAGTGGTTATTCCGTTTAACTTTTTTTTTTTATGTGATGTAATTACAAATTCACGGTTTTTGGACTTTTTCCTTTACTTGTGCTGTAAGACACTGCTTCTTGCCAAATTTCATGATTCTAGGTCAACGGGAAGTACCCTATAGGTTTTGATTCCCTTTGGATTCCCTTGAAAGTATCAAAATATGAGACATAAACGGCCATATCTTTTGATTTCGGTGACTTATAAGGTTAATTTTTTCACAGCTTCAAGGGATTGCAGACTTGAGTATTTGATATTAATTTCAACTTGATACCTCCTCCACGCGTTCCTGAGAAAAAGGTCTTGACAGACAGACAGACAGACAGACAGACAGACAGACAGACAGACAGATGGACAATCGAGTGATCCTATAAGGGTTCCTTTTTCCTTTTGAGGTACGGAACCCTAAAAATGGTTTAAAATTTGACATTTCGTCGGTGCGAATCCCAAAATCGCTGTGTTTTTTTGCGGTTTTTTATTTTAACACTAAACTTTTCGGTTTTAATTTCTGCATTAGACCACATTTTTTTATTTTTTTCAGTACTTGTTTATTATGTGTTAGTAGGCAAAAATGTACCTTGATAAATTCGCTATGTGAAATTAGGCAGTTAGCGAATTTTAAATAATAACGCACATTTAAGTAAGTTGTCGTTTTATTTCGCTATGTGTTCGTTGATGCACGATAAAATATCGCAAAATATTCCTAAAAACATCATTTAAGAAAATAGTCATGTGACCGCTAGTTACATAGCGATTTTTAATGTTACAAATTAAACCCGCTAGGTATGTATATGTACCAATATTTCCGTTTAAGTCATGTATTACTAATAACTTACTAACAAATTTAATTTAATTTATATTGATGTAAAAGTTACCTAGTTTTCATAAAAAAAATATAACTACGCATGTTAAGTAACTATTAAAGAAAAAAACGGTTTTAACTGTCTCCTGAAAAGTCGACCAATATATAATTCGCACCGACGCTTTTCCGTATACAAAATATGTCAATGTTTAACCGGTAGTAAGCAAATCAATCCATGGATTGAATATTGAGAACAGTCGTAAGACTAGAGATGCTATCTCTTCCACTGAACCCCACAATAAAGTTTTGCATTTCGAGTTTCGGAGTAATGCCGCAAGCAGCTTAATATTTAAGTAGCAAATTATTCTTTTTCTTTTTGTTATACCTTTCTTTTGAAGTTGAAAATAATATACCAATACCTACACTACAGCGTCAAACTTTTTAAAACAAAAAAATATCTTGTAAATAATTTGAGAAAAAGAAACAAATTAAAAATATCGGCACAAACGACGCCATCTATACGTTTAATAGTGTTTTGCCCACTTTTAGTTCAGTACACTGAAATTCGTTCCCGTTCCATCCTCGGCAGTATTCAACTCACTTTCAGAGTTGTATTATAGATGGCGTTTATAAAAAGCTTGTGTTGTTCTAGTAACATGTTTTGTAGAAGATGCTTGCTATTTATAAATAATTGTATATAAGTAGTTAAAAAATGTTAATAATTTATTATATTTATTATTACAAAATTCATATGCATTTAAAAGTAACAATGATATCAGATTTTACCTAACACCTTTTTTTTTACTTTTACGATAGAGTTAGAATAAATGGAATAAGGAGGGGGATGTATTTAAAATTCTCTAAGAGATATCGGGTATATTTTTTTACAATGCCGCTGCCTTTGCTGTCTAGTAAATAACAGCTACCGTATCGTAGCAAAATAATTTGCGATATCGCTTAGGCTTTGTCAAAAGGAGGCCCTGTTGAGATACAAGACATCTTGAGGTGGCTTAATTACAAAAGGGTTATAATTTTCTAAAGAGCTTAGGTGCAGTATCTACGTGAGATAATAAAATGCACTTAAGGTTTTGCCGAAGCTCATTCAAAAAATAAATAACGTATGTTTTTTGTACTAACCCAAATGTTCCCGAAGTATTCTAATACTACTTGTTTTACCTATTTATTCGATAGACAATAAAAGCACTAATTTAATTTTGAATTATTCTTAAACTTGACTAGGAAATTGAAAATAAAAATGCGTACGCATCGGCAAAAAGTTCGCTATGAAAATGAAAATAATTAAGCTAATTTTTTAACTGAGCTTTAAAGTCACAGATAATGAGTAGATACAGTGTATTAAATAAGGCAAAATTATAGGGATTGGTAGCAATTGAAGCTGGGCTGTGTACAATTGGGTCATGGGTCAAGGTTTTTGTCAAGGGCTGTACAACTGACCCGGCTGCATTGAGCTCTTACTGTTCTATTTTGCTTTGCACGATTGATATTTTGATCGGAGAGTTTTCGAATTAATCCGAGCTTGAAAATACTGGCTGGTTAGATTTTGGAGCAAATTTGAATCTTCGAATAATTTATTTTGAATGAAATCACTTTTAATGCAGCACAATACAAACTAATCGTAAATATTGACGATGCTATCAATATATTTATAACTTTTAAGAGCTGAACATAAAATGCCTGACTTTACTGAAAAAGGAGTATTTACATATTTTTAAATCATTTGCTTCCGTTAAGTTTTCATCAAAAAAAAAATGTATACCGTCCTCATATGAAATATAGAAAGGTTTTTAGTGTTCCACTTCTTTATGAAATTTCCTCGATGTAAAAGGCTTTATTCCCGAGATAAGTGTACAGATGAATCTGATGGCTGTCGCTCGTGAAAGACTGCCTCCAAAAATAGCCTCTCAGTGTCCCGTCGCTTCCACTTATCTTTCGTTGAACATTGTTAAATAGAAAGATAAGTATTACCTGCTTTTGGATTTTTCAGCAGATAAATTGATCAATTTGTTGACTTTGATGGCTTAATTTTAGAATATACCTACTTAGAATATAATTCGTTTTTTTTCTGTTGTGATTATTTTGCTAAGTACAGTACAGGCTTCGATTTGTTTTACTTTAGCATCTCAAGTTTGAGTTTCGTAAGCGGATTTGTTTAATTGATATGTTTGACAGGCTGCGCGGGCAGCATGCGCGCGCAGCGATCCGCCATCTTGAATTTTCTCCCCACGTCAGAGGAACCTTAGCGGACGTAACAGCTGTGAGTGCGTCCTACAGTTTGACCCTAAACCAAGTTTTTAAAAAGTAAATTATTTGACCACAAGTACATAGTAATAAAACTAAAATAAACTACATTCAGACCTTGTTTTTAGAGAGTGAGAAAACAAGTTAATGACGGAATAAAATTTACAAGTTATCGATTTTATATATTTCAATTGGTTGAAACTGGTGGTGCGGTGCTCTAGATTTTAACGTCTGTGGTAATTTTACTGGCCGTTCTGCAATATTTTGGATATTGGAAGTTGTAGAGTGGGCAGAAGCGGGAAATCGATAAACGCGTGAAGTAGAGTAGCGGGTCGGTGCGAAAGTTAGCGGCGGTGTGGGGCACAATTACAACGAATCGTAAACGGGGATATAAATAAATAATTTTACGATTTGCTGCAGGAGATTTCCTCTAAGGTTAGTTAATTAATTTGATTTTTGCTTATAGAACGAAAAAAAGTTCAAAGTGATGCCACATTAATACAAAAAAATATATTTCTAGATTTATGTGTGTTTCAAATTATTTTCTCAATTCAAAATATCCATTAGATATAAGAGAACCATATTATATATTTGATATTCAAATTTATAAATGAAAGATTTTTTCGAACTTTAGATACTTAACACAAGCCTTTAGAGCTTACTTTGAACTAGATCGATTTGTGTAAACATCGTCCACTGATTTACTTATTTTAATAATTTGTCGACGCTAAATCATTATTTATTAAGTCAACTAGCTGTTATCCTCGACTTCGTGCGCAAAGACTTTTTAGTATGAATTTTCCTTCTTTCAACGACCTGTAAAAAACGTGTCTCCCGAACATTATCAAACTCAGTTCAGTATTTAAGCTATGAAAATATAACAAACACAGAGACAGTATGAATATTAGACCACATTCTGAATTAATAGGGCTCTTTTCATTTGATACATTCCTCCAAGTTATTATCTTGTTTGTGATTCATCTGTATGTGCCGACGTCACAAACACCCAACGACTGCGCAAAATAACGTCAAATGTGGCAACATTCAGTTACTTGAAAATCCGAACCGTCTACGATTCCATCTATTTATAGCAGCTGCTTTGTACTGGACCTTTAGCCGAACGGTCTATAAGACTATTTCTCATTCATTAATAATTTCAACCTTTTTATTTCTTATAAATGTAAGTGTCAACTTCGTTGTAGATAAATATATTTCTTCTTAATACAAGAATAGTTCAAAAACTAGAACCCGACTCCTGAAAAATCACGCTCTAAACAGTATAACAATTTGCTATTAATCCGTTTCATTTGATACCCAACACGGTATCATTAAACAAAACATTTTTATTTCATGACTTTATGTCCTCTACATACATACATAGCGTCACGCCCGAAATTCCTAATGGGGTGGGCAGAGCCACGAGACTAGTTGTGGCCACGCTCGATTAATTAATTAGTCCTAAGATGGTATGATGAACCGTATGGTGACAGGTGATCAGCCCATCGCCCATACAGATAGTCCACCATGTTGGAGAGGACCCGTCCCTTAGTCGACTTTTACGACATGCCAGGATGATAAGCATCTGCACGCATTCTATGCTATTTCTTCACTCCCAGTGCTGCAGAGGAGGATGTCCTCTAGAAGGCGTCATATTCAACTGAATGTGACATCATATAGCCTTTAACCAGCGGATGATTAAGACGCTTCCAACGATACCTCATTTGTCAAAAGTTGTCATGAGAGAACAGATAAACATACATACATACCGCACAAAATTCATAACCCTCTTTTTTGCTTCACCGTAGTTGGGTAAAAAAGAAACCATGGTAAAATACCGTTTTCACCACGTACTAATTCTGTCAATATAAATTGCCCCATATCGCTTAGGATGTGACGACACTATTGTATTATCTGCGGTACCGTTTACTCTGTTATGTTCAAACTTATCTCAAGTACATAGTCATTCTAATCTACCCCTTAAAACATGTATATACAAATGTTTTTAATTTCACAGTGCAATTCGATAAGGCGTTTCGGTTTTGAAATGTAAAATCGTCGTCGACGTGGGCTTATATGAATGCTAATGCTGCAAATAATAAAGTCGGTTTTTACTTAATCGTCGGTTTTTAATGGATATGGGTAATGGGGTACTGCGCTGAAAATGCGACATTTCTGTTTAGTGAAACGTAAACATTCAAAGTGGCGGCAAGCGATACAAAAATGAGTGGGAAAAATAACAATGTCGTGTACGATGTTATTCACGAAGAGGTCGTTATTATTAGATTTAGCATAACTTATTTCATTTTTTATCAAATTTTAAGAAGGCGTTTTACCATTGTTTTTTATCAGATGGCAGGAGGTGGCGACCCAAAATGGCAGAAGGATGCGTCGGACCAAAACTTCGACTACATGTTCAAACTGCTTATCATTGGAAACAGTTCTGTAGGAAAAACCAGGTAATTTATGACTTGATTACAGTTTTTTTACACTTACTTGCATATTGGTTATTGAGGTACTGATTGCTTTGTAGAAAATCGATGTTGCATATTTTAGTAGTCAAAGACATGACAATGTAGTACCAGCTCTTTATAAACGATAACACGCACTATGGTTAAAGATGTGTATTAATGTAATAACTTATTTTCTATTATAGTAAACATAAGTATAAAACCAGAATATCTTCCAAAAATTACGATGCGGCAATGACAATTTTGGTTGTTCGGTTGACAATCAAAAAGTAATGATCCAGGGTAATAAATAAGCAAATCTTCGGGAACGTCCAAGCGATATTATTGCGGCCCGCGAGCGAGACTCGCATACTACTCTTACGCATTAACATCGTGCGGAAGAGTGGGATGAGAATCTCGGTAGCGCGTCGCTACAATATCGCTTGGACGTTCCCGAATATAGGCGCTGATTAGACCTTCATATATTGCAAGAACGCTCTTTCTAATGTAATTTGAAAGAGCGCCATTTAGTGCTTAGACTACAGTATTCTGATTTTGAAAAAATAAATACATTTTAATTATATGTACATATATTTCATTATTCTAGCTTAACATAGGCTACCTTCATTACTTTAACAGATAAGCAAACACATTTAGATAGCTACTGTAAATAGCATCATTGGTACGTCAGTGTATGTCTTCTAGTAATTCCAAGCGATCGAATACGGCCCATCTGGACCAAGGACGCGGTTATGTGTAGAAGCGAGAAGTATATAATGCGCGCTCTATCTGCCATATTGCTACGTCCTTGAGCTAGATTAACCATGTTTGATTGTCTGAAGGATATACAAATTACAGGGTTAGCTAATAAATTGTCTCAACTTACATTTATCATGGACTAAGGGCTAACGTTCCTTCTTGCTCTAGAGCATAATTATCTGGACATAAATATTTGCCCGTGACAAGTTAAAATTATACCAAGCTACTTTGGTAGGAAGATACAATTATGCTATGTCAATATATATTAAAGTCTACATTAAACTAAAGTAAAGAAAATTAAAGTAGGATTGTTTAATTGGAAATGGCCTTACGTTTGCTCCAAGTCATGTCTGGCTTGCTAGCACAATATTCAAGTTGTTTCAGTTTATCACCGTCAAACTGTTCAAATACGAAGGGGTCGCGCTGCATTAAAAACGACTTGCTTAAGGAAAATGAAGACAATTTTTAAGGATGAAATGGTATTTTTCAGTTTTCTATTCCGTTACGCGGATGACTCGTTCACATCTGCCTTCGTGTCGACGGTTGGAATAGACTTCAAGGTGAAGACCGTCTTTCGCCACGACAAACGCGTTAAACTTCAGATATGGGTAAGTACAGTTTGCGAGTGGTATGATTCTCTAACGAAGATCAGCGGATAAACGAAACTATTAATTTAGACTTTAAGTTATGCGGTTCAAAATAGGAATGTGTCCCTTATCGCTGATCAACCGCTGCGTACGTTAGAGAATTACATGACAGTGCGTTGTACATGACACTTCCACTATGCGTTAATGCCTAATGTAATTAGTCTTTATTTCATAGAGACTGTTAACTAAGGTGTCTAATGGCCGAATTCAGAAAAGCCACTCAAAATGAGCTTTAATTAAAGTGACGTTTCAGTGACGTTTCTGTATAGGTTGAGGGACATTTAACGACTTAATATCTAGTCAAATGCTTAAGTGGCGTTTCTGAATTAGGCCATAGGAGGTATATTTAATTGCTACAAGTGTGCCTTTTCCCGCACGCCACTTCAAGAATTCTTGCTCGGCTTTGAGATACATATTTATCTTTTAACTAGATTTTCAATTTTTTGTTTATTTTTTTTACAATAATTTGCTTTTTTAGCTTATCTAATTGAATCAACTGGTAAATTACTCTAAACTTAAAATATACATATATATATATTCATTTAATTGTAACCACCTTGTTTTTAAGATTCCCGACATCCCATGAAAAAACGGAACCCTTCCAGGATCAGTCTCGTATCTGTCCTTATGCCACAGCCTATATTACAAAGAGCCTGCAATATCGTGCCTGGCGCTCTAAAAAAATGCGTATTTGTCTTTTGCTTACTTTTCTCGTAGGCAAATACGAGTAGATAGGTAGTCGAAATGAAAAGCAGAGTGTTTAACTCGGGAGAAAGTCATCAACCTCCAACTCAATGTTTTAAACTTTTTTTTTTAAATAATTGTTTTTAGACACTATCCATTTATCTTCACGATCGTCTGAAGTCTGCGCGCTTTTTAGGGTTCCGTACCCAAAGGATAAAACGGTACCCTATTAATAAGACTCCGCTGTCCGTCTGTCCGTCTGCCCGTCTGTCCATCTGTCTGTCCGTCTGTCACCAGGCTGTATCTCATGAACTGTGATAGTTAGACAGTTGAAATTTTCACAGATGATCTATTTCTGTTGCCGCTATAACAACAAATACTAAAAAACAGAACAAAATAAATATTTAAGGGGCTCCCATACAACAAACGTGATTGTTTTGCTCGTTTTTGCTCGATATTAAATAGAAAATAGAAATAGAAAAACGTTTATTTTGCAAACACAATATAAAAAGAAAGAACTTACAACTAGACAGCACATTAATAACTAACAGTAAAACTAGGATAGAAAAACAATTGAGGTTTGCAAAAATGGCGTCCACTCAGCTTTGTGTCGAGATATTGATAAGGGCAACAGGTAGACGCTTGAAATATTCACAGAATGTTTAGTTATACATTCACTTTAAAAATAAATCATTAAATTACAATAAAACAAATATTTATAAGGGGGGCTCCCATACAATAAACGTGTTTTTTTTTTTTTTGCTTGATTATAGTTAATTGTACGGAACCTTTTGTGCGCGAGTTCGACTCGCATTTGGCCGGTTTTTTAGTTTTGATATTGTCTTGGACGTGAAAGCTCACTTCCAAATAATTGAGGTACAAATAAAACATCAAGGTTCAGATAAAATAATTGTTCAAAAGAGAATTTTTATCTTTATGATCCGTGTGAGATATCTTTAACAATTTGCGTTTGAGCAATTGCGAGGGGAAAAATATATCTCGAATCCCCAATTTATTTGATTTGAGGATTGCAATTGTACCTACAGAAGGAATTATTAATATTTAAGAAGGTAAGAGGAAAACGAAACTTTCTCTTAGAACATTTATTATTCTCTTACATTGAAATTTCACGATGTGCTTATGTACATAAAACAATAAACATATTATATGGACCCCCTTATTATAATAATTTTATGTTAATCCAGTTTTGTTTGCACTTTTCTTAAGAGGACTGTGAACCAAAGGCAAAAATCACCCTTTTCTTACAAAAGGTGATAACGATTTCCACCCCTTAAATGTTAACCAATTTTGACCATTTTTGATAAGTTGTCAGTCAGAAAAAAAAACTAGGCTTATACGTTTCTTTGTATTTTGATTAAAGATCAAAAAAGTCATATAATGCCGAAATTTGAAAAAACTGAATTTATTGATTTTAGTCATAAAATCAAAACGTATAGACCTAGATTTTGTTCTGAAACTGACAGCCTATCAAAAATTGGTTAACATCGGTTAACATTTAAGGGGTGGAAATTGTTAACGCCTTTTGTATGAAAAGCCCTTCACACTCCTCTTAAGCTTACCGCCAAAAGCTGTGCTACGTCAATTTGAATCTCTGCATCTCCTCAATCCATCTCATAGATGAATATTTTCGCTGTAGTGAAAACGTCCCTTTATTAATTCCTTTCCTGTCAAGTACTAAACTGATATTTCTTTTAAAATTATATGTAGAATCTCATAGACTTTCTTACTAAATAAGTAGTTGCATGTAAAAGAAATCGGATTATTTGTATTTTCAGGATACTGCAGGGCAAGAACGCTATCGTACCATCACGACGGCGTACTACCGTGGAGCTATGGGCTTCATCCTTATGTACGACATCACTAACGAGGAGAGCTTCAATAGTGTTCAGGACTGGTGAGTTTACTATCTACATTAAGTAGACAATTGTAAGTTCAAATTCAAGTTAAATATATTTAAAGTAACCTCGATTTATGATTATCTAGAACATGAAGTTAAGAGGACCAAATCCTCAATTTATGATAATCTTTTAAATACAGCCCCTCTTTTTAAATAACTATCCCTTTGTTATTAAGTACGATATCATTAAAGTGACCCTATTCCAATGGTCGAAGGTATAAATAAAAAAACATAATCCCGGTTAACAGTTTCTACACAAAAAAATATATAAGGAGCAGAGCCTCTAAAGACATCACCTAAGCGCTACATCCTTATGACTTTTAAAAGCCTTTATATATCATCTGATACTATACTATATCAGTAATCTCTTTTGAGGTAGCACATGTACTACATACGGTACATTACATCGCGCAATTTCATGTAATTTTGTAATAAAGTGACCACGTTGCGACGTAGAAAAGTGTAACTCTCGTAAGAGATGACATTGTTTTATAAGATCATGATCTAGCTTGTGATCTTCTGTTATACAGGGTGACACAAATAAAGACGTACTCATGGGACAATGCCCAAGTGATACTGGTAGGTAACAAGTGTGACATGGAGGAGGAGCGCGTGGTGAGCGCAGAGCGCGGCCGGCAGCTGGCTGAGCAGCTCGGTGTTGAGTTCTACGAGACCAGTGCTAAGGAGAACATCAATGTTAAGGTATAGTCTATAGCCATTCAAATATATAGTAAGGAACTGCTCAAAGCAATTTTCGCGATGCTTACTTTTGAGGTATCAGTACGTGAATCTGACACCATCGCAGGTTCAGTCGCATGGGAACCACCGTCCACGACACCCATTTAAGTGACACTGTTATACCTCGTCTACAGTAAAAAAAACGCTGACGGCCATACATTTTATATGGCTGTCAGCGTTCTTTTTACTGTAGACGAAGTATATAATTGAAAAAATGCCCTCCCGTATCATGTGTGTGAGACCGCAGCACCACCAACCACACCGCGCACAATTATATGATAGCGTGTGAATCAAGCAATATTAGACTTTTGTATGTATGTCGTAAGATCTAAGACTTCAGCAATAGGGTGTGGTTAAGCCATGACGTTGGCGTTTAATAACCTTCTATGAGAGTTGTTACACGAAATTGTACTGATAGGCATATCCTTCTTTTGAGATCTTTGTCTACAGTTTTTGGTATAAAATACCTAGCATAACCGACCACAGCCTGCATCAGTTTACCTTATTCAACGCAGCGTCTTATTTCTTGACACCAAATCTTTTTCAAAATAAGTTTTACGGCGCCTTCATTTCATACAATTAGTCGAATATGTCCTAACAAAATAATGGAGCCCATTCGAAAGTGAGTTCGCTAAATTTAAAATAAGTAACGTCAAACTTGATTTTGACATCTTTGTGCTATACCAAATCGATCGTTTCTTATTTCGAGTTTAGCAAATATTAAACTAAGAAGACACTGTTTCGAATTGGGCCTAATGACAGCTACTGATAAACTTAGGACTCAAGTAGTAATATATCATGACCTCTTATGCCAGCCAGCGCCACTTTCTTTATAGGTTTTATGATATATTTGTCGAACTTGGGTTGGTTCGATTACGCTCATAAACGCTGAACACGTTTCGAAGGCGGAGTCTCAAAGCCCTAGCTTAATAGTTGCCACCGCAATTTAAGTTACAACGTAAAGTAAAATTTACTTTTCATCGGCAGCAGCGCAGCGGATTTTATCTCTATTGACATAAATACCTTGGTAGCCTTCTAGATATTAATAGAAATTATACAGGAGTTGGATAATCATAAAATAAACATAAAATTCAGTGTGAACGTTTGTTGCAGCCAATAAAAACGAATACTTCCATGACTTGGTGGCCAATAGACCTACCAAACGCAGATGTTTCATTAACATTAAAAATCTTCATCGCTTTATGCTGCTTTCTTGACATGGCACTTTAAATTCCAGTCTGTATTCGAGCGTCTGGTGGACATAATCTGCGACAAAATGTCAGAGAGCCTGGATTCGGAGCCAGCCCTGCAAGCCGGAGGCGCGCGCGGACAGCGCCTCACGGAGCAGCCGCAAGGGAACAGCAGCCCCAACTGCAACTGTTAATGTCCAGCAAGTCAGCGGCGGGCTGTTCACTCGTGGTGGACGTTCTTTTATATCTCAAATTGGAGGCTTGACGGCTACCGCGCTCAAAAACGATAGCAGTCCAGTACCACAGTCATCTGCAAAAATTAAATGTTCATCAAACACCAGTGAAAATGTAACTCTTATCTGATTGATTGATCGATCCAATTGTATTTTGATACTTGCACTGCAATTTGATGAGCACAAAACGGTGGCCGACATTTGTTTTTAAGGTTTTTGTCAGTTCTTAATATTCAATAATATAAGGATATCCATAGTACGAGTCTCGAGAAAAACATGACATGAACTGAATATAGATACTCGTAATACATTTTTAATAACACGTAAACTTTAGTCATATTGTAACTCTGATGAAGATGAACTTTCACATTATTTGTTACTTTTTAAATAAACTTACCCATCTACCACGAGTGTTTACCATTGAGTTTTCTCAGGAATAGGGCTTTAATCCAACAGAAAGTAAACCTACCGAGGATGCTCATTGCCATTAAAGACTCGGTCTTTTACATTTTACAAATATAAATTTCTGTTTTTACTAAATTGAATAACCCCTTGTCTCATAATCTTTATATGTTGCGTGTTGACACAATACATACACACAAAGGTATTGTTTGTCACACGGGAAAGTAGTTTTTTAACATCCACAATAGAATTTACACTAATAAACGAAGAATGAATAAAATGTTAAAGCGTATGTGTATCTATGTAATATTATTGATTATTCTATAGGTGTTAGGTAGCTATTGTGAGCTGGAGTAGGGATCTGATACTTCTCATGTCTAGTTGTTAACAGCCTGGAGTATGTCCTTCTAGTTTAATCTCTCGTTGAGTATTGACTCTAGTTGTTTGAGTTTAGCTTTAATTATTAACTATTGTGGCAAAATTAGATTGTTTGTAAATGTATTCGTTTACAACGAGATGAAAACAATTGGAAAAGGGAAAATCTTTTCTTTACATTAATTTAGCGCGCTTAATCAATTCCTATCCACTTGGACCAAGTTCGGATAATGAATGCGAAATGGTAACTTGGTTTAGTAAATATTAGTGACATTAATTTTAAGACGTATGCTATCGGTTGCTTGTTTCCTCGATCATTTTATTCAGCGCTTGGTATAATTAGATGGACGTCGACCATACGACGTTGAATCTATTCTTAATTTAAATATGGGTTATATAAATAATAGATTAATAATTTTATTGTTATTTATACTTTAAGTACCTACGTAGATGTGGGCAAGGATAGTTACGCTTAAGATTGTTTTGGTCTGCAGTTTAAAAGATAATCCGATACATACTTGTACTTTGCGATTCACTTTGTAAATACGTTAACCAGTGTATAAAATAAACTACTGTATAGTATTATACCTACGTACTAAATCTGTTTGTATTCTTGTTACTACGCTATGATAATATTTAACTATAGGTGTTTATTTAACCAAAATTGTTAGAGTAAGGCGTATCGTACTCTTTAGTTTTATTACGTCATTAACATTAATATTTTATAATATATCCGCTTATAACGACTTTTCACAAAGCATAGATCACCTTTTATCTTATGTTACTGTTAGTTTCACTTTTACCAACGTTCTCTTATAACGAACTTATAATAGTCGTTATAAGCGGACCCCACAGTATTGCGTAGATTAAATGTTCCGCGTGTCCTCCACGTTGGGCTTACATCTAGGTATCTGTAGATGACATAGACAATACGATTTATATCAAATTCAGTTGAAACATGAGCACATTATTTTTTTAGAAACATAATTATGTATTTTATAGATATTAGTTAAGAAAAAAGCGTCAATACTTTTGACAGGAAATAACCAAACTAAGAAAATACGTACTTAATTAGATAACAATTTCATTGCTTTAACATAAAACGCTATATTTTAGATGACATTGGGTCCAATTTGAAACGGTGTCCCCTAAATTTTATATTCCCTAAACTTAAAACAAAAAAACCACGAAATCGATTTTATATAGCACTAAGCTGTCAAAATCGAGATCGAAGTTTCTTATTTCAAGTTTAGCGATTTCTAAATTAGTGCACACATTTCGAATTCGCCCGAATATGGCGCCAAATTAATTGAAAAAAATGTATTATATTGCAAAACTGTCTCTGTGTCTAGCAGAAATTTATATTATAACAAAATATTATTACCGCATAGCAAAAATCATCTTATGAATTATTAATAGTCAACATTTTTTATTTATTACATCTTTTATTTTTATGCATGTCAGAATTTGGTTTAAGATTTTAAAAAACATCTTGTGTAAATTTGGCTGAATCACTTACTATCGAATGACAACTAAAGCAGCCATTACACGCTCAATCTAGATCGTGATCTGGACCAAGGTCGCGGATCGCAATTTTGTGATCCTATGTCGCGATCCCTCAATCCAACACCTTACACAGTCAATCTGGATCACGATCACAGATCTCGATCTAGATTGAGCGTGTAATGGCTGCCTATTGGGTGATGCGATAAACGAAATATTAGCGGAATGAGGCGAGGCAGTTAAAAGTAGATGTATCGTACTTAGCAGTGTGTGTGTCCTGTAGCAGGGCGTCAAAGAGGCATATCGTAGACGGGCTTAAGTAGTTGTTGGCTAGCAACAAACATTACCATCATTATTTTTCCTTCACCTTAACTTTGGGTTGCAGTAAATGTGAGGTTTTTTTCTACGTTGTATCACACAAATTTTGGCTCGGTAAGCGACAGAAAAGATTAACTAGTAGTATTCATAGTTAATGTATGTTATATAATATTTGTTGTGTGTTAAAGGAATTATTTAAAAATACACCCGTGTAAAAGATTCACGAATATAATTATATAAAATATTAAATATGAAAATGTTTTTCTTTTATAAACAACAGGTAGGTTCCTCCTAGTTTTTTAATCCATGTATATATTTAAGGTAAACTATTTCCCTGCGAAAATTGACCAATTTTCATAGGTCGTATCCAGTCTGTTGCTTCTTAAGATAAAACTTCCGAAAAATATATTTGGGCGCCTATTAAGTGATACTGCAGCGACCCGCGAGCGAGTCTCGCATCTCGCTCTTACGCATTTTCGCGTCGTGCGGAAGAGTGGAATGAGATATCTCGCTCGCGAGTCGCTACAACGTCACTTAGCGTTCCCGAATAGAGGCGCTGATTTCTCAATCTGTCCTTAACACTCATAAGAGACAGAATGTTGATATGACTTTTAGTTTTATTTGTGTCTAGTTATTTATTAGGTCATTTATATCTATACATAAGTAACAATTCTAAGTATACCAATAAACCTGTAAAAGTAACATCCAGATTTTTTAAAAGTGATTGTTCGTCATGATTATGCCAAAAATATTGAAACTGTGTACAAATTATTTAATTTTATAACACTATTTTATTATTATTATGGCAACGTTTTTTTTATTCGAGATTTGTTTTTAAATGTTCATATGACACTTTAATTGATGTCAGTGCGGTGAGGGTACGTTGGATCAAAGCCAACGTCATGCGGAGAAGGTAGCCCCTAAAGGGACTAGTTTTTCGGCAATGTATTGCTGTAATGTAGGCTCTCCCCAAAAATATTACATATTACATCACTAATGGGGACAAAAACTTTGAAAATAAACTTTTGAGAATAGCCCGAATTGCAGCAAAAAATTGCCGAATAACTAGCTCGTGTACGAGCACCTTAAACCAGCAAAATGACATAAGTTTAATTGTATAGGCAAGTGCCATTGTGTTTGGCTATTCAACAATACGGAACGCTGATTTTAATCGGTAAGTGAGTAAAGTTCTTCATGTAGTATGAAAAGACGGGATACGGCAAAGTTCTTTTCAAATAAAGTAGGTCGCCAAGTGCGATCGATCGGGTCAAGGATACTTGGAATCTTGAACATGCTGTCATTTTAATATCTAAGATAGTAATAATAAGCAGTTTACTTTTTTGTCTGGTAATTACTAGGTATAGAGGTCACGTAGCATCTATTAAGACTGTTCTGTGAAAAAGGTCTCTAAATCTTCTTGTTACTCGTAGGTAAGTAGTTGTGTTATGAATTATTAAGGTCATGAAAACCTTCAAACAGCAATGTAGCACTCCATTTTGAATTGCTGCATAATAGGGTAAATAGCTCTGTCCATCGCCTTTTGGGTGACCTTGAGCCTTCTTATGAGGCCGATAGTGAGCGACCACGTCTTAGTGCCAAGTCATCACTGGCAACACACACTGGTCAAAGACTTTCGTCATGAGACACTGCGGTATATTGCTCGTAGAACAGATGGCTGATAGGGTCCCAGAGTTCTTGAGTGGGGACCACGTCCGGAAGGCGCAGCATGGGCAGACCACAAACACGGTGGACTGACGACCTGGTGAAAATTGTGGGTCTCCGCTGGATGCGAGCTGTACCGAATCCGAGGGAGGCCTATGTCCAGCAGTGAACATCTTTCGGCTGAAATGATGATGATGATGATGATGAGTAATTAACCTGAATAAGGTTTGATTGATTAAAATATTCGTTTAGATAGTTACAAATCTTGACGTAAAAAATGTTGAACAATAAAAACCCAACACAGCATCAATAGTATGATTTCTTCTGGTTTATTATTTGAGGACAGCATTACGGCGTTAAAATAAGTCTTGGGTACAAACCTTCATGCTCCCTATAATAATTTTGCCCCTAGGGAACTCAAAATCTCCGGCACAATAGGCAAATACACGACTAGCGCCATCGAGTCACTCAATAATAGGAGACATCTATTCTTCAAAATTATTAAGGCGAATTTAACTAAGCTAGAGAGGCTTTACAAGGCATTACAGTTTCATTATTGTTATATAGATGGCGCTAAAATAAATGAACTCGACTTTTATTTTTCTGTCTCATTCTGTGTCCAATTTCTTTAATGATTAAGGCTAAATCCTCGTGAACAGTTATATCATTCAAAATCAAAAAAATCAAAAATAATCAAAAATAATTTGTTTTTCAGTATCTTACTAATGATATCATTGCCGCATAACAGTTTCGTTTTGGTGAAATTAATTATTTGAACACAAAATTACATCTTTATGTGCCCTGAGACTACGTGAATTCGGGCTATCCTCCAAAGCTTACATTCAAAGTTTTTGTCTCTATTAGTGATGTAATTACGTAACATTTTAGGGGATAGCCCGAATTGGAGCAATAAATTGCTGAAAAGCCAGCCCGTTTCCGAACCCCTTACGACATAATATTTCTCTGTATTTTAGTTTGATTTCTTCAATATAATTCAAGAACTCTGATTTGAATCTAAAAATAAATTATATTTGGAGAAATATTCTAAAAAGGCCTTGCGAGTCATATCGTAGCCTCCATCTGTAAGGGATTATCCTGTTAAATAGATCTGTGGATTTGAACCGGTCATTACCCTCTGGAAAAGTTCATAGCATACGTCACCAATAGCCATAGATGAAACGTTGACATTGAAATAATATTTATACTCGCACTTAACTTGATCCCGAGATTTGTTTTTTCAACGTGAGGGCCATTTTTAAAGTTTCGCCAGCGGAAAGTAACATAACCTGACGCCAGTTGTATATTGCATTTATGTTATAATACTGACGTTTCCTTTTATTTCAATACTAAAAGATTGAAATGTGTGTTGTGAAAGAGGTACCTACTGTGAGTCATTTTGAAGACGATATTATTTACCAATAACCGAGATGTTCATGAATCCTGGTCACGGCACCAAATAATACCTACATGATGTGTTGGCTCTGTGGTGGTAAATAGTGTCTGTGTGTGTGTGTGTGTGGTAGTTATTTTATGACGAAACCTTTGTATTCCAAAACATAAGCTTAATCTATCAAAAACTTCTTCCCATAAATAATGACATCACTGAAGCCTCCATTGCCACAATAGGTCACACAACACAATAGGTTGGAACATCAGGTTGATTTGTAGGTGGGTAGGTCACCAGGTAGTCAGTATACAATATTTTTGTTCCCCGTACTCCCCCGTGGGATTGAAGATTGCGTCAAAAGTTCGGAGGGTTATTAACTATGAGGCCGTACCGCAAACCGAAGCCGAGCTCAATATCGAGCAATATGGGTGCTGTTAGCGTCACGTCAGCAAGTAAGGATATACATTTCCCTAAATTCACCCAACGTTAATGCACAATAATACACATACATACATAGCATCACGCCCGAAATCCCTAATGGGGTTGGCAGAGCCACAAGACTACTTGTGGCCACGTTCGATTAATTAATTAGTCCTAAGATGGTATGATGAACCGTATGGTGACAGGTGATCAGCCCATCGCCCATACAGATATTCCACCATGTTGGCGAGGACCGTCCCTTAGTCGACTTTTACGACATGCCAGGATGATAAGATTCGCACGCATTCTATGCTATTTCTTCACTCCCAGTGCAGCAGAGGAGTTATCAATGTTAATATGATAATAATATCAATGTTAATTAAAAGGGAATACGTCCAATATAGTGACGTCATTAAACGAAAACTAGCTCATGATAGGTAACACGTTATAATTTATACAAAATAGGGCACTGTAGATGAATATGTACGTTTTAATTCAAACAAGAAGAATAACCGTTAAAATAATTTATATATATTCACACTGACATCACATTATCCATGAAGCCCAATAAAATACAAAAGCTTATATTAAATGTAAAAATCGGATAACATAAATTGGGATATCGTGTTCTTGTCGAGTGGTTTCCATTTGACACGCGTGACGAAGGTAGCTGCGCTAATCAGTACGCGTCACTCGGCAGCACTTGCCTAATGTAAGCATATACATACCTACACACGCGAGTATTACTATAAATACTGCTATAATTATTAATATTGCGAAATGCTTGTAGAGTTAGTAGCTTTTTACCACCACTGGCTCACCGTGCTGTGAATGTATATGCATCAGAATTTGATATCAATATTAATTTTGTTACAGAGATTTTTCTTCATATTTTGCTTTTCTATTGCGTCTTTATTAATCAGCCGATTTTTCACCGTTGGTGAAAATTACTTTTTCGATTTATTCCATGATTCCAGTAAATCATCTACTTTTCGCATGTATCATCTTGCTGCGTTTCTCAATCCTTGGTCTCCATTGGAGATCCCTTCCGACCCATCAGCCATCAGTTCTTCGATCTATCAGCTCAGACTTCAATTTACAAACTCTTTGAACCTTTTCTAATGATTTCCGTATGTTTACGCGGTCGGATTATTGCATTTAATAACGTCTTTACTTAACGAGACTACAACATAAAATGAATGGCTACTAAAATAGAGTAAGTCATATTAATGAATGATGCAAAACCTCGAACCTTATTTTAGTCCTACGTTTAACAGTCAAGCTCTACGAATCCATCGTTAACTCCTATAAAATGGAGGGCGTGAAGTACACTCAGTTGGCTGTAAGCTCGTAATACGAAATGGCTGGACTGATTTAAAGGCCCACCGAAAGTTGTCGTCACGAATCACACATTCCAATGATCGCAAGTACTTTAAGGAAAAAACCAATCTTGTTATTAAATTAACATGAAGTCTGTCGCCTGCTTGCTTTGTATTATTGACGATTGTTTTACTCTACGTGTACCGTGTATGTGTTTATGTTTTTACCAATAAACATCTGTACTTGCAACAAGGTAAGATAATAACCATAATCTTCAGTATAGAAAAAAGGTTAGTTTTGAATGATGTATATTAACTATAACAAAGGATTAAACTAGTGGCTCCGTGAGCTGTAGACCCTGCGACAAACTACGTCATACATCGACATACGTCGAGGTCAGGTTACCAACACCGCAGATAAGTTTGTAATCGCAAAAATAGCCATATCTCAAAAAAATATCTGAATCGACAAATTAATTCTATATAATTATCAAAACTGCTCACAAAACACGAGAATCGGTTGAGAAATGTGACCTATAGAGGAGAGCAATGCAATGGATAGCCGCAGGACAGCCGCTGGATAGGATAGCCGGACATACGAAAGCATTTTTGCCCAAGCAGAAACGGAGACGCTTCGCCCGCTTTGCTCGCTCATTCGATAATACTGTCATAAAGGTTTACAATCTTCTTATCATTAATGACTTAAAAACATTCGACAAAACAGTAAAATAATATTTTATAACCCATCCATTTTTCTCGATCCAAGAATATTATGCCAAGTTTCTAACCTTATTTTTGGGAGTTGTAATACATACATAAATACATACACATCACGCCCGAAATCCCTAATGGGGTGGGCAGAGCCACAAGACTACTTGTGGCCACGTTCGATTAATTAGACCTAAGATGGTATGATGAACCGTATACGTAGTTGTAATACATTTATTATATACCTAAAATCTTTATAGATTTGTCCAAGCTGTTTCTCTTCCTGTATTTTATTACATTAGATACTACATAAAAAGCCAACTGATCTTGCTCTGGATAGCTGGTTTAAATCGTTAAGGTAAACTCCGTGCTGATCTCATTCCTTAAAACTTTTTGGTACGCTCTTTATTATCTTAATGTTACGAGTAAATCATGTTTCTCAAACAGCTTAGTAATTTTTGTGACCCCAAGTGTGTTATCTGGTTCTTAGAAAATCCTTAAATTGTTAAACGTTTATCTTTAATATAAAAAGTTTTACAATATCTTCAAAGAACAAGTGCGAATCTCACTCGCGTGCCGAGGGTCCCGTACTTACCTATCCTACAGAACCCTAACAATTCAAAAAAATTGCTTTTAACAACCGGGTAACCATTTACAACCTACCTATGAAATAAGACAAAAAATTACTTTCGCAAGCTCCTATCTTCGTGCAACCGCACTGTTATTCTGTTAAACCATTTTTTTTATGATTTTACTTCTAATTTACTGTTTTTGGACTTTTTCCTTTACTTGTGCTGTAAGACACGGCGTCCTGCCAAATTTCATGATTCTAGGTCAACGGGAAGTACTCTATAGGTTTTGATTCCCTTGCGAGTATCAAAATATGAGGCATAATCGGCTGTATCTTTTGATTGCGTTGACTTAGAAGGATGATTCTTTCACGGCTCCAAGATATTGCAGACCTGAGCATTAGATATTAATGTCAATTTGATACCTTCACGCGTTCCTGAGAAAAAGGGGTTGAGTTCCACCATCGAACTACTCGCAACAAACTGACCTTTCACCCTCACCACCTAGATCGGTGGCAGTCAACTACCGTACGTTTTTTGCGGCAGTTTTTGCCACGTACGGTAGGAATTTGGAACGAGCTTGCAGCGGCAACGTTCCCGGACCGATACAACCTAGGGATCTCGAAAAAAAGAGCCTACTCCTTTCTCAAAGGGCCGGCAACGCATCCGTGATTCCCCTGGTGTTCATGGGTGGCGGTGATTGCTTACCATCAGGCAACCCGCCTGCTCGCTTGCCCCCCACTTAATATAAAAAAAAAAGACTGACACACAGACGGAGAAAGAAGTGATCCTATAAGGGCTCCTTTTTCGTTTTGAGGTACGGAACCCTAAAAATTACAGTTTTGGGTCACATCACAATAGAAAAGTAAAATGTGCCATTTATTTGTAAAAAACGTAGAGCGTTGGAAAGTTTGTTCATTTTTAACAGACTTTAAAAAGAAGGAGGTTCTCAATTCGTCTGAATGTTTTTTTTATTTTTTATTTTTACTTTTTATGTATGTTCCCCGATTACTCGGAGACCGATTTTGATGATTTTTTAAGCGATAGGGTGTACCTTCCAGTTGATTCCGTTGTCGTCAAAGATGAGTTCTGATGAGAGGATCTGTGAGGAATCGATGGAACTCCTCAAATATTATAGGCACGCATATAACAATTTTGGTATTTTCTGTAATAACTCAAGCAGTTGCGTTCCAAAAGCATTATTAGGTGAACTGAAACTAATGATGAAGACCATAGATATCCACCGGAACTCCTCAATGATAAGTATTTCACAGGTGGCGATTAGATTTCTGTATGAGGCATTTTATGGTCAAGACCATTTAACTACCTATAAAATAGTTTTTAAATTATTTAAATTGGACTTTCCATTCAAAAGATATTACGAATTAAAAAATTCAAACAGTTTTAGTTGAAAGTTGTCAACTTTTAATTTAGACTGTATATATTTTATTCGACTCTGCTTTTATTCTAATTACTTAAAAAAACCATAGTAAAAATGTATATAATATCCTATATATATATCCTATATAATATAATATATATATAAGAAATGGCTAATGACAAAAAAGCTGTAAAGGTTGTTTATAAGGACATTCTGTAGTCGGTAGGTATATTTAGTATCAGCATTGCACCCGTGCGAAGCCGGGGCGGGTCGCTAGTTTTATATAAATTCACTTCTTTCTTTATTACTACGACATTTTCTTTTATTATTACGCCAATTTTTTCTGTTCAATCGGTGTATGTATACCAGGACTATATTATAATGTAACACCTTCTAACTCCTAACCACCATGGAGTGGGTACCATGATCGAATTCTCTGATGATCTGTTTGCAGAGCAGTCTAGTTTTGTCAGGTGACAACTAAACAGAAATTCTGCCAAACAATATAATCATGTGGAAAATAGCGATTCAGTGCAGCACAAAACAGCTAAGGAGTGGAACTCCCTTCCTGCTGATCTTTTGCCCAACAATATAACTTGGAACTTTTCAAGTCGATAATGAATAGGTACTGTCTACGTAAGCAATATCTATCTTTGGCCTCATCGTCACTTACCATCAGGTGAGATTGTGGTCAAACGATTGCCTATTCTATTTTTAAAAAACTCAGCCTAAAACCTAATTTTGAATCCCATAATATAGTTACCCTTACAATTAAACTCAGATTTGTTTTATAATTTATAAATATAAGAACTCCCTAGACAAGCTGTTGTAAAATTATCATATTAAATGTTCAGTTAAAATAAATGGCTGAACTTTTATAGCCTTTTATTTTACTTTCTTATAGCTTATAAAAGTTTATCTAAAAGGTCGGCAACAGATCAATGACTCCTTTGGGGTTGTGGGTATTCATCGTCGGCGGTGATCACTTACCATAAAGTGACTCGCATGCTCGTTTACCTTCCTTTTATATAAAAAAGTAACAAAGTCAATAGCAACATTTCGATAATATTTTTTAGCTGGTTTTAGCTGTTCCAAATGTAAGGTTAGTGTGATCGTTTGTTTATAAACATAATATTAAATTATCCACGAGATGATATAAATTTATATGAATACCCGTTGCTCTAATGTTCCCGAATCACATCCCATAAGTAATGCTCAAATATTCAGAAAGTGATAGGGATCGAATCCTCCGAACAACAGAATAGATTTACTAAACGCGAAAGGAATATGGAATGAGCTTACGTACCCACAAACTTAGATATTGATAAATTTGCGATCACCGCAGCATGATCTTTGAGATGAATCAACCGATTGTCAACGTAGGTTATATTTAACATGAATTTCCTTTTACACACCCGCTTGACAACACGCTTCTTGCTCACGTATTGAATCCCGCTAGTGACGCTATATTTAGCAAAAATCTAAAACTAATACTTGGGGATCTAGCGTAATATACACTGAGAATTTTTTTAATGCTATACCTGCATTACCGTAATGTATTCGCAGCCAAGTCCAAATAATGTCGAAGCATCCGAAATAATGTTGATTGTTACGTGGCGTTTGTAGTCCGCAACATTATCTATGTAGCCGAGTCTCTACTTACGTTAGGTACGTTTTTCACCAGAATTACGTACGTGGCACCCAGAATTACGTATGTCGGTACAGTAATTTTTTCTCAGTGTAGCATAGACGAGTCTATCGTGGGGAAACCTTGATCCACAAATTGCAAACAAACCCATTTACACAGAAAAACTGTCTTAAAATTTGCAAATTTATGATAATGTATAATTACACATATTGAATTGTAACATTATTATTGACTTGTAATAATGATTGTTAGTTGTAATGTCTAAAAAATAGTCGTGTAAACTAATCTTAAAAGAGACAATTTTCAGTTCTACGAACTCATTTTCGATACCACTATAATGATGTCTGGGCGATTTCTGTTAAAGCTCCCCAGACTCCTTCGGGCTAGACATGAAATCTTTTGTATCGGCATTTTATCTAATCATTTATTGCAGCTTTATAACTATCTATAACATGTTAATGTCCCTATAAAGCGGTGATAACAGGTTCAGTTTGCGAATGGCACTATCATTATTAAAAACTAAAGAAGAGGGTGATACAAATCTTTCAACCTAGTTATATCGAACAGACGAATAGGTGAACTAGAACAACCACGAACTGAAAGTACATCAACGCTCATCCTTCTATGATATAAACCGTTTTAACCTTATGTCCTATATTGAATAAATGCTGCATAGCCGGGTGATTGTGGTCGACCGGGTGCGGCTAGTCGGCTGTCTTCTCACATCCTAGAGCATGTCACTCTTAAAAAATCTGTGCCCCCTAGTTTATCCGGCTTGTCCGGTTCAGGCTCCGCTCCTGGCTAGCTGGCTGGCTGGCATGTGTGGTACCTATGTTCATGTTCATGTTCATGAACGTGCCCTTCAAAATGCATTTAAAAATGATAGTGCAAATCATTTTTAAATGCATTTTGAAGGGCACGTGAGGCAAGTCTTTGAGCTTGACTGGCTCATGCTGGAGCTGTGACAAACATTTTTTTTTTGATAGCTGAATGTACCAAAAATAGGCAGAAAACAAGCCACAAAGGAAATAAAACCAGTTGTTCCTCCCTTTTCCCCTTCACCCCTCTTAGAACTTCGAAACGTGATGCACCCCTCTTAAGTTGGAAAATTGGAACGCGCCAATGGTATGGCTAAAAGGGTTTCATGACCAAACCAAACCGAAATCCCAGCCTCCCAGTTCCGCCCCATCAAAATAATAATAATAATAGTTAGTTTCTTTCGTAAGGTTTTATCATGTCGATCGAGAGATAAAACTTTACGGGCGGAATAATGCGTCCATTCAGGGGTAAATCTTACACTATACTTGAGTTGAGAGTTACTTCGTCCTTTAGGATTGAGTGGTCTTAGTTTACAAACTTTAGTCCAAGGTTGTTTAGTTTTGTCTTTAAATATTCTTTATTTGAAATAATTAGATAAAGACGTTACAAGGTAAATAACTGCACAAAGGACAGCCAAATACATTTGTATTTGACAGCGCAGTTGTCTTGATTTCAAGAAGATGTTATAAATCGCATTGTCAGACTGAGCAGTGGCGGCGCGTGAGAGTAAGTCGGAGTATACCTTCTTAACTCAAACATTATAATATTATTAATTACTTTTTGTATTGACATAAAAACTGCATATTACATTATTTTTTTATGTAAATAAAAAAAAGAAAATTAATTAATACTTCATTAGTTTAATTAATGAGTAATAATATAATGTTTAAAAGTAGAAATGACACACCGGCTTACCCTTACGCGCCGCTACTAGACTGAAGGGCTTTTAAAAATGTATAGCAGTTTAAAGGAACTATTTCAATCATTTATATTATTATAACATCATGATAAACTAATATAAAATAAACACAAGGTTAACAATTATAAATTTATTATCTTTTAATTTATTAGATTAGATTCAGATTTATTCATTTCTCAATATATAAACACTATAATATGTCAAGATTGAATTAAAAAGATCAACTATTTTATAAAAACAAACGACAATAAATTATGTTGCAAGAAGTGTAAATAATATTTAGTTTTGTTTCTATTCTTTTTTTGTAGGTGGACGAACAAAAATATATGCATGTAAGCTACCTTAATAGCTAAACTTACGATTAATGCTAAGTCATAAGATTTGTTAGCTGTGCTTTGACAAGATCATCATAATAAGTCAAGTGTCTCTCTTTATTATATTAGTATATTACACTGATATTAAAATTTAGGAATATTAAAAAAGCTCATATTTTACAATATAGTTCAGTTATTTTATCTCACTGGAATTATTGATGGGTTGTATTCAGAAAAGGACTTTTAATGTCTTTTCAAATTCTCCCCAGGAACATATTCCTCCTTCGCAGACGGACCTCAAGGGTTCTTCGTTCAAATAGAACATGACGTGGTAGTCGCTGGAATTTTTATTTGTACACCTGAAATCACACTAATATAAAAATTCGAAATTTTGCGAGTCGCGTTTTTTTGTTAGGTAGGTAATTCTTCACGCTTAAGCAGCTTAACAGATTTGAGTGAAATTTCGATAGGAAATAGCTTATACGTGTATGTGGATTAACACAAATGTTACTTTTTATCCTGAAAACTTTAAAAGTTGCCGAGAGAATAACTTCAACGGAATTCGTAGGGGACGCGGTCGCGGGCAGAAAGCTATTTTTCCACGTAAGTTTTGATTACCACTTAAACCAGTACTTTCAAAATAATAAAAGTTTTCTTAGAAGTAGCACAGTCATGCAAGATTCCAGTCCCTAAAATTAAAATTATGTATTAATATATAGAAGCGACTGCTCAATTTAAAATGTACCGTGCGATTGTAAACACAGTTTTTACAAAATGAAAACTAGATTTCGATTATCGAATTACCGTTAAAGTGACATGGTGTGACAAAAGTATAATAAAACAAGAAGCGATAATAATGTGGAAAACAAAGTTTAACTTGCCTGTTTAAAACCATGAAAAGATTAGCTGAAAACGCACCAATTTTGCTCGTTCTCCATATTCGATCTCGATTTTTTTGAGTTGCCATTAGAGGTTGACTGTCTCTGAACCAACCCAGGGCAGTGTACGTCATCTCCAACGTTTCGGCACCGGTAAAATACGCAGTAACTTTTTTGCCCTCTCCAACTTTGCCTTTTTTAAAACTGTTCAATAAATCCACTAACGGCGTTTGACTAAATGTATTTGCATCTCGGCGTCCGTATCCATAGTTATAATAATGTTCCAAATCTTCGGTGTATTCTAAAACTTTTAGGTCCTCGGTTGTGAATAGGGCACACCAAGGACTGGCCCTATTGTTGAGCTCCGACCAAGTGTAGCGGCATAGATCATACAGGGCTGTTACATCGTCGCCAGTGAGATTGTAATCAATACCTAATCGTCTTTGGATCCGGTCCTTTGCCTACATAATAAGAATAAATTAGTAAAATCTTTGTAAATGAAAATGAAAATGAAAATATTTATTTTGCAAGTAGGCCTCACGGGCTCTTTTACATGTCTGAATCTACCAGCGCTTCGAAAGGTGACATGTGCTGAGAAGAAACGCCGCAAGAAACTCAGCAGTAAGTCTTTTTTCCACTTTAAAATTACATATAACTAAAACTAACATAAAAAGTGCAACAAATAAACCTAATGGGCACAAATTAATTATCGTATACAACTAATAAGGGAGATGTATAGTCTCCGCGTCTGAACAAGTAAATTTAAGTGCCTTAGAGATTTATAAAGTCTCTAAGGGTCATAATCATCAGAATAATATTAAAACAGAGAAAACATCTAAATTGATTAATCTAGGTTACATGGAGATGTAGACAGTCTCCATGGTCAAGTATAAAGATGGAGATGTAAGGTCTCCAAATATCAAAAACAATCTGAAATATAACATTTCATGTCCTAATAATACAGATATTATTGGCTATTAAGCCAAAAAGAAAAGGTCAATAACAGTTTATTAAGGAGACACAATAGGAAACGGAGACAGCGCCAGGAAACGACATACAGACTCCCGGACACTACGAGGTTACACTGTTGCGTTTCTTGGCCTCAGAGCTGGCCAAGCTTCTTTATCATTTAAATAATCTTCAACTCTATGATATCCTTTCTTAAGCAGCGAATCTTTAATGTACCGTTTAAATGGATTAACAGACAAGTCCCATGCTTCAAGGGGAACTTTGTTGTAGAATCTTATGCAGTTCCCCAAAAAAGATTTACTTACTTTCTTAAGGCGAAACTTAGGAACAAGGAGCTTATTCTTACTACGTGTATTAAAATTATGGACATCAGACACTTTCTTAAAACCTTTAATCCTAAAAACCTGTAATCGTTTCTAGGTCAGACCAGCTGGCAAAAATCTGTTTTCACAAAAAATAAGCTAAAACTATACTTACAGCTTCGAAGTCTGAGGATATTTTGTATTGATTTCCTTCTGCGGTGGATATCGGATCGTCTTTAACGCGACTGTTTGAGGGCTGAAAATTACAAAAATATGTTATCTATTCACAAAACAAATTCTTATCCTATGAAACTTACTTACATTCATATAATCAAATCCAGTCATTGAATCCTCTATGGATATCTTTTCATTGCCAAGGCCTTTCGCGAAAGCTTTCGCGCTATCTTTTGCCCAGAGATTTCCTGTTGATCTTAACATGTAATTTTCGTCTTCCAGCTTATTAAATAACTGATGGTACACTTGTTTCAGTCTGTAACCGATGCCGAACATGTCTTGGTGACCCTCGTCTTGCAGGGCGCTTGTTTTCTCAAACATGTCATCGTTAACAGGCCAGTTCCGTAGGTTGTCGATATCTTGGGCGCAAAGTGAACACCTGCCTTTTTCGAAACTCGATATGACTAGGTCTCGAACAGCGATTACTTCTTTCATTTTGAAGGCGGTTTTCATTGCGGGGTAAGTTTTTCCATGGCGAAACATACCCCAAATACTGATTGGTTCACATTCTGTTAAATAATATAAGAATATATTATTAAAAACCGATATGCTTCTTATTTGCATCTATACCTATTCGTGTTGCCGAGGTGATGCAAAAATATGAATCATTATGTTATCAGTGGCAGCAGTGAAACCGGTTATTTCCTTTTGTTTCTATATAAAAGAAATGTTTTATAATTGATAATTTTCCATACCTTTGATTTTTATAGCGGAGTCTCTTATATCACCTCTCACAGCATTATATGGAGTTGCACTTGAAAAATATTTATAGGAACATGCCGTATTCCAGTAACAAAAAGACGACGATATAATTCTTGCATTAAAACAAAACAAAATTATCAAAAAGTATTTCATAGTACTTAGTTTTGATTCTAAATTATGATACTTAATCGTTTCTTTAACACTAAAAATACTTCTAACACTGAGTGATGATGACCGCAGACTAAAAAACATTGGATAAATTATGCAAATAATACTAGTTATAGCTACATGTAATATGTTGCCTACATGACCTTTACTTTATCTCAGACGTATTGGCGATCCGTACCCAAATTAGCTATTGGAAGGATCGGGCTTAATCTCTCTCTGTCACTAACCCATCTTTTATTTATTTTTCTGTCACCAGCGTGGTAATTTTGTTCACTAAAACAGTGCAGCCACTGCCAGCATTCCCTTTATTGACTATTAGCTGCGTCTCTTCGTATTTGTTTACTTGGAATTGGGATGAAAAGCAGCAAACAGTAGCAATTGTGTTTAGGGTATAAGCTATCTTCATTCCAAATTTGTTCCAAATCCGTTCACCCCTTGATGCGTAAAGGAGTACCAAACATACCTACTAACACACGCACACACATTTACATACTTACACATTTATAATATTAGTGTGAAGTGTGATTCCTGCGATGTTGAAGAAAACGGTGGGATGACTCTCACCGACCAATCCGAACCAGCTACTAATTCCGCCCTAACATGCATGCCACAAAGATAAATTAGAACCGTTTATCTCTATAACTATCTCTTTCGTCGGCACTAGTGTGAGAGAGACGCACTTAGAGATAAACGGTTCTAATTTATCTTTGTGCCATGCATGTTAGGGCCGCTGTGTTTGTTATTGCGGTGCCTATGACAGTAAGTTACATTAGTAGTATTCCAAGTGTTCGTACTTAACAATATTTCTGTGATAAGTGTATTTTTGATCGACTTAGATTTCTAGTTATGCTTTTAGGTACTCAGACACTTTATAGGTACATCTCTAAGACAGATCAACTTGTCCAGGGACCCAGGGTCCAGGGACTTGCCTTATATATCTATGTTACTTTGATGTTAAGCTTTCGACCTTTGGAGATTCTATCAACTAATTTATTATTAATTATTACTTGTCCATGTCTGTGACTTTTGTATTACACAAATTGTCCTAGAAATCATATATATCTATCTCCTTTTAGTGTTCACACGCGTAAACTATACATCTCCCATGTGGCCTACTTACAAAATAAATATTTTCAGTTTCATTTCATATACTATTAATTACTAGTTTAGTTGTACCCTGTACACCTCTGCGACTTTTAGATTAAGCATTATTACTGACCCAGAGACTTTATAAGTACATCTTAAGTACTTGCTCAGACGCGGAGACTATACATCTCCCTTATTAGTTGTATACTATAATTAATTTGTGCCCATTAGTTTTATTTGTTGCACTTTTTATGTTAGTTTTAGTTATATGTAATTTTAAAATGGAAAAAAAGACTCACTGCTGAGTTTATTGCGGCGTTTCTTCTCAGCACATGTCACCTTTCGAAGCGCTGGTAGATTCAAACATGTGAAAGGGCCCGTGTGGCCTACTTGCAAAATAAATATTTTAATTTTCATATTCATTTTTTTTTTTTTATTATTACTCAAATAATTGGTGCCCATTCGGTTTGACTGTTGCACATTTTCCATTCACAGATCATTCAGCCCATAGAATAAGACTTAGTTACAGCTAAGTTTCTTGCGCGGCGCTTCTTCTCAGCAGGTCACCCTTTGAAACGCTCTGGTAGTCTAGAAATATGAAAGAGCCCGCCGTGTTCCGTAATAAATGGTTCAATTTTCATTTTCTTTGAATGTATTTGAATTTGCTAAAAGTTTGTGGATTAAATTCTGACTTTCATATAATCTAAGAATTTTGTATTTAGCCGCGACAAGTGTACATTCTAACTGCTTTATCATCAGGTAAGTACTTTATTAGGAACAAACCAAGAAGTGATTTAATAGGAAAGCTACTTGACGCTTCTTGAAAACGTTGATAATTAGAAATGCACTTGGCAAAAAATAAAAACGTAATGTCTGTGGTAAAATTCTAGTAAAATTATTTCTAAAATAAAAGACAACTACTTGGCACAAATAGTTTATTTTTGTAACTATCATCACCATTATTTCAATAGAAGGCAGTAAATAGACCAACGTATTCTAAAACACAGTTTTATCGTTTATAAACAAATTTGTTACGGCAAATGTTAACTCATTCTACATTAAAATACGATAATATCAAATTATAACGTAAGATATGTATTTTGATTAAGTTCTGTATACAACAAAACCGAAAATTATTTTATAAATAATCTTTATCTACAACCATATCATAAAACCTCCATAATGTAATCAAAAACCGTAGGAAATGACCACCATTATGACAACCTGTACTGTAATGTTATTACAGTATCGATTTTCGTAATGGTCATAACGATACAGATATGAGCTACAGGCCGTCGCCGCAGCCGGCGGGGCCCCATCGACGCCGTGTCGCCGTTTATAATATGAGTGTAGATAAAGTTATGTATGCAACTCTGCATAATTTCGCCTTAAAACACGTGCGATCTTATTATGAAACTCGCAAAGCTCGTTTCATAAAACCGCACTAGTGTTTTGAGGCCTATCATTATGCAACCGTTGCATAAACTACTATTACGTAATATTTTTCGTAACACAAATACTGTAAGTACTTATACCTAGGTACTTACTGCCTTCTAAAATGAAATTTAATTCTTCTAATAAGATGATGCTTTATTTAACTTTATTTCAATGGTATTATTTACAATAGATTACAGATAAAATATCAAATGTTTGCTTTGTGTCATAGACTCCAATTACAATATTGGCGTTTTAAAATGTATATAAATAACTAACAACTTACAGAGGTACATTCACTTCTGTATTTGACAAAAATTTTCGATGAGTTTATTTAAAAGCTGAATACATTTGTCGTGCTGTGAGGACATAATTAAAACAATGTAAACGGCAATAATAATCAATACAATATGTCCAAATAAAATAACAAGTATTAAGGCAAATAAAAATAAAATGTTGGTGAAATTCTAATTCTAAGTTTTATTTAAAGTGACACATCAAAAAAACGCGATTATTAATACAAATCAGTCGTATGAAGTCATCTGATAAAATGTCAGCCATAAAACAAGCTAGTTTGGTTTTGAAAGCAAACAACTTTGTGGACACGTGAAATTTATAAATAAAACATTTTTTAACATTATTTTGTGTTCACATCTCATTAACATAAATAGCACGCCGGCTATTAAAAAAACCAGTTGAAAATGTATTGAAACATAGGTAAGTACTTTACTTTAAATTCAGCATTTTTAAATTTTTATACATCTTTATCCGAAAACCCCAATCTACTTTAATTTTAATAATCAGTAATTTTCTATTTTCATTATCTAAGTATAGACCATAATATTAAACATTAGAGAGAAATGCATAAGACTTCAAATATCACTAGATGACTCACATCCAATAGAATTTGTAAGTAAGTAATTTAATTATTATAAATAAATTTTGGTCCAAAATTGCAATTATAATAAAAATGTGTCCAAAAAAGAAATAGTAACTAGCAGGTACCTATATTTGAATAACAGAATAAAAGTATCTATTTCAAAGCGTTGTTTGTAGGGCAGAATACGATGTGCATATTATATTGTTTCATATAACAACAAATAATATAAATGATATTCATATTTATCATAGATTATATATTAATATGATAAAATAATAGTCATATAAATAAATTTTGACGTACAAAAATGTTATACATTGTTATTTTAAAATTTAAAAGGATAAAGATACCTATGCGTTCATTTGATATAATGAATATTTAGAATAACAATGCATAACTTAATAGTTTACATGAAATATTATACATATATATATATATATGATAACCATCAATCTTTCTCTTCGCTTGTTCGCCGTAACTAAACTTTTCTTTGGATATTTTCTAGGCATACAAAATTAGAAAAGGAAATCAGTCATAATACTAAACGATCTTCTACGCAAACACGGACATTTTCTTTTGTAACCTAATTAGTATATCAAATGGTGTTATCATCCCATAATCTGAGCTGACTAGATAGGCTTGTACAGTTTCTGCATCCAGTGACGTGTCTAGTCCTTTTTTAGTTATCCCCCTATACCCCCTATTTCCCGAACGCCACAAATAGTGACAAATAATTATACATTTTTGACTACTCTGAACGTCTAGTACAACATGCCCGTGACTCGTTTGTCGCTAAGTGCGTCCTTGTCTAAATAGTCAAGTACGAAAGAGAGGCACTGAGCGACAAACGACTAGCGGTCAAATTTATAATTATGTCAGATTGTCACATTTTTCGCGTGTGTGAAACAGGAGACTGGCCATGGGCAGACTTTTATATCACACATTAGTGGTACCAGGAAACTGCATGTATTGTGAAGTTGTTTTAATAATAAAATACGATCTTAATAGATTCAGTAATAAAATAAGTGGGTTCTTAGTTTTGTATGTTCAGATCCACAGTTTGCTGTTTTCCGGAGAAAAATGTAGCATCAAACTATTAGAGCCTTTCGAAAATCACATCTACCTAAGAAAACAGATCAAATTCCAAGAAATTCATTTTATGTTCGGTGCACATTTCAAGGTAACAGGAAAAATATCTATGTAATAAATTCAGTTTTTTGTTAAATCAAATGACATGACATGTTAGTGGTTTGTAAAGCTTTTCAATTTATTTATTTCATCTTAATTCAATTCACTTGTGCAATTTAAAGGGCCCAAACAGATCAAACAACTAAATAGGTATGTAGTTATTTTTAAAATCAGAATCTGCTGCTGATATTGTTTCTCAGCCACATAGTTTATCAGCCACAAAAATGACTCATATTTAAGTGGAGCCATAACTCTTTTTATATTATGAATAGGAGTCACACACAAGCATGACTTATTCCTATAAGTTATGTTTTAAATACGACTATTTTGTCTCGTAGTTTATGACAGAGTGTGTATGACAATAGAATTTGTGATTACCCATAGACAAGGATAAATAATGGAGGGTGCAACAAACATTTTAGAAACTTTTTATCTATTGGTATCAAGATTCTGATTAATCAGGCTGGCTGTTCTCTCTAAATCAAATAAGTTGTTGTAATAAAAAATGTAACACTCCGTTGCATTTGATTTTAATTTTAAATAATAGTTAGTTTTTAATGCAGACAAAGTTAGCTCATAAAAAGCTGGGATAGATAGGTCAAGTCGTTCATAAAGAGAAAATCTAAACTAAAGTCTAGGGTGCAAGTCTAGGAAGAAGGTGTATGAAATTCTTATATACTATCTACTCAACTTGGCAGTTTTATTATTTCTCCTAAAACTTATAGTAACGTAATTGTTAGATGACAATACGTCTAAATAGCACGCCATATTTCAACAAGTACTTGTCAGTTGTAACAATATACCAGAGTTTCACAAATTATGTATCTGGCAAGAGATTTTACACAGCTAATCTACTGAACGCGAAGAAGGCTACAAGAGTATAAAAACAATATTGGATACAAATTTAACAGTATTTTTGTCAGTTTCCGGCAGGACAGTCTCACCGGTGTCAGTATCGTTTTGATAATTCTATTTTTTATCTCTACTTTGTGGTTCTGATTAACTGGAAGCTTTCATTGCGTTTAGTAACTGAATCAAAAATGCCATATTTATCTTCAGACCTGTACCGATTTATTCAAACCAGGCCGAAGTTACACTTTTGAAATTTCATATTTGTTATATTGTTTAAACTTAAACTGAGTTTAAAATATTTTAGAATTAACGTTAAAAGTGTATACTCATTAAATTAGGAACATTTTCAATTCTTACGCATTACAAATGCACGACCGTAACTAATTTACAGGAATATTAATTAACCTACATTAATTTTATCGCAGGTCGAGAAAGTCTAACTTGAAACAATTTTTCAAGACACATTTTCTACGAAGACTATAAATCTAATCAATTAAACTTTCTAACTCGAAGAGTTTTTGATTAGAACATGCTTACATCATGAAAATATTATAAGTTGTATATTTTATTTTATAAATGAAAATATCTACCCACTAGACTATAGAATAAAGCACTTTGAATCATCTGGTCACAGCTATATTAAATATACTTACACTACATATTCAATATCTTCATATGAATTCACATAAAACGCTTAAATTGATTTTCTGGACGTAAACATCTTTACCAAGTACCGTATTTAAATTGTTTGAGGCGGATTAAAAATCGAGAAATAATTGATGTTAAAATAAGGCAGCCTCCAAACGCCATAATTATACCAAGACACTACAATGAACACCGATCGTCTCGCCTGCTAGATGGGTCCGCATCAAACAATGTAAAAAGGCACTTAACCAATTACTTAGATCGTTCTCGTTTCGATACCCAATGCTATCACGCTTTGTGGTGCCCGGATCAGAGTAAAAGTTCCCTGAGCACACGCTTTCCAGATGTATTCCAGTAGTTCATGCCAAGCTACTTCATCCGGGATCTTGCTTTGGATCTAAGTTCGCCCGCCTTTCTTGCAATGCCGCTAACAGTGCTTCTCTAACTTCTCTTTCAGAACTTCGCCATAATCTAATGAGCTCCTCTTCTGACAATTGAGATAATTCTGATCTCCCGCCGGTCGGAGACACTCTGGGATAAGGCGGAGCCGGAGGAAGCTCATGTTCCTCGGATACTAAAATTTCTACGCTGGCTCTCGATCGCGGGCCATCAATACTTAAATAATTTTCAGATTTTTCTGAAACATCCTGATAAGATCTCGTAGATGATCCCTCCGCTCTTCTAACCATCGGCGATGGTGTTCGTAACCGGGTATTTATATCTGGTGGAGAGTTAGTTAAGCAGCTGACATCGCGACTCAACCTTCTTCCAATATTAAGACTCGTTCGTTCATAAATTGACCCAGAATCTGATCCTAGAACAGAGTCTGTGCTAAATCTCCTGACGTTTAGCCCGGCTAGACTGCATCTTTTTCGCCTACCTCGTGGTGAGCGGAGCTGTCGGGGAGATCGGCCCGGCCGAGGTGATCGAGATGGGACCTCGGGTGAAGGAGACAGAAATTTTGATTCTGTCAATTCCTCTGAAACTTCAGATATTTCTACTGCTACATGTTCTTTTATAGAATCCAAAGATTTATCACGCCCTTGTTGAACCCTGTTGATACATTTTTTTATTATTTTATATCAAAGTAATATAATCAACATAATACATTGAGTAGATGATACTAACACTAACCTTCTTATTTCCTGTATCATTTCGAAGAATTGTGCTTTACTCTTTCTTCGTCTGCGCTGTTCGTGTTCCTTCTGAAACAAATGTGTTTCCTGTCGTTATCTCATATCAAGGAAAGTATTGGAGAAATGATTCGTGTAAATAATCTTTACCCTTTTAACACTCTTCTGAAACAGTGATGTGAAGTGTCCCTGGCGTATAGTATTGACCAATTCCCGCGCAGCGTGATGAGGCGAAACCAACTCCACGCAATTGATAAATCGATAGAGTTTCTGAAATATTCAAAATAAAATGGCATCAACGGATCATTTCAATATATTCACGCCTCATGAAAGACCAAATTAAAAAAAAAGACAGTTACATTTAAATGACAATCGCAAAAAAGTAAAATTTGCCATAGCATTTATGGGTGTGTTCTTTTCAACATCAGAATATTCATCACGGGTGCCGACAAAGTAATTCAAGAAGCTTTATGACTTGTCTGGTGGACAGTGCTCGTTCAGTTTTAAAAGCCGCACTGAACCCGTCGGTTAGCATAATCCCTTTGAAACCGCCTTGGCTCCACGCGCTTGAGTAGGGCAAACAAAGAGCCCTCAAACTAAGGCCAGCGGCATGCAACGCGGCCATACGCTTCGATTATTAACATTTTCTTAAATAATCTTCAGATAAGATTTATAACTGACCGCTTTAATATTTTTCTCAGGGTAGGAACTAAATCCATAGAAAAGTGAAAGTCCCGTATTAGACCAAATTCACAAAGGCCACCCAAATTGTTCTTTAATTAAAGTGACGTTTAATTAAGTGACGTTTATGTATGGGTTGACAATTTAGTTCAGGGCGTTTGTGAATTCAGCCATATGTGTGTTTTGATGTTGTATTTTTTTAGATTTGTAATGATATGAATAATCGCTAAGCTCAAGCTCTTACGATACGAGAACTACTTATCCTATCAACTAAATTATAATAATGATAAATCAGGGGACAATCTTTACACAAATCGATCTAGTCCCAAAGTAAGCTCTAAAGGTTTGTGTTATGGGTACTAGACGACGATATAAATACTTAAATACATAGGAAACATCCAAGACTCAGGAACAAACATTCGTGCTTATCACAGATATTTACCCTTACCGGGGATCGAACCCGGGACGCTAGCTTCGGAGGCAGGGTCACTACCAACTAGGCTAACCGCGTTGTCAAATTATAAATATAAATTAAGCATTTTGGCAGTATACTACATGGTATACTGCTAAAATACTTTGTTTTAATGCATGTAACGTACAATTATTATTTTACATAACTTGGCTTAATGTTATAAATAGGGACCTTAACATGCTTACTATATAGATGTAGTACTTACTACAAATCAGTAATAAACAAAATCTGGCTAGTTATAGACGTATGATGAACGTATTTTAAATCCTCTTAATTATTATAACATTTTAATGTTCGTTGAATCACCGCAAACAAGTTAAACTGAGAGTATGGATATAACTTACGCCTTCGCTAGATAAATCTTACCTGGCTGAAGAACATAATGTTTCTGCTCCTCCATATAGTGCCCTTCGGCTGATGCCGTAACACGGGCAGTGTGTATTTGTAGAAGAGGTGTTCCAGGATCAATATGAGGCAGCCGACAATCATTCCCACCCCTAGCAGAATAAACACGCCGGCCACAGCCGCCACTCCTAAAATACATTCAATTGTTAACGTTGACATAATACTTGTTTTCTTTTTACTTTTAGAGAATTATATTTGTATAGAAAAATTATGAACCACTTTTTGGTAAAAATAATAAACGCTTCACATATTAATATTAATAGCGGCTCATTCGTATTATTCATTGTTGCATTGTCGTCCAAACGCGTTAAGGATGACGAATGAGTCTAATATCTTTCCATATAGGTACAAGGGTACATAGTATAGTATAGGGGTACGTTGGAACCTATCCTTCTGTGTAATAGACTCGTTCCGATGTTCTGCGATGTATGGCTCCCATTACACAATCCATCAGATTGGCAATTTGTAAGATGTCCAATTGAGCGTTTGTTAAACTTGATTGATTGTTTAATTTGGATTTGGATTTGGGTATACTTCTGGGATTGGTCATTTCGTTTAGTGGGGTTTTTCATATTGGTATTCAGTGTGTGTTAATTTTATTTTATTGAAAGTAAATGTTGATATAATCACCTTTATATTTAATTTAGGCCTATGACACAGTATAATCAAGTATACAGTATTTCATCTTCATACAAACGGCCGAAACTACGCGCTTCGAAATCTTGGTGAACTTCGGTATACCGTACACAATTATGGCACGAGAATTTTTGATATTTTGGATATGTTAAAAGCAAAATACATACAATATATATATATATACATACAGTACAGTATCACTTTTGAAACTAGAAATAAGAACGAAGAAGAAATAATTAATATTATTACCGAGCGGCCGTAGGTAATTATTTCGAGGACACTGCCGAGACAACATACTGCTTACTTGATTATACTGTGCCTATGATTTGAATCGTTTAAGAATATAAAATAACCTTTGCTCACGCATTATTAACCTGGAGAATATTAGGCATTTAATTTAAATTGTAAGCCGGATGTAAACAACAAATCCAAAACAGTTCAGGCCGTCTATTCGGGAACGTGTAAGTAATATTGTAGCAACTCGTAAGCGAGATCCCCATCCCACTCTTACGCATTACGCATCGTGCAGAAGAGTGGGATGAGAATCTCGCACGCGATTAGCTTCAATATCACTTAGACGTTCCCGAATATAGGCGTAGTTGTAAATATTTTAAGAGTGCACATCTTAGCACATTTAGATTAAGATTTCATTTCAGCCGAAAGACCTATGACGTTTCCACTGCTGGACATAGGCGTCCCCAAATGATCGCCACAACGACCAATTCTGTGCTGCTCGCATCCAGCGGCGGCCGGAATCTTCACTAGGTCGTCAATCCACAGTGTGGGTCTGCCGACGCTGCGCCTTCCAGTACGTGGTCGCCACTCAAGAACTCTTCGGCCCCATCGGCCATTGCTCGTATAACAGATTTAGATTTAGGTAGATTTATTTATTCCATAACAAATTATAATGCATTGTTAACAAGTCGCATACAAATCATAGATTCAATCAGCCACCATTATTTTAATTTGATTTAGATTTAATTCGTTGCGTATACGAAGAGTTTCTGAGAAAGTTCGTCCTGGTATTTATGAGCATGTAACTCATACTATGCTCGAATATTTAGTTTGATTTACTACTGAAGAAGTCGATGGGAAACTATGCCTAGAATAACAATCATCCATTAAAAACTTTACTATTTTTATGGCTTTAGGTAAGAAAGAAGGTTAATTCCCAGACCTCCTCTCCGTCGTATATGTACGGGATTCTTTATTTTTACTTCCATCGTAAATATTTGTCGCCCGACGGAAATCGAAGCTGTAACCCGCCCAGCGATTGGCGGAAACGTTGACCTTTCGTATGAAAAAGATCCCCACAATGGCTTATAATTGAGTTCTGAGGTTGTCTGACTGGAATAGCAATAAGGCTCTTGGTTCTCAGAATGAATTGTTTTGAAGACAGCTAAAATTTATTTTTATGTAACAGCTGTGGTTCAAATTTGAGAATAAAACGTCTATTTGAAATGTTTATTTGGTTTTCGGTAGAAATAACTGCCCTTTTATCATATTTATTATCATCATAGTTATATATGCGTCCCAATGGTGGGTAAGGCCCTTTATAATGAGGTGAAAGAACTGGACATTAATTAATTACGGTATATTATTATTTAAAAAATCCTCATCACGTATTTCAAAGAATGTTCAAAGACATAATGTACCTGATTAAATGATTACGAAAATGTTTGAAGTATATCCACTAATTCAGAAAACTATTAATTAACAAGTAAAGTAATAAGCCCCACTGACGGGCTAAAACTTAATGTATGTACTCGTTTCGTGATAGTGGAAAGCTTTAAATAATTGTAACATGTATTTAAAAACTTTGTTGAGAACCTGAATGGAAAATATTGTAAGGATCTGTACTCATTTCCTTAACAGGAAAGTAAATTTGCAGTGGGTAACGTAGTTTTCAACAAGTCAAGTGCTTCTCGTAAACTAATGGATAAGAAAAGCACTTTTTAATAATTTTCCTTTCAAATCGCTAATAATAATTAATCTGTACATTTTATGAAAGATGTCTGTTTCATACATATAAACATAATGAAACTGGAAACTCTGAAAACTCTTGGTTACCAAGTCATATTTACTACTAAAAATTTTAGCGGCAGGCAGTGGCAGCATTTCGCTGATCAAAACGTATTGGAAATATAGAACTGGTGTCAGTAACATAGGTGTAATTTAACGAGCCACCCTTCTCGTGACCTCGTATTATTACGTATTACTTGCATTGAATACAAAAGGCAACCGAAATACGACCAACACGTTCGAGTCATGACATAAATTTTAATATAAGGTAAACTGGTAACTCATATAATCGTAAATAACGAAAAGTTAAGAGCAATATGTTCTCAACTGCTATTGGAACACCGAAGTTTTGCATAGAGACAGAGATTTCGTATAGTGGCGTCTAAGAACTTGATCTTGTGTTATCTCATTGAAAACAAGATCGAATGAAAAGAAAAACCGGGCAAGTGCGAGTTGAACTCGCGTGGAAAGGGTTCCGTTCCATACATGATTATCTGAAATTTCCTATGTTATTTTAAATACCGTAGGCTTTCTGTTGACTGTAATATTTGTAAAGAAAATTAGCAAATAAGACGCTCAGCGAAATGAAGTCAGTAACTACACATAACATCGTTTAACTGTTATGGAGTTAATTTAAGGATTCGTTTTACTTGACATTAATATTAAATAGGATAATGTTCCCATTTTTACACTCTTCATACTACCTACTTATTATTAAAGACATACAAAAATAGTTCTAGCGTTAGTAACAAAATAGTTGCGCCATTATTTTTAATTATCTCAGGGCCTCTTCACGAGCATCCAAATAAGAAATAAAAAGTGTGAGTGAGCGGCTCTTTTTGAAACGATAAATCCCATATTTAATCTTTTAGGTCGGCAGCGGTTCCCCCGGCTGCTGAGGGGTCGGATTAACGCGGGGTGGTGATAAATTCTAATGAAATTTCCGCCAGAGACGAGCCAGCTGACTGGGATAATGTAACAAACACGCATTAAAATAGTGATATACGATACAGTTCCAACTAGGCCGGAATAATCCACAAAGCTCTCATTTACTATGTGCTTGTATGATAACCAAATGAGCCCTTTACACCTAAACAGTTACAGTTAAAATCTATTTAGACTTACGGAAGAAACTCTCATAATTGGAAACTTACCAAGCGGCTTTGGCTGAATTCCATAATCGGTACTTAGTTTGAAACAAGGTAATCCTCCGTACCATTTTTCAGTTAAAATATCCATGTAACCATTAGAAGAGTATTTAGCTATAACTGCTGATATGCTCTCCTGTAACAAAAGTAGTATGAGTATTTTATTTTTTCGAACATGTTTAGTACAGGCAGAATTACAACTACCTATACAAGGGTATAAAACGTATGTGACGCAATGTCTATTCACGAGTAAATCTCTTGAATGACCTACAAAAACAATAAAATCTCTTGCTCAACAATAACATGGTATAAAGAAATTTCTAAAAAACGTCATGTTCATCAATGTTATCCGTTGATTTATGTCCTGATCCGCGTTAATCCCCGAGGTATATTGAACGACGTCAAGATAAAATGACGTATAATCGGCTAAGTCAGGGCTACATGACACCCTCTATCGATCAGACCATTAGCGGGTTCGCGTGCGTCATCCATCAATCTCTCGAAGCGAGATCCGGAATCTTTCTTAGGAGTCCTTCTGACTCTCGCGTATGTCGATACTCATGGAATATATAAATAGTCGCGGGAGAATTTCAATATTGGGCAGAATCAAGTAAGTTGTTGAATTTTCATCTAACATGTCCATTGTCCATGCTTTCGTATAACATTATTTCAATAATATAATGCATCAACAGAAAATGATAAAGAGATTTTTTAAGCCTGCGCACTATTTTTTGATAAGTAGAGCGTAGGTAGGGGTTGATCACTACCCACACTCAAGTGAAACGGGCTTACTCAAGAACGCATACAAATGAGTTGCTCAAAAACTAGGTACACGATTTATTTCCTGGATTTTGTGCAATAAAAATCGGTAAAATGAGTCGGTAGGGACTCTGCCATTCCTGAAATTTGTAGTAGGTAGGAGGTAGGGTAGGGTAGGTTAGAGGAAGTTTCAAGTAAGATTAATAAAAACGAAAATATTTATTTTGCAATCCCAGTAGATGTCACACTTCAATAGGTGACACTTGCTTAAAGGAAGCGTCGCAAAAAACTGAGTAACAACGTCAATCACATTCATCAATTATGTGTATTTATATAATTGCTGCATTCATCAATTATAATGCACGGTGACACTAAGAAAATATTTCGCTTTTTTACCTTTAAAGGAAATCCTTTTGCCATTCCTATTGCATAGGTGTCTTCCATAAGAGCATGGTCTCCGACACGTTGCAGCTTGCAGCCGTGGTCAGTAGCGCGGTAGTAGTCTAAAACAGGAGTATCTGCTATCAAAAGGTCCAATGATCCATTCCTGAAATACATAAAAAATATATAAGACAGTACCATCAAATTATAAGACAATACAAAAGTAAGTCACATGTTATGGCGTAGAAATAATTACTGTGGCCAGACTCATAAACGCAAAGTGCGAAAATAAAACCAGGGTGAAACCCTAAAATTCGAAGTGGAAAATAAAATATATTCAGGCGGGGCTCAAGGCAAAATTAACTTAATGTTATTAAGAATACGGTGCTATTTATCTACGCGATGTTGACACGTTTTTATTATGCTCTTACCCTTCAGAAAAATAGCACAAGTTTATAGCCTAATAATTGTTCAAACGTAGATGCAAGTGTGAAGTGAATTATATATTAACCGACCATTTGATAAATCCTCAAACCAATCACTCAGCTTAAATGCTTTACGAGTCTATAAATTGAAAGTAGTATATTTTAGGAATCGTTTTTTTTTGGAATTAATATGTTTAAAGTAGATTTAAGAACATTAGAATATTTTTATGGTATTATTTCAGTGTTGTGCCATACTTAGGTAAACCTTCATACCTCAGTCGGTGTATGCCTTCTTCGATGTTTTGCAGTACGTAACGTCGCATCCTTTGTGCTAACTGTGGATTTACTCGTTGAACATAATACTCCGATATAGAAGATTGAGCTGTACCCACACGCAGAGAAAGCCACTAAAACAAATTATTATCATGTCTTTGCAAATCAAGAACCATGCAAAACCAAAAGGTAAAGATTTGTTCTTACATTACTTCGTCCTTGGTAGTCTTCCACGGCATTGTGAAAAAATAATCCTGCTATTAGGGCGGCAATATTGGCAGTATAACTAGCAACAAATATCACAGAAAAACCTCCCCAAACGTTTATAAGGAACTTGTTAGGCCAACTCTTAGGAGCTTTAAATGCTACTAAATGTCCACATAAAAGACCCCACATTACCCACAATGCGCTTGAAATGCTGAAGTTCTTTGACCTCTGCCGGCCCCAAGGGTTTAAACCGAACGGCGACAACCATTCGTATATGGCGACCGCAATGGCAGTCACATTAAGGGACGTAAATATGGCTATCCATAATTCAGGTGAAAATGGCAAAAGAAACGCTAGTAACGGAATGTCGGGCTTTTGGTTGGGAGATGCTAGAAGCGATATGCCACTATAGAAATAAGGCTGGCTGAAGTCGATTACTTCCCCGCGTGCCTCTGACACGCTGAGGGCCGCAAAAGACATGTGGGCGGATCCAGATACTAAATCTCCAACAATACCATTCCATTTCTGGCTGTCTTCATCCGGATTAACATCATTAAAGTAGGGCATACTATCATCCGCTTTATATCCATTGCGAAACTGTGCTCTATAATTTAGGTGATCCGGTACAGAAAAAGTAGTGGCATCGTTTAAAAAATTTGTAATTTCATGTAATTTATGAAAGGATCTGACAAGCTTCCTAGCCCCATAAAGTCCATCTTCAACCAAATATAAGTGAAAGTCAAATTCCAATTCTTGGGCTATGTTTTCTAAGAGATCCATGGCTAGTCCGTAACAGCAGTGTGTTGCCATTTTTGAGGGAATCGTGGGTTTGGGAGTGGGGAAATAGTAATCATCAGATTCTTCCTCGTCATCATCTTTCAAGTCGTTGAATGCAAGTGTGAGATTGTCCCGATCAGACGTTAATGGTCGATGGCAAGGTAAGCCTCTGAGGCATTGGCCGTCTTCGTCTAGTTCGCCTTCCATGACGAAAGGCGGGGCCAGGGCGGTAACGATTCGAAATATAGTGCGAGCGCCACTTGACTGTCCGTGGGCGACGAGCCGGCCGCCGGGCCACACGATCGTGTGTAGCCTGACGGCGCGTCCGTGGACGTGCCCCACTTGTCGCCACACATTGCCCCCTGAAGCTCCTGCGACCAAGTTCAAGAAGGTAAACGATGCTGTCAGTGCAGGTTCTGGCCGCTCTGTACCTCCAGCTAGAGCTGCTGCGGATGCAATTCGAGATTCCCTGCGAACAATGTTTGCACTATAAATATAAAAATGTTATGTTCATACGTATTTCATTTAGTGTATAGGTTATTTTAATTTTAACAAGGGAATTCTGTATGGTCGAACTTGTTTCATTGTAACTAACTATTAAAAATATTTTAAATTAATGGGTCACGTTAAAGACGGGTGGTGCTTTACGTGTATGAAGTCGAGGGCACACCTATTTAAGAAAGGAGTACTTTATAACATGCATATGATTGTTCCTATTATCTATTTAACTAGCATTGAGACGAATATTAATGTTATCGGGCTAGCAGCAGCAGCAGTAGGCTATCGGGAGGCGCTGCTGTGGGCCATTTATTTAATAAATTGCAACTGTTATTAAGTATTTTCAAATCCAGATCATATGTACTTGACCATACGCGAATCTAGCAGTTTTCAGACAAAATAAGTTGTATTATAATCAAGTTAGACTTTTCGGAATGGAGAGCTCTGCTTCATTTAGACTAAGAGAAAAAACGAGTAAGTTGAACTCAATTAAAATTACTCAGTGTTAAAGTTAATAAATACATTAAAGAATTATATGTTGTGGTAATTATTAAAATAAGATATGCATCATGAATGTCACGTGTTCATAAAATACGACATATTACGTTTATACTTAAGAACAATCGAACTACACGAAACTATACTGTATTAGTTTAGGTTGTTAACTAAATGTAAACAAACTAACCCACGTGACTCAGCTAACCAGCCAATCAAGGCAAGGCATACGTTACGTATAGATAAAAAAAATATTGACTGGCTTTCACTGGATTTTGCTATAAAACTATTCAATCTATGCTCTAGTTGGCAACCTTTTTCGGTCTGATTTTTATTTTAAACACTTCATACAAACCAATGACACAATAAATTTTGTAGAGCAAATCGTAGCAGGTGTGCCACGAAATATTACTCCACCCGTGTCGCGTCAGCATACTAAACATGTTTCAGATCTTTGGGCGGAAATGGGTGTGAATGTGCAATATCCTCCTATCCGCCGATACTCGCCTGCGTTTAGCTTTCTTATGAATTGATTAAAAAAAAATCTATATGCCCCTCTTCGATTAACAAACTTTGTCGGCGTATTAAATACTACCGCACTTTGGTCGGGTATCTAGTGCTGTTGCTTTATTTTTGTTTTGTTTCTTGTTTTTTTAGGGTTCCGTTCCTCAAAAGGAAAAAACGAAACCCTTATAGGATCACTCGTGTGTCTGTCTGTCTGTCTGTCTGTCCGTCTGTCACAGCCAATTTGCTCCGAAACTACTGGATGGATTGAGTTTTAATTTGGTATACATATGTATTTACATATGTATTTACGGTGACCGCAACACGGACGCATGACGTAAATATATGAATTTTAAACATGGGGGCCACTTTTGGGGGGTAAATTATGTAATTTAAAAAAAAAAGTTCTGCATCCTATATGGTGTGACCTATCAAATGAAAGGGCTTATTGTATGGATCTTAAATATATTTTCTTTTGAATTTCAAGTAAAATAGTTTAGAAGTTATTTAGGAAAATAGGCGAAAATTGACCATTCCCCCCCCCCCCTTATTTCCGAAACTACTGGGGCTAAAATTTTGAAAAAAATACAGAAAATAGTTCTTTACCTATAGATTACAGGAAAACCTATAAGAAGTTTATGGTATTTAAAGTAACGTAGTAAATTTCAGATAATCATGTGCGGAACGGAACCCTCTTCACGCGAGTTTAACTCGCACTTGTCCGGTTTTTATACGTTATATTCAATTCAGGGAAATGCAACTGCCCATTGAAAGAGATGTAAATGCACAGAGCTTGCGTCAAATAAATCCTGTCAACGGTTTGCCATCATTTTGTCGAATCAGCTTGCACAGCCTGGCTGTCAGCCAAAACCGACTGCTGTACAGTTCCCACCAACTTATGATAATTTGATTAACTTGGATTAAGCCCAAACATACGAAAAAATGTATTGTATAGTTAAGAGAAATACAAAAAAAAATAGACACATAAATACATTGATCATATTTCTCCCGTTCTTAATAAATGTTCTATCGGTATCATACGAGTACATAATTTATATATTATTATTCACAAGCTTGATCACGCTCATACGTCAATGAAACTATATAGGTAGGTCACGTCACGGAAAAAAAATGATGACCATATAGACTGTATGGCCGCCAGCGCTCTTTTCACACGCTGCGACCTAAACAATATTTTCGAATATGAGCACAAAAATACCCAATAAGTACTGGATTCTCGTGATAAAAACACATGAACGTGCCAAATGAAATTTCGTTACCACTTTTTGTCCACTCTAAAATGAAACACGTAATGTCTTTTTTTGGCCCTGCAATCCCTCTAAAGATCGCCGGGGTTATCTCACAACAGAACAAATGTTTGCGGGCAAAAAGTAAACACGTATGTTCGGGTCTTCTTCGGCTATTGTACTCTGTAGGGGCAAACCAATGTCTTTATTGTCTAACGATCCATTGTCATCGTCGTGAAACAAATTAAAATAACCACATGTCATGCTTGTTGCTACGGGAATATGTACTCAGAATATCTAAGCTCGAGAGCATTATAAGATTATTTCCAACATTCTATATTCCGCTGCTTATCACTAAAGGCACTTAAGATCAAGCTAGATCACTGTATTCAGACACCGTCACAATCCTCATTACATGCGAGATCCCTGTGCAATATTATTAGATAGGTACTTGAAATACACACGGCTTTACTCACGATTTATTGTCAGAAATAGTCCGACTGTTTCGAACTCGAATGGAGTCCTTCTTCAGGGGTTGAGTGCGGTCACGGTCAGAGCAACCCGCGCACCGCCCTTTGAGTGCGCGGGTTGCTATGACCGGGACCGCACTCAACCCCTGAAGAAGGACTCCATTCGAGTTCGAAACAGTCGGACTATTTCTGACAATAAATCGTGAGTAAAGCCGTGTGTATTTCAAATATTCATAATGTCTCACGTAAGTTTTAATTTGACTATTAGATAGGTATTTCAGGTTTTCCAATGGTTTTATAATTTTTCATTATTTACATGGTTAACCGCCGCTATTTGTTTTTGATATGCCTGACTTGCAGTAAATAAAAGAAAAGCCTGTATAAAGACATTAGTTACAAGTGGGTAAATTTGAAAGAAACTTCTCGTTTTAAAATTGTTTAGATAGCTGCTGAAGTTGGAGCAGGCAACTAATTTAAGTGCCGCTTAGAGCGGACGCCGCCATTAGTCACACGTCTCGGAGTAACATAATCGTAAATCTGGAAAGTATTTTTACGACTTAAGTTTCAAACTGACGTCAGATGATCACTTGCAACAAATTGTCTTACCTATAATAGATGCCGTAAAAAAGTACAAGACCTTTAATATTAAAACGCGTCTCAATTTCAAGCCCAAAACAGGTGTACAAAAGAATGACAATCGTGTTTCCATGATCAAGCCGACGGAAAGCGACGAAACCAATATCACGGTAGCTACGGTATCAATCATCATGGAATATTCAGCGTTTATACACGCCGTACCCTGAACACATGGATGCGGATCACGTACTTTATTGAATAACGCTTTGAAGAGCGGCGCCTCTTGATACCGGTGCCACTACTACAGGGGTCAAGAGCAACTTCCTAAATCTTTCATTCCGAGAGCATACTAAAGGGGATTACGAAACCTTTTTATTTCGATAGAATAACCGTGGCAAAATAGTTTAGGATGTTTATGATGAGTGAGTATTCAGTGAGGATCAAAAAACCAAGTTTGTTTTGCTTTATAGCACACTATTGTGCCGAATATCAATGAATGCCATACCTAATAATAAAATTATCGATCCAAAATAAATGATTAAAACATACTTTGCTTCTCATTTGATCGTGGAATGTGTAGCAAAGTTGGATTTGAAGCGTAAGCTGAGAATATCGAGGTAATGTTCTACCTCACACTGACACGTCGGCAAATAGCACTTACGGAACGTATTGAATTCTTACACCGGCTGTTTTTCGCACTTTGTACATAAAAATGTTCTTGTATTAAGTACTGCTGGAAGGGAAACCATTGAGTGTAAAATTTTAGAAATAAGCTTTGGTAAATATATTTTTTATAAACTTTTATTTAGTTTCACCTATCCCTTCTGTTTGTAATCAACCGTTTGTAATCAAATCTTGCAAGTTACATTTGAACCACTTCCCGGTGTCCAATTGAGCTGTTTGGTATACTTACGTAACTTCAGTCACAATGCAATATTATGGTACCATTGTGCCTGAGGATGTCTGATGATGCAGTCGGAAGGTGGCCATAGGAACTCCTCAACTACACAACATAACCCCGTCGTGTTTGAACTCACTTGATTGTCTTGACATGCAATATTATAGTGCATATGGCAAAAAAGCACGTATACAAATTTAATTTCTAACAATAAGTCATTTCCAGTAGTTCTTTATGCGATGGGCTTTCAGGTTGTCATAGTACCTTTTATAAATTAGTACTTTGTAGAGCCATTATCGGGCTAAGAGGCTAACCATTATTGTCCTTTGTGACCAATTAGCACATAACGCAAATTATGAATACAATCCTTTGATATCGGGCTACAATACAAATTGCCTTAGGCAGTGTGTCTATGTATTCCCTGTACACGTACCGCTTTCAACTTGCTAATTACTAATTAATTTACATTGATTTTCTCCAGATATGTTTCAAATAATTATACCCTTGCAAAAGCCAATACAAAGTATTTATTTTTATTTTAAAAATAACAAATTAGCAACATCATTGACATAAGCATCATGATCAGCCTATATATGTCCCACTACTGGGCACAGTCCGCGTCTCATAGTGAGAGGGAGGGACTGGGCAGCAGTCACACATCTTACTATACTTCGCAGATGGATGCTAGTTTCCTCACGATGTTTTCTTTAACCGAAATACTCGTGGTAAATATGAAATTCAATTCCGCACAAGAGACCTGCGCCTCTATTCGGGAACGCTAAGTGATTTTGCATCGACTCGTAAGCGTGATTTCTCATCCCACTCTTCCGCACGACGCGTAATGCGTAAGAGCGAGATGAGAAATCTCGCTCGCGAATCGCTGAAGAATCACTTAGCGTTCCCGAATAGAGGCGCAGAAAATCCCAGAGGAGAGCTGGGATTTGAACCTGTGACCCTCGAGAATAGCAACAATAAGCTCCTATTTATCATAGAGCGTCACAAATTCCGAAGTCATCTCCGCAGATTATGTTAATGGCTGTTCTTAAGTAGAGCGCGTATTTAGAGCACTATGTTAAACGTAGTTAAATATCGGTTACCGCAGGGTGCGACACTTGGACACCCTCGTCACTGTCGTGGCACTGGAGGACCGCAGGCAGCGTCGTAAATAAACCTAGCAATTTGCTACTTACATCTTTAGGGTTCCGTAGTTTAGTCAACGTTGAAGAATCCGAGATACCTGAACGCAAGCTCAATGTCATGGAGCACGCGTGCGTGGTGAATTTAAAACGGCTGCCTAATTGAATTCATTTATGTTCAGAATAAATTTCATTTTTAGGCTTCCGTACATATCTGATTCATTATCATCTTCCTAGCGCTTTATCCCTTCTCTACTTCGGGGTACGCATTGACCATGATCCCAGATTCTGCAGGTCAGGTTATTACAGTGGAGCGGCTTCCGTCTGACCTCTGTAACTCTTGCGACGGGGGAACCAGACCTATTGGCTCATGGTTACACTTTTAGTAACCTAAATTTGCAAGTTTCCCCGTGATGTTTTCCCCCACCGTAAGAGGTCGTTTCGGTTACTGCAATTTGCAGGTGGATAATATACATAAGTTTAAATAGAAAACAAGTACATGGCATCCGCTTGGATTCGTTCCCGGACCTCACGACCACGAGTCGATATCCTTGGCCACGGACAGTCTTAATGGGGAACGAATAAAATAGTTCTAAAAGGTTTAAAGAAAGCCTTTGTCATTATGGTCCCATTGATTAACTTTCAAAAATGTATTATTGAAGAGAGAGAATATAGTCTCACCATTTTCTTCTTTTTACCTTTAGGGTACGGAACCCAAAGCCGGAACCTAAAGCATCCAAAAAAGAGGTTCCTTGCCTGTCTCTGTACTATCTTTACTAATATGTATTGTAAATGCGGAAGTGTGTTTGTTTGTTTTGTTCCTTCCTCTTTCACGTTAAAACGGAGCAACGGATAGACATAATTTTTTGGTTAGCGATTGTTAGAGGGCTGGAAGGTGACTTTTTATCCCAAAAATATGCAAAGCTTCCAAGGGGTTAGCGATAAACGATTCTACGCGAACGAAGTCGCTATCCAACTATGATAATCCTACTTATATCTTGAGTTCGTGAACAACACATGAATACACAAAACGACCAGCAGCTCAGTTACGTAACATAATTTATATCGGTTTGGCTCGGAAAGTAAACCAATTTAGTCATCACTCGATGTAAATAAGGCTCAAATTGGTTTACTTTTCGAGCCAAACCGATACCAATTGTGTCACGTAATTAAGCAGCAGGGCCCAACATAAATAAGTATGTTATGACACTAGTATGTGACAGATTGTAATGGAACCCGTGGGACCGTTGGCCTTAGTCCGGTTCGGTATCAATCAATACTCAATTGGTATCATCATCATCATCATCAGCCTGTAGACGTCCCACTGCTAGACACAGGCTTCCTTTCATAGCGAGGGGGACTAGGGAGTAGTCCCACATCTTTGAATTACTTCACAGATGTATGCAGGTTTCCTCATTATGTTTGCCTTCACCGAAATGCTCGTAAATGTCAAATTTAATTCCGCGCATTAGATCCGAAAATGACAGAGGTACAAGCCGGGATATGAACCCAAGACCGTCTGAACGAGAGGCCGCGCGACAGTCTACTAACGCTACTACTATACTATGGTTGGTGTAATAAATAATTACATCGAATTTTAAACCTTAAGATGCCTTGAAACTCCTCTGCTGCACTGGGAGTGAAGAAATAGCATAGAATGCTTGCAGATGCTTATCATCCTGGCATGTCGTAAAAGTCGACTAAGGGACGGGTCCTCTCCAACATGGTGGACTATCTGTATGGGCGCTGGACTGATCACCTGTCACCATACGGTTCATCATACCATCTTAGGACTAATTAATCGAACGTGGCCACAAGTAGTGTTTTGGCTCTGCCCGCCCCTTTAGGGATTTCGGGCGTGATGCTATGTATGTATGTACGTATGTAGACGCTGACAATTGCCAATGATTTTGAGTGATCGATCACTGTGTGTTTGCACCGGAGTGAACGAGAAGCATTCTGCGGTTATTTGTATGCGGAAAATCAACAAACTGATAAATTATATAAGTTAACACACTGCACGTATACGTAATATAAACTACTCAAGTTTTTAGTATATGGGCGTGATGTAGGGGAAAGTGGGGGAAATACGAACACCTAAGGGAAAACTTAAATAAAACAGTGGAATTTGATCACAGAGTTTCTTTATTGTTTAATTATTAAAGTTTACTTATCTGTCTAACGAATTCACTAATCAACAGTTATATCTTTTTAATAAATGGTAACAATATGAAAAAAAATCAAAACCCTTAGTGTTCGGCTTTACCCGACATTAGTCGGGTAAACACGAACACCAAGTTTAGCTGATTAATATGTGAGTATTCCACTATGTAAAAGTTAAATTACTATTGTAGATAGAAATAAATCAACACCAACTTGAATTTACCAAAAACCTTTCATCAAAAACATGCAAAATATTGAAAAATGCATACCTTGACAAGTACGTGCGTCCGCGTCTCCCGTGTTGTTGACTGGCACTAGTGGTGGAGTGACCTCCGAAATGGCGGCAAGTAAAATATGGCTATCTCTTTCTAACACATTAGAACCATTGGATTCGGGATTACCCCGCGTTCGCGTTTCCCCCACTTTCCCCTAATAGTGTTATTAATTATAGAGTTAAAAATATTAAGGCATAGAACTGTTTAAAGAGGTTTTCAGACGTAACTTCACAATTTTTTCTATCGTATCGATTTCATCAAATTGTGTTTTTAAAATAGTTAGATTTTCAATTATATAAAGAATATGCACATATATATTTTAGCTTTGCTAAATCAAATAGTTTAAAAAAAAAACTGTTTATGTAAAGCCAATATAGGTCTTGTCAGCGCCTTAACCGTAAGTCATTATTGCAGTATTGCTTGCAGGAAAGCAAATAGCATAAAAGGAGTTCAAATTGATTCCGTTTTATTACCTATCGTAGAAAACTTTCGCGAGCAGAAAGCTGTGTTTCATTGAAATCGATTTTAATGGATGCCATTGCATTTTTAACTGCTTCCGTATTGTGGTGAATAAACCCAATACAGGTATCACATTGTTTAATTAATGTTTGTTCATAGTTGCCAGTTACTTAGATACAATAGTAATTTATGCAACGGTTGCATAATAATAGGCCTTAAAACACTAGTGCGGTTTTCATGAAACGAGCCGATAGGCGAGTTTCATAATAAGATCGCACGTGTGTTTTAAGGCCAAATTATGCAGAGTTGCATACATAACTTTATCTACACACATATAAATCCTCCATGATGGGTTCAGAAACAATATTCTGGCAACAAGTTATTTGTTGCAATCGTGGCTGCATATTTCCGATATCCGGCGCATTTTCACATCACACACACTCCGAGAAGACTACTTACTATTCATATTTTCAACTAAAATGTAAATTACAAACAACTTTTTCTATTAAATTCCACAACAATTCTACTTTCGTTCAGCAAAACACCAACATGGCGGCAATTCGATCCTCCGTCAAGACCATTTTTTTAAAATCATAGACAAGCGAATGAAGTCTCTATTCTCATGTACTCGAGATCAAATGTCGTTCGGTTTATATTAAAAAAATATACTGAATTGATGTTTCGTATCAATAACTGTTTAATATCTATGGATACTACAATAGAGACCCACTTGAGTTTTGACAGCTGTTCCAAATTTAATCTCATTTCTTTACTAAAAACGATAAAGAAATATTGCAGCACTAGTTTTTCCTAATTGGTTGTCAAAATGGTGGTCATTTCCTATGGTTTTTGATTAACCAATGGAGGTTTTATGATATGGGTGTAGATAAATTATATTTATTAGTTTCACCGACTCACCAAAGGCTTAGGAACTATCGCTTGTCGTAGCATATGCTGACTTAGGAACATTGCTTGTTTTATACGCTAAGCCTTTGACAAAGTATACAGAACCGTGTCAGGGTGACCAACACGAGGTCTCCGAGATAAGGTTTTATGTAGCGTAATGCGGGCCCTGATATAAACCGAGCAAGCTTCGCCTTTTAGATAGGAGGACGTAAAAGTAATCTCGCACCGTTCTCGGACTCGCTAGTCAATTTACTTTTATGATGATGCTCCACGCTTGTTACCATTCTATTATCGTCCCTACTTTGAATGTGGTTTTGCTTTCTTAAAGCAAATTGTTTTAATAGTCTTGATACAATGCACTCTGATTAGATTGCGCGGCTAGCGCAAACGAAAGTGTTTCATTATATTCGCTAATTTACGATTTCAGTAGTAAATCATACAAATTTCCATGTTTTCATTTGGTATAATAGATGGTAAAATAATAAATTATTCAACGCAACATACTGCGCGGTATAGATTTTGCTATTAAGGGGCCCGTTGGCCCAATGGACCCTCACCGCAGTGACATCAGTTAGTTTTCTAATGACTCCGTGAGCTGTAGACCTTGCGACAAACTTAAGTTTGCCGATTGGAAAACTGTTATCCCAAACATCGACATAGGTCTCGGTCAGTTTACCAACACCACAAACAAGTTTGTAATCACAAAACCCCCATATCTCCGCCATTTTGAAATTTACGAGAAACTGTAACGACAAACAAATTCGCTATTAGGTATTATTGAACCTGCTCACTAAATTTCACGAGAATCGGTTCAGAAATGTGACCTGTAGAGGACACGGACGGGACATCCGGACATCCGTACATAACAAAGCTTTTTTGCCCAAGCTGAAACGGAGACGCTTCACTCGCTTCGCTCGCTCGGTCAATTGAAGTACCACCTGAGCATTTGAAATACACACTTTAAAAAAAAACATCAACTAAAGAATAAATAGCACATTTCCGCAGCAATATTTTGTGTGGAGATTTCAATATTTTTGGCACATCATGACGACCAATCGATTAAAAAAAACGGTTCTTACGTGTATAGGCTTATTGGTTTTTACTTACAATTGTTACTTATTATGTATGTAGATAAATGATTTGACAACACGAAAAATATATTAATTTGATACCATTTATTACGCAGTAAAAAAACCGGACATATTTTCCTAAATAACTTACTTACTTTAAGCTCGCCTTTGTACACTGTTTATGTCATAAATAGTCATAATGCAGAATTTTCTTTTTTTCTTTTATGCTAAATAAAGAGTTTACATACCTACATGCATACTTACAAACTATTTATATGAAATTTAAAAAAAATCCTTACAACGGGTCCTTTCATTTGATATATCACACAATATAGTTAGCAAAACTTTTTTTTTTAATTTTCTTATTTACCTCCCAAAAGTGGCCCTCATATTCAAAATTCATTTATTTATTTATTTCCAAATTTCAACTCAATCGGTCCACTAGTTTCGGAGAAAATTAGCTGTGACAGACGGACAGACAGACAGACAGACAGACAGACAGACAGACAGACAGACAGACAGACAGACAGACAGACAGACAGACAGACAGACAGACAGACAGACGGACGGACGGACGGACGGACGGACGGACGGACGGACGGACGGACGGACGGACGGACGGACGGACGGACGGACGGACGGACGGACGGATAGACAGACTCACGAGTGATTCCTATAAGGGTTACGTTTTTTCTTTTTAAGGTACGAAACCCCAAAAAACCTATTCCTCTTACGATTGTTAAGGAAGAACCTATCTTAAGAACCAACGAATACGACCTGTAATCTGTGTAAATTAGTAAATTTTGGCAGGTAGCCTCCTAACGATGGATAAACGTATTGTATTTTATTCACTAGCAGACTACTCGTCCTGATTGTGCTTACTAAGTGAATAAACTATTAAATACCAAAATACAACGAATTCTCAGATGTCTTTGGAGAACAAGTAAGTAACTTTATATTTTTGCACCGTTAAACAATTCATGTTTAAGTCGAGTTTATATCAAAAGAATTCTGCCAGAAAACACCGCTTAACTTGAGGCAGGAAGATCGGAAGAAGAAAAAAAATTAAAAATTTCGTTTGTAGGATTATCCGTACAATCCGTTTGCGAGGGCCTACCTACAGTAATGGCACGCGGCGAGGGGCAAACTTCCCGGCCGGGGCTGACTTTTAATAAGAAGCCGCAATGACGAGAAATCCATCACGGCCAAGGTCGCTATCACTCACTGTAAACCTCATTCTAGGTTCCTAAGGAACGCTAAATTGTTCTCAAGTGCAATTAATCGACAAAACCCCAAAAACTTTTTCTATTGACAAAGAAAATTTTAACAGCTTTGATTGTATATTTAACTTTTCCAATAATTGTCACTTAAAAACTTCCAGCCGATAGGATTTATTCGTCAAATTAGTACGATTTAATACCCAATGATTTACAGTTTTCACAAATGGAATGTGAATTATACCTACAGCAAACCGGACTCATGAAGACGTATTGAATAACCGCTATTTGGTTAGATAGTCTGAGTGTAAAGCCAACATGACCTCTTAGTTGCTCCGTAGTCCCTACATACTAATCGACGATGAAGGCAAACAAACGCGTGCTTAACTACTTACTGGTACGTTCAAAGTTCGCAAAACGTTTAAGGAGCCGTTTCTCTGAGGGCGGGTGCATCACGGTACAACCACCGCAGCCCTCAAGGCGTAAACTTTTGATGGCCGTTCAAAGTTGGACAATCTCCACCAACTACAGGCTGACGAAACACTACTTTCGTGATTAATTAAACTGTTGTTTTATTTGTCTCCAAAGCTAGCGGTCCCGAATTTGGTTCCTGATAATGGCAACTATTTGTGTGATGAACATGAATGCTGCCCTGCTAAGCCGAAAAGCGCTATCTCAATCAGAGTAAGTTTTGAGCAATCGACTTTATTTCAGTATACAAAAGGTCGATTTCCTCGAACATTCTCTGATTGAGATAGCGCTTTTCGGCTTAGCAGGGCAGAATGTTTATTCCTGAGTCTAGGATGTTTCCTATGTACTTAAGTATTTATTTATCTATAATAAGTACAGTACGCATATCATCGTCTAGTATCCATAACACAAGCCTTTAGAGCTTAATTTGGGGCTAGATCGATTTATGTAAAAGATTGTCCCTGTCTATTTATTTATTATGTGTTTGTTAGTAACAACACTGGTCTTAGGTTGACCTAACCAGTTTACTTTGAAATAATTTATTTAGTTAATTACGAAACTAACCGTAGTATAATAAATATAAACATAAATTTGCCCTCGATATTATTGAATTTTAAGGATTCGCTTTTACGTTCGGTTCCAGTATATAAATAAAACAAGATTTACGTCAAGAAATCCAGCTAATAGCCGTTTTCTTTTTAACCGACTTCAAAAAATCCGAAGGATATATTATATATATCCGCGTTTTTTTTTTTGTCTTTTTTTTGACTACTTAACAAATAATTTGAAGCTCATTTCAAATATTTTTCACGTCCTACCTGACAAAATCAGCAGAGAAGTCAGCAGCAGCGTCGCTAGGCTCTTCCCAGCAGGAGGCCGCGGCGTCGCTAAAAAACTGTGCCTGCGCCGACCACGCATCGCACGCGCGCAGCACGCGTCGCAGCGCGCCAACCGCCATACGCACCGCCGCGCGAATGAATGTGCGATCTACAATGTTTATCATGACTTGTAAGATATTGTTGATCAAGATATTGTATTTACCAATTATGTTTCAAGGGTAATCAAATGGATATAAAACACTTACCAATTTTCATAGGCTGCGGATGTAATGCTAGTAATCCAATGGGAAAACTATCAAATATCGCAGTATAGTTGTCTTTGTCCATTCCAAGTTTTTCCTCAATACTATATTCCTTTTGATAATGTCTATCTCCTCGTTTCTCAATTGACTCTCTTATTTTATAAGACGTAGATGACTGCACCGTGGGATTCATTAGGAAATCACTACTATCACTTGAGAGATCTAATCTATGTCTTACATGTACATTTTCTTCTTGTTTATTGATATTTCTATCCATTTCAGTTTTAATATCATTTTTCTTACCATTTATATTTATACTATTTACATATTTGTTAAATGCCTCATTTTCCATTTTACTATAACTATTACGCCTACTATTATTTCTTACATGGAAGGACATTTTATCCTTCTCAATAGAATCATTTTCAATTTTAGAAGTTTCAACGCCTTTGTTATTTACATTTATATTTTTTACACTCTCAGTACTAATATTGCGCCTACGTTCATACGATTCACTACTGTACTTTATATTTAATATTTTTTTACTAATACTGTGCGCTTCTGAATGATTTACATTTCGACTTATACGATGAAAAAACGAATTTATTGAACTATTCCTAACTAACAATCGTTCTTCGTCTTTCGAACTTTCCTTTAAAATCTCATTGCGGTGTCCCGCAGTAATACGTATAATATCTTTTATCAAATTATTGTCTACATCATCGCGTTTACCACGTTCAAGATGTTCGTCCCTCAATTCATCCGTATCTCTTAAGTTATCGAAGTCTAGATCATCAGTGTCGCTGGACTGCATTCGGTTTCCGATGTTGCGGAAGACATCGATCTCTCGGGATGCGTCAATCCATAACCAGAAAAAATGACCATCGAGCATGTTAAGGCGTCTAGCCTCATCCATAACAAGCTTAGCGTAATGGATGTCACATATCAGGACGACGACGCCCCGGGTCAGCCTTGAAATCTCGGCAAGACGCCTGCACAAATAACATTTCATATAATATCACAAATTCTCCAAATAAGTCAACTAAATATTAATTTTCAGCAGAAATTGACCTTTGTGTTACAAAATATCACAATCTCTATCTATATCTTTAGAGAGAAACTTAAATAAAAAGAATACATACCGGAAAAGAGCGTGGCGCGAAAACTTTGAGGGAAGTAAAAGCCAACTAGGATTAAGCGGTTGAGTGGTAAGAATTGACGAGAGATCTTTCCGCAGGGACAGAGTTGAATATATATTTTCCTCAGCAAGTAAAGTGAAGGAGTGCCAGTGGGTGTGCAAAAGAGTTGCCCTGAAATCAAACGAACTCATTTATAATGAACAAATAAACATACGGAATTAAAACAAGAATATCAGATACCTATTATTAAAAAAAGACTAAAGTACCTGAGTGCATGTAATGTTTCTCTTGCAGTAACTTCTAAACGGATTTCCATTGGAAGCATTTCCTGTGGACAAATGTATGAAATCAATACTTTGATAAACTCATAAGTTCAAAATTGAAAAAGTTCGCCAAGAAAATGGCGCATCAATTATTACGTAATTTTTCTACTGAAAACGGTATTAGTTTACGTCACTACGTAATCGCCGCTAAAGTGGATAACAAATGACCATAATTTTCCGCGACACCCAACTCGTGATCACATCGCCAGCAAAAGAAATGGGAATATTTCACGACAAATGGTTTAGAAACGTTTTTTAGAAAGAAAACGTGAAATGAATTGTTCCAAAATAGGATAATTGAAGAGGTATTCAATCTTCACTATTTGATTTTAACAATTTTTTCATGAGTAAATGTATGGATGTATGTATGGATGGAGGACAAAGCAGTTTAATAAAAAACTGGACGTTACGAATGTTATACAAAGAATTACATCATTACTGCAATCCAATATAATGTATTATAAGTGTTACCTCTCGTATCCACTCTAATCCTAACAGTTATAAAACATTAAATTGAACTTGTCTCTGGTCATAATCGACCGAGCGAGCGAAGCGTCGTCTCTCTGTTTCAGCTTGGGCAAAAATGTCCGGCTGTCCGCGAGGCGTCTGTCCATTTGTTCTCGTCTACAGGTCGCATTTCTCAACTGATTCTCGTGAAATTTTGTGAGCAGGTTCGATAATTATTTAGATTTTTTGCTGTCGATTAAGTTTTCCGAATTTTTAAAAATGGCTGACTTATGGGGGTTTTTCGATTACAAACTTATTTGCGGTGTTGGTTTCAGCGTTTACGCTGAAAATTTTAGTTCACTGCCGCGGGACAAAAATGGGAAACGACTGATAAAGACGAAACAACCAGAAATTTTGCTGTAATTCTTCAAAACCCGATTTCTTAATATATAAGGTATTTATGTGGTTTGTGTTTTTGCAAGGCAATATAAGGACCATTTTAAAGTTCGAATCAAAGAACGTCCGCGCCCATCTTCAAACAAACCAAAAGCTCTACAGTTAATTATAAAAATGTAAAACCCGTTCATATAAGAACAGTATTTGCTCTATGGCTCCGAAACTGTTCAATCATTTGCCTGATGCACTTTAAAATGAAAGGCTGAAAATATTTAAGCCCAAATTAAAACTACAATTGAAAGAGAAATGTTACCATGATGTGCACGAATATTTTATGGATTATAATTGAATTCCAACAATCATTATTTAATTGACATCTGCTTAATTATATAACAATGATTTACATAATATTAATTCAACTTTAGTCACTTATTTAACTTATATTTTTATTTTTATTTTTGTATAAGTAATGTTATATAGGTACCACAATGATTGTTGCATGCAATGACTATGATCTTGGTTTTATGTATTATACGCCTTTATGGCGTTACAGTGACATTCTATTTCTTATTTTTCAACATCTGTATTTGACTACCTTTATCACACAGTAAGAGATTTGATTTAAACAGAATACAAGGACTTCTGTTATGCCGCTAAATGAGTTATCTTTATGCAAACCACAGAGATTTTAAAACTAGGAAGAGATATTAAAATTCACATTCACAGACAGTTTAAATAGTTCCATTGTTTATAATGCATGAATGACACAAAAATATAGGCCACATCTCAAGACACTTTCACGTGTTAGCATTATTTTATACTCGCTGCCTCTAAGGTAAAGGCACCTATTAACGACCCCATCGAAATCGGCACCCATTATCGTGGTGTTTTTAAATACGTGTTTTATTAGCATATGGCTTGACTGATTAAGAATCTTTTTTCACAAGACCAAAGCGTACTTAGTTGTCTATTGGAATTACTGGCGCGGGTGCGTATGCATCAATCAAAGAACTTGCAACTCGTCAATTCCGGCACCGGCGACGCAGGAGCAGCTTATCCCATACAAACACGTTAGGCCACACGTAAGTGCACTCGCATCTTACTTAACGATTTGCGTAATAATTGTAATAACAAATGTAAGGCTATGTTTTGCAAAAGATTTATTATAGTTTCGTTTGCGACTTCGAAATACTATTTTTCTGATATATTGTTTGGGAATAGGTAAAAAATTGAATATAAAATACCTCGGTATTTGGATCCATTTTTGACTGTGGCTCCTAATTCCGAGGTATGCCACGGTAATACGTAAATACTTTAAGTTCGGTTGCCATTATTTTTTGAATTTATTGTCGGTTAAGTATCTAAATTGTTTGTGTTATTGAAATCTTCATCTATCTAAGCAGCTAAAGAGCTATATCCGGGGTATGAAAAATATACAAGAAGATCTTATTTTTTGATAAAAACGTAAGCATTATATTAGTGGTTTCTATAGACACCCTTAAATTAATAAGTCGTTTAAATATACAGATAATATCAAAGAGTTACTTCCTAGTTTTAGGAGTTTGGTTTTATAAGCAAATGGGAGTATATAGTTCCGATTTGTTTTAAAACAATCACTACTTCTTAATTTTTTTATGGGTCGTAATTAGGATTTACAGCACCGTAAATTAAACTTATTACCGGTGGTATACACAGATAACCCTCGGTAATAGGATATATGGGAACCTAATTCCGACTTATTCATGATTAGTAAGAGTCGGAGATAGGTTCCTCTAATATTACCTATTACCGAGTGACAACGTAATGAAATAACTAATTTAGGGTACCGTGGTTCTGATTCTTTGAAATAACCATTATTTTGATTTTGGTTGTTTTGCATCTATCGGAATCTGTTGTTCTTCCTACTCAGCTATGCTTTTTGTATGAATGGGACTAAGACTAGGTAGGTATATATATTTTTGGGCTCAAATGTTACGGTAAAATCAATTTAAATTCTAGAGTAAAGTCAGTATGTTTTTGATTTGTTACTTAATTATTATTAGTTACTTTGTAACAAAACATGGCTTTTCGATTTAAATGTTTGATTCTTATAATTTTATTGATATAATTATACAACTTTAAGTAAGTCTTCATTTTTATTCCTACATTATAAAAAAAAATACAATTAAAAAATATATGTACGGAACCAAAACTATCATTAATTCTTACCCTCGGTAATAGGAACCAAATTCGCGGTATTAGGGTCACAGCCTATCTAATACCACGGTAATAGGGGATTTCGACATTTTGGCTTTCATAAATATTTAAACATTAGTTACTACCTAGAATTAGACCAAAAACCTACAAAATAACAAGTTAAATCTATATACTTTCATAAAAAAAAATCGTTACCCTCGTTACGCTGTCTTGATACCCTTAATTTTTGGTTCTTACTTGAAAACTTGCTTAACTACCACGGTAATAGGTGCCTTTACCTTATATCGCGATTAATAGCCGTACACGAATGAAATTGCTGGCGCGCCACTAACAACATAGTTTTTGTGATACTACTATTATGACGAGTTGGAACAGTATAATTCACAGTTTAATAAGGACATTTGTATTCATAAACGGTTTGGCTGGCAGAGCTTGAACTTTTCACCTATAACATTTTGCGAAACATAATAATATGTGATACTTCATTATGCAATATTAGTTAAGTTGGGTGCGCAACTGTTCGCAGAATTTTTCAAGTCCTATTATTGAAAGTCCGAAAATGTTTTTCATACAATTTTACATCATACTAATCACTATTCATAACAAGCCTCTGTTACTAACGATCGTAACTCCGAATTATCAAAATTCATCATGTCAGTAAACATAATATTTTAGATACTACTATTTCTTTTCATATTCTTAACAAACATATAACATAACTGTTACTTACACTATTATTTATTATCATTTTTTTTATTATACTCTGCTGAACAGATTGACATAATAACTAGAAATGGTAAATCGCAGTGAGGGAGCGAGCGAAGCGAGCGAGCAAATTGGTCAGAGGAGCGAAGCGAAGCGAAGCTCCCGCCTTAGCCTTCGATGTTAGGTCTTTTTTTGTAACAGCCCAGAAAATCTTGCTTGCGTGTAAGATGTTCATAATATAGTCATTAAATATTGGGTTGGTTAATATAAGGCTTCTTTCAAGTACACTAACAATTCCGCTCCCATTGTAGGTACTTGGAATTATAACTTGAATGAAAACGTTATTAAAAACAGCAGTATGAGTTCAAGTATATTCTTAGTAGTGACATTATGTGTCACAATTTTCTGAACACTGTCTATTATGAACTCCGTTGGTAGAAATACAAATGAACGAACATAAAAATTCGTAAGTAAAAAATTCGGAAGAGTGATGATTATGAGTACAAATCGGTAGTACAAGGAAAAATCTGATAACGAATTTTCTGCGAGCCAATATGGACCCAATTAGTTGTTTGTAATGGTTTCTACTTATACAGTCTAGATATATCGTATGATTTTATAGTCCCCTATACCTTAAGCAATATTAGCAATACAGAATGCTGACATGAATGACCAATTTATGTTAAGGTCTAAGAGCTGGCGACAAAAAGGTCAGGTAATTTTATCATCGATGAAACTCAGGATATTAGATACTTACTTTTTGAGAGAACCATCGATCTGGCAGGTCAGACCTGGTGAATTCATGGGTGGGAAAAAATGTTATTAAGTGACAGTATCATCGCTAGCTTTTTATGGTAGGTAAGTAATTATCCTGAGTTTCATCGATGATAAAATTACCTGACCTTTTTTGCCGTCAGCTCTCGGACTATTATTTTCTGCTACAACAGAATTGTTTTCATTTTGCGGCAATAACAGAGTTTCTCTGAACAGAAGAAAGCCGGGTGACAGATTTATTGTAACCGCGGCAGGGAATGAACAGTCACTTCGCTTTTATTGCTTACTTTTTTTGACAGCTAGTTTATTTATACATACTAGTGACCCGATTAGGCTTCGCACGAAAGCTACTTACATTTTTTGTTTTTATCGTTAGATATTGGCTTATTGAACGAACGAGCGAAGTCTCCGTTTTAGCTTGGGCGAAAATGATTTCGTATGTCCAGCGGATGTCCATTTATTTGTTCTCGTCTACAGCTCGCAGTTCTCAACCGATTCTCGTAAAATTTTGTGAGGAGGTTCGGTAATTGCATAAAATTGTTTTACCGTTTCAGTTTTTCGAAATATTTCAAAATGGCGGAGATATGGAAGTTTTTGCAATTACAAACTTACTGGTGGTGTAGGTAAACTAACTCGAAATATGTCGATGTATGGAGATATCAGTTGTTTAACGGCCAAGGTAAGTTTGGCGCAAGGCCAATCATTATTTCTTACTTTTCAAAGGGTATTTGTTTTAGATTCAGTTTTTTGAAGTCTTTTGTCGCGAGGTCTACAGCTCACGGAGCCACTAGTTTAGTAGTACCTACTTAATATTTTAATTACAACTAAGAAATTCTACCTTATCGTTACCTCTATTCGCTACCTAAAAATTACTCTATTAATTATTATTTATCTTTCTGCTAATTTACTGCCGCCGTGGCCCTACGCGTTCACTGTTCCTGACCATGGGATTGAACGCGTTTAAATTCTGTCCTGAAGGATAGTCTGCCACTTACAGGCCTGCTGCGTCAGGTGGTTATTTATTTACAGATGGTGCCATAGTAACTCACGTTGGCGATAGTGTAAGAGAGATGCAGGTGCGACGGCGAGGCGCGGATCACGGGCACGCCGGCGCGCGCGGCGGCGGTCACCGTGGCCGCGGCCGCCGCCCCGCCGCCGATCACGAGGAGCGTGGCCACGCGCCGCCCGCCGAGCGAAGCGCATGCGCGCTCCAGCACTCGCGCACTGAACCTGTGGATCATTTCAAAAGTGAGACATAACAATATAATATATTTATATTATATTTATACAGGGTGACCCTAAAACCAACGATAAAACGAAAGGAGCTGATAGGGCGGCTCAAGAACTACTAGATTAAGTAATTTTGACCTTAATATAAATATCATAGTTTTCGAGATAATGGCACTTTTATAAAACTCATGGTTTTTGATACCCTGATTCATTAATTTGAGTGCTACGACTGCAAATTTTAATATTTTCACCTTCCCTATCAGCTCCTTTCGTTTTATCTTTGATTTTAGGGACAACCTGTATATTAAACAGGCTAATGTAATTAAACCACTCGGCGCGGCCTGCACAAAAATTATAAATATGATTTAACTCTTAAATGTGTTTAAAGTCTGACAGAATTATATATATTTTGATAGATCTTAAATTTATAATTAACTATTAAAATATATTTTATACTAGGGTTTGCTCGCGATTTCGTCTCCGTAGAATATTTCCTGAAAATTTCTAATTAGTTTGTCAGTTAGATTACCAAAAAATATTGAAGATATATTTTTTCTTTTGTCAATTAAACAAAAAATTGCGAAGATATAGTGCGTTTAAGTTCCGCGTGATGTAACGACTTTGTACAATTTTTACCATTAAGTGACGTCATGAGCCCCCACTCCCCTATACCCCACTCCACTACAATATATTTCTTTTTTACCCAGGAAACATCCGAATTCGTTTGTGGCTTGTTAATGATTAAGATCGTAGTGCAAACCACCGTTACGACTGAGAACTACTTAACATATTATTAAAGACCCCTTTTGAGTATTAAGAATCATTAAGGACTCCTGCCAAAATCGCTGGTTCTGTATCTTTACAGCTGAAACTTGTGATACCATTTTCAAGGAATCAAGAAAAAGCCCGTTTATAATATAAAACAAAAGCTTCTGGCATGAAACAAGCGATTGGGATGGCAAAATTCAGCAATAAAAGCTATACAAAGCATTCGAACACAGATCAGAAAACAATGTGGATCTTTATTAGTGAGAAATGACCAAGAATAAGAAGTTTCTAACTTCGCAGATTCACGCGAAGAAAGAAAAGTTTTATCCTTTTCCTTGTTTACCAGTTTTACTCTAAATCGGGTATTAGCAATAAGAACAACCGATAAGCGTTTGCTTATAAGAAGTTTTGTTTATTTTGCTTAATCAACATACAGTGCTTAAATGAGGAATGGGTGTCGTGCGTAAAACAAACGAAAGCTGGGGGTAAAAACGGTAAATCACACAGTTTGGGTGTTCGGGTCCCCTTCCCGGTTAACATCAGACAGAGGCGGAATCACATGTCGTTTTCGAGTAAAAAATGGGCCTTGGATTTCATCAGTCTTGCTTCCGACGAGCAGTTTTCGATTCATCTTTTACGCAAGTGACTGGATTTTGTATGAGCTTTACCTGCAATATTCAGTAAAAAAATTCACTTAAAAAACGTACCTTTAATAAACAAATCTTGATATGTCTAAAAAAAACCTTTGTGCATAAAAACATTAATTTGTTTCGAGTTAAAACCCCACTTTAACGTTAAATTATTGGATTAAACAACTGCCATTGCTTCACTTGTACACCTAATTGTTATATATACGTAAGTATATATAGGTAGAGATACGAAAAATGGAGCTCATAATAAAGCCTGATCTAAACCTTTTAGTGCGCACTTAACTTAAAGTTGCTAAGTAATGTAAGGTGTTATGCATCAACGATTCCTGGGGTCTAGCACAGTTGCTGAGAAAATTGCACAAGATCTTAAATTATTCTGGTCTACATCAGCTTACTTCATAACATGCGACCCAACACTTTGCCTCCTATCCAAGTGAAGTGCGCCGTGTAGTTTCTGTGCTGCTCTAGCGCTTATCTAAAATACGCATAGATTCGTCTGCTGACCGAGATGACTTGAACTAGGAACAATAGAAGCCGAAGGAACAAAATTGAAAAAACTAAGGAACAGATTCCATTTGTACTTAACCGCAATTAGACGGATCGTTTACATATCTCGGATCAGAATGCGCCGCAATCCATCAGCTCGAGTAACAGCCTTACAGCTAGATCTAATTAATGCTTGTGTCTCTAAAGATAAACCAGGTAAAAAAATAGTGTGATTAAGTAACTTTCAAAAACGTTACTTAATCATATCCAGCTTGGTATGATATAGCTTGACTGAGTGACCAAAACGCTCAACCAACCGCTTTTAAACATATACGTCAGTCGACAATATCAGGTAAGTAAAAGGAAAAACATTGCCCGTCCTAAAAAGACAGATAAATTATACAGGTAACCTTTGAGTAAAAGTTCAAAGCCCACGGGATTAAAGATGTAATTTATAACATTTTCTGTTATTTAAAAAAAACTGTCAGGAGCATGTCGGGCAATGATCGGTGTAGGGTTCCGTAGCTCCCAACTCGTAAAACCGTAACTGTAGCTTGTTTTCTATTCTAAGTATGTGCAGTAGATATAAACAAGTTAGTCGCCTATAACTCATGAATCAATGATGTCGTGATAGTTTGCCTTTTAAATTCATTATATTCATTCAAGATAGTTTTCAGATTTTTAGAGTTAATAGTTATGGCTCTGGGGGGTAACTACTACGACACTCCAACAGAAATGACAACTTTAGAACTCAATATTTTCTAAAACTAAATTATTTTTTTAATTACTTGTAATGGCTTTTAGAGTGCTACCCAACACCACCTCCCCACATACACCTCATTTGAGGTTGTGACAGTTTTGATTATTACATTTTTTTTTTACTAATGTTATACTTGGTCTATCATATTCTATAGTTTTGCTGTGTAACTTTCATAGCCTTGGAGAAAAAGTGACTGTTGCATACGAACTGACAGACGGATGAACAGATAAAAAGATGGACATGGAGAAATTATAAGGGTCCCTTGTTTTACTACGGAACCATAAAAATGATGTTTCAAATAAAGTATATTGTAGCCGACGAAAGGAAATCATCCTATGTTTATTATAATAATCTATTTATTACGAGGAAATATAGTTACAGCCCGTGTCGTGCAAGGAAAACCAAGCTCATTCAGAATACAAACCAGTCTTGCTTCGCTCGCTCACTCAATGCCTCAGAAGTCGTTTCAAAATTTAAAGCCGTGAAAGCATTCAGTCTCATTTTGAACTGTCTTGCAACTTAAGTCAATGTCTTTGCGAGAGTATCCCAGGGTGTGGGACCGTTTCGAGCGAAACGTTGAAGGTGGGACAATGAAATTCGTTGTTGAGGATATATCAGAGCCAATGTGGAGTACCGCAGTTGAGTTCATGTTAGGAAGTTATATTAAGGAAGATGTTTGGTGGAGCACGGCGGGTAAGTTATGAATAGTGTATTAGAGTCGCGGTGTGAATAGTATATGAGTATATATTGTGTTTATCTATTTGACAACTTAGTTCACTATAGTAGATTGTTACTCCAAGCAGAAAGTGATTCATTATTGCGCCGAGTGTTAGTTTGGAGCCCGAACGCAAGTAAGGGCTCTAAAAACACAAGCGCAATAATACATCACTTATGCTAGGTGCATAATCTGCTTTTCTTTCAACTACTGAAAACATTTGTTAAAAAAAGGTAAAAGTTCAACCCAACTAGCAAGGTAAAAATGACTTTTGCACCTGGTATGTCGCACTCTTAGATATTTTATATAGCCTATGGCACTCGCACGTTCTCCCCGAATCTTAAGATACACCATTTTTTTTATTAGTCCACTGGTTCAGAAGCTAAACTAGAATTACCGAAAATTTTCATAGAAAACTTATATCTCTCAAATTCATTTTCATATCACGCCAGTTTTTTTTAAATATTTTAGTATCCTATACTACGTGTCAGCCAGTACTTTGCGCATAACATTTTAGACGGGACAATCACAGTTCGATACAGCTGCCGACATGTGGACTGCATTGCTTACAGCAAGTCCACAGATAAGGGGTCAGCTGTCCCGCCGGTCTGTTAATGGGTGGATTGGGTAGCTGTTGGTGTAAACTTCTTGATCAACTAACCAAATTAAAAAAAAACATAACAGTGCAATAATGGATTTTGTATGCAACTTTATTGCTCTTGAGCAAAAAAACTGCTTTGTGCTGAGTATTTAAGGCCATAATGTTGAAACTAAAGCGCAGTTGGAACAAAAAATAATTATTATTTAAGATACATTAGGACGAGTTATTAAGAGTTGCTTTATGTTTTTACATTATTTGTTATTATTTGTACGAAACTTGAATTTAAATTTTCTAAAGCTCATGGCGGCACTGCTTGCCGTTTTCACCCGTTTAATTTGCAGTTATCTTTCAATTATTATTTACTTAATCCACATAAACAAAAACATTTGTTTGGTCTTCCAATTAGGTGTCTATATGTAATTGTATTGTGCTGAATATAAGTATCGTAGTTAATCTCTTATCAGAATAATTTGAATAATATCATCAACATTTTTCAACGAGCGAATAGTTTGAAATAAAATATCTTTCAACAGTTAATTTAAATAAAATCCCTCCCAGCGCTCTGTAAGCCGATTGTCAGTTTTTGGATCGTCTACCATGGTAACAATGTACAGGCGCCTCATTCGGGAACGCTAAGTGATTCTGTAGCAACTCGTAAGCCAGATTTCTCATCTCGCTCTTACGCATTACGCGTCGTGCGGAAGAGTGGGATGAGAAATCTGGCTTTTGAGTCGCTACAGAATCACTTAGCGTTCCCGAATGAAGCGCCAGCTTTTAATTGATCATTTAAAATATAGAGAGGGAGAGAGAGACAGAGATTTTTCCAATCAGAACAACGGGAAAATAGTGCGGTGAACGATCAATTACATTATCTATAGCTGGCTCCATATTAGCTCATCTATATTATAAATTCTAAAGACAAATGAAGCGCTTAGAGAACCGTGGCTCTTTTCCACATTGCAATACAAAACAATACAAAAAGTACAATCTTTATTAATAACATCAAGTCCCATGTCAGTTGTTGGGTCATTGTCTAAGTGATATGGTATAAGATATCGCTTTGCTCTCATATTATCTTAATTTGCTTATAGTGGCTGTTAAGCAAAATGTTTTATTCTACCCTTGACTTCCTGGATAATAAGGCAAAACTATAGAAATTGTAATAGGCTTAGAATATTGTTGTAATTTTTTTTTTTTTTTAATTTTATTGTTTAATGAATCAATTATTTCTTACTTTCCATTGTATAAATACGTCAAATTATTTTATTACCTAATGCACTCAGTAATATAGTTAAGACGGTGGAGTTGCACTTTATTATTAATAATATTGTACACCATTGCAATATGGTAGACTATGGACAAGGACATTCAAAATTATGTGATCTTATTTTAAGTACCTGTGGTCTTGCAATAAAACATTTGAATTTGAATTTTGAATGTGAATTTGACAAAGCTGTAATTCGTTAGCATGGTAACAATTAGTTTCTTTATCATATAGACTTAGTTAAATAGAGGGTATAGGATCATGGGGTCTAATTAGCAACTCGTATATATCGCAACTCGTCTATGTCGCATTTGGTCTAAATATCTGCTGGTCTAAATAGCAACTGTTCTACAGTTTCTTTTTGATTAGCAACTGGCCTAACTAGCAACTTGACTAGGTACGTCACGTTTGTTGTATGGGAGCCCCCTTAAATATTTATTTTATTCTGTATTTTAGTATTTCGCTGCTTTAGTAGAACAGTAACACAACTCAAACTTAAATGGGCTCCGATAAGAGACTTTAATTGCATAGTATTAAGACTTTTAAAAGAATAGAGTTTCATTTCGAGTTGTGCCATTGTCCAACTAAAGCAGCAATTTGTCGTTATAGCGGCAACAGAAATACATCATTTGTGAAAATTTCAACTGACAGACGGACGGCCAGTTGCTACTCAAAAAATTTGTAGACCAGTTGCTTTTTAGACCAGCAGTTATTTAGACCAAATGCGACATAGACGAGTTGCGATATATGCGAGTTGCTAATTAGACCCCATGATCCTATCCCAAATACAGGCCTTAAATATAATATGAAATTCAATATAGGGCCAAGCTTTAACTGAATCACAGTAAATAAGATAATTATCATTAATTAACTGGGTGATTCAAGTAAGCCGTTGTGGGTTCAACACTTTTTGTAATTAACGGAATCCCTTCTTATGTCGGCGGGCATTTTCTCACGCAAGAAAATAAGTCATTAGCCTTATTCAGTGGACGCAGCCACCACCGCCGCCCAATTATCTCGAGGCCGGGGAAGCGCCCTAATGTGGTGCCATTACACACCCTTTCGCAACCTTCCTCGAATACCTATCCAAATTATAACTTAATAGTACACTTCCCGCGTTATCAAATGTGAATTTTAAGGCAGAAAGATTGCATATTAATAAAGCATATAAAAAGACAACACAGTAAGCAAAGATTTTTCAACCCGCAACCCGTTCTTTCACCGGAGGAATCAACATTAAAATTGAAATCGGGGCGAGCTGAATAAAAGTCGGAAAATTGCGGCCTGACAATGAAAATAGAGCCCGAAAAACAAGCACTGCTCGTTTTAAAAGTATTTTGCTCGGACTAATTGAGATGGGAATAAGTTCATTTCACGATTCGGTGTATGGAAGATTAATTGAACCAAATTTAAATGTAGGTCGTAGATAATTAATTAATCTTGTTCCTGTAGGTACAGCGGCGGATCCCAAGGCGGTGCACGAGTACCGAGTGCTGTTGACGGCGATCATTAGGCAAAAGATGTCGCTAGCTTGCTTCCTTGCCGACGGCGATGGCTCTGGGCAAACGCTAGTAGGGGTTAATATGTGTATGCCGCAGAAGAAAGGACATTTTGTTGACCATAATCCGGTAATAAAGATATTTATATAAATAATTGCATTCTGAAGTAACCTAATATTTTATCTTTAGCATGTGATCAAATGATCCGATATAAGAAGAGTAATAGTTACATTCTCAAGTTTATTACACAATAAAAATATCAAAATGCTCTTAAATTCCATTGCCATTGATGGTGAAGTAAATCGAACCAAAAGAGTCGCACAGTAACTTAAGCGTCAAAAAATAATTCATCACTAACAAATGTTTTATACCAATCTCTTTTAAGATTTATCCACCAAAATCCTATCAAAGCGCACCCGTTTAACCTGCAAAAACATGACGTCTTCCATACAGACTTCTAACTTCAACTGTTCGAGTAGCGCTTTGATAATATCTGACGATTACCTATTCTTTCATACAATAGCTATATGTGATATATGATTCAATTGATAAATAGGTTATTTATTACATCGGAATCAGCGAAAAACGTTTATTTTATAACGTAATAAATATTCCATTACTTAGAATAGAAAGTAAAATTGAAATTTGTTTCTTTGTCATTTCATTTGAGCTTAACGCGGATTGCCGTTTCGCCCTAACCCTGGATCCGCACCCGTTTATTCTTCCATTTCTGTTCGAAGTTGACCTAGTTTAAGCCCTTAGGGACTAAATTATATCTCAAACATTATCTATATCACTACTCGTTATCAGTTCATCAATAATTTATCTTCCTTGTCTTAGCTAAAATTGTAATTTAGATTCGAATAGTAAACGTAGGATTTAACTAATTTTGTCGGAATTCTGAGTGAATGTTTTAACTGTGTTCTTTATTTCATCCGTTTTAAGGTTTATAGCTTACTAGCTGAGGGCTGTGTGTTCATTCATTGGTGTGGTATTGAACTTGACGATTCACTGCTTTTTTCCATCAGTGAAAACATTTAACTTGACGCCTTTCATGTACGATTTTGTAAACACCAGACCCCACGTTATCTATGTTTTTTTTGCTAATATATTTTTGCCATTTTTATCATTAATTAATCAAAGAAAACCAATTCTAATTAAAATATTGAATCTAACGATGCAGCGTGGGTCAATGTCCAGATTCTGGGTTGGAATGATGATGATTGATGAGATGACAATTTAGCTTAATTAAAATTGACAACTACGTTCAGGTGAATCGTGCCATGCTGATTAATATATATATCTGCATTTTATTTATAACAGTGCAGTAACAGTCTTTAACCTGCAATAATCTTTTCTCTGGCTGTCTACATATTATTTTTAATCTCAACATATTTCAGTATTTCCGGTCGTGTAGCATACATACATAATTATTTTTATACATTCATACATATTAATAATCACGCCCGAAATCCCTAATGGGGTGGGCAGAGCCACAAGACTACTTGTGGCCACGTCCGATTAATTAGTCCTAAGATGGTATGATGAACCGTATGGTGACAGGTGATCAGCCCATCGCCCATACAGATAGTCCACCATGTTGGAGAGGACCTATCCCTTAGTCGACTTTTACGACATGCCAGGATGATAAGCATCTGCACGCATTCTATGCTATTTCTTCACTCCTAGTGCAGCAGCGGAGTCTAGAGATTATTTTTATACATATGAATTAAATGGAAATAGTTGGAAATATTGAAAACTTTGTTACAACGAGCCGTCTCGAAACAGTAATAGATTTGGTTCAAATCAAATACTGGTTGTAACTACAATTAATTTAAGAACGTTAAGCACAAAAGTCTGACCTCAAAAAAGAAGTAGTTTTTGTCATCATTAATTCATTTTATGTAATTTTTCATGAACACAGTTTGTGTCGAATACTCGTATTATTATGACAAAAATGCTGGTTGTAATAACACAATACAAGTTACCTTCATAACACAATGTATAATTTCCAGCCAAAAACCGAAGCGGGCCTGCTATCCCTGCGTATGTTTGCAGAGGCGATGAAAGTGCCCGTAATTTATGATAAATACGGCGTCGGTGAATATCTAACCGGAGCCGGCCTCTCTGTGGCCCCGGACTACAGGAGATTGGGCATCGCCACCAGATTACTTACGGCAAGGTACGGCTTAAACACATCACATTATACGATCCCGATCATACGGAAACCTTGTCATGAAACGGCAGCAGGGCTTGAATTAGCGGTATTCTCAGGAACCGGTTTCTTTGAACTTGGTATGTTACTTAATAATGTTGGTATCGCTTCTCTTCATATCGGTAATTTCCTGAAATAACCAGTACGGTACCGGTTCCAAATAAACAATTGCTTATTGCTTTCCCCATCCTCCCTAGTCTGGCAACGCATTGGCAGCACCTCTGGTGTTGCAGATGTCCATGGGCGGCGGTGACCACTTTCCATCAGGTGGGCCGTCTGCCGGTTTATCAGTCAATTGACATAAAAAAGTGAGCATTCGACCAATGGTTATACAACACCTTTATTATTGGTTAATACTTGTCTACATCTCTGCGACTTTTAAATTAACCCTTAACCGGGTCCCATACATACAGCTATGCTACGTAAAATTCAAATACAGTTTAATGTTTCTTACTTTCTGGGAAATCATTTAACAACAAATAATTTTCGACGAACTCGTAAATACAATCAAATTTGTATCATACCATTTAGTTGCTAAAGTTTAAATTATAAATCCATGTGTGTAGTCGATAAAGTGCCTGTGCCCGGATAAGGGTTAAGGAATTTTACTAACCCGGGAACTCCATACATCTCCCTTTAGAGGAAGGCAAAAATCAACCTTTTCATACAAAAAGCGATAACGATTTCCACCCTTTATATTTTAACCGATTTTGATCAATTTTTGATGGGTGAATAAATATTTAAAAAAACTGGAAACCTAGATTTTGTTCTGAATGACACAGAACAAAATGTAGGTCTTTATTCTCTAGATTTTGTTCTGAATGACACAGAACAAACACTAGGTCTATATGTTTTTTTAATTATTGATTTAAGAATAACAAAGTCAAATAATCGCTGAAATTAATTTTGTATGAGAGTACTAAAACAACAATCAAACAGAATTTATTGATTACTAGCTGTGCCCGTGACTTCGTCCGCGTAGAATAGTGTCTTTGGGTAGCATTTTTAACTATTTCTTCAGTTTCCTCCGTAAATGTTACATCAGAATAGCTCTAATAAAACTTAAAACATTCACATAAACCTTACATATTTCCATACAATCTTTCATCCCCTATTCCCTATTGTTATTTTACACCCTTGAGGGTAAAACTTTTACAAACTTTGAATGTCATATTTATTTATATTGAACCAACAACCTAAAAAATAAGTGTCAAGCTTCTAGCTCTAAAAATAACGATAGTTCCATACAACTTTTCATCCTCCCCTTTCAACCCCTTACAACCCTTTTTTCGCGTGTAGTTTTGGCGTGAAAGTGCGACAGACAGACAGACAGAGTTACTTTCGCATTTATAATATTATAATAGTAAATAGTATATAGTATATAGTATACGTATATAGTATAGTATATAGTATAATAGTATATAGTATAGAAGTATGGATTAAAAGTATGAGCATAAAGTAGAGCCTTGTGTATACCGATTAAGAATTAAGATACTTTGTATAGCAGCATCAAATATTCAGCTTACCTACTGCTACTTTCTTTTATTAATGTGATTTCCTGAGATAAACTTTTATCTAGTAAATTTGCATCTTGTAAACTCGACATAACAGAAGCAACATTGTGAAACATTGACGTTGGTTAACGATCTAGCACATCCACCAAATCACTGAACCTTCCATGCACTTGAGCCTCTATTCGATAATCTATTTTCAACGTAAACTTCACAAAGAAAGATTAAACACAAAATAACAGCGAATGTGCACGTCAAACAAATTAACGACAAATTCGCAGTTTTGGCATTTTAGTGACGATATAATAGTAAAAAACTATACCTTCCGAAGCCATTAGCCTCGACCTTTATGATAATTTTGTGTCATGTGTCATTATGTGTCAAAAAATAATTCTAGGAAATAACGTTTTGTTGAAAATTACGTTTAATTGTCTTTATCTTAAACCACCTATCTTCGTAATTTCAAACCGTTAAAATTACAAAGAGACCGTAAATAAATTAAACATAAAATTGTATGCGGACACATTGCCCAGTTTCCGTAAAAAACGTTAAATGGATACGCGGCCGAAATCTCGGCTTAAAGCTAGTAATTTTAAAATGGAAAGCAAATCTATCATTCAAGTCTACACAGTCTTTTGTTTATAAATTCAGTCTCATTTTATAACAACTAGCTGACCCGTGCGAATTTTGGCACAGTATCGAGATCAAACACCGGTTAATAATAATATAAGAGATAGTGAAAGTAAGTAAATGCAAGTATTATTACTACTCTATTTGACTATTTTTCATCAATAGCAGATAATTCCTATGTAGTAACGGATAATTTTGACAAAGATAGTAATTAACGCAGTACTCTCCAGTAGCGCCATCTGTTCACATTAGTCTGCATGTGCAATTAGCTAACAAACATGTAAGTTAAACAGACTGTTAATAGATGGCGCTTGCAGATCGCGTGGTTTTTTATTTATTTTTTAACAACAACGTTAATTTTAATCTATTTTTGAAAGAACGAAAGAAAGAACATAAGCTTTAAAATGACGTTTAAATCATTAATTTTGGTAAAGAATTAACGGAGATATAGAGTGTCTTCACAAAAATACCATTTAGACATAATTTTTTAATATAATAATAATAACAATAGGTACTGTAAACAAGCCGATTGATACATACATAGCATGAACTTTATTTGTTTTTGTTTTCAGAATTAGTTTATCTAAGAGCCTGGGTTTTGGAGCTACGGGTGGTATCTTTACCAGTGCCTCTGCCCAGCAAGCAGCAAAAAAAGCCGGCTTCGAGTGCCTTTATACTCTACCATACAAGAAATTTGGGAAACGCTGTAATATTAATTTTAATGGTGGCACGGAGGACTTGAAGATATTTGGCATCAAAACTGTATAAATGTATGGTTCAAATGATATTTATAATATTTTGTAATTTAACGCGTTTATGCATGTGATATATGATTATAATTATGTTTCCTACCATTTTAAATAATCAACAAATAACCGATCTGCAAGTGTAGTGAAAGTATTTTTTAATAGTGTTGTATTTCAAATAAACATTTACCTACTAATATTTAGTTTCAATCTCAATTTAAAAGGTCTGACAGATGACATGCGCCCTCTAAAAATTATTTCTCCCAATTATTTCCCATACTCCAAATTTTGCATAACGTAAAGGTGAGAACAGACGCAGATTATTAAAATTTAATTGCATTCTTAATCATAATAACCCTTTTTTTTATTTCTCTTGTAAATCAACATAATCCGGATAAGAATACTAATTTGGCCGATAGTTAATTTGTATTAAGTAAATCAAGCCGTGAAATGTTCTAATTGCCGAATTCAGAAAGGCCACTCAAATTGAGCTTTAATTAAAGTGACGTTTCGATGACGTTTTTGTATAGGTTGACAACTATTTGAGATACATTTAACTACTTAATATCTAGTCAAATGCTTAAATGGCGTTTCTGAATTCCGACATAATTCTCCATAAAATTTAGCTCATTAACGAAAACACGCTTTTTTTTATTCTGCTTGATAACTATAAAGATATTTAAAACCAGCCAAGTGCGAGTTGGACTCGCGCACGAAGGGTTCCGTGCCATTACCTATAAAAACGGCAAAAAAATCACGTTTGTTGTATGGGAGCCCCCTTAAATATTTATTTCATTCTGTTTTTTATTACTTGTTGTTATAGCGGCAACAGAAATACATCATCTGTGAAAATTTCACTTGTCTAACTATCACGGTTCATGAGATACAGCCTGGTGACAGACGGACGGACAGACAGACGGACGGACAGCGGAGTCGTAGTAATAGGGTCCCGTTTTACCCTTTGGGTACGGAACCCTAAAAAAGGCTCCTCTCATAACCTAGATTTACTATAAAACATTTTTTTTTATCAGCCGTGCAAAATGTCAATTTTGTGATAGGAATTGACCAGTCCTTTACTAAAATATAGCGGCAACAGAAATACATCATCTGTGAAACTTTCAACTGTCTAACTATCACGGTTCATGAGATACAGCCTGGTGACAGACGGACGGACGGACGGACAGACAGACAGACAGACAGACGGACAGCGGAGTCTTAGTGAAAAGGTTGCCGTTTTACTCTTTGGGCACGGAACCCTAGAAATACTCGGTTACTGTAAATTTCTTACTTTGTTCACAAACATTAACAATAATTGCACACGTTTTTTATTTTTCTTTCATTTGTTAAAGTGCAGTTACACGAGCAACTTTTCACGGCCGCTATGATGATGTTAATTATGTAATAATAAATAAATAAATAAAAATAAAAGCTCATCATACCAAATATCTTCAAGTCTTACTCTAACTTCGTACGATAGAGGAAAATGTCTATAGTTGCCGGCCACACATTGCCGTACTAAAGTTGCTCGTGTAACTGCACTTTTAAACAAAACATGATATCAATAAATTAAATTATGATTATGTTGATCATTTACGGATTCACATTGTTACGCATATAAACGAGCATTACCAAATTATTGGAAGATAGGATTCGATTAAAAAACATTTGTTCATATGATTGGTGTACCTATGTTTTTATACGTACCTACATATTATATAGATAGGGTGATTGAACGATGCTGTAAACTCGATCCGTAAAGGGTTCCGTACCTCAAAAGGAAAAAACGAAACCCTTATAGGATCACTCGTGTGTCTGTCTGTCTGTCTGTCTGTCTGTCCGTCTGTCACAGCCGATTTGCTCCGACACTACTAAACCGATTGAGTTGAAATTTGGGATGCATATGTAAGTTGGTGACCGCAACACGGACGCGTGACGTAAATATATGAATTTTAAACATGGGGGCCACTTTTGGGGGATTAATTAGAAAAAAAAAAAGTTATGCAACCTACATCGTGTGACATATCAAATGAAAGGGCTTATTGTGAGGATCTTAAATATATATTTTTTTTTAATTTTGAGTAAGAGAGTTTAGAAGTTATTTAGGAAAATAGGCGAAAATTGACCATTCCCCACCCCGTATCTCCAAAACTACTGAGCCTAAAATTTAAAAAAAAATACAAAAAATAGCTCTTTACCTATAGATTATAGGAAAACCTATAAGATGTCTATGGTGTTTAAAAACGTAGGAAATTTCAGATAATCTTGTACGGAACGGAACCCTCTCCACGCGAGTTTAACTCGCACTTGTCCGGTTTTTTATATCTGGATTAGGGTTATGGTGGGTTGAAAGCATTAAGATTTTGGTTTCAGTGTCTACAAAGGCCTATTAGTAACATCAAAGCGAAGCGGTTACCGTTTTCGTAATTAAAACCCGCATGAACATAGTCATATAAAGGCATTTCTGTTTCGAATGCAAATGTGCCATTTTAAGTAATTAAAAAGTTCCGTTCCATACTGTGTCTATAGTACCTACGAGGGTGAATTGAAAAGTTATGAGCCTAAGCTATAAAATAAAGACTTGGGTTTGTATAACAATTGTATTTCTCTACATAGTCTCCAAAACGATCTATACACTTTTACAACCTTGCTTCTAACTTCATTATTCCTTGTAAAAAAAAAAACTTCAAGGTGATCGAAAAATCCAGTCACAGCTTCTTGTATCTTAATATCCGTCGAAAATTTCCGTCCTGCCAAGTGTTTTTTTAGGTTCGGAAAAAGATGATAATCAGAGAGGGCCAAGTCCGGCGAATAGGGTGGATACGGCAACAATTCAAACCCACACTTGTGTATTTGTGCGATAGATTTCGCTGCAGTATGGACAGGAGCATTGTCTTGGTGGAACAATACTTTTTTAGATATCATACCAGGTCCTTTCGTTTTAATTTTTTCGTGCAGACGTTGTAAGAGGATGCAATAGTAATCAGCATTTATGGTGTTACCCTTTTCGAGACAATGAACCATGATGACCCCTTGGCAATCCCAAAAAACTGAAGCCATTACCTTCTTCGCTGATAAAATGGGATAAACAACAAATACTAAAAAACAGAATCAAATGAATATTTCAGGGGGCTCTCATACAACAAACATGATTTTTGGCCGTTTTTATAAATAATCGTACGGAACTCTTCCTGCGCGAGTCCGACTCGCACTTGTCCGGTTTTTCTAATACTCATATCGCTTGTGATTCCTAGTACCTTGGTTAACCAATTTATAACTACTTACCCTGAAGAGCTTCAACTAAAAATGGCGAACATAATATATCATTCTTATTAATCATTATTAGATTAACGTATGCCTTAACTTTTACGTAAAGAAAAACTTTCAAACGAGAAGGAACCAAACCATGAAAACAATAGTTGAGAAGAGAAATGTTATTAAATGATCAAGAGAAAACCCACATAATAGCTGTACAGCAGTTTCAGTAGGGTACCTACTCAACAATGCGTTGAAAGGTCCATGTCATTAGATATTCAAAGACGTGGCGTTATTAAAAAGGGCAAGTGAAGGACGGGCTTTGAACATCGGAAGGTTATCTTACCAACACAATTAGAAGTAATTAAAATGTGAAGTATAATTCACTTCACATTTAAATTGCCTCTTTTCATAATTTACAAAACAATACGGGTCTCATTCGCGATCCATAACATCGTATGTCCTAAGGTCAAATTCCATAACACTTTTACTGATTCATTTGCCGTAATGTTCCTATGTCCTAAAGGTCACAAACCATAATATTACATGACCTAATTTTTGTTAATACTAATATCGTAAGACATAAAAGCTTCGAGTCCTAATATACAAAACTATAATATTAAATTATAGACTAATAGTAGGTCCGTTGGGTAGGAAAACGAAGACGACAGCGAAGCAAGGAGTGTTAGCAAGAACTGCGACCCTATTTCGCGTGAACCGAGCGAGCGAAGCGAGCGTGCCGCGGCAGCGGTCGGCGAAGCGTCGGACCTGAACTTTTCATTATATAATTGTTGGGAAATATATACAATGCCAAATATTGTTAATGTATAGATGATTATGGCAACCAGTATTAGCATATGTAACTATTAGGAAACATGATCATTTGTACTTAAGACAATATTGCAAATAAGCATTATGATATACAATATTACTGTAAAAATATTATGGCATTTACATTACGGCAAACGTCGTTATGGCTTAAGATCATTATGACCAAAGTTATTATGGAATTCACAAATAGGACAAAAGATATTATGGATTCTAATATAGACCCAATAACGTGAATAACCTATGTACATTATAATTATTTTTGTATTGATTGAAATTAATTTCAGTGTTATAAACGGATACCTTCTCGATAATTCGTAATTTATTTGGGTAATGTTGCTGTCAATGTTGTGTAACTCTAATCTAAAAACGTAACAATGAAAAAATTTCAAGCATTCATTTAAAACTCCTCCCTTCAAACAATGCATGAGCTTATATATGGTGTTAATAAAAATAAATATGTATCTTCATAATATCCTAGGATAAAATGTTCAATTACTGTGCCGGTTGTTCTTCATTTATTCCACTAATAACGAGCGATTCTGATGAAAACGTTATTACACTGTTTCGATACACTTAACCCTATTTAAATAGAACCACGATGGTAAGGAAGGAATTTACTGAAGACAAATGTTAGTTCGAAAAATGAATAATGGATAAGATGTAAAATAATGTACACATAATAATATGGTGGTGGGATATTCAATTCTTATTTAGATTCATTAGTAGTGTGACCAGAAAAAATATTGTCTTTCAAGCAAAATGACACAATATGTTAGATTTGATTAGTTCATTGTCGCCAGGGGGGTTACCACGATCTCTAAATGCGATTATTTTTAGACTCCTAGCTGAACTGTGTCGCTATTTTATACCTAAAAAATTCCTGGCTAAATAATGATTGATTAAAAATTTAAAAATTACTTTTTATTAAACACTGCACTCATGAGTTTAACTAATAAATTAAATACCAACCGAAAGTAAGAAAACCTATTTAAATAAAATAAAATAAATAATAATAAATATATAATTTACTATTGCACTTATTTGTGTTTATTTTTGTACTTGAGAGAACAACGATAAATATGTAATAAATTACAAAAAATATAAAATCATTTTCATCCATTAGACAGATACCCATCTGTCTAATGGATGCAAATCGTCTCTAATTCAGATCTACTACTGTAACTGCAACAAAATATAAGATAACAATAGAAATTACTGCAAACGTCACAAATAAAAATGTTAATCCCTCGACGCCAGCCCCCATTAAGTTAATTTAGAGGTATCATAAACAAAGACTGTTTTACGAAATCATCCCCGCCGTCCGACAAAAGCACTTAAAGGGATTGACATTACCCAATTCCTAACAGGAAGTTAGTGACATCTTGACTCAAGGTAAAATCATTAAGGCTTAGCTTCTGATTGATTTTATTGGTGGAACCAGAAAAAGAAACGTTTCTTTATCAGGTTGAGATGGGCAAAAGAGAATTTATTTGGCGCGATTAGATAATAAGAATACAAAATATGAAGAAAAAATATAATCTAATAACGTATAATTAGAAACAAGGGCAAGGAGGTAGTTAATAAAAACAGTTACAATAACTAACAAAATGTTGTAGTTGCTATGGCTGAATAGATAAAATAACAAAATATTCTTTTTATTTGAATATATAAAATAGCCTGAAAGAATTCTGGCGGGTAGAGTATCATCTCCATCAGGATTTTCTCTCCATTGAAGTGATTCAGGCTGGATCTGAGCTGTCTAATTCCATTATGTAAGTATAGGTAAATCAGATGAGGGAGTCGTTTCTGATCTGAATAAGGAAAATGTAAGAGTATGTGCGTGCGTGCGTGCGTGCGTGCGTGTGTGTGTTTGTGTGTGTGTGTGTGTGTGTGTGTGTGTGTGTGTGTGTGTGTGTGTGTGTGTGTGTGTGTGTGTGTGTGTGTGTGTGTGTTTGCAAATATGGAACACTGAACTAACACATTACCACTACATTAACAAACGACTCTCTTATCTGATTTACATATAACGTCTCTTGAGTTGCTTTATGTACTCTGGCACCATTAACTGCATGTCCAGTGAGTTTAGTGGTGTTAGTGAGAGTCGTTACAACGATTAGGAGCAACATGTACTTACAATAAGTACTGATTATCTCACCAAATAAACATGAGTAAATATTATTATATAAATTAACATGTATGTAATGAAGTTAATCGGAAAACTCGAAAGTTCAAAAGATACCTATATACCTCATTTTGTTAAACCCAATTAGATTTCACTCAACGTTAAAACAAAATGACAGATTTATAAACTTTACAATGAACAGTTCTTTTTTTTCTTATGTTGAAATTGTTAACTATAAATATGTCCATTTCTACAAATACAATTAATCCTACAACAACACCACTGGAAACGAATGACAAAGCAAAACATGATAATTCGATAATTTGTACCGAACGACAACCTTCGATAAATTTCCGTTCAAAAAACTATAAATCTTAAGTTCGTAGACACCTCGCCTCAGCGGGAATCTAACTACAAAACTATCCCCGCTCAAACACGCCCTTATCGGAACGGAAACAACTTCAACAATATCCATAAAGTATCGAACAAATGTGTACCTATCAGTGCTTCTAGGCTTGTTTGCAACCGAAACTTGAAAAGGGCGATTGCTGTCAGTATCAACATTGCCAGCAATAACTTTTTTTTTGATCCTGCTGATGTTCTTCGTATATTCTATGTTTGCAGTTTGATTATTTCGAGCACGGAATCTATTCAACATGATATATCAACAGACACGAAAACAGAGCCTCTACTCGGGGCTGCTATAGTAGTTTATGCAACGGTTGCATAATGATAGGCCTTAAAACACTAGTGCGGTTTTATGAAACGAGCTTTTAGCGAGTTTCATAATAAGATCGCACGTGTGTTTTAAGGCGAAATTATGCAGAGTTGCATACATAACTTTATCTACACCCATATTATAAACGGCGACACGGCGACGATGGGGCCCCGCCGGCTGCGGCGACGATGGGGCCCCGCCGGCTGCGGCGACGGCGGCGCGCCAGCGTGGGGCTCATATCTGTATCGTTATGACCATTACGATACTAAAATAGATACTGTAATAACATTACAGTACAGGTTGTCATAATGGTGGTAATTTCCCACGGTTTTTGAATACATTATGGAGGTTTTATGATATGGGTGTAGATAAAGTAATTTTCTATATCGTGCTTAAAATAGTAAAAGCTCGAACGTGAACGTTAAACACGTACAAAACAACGACGCATTCGCGGCTCTGGCATTTTAGTGACGATATAGTAAATCACTTAGCAGACCTGCAGCTCAATTACGTAACACAATTGGTATCGGTTTGGCTGGAAATGCAAACCAATTTAGTCATCACTCGATGTAAATAAGGGTACCATTGGTTTACTTTTCGCAAAAGCGATACCAATTCTTGTTACGTCAATTACGTAACGCAGCGGAATAGAGTCCCTAATCGTTACTATTATAATGATATGCCGTTTTGTCTTGATACTTTCTTTCCAATGCAAACTTCGCAAAGTAGAATAATGACAAAGCAAAGCTATTTGGCAACCGATCACTGTGTCACTAGCCTATATCGAATGGAGGCCCTGCTAATTATAAACAGTCGGGCCAATTTCATGAGTCATCTTATCACACTTTGCGAGTCGTAGCCGCAAGAGTCTATGAGGGTCACGCAGTAAGTGGGTTGTCGAGTCGCGCGTTTTTGTATTCCCATAGGTGGGCATGAGATGACACGTATAGCATTCGAAAAATATCTATTGAAGTTGAAGTCATTATGCCCCAATTCAAGGGTCTTGCCGGCGTGTCACATTTTTTGTCAAATTATGTTAGCGCACCTTTCAAACGCTTGTCCCCTATTTCGCAATTATTTCGATTATGGTTTCTATTTTTCATAAACCGATCTCAATGATAAATAAATTTAGTTACACGGATAAGCTAGGTTAGGTTAAAGATAATTGGTTTATAAGCGCACACATTTTTACAAGGATATCCCTACCTATTTTGGCCTCTTTTCATTAGGATATCAATGTCTATATACTTGGACGCAGAAGGCTAAGTGCTCTCTCCGAATCTGATCTATAGCTGTAGGGCAACCCAGCCTCTTCTCTCCACAAGCACTAAAGTGTACCGTAATCTACGATATGACGTTATTCCAGCGAAGCGATAAAGGTTCATACTAGAAAATGTATACCTGAATTAATTCTCATGATAAGATTATTAATCTCAAAGGCAATTCTCAAACAAAGCCAAAAAATATTGAATATATTATTCACCGAAACATCGTATCGTTAGGATTTGTCACCGAGCCGATTTTTTGAATCGGAATTTAGTTTAAAATTGACGTAGATGAATAACAATTGAAATGTTGAGTACAACTACGAGTATATTTCTACTGTTTTTAGAGCGTTTAAGATACTTTTTACGAGAGTTATGTAGTTAAACTTTAGCAGGGTATTACGCGCAACAGTGAGGCTCATAAAATAATGGCACATAATCTGAAATACTCAGATCGCTATCTTAACAGGCTCTTAGAGATACTCGTAAATATTGTCAAGTCCTAAGCTCGAATCTCAAAATCAGTTAAGAGGCTACCTACCAGAATTGACGAAATTTTATAGATTTCAGGTCATATATATAAATAGTCTATTGCTAGTTAAGATATAATTTCAAAAATTATATATTTGATTCTTTGATATTGCCTTAACATTGGTCAGAGGCAGAATTTTGATAACATTTTTTTTAAGCCGCGTGTAAGCATTTAAGCGTATCACAAGGTTTAAAATAACTTTTTTCGTATGTGCTTCCTTATTGAGTCATTTATCTACATATGAGTAACAATTCTAAATAGAAGTCCAATAAGCCTATAAATGTAAGATCCAGTGTCTTTTAAATTGAAATCAATATTTTTGGTATAACATCATGATGAATCACCATATCTCAATACAAATTAGTGCTACCGAAATAAGCTATTTATTCTCAAGTTAATGATTTTTTTAGCGTCAAAGTCAAGGTCATGTGAGACTAGTAAACCCGTTAATGGTAATGTAATTAACAAGGGTGCTTAATGCGTGCTTGTTGAATTTGTTAAAGGCTGGTTTTAAGATACGCGATTTTATTCAAATTAGTGATGTGTTGAATTGGGAGGCGTACCTTTCATCTTCTGGTAGCTCGATGTAAAGCGGCAGTAGCGTGATATTGCGCAGATAAAGTGGGTAGTCGCCAGCGAGGTAAGTCTGTGAGATCTCCGCGATAGACTTGTTGAAGGCGCGCACGACAGCGGCGGCCGAGGGCGGCGCGGCGATGGCCACGTAGAAAGCGGCGCGCGCGTCCGCCTGCAGCACACGCAGGTCGCGCCCCGTCGCCAGCACCGCGCACGCGCACAGCAGCGCGCACGCGGCCCAAGCGCGCGCGCGCATCGCGCCCCCCGCCGCCCGCCTCACCGCCGCGCGCGCCCCGCCCGCCCCCCGCACCGCGCCGCCATGTTACACCCACCAACACCATCCACCCTCACACAACTAATACCGTATTCAAGTTTTGCTCCATTTACAATTGGCAAGGCCGTTTGTAACTTTTATCTACTTTGATTACGGATTATATATTTTGTAACACTGGTGTGGACGGCTTGTGTTGTTACGTGCTTCGACGAATATTTGGGCTTTTTTATCTGAAATAAAAGAGAAAAACTGTGATAATTGGTGATGCTATAATATTGCCTAAATGTATGTCAATAATTATTATAAAAACTGATATCAAAAGTGATGTTTAATATTGATTTTCACGTATACGCTCATTCAACGTTGATAAAAAAGTTAAAAAAAAAAATTGTCGTGCTTTATTTCCTCGTGATAAGGAATATTTCACCACGTAATGCGTCGAAAACTGTGACCGAGTGTACGAACCCTTGTCACAAAGCAGACACCCGCCTGGCGCTAATTGAAAGTGACTTGTGAGCCTCAGCTATCCACCTCTTTCGATATTAAATTCATTCCATCTTATCCGTGCTAATGCCCTCTTTTTAATTTTTTCTCTCCTTTTTCATTTCAAACAAGAAATTTTATCGAAATTTGTTCGTAGACGTAATTTGGACGATAACGTAAATAAAATAGAGCGTCAAGTTCATAAACAAATCTGTTTTCGCAATGTAATTTAGTGAAGCTTTTGAAAGTATGTCAAAGTTTACAGACCTAAATTAAATTGACTTATGTGTTGGCACGATCAAAACTTTGCTCAGTATTTGAGTGACTCAATGGACATCAATCATTAAATACTAAATTATTGATAGCCTGTAAATATTTTATTAATATACTAGCTGAGCCCAATGTATTTACGGGGCGTGCCCACAAGAACTCAACAAAATTAAACGTAAATAGATGAATAAGTATAGGAACTAGTGGCTCCGTGAGATGTAAACCTCACGCCAAACTTATCTTTGCCGTTGGAAAACGGATATCCCGATACATCGATATAGGTGGGGTCAGTTTACCAACACCGCAAATAAGTTTGTAATTGCAGAAACCCCCATATTTCCGTCATTTTTAAAATTTTCGAAAAACTGTATCGACAAAAAATCTATATTAAGATTTTTTTTGTCAATTCAGTTTTTCGAAGGTTTGATTATTATCAAACCTGCTCACAAAATTTCACGAGAATCGGTTCATAACTGCGGCCTGTAGAGGAGAACAAATGGACAGACGCCGGACAGCTGACGGACATCCGCTGGACATACGAAAGCATTTTTGCCCAACCTAAAACGGAGATGCTTCGCTCGCTCGGTCGATAAATAGGAAACGAAGAAATAAACAAACAAACAAAACAAATATTGATTTTAATGTGAATTAGATAAATACAACGAATCGAGTAGAGTGGTTTTATAGAATTCTGCGTGGCATCAATAAAATTTCAATAGCGGCAATAGCTAGAACTTTCCTGTCAGAACTCTCAGCTAACTTTGACGTCAGTCTGTACTGCAAAGTCTGCCATAGCAGTTCTCGCCTTGCACTCGATAGTTAATTTGAAAGTTGGCATGTAATTGATTCTTATTGTTTGATATTATTTATCTATGCATGTAGAAATGACGTATCTGTACAATTTAGATACTTATTAAAAAAAATGATACAGGGCGACAAAGTAAACGTAATAGAAAAAAAATATATGTTACTTTGTTTATTTCTTTCTGTTTGTCTGTTTGTTTGAACAGGTATTACAAATACGACTGAAGAAATTTTGATGGATCTTAACAAGTGGATGAATTCAGATATTCCAGGGAGATTACCACGATCGATCTCAAAATGCAATCCTCCTTAGGAGAGTTTTATGGCCAGCGCCTTATATTTTCCATACTTATGTAAGTACAATGTCGTTGTATGAAATAGCGTCACAGATCAGATCAGGGCCTAAAAAGCAGCATTTAGAGATTGTGGTAACCCCGCTAGTAGTAGTATCATTGTCAAAAACCTATTTAAAAAAATACGGCACGTTTAAATTTCAGGTGACCATAAAGACAGGTGGTACTTTGCGCCTACGTTCTGTCTCTTTGTATTATTTTGAGTTTAGTTCCGTTATTCTTTTGAGTTGTTAGCTAAACCTGGTAAGACTAAAACTGACAGTATACGGGCAATATAATAGTAATGTTTTCTCATTTAGAGCTATTTCAGCTCCAGTGTTACATAAAGGTTATTTGACTATTATAGTAGTCACGCAATAGGAGAAACCAAGACAAAGCAAGACAAGACATTTTTAACATGTTTTAAAGTTTATTAAAAATTACCTTAGCTTCATTTATGTCTTTAGCAAACCCTTTGTTTACAAGTTTATCCTCTTAGCAGCTTCAGAACATATTGTAAGGCCTCATTCTTATGGACAACAGCGTAGGAAAGCTTCGTCTGAACTCCTCGAAAACAAGGCAAGCGTTAAAGTTCCAGACGTGTGGTGGTACATTGTGTTGGGTTTGCTTTGGAAACTAAATTGCCAAAACTTTCTACTTACTCCAAAACTGCTTAAGTTACATTATTTTTTGAAAATCTACGAAAGAATCGAGATACTATTGTTACTGCTTAAAATCAGTAAGTCCCTTTCAAATCGAGAGTGAATAGCCAATATCTATGTATGAGTAAGAATTTTCTACATTCGATCTCATCGTCCTATCAGGTGAGATTGTGGTCAAATGCTCGTCTATTCTCAGCAAATGATTTAAGATACCTACTTATAGTATCATCATATCAACATATTTTCATACATCTAAGAATTTAATTCAACCAATAATTTAATTTAGTTTAGAGCAATATCGTTTCGTGTACGCTTATAACTCCGCACTTAACTAGTTCGAAATTCCTCGCCCATATACTCGCCGCCTGTCTTAATGACGTGGGTAGTTTCATCGCACAATTATTCCTCTTTAACAATGTTGCGATAAAACTTTCGACTTAGTTGTATTTGGCACTAAATTTTCAATTAGAAAAAGAGGCTAATTAACACAATAGACGTAGAAAATGATTGTATATGACTAGCGACCCGCCCCGGCTTTGCACGGTTGTGTTTGATACAAATGTTTCTTCAATCAATTTTCTAAATAATGGTAAAACCCGTATCAAAATTTCGTTTCGATGGTAGGTTAGGATTTTAAGCAAATACACCGACGGACAGTATTGCATATAGTTAAGAATCGAACAGGAAACGCCGCTGACATAAAGAACTAAAGACCCATTTCGTTGGCAACGATTGTGGCTAAGGTTCTGAACAGTGTGCTGTACAAAGAACTGGAAAAATACCTAACTCTGCATGATGCGCAATTCGGTTTCAGGTCAGGACTCTTCACAGAGTAAGCAGTTCTTTGTCTTAAACACACTGTCCGGTACTACACAGACCTGGAAACTCCGGTATATGCGTGTTTCCTTGATCTGTTGAAGGCCTTCGACTTGATGTGAAGGCTCTGGCAGAAACTATACGAGAACACGAGCCTACCCGGTGAGTTGATTGAAATGTTCAGATTTTGGTATGGTCATCAGAGAATTGTGGTCAGGTGGGCTGACTCGCTTTTTGATTCGTACAGGCTGGAGTGCGGCGTGTGACAGGGAGGTCTGTCGTCGCCTGGGACAGGTTGCATAGGCAGTCTATCTGTGTAAATGTTTTATACAGTTACTGCGTGTAATAATAATTACAGATTTTTAAATTATGTATATACTTTATGAATTAGGTTATTATGGGACACCAGCTTGATAAAAATAATAATTATAACATGTTTTATTCTGTATTTACTAGTTTGAAAAATACCACGTAAATGCCCTAATTGTCAGCGCGACTTGCAGTGTTTAACTTTAAAGGATGTTACATTTTCTTATTAATGTTATTATTTTAGTTTAATCCAATGTTAAGGATATTAAAGCTTCTTAACAAAGCTAGCTTTTTACAAAAGGAGCTTACGATCAGTAATCCTTACTTATAATATAATATGATAAATTCGATGGTTCGTTTGTTGATATTTTGAGGCAAACCGAAGCAATGGATTGACTTGATTGCAAAGAATTGGAGAGCCGGAGATGGACATATTCTATATTACATTCCAGAAAAATGCACATATCCTAAGGGATAAATAAATTAGTTTTACGCATATTCAAACGCAAGAAAAGGCTACAGTAAATTAAAACGTATATCACATGACTGTAGAAATTATGCGGTTGCCTGTTAGGTATTGTAATTATATTTGTTGGACGTAGTGAGACATTTTAAATTTATAATCTAATATACGGCTCAAAGGTTATGTAACGGTCACGTACTTATACACCATCCCAGACGCAATTCTTTTAATTACCTTATGGGTTCGGGTCATCAGATTAATATAACGACTCTACAGAATAAACTATACACTCTTGATATTATGTATTTGTATGCATAACAATTAAAAGGAGTGTAAACCTACGGCTTTTCATACAAAAGGCGATAACGATTTCCACCCCTTAAATGTTAACCGTTGTTGACCAATTTTTTTTAGGTTGTCATTTAGAACAAAATCTAGGTCTATACGTTTCGATTTTTTCACTATAATCAATAAGTTAAGTTTTATTGCTGTATTCTCATACAAAACTATTTTCGGCGATTATTTGACTTTCTCTTGATCTTTTTTCAATAATCAAAAAAACGCATAGACCTAGATTTTGGTCAGAATGACACAACCTATCAAAAATTCAACATCGGTTAACATTTAAGGGGTGAAAATCGTTAACGCCTTTTGTATGAAAAGGCTGATTTTTGCCGTTGGTTCACAGTCCTCTTAAACAAACTTCAGGCCACTTCACATGTTTCTATTCGAAAGGGCATCAAAAGGACATCCTGTGAATTATAACTTGTAACCTTTAAAGCTTAAAATATTATTTATGTGCATAATAATAAAATAAAAGGAAATATTCCCATTAAAATCAAGACCGAATATTCTTTATCGTTATAAAATATTACTGGCATTTGAAAGCAGGCTTTATAGCTCAAAACTGGATGGGTCCATACGAAATATAAATGGAATCTTGAAAAAGATTGAGACACATTGTATAATTGGCTACCTAAAAATATGTACCTACCCAATTCTAAAAGACAACGACTAAAAAGACGCTATAGTCAATAAAACCAGCTAAGCACTTTATCTCTCCGTCTCTAGGGTTGCAAAAACCGTATAGTTTTATAAAATGAATCGTAGTCCTTAGTGAGAATTTCAGTAGTTCATCGCTCCAGTTGGGTCAGTCCCTCGGGAGGGGAGCTAAAAGCATGACGGGACTAGGGCATGACAAGCTGCGACAATCTCCTCCATTAAATTTCCCGTTACAAACTAACTTGCACCAGAATTGTTCTACTTAACATCCGTGGGAATTGGAATGATTGGGTGTAATTAAACGTTGATATAAAGTTCAATGTTTTTACAATATTCTATATGATTACCTATTTCATTGTGAATATAGCAATTTCAGCCTATATCTTTACTAATTGTAGTTAATACAATAACTCGAAGGATTATTTTCTTGGTGATGTTTCTGCTTAAACGTCTTTCAATACGTTTTTTGAATAGACATGAAAATGACATACATTATTTGTCCGCGAGTCAGCAACAGATTTTCACGACCAATTTCCTCCCGGGCGATAACTCGTAAAATGCTTCGGAGACTTGTTTCATGAAGCCTCGCAGTGGCGCGGCCTGCCTACAAGCCGATTCCTGACGGCTTTACCAAGCTACAAAGCTACGGCTAGCTGTCAGTGAAGTCCATGTTACTCTAACTAAATGTCAGACTCGCGCGTATGGTTCTAATTCTTCCAGCTTCCCTTAGGAAATATTTTGTGCTTCGCCACTGAAGCCTCGTGAACGTCAGCTGCGGTTCTGTGGGTACGTTGAGCAGTGGTAACCTCAAACGCACGTAGTTTTTTTTTTAATTTTTTTCCTCCTGATTGAAAAATTTATCAGATTATAGCAAACCCAATATCTTGAAGGAAACAAAAGTCAGCTGACTATAAAGTGGTGGATTATGCGTCAGCTTTCATGTTTTGGTGACAACTCTCTGAAGCATTTATGAGTTATCGCCCGGGAGGAAATGATTGACGCAATTTGTACCCGGCTCGTGGACTATATGTTTGAAATTGCAACAGAGCAAGCATAATAAACCACGATAATCCCGGTTCCTTGTGTTTACACTAAGCCAAGATGTAATTAAGCTTAGCGTATTAATACCTACCCAAATTTGATTACATTTATCGTGGTGCTTACTGGTAATAAATTATAATAAACATGATTCTATAACTGGCAAACCTACAATTAAAATACTTGAAAATAGTATTAATTGTAGTAGCCAAGATGTTTGTCTAGAAAATAATATCTAAAATTATTTCAATATTATTGAATAGGTTAGGCCCGAAAAGTATATTCTCTAACATTATTAAAAACCTCTTAGCTCGCTGCTCTTTTTTATTTAACACTGAAAAGTTCAAATAAATGAAATTGCCGGAGGTGATAATGGCTCATTGTTATATTTACGGAGCGTATGGCCGATCATGCAAAAACGAAAACTGTGAGGGTCGTTTCCTTAAATATAACTGCAAATTCCCTGCTCAGACATTTAGAAAACAACACAATTTCAAAGAAATATACGATCTAGGTACACGTAGGTGTATCCTTTATTTAATACTTACAATATAACTTCAAAGAGAATCAATTTTGTTTCATTTCTGTATCATTTATGACTTGTTTTGAACAGGAACTTTAAGGTATTATCTTTAATCTTTCACAAACATTTACGAACAGGAAAATACTTTGATGGAAAAGTATTGATAGCAAGTCAGTTTGCTCCGTTGTGAATCCATAAATTAAAAGGAATGTTGTTTTATAGTGTAGTTACAGGAGCAACATTTTCACGGCAATGTGTGGCCGGCAACTATAGTCGTCTTCTTCTAACGTACGTACGTCGTCTTAGGACTAATTAATCGAACGTGGCCACAAGTAGTCTTGTGGCTCTGCCCACCCCATTAGGTATTTCGGGCGTGATGCTATGTATGTATGTATGTTCTAACGTACGAAGTTAGAGTATGACAGCTATTGTTGCCAGCGATAAATTGCTGTGAAAAATTGCGCGTGTAACCAAGCCTTTATGGAGTTAATTCATCGTGATGCTTCTTAATATTGATACATAATTTGCAAATATGCCTTCCAAACTGTTTTTTAAACATTAAACTTATGTACTAAGTACTCGGAAGCATAAATTGCTACCAAAAGACAGATGGAATCTTTTACGCTACATGAAACATTTTCACCGTAATGATAAGTAGTTTCATTATTCTGCTATTAAACAGGAAAATTAACATGCTCTGTGGGTACATTAAAGATACGAAACGAGTATACTAACTCGATAATGTTAAGAAAAGGGTGTCCTTACATGATGTGACCATTACGTAACCTCTCAAAACATTCGGACGTTATTGTAAGTCATACCAACATGAGATTAAGGACAGTCTTTCACACTTTGTATATAATGGAAAAAAGGCAGACTTACAATCTGTGTCCTAGTAAAACCTAGTAGCAAATAAAAATTGCTCCACTACGTGAGAATGGGCTTAAGAGGAGTGTGAACCTACGGCTTTTCATACAGAAGGCGATAACGATTTCAACCCATTAAATGTTAATCGATGTTCAACAATGTTTGATAAGTGGTCAGTCAGAACAAAATTTAGGTCTATACGTTTTGATTTTTTCACTATAATCAATAAATTCAATTTTATTGTCGTTTCAGTATTCTCATACAAAAGTATAGTCGGCATTTTTTGACTTTCTTGATATTTAATCAATATTCAAAAAACGTATAGACCTAGATTTTGTTGTGACTGACAACTTCTCAAAAATTGGTCAAAATTGGTTAACATCTAAGGGATGGAAATCGTTTTTGCCTTTTGTATGTAAAGGGTGATTTTTGCCTTTAAAATAGCGAGATAAGTGATAAAATACTTATACTTATACTTATACTTTTTGGATCAAAAAACAATACTGACATAAAGAGGCAAGTTTTTATCTTTTCACCTACTAACTTTTGTGCCCGGTAACGTATTTGTTATGTATACAGAACTGTAATTTATACAGTTTACCACTCAATTACGATATACACTTAGGGCATATCGTTTATCCGCCTCGGTCATTATCCATAATTAATCACACACTTGACTGCGCTCCATCGCGCTGGTTTATGGATCGTTTGGACTGCATGGCTGCGATACTTGTTTTACAGTAATACCTACATAATAGCCTTAATGCTAGGTACTAAAAATATCAAACTTTGTATGTATTACGTTAACAAAGATGGCTGTTTAAGATCATCTTTGCTCTGAGCTAAACAATTGAACATCACATTGGTTTGAAATTCACAACTAACCTTTGAACAGTTCTGTAAAAATAAGGTATTTGGACTGAAAAATAAAAACCAACTTTTGTTCTTTATAAATCGCTTATAGAAAGTAGAATGAGAATGCGCAAAACAAAATGAAATGTCAACTTAAGTCAAAACTATTATCGTGGTGACTAACATAGCAAAACCTTTGTGATTTCTTTAATAGTCATCCCAGCCATCATCCTTACCACCAGTTTGTATACGTCCTAATACCAGGCACAGGCCTTTTGCACAGGCCCCCTCTCATAAAGGAAGGGTTGTTTATAATAATATGATTGAAATTGATTTTATCTGAACGGTTAATCTGTATGATGTATGGATGACACTTAATTGTGTTTACGCCACTCGCTGTGCCTTTTTAGGGTTCCGTACCCAAAGGGTAAAAACGGGACCCTATTACTAAGGCTCCGCTGTCCGGCCGTCCGTCTGTCCGTCCGTCTATCACCAGGCCGTATCTTATGAACCGTGATAGTTAGACAATTGAAATTTTTACAGATGATGTATTTCTATGGCCGCTATAACAAAACATACTAAAAAACAGAATAAAATAAATATTTAAGGAGGCTTCCATACCACAAACGTGATTTTTTTGCTCGTTTTTGTTCGATTTTGATAACGGCAACATGTAGACGCTTGAAATATTCTCAGAGTATTTAGATATATATTTACTTTAAAAATAAATAATTGAATTTAAATAAAATAAATATTTAAGGGGGGCTCCCATACAACAAACGGGTTTTTTTTTTGCTTGGTTTTAGAATGGTACGTAACTCTCACGCTTGGCCGGTTTTTAATTTCACCAGCTACAGTCATGACATCCAGTTAAACGCATTCTTTTCATGCAATGGAATATAATTTACGTGACGTCCGTAACAAATGGCAAACGAGTTATAATCTTCTCATATTTTTTCGCCTCCATTATTTTATTCGGACGGCATTTTTATAATTTACCATTGTAGAAAGTATATATATGTTAGTTTTTGAGACTTGTTAACGGTCATGTCAAATGCCAGAAAGTTGTATGAGGTAAACAAGTTATAATAACTAATAATATAACTTTAACTAGTTGTTATTTTAAACAACAGTCTGATAGTCGGCGATAAGCGAGAACTTGCTTGGAATTTGATTTGATCAGCACCTCTATTTTACAGAGGCTCAGCGATATAGTATATCATATTTGTTTTACTTTGGCTTTTTCTTACTTTGCGAAGTGTACATTAATTAATCAGGGGAGAATTCTATACACAAATCGATCTATTTCCAAAACAAGCTCTTAGTAAAGACTTGTGTTATGGAAACTAGACGACGATAAACATACTTTTGTAGATAAATAAGTACTTAAACACTGAAATATCTAATACTCAGGAATAAACATTCGTGTTCATTACACCAAAACCACACACATATACATGCCCATACTGAAACGAAAGTGACAAAACAAAATGACATTTTATTAACACTAACAGTCGGTTTGTGTCATTTACGACATCGAATAGATGCCCAGTGCCTCTATTCGGGAATGCTAAGTGATTCTGTAGCGATTCGTGAGCGAGATTTCTCATCTCGCTCTTACGCATTACGCGTCGTGCGGAAAAGTGGGATGAGAAATCTCGCTTACGAGTCACTACAATATCACATTGCGTACCCGAATAGAGGTGCTGTTTTGTCGTATTACTGGCCAAGGCACTTTAATAATGATTTGACCAGTCAAGTGACAAAATTGTAAGTTATATTGAAAAAGTTGATAGCGGCAATAAAGTAGCTACCAATTTTACTACTTTGGATTTTTAGGATTGCAACTTGTATTCTTTTGAAATGGACCTATATGTACCCAAGTTAATCGTTAATCGTTAATTCACAACTATAATCCTAATAGTTCAAGCTTTGGAAAAAATCAGACTTCGTTATACTCGTAGAAGACTGAAATAAATGACATGTACAACTTCTTAGAAACCCAAAATAAAAGGAATTATTTAAATGATAGTATTTAGTAAAATCATTGATCACTTAATTATCTACCACTAGTCGCTGTAGGTGAATCAGGATTTACGCAAATCACTTGTGGATGAATTATTAAAAAGGTCGTCTCAATCTTGATTGCTTGACAAATATTCACTTGGTGACTTTTACAAACCGTCTCGGAGCAGCGCGATGGACACAATAGTGTCCCCGCTTTACCGCGAAGCCTGCGCCACAATGCGCCTATTGACAATGAGGATCCCCATACAATACATTGGTTACACGGTGAATAGTTAAATGAAAAACAGTAAGGACACTATTTTTGTTGTAGACTCTGTATAATGACTGGCTTGATGGCGCGTAGTGAAACTGTAAACTTTGTTTGACGATCACGAGTTTTTGTCTCTACACTCAAATCATGGGTAGGTACTAAGTAGGTTCTGTATTTATGTTACCGACCAAACCCGATTTCAGGTCAAGTCAGGTCAGGTTAGGTAACGATAGGATTTGTATTTTTTGTAGAGATATTGTTGTATTATACTTTTAATAGAAATGTTATAAAAACCTAAACCTAAGATACCATAAAAATAAAGAGAATAATAATAATAATAACCATTTATTTCGGGCATCAGAGTCCGATATATAAATAAATACCTAACACACATAATAAAGTAACTTAAAAGTAATTAAAATAATTTAAGCAACGAAAAGTATTTAATAATCAGGTATTTATAATATCAAAAGGCTATTGACTATTTATTTATTAATAGAATACAAACCATCAAAGTACATAACTGCAAATATATAACAATTAAATCTAATTGCAAGGGACTAAGGCCAAACGCCGTGGTCGGACTAATGGAAGTCATTTGTAAGAGGTGATAATGTTACGCGTAGAAAATTGTCCGGGTTAAAAAACGGAAGATTGAGCAAGGCTGTTAAGTTGTGACTAGACTAAATAATACAACACTTAAAGCTTGTTATCATGTTCTTTCTCGCTGCAATAATTTGTTCACGATCGTGTCGTAGCATAGTCACTTTACAAGTAAAACTAAACTTATAGACAATCTACGGCGTAGCGGGGCTACTGCGTCTAACTCTTGTTTAACAGTTACACCGGGATACTAAAAAAAAGCCTTAGAATACCATAGTATAAAACTTCCAAATAGATAGCTACACAAGTTATAAATCACATCTATGCCGAGAGCTCTGAAGTGCGCTACACGGCAGATTAAACTGTTACAACGGTTGAAAGATCACATAAGTGCCTGGTGATCTTTGTTACGTTTGGCCCGATTTGACAATAAATACAATATTGTAGGCTACAGAACCAAAGGAATCAGTATTTATCAAAAATATATTAAAGGCTTTGTTTTTTTCAAATTATATTCTCGTGTCATTTTTCTGCAATTTTTATACACAACAGTAACTCCCAGTGAAACCAACCAGCAATCTACGCGACATCCGATAACCACAGCACAGACACAAGCGGTCGGAAACGTATAGGCAGGAACATCTTTGAGTGACGTCATGGAAGTAAGCTCACCGGGCCGGAACACGGCCCACTTTGACGATAATACATGAGGAACCAAGCTTTACCCAATGCATGTAGTAGGTTTAAGCTTGGTTCCCAGAACGCACTGGGTCTTCTGACATGAGAATGATATAAGTAATACACACGAATGGCAAATCTTGTTATTTTGTAGGATATTCCAATGCAACTAAATAAATTGAGATAGTAATCAGAGTTATAGTATGCAAAAATCCTAACTTAATATCGAAGACCCATAAATGTACGCATTACATTACTAAGGCCCAGTTTTGTTCGGATGATCCCAAATCGATTGGAGATATCTCGTATTTGCCGTTCCCGAGCTTTCAGGTGGCCGACCGAAATAAATCCGATTGTTTTGCGAGCCTAACCTATCATTGACACCTTCAAAAGAAAAATATAAGAGGCTTTTTTTTCCTCAACCTGCTTATATAGGATGAAAACAATACGAGCTGTATGGGCATCTATTCGGTTCGAAGTGGTTTACTATATCGGCAATAAAATTCCGAAACTACAAATGTATCTGTTTCATGTTTGACGTCCGTGGCGGATTTGATATTATGGTGACGATATAGTAAATCACTTAGCAGTATCGAATAGAGGCCGAGTGCGTCTATTCAAGAACATCTTAGTGATGTAGCGACTCACGACGGAGATTCGGATCCCGGTCTTACGCTTTACACATCGTGCGAAAGAATGGGATGAGAATCTCGCTCGCAAGTCGCTACAATATCACTTAGACGTTCCCGAATAAAGGCGCTGGACATTGGACATAGATTTATTCCGTCTTGACTGTGAAGCATGTAGCCATTAAATATAAATGCAAGTATGACCAAAACAAAATCAAAGTCTATATCGGAGTAGGTCGCAGCAAAATAATTTTTATTATGTCACTGTCAATGAAACCTTCGCAAAAACAGAAAGCAAAGCGATACGATGTAACATATCGCTTATCCAATGTTGAGTAAAGGCCCAACGTTAATAGGTAGCATTAATTCGCCCGGTATAAAGTGTTTGAAGCTTTACAAAATGTTGGTAACCGATTTTTGTTTGCAAGCATTTTTCGTATTAAATGAATGACCTGTAAATCATAAAGAAGCATACGATCGACCTTTTGTTACCAGGACAATAAACCTGTCCTGGTTTTGCAAAATTTGAAATACGCGCAAACGGAAAGTTCCGCTCGTCTGAACAATCCAATTTTATACAAACCAAACTTCCAGAATAATCTGTCTTCTTACAACGATAACACGGTAGGTATGATCTAATATGAATTTAGAATCTGGAACCTTCCTTCGAAACTGTGTTAAAAGTTAAACTGTCAGAGTGGAATCTGATACAGCAAGGAACGTGTAAGTTAAATGAAAACTTTATTCGCTCCCAGTTAAGATATTATTAATCTTTCTTTACTTTAAACATATCTTATAGAGGCAAGGCCAGCAAATTAGTAGGTTTGCGCTTCGGACTAAAATTTAACTTTATCGTTAGGTTCATAAGGGGAAACTTCTCATTCTCAAGGCACTCAAAACAGAATACTTCAATTAAACTTTCCTTGTTCTAATATATTTTAGGAGAGCGTCTCGATTCAGTGCATTTTGTTATTACATTTTTGTATGGTACCTTCATGTATTTTGGTCCTCTATTTTCATAATTGAAGTTGAATACCACTAGGGACATGTGGCGGTAGCCGCATAATACGTGACATGTGTCTTTTGCATGTACTCACTGTAGATAAGTAAATCATATTGTAGATTAACGTGTATAGATTAGGCGATCGTCTTAGGATAACTAGTTTAAGATAAGCAACGTGCGGTGTTTGTATATATAGCTATAATGTTTAGATTAAGGTATGCAGTATTTTATTACAGTGGCAGTTACTAGTGAGTAATATACAGAGATTCGCAAATTATAAAGTCTACTACCAACCAAATGGTTTTATTACTCCCATCGCTAATCCATCATCAATCATCATACCATCTTAGGGCTAATTAATCGAACGTGGCCACAAGTAGTCTTGTGGCTCTGCCCACCCTATTAGGGATTTCGGGCGTGATGCTATGCATGCATGCATCGCTAATCCTGCTAAACTGGTGACCCCGTCCGAAGAACATCTTCGTTGACGCAGACCCCGGGGCGCCGTGATGGTGCCCCGGCGGTCAAACATTGACGGCCCAGCAGTCCAATGTCGACGGGCCGGCGGTCCAACTCCTGGCGAACCATTGCTCGGCGGACCAACCCAGCGGACCAACACCTGCCGGATCAACTCCCGGGTGAACCAACTACAGCGGACCATTATACAGCGGGCTAACACCGGCCTGGGATCATATGGTATTAGGATACAGAGATTCACATATTGTGAAGTCTTAAACTACCAACCAAATGGTATTATTACTCCCATCGCTAATGCTGCCATAGGACAATTTGCAGCTTGATTTTTAACCAGAGCGGCGGAAAACATATATAACAATTCCGCGTAAACGTGAGAAGGAAGGCGCGCGTCAATTTACGGAGCCCGCCGTTTCGGATGTCGTTCCATTAGGGCCCGTCTAATGGTCGCCGTTACTACGCAGCCTCTATCATTGTGATACATTTTTTTTTTTATAATTACCACGAAATTCAATAAAAAATATAGGCTTAATGATCAACCTTTCAAGACCTAAGTCTAAAGATATAACACCTCTAAAAAGGAATTATAAAAAACACTACCTATAAAAGAGGTCGAAATATCACTTACTCGGATAAAAAATAAGGTCTCTAACGTAATCTATCTTATCAGAAGCGACAAATAATCAAATTTATTAGGTTTAATGGAATTACAGTATATTTTCATCACGACAGACACGAAACGATTACTGATGGAAAAGGTATCTCTCATTCATCATTATGATGGGGTAATTAGTTGCCCAGCTATTAATTTAGGTTAATCGCTCTTCAACTGGAGACTTATTCATATTTTTATGTTGTTATTCAATTTTTTTTGCTGTATTAATTTTGCCTAATTTAATGATAAATAAAACGTGAACAAAATACTAAGTCCAATGCATTCTTATGTGAAACTTATATTCGAACATAATCCAAAAAGTAATATTACTAAGAAAACTACCTTAATTTAACGTCAGACATGAGAGTTCTAAAGCATTTCAAATTTATTAAAGTAAATCATAAAGTAATGTAATGAGGAAAATAAGCGTAAAAAGTCAACATCAAAGGCAAATTTCATTCCAATAAAGAACACAAATAAAAATAAAATATTTACCTATCATCTCCTAATGGGTTTATGTAATATACAGTGAGATTAAACGATACAAATCGTCCCTTGTTGTTGGCATAAATCACAAGGTTATGGTTCAGAGCCAGGGTTCCCCGAGCCACTCAGTTATATTAAAGCTACGCGTACTTTGTTCTGATAATTAAATATTGTCAATACGCGCAGCCACTACGTCAAACTAGGTATTTCTTATTCTGAGAAAAGTAGTTCTCCTAAATGTAATGTAATTTTTTCCAGTTCATGGTTTTTCACCCAGGATCTTCTTGTTATGATCTCATAATCATCTTATATCATCTGGCAATACCAAATAGAGCAGTATGAGTCTTCTTCTGCATATAAGTAATTTTCAAATTTATGTATGTGTAGTATTTACCTAATCCAGAGGCCGGTTGCATAAATACCTGTGACTTGTAATACAAGAGGAAGCTTCTTCTCCACTTCTTTTATTAGAAAGAGACACCCGCTTATATTACAGTTACAAGTATTTATGCAACAGGCCCCAAATTACTTTGGTATGTAGGATAGGAGTTAAAGATAGAATAAAGCATGCAATTGCGCAGTATATTTCTAGGCACGAACTTAGATCTTAGTATATCTACTGTGTGGGTCCATTTAGTTTCTTGTTTACATTATAAACGACGATCTCTGCATTATCTGATAAAATCTATTGAAGCTCCAGGCGAGTGCAAAAATGGAGTCGTAAGTATTGGCTAAAAGCACTTGGCGAGCGGACCGAGTGATTATGGAAATCTGCTCCAGGGATTAGTCGGCTCGTTGAATACTGATGATAATTCAGAGCAAATATTATGGTATAGCGTTTTAACTTCAGTCCTCTGTATCGTTATTTAAATATTATTAAGTAGAGTACTTATATACAACACCCTGTTAAAAACCATTATGGTAGGAGAACAAATATGTTCGTGGTTCCAAAAATGTATAACGAAATTGATTGGTTAAGGCAAGAAAAAAATTTTAGCAGATAAGTAGTGAAAGATATGTTAAAAAAAATACTTTTGGAAAGATTGGCATAAGGCAATTAATACGAGTATCCTAAACCTAACTAGAAAAAAAAAACAGATTTTAATATTCAAGAGTTCATTTTACTAATGACTAGCTGTGCCCACAACTTTGGTTGTGAGAGATTGAAATGTTTTTTTACATAAACAGCAATATTTCATAACCTCCGAAGCCCTTTGAAAAATCAAAATAAAATAAATGCCCTTATCTAAGTTAAAATACCCTTAACTATACCTGAAAGTTTCATTCAAATCTATTCAGCCGTTTCGCACTCTAATCGGATAAAAACATTCCGACAGGCAGACCGACGGACAAAAATCAAAAATCCTGAAGACCGTAATTTAGGCTTAGGCATCATGTAAATAACATTCTCCATGTAGATATTTGTATTAATTTTGAAATTACAGACGGACAATTAAATTGTATTTAATGGTTTAAATAATGATAAATAAAGTGAAATGAGCTAACCAATTTGTCTCCTTTAGTATGCTTAGGCAATGAGATAAAAGAATTACAAAATAAAGAAAAGTTCAGTTTGGATTATGTTGAGCCCAGTTGAAACGCAAAGAGTTGTGCAGCGTTAGCGTTATTACGCTTAATTTGGATGCTACTTCAAATTTTATTTTCTTTATCTTAAGGAATTGTGTTTTAGCCAAGTGAATTTTCAGTGAATTCTGTACTATTTTTGATTTAGCACATGATCTATACCTTCTTGTTTTAGCGTGTTAAATGCTCAGCATAAAAATGCTTGCAATAGTTTTATAAAATTCTGCCCTAGAAACATGGTAGTCAATGAACTAACGCAAATAGGGTGTTATAAACATACCAGCAGAAATATCCTTTAACGCTTATAAATCAGTTCATTGCTGGGGCTTAGGATGCCGACATATTTGCTGACCGTTGGCCCGCTCTCATTAATAAAATTATTTTATTTTTAAACAACCGATTGCATTAAGATGCTAATTTATATGAATGTATCCCAATTTCAAACTCTGATCTATATTTTAATTAATGGTTTTTATTTTTAATGTGATTTACAATTATTATTATTTTTATTTTATTCTTAATTGACATACATGTAATTCCAATTTATTATTCTAATCTACATTTGTTTAATGATATATGTCTCTTATTTTATTTGCAATGTACCTATTATTTCATATTTAATTTGTTATTTTTCTCTGTTCGACGTGTTGGTCTTAACTGTAAGTCGGACATGAATTTAAAGAAATAAATAAATAAGCAATGTCATTTATTTTGAATAATCATATTGCTGTTTAGTGTTCAAAAAAGAGATAAAGTCGGTGGATATACTACCAAAACCAGAGGTCGCAAACGTAATGTCGGACTTTCTTAACCCTAAACTAGGTAAAATTCTTCATCTTAAAGGCTAAGGAATCCTCCATAATAAATTCAAACTACAAAAGATACGATACAAATAAGTTCTATCGAGATATCGCGCCATTTATAACGTCATACGACTATTTCACTCTGCCGGCTGCCGTTAAGTACTGCGCGACACCTGCGCTTCGTTATATTTTTAAATTTAGTGAATATGCCTTGCTGAAATATTTCATTTATAACTTAGAGAGCGCTCCCGGACTTCGCACTTAGATTGAGACCAACGTGGAAGTTGGCAATACCCTCAGGATATTACACGAATGCGAACAGAAAATATCTATTCGTTTGAAATATGTAGTGCAGTAACCGTTAACCGTTTCTTTATATTGTAAAGTGACGGTTGTATTTCGGATGAATCAGAACTACATATTTTATTGTCATTGAAATATGTTACACGTCAGACCAATCTAATCCAATCTTACAATATAACGCAACAGAGTAAGAGACAATTTCTTGGGCACTGAGCTAAGTAGATTGTTGTTGGCCTGAAATGGCCTCTTAACGAAAATTGCTCTGAACCAGCGCCGGCTACTAAAAGTAGTATCAAGAGACGCCAAATGTGAGAATCCAGCATACATAAAATCCGTAATGTTCTTATTTGAACTGGTGTATCTGTAAGAAGTAACAAACAAAACTGAAACTATTTCATATTTATACAAATTCAAGAGTTTTTGAATGGATGATCGGACCTGAGGATTCAGATAATAATATATCGGCAGCTCGCAAGTAGTATACGTGTAAGGGTGTGACCCGCCTTTATACATTCAAATAGTGTGCGAGCGAGATAGCTTAAGTAAAACAATAGACATGATAGAAAGAGAAATAAAAAGAGTCTTGAAAATGTCTTCCTTGGGTTTCATTTAACTTTACATGGCGCTCTGGTAAAAAAATCAAATTAAATAGATTTAGGAGTGAAAGTTAACAAATAATAAGCGCAATAACAAGTAAATAGTCCGCGATAAGTGAATACGTAAGAATCTAGTAGTTTTCGCGAGAAACTTTTCAGATGCAAAGTGATGACCGAAAGAAGCAACGCATGTGAATTATTATTGCTACGTATAAGCAATAAAAGGCAAACGTAATTGCCAAACGTCAAGCACAACGGTTTATATTATTATTTTTCAGCATTTGTTAATTAGCAAAAAGTAATTACAAGGAAGACACGCTAATTATTTTTTCAAAATGGAGTCCACAGACGAAAATGAACTCGAACAATACAATGTCACGGAATTAAAGGACGAGTTGCGCATAAGATGTATGCACGTTTCCGGCAACAAAATTGACCTAATTAGAAGACTCGTGATAGATAACATTGCAAGGTCAAACGATCAAGAAGCAATGAACGTACTTAAAGAAGAGAGAATCCGAAGGGAATCAAAGGATATAGAACTTAGGGAAATGCAAAAAAATTTACAACAATTAAAACAAAAACTGTCACATCTACAAAACGAAAATACAGGTATGCCACGTCACGAAGACCAACAACCAGGTACGTCAAACTTTACTATGCAACAAGGACAAAGTTTAGAAAGTGTAACCTTATTAAATATATTATCCCAAATAGCAAATACACAGGAAAAAATTGTATCCCAACCAACATTTCAAGTCTTTTCTACAAGCGATACTAGCAATGCTATACCATTGTTTGCTGGTAACAAGATGGATAACGCAAATAATTGGTTATGTCAAGTAGAACGTATTGGAAATTTGGCTAATTGGACAAAGAACTTAATGCTTGTAAATGCATCTATGAGGCTACGAGGTCCTGCGAATGATTGGCATGTAGCAGTGGGGAAATACATTGAAAATTGGGACGAATGGAAAAATAAACTAATAGATAGGTTTAATATAAAAATGTCATTTGCAGAATTCATCACATTTCAAGGAAAAAGGTTTTTAAGGGCAACCGAGACCATCACTGAATATATTTACAGTAAGAACGCATTGTTTGAGAAGTCTCCAACAAAAATAACAGACTTAGATAGGGTGTCTTTAATTTTAGAAGGCATTACAGATCACCGTTGGGCAATTCCATTAGCGACACATTGCTGCAAAACAATTGAAGACCTGCTCAATCATGCATCAGCATTGGACAACATAAGGAAAGTTTCACCCAGAGAAAGATATAATAGTGTAGAAAAAGCAAGTACGTCTTACATGCATTCTTCACACACTTTCAACGATAGGAAGTCAAACAATTTTATACCTAAGTTTAATCCAGAAACAGGGAAGGAACAAGACCAAACATGTTACAGGTGCAAGCAGAAAGGACACGTTTCGTACAATTGTAAGCTACCAAACATTGAAAAAACTGAACAAAATAGGCCAACATCAAGTAAGAATATACAAAGTTTTAAGGGTAAACAACAGGTGAGTTGTATACAAGACAATGAGCCAAATGTAACTTTAATACCAGTGAAAATTAATGATTCATTGCAACTTGCAGCACTTCCAGATTCAGGATCGGTTATAAGTATAATAGATAAAAATCAGTTACCAGATGATATTCAAGTATACCCATGGCAAAAAGGAAGTTTCAAAGCAGCAGGAAATTTAATAACACCAATAGGATGGATGACAGCACGCATACAGGTAGGCAAAATTGACTATGTTATGCCTCAGATTGCAATATGTGATAATTTACCAGTCCCAATGATAATTGGTAAAGATTGGCAACTAGCAGTTTATGCCAGAATAATATTTGACCCAGATGGCAAAGTTTGCATAATGACTCCAACGCATACTGAATATTTTCCATCAATAATCAATGAAAATAAATCATTAGCATGTTGTGTAAATTTAGAAGAGAAAGTCCCAATAATATTGCCAGAATCAAGAAGCAAAGTAATGCAACTTGTCGAAGATTATAATGATATTTTTAAAAATGATTCAAATGACATTGGACGTTTTCCAGATTTTGAATTAGAGATAAATTTAAAAAATGACAAACCAATCAGCTGTAAACCATACAGGTTACCTGAACCAGAAAGAATATTTTTGAAAGAAACAATAGAAAAATGGTTAGAACAAAAAATATGTAGATTATCAACGTCACCATATGCAGCACCAATGTTTGTGGTACAACAACCGTTTCATGAAACCACACCATATAGACCAGTAGTAGATTATTCAAAAACAATAAATCCTATGACAATATTAGATTCACAACCAATTGAAAGGATGGAAGACATTGTTACAACTATATCACAGTATGTATACAAATTTAAATTGGATATTTTTCATGCATATCACAACATATGTATCAGGGAAGCTGATATATTTAAAACTGCAGTTATTACACAGGATTACCATATAGAGTTTTCAAGAGTTATGTTTGGATTAGTAGGAGGTCCAGCAATTATGTCAAAAGTAATAAAATCAACTTATGGTCAACTTTATAGTCAAGGAGTAAGGGCATATTTTGATGATATCTGTGGAGGAAATAATTCACTTGAGGAATTTATTAAAATTTTAAGAGAAGTTTTTCAAGTTACACGAGAGAAAAATTTGAAACTAAATAAAGAAAAGTGTTTGTTCATAGAAACTGAAGTGCCATTGTTTGGAAAAATTGTAGGGTTTAATCAAGAAAAGGTAGACCCTAAACGCATAGCAGCTGTTGAACAATATCAGACATTAAAAACAATAACTGAAATAAAATCATTTTTAGGTTTTGCAGGAACCTTCAGAAAATATATAAAAAACTATGCGAGTGTTGCTAAACCACTACAAGAAATGTTAAAGAAAAATCAGTCAACGAATGAGGAAAACTACAAATTAAATAAGAAGAAAATGTTAGTACTTACTGAGATTCAACAAAAATCATTTTTAGAGTTGAAAAAACTAATTACTACATCTCCTGTTTTAGCAAACTTTCAACAAGATGCCGAAACAATTGTTGAGACAGACAGTAGTTATTCAGGCCTGGGAGCATGTCTTTTACAAATACAAAACGGCAACAAAAAAGTCATAGAATATGCCAGCAGATGTTTGAAAGACACGGAAACACGCTACCATATAAATTAATTGGAAGTCACAGCAGTGTATTGGGCAATAGTAAGTAAATTCAGAATTTATTTATTAGGAAAGAAGTTCACCTTAATAACAGACAGTTATTCCACAGCATATATCATTAACAAAGCGAAACTGAACAGGAAGTTTGCACGATATGTGATAGATTTGGCACCATTTGATTTTGTACCAATTCATAGACCTGGTAAGCAAAATTTAATTGCAGATCACTTATCAAGATATCCACTTAAAGATTTATGTATGATGGTAGTATGTACAAACACAGAAAAATTACAGATGGCACAAAGTAAGGATTCATTTATACAACAAGTTGTATTGAAATTAGAAAAAGAATCAAATACCCAGCACTTGAAACAAATACAAAATTCATTTAGAATTGCAGATGGAATATTATTGCACATAAATAAAGAAGATATGAAAAATCAAGAAAAAATTGTAATACCACAAAGTTTACGTTCGTCAGTACTAAGCATTGCACATGATGACAATGGTCATTTGGATTTTGACACAACGCTTACTAAGTTGAAATCAAAATATTGGTGGAAAAGCATGAGAAGGGATGTGAAAGCATATACACAGTCATGTTTAACTTGTTTGAAAACGAACAGACGTACCAAGTTGACATATGGATTGTTAAGTGGAAGACCAGTACCAGAAACACCAATGCAAGTCATATCATCAGACCACATAGTAGCTTTGCCACCAACAGAAGCAGGAAACACATATATATTTGTTCATATTGATCACGCCACAAGGTATATATTTGCAAAGCCAACATGTTCGTTGTCAGCACTAGACGTAATTGACACTATAGAAAATGACATTATATATATGTATGGCCCACCATTAACATACATCTCGGACAGTGCACCATGTTTTACTAGTCAGTCAACACAGAAGTTCTTTGCTAAGTATGGTATTGAACATATACCTACTACCCCGTACACGCCAAGCAGTAATGGATTAGTAGAGAGAGCCAACGCCACTATCGTTTCCACATTGACAAAATTTGCTTTAGAGAATGACAAGGATTGGGATAAGTTATTACCAAAAGTAGCGCTAGCAATAAACACTTCAAAACAGAAGACCACAGGTTACTCACCTTTCTATTTGTTGCACGGATATGACCCAAGAATTCCACCAAAAGAAATTCATTTTGGAACTATCATGGAAGATACACAGAGACAGCACCAATTAGATTTATTATTAGCTGCAAGATTAACAGCACAAGAAAACATCAAAAAAATACAGTTTAACAACAAACGAAGATTTGATTTGACAAGGATACAACATGATTTTAAAAATGGAGAATATGTATTGTACGAATGGCATAAACCTACAGACACAAAATTAACACCAAGATACAAAGGTCCATACAAAATAATAAAGAAAATCGGTTCCGTATGTTATGAAATTGAAGATTTGAGTAAACCAACAATCAAGAAAAAAGTTCATGTTCAATATTTGAAGCCCATATGTAATCCTCATGACTTAGACTTTGTTTCAGATATTTCAGGTCAATGTATAAATAACAATATAAATCAGTTTGATGACAATAACACCGATGATGACGAGAGCGTTTGTGATGACGCGACCCCTGGTGATGACCACCATGCAACTCATGACCAGCCCCTGGATAGCTCGATGGATGACGGTTCCAGTGTTCCGGTGACCACCACTAGAGGACGCACTACATCAAGACCACGATCATATAAAGACTAGTAAACAAGTAAACATAATTAGTATAGAATATCATATAAAGTAACGTAAAAATAAAACAAGCATGTACCTTTTTATACAAAAACTTTCTAACAATTTAATCAACTTTAGTTGTTATTTTCAAAGTAAAAATAGTAATTTAAAGTCTGGCTAAATTAAGTTCAGTTAAGATATATTTATGTTCAAATTTGTAACGTAAGTTTGCAACATACAATAATGACTAGATAAAAGAAAGTTCCATTGTATAATTTAAAATAAAAATTAAATAGTAAAATGTAAACTAATAATAAGAAAAATTTAAGATATAAAACATAAGAAAATTTAAAAACAATTTAATAACTGTAAAAGCGATAAAAGTAAACTGTAAACTTCAATACAATAAACAAAATATATATCATAAATTGTAAAAATTAAAGATTCATGTTTCAGAACAAATGCAAATTAACATGTGTTATATAAAAAACTATGTTAATAATTAAAAAAACTATTGCAATGTAATGTAAATTTCATAAGTATGTGCCAAATGTAAAGTGCAATGAACCCCAGGGAAGACATTTTCACTTCCATCAAAAACATTAACTTTACATTTTACACATACAAGACCAATAGATGTAGCTAAAAGTAACAAGTACAACTCAGAATATAAAACTTATTTGAAAATGTTAAGTTATTGTGTAGCATAAGTAGTTAAAAGGTTTATTTCGAAAACTGTATTAAGATAAGATTTTTTTTACAGGTATGAAAGGGATGTAAGGGATGAAAGGAGAAATGAATGAAAGTCGATAGTAGTTAAAAATAAACATTTATTGTAAGAAAGAAGTAGCTTTGAATTAATGATCACTTAAATTCACTAAAAAGAATTGTAAATTTAGAAAATAAACATAACCAAAATGTTAAATTTGTAAATTTAAAGGGCATGTAAGGGTGTGACCCGCCTTTATACATTCAAATAGTGTGCGAGCGAGATAGCTTAAGTAAAACAATAGACATGATAGAAAGAGAAATAAAAAGAGTCTTGAAAATGTCTTCCTTGGGTTTCATTTAACTTTACAATACGTATAAATTGTTTTCGCTCTGGGAAAATGTTAGCCAGCTAATTTCATAAGTAATCAGGTAAGTAGTAAGTAATCATGTAATACATAATTTGAATACCTTTAATACTACCCTCTCCTGGTCTAGAAATATACTAAATAATAATATAAACATTATGTACAGTAATACTAGCAACCAATAAAACATTAAAAACAACTCAATTTAAATAACAATGCCTCCATAATACTTAAGAGGAGTGTGAACCTACGGCGTTTCATACAAAAGGCGATAACGATTTCCACCCGTTAAACGTTAACCGATGTTCACCAATTTTTGATAGATTGTCAGTCAGAACAAAATCTAGGTTTATACGTTTTGATTTTTTCACTATAATAAATAAGTTCAGTTTACGTCAAATTAAAACTTTCGTGAGACATTATGAATACTTGAAAAACTCACGATTTATTGTCAGAAATAGTCCGACATGTTTCGAACTCGATTGGAGTCCTTCTTCAGGATTTGAGTGCGGTCCCGGGCAGATCAACCCGCGCACTCGAGTTCGAAACATGTCGGACTATTTCTAACAATAAATCGTGAGTAAAACCGTGTGTTTTTCAAGTAAGTTCAGTTTTATTGTTGTTTAAAAAAATATTGGTTCGGTTAACATTTAAGGAGTGTAAATCGTTATCGCCTTTTGTATGAAAAGGATGATTTTTGCCGTTGGTTCACAGTCGTCTTAATGAAAACAACATGACAAAAAACGGTTTAATGAACTAGATACTTTTTCCGATTGCTAGCCCAGCGGCCCCCGTTCGCTTTATAGGTCTAAGGCTCGGGAGGCTGGCATGCATATTCAGAGCGAGCTCAAGCCAAGTGACTCAATGTTACTTTGGCAGTACCTACTAAACTGCCGCTTTATTTTCTTTTCCTCGCATACATACATATAAACACACCATTTCTGGTTAACAGTACCGCAACTCACTTATAGACAACGCACCGCCTAAACGGGTGGTCCTAGAGGTTTGTTTAGAGAAGAGTCCCCTAAAGGTGCACTAAGGAGGGTTTTTTGAAATTCCATCCCTAAAGGGGTGAAAAGGGGTGATAATGATTGTATGGAAAATACCGCGGACAAATCTGTGGCGGATCCACTAGTAAATTAATAATTGGCAGCATTGTGAGTCTTTAATTTTGCGTTACTTTCGTTTTTATTTATTAAAAACAAAGTCACTGACAAATGAGATTTCATAAAAAAAAATTTTTTTTACCTAGCAAGTCATGTTTACAGAAAACATGATTATTTCCTTTTGTTATCGATTCGATTTATCTCCATAGTTCCATAAAGCACGTGATAGAAGTATTCGCTAAAACCATAACGGTTTTGGTCGGGATATGATGAATAATATCAAATACGTGGAATATAAACGCGTACCTATAAACATTACAAATAGACGGCATGTAGAACAGATTGGTCCCATAACTCAATTGTTCATCGCAGAAACGCAATAAAAGGCATATTTCCCATACGTGCCGAGCACATAAATTTCCACATAGCAAAGAAAACATTCCCTCCATTTGAGAATTAAGGTCAGGGCTTCTGATTAACGCTTCCAAAAAATACCGGACGATAATTAATCGAATTCCTTATCAAGGGACTTGAGTTCACAAACAAAAGAAGTAGGTAACTGATGATAGCAACAACGTAAATATTATCGAAAAAATACTTGACAGGTGCCTCTTCGGGGAAATCTCGAAGAGGCTGGTTGAGACAACCGGGGACCGAAGAGCTGGCAGCTACCTCGCACAACGCATCAGCAATGCGATACAGCGAGGAAACGCTGCCAGCATCTTCGGCACAATGCCACGGGGACCTTTTTTAGATTTAATTTAGTTTTTACTTAGATTTAATTAATTTTATTTAGTATTATTATTATAACTTATAAGGGACCCAGATGAAATAATATTGGAGGCCTTGACAGGTTTGGAGTTAAAGAATCAGAAACTTCGCAATAACAACCCTTGTTTTCACCCAATATAATTCGAGTACACTGTTGATAAAGTTTTGGAGTTGTACCAACACCGTGCTAATTGATTTGAATCACAGTTGGAGTCCGCTTGTCCAGCCAACTCGCAAGTCGGAAATATTCATTTTGGGATGCAGCCAGGTATATACATAACCACCCGTAACCGGTGTTAGGTTAGTCGAGCATCTATATACCGTGCACTTTGACGAGTCAATATGTAACCCCTTAGGTACAGGGTGGGCCATAAGTTTTTGCAAATAGCAACACAGATTTTTTCCTAAACTGTTAATTATGCGGTACAAAGGATGACGGGAAATTAAACGCCATTTTGTACATTTTTGACTACGATGGACCGTTTCACAGGAAAGCAACGTGGTTATTGTATAAAACACTTTTCAAAAATACCGGTCTTACGTTAGAATGCGATGCCTTTTTAGGATTGGATATGGATTATGCCGTATAAGTTAGTGTCCTAGCATCAATTTAATCAAAGTTGTGGTCAATAGGTTTAAAGAAACTGGTTCAAAAACGAATATTAAGCAAACAGGGCGGTTACGTGTCAGAAGTGATGATTGATTGTCAGCATCTTTTCATACTTAGCGTGTAGTCGGTTGCAGTAGTGACAGCAACAAGACAGAGCTCATTAAGACGGCAGTGTTTTTAGTATTTGTAGTTTTGCCTCTATCATGTTTCTAAAAGTGCAAAAACTTTTGACCCACCCTGTACATAATAATAATGTTATATGTGTAAGATTGAAAACCTTTTTTATTTTATTTTTTCGACATGACATTTAACAACCACGTAGCTTAGTAAGAGCTAAGTCTCTCTGTATTATTCATACGTGCAGTAATCGGCGCTTGATAGGAAATACACCGCATTTTCTTCGATCCTCTAATCATCGATCTGCCAGCAGGCAAATCTACATTCCTTTTGGTACCCTATTATTCATCCGATTGAACAATTTATTTTATTTCTCTACGGTCTGAAACCAACACTATCTTAAGTTCTGTTCGTTACGAAGACGGATAGATTACTGTCCTAACGTGGTTAGTTTGACACACACAGCCCGCATTCCTAAGCAGAACGTTATCGCGGTACTATCTGCTCTAAGCCCGGCTAATTTAGCACGGAAATATTTATGAATAGGGAACAAGGGTTTTTCTTCTGCTGCCTACGAATATATTCAAATGCACATAGGATAAGTACGGGAAGCGAGATAAGAATGGTAAAAGTTCAAGGCATGTAATAGATAATAGTACTAACGTACAGAAGAATCACTTTCTAACAAAACCGCTGTTTAGGTACGAATAATTGCCTAATCATGCCTTCTCTCTCTGTTGCATAAGACGTGCTCTTTCGTGTACGCTATGGTTGTCAGTTGCTAACTATAGGTCGATAAGCAAAGAGAACAACACCGGCCGCCGCGTATACAAACGGTACCCATTGAAAAACTAATCGAATTGAATTTGATGTGTAAAAAGAACACGAAAGTCTATTACCTAAATAGGTAGTTAATAATTGTATTTTGAACCCCACTTTCATTTTACCATCCTATGTACCTATAACAAATCTCATTAGGTACTACAGTTACAGAGTATCTACAACAAAACCACTAAGTAGGTAGGTACTAAACTTTCAATATCTTTCGGAACACAAAAAAATGATAGTCCCGATTTCGATATCTTCTTTGCTATATTCAAGCACCCGTAAACACTACAGTATTTTGTTTACTTATTACCAGTCATTATTAATTAATACAAGAACAGGAAACAGCACAGTAATTCACTGAGTACTGTAAATGAAATAATAAGTACCTAACACGCTTTGCTATGACGCCGCGCGATGCGGCGAGCGAGCGGCAACCTACTGCGATATACACCGCCGCGGTGCCCGACGGCCGAACGTACCTAAAGTGCGTAGTGGAATCCGCCTGTTCAAGGGAAACAAACAGCAGTACGACTTTTAGATTTGATTTTGTTGTACATTTATAGCCAACAGTTAATATTAAAACTACTTATAGTCCGTCGATTTTTTTGTACTTCGGACCCTATCTTTCAAGAGGCGCCCAAAAAATAGGTATTCAAGCAACTTAGTCTAGTGCCACACCTGTATAGATCTCTATCCGAATTCATGTACTAAAATTTTTACCTCTGGTACGACGGACAATTAGACTAATTAGCGATACGTAAAAATAATTACTAAGGACAATAATGACGAGGTTTCCACGGAGATCTGGCGACTCAAAATGAAAGTCACGTATGCCTTCCGCGACTTGCCCTGATTTTAAGAGGGTAGTTTAACGACGGCTTCACAACATAGTGCTATTTACAAGGAACCCGAAAAGGAACGAAACCCGGATACTCGGACCCTTAATCCCAATTTATAGCCGAGTACTTTGAATGTACAAACAACTGTTTGTAATACCATTATTGTTTCTTGGGCTCCAATTCCTTGTTAAGATATCGGCTAAATTGAGTGTAATAGGTTGTGCGGCAAAATAAGGAACCTTTTGACGAGAGTTCTATACATATTTGCGAAAGTTGGATATGAAGTAGAATATTTAGGATATTTTCCAGCATTTTATAAAGCAACGTTTACAAGGTGATTTTTAAAAAGTTCCAAAGCTAACGAATGCCTGTGAAAGATATAATAAAATCGTATGCATAATCATGATGCAATTTTGCTCCTGAAGCAATTCTTCTATCGGATAACTTCAGCACTGCATGCATAATACAAGTTAAACGGGTATAGTCTACTAAGCAAATTTGAGTAAAGAAAATTGCGAAAGCTCTAATGCTCTACCTTATCCGTATATATTTAGGAATGGTATTGGAACTGGGTTCCTAAAGTTACTTTTAAGTTTCTTTAGGTTTTAAAAAGGATTAAAATGAGTACGAACGTAGATAATGGTTGCTGCTTTTGAGAAACCACGGTAACCAAGATCATTTAGAGTGCACGCAACGATGCCGTCACATTATAAAACACCACTGATAAAGTAGGGTAGCTTACTTCGAAATAAGTTTCTTCTGAGTTTCTTGCGGCGTTTCTTCTCAGCACATGTCACCGTTCGAAGTGCTGGTAGATTCAGACATGTCAAAGAGACCGTGTGGCCTACATGAAAAATAAATATTTTCATTTTCAATTCATTTTCATAAGCAGCTATTGAAGTTTACATTAGGGCCTCTATTCGGGGCTGCTAAGTGATATTGTAGCGACGCGCCAGCGATATTCTCATCCCACTCTTCCATACGATATCCGAGCGACATACGAGCCGCAACAATATCGCATGGACGTTACCGAATAGAGGAAAGTTGGAAAATATATTGGTGCCTACGTTTCTCCTTTGTCGGACGTGAATTTTCATTAAATGAAATGACAAAAAGAAAATCTATGCTTTTTCATATATTAAGCATATAGTTTTTTAACAACTAATCAAACAAAATATATTTTTTTTTTTTGAACTAGAATCCACAGCTTTTAGTCTAGATACATGTACAAATTTTTAATTTACAGTCACATTAGCCAATTACGGATTCCTACTATATTACAACACCATTTTATAAACGCTAGTGATCGCTTATTTTTGATTTTTAAAAACTAAGTAAAGACAGCAAAAATTCAAACAGAGTAATGACATAAAAATACTAGCAATTTTATTTATGTCTTTAATTCTTATTGTTGAACTCGATTGTGTGCGTGTGTGTTTTGAGTGGGAATGTGTTTTGTTAGGAGTGTGTTTAATAAATAAATTAATGAATCAATCAATTAATCAACACACGAGGGTAGGTAGTAGGAGCGGGTGAAGTATTATGCCCATGTTGTACGGTGTGATGGGAATGTGTATGCGCAGTAGATAACAAGTTATGTTTAAGAAAGGCTTACATTCCGCTCCGATACAATTATTGTAAATCTTATTTTGATACTTGATTTTAGATTTTACGACTTGCGCTTCTATTCGGGAATATTAATTATTATTTGAACAACCTTTGCCTGTTTAAATCCTACTTCTCATAAATCTAAAATATAATTTTTAGTGGCATCGTCGGTGTCGTAATGATTTGGATTACATTATTGGTTTACTGGTATTTAATCAGTCTTTAATTTTGCATATTTTCTTTGTAGCTATTCCACTTTTCTCACGTAAGCTTTTAGTAGAACAACATAATTTATAAGTCTGCGACCCGACAGACTAGTACCAACAACGCAAACCGCACTTTATACTCCTTTGAATATAACCAGAGTATAACCGACACGGCTGATTAATCCCGCTTCAGACTACACTGGCTCTTGTGTTTCTTGTGTTTCTCTAATCAACTATTTTCAGACTCTCTAACAGTTTTTCGTTTTATTTCTAAGTGTCCAGAGTTGATTAATAAATTCAAGAAAAAAATTGCAGTTATTCTGATGGTCTTTTTGATTGTTCTTCATCTAAAGTAACTAATAAAATACTGGCCCTTCTAATTCTAACTGCCGCACTTTTATAATACTAACTTGGCATCAAGCAATACTAAATTCCCGTAGAGTTACGGTGCAACTCGCTTCTAGATATTTTATTTCTAGCTCACCTCCCCGTGAGAATAATTATTTCCTGAAAGTTTATGGGCAAATTCCACTCGTAGCTTCCTCCGCTGACTTCCGATAGCTTAAATGATTTTTAATTTATGGGCAATTCCATGATCAAGTTTTAATCGTAACAGCATCAATACAAATAAGTGGAAAATATCAATAATTAAGTTTTTCAACCTTTAGAATTTGGATGCGCTGACTTATAAACAGGGTGCAAATGTATATGAAATGCTCATGTCTCCGCTAAAAAAGACATTTTTTTACGGGCTTGATACATTCTTGAACATCTGTAAAGCTCCTCGCTTGCGTCTAGTTCTTGCATTTAGACACCTTCGCGTTATCACTTAATAGCCCAGGGCCGGATTGGCCATTAGGCAGTGTAGGCAACTGCCTATGGGCCCCGCATCGGCTAGGGTCCCCGTGTACTGAGAAAAACAAACAAAAAGGTTTCATCGAGTGAAAATTGTATACGAGGACAACTGATACCACACACAGCTAACTCCACTCCAAATTCCTTGAACCATTTCTATATATGAGAACAATTTGATCTAACTTACCAATGTATCACAATATTCTTTATATCCTTGGATTGGTTAAGTACCGAATTTCGAAATCAAGGCTGAATTAAATTAGCTCTTAAAACCATTTTTGTTTATTTACATTCGTTTCCATATTCAAAGTAATATTAATAAACATAACATAGTAAATTATAAATAACCATGGCTAACTCTTTGCCATAATTCTCCAAACAAATAGCTTCAATTTATTATTTACTAGTGGACCCGCCACAGCTTCGCCCGCGGTATTTTCCATACAAACTTAATAACCCCTTTTCACCTCTTTAGGGATGGAATTTCAAAAAGCCCTCCTCACCTCTAGGGTACTCGATGAGTATCTGCTCCAAATTTCAAACCTCTAGGACCACCTGTTTAGGCTGCGCGTTGTCTATAAGTGAGTCACGGTACTGTTTCATATGTATTGATAACTGTGTTTTTGTGATTATTCTCAAAATATTATACTGAGTTAATTTTAATTTTAAAACAATACCCACTCTTTTTCGTTACAACAGATTTCCCGAGACAATTTTCCAGCACTATTTAGACGAGATTCAATGCGGTCAGAATTAGTTTTAGTGCATGCGAATTATTTCTCCATTTTCATTTTTGAGATATTGCCCATTAGCATTCTAAATACTTATAATTTACGGTCAAGTTAAGCTTAAGCTTTTAACATACTTTACCTAAATGTTTGTGCATGATGAGTTGGCAGCAGGTGTGGCTATGAAAGCTCTAGTTTCGTAAAGTCTTAATAGAAACAAAAACCTCCTTCCTTCGGGTCCTTTCCAACATGGTGGACTATCTGTATGGGCGATGGGCTGATCACCTGTCACCATACGGTTCATCATACCATCTTAGGACTAATTAATCGAACGTGGCCACAAGTAGTCTTGTGGCTCTGCCCACCCCATTAGGGATTTCGGGCGTGATGTGTATGTATGTATGTATGTAGAAACAAAAAAAAACCGTTTTATATTTGCATATAAATGTTTTCATGACTGGTTTATACATACCGCTAAATTGATTCCGCTGTTTACCATGTAGGTAATAAGTTTTTAAAATGTGTCAAATTATGTTTATTTATTATTTAAAGTGTTATTTGCGTACAATACTGTGCGTTAAGAATTTGTGGCCATTATTTAACGTAGGTATAATGTTGTGTCTGTCATTAAAAGCTAGGTCAAATGCAGTTAGAAGTTTTAAACCACAGTGCCTTAATTAGCTGAAACGGAACAAAGAGAGAGAGATAAACGCTACAAAATGTACATTTAATGACGCGTAAATACAATTAAGATATTATGAATAAAAATGTTGTTTATATAACTTTATGTTTGAAAAGATAACAAAAAGTCATGAAACATAATTCAAAATAAAAATGATGTGGAAAAAAGTTCAATTTAAAAGAATCAAACAATGAACAAATTGCTGGAAGGCAGAAGCATGCATTTAAATGAGGACATCTAAATTCAATGATTGTTCTCGTTTTCGTGTCTGAAATGTCAAACTGAATACTTGGCTGCTGCTTATTCAGTCGTTTCGAATGTCGTACACCGTCGAAGCTGGGTTGGGCACAAGCGAAAACGGTTTTCGACAAAACATACAACAATCGTAGCCTCTACAACTCCAGACGGTAGTAGGTAAAAAAACTAAAAAAACACGCTCCTGGCTCCATCATCATACCCTCGTCACCAAGTGTAATGTATTTGACTCGTCAAAAGACACAAAACAGCCCAAACTCGAGGAGTTTACTAGTAGCCATCGACTAGTTCCACTGGCCACTTCCTGGCTCCATCATCATACCCTCGTCACCAAGTGTAATGTATTTGACTCGTCAAAATACACAAAACAGCCCAAACTCGAGGAGTTTACTAGTAGCCATCGACGAGTTCCACTGTCCATCTCCTGATTCCATCCTCAGATCAACTTGATGATATCAATTATTGTATTGTGCTCCGAACTACATATACAATTATACATACCAAGTTTCATTTCGATACTACAATTAGAAGTAGGTTAAAATTGACTTCTAAGATTGTATTCCATTGTTAGTGACAAGTGAACCTAATAGAAGCGTGTTAAAAAATGGGTGGGCTAGAAATAAACAAATCGCACCCCCAGTACAATACTGCACTATGTCGAAAAATGACAAAATTGACTTATTAATATGGTTGAATAGCCAAAAATTTGCCGCACATACCACGAAGACCGGCCTAATTATACTTACAAAAATGTCCAAGAGATGGCCCGCTAACTCTCTATTAGTGACGACGCGCTGCCAGACTCAGTACCGTGAACACTAAACTATTTCCAGTTGCAACGTGTCTACCTTAGGGACAGCACTTAGATCTTTTACGCAACAGTGAATAATTTAGTAATAATATGGTATTGTTGAACGCACTACGAAAATTGTTCTGAATTATTTAGTTTTATTTCAGTGTTGGTGACTGTAATTAGTCAGTAATAGTAGAATGATAAGGTATTATTTCAAAATGAATCTGTAAAAAGCGCGTAACTCAAAATAATTATTTATTATTTAGTTCAGTCTTTCCACAACAGTGAATTAAGTCAGAATATGCAGTATTTTGCTTTATTAACGCGGTTTGAATCGTCTGAACTATTATAATGCTGATACGCATTGCATTCTTCACATGCTACGTTCAAGACGTTTGCAATAACTTTAATATAACATGAGATAACGGTTTTTCGTCGATTCTGAAAAATGAGCTTTTTTGAGTTAGTGCAGTATTGTATTGAGGGTGCGAAATTATTGCTAATACCAACCAAGCGACTTATTTCGGACAGAGCTCGCATAGCTGTTTGCTAAAATCAAACAAATCAAAGCAACCACACGTCTATAATTTACTAAGCTGTAATTTATTTTCAAATAAGTCTCCGAACACATAAAAACATAAAGACAACAAACATAACAACAACTCGGTTGTATGTAGCCGTAAAATTTTAGACACTTTGAACTAGAATCTAGAACTATAAAACTGTTTTAACAATAATAATTAATAAAACGTACAATACACATAATTTTTTTCACTCTTATTAAAAACCCCTTTTTTAAGACTCGCTAACAGTTTTTCGTTTAGTTTCTAAGCTAAAATTAAATTCAAGAAAATGCTGGCATCAAGCAGAATAATTTTCCGGGATCAAAAAACAACACGTAATAAAAAAACACGATGTGTATTCGACTGCTTCCTACATTTTTAAATTTAGAGCTCATCTTTTGGGTATACGCTCATTTTTATAGATATAAACCTATAAACGTTTAATCATTCTATCGTAAATTGAATGATTAATTCGTTCCGTAATTAACTAGCAAAGTTCTAAGTAAGTAAGTAAGAAGTATTTACTGTGGAATGTTTTTTAAAGTTCGTCATTGTTTAAATTCATTGCATGTCATAAATTAAAAAGTGTAATTAGGTTTTACCGTGAAACGGGGAATTTACTTTAATTCATTTTTGCCCAAAAAAGGTGCCGCTGAGTTTGTCATGATAGAAACGTTTGCGCTTGCTTACCCAAGGCTCGTTTGTGGCACGATCTAATATGACATGACATACACTCCCCTGCTGCACTGGGAGTGAAGAAATAGCATAGAATGCGTGCAGATGCTTATCATCCTGGCATGTCGTAAAAGTCGACTAAGGGACGGGTCCTCTCCAACATGGTGGACTATCTGTATGGGCGATGGGCTGATCACCTGTCACCATACGGTTCATCATACCATCTTAGGACTAATTAATCGAACGTGGCCACAAATAGTCTTGTGGCTCTCCCCACCCCATTAGGGATTTCGGGCGTGATAATATGTATGTATGTATTACATACATTATGGTGACCCCAGTCAATTCCGCAAAGCCAATTTTCCGACGTAGGCAATGCACATAAAAGAACCGGGATGAGTGCGAGTTAGGAATGTGTCACTTTTTGTTTCCACGACCCTCTTCCCTCGAATTCATTCAATGCTGAATCTTGCTACAGATGTAGATAATATATCCCAGGAAAAATAATCATAATGATTGTGAATTGTATTCCCACCGAGTCTCGCGATAAGCATTATTTTCAGAGACGTGACTTAGTGTTAATGAGTACCGCCCCTTCGGGCATCGGCTTGAAGAATGTTCGCGACCTAAAAACTCTTTCAGCCGCATTCAAGTATCGACGCTCGAACTTATCTTCATTAATCAAACAAGTTCGCTCAAGGCTTTCCCACAAACATATATAGCGATTATGCGGACGATCTGGGCCAAAACAGCGGCCCTAGCATGCCAGACACGGGGATAAGTTTAAGTTAAAAGTTTATCTCTCTGACTATCTCGTTCGTTGGCACTAGTGTGAGTGAGACGCACTTAGAGATAAGACGGTTTAAATTATCCTTGCAAGGGTCTTACAAGTTTTATAGTTTCGAAGTAATGAAACAAGAAATGTTTTCAAATAAATACAAGCATCGGTTGACGGCGTAAATTATTTAAAACACAGAGAACAAATTATACAAATCAAGTTAAGATTGGAGAATCCCATTTAAAGGAAGAAAGCGATGTCTTTTGTCAAGTAGATTTAAATAAATATACTGAGTCTTGCTTTAGTCAATTTCCAGTTAACCTTCTCCTAAATCAACTTGTGTTGACTTTTGTATTAACAGTATCTTTATTTTATTTTTGTAGAAAACTTCATTCAATGTGTTGATTATTTTTAACCGACTTCATTCCTGCGTCGGTTGACCACAATTAATGAAGGTTTATAAACGATACAATTTATTTAATACACATCCTTCTTTATACTTGAGCGTGGAGACTGATTAGTCAATTATTATTTGTATTTTTTATTTGTAAATGTTATATTTCAGATTGTTTTTGGATATTTGGAGACCTTACATCTCCATTTAACCTAAGATATAATTTAGATGTTTCTTTGATTTAATTATCATTTTTATTATTATGACCCTTAGAGAATTTTTAACATCTCTAAGACACTTGAATTAACTTGTCCAGACGCAGAGACTATACACCTCCCTTATTTGTTATTTATTATGATTAATTTATGCTCATTAGGTTTGTTTGTTGCACTTTTTATGTGTTATTAGTTTTATTTAATAATCGAATGTTACAGTTTAAAAAGACTTACTGCTGCGTTTCTTCTCAGCAGTTGTCACCTTTCGAAGCGCTGGTAGATTCAAACATGTTAAAGAGCCCGTGTGGCCTACATGCAAAATAAATATTTTCATTTTCATTTTCGATAATTAGATCCGATTAGATTTTATATTATCCGTGAGTTTGTTCTTATCGTAGGTTTTGTAGCATCGGTGAATTACGGAGTTAACCGAGTAATTCGTTTTTGCTGGAAGCTCTGATACGTCGCCTGAGGCTGGAGGGCTGTACTTGTTAGTGGAAAGTTGAAATTAGGGTGTGTAGGTATACGGTATAATAAATACAAGTACAATTTAGGCGCAAACATTTTGAATGCTCTTTTAACGGAACAAAAAGTAATCAATGCAAATCCTTCAATTGGGAGAGTAAGTCTGTCCGTCTAGTTTAAATAAACAAAAATACAGAAGCTAAAGCGAAATTTTGAAGAAAGAAGAAAAAAGAGATTTTTATTAGACTTCTAAATACTGATTAGGACAGGGTTTTGAAAGCCAAAAAAATCAAAATATTGTATAGGTACCTATCTTATCCTATCTTTCTACGGGTGAGGAATGTAATTGCTAAGCTACTTGACAACCCTCTGATTTACGAGACCTTGCAAAGAGACATTAAATGACAAAATTAAATATATATCAAATTGGCTCAATAATTAGACTACAGGTAAATAAGTACGTACATATAATAAAATAATACATTCATTTCATCACTCATCAGTATTACGGACTTTTTAAAATTTCTCATGGCTAACGGTTTTATTTAGTATTTTTGGAATTATTGTCAATTCATTGTCAATTTTGACGACGCGGTTAGCCTAGTTGGTAGGGACCCTGCCTCCGAAGCTAGCATCCGGCGTTCGATCCCCGGTAAGTAAGTAAGGGCAAATATTTGTGTGATGAACATGAATATTTGTTCCTGGGTCTTGGATGTTTCCTATGTATTTAAGTATTTATTTCTGTATATAAGTATGTATATCGTCGTCTAGTACCCATAACACATGCATTTAGAGCTTACTTTGGGACTAGATCGATTTGTGAGATTGTCCCCTGATTTATTTATTTATTATTTAATTAATTGTGTCAGTTTATTGTCAGAATTCAAAACGCATTGCTAATATTATTTCAGAATCGTTTGACGAAATGGTGACGGGTTCACGTACCAGATCAAAAGGAAACTCAAGGAATTCTTGCACGGCCGCTTTAACGTCTCTATAAATTTTTCATGAGCGCATTATTCCTCTATTTCTTCCATGGACCACGGTTTCCTTTTATATAGACTACATTGTCTATTGCAACTATAACTAAAGACATTGCTAAGCTTAAGTTTTGGAAAAATAAAACTCGAAAATGTTACATTTAAATTATATGAAATTAACCAAAATTTAAAAGAATTTTTTTTTGTATAGAATCATTTTACCATGTATCCCAGCTTTTTTCATTGTATTCATTCAGCTCAAACAATTATAACAACAAAACCTCTAGCCAAGCCTCAGACATCGTTGCTTGGGCCAAATTAAACAAGAAAAGGAAAGGAGGCTAGTTTAAATACTTGTAACAATTTATAATTCGTTTTAAGGCAAAAATAACTTTAACCCTCACTTCTTTAACAATGTATAGATTGGTTACAATGACGCTCACACAGGCTATTGATAATGCAAGAAAACTCACTCAGAGCTGCTACAAATATCTAGAACAAAAACCTAACCGTTAAACATCCTCCATCCCCACTATTGATTTTATCGTGGCCTAACTTCGGCTTTATGCTTCCCTTCACTTTTCTTTGAACATCGTCATGTCGTTAATCTAAATATATAAGTATACTTGTATATATGTACATGCTGAGACGCTATAGAGACATGGCAGTTCTTGCAGAGTCATGAAAGCTATGGAACATTAATTTTATAAGCCACATCGCGACGCTTGGCATGTTTAAGCCAATTTAGACTTTATTCAATGAAAATGCCTTAATACGGAAGGAACCATTTCATTCTGTACGAAAGTCTTGACTGTTTTGTTTAAACTGCAGGAAATTTTCTTTTTAAGATTCCTTTTACCTCAAAAGGAAAAAACGGATCCCTTATACGGATCACTCGTGTGTCTGTCTGTCTGTCTGTCCGTCTGTCACAGCCAATTTGCTCCGAAACTACTGGACCGATTGAGTTGAAACGCACACATATGTAAGTCAGTGACCACAACACGGACATGTAACGTAGATTAATTAATTTTAAACAGGGTTTGGGGCACTTTTGTGTGGTAAATTAGAAAATTAAAAATTAAAAACTATAGCGTGTGACATTTTAAATGAGAGGGCTCGTTGTGGAGATCATAAATATATTTCTTTTATAATTTTATGATAAACATTTTTGAAGCTATTTACCATCGTAGTCATCAAGTTATTTACTCGTAAATTTAGCATCATCCAGTAGAGTTACTATAAGTAACAGAATGATATTGATAAGAAAGAAAATGTAGACATAAACACATATCCATTATATTAAACAATATTTCAAAACAACCAATTAGTAAAAAAATAATTAAATCAAGACGACTCAACATCAGTCAGACAAACACGAGAATAATCCTAATAAGGGTCCCGTTTTTGCATCGGATATGCAGAACCCTAAAAGAAGAGAGGCAACTCAAATATCTATCATTAACTTTTAAGTACAATTTTTTTTTTGATAATTACCATCTTTGTTTGGAGAAACCTGCGTTGTGGTTGGTTTGTTTATAACATTATTAAATAAATAAATTCTACACATTTAAGATATCGTCACCGGCGCACAATATTATTACAATTGCGTAACTTCATTGTACTATTTATACGGTAAATATCCGATGTAGTGGAGAGGACATATTGACACGCGAGATCTATTTTGTATCAAAATACACGTAGTACCCATTAAGTAGGACATTGTCGGAAGTTCAATTGTTTCGGTTATGAATCGTTGCGATATTGTTTTAAAATCGAGCATTTAGGCGTAAATGTAATGGAATTCGCGTAGGTAATGCAATTTTCCACCAAAAAGGACACTTTCTCGAGGTAATAAGTTGGTTAACTCTACGCACACATCCCTAATACCTACCACGCGCCCCGATATAGTTTTTTAACATACTCGTATCTGTCTTGGGATCTGGTCCATGATTTTGTTCATGGATCCAAGATTCAAGTATTCTTTAGAACGTGAAGTATTGTTTAATGTACTACCATACACCCATATCATAAAACCTCATAATGTAATCAAAAACCATAGGAAATGACCAGCATTATGACAACCAATTAGGTAAAACACGTACTGTAATGTTATTACAGTATCGATTTTAGTATCGTAATGAGATTAAATTTGGAACAGCTGTCAAAACTCAAGTGGGTCTCTATTGTAGTATCCATAGATATTAAAACAGTTATTGATACGAAACATCAATTAAGTATGTTTTTTTTTTAAATATAAACCACATGACATTTGATCTCGAGGGACATGAGAATAGAGACTTCATTCGCTTGTCTATGATTTAAAAAAAAATGGTCTTGACGGAGGATCGAATTGCCGCCATTACTGCTTTCATCATTCATGTTGGTTTTTTGCTGAACGAAAGTAGAATTATAAAAAGTTGTTTGTAATTTACATTTTAGTTGAAAATATGAATAGTAGTCTTCTCGGAGTGACTGTGTTATGTGAAAATGCGCCGGATATCGTAAATGCATCCACGATTGCAACAAATAACTTGTTGCCAGAAAATATTGTTTCTGAACACATCATGGAGGATTTATAATATGTGTGTAGGTAGATAAAGTTATGTATGGAACTCTACATAATTTGGCCTTAAAACACACGTGCGATCTTATTATGAAACTCGCTTAAAAGCTCGTTTCATAAAACCGCACTAGTGTTTTAAGGCCTATCATTATGCAACCGTTGCATAAACTACTATTGCTTTTTTGAATTAACAAAATGAAATCCGTCAGTCGGTTTTCATTCAATGGTATTTAGTATCAGAAATAATCGTGTCAGGGAATGCCTTCATTCAAAACGTATTTGCACTTATAACTATAAAACGCACGCATTTTATATGCGACAAATACAAAATTGCAAACAATCAATTCTTTCTTATTGCTAGTTATATAAATTCGTCCGGGATAACATCGATACGGGGTATCCACGACGACCCTGCAAAATTTGCTTTAATCATAACTGCAAAAGTGCTGATCATTGGATCGCTCGACTGGTTTTCAATATAAAAATAATGAGATCAGCTCTTTCGGCTCTTCCTCGAGTCATCCCAAATTGAGTACCTAAAAAGTGTTTACATTAAGTGAATTATAAATAATAAGAATCAGTCTTGAAAGGAAAAAAATGCCAAGCAATTTATAAATGTGTTTACTGGCTCGGAATTTGAGGATGGATGAATTAAAAGGAATAAAGGCCCGGGCACACCAAACGCGGTTGCGGCGCGTTTGCGGCGCGAACGCGGGTCCGCGTCGTTGTCGAACGGCGCGGGCGGATTTACCATGGCACACCAAAGTAGCCGCGGGACCGCGGCAGTCCCGCGCCGCTGCGGTGTGGCATGGTATATCCGCCCGCGCCGTTCGACAACGACGCGGACCCGCGTTCGCGCCGCAAACGCGCCGCAACCGCGTTTGGTTTGCCCCGGGCTTAAGTATTTCCTGTTGATAATTAAAAAGGATCAGATCTAAAAATGTTGTAAAGAAAAAAAGTATACAGAAACTTTTTAAGTGCTGCGGCATAATTTTAAAGACTCATTTATATTAAACTAAAAGCAATGACTTTCGAAAAGATTAAAATAAAATGAAACAAACCCGCAACTGATTAGGAAAGGCGTCATAAGAGAAAGAAATTCCAATTTAACGTTAACCTCGAGACGAAAAGAAATATTGTTTTTACGGAACAAATGTGAACTGAAATCATGTCTGCAGAAGAATTGCCTCAATATTTCACCTATTCCATATCTACACGAGCATAGTTGATAACGCTGACATATACGTTAAATAGGTAAACAGCTTTCTATATTTTTTAAACATTAAAAGTGTTGTGGTGGTTGTGGCGGTGGCAGTGGGAGTGATGAGTGGCTTAGGGGGTAAGTGTAAGATGAGTAAGTAAAAGATGAATAAGTATAAGCCATACCCAATGGCTTATAATGATTTGTAAAATTAACAAATGATACAATTAATTATAAGTAAATCCCTTTAGTGTGTTGCTCTATGTGTCACTAAGTTTATATTAAGAACCTATTGCAAGTTTTAAATGACGAGAAGTAATTTTTTTATTTCATTATATGGTATCAGGGTTACAAATAATAAAACAATACTATTTATTTAAATAACATAAGGGAAGTGTGTTCGCGAAATTAAAAAGTCGCTGAATTTGGAATAAGAAACATTGAATTGGACCCAATAAACTATTACAACATAATTTACTACTATATAAACCGAATTAAATCGGATTAAAATAAATTAAATCTAATAAATGTGATGTCAGATCAGTAATGTTTAAAACTGTATTTACTTAACTTATTATTCTTAAATTGGTTAAATTGTAAAATGAATAGTTTTTTATTTTATTGTAATGCTAAAATACATATTTCTCTGAACTCTAAAACCTGGGTACTATCAAATAATTACATAAACATAGTCAAATTGTATTCCTTTCTATTTGCGTACGCCTTTTTCACGTAATTGATGAATTATATGCGCCCCTTGATAAACATTTTATACATCGAGCAAGAGATCAGGAGAAGCCCATATTTGCAAACCATTTCCTATCGAGGGGTTGTCGAATTGGTTGCTCATTGCATCTCTTTCCAACAAGACTAGATGGATAAAGATGCATAAATAGCATAGTGCTGGCTTCTCGGAAACTATTTAATAATATTGCCGTTACGAGGGATCGAACTGCGACCTTGACGAAGTGGCGCCACGCAGTTATTTGTTTGCAAGACATCTGTCGGCACAAAGATAATACTGAGAGGTGGAAATAACGTAATGAATTGGTTTTTACCAAAATGTGTTGTAAAATTAAGGGCCTAGTTCGATTAAATAAGCTCTTCTGGATTCCAAAATGAGTATAGCAATAATTACCAAACCATGCATAATTTCGGCGGTAGTAGAAACGCTCGGCTCCTATAATAGTACATTTATTTTTAACCCCAAGTAAAATTTTCTAACCACAAATATCAATATCCTTGTGTTCATAACAAATGTAGTGTATATTTAAAAAAAATCCGACTCATTAATTTCGCAACACATAATTAATTCTGTCGGCATAACTGATGCCTATACTTAACTCCGTAAGCTAGTTGAAACTTCGTCAAATAACATTACACCTACTCACTACTCTACTACACATTTCTATATCACCTTACCTCCGGTTCATACGTGGTTAATCTCGCGGAACAATATTTTACTCAGTGCCACACTTTATATTAATAGCGTTGTTCCTCTGTGTGATCAGATACACTGATGTGAGAGCCTACGACAAATTGTGTTATAATGAAGACGGAGTGCTCCCAGCCTTGGTAAAACTTGAATAATGAAATAGGAATCTAATATATATGCGACACAGAAGCCGTTTTGGCAACGCGACAATTGTAATCGTGTACCGACGATAATTTAGGTTACTTGGTAATTTCGTAATTGGGGAAAATGTTTCGTGGTTATGTTTAACAGTATTATGCATAAAATATGAACGTACTTAATATTCTCAGAATAATTTTACTTAATACTTAGTGAAGTCGATTGTTTGTCTTGTACACATCGCTATGATTTTACGATCCAAGCAGTTGAAACCGATAGAGTAGTTAGAAAAACATACGGAAGAATTGAGAACCTCCTTTTTGAGTTCGATAAAAATGGGAATTAAATCTGGTTCGGCCCAATCCGATCATCAATACTTACTTTTAAATAGTATTTAATGATAACATGATAAAAAGATGAAAATAAAATAAAAACAGTTTGCGAGTAAAAAACTTGTTAGTCTTCCGAGTTTATAAGTGCAAAAAGTGCGCCACAAGCGTACCTGTCTACGCGCTGAAAAGAATTTTCTCCACGGAAGCTCCAACAGTTCATGGCAGACGAATAAAAATGGGAATACGGGTACATTGTTAGAATAACACCAAAACTCGTGCTTTCATCTTATTCTTCTTTAAAAGATTTTTTAAACAGACAGGCGCTTTCAATTAAGTTTATCTTTACAACAAAAGGAAACGGTTAAAGTTAAAATTTGATGTTAGGTATGTATTTTTTAGAAAATCACTGCTCTCTCAATAATGATTTCCTAATAAAAAAGAGCTACGCGTGTAGGGACTACTGCCCTGTCCTGTTCCCTCACTATGAGAGGAAGCCTGTGCCCAGCAGTGGGACGTATATAGGCTGATGATGATGATGATGAATAAACAAGGCTAGAAAAAAAACATCCACTGACTCAAAAACACCGAACAAAACAATGACATATTATAGAAGGACACGTTATATCCATACTCAGCGCGTTTTAAAAACGTGACTTAGGTAATTTTCTTCTATTTTCGTTGCTTTTCGGCCAGTGCAACTTTAGCTGACATTTGACGTGCGGATATTACACATTAATTTGGAATATGGCGATCATGTATGTACAAAATAAAAGCATTTTAGTTAGTACTTCTATTTACGTTGAATGTATCTACAAATGAAATAAAGCATCAGTTATTCTTTTAATTTTTTTTGTAGTATTATGAAAACAATATTTGACATTTGGCTCAAGAATGGCTTTTTTTGAGAACATTTTCAATAGAGCACGACGTGTGTTACTTGGCCAAAATTCCGCGCATGATTAATTGAAAGGATCACAATTGGGTTGCTTTCTGGGTTTAAATTTTGAGCTCGAAAGACGCGTCTTTGGTTTTTTAATATCATTGGAACAAAAACAAAATCGATTTAGTTGAATTACATTAAGGAGCCAATTCTAAATTTTAAATTATATTCCCTAAATTTAAAAGTCACTTAACTTGAAATTAGAAACGTCAAAATCGATTTTGACAGCCTGGTGCTTTGCAGAATCGAGTCTGACGTTCCTTATTTTTAAGTTTACGGAATTTAAAATTTATGCGGCACTGTATAGAGTATTTTTGTCTTAAAATTATTAATGACCAAAAACCACCCTTGAGGTACGTAGTTTTCAAAGCAACATTCGTTTTTCTTATAGCATATATTTACACAAAGCGCTGTACCCGAGTACCGGTCGGCAGTGGTTGTAATTCAACTTTTAGTCACGGTTTAATTATCAGTAATAACATTCAAGTTGTCAAAATAATTGTAACAAGAGTAATAAAATGTCGATGTGCAAAAGGGACAACTGTATGCATGTGTAATTTCAACGGAAAATAAAGCTCCCTCATTTGTAGGGAGATGCGTCGGTCGTTACCGTGCTGTGCGTGGCAGAAAACGGGCAATTTTTTAACATGACTGCCTACACATGTCGTCGACAAGTCCATTTATAGTATGTGCCATACATAATCTTGGTGTGCTGACAGGAGCCTCTTAGGTGGGATAAAATTGTATACACTTTTCCAGGTAAATTAGGAATTCACCATGGTGTTAATATTACATAGAAAAAAATTATTTAAGTTTATTTAATTTCATCAATGCTTACAAACCATGCAAATCATTTGAATGCAAAAATACATTGAAAACAAATCCTAAAGAGATAAGTTTTCCTTTGTATACTACTATTGCTTTTGTTAATTATTGTTTTTGTAAAATAGTGTTTAGTTACTTACTCCTCTGCTGCACTGGGAGTGAAGAAATAGCATAGAATGCGTGCAGATGCTTATCATCCTGGCATGTCGTAAAAGTCGACTAAGGGACGGGTCCTCTCCAACATGGTGGACTATCTGTATGGGCGATGGGCTGATCACCTGTCACCATACGGTTCATCATACCAGCTTAAAACTAATTAATCGAACGTGGCCACAAGTAGTCTTGTGGCTCTGCCCACCCCATTAGGGATTTCGGACGTGATGCTATGTATGTATGTACTTATCGGAAAATTTGTGACGAAAATATACTTTCTTAATTTGCGGCTTCTTCAATAATATTTTTCACGTATTCCAACTTACAGATAACGGAAATATTTTCAAATAAAGCATCTATCAAAATAAATCGGTTCTGTAGAAAACGAGTATCTCCGCAATTTCTAGCAGACGCGCCCCATTTGTCCCTCCCCTGGGTAAGTACGTTTTGGCAGCCAACGTCAACCAAGTCAGCTGCTCAATTAAGTAACACCAATTGGTATCGCTTTCGCGAAAAGTAAACCAATTGTACCCTTATTTACATCGAGTGAAGACTAAATTGGTTTGCATTTCGAGCCAAACCGATACCAATTGTGGTACGCAATTGAGCTGCTGGTTAAAACGAACGGAGTTTAATATCGACTCGTCCCTTTATTCTATTATTTATTTATATTCACTAATATTCGAATTATTAATTTCAGGGAAACTCGCTAAAGACAAAGAACCCGGCTACCCGGTGCTTTGCAATGCAGGTTTCACAAATATTTTTAACAAACACAAGGAGTGAATAAATACAAGTAAGTATACTTATATAGGTTACAATTTTCCGGTTCAGTTAACAGCACCACTGAGAATACTCAACTTTCTGAACGAACAAGCGTGAGCGCGTCAAGATTGACTCAAAAGTTCGTTGAAAGTGAATACGACCTACTTTCAAAATTGTGACAATATATAATATTCAATCCCGAAGGTGAGACGTTTAAAATATATGTGTCATAATTATTCGAAAATTATTCGCAAGATCAATAGAATAATAGTAGAGGGCGTAAAACATCGCAGACATAACTAGTTAGTTTTTAACCGACTTCAAAACATCCGGTTTTTTTTATGATTGAATGATGAATTAATGATTTCCACAAGTGTGGAAATTCGGGTTACATGGGCAGATACAAAATGCACATAAATCTAGTGTCACCAAATCCTACCTCTTCAAGTGTACACACATTATTTTACTTCAAGAGTAAAACGGAAAAAAAGAGAGAATAGAAGAAAAATTATAATAAATAATAAAAATATGTTGAGTGAACATGGAGAATGTCACTAAAAGAATAATAAAATACCGCTCACGTTCTATGCATTGTCATATGATAAAATGAATAAGACTGATGATAATATGTATGTTAACCGATTACTCGGAAATGGCTAATCCGATTTGTACGAGTTTTATTGTTTTTTTAATCGATAGGGTATACCTTCATATTGATTCCGTTGTAGTCAAAGTAGAGGTCTGATGAGAGGATCTATGAGGAATCGATGGAACTCCTCAAATATTATAGGCACGCATATAACATTTTGGTATTTTCTGTAAAACTCAAGCAGTTGCGTATCAAAAGCATTATTTGGTAAAGTGAAACCGATGATGAAGACCATAGATGACCACCGGAACTCCTTAATGATAAGTATTTCACGGGTGGCGATTTGCTTTCTGTATAAGGTTGGGAAGCAACTTATGCTCATGAAAATGAATGCGGTAAAATAGAACTGGCGGTGAAAAACCCAGAGAACTGCTCAACGATTGACGTCCTAGCACCTAGGATAGCAACATTTTGTAAAGGGTGATGAGCAATTGACATTTTACTATTGTTATTTGATGTAGTATTTGGGTGTCGTTAAATCACATATGATAATCACTAGTAAGGCAAAAAATAATAAAAAAAATAACAAATAAAAAATCCCTTTGAAAAGTAAGAAATAATGATTGACTTCCGTAAGTCAATTACCTAGAAACTTCAGATAATATATTGTTGATTAAGTGATAAATTTAATATTTTGAAGTCGGTTTTTTATTTGATAAAGTTTTAGCTTTTTAAGATTATTAGAATGGAGTTTATGATGCAAGTACCTTGATATTACAATATGAAATACAAGCCGTTAACTGCTTAACGGTTGGGTATAATTCCCAACCGTTAAACAGAAAACGCGTACTTGTAAGAAATATACTTTTTAAATACTTGGTTTTTAGGCAACGCGTTCTAGGTCGCAACACGTTTAAGCTATTGTTGCCTTTGAATGAGGGGCTCCGAGAACAGAGGAGGAGTCATGTTAAATACGCTTAAATACGTGGGTCGTGAACTAAGACCACTTGAAAACATTTTTCACTATTCCCCTTTTTCTGCAGTCTAACGTAAAAAATGTGAATTCCCTTGTACCAATCAACCCTCGAAATTGAGTTCTTATTCTTGTCTCGCCATTCTTTATTGTAGAACTGCTTTTTTTTAAGGAGTGGCTTTTTGCGAGTGTTTTGGTAAGGGTTAGGAAAATAAATGGACGTTTTATATTGCTTATATTTTTACCTTGTATTTCGTTATTAATCAATGTTTAGCCGTTACTTTTTATACAGTAAATATTTACTTATTTTATCTTCTGATGGCATTATAAAATTATTGTCTGAACTTTGATTAGAAATAAAGAGTGCATAAAAATGTCGATATACAGTAGGTAAATGCCAATTACAATCCAAATCCAATAATTATTTAGTAAATGTATCTACTTATTTTTTAAGAAAATGTAAATGAAAATGTAAATATTTATTTTTCAAGTAGGCCAAATGGGCTCTATCACATGTCTGAAGCTACCGTGACAGCTAAGTGACATCTGCGGAGAAGAAACGCCGCAAGAAACTCAGCAGTAAGTCTTTTTTTTTCAACTTTTACATTAGAGTTTTAACTAGAACTAACGCATATAAAGGGCAGCAAAGAAACCTAATGGGTCCAAATTAATTATAATAAATAACTAATAAGGGAGATGTATAGTCTCAGCGTCTGGACAAGTTAAGTGACTTATAGATGTATAAAGCCTCTAAGGGTTATAATAATAATAATAATTAAAATAGAGAAACATATAAATTGATTACTTAATCTAGGTTAAATGTAGATGTATACAATCTCCACGATCAAGATGTAAGGTCTCCAAATATCAAAATAATAACAACATTTCGTGTCCTAAAAATACAAATATCGAATATAAAACACTATAGAATATAGTATAGAGAACACTATGAAGTCTCTCTAGTCAGGTTCAGATAACGCAAAAGACTAATAAATTAAAAAGTAACAATTTAAAAAAGTTCCTTGCGAGCATGAACCGTCCGGACCCCACAGACACGAGTAACTATAACGCGTATCTCAGCCATCGTCTCCCTCAACCATGTTTTAGGTAAGGTGAAGACCCGATCAACGACGCCGCCGTAAGCAAAGACCTTTAAGCGAGCATGACAAGCTCAAGCTGCCGGACAAGAATGAAATAGATCAAGGCAGATACGAGTATCCGTCCGACGAGAGATATCACAGTGGGCTCACTTGATAAAAAAATAGCATGTGCAATATAGGTACATATACAGTAATCTTACACAATTATACATAACTAAAACACATAAAAAGTGCGACAAACAAGCTTAATGGGCACAAAATAAAATAATTATAATAAATAGCTAATAAGTAGCTTGGTTTAGACATTTTTACATTGGTTCAATTTTCAGTATTCATTTTTACGATTCTAAATTCATTATTAGAGAGTATCGTATGGCCAAATAACTAAGTCCCCGATTAGAAGTTTATTATACTGAAGTCTGACAGTTTTAGGAATTTCGTGATGAGTTACTCAGTTTATATAGAGTTATTTATATACAATATATTATTAAGCATTATTATCATAATATTTTTTATTTTTTATAATCTTTATAGTCCAGATACGTACTTGGCATTAAATTATTGTTTCCCTCGATATCGTTTTGTTTATTAATAGATACGGTTACACAAAACTTGGTTTGTTTCTTTTATACCCCGTGTCAGCCATATAAGGGAAACGGTAAATAAGATAGCACACGCAGTCCCGTGGCTCCGCAAATATTTTGACAAATATTCCCTGTGGGGCGGCACCTTTCCGAAGTGTATTCATCCATAGCCAAGGCGAGTTGACTTAGTTTCATAAAATAACACGTTTGTTATTCTGTAAACCCGTCGACTGTATGTGAGAGGAGTAAAAGGTTACAATTTACTTTAAAAAAGTTACGTAAAAAGAACAATTTAACTTAAACAGTCCTTCAACTATGAACTTTTATCAAATTGAGATCAAAAATTAACAACAGGCTCTTTAAAATATAGCACCATTTACCACTGATCGCGTTACGAGTGTCGTATATTATTAGGTTTATCTGCGCAGGTCAAGTGTGCCCCCCTGACCTAAAATGAGGGAGCAAACATAATATTAATAAGGAAATGCCTTCGACGTCCTATTGAATCGTGATTTATGTCATCATGGCGCCCGTGATAAAACGGCATATTTTATTTTATGCGGTTTAGCACCGCTCATTAATTTACGACGAAATAAAGTGATTTAGGTCGATTCCGAGGAGGAGGTACCTGATTATGTTTTCCAAAGTCAGATCACCGAAAACCTTTCTATAAAAGCTATTTAGAAGGCGCACATTAATCATACATTGGGCGATGTAAACCTGGGTCACCGAACGTCTATCTAGATAAACTTGGATAGTAAAACATTATCTTAATATAAAAAAATCAAAAGGAAAAAAACTTAATACTAAATACTAACCGTATATTAAACTACATGTATCGAAAAATATCGCTTAAATCACTGCCGCTGGGCAAGGTGCCCATAAGGCTGGCTGCGTTCCCTCGTTGTATAGCTATGCCTATACGTTGGCCGAGGAATGAACCAGCTCTATGGTCACCGGAGGCACGGTATATTTCATCTAAATCGTTAGACCCGTTTCCGAGAAACCAATTACATACATATAAATAATACCTTTACAAGAATTGTTCGATTAAAGTAATAATACTACTGGATCCGTGAGCTGTAGACCTCGCGACAAACTTAACTTTTCCGTTGGAAAACTGACATCCCCCATACATCGACACAGGTCGGGTCAGTTTACCAACAGCACAAATAAGTTTGTAATTGCAAAAACTCCCATATCTCCGCCATTTTGAATAATTTCGAAAAACTAATCCGACAAAAAAAAACTATATAATTACCAAGCCTGCTTACAAAATTTAACGAGAATCGGTTGAGAACTGCGACCTGTAGACGAGAACAAATGGACAGCCGTACATCCGCTGGACATACGAAAGCATTTTTGCCCAAGCTGAAACGGAGACGCTTCGCTCGCTTTGCTCGCTCGGTGGATAAATAGAATATAAAAAACATTGTCACATATGTCGCTCCTGTCTATACTTTACACTAACCCCAGGCATGCGGCAAGTCTGATGTTTTCCAGTGAAAGTATATTTTACCATAAAAAAGTGTATAGTGCCATCATTTTCTCTAGACCTTACTATAACTTATTTTATTAAACGAGAATTGGGACAGAAAAACGGCATTTTTCTAATCTTACCCGGTTCACCACGCGCCAATAAAAATGGAAAGGACAAGAACATTATTTCTGAAAAAATTACAGATGTTCCCTAAAAAGCACTAAAAAAAGAAGGTAATTAAATAAAAAAGGGATCTGTGACCCAACGCTGCTTCGTCACGCCGGGTATCTATTTTAATTATGTTTTTCGTGTACCCCAACTAAGCACTTAAAATACTTCATTCTATACTCACAGGAGTAAGTAATAAAGGTAGATTACAATTATGAAAAAATATGGTAATAATTTTATATTTAAATGCGTAACGCTGCTGAAACAAGCACGGACATTTTTGGTAGTGTCCGACCGAAGTTTCGATTTCGGTTACGGCAGGTTTTGGCAAAAAAACATGTTTCGGCCAAATGTCCGGTTTCGGTCAAAAAAGTGCCGAACCTTTCGGTCGCGTCGAAACGCCTACCCGTACTTTCGGATCTCGTTCGGCTCATCTCGCGTGCACTCGGTTCAGACGGCAACGGCGTAGTTCACCCGAGTTCGCCAGAAGCTAGCTCAGTGGATTGACGTTTTGTTCCCGGAGAGTATAAATAATGGTATTTTCAAAATACTATCTTGTTTGTTTTGTTACTAATTAATGTATTCACATTACATAGTATAATTTTATTTTTAACCGTTCTTCAGATAGTTTATGCAACAAAAAATGAGGGTAATATTATGTACTAGAGAACCCGCCACAGCTTCGCCCGCGGTATTTTCCATATAAACTTTGCCCCTTATGGGATGGAATTTCAAAACTACCCCAAAATCTATTTACTAAATTTTCACCCTTACAGGGGTTGAATTTTTCAAAATGTTTTTGCAGTGCGCCTTTGTTTTTATTCAGAAGCCTAAATTCTCATTTTCATGTTAATAAGCTAAAAAGTGACGGATTTCTATACAAATTCTTAACTCCTCTTTCACCCCTTTAGGGGTTGATTTTCGTAAAATCCTTTCTTAGCGGGCGCCTACGTTACCTAAAGAATACCTGTACTAAATTTCAGACTTCTAGCTCCAGTAGTTTTGGCTGTGCGTTGATATGTCATCCGATCAGTCAGTCAGTCAGCTTCTTCTTTTATATATATATATATATATATATATATATATATATATTATAATAATAAATCAGGGGACAATCTTTACACAAATCGATCTAGTCCCAAAGTAAGCTCTAAAGGCTTGTGTTATGGGTACTAGACGACAATATACATACTTATATAAAGAAATAAATACTTAAATACATAGGAAACATCCAAGACTCAGGAACAAACATTCGTGCTCATCACACAAATATTTGCCCTTACCGGGGATCGAACCTGAGACGCTAGCTTCGGAGGCAGGGTCACTCCCAACAAGGCTAACCGCGTCGTCGTATATATATATATAGATTATTTAGAATAGATGTGGCAAAATCTAACTAGTGACTATCTACAAAGTGGTCCCTTTCCAATTAAGCGCAAGTGTTAATTAATATTAGCTAAACGCTACCTACTTCATAGGTACCTCATTGTTGTCTTTTTTAGGGTGCCATACCTCAAAAGGAAGAAAGGAACCCTTATAGGATCACTTTTTTATCTATCTGTCTGTCTATCGGTCTGTCAAGCAAGACCCTTTTTCTCAGGAACGCGTGGAGGTACCTATCAACTTTAAATTAATATCAAATACTTGGGCCTGCAGTCCCTTGGAGCTGTGAAATCCAACTTCTAAGTCAACGCAATCAAAAGATACGGCCGTTTATGCCGCATATATTGCCATTTGCAAGGGAATCAAAACCTACTTCCCGTTGATCTAGAATCATGAAATTTGGCAAGAAGCAGGGTCTTATGGCATACGTAAAGGAAAACATCCGAAAACCGTAAATTTGTAATAATATAACAAAGAAATATAATTAGACGGAATAACCTTCAAAGTCGTATCACACTCGACGGTTGCACGAAGATAACAGCTTGCGAAAGTTATTTTTTGTCTTATTTCATAGCTAGGTTGCAAATGGTTACACCGCAAAAATTAAATTTTTAAAAATATTTTAGGGTTCCGTATCTACACGGTACTGTCTCTTTTTCATAAGTAAGTACGGAACCCTCGGCGCGCGAGTCAGACTCGCACTAGACCTTTTTTTATTCTTATTAGACAAGTAAATAAAAGAACATGGACGATGTTTTATTTACTTGTGAACATATTATTATTATGATCATAAGTTATTGGCCGAATTCAGAAACGCCACTTACGCATTTGATTAGAGATTAAATACTTAGTTAAATGTCCGTCAACTAGTTGTCATCCTATACAAAAACGTCACTTTAATTGAAGATCAATTTGAGTGGCCTTTCTGAATTTGGCCATATGAGTAATATTTTGAGGCTGGTTGATTGTCATTTGCTAAAATTATAACTTACTTTAGAATTCAAATCACAATTAATTATTATTAAATTGTCATGCGAAATCAATGATATATTTACACAACTACATTTTAATGTTAAAACTAAGTTCAATCTAAATAATACTGTTGTTTATTAAATATTGACTTGATATCGACTTCACGTTTAAATTCAAGTTTTCTGCGACAAGTTAATACTTATTGGGGAAATAATAGCTGTTCATTTCTTATCATTCTTCGAACGTCGAAGTAATTTTCTGCTGTTGAAACTGGGAGGTCTTTGTAAACTCACTGATTAAGTGCTGGAGCCCTTTTTGAGGGACTCATTCAGATTAGCCCAAATTACTTAGTTGTTTTAAACGAATATTGTCTTAGGGTTTTCTCAAAATGGTTCATGTTGATTCAGTAATCGCCAAATATAATTATTTCATCGTGAATAGTATGTTATTGTACAAACAACAGTGTTATGTTATTGTCATACGTAATGACTCAATGAATGAAAACGTTATTAGGCACATAGGCAGCTGTAACTTTAATTCCAGACCGTCTTTTTACTTATAAAATTAATGTTTTATATTGTTTTTCAGCTGATTGTGAAAATTTAAAAATACAACTCCTTGTTTTGTTTTGCCTTCAACGTTGGAAATCCAACATGTCCTCGCATAACATTGGTACTTATATATTTCTTTGGATTACCTTCCATGTGATGTTTCGAGGCCCGCCCAGGAGCTGCACATTGTATAAGTGATATGTATGTTATATCATAACGTTTGTTCTGTCTCTATTTTAGTTTGGGCAGTTCACATTGAAAATAAAGTGACAAATCAAGGCATCATATCGCTACCATGATGACGATCGATTTCTGTATCACTTAGGTCAATGCCGAATAAAAGGCCTTTCACCTCTCACAGCTGTTAGTAACGTTACAGCAAAGGGCAAGGCGGCCAGTATTACTTAGGCAATATCGAATAGCGGCTTAGAACCCGTAGACTGAAATGATATTAGTCTATGACAGATAAGTTGAGATCAGTTACAGAGAAATCAGTTTATCCAAAGAAAATACTAGTGGCTCCGTGAGTTGTAGACCTCGCGACAAACTTAACTTTGCCGTTGGAAAACTGATATCCCCATGCATCGACATCAGTTTACCAATACCGCAAATAAGTTTGTAATTGCAATAACACCCAAATCTCGCCATTTTGAAAAATTTTGAAAAACAGAATCGACAAAAAAATCTATGTAATTATCAAACCTGTTCACAAAATTCACGAGAATCGGTGGAGAACTGTGACCTGTAGACGAGAACAAATGGACAGACGGACAGCCGACGGACATCCGCTGGACATACGAAAGCATTTTTGCCCAAGCTGAAACGGAGACGCTTCGCTCGCTCGGTCGATCGTAATCGTAAGTATAGGTATCGCCACGAGAGTTGAAGTCACGCACACCGCGGCATGTCATGTGTGGACAAGACAAGATCGTTCGAATTTTCAAATTTGTGTTTTGTTTTGTATGGCATTGTGTACTTGTGTGTGTAATCATTCAACTCAACTCTCGTGGCGATACCTATACCCAACGACTAAATAAATTTGTATTGAACGCAATAACACTGTGGAACGTGATTGGCCGCAGGAAATACCGATTTACTCTAAGGGTAAATAGGCATAAGAAACTGGAACTGAAAGATCAAGTGCAACTGTCCACACCCAACCTTTTCAAATAGCTACCCAAGGCATTATGTCGGAATATAGTGGAGTCGTTTGGCGGCCTGGCTTTGTCAAGGGGTGGTGACTAGGATTGTATTATAACTACAAATACAAATACTCTTTATTCAACACCACATAAAATATATTGGAATAATACAAAGAAATAAGTTACAAGTTAGACAACAGGCGGTTTTATCAAGTAGCGATCTCTGCCAGACAATCTTCGAAAGAAGAGATAGCGATAGACTTACAAAGGCACACTACCCTATTCCTACAAACTACTGTGAGACTCATTCAAATTCGGCATAAATACATAAAATTAAGTCCCAATCCCCGGATCGTTTAATCGTGGTACTTGAAAAAGCGTTTGTTAATGACTAATGAATGCCTCGGAGCTTGAATGATAGAAATAGTAATTTGAAAAAACCCTCTCCTCTGTAATAAACATCTTAATCGAAATGTTCAACGTTTTATTTTTAAGTGCAAGTATCTTGAATAGAATTTTGTTCCAAACCGTATTGTCTCCTCAATAAGCTCCTAAGACTGAAAATAAGGTAGAAAATACAAACGGTCCCCTGTAATCCTCCAGCGACAGGCGCCGTATCACGGATATTTATGCATTCGAATACTTTCACTCGTAATCGGTACTTATTTTGTTCTTACGCGCGTTTCCTCTTCGACTAGACCTATCGATTTTATCGAACCTCAACTCCCTTCTGATTTATGGCATTTTCCTACAGGCGGGTTGAAATTATCGGCTTTCCGTGAAAATGTTACACGAAACTTTTGATTCCGATTCCAATCTTCTTTGGAATATTGATGAAACGGAGCCTATTGTCAGAAGAAGGAGGTCATAATTTACACGGTCCAGTTGTGATGTGGGTCTCAACTACTCGGCCTGGCGTAAATGAGCAGCAGAACATATTATATTTATTGTACCTACTGCTTTCGTCGGATTCGTTCATCATAATATACAACGTGGTATAACATATTGTATTCTATTCAAACAATACAGTATCCTAACCTTATTTAATAGACACAACGATAAAATAATCAAGCAAACAAAGTCTGCGTGTGTACTAACCCCAATAATGAATGACCATCGATGTTTATAGGCTATTAACACAGTTAGTCGTGTAAACTCAGCTTCATTTTATTCGAAAGATAAAATTAATAACGCTGCTTATTTCGGGGGCGGTTTCTGATGCTATATGACTAGCTAAAACTAAATGATACGCTCTAAATCTGCTTCATAGCTTCTGTGTGCCTTATTTCATTGAAATGGGGGCTGTATTGTCACAATACAAAAATATTTATAACAACATAAACAGCGAGTTGAGCGTATAGGGCGGGATGTTTGGTTTGCGAGCCGGAATTTCGCCACGCGCAAACCTTACGCGTAATTAAACATACGACTTCATTATGAAATTAACACGTCCCTTTGTATGGTTTTCTTTGGCGAGGAGTTAATTACTAAAAATCGTAAACCGAAATGTTATTTACTATCAACATTTTCAGATATTTAATGAACAACTTCGTCACAGTTGATATTCTTTTACTATACATACAGTACAATTTCACTTATATTGTTAAGTACGGATATAAAAGTCAAACCAAAATACCTTAAGATAATCATTGTGTAACTATCAATTATCTTATACGTGAAGTATTGATAGGTCAAGGGTAGTAGGTCGGAAAGGATGAAAATAAACGTAAAAAGCTATGGTCTGTTTTATTGGCGTAGTTAAATCGTCATTACAATGAAAGTGGACCCCTGAAGCAGTTAAAGTAACGAGTTTAGATATGCAAAATCCGAAAAGGTCCATACTTAATCAATCGGAGAACTCGGTTAGCCGCTCCTCTGCGCACCGCCTCTTCTACTTCGTACATTCCTCACTGCTACGAAAATTTACCACCACACTGGAAATTATTTCTGCAATATCTTAGGAAACACTGTTGGTAGTGTAGAGCAAGCAGGTTGCAGGCTCTAACACTTTTTTGTAACTGGACAAGCGTATCGCCGATGTATTTGTCTTTCTTATTTTTTTAAACAAAATATATTAAATATTATGGGAACGTCGGCCACGCATGTCCAGATGTTCGTTCCATCTTGCGCCGTTGAAAAGGCACCGCGTGTAATGTTTTAATGGAAAATATAGTCAAAAATCTATGTTTGAGTTTTTAATTTAAATAATTTACTTTCCTCAATTACGCTGCTAAAACTAGTCTTGAAGCCATCCTACTATTTAGCTTGAAGAGCAGAAGAAGTTAATCCCCGACTCCTCGTGCTACCGCTGAGTTACCTCCTTAGAGTAGAATGCAAGGCTCTTTTTATGATCAATGGTAATTTCATGTTAAGGAAAGATAACGTTTTGATTTTTGAACTTTAGTGCTCTTTGATAATAAGTCATTCCGCTAATAAATTGGATTTTGCATAAGAGTCACCATTATTCATTAGAATGGTCTAGAATTTGCTTGTTTAGTTATTTAACGTTCTACAAACGAACCTACTCACAGTAATCCTTGTTTGTACACGCCGGTCGTATCTCACGGAGTGACGAGTCAAATTCCACAGTAAAACCCAAATAACAGAAATATAGTGTGCTAATAACTAAATGTGGATCAGACTCAATAAAAAAAACGTAGCATTAATTGAGGCACCTTGTTAGAAATGCCAATTTTAAAGGGCAACTTGTTCGAAATAAAATTATGACGCTTCAGTATAGATGAAAGGAAACTAGCCATCATGACTAACCATCGGTTGCAAAGAGTAAAGAGAATTTGTAAGAGGAAGATGGAGTTTTAGGACGCCCTTACGGGCTAAAAAGTTTGATTTTCAATTATCAAACTGCTACGAATGTTCGCACTGTGCCTCAGGCAGGCAGGCTTCGTTTTAAGCAAATCCGGCGCGTCTGAAGGGTAACACAGATTTACGGAAATAAATCTCTGTCTATGTAACTAATTTGTTGTGCTTATCTTTGAGTGGATTTGTCGTCGTGTTTAAGTCCTGTTGGCATGATTGGGTCATTAGGGAAACCAAAGAAATTTCAAATTATTTCGGCATTGGATCATTATTCTTATGGTTGGGTCCGAAAATATACATAATAGCTGATCTTCTTTATCATTGTTATTTTGGCACTTTGACCGTAATTAAACATATTTAATAATGATAATAATAACTCGTACCGAAAAGTCTCGACCAATACCTCAAGAGACTCTCGCTTGATGGCTGGATCAAGAGTCAGACACAGAAGGCGGTACTCCTGGACACGGCGCGCATCGTCAGGAGGTTCCTCTCTCTGAGGCCCTAACCGGTAGCTTGAGCCCTGCCCCGCTGCCGGCGGCGCCCTATATTAGGTTTTTAGTGTTTGTATTTTTATAGAGATATTACGGGCGAAGAAACGTCAAATTCGATTTTCATACATACATACATATTATCACGCCCGAAATCCCTAATGGGGTGGGCAGAGCCACAAGACTACTTGTGGCCACGTTCGATTAATTAGTCCTAAGATGGTATGATGAACGGTATGGTCACAGGTGATCAGTCCATCGCCCATACAGATAGTCCACCATATTGGAGAAGACCCGTCTCTTAGTCGACTTTTACGACATGCCAGGATGATAAGCATCTGCACGCATTCTATGCTATTTCTTCACTACCAGTGCAGCAGAGGAGGAAATTCGATTTAATATGGTATCAAGCTGTCAAAATCGAGTATGACGTTTCTTATTTTAAGTTTAGTGACTTTTAAATGAAGATATATAACACTTTCGAATTGGCCCCTGTATTTTACTTTTTTATATTAATACCTATTATAAAAAACCTAACCTAAGAGTAAAGACAAATAAAGATAATAATAATTATAAGATCTTGGCCATAACACACCACATTGATCGAGTACCAAACTAGGGTACTAGGCAACGATACGAATATTTATATAGATAAGTATAATATACATATATAAATACTTAACATCCGAGTACACACATTCGTGCTCATCACACAAAGCTTGCCGGTCGCCGGATTCGAACCTGCGGCCTCTGGCACAGTTGTACTATCGCTGCGTCATCGAGTCAGTGATGACGTCGATGAGTCGTGAGTGATTTGAATTCCTTTAATTAAGTCGTTGCTTTAACCTTACATTTATCAACTAAAATCCCATATGCTCATAACAGGCTCAAGTGTGAGCCAAAAATTTGTTCAACGGCTTTACTAATCCGTGGTTTAGCCTTTATGCTAATATGCAAAGCTTGTCGCAGGCACGTGATGCCACGCCCAACTTTAATGAGGCTAAAGTTAGCCGGGTTCATTTGAAAACTGATTTGAACGAGTTAAGAGCGCTTTTGTGGAGTTATTGTTAGGGTCGCTGGTCAATGATGAGACACGGTGACAGATTTAATCTGCTGAACAGTTAAAATAATAATTTATCGTTTATCTACACCCATATCATAAAACCTCCATTGGTTAATCAAAAACCATAGGAAATGACCACCATTTTGACAACGAATTAGGAAAAACCAGTGCTGCAATAAAGAAATAACATGACTTCTTTATCGTTTTTAGTAAAGAAATGAGATTAAATTTGGAACAGCTGTCAAAACTCAAGAGGGTCTCTATTCTAGTATCCATAGATATTAAAACAGTTATTGATACGAAACGTCAATTCAGTATGTTTTTTTAATAAAAACTGCACAATATTTGATCTCGAGTGACGTGAGAATAGAGACTTCATCCGTTTGCCTATGATTTAAAAAAAAAATGGTCTTGACGGAGGATCGCCATGTTGGTGTTTTGCCGAACGAAAATAGAATTGTTTTTGAATTGAATAGAAAAAGTTGTTTGTAATTTATATTTTAGTTGAAAATATGAATAGTAAGTAGTCTTCTCGGAGTGTGTGTGATGTGAAAATGCGCCGGATATTGGAAATATGCAGCCACGATTGCAACCAATAACTTTTTGCCAGAAAATATTGTTTCTGAACCCATCATGGAGGATTTATAATATGTGTGTAGATAAAGTTATGTATGCAACTCTGCATAATTTGGCCTTAAAACACACGTGCGATCTTATTATGAAACTCGCCTATCAGCTCGTTTCATGAAAACGGCACTAGTGTTTTAAGGCCTATCATTATGCAACCGTTGCATAAACTACTATTTGTGTATTTATATGTAGGTCCGGACGGTTCATGCTCGCAAGGACCATTTAAATTGGTTAGTGTTTAATTTATTAGTTTTGTGCGATATCTGAACCTGACTAGAGAGACTTCATAGTGTTCTCTATACTATATTTGATACTTTTTCATATTCGTATATTTGTATTGTTAGGACATGAAATGTTATATTTCAAATTGTTTCTTTTGATATTTGGAGACCTTACATCTCCATCTTTATACTTGACCGTGGAGACTGTCTACACCTCCATTTAACCTAGATTAATCTATTTAGATGTTTCTTTGCTTCAATTTTTATTTTATTATTATGACCCTCAGAGACTTTTTACATCTCTAAGTCACTTAACTTTTCCAGACGTGGAGACTATACATCTCCCTTATTAGTTATTTATTAGAATTAATTTGTACCCATTAGGTTTTTATGTTGCACATTTTGTTTTAGTCTTTAGATAAAACTGTACTGCCAAAGTTGAAAAAAGACTTACTGCTGAGTTTCTTGCGGCGTTTCTTCTCAGCAGATGTCACCTTTCGAAGCGCTGGTAGATTCAGACATGTAAAAGAGCCCAGGTGGCCTACTTGCAAAATAAATATTTTCATTTTCATTTTCATTTCATTTTCAGCCACTATTCAATTCAAAGTGGACGTGACTTAATATTTTTTATTAATAAACCGTAACCATATTATACACAGTTTTTAAATCTAATCGTAAAGCTATGTTTGACACGTGATCCGCATGCCAGACCTATAACAACTTAACCTTGGTTTAATTTCAAAGAAATTACTAACTACAAACATAAATATGGTAATAATTTACTTAGTAAAGCAAAACGTCTACTCACCTGCGCCTCTATTCGGGAACGCTAAATGATTCTGTAGCGACACGTGAGTGAGATTTCTCATGCCACTCTTCCGCACGATGCGTAATGCGTAAGAGTGGGATGAGAAATCTCGCTCACGAGTCGCTACAGAATCAATTAGCGTTCCCGAATAGAGACGCAGGTCTTAAAATACAAGCAGTATGGAAACGGTCTTTAATTTACGAAGTGTGTTAATTGAATTTTGATGTTTTTTTTACATTTCAGGGGCTGACTTGTTCGGGGCTTCTGGTGCTGGCTAGCGTAATGAAAAGTCGTTGAAACCGCGCTCGGTGAAATAGCAAAGTAACTAATGTGGAAGGTAGAATTCATATTTAAAGCTTTTTGTCAAATTATAACTATGCGGGTCGGAAATAGTACATTGTGCACCTAGGGCCGTAAGAAGGGGATAACTAACGAGAGTCTGTTAGAAGTGTGTCTCTTGAAATGGCTCGAGTTTGTTATCCCCTTACTGCCCGTGATACACACAATGTTATTCATCACATTTGCGTGGAAATGAAATAAAAATTTGACATAAAAAAGAAACCCATTGAGCACCGTGAATTACCATCAGGTGGGTAAAATAAATTGTATGTCGCGTCGGTTGCGCGCTATTTGTACAAGAAAACGATCACCTCGCTGGACCTGGCCCACGCCCCGCCGTAGGCGGGAGTTATCCATCCAAATGGTTTTCGAATATCATGTCTGTGTTTCTGTTTGTCTGATTGTATGTGCGCGATAAGTTTATAAACTACTGGAAAGGTTTTAATACCGTTTTCGATATTACATTACGGGCAACCTCAGGCAGAACATAGGCTATCGAAACTCTTGGAAATAAAACTGAAAGGGGGTACAAAAGGGCGTTGAAGTCAGTATGGGAAAATGTATCAAATTTCCCAACATCCTTGAAATTATGCATTTAAACCTGGATGCATGTACTATATAAATGTTTGTTTGGTTATTTCTTCATCTCCGATGCATTGCTATACCATTAATCCGATTACGATTAACTTTGGTGAGGTTTTGTGCGCAGGCAAAGAAAGTTTTACGATTCAAAAAAATAAAAAGAGCATCGCAACGCATGCCAGGCACAGCTAATATATATATAAATCGTAAAAGCCAAATATTTTGGTTAGTTTTCCAGGTCAGCTATACTTCTTTATAAGAGAAATTACCGGGAATAATAAATATAACAAACGTAATGATTTATTTCGCCCCTTGATCCGTGTTGACACACCTAACAACCTCGCTACACTTCCTGCTTAATGGATTGTCTCTTTGAAAAATGGATGTTGTTACGCCAGGCATCCTTCTACGGATTTGTTCAGATTGTATTGCGCAAATGAAGCTCCCGTTATAAATGTAAAATTCGTTAAATAAATTGTGATTTTTAAAATTCACTCCAGTTAAGTTCAAAGAAGAAAATAAGTCAAGTGCCTGCCTAAGCTTATCAGGTGCGTCCAAATCTGATGAACCAATAAGGTGCCCGAGTAATAATGTATTTATAATTATGTTGTGTAAATCGTAGTTTTTAACACGCTTTTATTAGCTTGACATGTATGTATGTATGTATGTATGTAATAGAATCTTTAAGCGAAATTTTAACCTACTTGTAATCGTCGTAAATATCTGAAACTTTGCAAGTGTATGCAATTCGGATGACAATACAATAATTTGGTACCATCGAGCAGATCTGACCATGGAGCCAGGAGGTGGATAGTGGAACTCTTCAATTACTACTAGTAAACCCCTCGAGTTTGGGCTCATATGGTTTGCAATTTGGATGACAATACAATAATTTGGTTCCATCGAGCTGATCTGACCTGGTTTGTCAGCCAGGTGGTGGATAGTGGAACTCTTCAATTACTACTAGTAAACCTCTCGAGTTCGGGCTCATTTGGTTCGGTTTGACGAGTTCAATAGATATACCTTAGTAATGAGGGTATTTTGTACTTTGAAGTGCGTTACTGAAAAGAGCGTACTTTTTTTAGTCTTTGTGTAAATTATAGTTTTAAAAAAAAACTAAAAAACACGCTTTAATAGCAAACCGAACTAAAAAGTAGAAAATATTTTTTAAGAATGCAGAGTTTATGTTACAGTAATAGAAGTTCCAACGATCAATTATCACCATTTAATTTGGGATAAGATTAGAATAAAAATTAAGTTATTAACAAATAATTAAATTATATTAAAAAAGCGTGGGGTGCAATTTACTATATTTTCAAAAGGACTAATTTTATAAATAGTAGCTATTTAAGTTATATAAGAACTGGGTTACAATGTAAGCCTGCGGTAATTTGGTTATTTAACTTTGATCAGATGCTAACGTAGTGATCAAAAGTTGAATTTGATCATTAGCTTTACACACTCAGCGTTATGCTGAACCAGTGTCCCATTCACGGCCGCGAGGACACACATACCACCATTTTGTTTTGTAATTTATATTACTCTCTCTGTGTGTCTTCGGTGTTAGTGAATAAATGTTTTTCTTTCTTAATTCTTTCTTTCTTATTAAGCCTGCAAAATTTTGTCATACTCGTAGTTTTTCATCATGGTTATCTTTACCTCACGAACAAACATTTTATAGGGATGGAATACTGAAATTTATCGGTATATCGAGATATCGATATTGTTGCACTTCGAATCACAGACTTAACTGAAATACCCAGACAAAACACATAAATGTTTCACTGATGCATATTTTATGTGATTTATATTAATATGCAAGTTCTAGATGTTGGTTGTGGAATACTTTGTCCTTCATCATTAATTAACAAGACTGTGTGATATTCAAATTCCTTGAATGACATAACTGTGAAGTTCTCATCATTTCAATAAAAAAGTATAGTCGTTGTATTTCAAATCCAAATGCCAAGACATGCATTAAATTCAAGTATTTCTGATAAATCTTTAATCATTGTTCAGTTACTACAATAGCAAATTTATTAAAAAATCTCGAAAGTTGATAAATTTCCGCTTTCCATCCATTCTTTAAATAGTAAATATTACCTACTTGATCCTACATTTTTGATCAATCTGTGAGATCTCGTTGGCTAATAATGAATATACATTTTGTTATGTCGACTTTTTAACATAAGCCAAGATTTTTCATGTAATTTCAAATGTAAACTTGTGACTGCGAAAAACAATTTTTTATATTTTATATGTACTAGAAATGACAACGACACTTCCCCTTCTTGTACGAGTTAACGTGTCCCCTCTCTACCGTCCGTCTAATAAAGCGGAATCTAGTACATTTTTCAATCCTTACATTTCGCAAAACATTGGAGAAAAACTCTCTAAGCTTTTCGGATGATTGTTTAAATAAACATCTCACAGCTGGTTTTTTTCGTAGATAATATAAACCCCGACCTTGTTTCTACACGGTCCAATATTGATTATAAAAGTCAATGGTAAGTGTTTGTAAATTCCGGCTAATTAACTCTTTAATTAATGAACTTGCAAATGTGGAAAGTTTGCCAACAAACAACGCGAACTGTAAGAAACACTCGTAGTCGTGAAAGGCAGCGACAACAGCCATTCTCGTTACAGCTTTGTCCAAATGAAATTTATGCAGATTACTATTCTCATACAAATTTACTCAATAGAATATTTAAATGTTGTATAAACAATTATCATATCTACTGCTTATTAACATTACGTTACTTACAGAATTTATTTTTATATTCGACGAAGTCTAATATTTATTTCAACCGATCGGTTTATGAGATGAGACTACTATGTTTTGTCTCTTTCTTCCTGGAGAAGAAATATGAAGACGAATAGAGCGTTAAGGAAAGAGATCGTTTACAATATTGTTAAGATTTAGACAATATATTATGTACTAGCTTCTGCCTGCAACTTCGTCTACGTGGAATTCGGTTATCGTTATTTCCTTGGAAACTTTTCCATTTTCCGGGATAAAAAGTAGCATATGTGCTAATCAAGGGTATAAACTATCGCCATCCCAAATTCCACTCAAATTCGTGGAGCCGTTTGAGCGTGAAGGAGTAACAAAGATACACACTCACAAACTTTCATATCTGTAATATTAGTATAATGATACAACAGGTATCACATTTACTCATCAGGTCCAAATGTCTGACAGGAGTGGAGTATATTCTCCTAAAGGTAAAATTTAAATGATATCATAAACCATACCTAAGTGTAGAAAAAAAGTTGGGTTACACCCCAACTAGCAAAATCAGTATTTAAAACGATCTTAAGACTACTTTTATTTTCACTTATAAAAACCTTGTAGCATGCTACAAAGCTGGATTTGGGCGCAGTTATAGGAGCTTTTATTTCTATACCTATCTTATAATCAACTTATAAAACGTTACTAAGCCCTATAATATACTTGACGAAGCGCAATAGCTTCTATAATGATATGAGACTACACAATTACAAGTACGAATGCTCTTGTAAGTATCTGACATAAGTATCTTACTAAAGCAATCTTGTTTATATGGCACTTGTAATGCACTTAGTTATTAGTTATAAGTATATTTTAAGAGAGGTTATCTTTGTTGTTGTTTCGGTTGGTAGTGCCGGTTGTTTTGTGGTAAATAATTAATACAAACGTAAGTAAAATTAATATCACTATTATTTTGTATTATTGTAAACCATAACTAATAATATATTTTAAATATAGTGTGTGAACTCGTGGGGAAGTCATATTTACTGTAAATATGTACCGCAATTTAGTTAGTTTCACGATGCCCTCCGAAAAAAAGCACATTAGAATATTGTTGTAAATATATTATTGCATCAATTTCTTATAAATATTCGCCATATTTTAAAACTACGCTTCATTAAGTACCTTATAAAACCTTCATAGTTTAATTAGTACTTGTAGCAGTTTCTGACCCGATAATTCGCCTCCATTTTAAAACAAATTAGGGTTCCCTTGAAGTATGCCTGCTAATAATTGATTTTCCTTTTTTTAGGATTTAATTTACAAGATGGTTATATTTCTTGATGTCGACTGTTTTTTGACAAAATCTTCATTGATTTTACTTACAAACATGAGATGGCCTTGGACAAATACACATTTTGTGTTATCCGAAAGCTGTAATGGGTGTGGATTTCCAGTTTATTTAAACAATATGTATAGACCTACTCATTTCATTTGTAGTCAAGAAAACATAATAGTTTTATTGCATCAATTTTTTTTTTGGTGCCCGTTTTGCTCGCTGTACAGCATATATGACCATTACATCGAAGATGAATGCACTATTTGTTACTGATTTTGTATCCACATAACTTTTGATCACACTCATAAGTACCTAATTTTTGAATAATTTTATCCAATAAATAATATATTTTTTTTTTAAAAGAAAGATGATTTTTATGTTAGCAAGATTTCAAAAATTATACGGCGGAGCAATCGAATTAACAAGGAATCCCTTCCCGCGCCGTCTGTTTGGAATATAATATTTTGAAGGAACGTTTACAATTGCTATAAAACTATAGCAGTAGTTCAGTACGCAGTACGGGTGCGGAGGGGTGCTGAGGTGCGGGGGCAGGCTTGCATGTCCGAACCAGTTGCTTTAGCGCCTGGGTTGTCAGGAAGAGCGCGTGTGTTTATTGTGCGGAGGGTGTACCGCCAGATTTATGTAATTTCACTATATTTAAAGTGAATTGATTATTCCCGTAAAACGGCAACAGAAAGAGAAACATTGGGTCGTGAAATAAACAGTTTTAAGAACATCCGGGTACGTTATCTCAGCACATCTATGGAATCCATAAACCAAAGCTTTTCTCATGTGTCTTGCTTCGTCCTGAACTTTTTTTAGTATGTATGGATAGTATACTATACCTACAATACATATATATACATTTTTATGTCTATTACATAGATCACTTTTTGCGCCATACGAAAATCTTGGCTTTTCCCTATGGTTGACTAGGAGCAAATTGGCTATGACAGACGGATAGACAGACCGACGGACGGACGGACGGACGGATGGACGGACGGACGGACAGAATATTATAAATACAAAAAATGTTTGTACAGTCAAGCCTACGTCAAGCTGTACACTTTTGTACTGTGTTTTGTATGTCGACTTTATTTCAAGCGCGGTCAGGCTGCCACTGTATAACTCGCCGTGAGCTTGACTGTACTAAGCTAGTTATATTGGGTTTGGTATTTGTTATTTTATTTTACCAAAAAATTATGTTTACAGGTTATAAAAGTAAAATATGCCTTACAAAATTGTTCAGACCATTGAAAAGGGGAACATTGTATTGACATGTGTACCACATCAATGGGAGAGTAATGGAGTTTTGTATTGGCCCAGAAAACAAACCCAGTCACATACGAGTAAGTTGCAAAAAGATGAAGGTAGTCAGCCCGATGATACTTGGAAACAAATAAACTGTGCGGTAAAAAGGCGGAATATAAAAACGTATCAAGATGCTATAAATGAAATTGATATAATGAGCAATAATTCAGAAACAGAACCTGATATAGAAGACGTTTCAGCAAAAAAGCGACGCAAGTGCTCTGATGTTCCACTGCTGTCATATAATACTATGGCAGAAGAATGTCTACAGGTTTGTAACTATATGTGCTTTTGAATTAAAGTTAATTGATTTCGGATTCACTTCTGAAATACCTCTATATGGTACGTGCATGTACCTACGTACCTCACATGATATTTTCACAGATTGTTAATCGATTTTTCATTAGTTCCTTTTTGTTTGATAGATTATGCCCTTAAAATGGTACCACACGATCGAAGTCGTTGCTTTTAATTTATTTGTCCCTTTTTAAATTATTTCAATAAATAATATTTACAGACTGATAAGCATAATGCTTCGTCAACAACAATGCCTGAAGATGGACAACAAGTAATGGTGGTAAGTTACAAATACATATCTTTTATGAAGCTTTCATGACGATTATTGACATCAGAGATTAACTTGTCAAGCGGTTGCTCTGTGTATCTTTTACAGCTTGTCAGTGTTTAACATAGATGGTATATTACGCAGAGAATATTAAATAGCAACAAAGTGAAATTAGTATATCGTCTTCCGAAACATTATAATTTCACTGTATTGTACTAACTAAACTTTTACTTACATAAAAACCAAATACTTTTTAGTATCTCGTTTAACTAATTCATGATTTTTATTGTTTAGGCTAATTACGAAATCAGTACACTGGAAGAGTTAACTCCATCTGAAACACTGTCGAGCGCATCGCAAGAAAATATTGACAAATACGTTGTTATATCTGAAAGTAATCAGTCGGACACACCTATAATATGCTCGTATGTTAATAAAGAAACAAGTTTATCAGAAGAACAGTCCGACTTAAAATCCATGAAAAAAGATATCATCACTATTAAAAGTGACCTAAAATCCATTAATGACGATATGAAGACTATAATGGACACCCTTAACACAACACTAAATAATCAAGCCGTAATACATGATACACTTAAATCGCTTTTGTTACAAGTGACTGAACTACAAGTTATGAATGAAGAATTTATTAAAAAATCTATTACAGAGAAACAAAATCAGTCATTGGTGTTAAAACCAATTAAAGATTTGAAAGATTTAGAAGAATTCGAAAATAAATTAATGGATTCTGACTATAGAGAAGATTTACAAAGAAAGTTAAGTGTTTTGTGCACTAAAGGCACAGGGAAGGGAACGACAAGTGCATATGCTATTATTGATATTATGTTCGAAAGACAGTTTTTCAAATCATGTTCATGGACTGGAGCTTCACGTTCCCAAAATGAACCTACAGAAAAAATCTGTTTCAAAAGTTTCTCGAAGACTATTGGTTTTTTTTTTGATATAATTCACAAGCTAGATTCGTCGTTCCATTTAAATGACTGTCATAAATTTTTTAAAACAATTTTGCGAAATGCTGATCAACGGTGCAAAAACGAACCAAAACGAGCTTCTACAAAAAAATGCAGAGGAAAGAAAAGCGTCGAAAAAACTTCTTCTGAAAATCAGGTAACAAACGAAACTCCTAAGCAGCCACCGTTACACACACAAACCTCTAGTAACCAAATAGAAGTTACGGAGGAAATTTATGTCTGAAAGGAACAGATTTTTTGACAAGGTTTTAAACCAGTTTTTGGTTAATGCTTCTAGCTACTCGTAAATAAGTTCCTGAGCATTTAATTTTGATCTAGTTACCAGAGATATTGATATCTATTTGTATTTGATTATGTGACTTTTGCATCTATGTATAATGAATGGTACCTATGCTGAAATTATTTTTTTAAGTTCTAAGTTACTTTTAGTTGATTTTTAATAGAGTTATAATGCGGTCACTTTTTTAACACTTTTGTCATGACTTTTTATTGAGATAATTGGGGCCAATTCGAAAATGTGATCGCTAAGTTAAAATCACTAAACTTAAAATAAGAAACGTCAGACTCGATTTTGACAGCTTTGTGCTATACAAAATCGAGTTTGACGGATTATTTTATGTTTAGGAAATTTTAAATTAGGAAGACTTCGTTTCGAATTGAACCCTCATGGTTTTTAACTTTCATTTAGTTGACCACAGTTAATTTACTGTAATCATAGTGAGACTAGAGATAATTTTGTTGAACTTTGTTGATATTTTATTGTTAAAGAATTAAGCATTTATAAAATAGACATTGTAATTTATCTTTATGACAAAGTTACACTGAAATATTATTTCGTTAACTTTAGTAAAGTTTTATTTGTTATAAGCTATAGCGTTTATTAGTACAAGACAGCTAAGATCATTCAGTACGAAGAACCTTAAGAATTAAGCTTTAATAATGAAACATAGGGGCCAATTCGAAAGTGAGTTCGCTAAAAATTCGCTAAACTTCAAATAAGAAACGTCAAACTCAACTTTGACAGCTTGGTCCTATACTAAATCGAATTCGACGTTTCTCATTTTAAATTTAGGGAGTTTTAAATTCATGTGACACCGTTTCGAATTAGACCCATAATGCAGCTGATAACTCATGGATGAGACTGATTTTAAAGCCAAAATATCTAATTTTGAATAAAACATAATTGTAATAAAGTATTGTTTTATTTTATGCTCTTTATACTTAAAATTTACAGGGTATGTAACAATGGTAAGAAAAATATCTCTGAGTTATATGTAATACTAACAAGTTTACATTTTATATTTTGAACTTTGCATATTACCTCCTGTTTTTCAATAGCAGCACAATCGCATTTATAAATATTCAAAAACGAAGACTTTAATGGTTTATCAAAAGCGTCGTGGATATTAATAAAACGATACCCCGTGATTTCTATTTCTTGCTTAATGTTGTCTTTCAAGCTGACGGATTTTAACTCCATTACATGATTTTCGTCAGTAAGAAACCACTTGTCTTCATCTTTAGATGATAAAATGTATGTTTCTAGGTGCAAAACCAATAAACCGCTTCGCTGTTTTTTTTTTATATATGGGTAGTGTACAATTTCTTCGTTAAGATGTTCCGTTTCGATTAATTGTTTTTCAATTATTCTTCTTGCAACTTGCTGTAATGGTTTTTTTCCTTGCCTGATAGTTTGCTTAATAGCGTATAGTTTATTTTCAAAAGGATATGCATTAAATGTTTGCAGAATTCCAAATTTTCTTACTTCGTCAGCTATATGTATTAAATTATGTATGTTACTAGTAATGTAGTCTCGTCCGTAAAAGGTCTTAAAACTTTCTGTAAAATCTTCTAACATTTTTTCAGCAATTCGCAAGAGTGGCAGATGCTTTTCATTTGAACAAATCGTTATGGCGCAAAACAAGTTTAAAAAATGGTAAAATGGTTCTGGTTTGAGCACGTGTTTCAAAATTATAACACTTAGATAATAAAAAAAAGATCGGTACTCGGAACCTTTCCAATGGGCTAAAACATCTACAGATCTCATTGATCTGTGTATTTCTTTGGGCATTTGACAATTCAGTAAAAAGCTGTTGACAGTATCAATATCTCGACCACTCCATTTGGTTAGGTATTTTCCCAAATTTCCATCACGCCATCCCTTCAATAACCGCTTCATCAAGCCAAGGTCTATTAGGTGTAATGAATCTGCCACAGGAAAATCCTCTATCATATCTATGTTTAGTTTTAATAACGGAGAGTCTTGCTTGTGATGTTCTTCATATTTTCTAGCACGAAAATCTTCATCGTTTCTTTTAGGACAATCGAACTTAGGAAATGTTACAGTGTTTGATTTATGTGAGTATTCGCCAATTACCGTACATTTCAGACAGCCATGCTTTCCATTAAAATTTGTGACACCTGTAAAAAGTATGTGTGTAAAAGCGGCACAAACATCCATATTTTTACATTCATATTTATCATATAATTTAAATAAAATCAATAGAAAACTTGCCTTTAATCAAGGCCCTTGCTGGCGAATCACAAATGAAGGCTCTTATTTTGACTTTGATTCTAGATTCATTTGACCCTAACGGTGTATCTAATCCATCTTCTTCAAGTTCCCTCATTTCTTTCACAAAAGGCCCCAAATATGCAATCAGATCAGATGGCTTTCCTTCACCCGCATAAATTCCTGGAAAAAAATATTAAGAAATATATGCGGCTGTGTATTTTTAGTCATATATAACTTAACTAAAGCACATACGATATTGAAATAGTGTTTATTTACCAATCACAAAGGGAGGAATGTGGGATATTTCAAAGATGTTACACAAAATAGGCCAGAGTTGATGTCTTGAACTTTTGTATACTGGCAACCCATCTATGTTTATATTTAATGAAATCGTATTTGGTAAACTCTTCAAATCCAGCCCCTGTAGTGTATTTTTTAGGCATTTAATCAATCCGTTGTGCCAATACTGTCCTGGATCTGAGATTGTAATATGCACCGTTTCTTTGTTGGTATGTAATAAAGTGCGTGCATCTTTAGGTAAAACATTACTTAATCTTTTGTTCAAAATAGTAGATAGTTCGTTCAGGGCCAGGTGAGGTATATTAAATTTTATAGCCCAGCTTTGCATATCTTTAAGCAACTCATGATTTTTTTCATAGTCAGTTGTCTCTTCGATATTTAAATCGTATTCTTCTTCGCAATTTTCAACTTCTTCACTTTCTGAGTGGTCGAGAAAGGGTGAAAAAATATTTTTGATCGCGGAACCCTCAATTACTTCACCTGCGTTTGCACTTGTCACGCTTGATTTATTTCCTGATCCTGTTGATTTTATTCCTGAAGAAACTGGCTTCATTAATACTTTATACCTATTTGTTACTTTTCTCCTGTAACCACCACTTCTTTTCAATCGTTTCCAATCATTTAAATTCATGTTAAACTGATTTTCTCAAGACGAAGAGGAACAACTGAATGTCAACAAAATGGCTGATGGCTAACTTTTACTAGTAAAGTGATTATCTACTACGTTATAAGCTTTTTTGATCCTAAAGCGCTCTTTTGAAGTACTATTCGATTAAAAAAAGTCTCGATCAAGACTATGATAGAACAAACTTGTAGTCGTCTCAGCTAAGTATGTTATAATATTTTTTCTCTCACAAAATGCTACTATAGGATCAAAATATTATTCAGCATTATTTAGTCTTACTGAAAACAATTATAGAAGACTTATTCCTAAAGGTGTCCTAAAAGATAATCTTGTAGTTAACTATAAGACTGAGATATAAAAGCAATCACTCTTGAGGATATCTATGTTTGTGAAATGCTATTACTAGTAAATGTGTCCTATAAATGTTTTCGAGGTCAGTCTTGTAGCGCACTATAAGACCGAGATATAAAAACGAATGCACTGGAGTATGTTAAGGCTTGGCAAATGCTATTATAAGTTAAAGAGTCTACCGCAATGCCTTTATAAGAACGTTATTAGTAGTGACAGACTTATAATCTTTCTTTATAGGATTGTTTTGCTTGTTGGGACATAACCAAAAATCAACATTTGCAATATTTGCAAATATTCATCCAGACCGCATTCGAAATCGTCCAATCAAGTGAGGCTTACTAGGCAAAGTTGAATGCAGGGTCGCAGTGGTAACCGAGCACAGACTTATGCTTTTCATGTATCACTTGCCGGAAAAGTCTCATGTCAAAATAGACCGGTAGTTCATATTCGAATACTTATTTAAATCGATAAATACATCTTTACGAGATGCACGCTTGAACGATACCTGCATTGTTCATTATACCTATGGTCCAATTTCACGTCTTATGTTTCATTTCCGATCGTAAAAATATCGTCATCACCATCATTTCAACCCGGAGACGTCCACTGCTGCACATGTCTCCCCAAAGACTTCTACAACGAACGATCACACACCGTCCGCCTCCAAAGACCTTAAACATGTTGTCAGTCCACGTAAAATATAAAAGTAAAGACTGGCAAACAGAATCTTTATCTTTTACATAAGTAATTATTTCTCGGTAGCTTTGGATATAATTGATGCCCATTTACATCAATAAATATTCGGATCGCTCATGCCCAAGCTTGAGGTAATCGTTAGCATAAAGGTCGCACTAAGAGTTATTAACACTAAAAACGGACAGTTCATCTCCCGATAAAGCTAGCTAAATTACGACAAGGTTTTTGCTAGTGATAAGCATCTGTAACCTGAGGCAGGCCTGGCAGGCTTATAAATGTTTTGTGTTTATCAATTAAAATACCTTAATTTATGTGCATAAATTTAAAAGACATTATACTTGAGATAGTAGAGCTCCACATTAAAAATAAATGAACTTTCGTTATTTAATAGATGAATTGTAGTGTTGGGCAGGAAATGAAATTAAAATGAGTTTGAAGGTTATAACTCTTTTAGAAAACGAGGTGGTACAATGTCCTACATCAAATGAGGCGAGGTATTGCGTGGAGTTTACGCCGCGCTCTCCTGTCAGCGTATCACACTGAAAGGAACGGACGGCGCTCGTGTGTCTCACTCACCCTGAGTAACTCGCTACACTGCCTACCAGTAGCGGAGCCTGCAGATTCCTGACGGCTTTACCAAGCTAGAAAGCTACGGCTAGCTGTCAGTGAAGTCCATGTTACTCTAACTAAATGTCAGACTCGCACGTACGGTTCTAATTCTTCCGGCTTCCCTTAGGAAATATCTGACGCTTCGCCACTGCTGCCTACACAACGCTATCATCTATTTCGCCTCACTTGTATGATTCGCTCGGCTCGTCTTCTATCAGTGGGACATAAGTAAATATTGAGATGGGTAATTTTTAGTGTTCCGTACCTCAAAAGACACTGCTTCTTGCCAAATGTCATGATGCTAGGTCAACGGGAAGTATCCTATACGTTTTGATTCCCTTTGGATTCCCTTGAAAGTATCAAAATATGTGACATAAACGGCCGTATCTTTTGATCGCGTTGACTTAGAAGGTTGATTTTTTCACACCTTCAAGAGATTGCAGACCTGAGTATTTGATATTAATTTCAACTTTATACCTCCACGCATTCTTGAGAAAAAGTCTTGACACGCAGACAGACGGACAGACAGATATACAGACGGACAGACAGACAGATGGACAAAGAAGTAATCCTATAAGGGTTCCTTTTTCTTTTTAGGTACGGAACCCTAAAAATAAGTAGCGGCTATACAGTGTGTTTTAATTAATTCATTGAAATGATCAGTTTTCACACAAATTAATTTGATCATGAACAAAGTTTAGACACCCCGAACCGTAATCGAGGTCGCGGCAATTGCCACTGTAAACCAGAATTCGGGGTCAGCGGTGTTTATAAATCCTTACAATCAAGAAACTTCCCTTTACGAGCATTATCGAAGGGGCGACTTTTTATGTACAGTTCCGAACCAGGCAAGACTTCAAACCAGAAAAAATTGGATTTGAAAAAACCTTAATTTTACTTTTGCTTGTTATAAAAAATGTCATTCATCAATTTCTTTAACCAAATGCCAATCGACACGGAATGTATGTTTAACGGAAACCGACTGTTGACAAATATTATAGGCTCGTGTTCAATTTTTTTCTGTGCTGTTCTTTACTTATCATTTATAGCATAGTAAAAAGAAATGGTATAAAAGACACAAAAAATTTGCCAATTCAAAATTCAATCGTTTGATTGAATACAATTTATTGAAATAATGTAGCTTTCAAGTTAAAACATCTTTACGAAGAAAGTATTACAAGATTTTATTTACGCATAATTTCACTTGTCAGGTTAGTTTGTTCCTAGAGTAGCTTTTTAACAAATCCTTATTTTAACCCAATAAAACAAATCCACGATATATGTTAAAAAATGTCGATGTTTCCTTAAAATAAATGAGATTTTCTTTAAATAAAGCATCAGCTATATTTAATTAATTGATATACATATTCGTATGTAGATATAAACTTAATAACACATCAATTGTATCATAACCAAAACGTTAGGTATTTCGGCATAGGTATGTATCGCTATTAAATTGACTTTGTCCCGGAGAGACTCGAAGTAACCTTTTATATTAGACTGTCAAGAGATTTTTCTGTCGTATTCTTTTTGTAATGGTAATTTTACTAAGGATTTATTTACTATCAGGAGAAACATTTATTAAACTCCGAATACATTTCTATTAATGATGGCAGTTTCACTTATAAGGTTCGTTTAAATTCAGTTCTTAGTTTTTAAGTTTAACTAGAACTCCTCAAACTGCATAATTTTAAGTAAATACATATAACATAAAAAAACAGACAAATATGTAACTAACCCTATCCTTGTGGCTGCTTCGTAAAAAAATTACGCTGCACCTTGCATTACGCGGTTACCAATCAAGAACTCTTCGGCCCCAGCGGCCATCTGTTCTACAAGCAATGTGTCCCGCCTACTGCTACTTAAGCTTAGTAATTCTTTGGGCTATATTGGTTACTCAAGTTCTTTTGCGGATCTCCTCATTTCTAATTCCATTTCACAGAGAAACTCCGTGCATAGCCCTCGCCATTGACCTTGAGCCTTCCTATGAGGCCCATAGTGAGCGACCACATCTCAGTGCCGTAAGTAATCACTGGCAAGAGGCAACACACTGCTCACGACTCACGACTTTCATCTAGAGACACTACTATACAGGGTTGGCCATAAGTTTTTGCACTTTTAGAAATATGATAGAGACAAAACTACAAATGCTATTTAATTAGGTAATTATTATAAGTAATTCGTATCAAATCAATTTTTAATTAGTAAAAACACTGTCGTGTCATGTAAGCACCGTCTTGTTGCTGGCACTCCTGCAACCGACTACGCAATTGAATGAAAAGATGCTGACAATCATCACTTCTGGACGTAACCGCCTTAAAATTCGTTTTTGCTTAAAATTCGTTGTTGAACCAGTTTCTTTAAACTTTTCGACCCAAACTTTCATTAAATTTGACACTGGGACACTCAGTCAAACGACAACACGTGGGATAAACGACCCAATCCGTATTCAATCCAAAAAGGGCATCGCATAGAAAAGTAAGACTTTTTTTAAAGTGTTTAACACAAGAACCACGTTGCTTTCCTGTGAAACGGTCCATCGTAGTCAAAAATATACAAAATGGCGTATAATTTCCCGTCATACTTTGTACCACACAATTAACAGTTTAGAAAAAAATCTGTGTTGCTATTTGCAAAACCTTATGGCCCTCCCTGTATATTGGCGCCACATCCCGAACGCTTCCCAGCCGAGTCGGATTCCACGATCGATCTCTTTCTCGAAGTTGTTCTACGTAACTGGACTGCATGTGACAAAATTAGTAGGCCAATCTTACTATTTAGAAAAATAAGGAGATCTCTTGTATAAGGGTAACATTATTTCATTATTTTGGTAAGGAACCTTAAAACCATAAAAAGTAGGTCACTCAGTGCTTTGTCACAAATTTACTTAGACAAGTTCTAATCGGCTGGTCTAATTGGAGCATCCTGTACTCAAAACTCCGGCAGAACTTCTCTTCGTATATTTTTAACTGGCAATAAATGAACCTTCAATTACAGATTTTTCTCCACCGACTTATAATTCGGCAAAAATTCGATGAGATCTTACTTTGATGAGAACTTGGTCCGAAGAAGATTACCGGGAAACAAAAAGTTTCCTCGTGTTTAATATCACAAAGAAGATTGGTATTTAGTACATTATTTATAATAAATAATTAAGTCCTACAAACCACAGTAATTACTAATACCTTCTTGTAGAGACCGAAACATGTCGGACTATTTCAGACAATAAATCGTGAGTAAAGCCGTGCTTATTTCTGACCTCCTAGCCTGTTTATTTTTTATTGTATTAAATACATAATTCTCCTTCAACTATCGCTAAAAGAACAAACAAACACTTCGCATTTACAATATTAGTAGGATTACCTTGTGCGTGTAAAATGTGTGTAGACTTTACTCAGAGAAAAGATTGCGTGTTCTATCATTGCCCGCCGCTGACGCAAAGTATTCGAAAACATATTATAAAAACTTGGCGGCATGCTAAGCGTCAGGCGCTTTAACTTATATAAGAAAATGTCACAACGTCTCTCAAGTGTTCCTTAACTTTCTGAACGCTGTAAAAGGTACACGCCTCCAGATATTTAATGTTGAACCAAAATGGGCGCCTTGTGAAAAATTACGTCATTGATTTTCGTTATCATCATCTTAGCTTCATCGATTCATATAATAAACTTCTTCCAAATGTACTGTCCATAAAGTAACGCTATTATTTATAGACGTGTTCTTACCGCGGTATGGATTTATAGAGAGGTCTTAATATTTCAATCGTCATGGTCACGGGATGACTGGAGTCTGCGGATAGGTTGACAGTTTAAGAGGGCACCGACCGTCCAGTGGCGCCCTCATCACTGTTATTGTGTTTTCTATTAAAGGAAAGTATTTTATTAAAATTGAAGCCGTATAAGTTGTTACGCAACTTAATACACAACGTATATGCTATGTAATATAGCTTTGCAAAGTATAACCATCATCTAATCAATTTAACAGAAAAAAGCGGCCACTATTTTCTATTAAATTGATTAGATGATGGTTATACTTTGCAAAGCTATATAACATAGCATATACGTTGTGTATTAAGTTGCGTAACAACTTATACGGCTTCAATTTTAATAAAATACTTTCCTTTAATAGAAAACACAATAACAGTGATGAGGGCGCCACTGGACGGTCGGTGCCCTCTTAATATATTCTTGGATATCTTGTAATTTTAGTTGTTATTTACTCTTGAATTAATTCGCTTCAACCTCCGTACATGTTTCTCTCGTTTGTACTAAGAAAACAGAGGATTACTGAAACCCAATTCAGTTACCTGCGCCTACATTTGACATTGCCTAAGCGAATAGCGTATGGTTTTCTTTACGAGGCGGCCGCTTTTACCGTCAAGTTAATAACAGCTTCTTATCGTAAAAAAATATTTGCGATATCAGAATGCTCGCCATTTTTTCAAATGAACGTACGTCTAACTGCAATACTAGACAACACAGAGACAAATGTTTTCTTTTAAGTATCTATCGTCTCTATAATTAAACTGGACCTCTTAATTACAAGCAGAATCATAAAAACCGTCTACTACTGCAATATACAGCTGCATAAAGCTACTTGCATTAACTACAGCATAGAACCACCTGGTTATACGCATACCATACCAACCAGAGAGGGCATTACCAAGACATATAAAATGTACATACTTTCGCTTTTTACTCGTCTCTTTTTCCACCAACAGTTAATGAAATTTTTGGAGCACATTTCCTACTCTTGAGTTACTTCGCCTCCGTAAGTCTTATTAACGCGTAATTTAATAAAAAATTAAGAGTCAAAACCTTCTTCGATATTACGAGCATCATTTCGTAATTAGGCCTTTAATACGCTACGCTTGAACATTTCACGAGATTCTACGGAGTATTATAAGCACCAGCGGAAAGAGGAAGGTTTTATTATTATATATTTTAATATTTACTATTTGTAGGGGGTTCGGCCAAAGCTGACTGTGCCTGAAGAATGACGCTCATCCCAAGAGCTTTTGAAACGACGACATTTTTGAGAGCACGCGTCGCGGGATTTTTATCTTTATCTCTATTGATTTATACGGTGTACGACAGCGATACAAAATGTGCTTCATCGCCTATCACCGCCACGACGCCTGTGGTTTTCCATCATAAAGGACCAATAAAGCAACCGTTCGCCAGAGTAATTAGCTTATCCTCACCGATCACGTGAACTCGATTCTCTCGCGCTGCGAAATTTCAATTTTAATCCGATCTGTACTGCTACCATTTAAGGTAGACAAAACGGATTAAGCGTTTAGTCTCATACCAATTATGGACTTGAAACAATGCCCATATTATTTTAAAACAGCCATTATCACTCAGGTACTTTCGTTTGTCCGAGGAAAATAATTAACACAACACAAGCCGTTTTTATGGATTTGAATTCGAAACGGTGGTGTCGCCTAAATTTAAAAATCCCTAATTTAAAATAAGAAACGTCAAACTAGATTTTGTATGGCACCAAACTGTCAAAATCGAGGTTGAATTTTCTTATTTCAAGTTTAGCTAGTTTTAAATTAGCGAACACACTTTCGAATTGGCCCTGAATCCTGAATCCATAAATCCTATCCTAACCTCGTTACCGTTATCATTGGCCTATATGTCCCACTGCTGGGCACGGGCCTTCTCTCATAGTGAGAGGGACTGGGCAGTAGCCCCACGCGGCCCCAATGCGGACACGCACATCCTTTAATTACTTCGATGTTTTCCTTCACCGAAATACTCATGGCAAATGTCGAATTCAATTCTGCACTTGAGATCCAAAAATCTCGGTGCGGGCAAGCATTTGAACCCCGAACCTTTTGCACGATAGGTCGTTCGTAAAAGTGCAGTTAAATGATCAACTTTTTTACGGCAATGTGTGGCCAGTAACTATAGGCATCTTTCTCTAACGTACGAAGTTAGAGTTAGACAGTTATAGTTGCCGGTCATAAATTGCCGTGAAAAGTTGCTCGTGTTACTGGACTTGTAGACCACTAAGCTACCACTGCAAAAATCATGATAATTATATATTTACAATTGTAAAGGTTTGTGAAATTAACCGTAGTTGTTTTTAATAACAATAATCAACATAACCAACATTTTTTTCTCAAAGGGTAAATACGGGACCCTATTACTAAGACTCAGCTGTCCGTCAGTCTGTATGTCTGTCTGTCCGTCTGCCCCCAGGCTGGATCTCATGAACCGTGATAGTTAGACAGTTGAAATTTTCAGATGATGTAATTCTGTTGCCGCTATAATAATAAATAAAAAAAAATAGAATAAAATATTTTTTAAGGGCGCTCCGATGCCACAAACCTGATTTTTTTTGACGTTTTTATAGATAATGGGACGGAACCCTTCGTCCGCGAGTCCGATTCGCACTTGGCCGGTGTATATTTATTATTTTGCTGCTTTTATTATTGTGGATCTTGTGAAGCGAATAAATGTATTCTCTTCTTCTTCTTCAAAATGCATTTTTTTAATCTGAAAATATGATTGTGAAGATATTACGTTTTATCTATTATTATTTAATATTATAATATTTACTCAATACACAAACAGATCTCGTTGCTTGTTATATATTGAGAAGCGATCTATACACTAATTACAATTGTAATATGACATTGGACAGAACTCTAATCAACATTAGTATCGACATTCCGTCTAGAAATCAATAAATATCTACACGGCACATACTTACTGTAATTACCCTGAAACTTTAACATTTTCAAAGTAAAATTCATTTTGATATGACTAATAAAACATTCCAATTTTAAATCGAAGCGAAAATAAAAATTAATTGTTGACCGTTCAGGTTATTAACTTGGATTTAAAATTGCAATTTTCGTAATAGACGATTTTTATTCAAAAAAGTTCAAAGTATTTATTCAAAGTATTTATGTAACAATCTAGGTATTGTTCAAAGCTTCAAACACAACAGAATGAAGGTGCATTGATTCACTAATTGAGATTAAGGGGTTAGGATGAACAAGGCCCGCAGCCTTTGGTCCCTGTGACTCACTCGAGTAAAAAGAGGGTCGAAATTCGGGAAACACCGCAACGCATTTTCTGCTTTTAAACAATACAGCCTAATACATGTATTTCTTTTACCTTTTTAAAAGACCTTTGAGGACGTTTATGGGCACGCGGAGCCATTATCATAATTTTGTGTCGGAAGTTGACAATTTGAAATACGATATTATGCTAATTGCATAAGCTTCATATTTTTAATTTTGATATGTTTTGTATACCCACTCAACACTTCTCTTATTAACAGGCTTTTATTAGCCTCACTTGTAATTAACTAACAATGTAAAGATATAGTGAATAATAAGTTTCCATCGGTAAAACTCGGATCTCAATCGGAAGACGACGGGACCCGAAGTGTCAATTAATTATTGTATTCAATGAGTAACATGTTTATATTCATTAATATGAAACTTTATTATTTACTGTCAAATGTCAAAATAAAAAATGACAGCATGGTATGATGGGTACTGGCCCCCAATTCTCGATGCATTCGAGATAATGTCAATTGCGAGATTAAACGTCAGATTCATACAGTTGTGTCAAATGACTGTATGCACTGACGTTTAAACTCGATTGTGAGATTATCTCGAATGCACTGAGAATTGGGGGCCTGCTGAAGCTAATTGAGAGAGCACGATAAATACGAACTTTTCCGATAAAACACGATGGAAACTAATTATGCACTACATCTGTAATAAAATATTATGAGTCAATTTTAACCTATTTCTATTGCCGTAAAGATTTGAAACTTTGCAAGCGTGCAAATTGCATAATTCGGATGACATTACAATAGTTTGGTAACATCGAGCTGATCTGCCATGAAGCCAGGAGGTGGATAGTGGAACTCTTTAATGACTTCTCGGAAACCCCTCGAGTTTGGGCTTATTTGGTATGTTTTGACGAGTCCAAGACATTATCTTGGTGATGAGGGTATTTTGTACTCTTAAGTGCGTTACTGACAAAAGGGTGTTCTTTTTAGTTTTTAATTATATCCACAGATGAGTTCGAATGAAAACACAGACACGTATGAATGTTATGTTAAGTCATGGCGTTATTTCTTATTTTTTCGTATATATGTCGCAACACACCATCGGCCTTGTGCCGGCACAAGCCTTCTCCCATAGCGAGAGCGACTGGGCTGCGGTTCCCACTTGGGCCCAGTGCGGATTGGGGACTTAACACACATCTTTGCTGATGCATACAGGTTTGCTCGTGGTAAATATACATTTCAATACCACACATGAAATCTGACAAATCTCTGAGGGCGAATCGGGATTTGAACTCACAACCCTACGACTACACGAGTCACACGAGCAACTTTTTACGGCAATTTATAGCCTGCAACTCTAGCTGTCTTACTCTAACTTCGTTCGGAAGACTCCTATAGTTGCCGGCCACATATTTCCACATGAAAATGTTGCTCGCGTAGGTAACTGCACTTTTAGACCACTAGGATATCACTGCATACGACAAAACAGTTATAATTTTATAGTTTTAACCTTTTGGCCGACAAGCATGTCTGAGAAGTAACACGAATTTCAACTGTAAGTCAAGGTAGTGAAGGTCTTTTTTACCCTGTATAGCCTGTCACGCATAGTCGACAATGGCGGCCAAAAGGTTAACGAAGGATTTTTTAGAAATTAGCTTGATTTATTTATTAATGTAGTTTAAACCACAGTTATTATAAAATGATCTGTAATGCCTGTAATAAAAGCGAAGTTGCAGGATTTCGACAAAGTGCCGACCAGGGACCATATTTAATCTAAAAGCCGAAGCCACTGTAATGTTTTGTAGCTGGTTTTCGAAGTCCATCTCTAGGGAATTTCTTATTCTTATTTCTTAATTTTCCAGCTTAGCTGGTGATTTCTAACAGTGAAATATAAATTCCTGCCCCTCCAGTTTTCGATAATGCAACTTTATGCAGGTACAAAATATTATAAACTCTATCTCATATTGAATTAGTCTATTCCGTTTGAATATTATTACGGTTCTGCGCCTCTAAAAGGAACACGGATCTCTATTGAAATCACTCAAAGGCATGTTGATACGTCTGTCACATCCAATTTTTCAACACGAATCTTTCGCATTCAATGAAACTCATCACTATTCGCAAAACCTGCACAAAGCTATGCGCTATCGACCATTAAGAGCTACGGTAAATCAATTAGCTTTTATAACTCTCACTTTACTTCACCAGATGCCGTCATCTGCAAATCGGATAGCATCTGCACTAACACCTGTTCTTACGTAAACCCTTTGACTGAAAGGTTCTTTGGAGTCAATAGAAACGCATAACATCACTCCAGAAAATTGCATTGTTCCCGGGGAATGAATCTGATGATTAACGAACACCACGTGATACTAGACGGAGTCGCAACAGCTAGCAGACAGTATTTTATATTTTCAAAACATTAACTAGGGTGCGTCTCCCAGACATGTAGAATATTACAGCTTTATTGTCATCATCATCATCGTCATCATCAGCCTACATACGTCCTACTGCTGGGCACAGGCGTCCTCACATTTTGAAAGGGGCTGGGCAGTAGTTACCACGCAAGCCCAGCAAACATCTTTGAATTACTTACGCAGGCGTAATGCAGGCGTATGCATTCCTCAAGATGATTTTCTTCACCGAAAATGGTACATGTCAAATTCAATACTGTACCATGATATCGGAAAATCTCAGAGGTACGAGCCCAAAGAAACCAAAATGTTGGTTGTATGTTACGTAATTCATATATAGCAGATCGATTGTGGATGAAATGGAGGATAACCAAGGGATAACGATAACCGAGTTCTGCGAACGCATGAAAACTATTTAATAATGGAACTGTGAAGCTGTGGTAGTGACGTAAACGGTATATAATATTGAAATACCGACCACAACTGGGGCTATTCTATCGCTCCTGATAGAACGCAAAACCCCCTTCAATGCGCTTTTCCACCGGTAGCAGCAAATCGCTAGATATTTTTTTTATTATATGAACAATACGAATGTTATATTTATATTCATATTCATTTATACAGGAATAAACACACATTCTCAATATCATTATTAAAACCATTAACAATACAAATATAAATTGTACATAAATTATATCATGCAATATATAATAGCTATCTATTAATTAGGATGGCTTTATCTAAATTTTTCTTAAAAGCAGCGTTTGCAAGTTGTAAAGTAGTATTAAACTACTCATACGTGAGGCAACTCAAATTTTAGGTTCACTCTGTTAGATTGTCACAATACTTCACTTTGTAAAAATGTCCCACCTGACTGTTGATGTCCCAACGAAATCGAGTGAGGCGAAATAGATGATCGCTTTGCGTAGCGAGTAACTTAGGGTGTGAGTGAGACAATTGGGCGCGCCGTTCGTTCCGTACAATGTACAATGTGATACGCTAACACGAGAGCGAGTCGTAAGCTCCGCGTACCTCGCTTTATTTGTGGTAGGACATTGTACCTCGTTTTGTAAAAGAAGATACTCCTTCAAACTTATTTTAATTTCATTTTCTGCTCAACACTTGTAAGTAAGCTAAAGATGCGAAGAAATGTCAAAAATTATCATTTTTTCTGCGGTATTCTGCAAAGGCTAATGCAATACTGCTCATATTGAAAAAAATGGTTTAGATTATCGTCATGGTTACTGAATCACTCATAGCAAAATCCGGATTGTTATGGTCGATAGTCTGTAGTAGTTAGGGAGCTGGGTGCCATTTTGGTATATAATTTGTTCGTCTTTCATATTGATAGGGATGAAAGTGTATGTCAATACAAGTCGATTCGGTCCAGTAAATGAAAGTCGTATGTCCCTGCGTTTTTGAATTACAACTTTAAAAAAATCGTACATAAAAATCAGCGACCTAGACGTCTGCCAACTTTTTTTCTATTCTAGGAGTCCTAATGCGTCGAATGGACGCAACGAGAACGACGAACAAATTATTTAGTATAGCTTTTCAATTTACATTTTTGCAACTACGTCCTGTTATAAAACAGAGCCCTGCACGTCTGTCTCTTCGATCATCACCGTTTTGAGGATGATTCTGACCATGAGTACAAGAGGCAGACATGAACAAATGATTTAGCACACCGTTTTTTTTTTAATTTTGAAACGCTGTCAATTGAAAACGCAGCGCTACGATAGTGGCAGACTATTTTTCTATGTTTCTTTACATTGTCATTAATCGAACAATTCAGGCCTTGCATGCGAACAAATCATATAGAAATTTTGGCACCCAGCTCCCTAGCTATAGGCTAGGCCCTTACTTTTTACGGCTTCTGGCATATGAATATGACATATTCTTTCCTGAAATCTACATTGCGAAAGTGAGTCTGCCTATTTTGATTTTACGGCTAAGCTTCAGAGCCGATTTCAGTGAAAATGAGCAGAGAGAAGGACTGCTATTCTACATCCCGGAAAACTGTAAATTTCTAAAGAGAATATTGAATAACCAACATATATACCCAACGAAGTTCTGGGCAAAAGCTAATAATAAATATCCGGTCAAAGTCAGAACAAAGTATCACTACCGATTTAATTAAATTTATCATCCTTAGTTTTAAAACTAATATATTTATTTGGCAGTTAGGCGATAATCTGATCCAACAGATTCACAAATAACATGCTGAAGTTTAACCACAATGTTAATTAAACAACAACACTAATAATTCACATGAAGCTTTGGATATAATTTATAATTTAGTATCAAGATCTTTTGTTGGTTACAGTCATTTTACAATGCTTATGTCAGCTGAAATTTGTTTATCGTTTTTCCTTCGAGAACTGTGCGGAATAAAATCTATCCTACGTAGCCAAAAAAGTCATTCTAACTATCATATTTTTTTTTTTAAATGTAATAAAGCGAAAAATAATTAGGCTGTGTCCTTAGCTTGATGAGATTAGATGGGATTATCTTAACGAATATCAACATACGAGTAAACTATCAAATTGACCCCAATTTGACGTAAAGTATGTTACGATTGACAATATTTATTTGTAAAACTTGACACACTAAATTCTGCTTCTTCAACTTCACGGTGCTGGTCATAATGCTGATCGATATATCGGAATTGGACAGTGACCAAGTTTTGTACAAGTCGCTTGAATAGAACTGTAAGTATAGAATAACGAAATATTATCCAAAGTAGAAAAAAAAACGCAATTAAAGGCAAAGTCTAGTCATCCAAAATCAGCCTAATTGAACACAATTTTATGACCTTAGCAAAAAATACAGAAACAATGGCAAATAAACGTCCTCAACTATAACGAATTGACAACTCGCCGGTGGCTGTTCTAAATGAAAACAGAAAGGCGAGGGCCCCACCCACCCAGGCTCCTGTACCTATTGCGTCTACTTCGTTCCGTCATAACCTACGTAAACTTAAAAACACGCGGCGCCTAAAGGCTCAGTTTATAGTCAAGTGTTTTACCAGTGTTAGTAAGTACGTGAAGCCTGCCTACAAGCCGATTCCTGACGGCTTTACCAAGCTAGAAAGCTAAGGCTTGCTGTCAGTGAAGTCCATGTTACTCTAACTAAATTTCAGACTCGCACGTAACGGTTCTAATTCTTCCGGCTTCCCTTAGGAAATATTTGAGGCTTCGCCTCTATCACACATGAGGTTTCGTTATCCAATTCATAAAATGCATAAAAGGCACTTCTTTTATTCGTCGGTACATTGTTAAACCGAAAAGGTCATTTAGAAATTTTATTAAGTAAATAAAGTTCGATAAACATTACTTTTACTAAGGAATAAATGATTAGGTAATTCGTCTCTGTCTTCCGATATTTCCAATCAGCTGCGCTTCAAAAGTAAAATCAATTCAGAACAGGCATCATTCAGTAGAGCGATTATTCAAGTGGGGGCAATTAGCTTTGCCTAAGACCATGTCAGTATCCTTACGAGCTATGTGCGTACATGTTAATCTTGAGTATAGCGAAGTGATTAACTAACAATCCTGAGATTACACTTCGGAGGTATAACTAATTATAAGACGTTTTCAGGTGCTTTCGGATAGCTTTAAAGGAGAAAGTTCTGCAATTTCGGGACAACACGCTGTTTTCAATCATCAATCAATCAATATATTTATTTGTAAAACATAGGTAGGTGGTACAGTAAGTGTCATGTGTCACTATGCTTAGCCATGAGGCATACAAACATGCAGCATGCATTACATGCACATAGTTTTTATATAGGTACTTCAGTGTTACCTGTTTTCGCCGTTTGTTGAAAGAGAACAATATAGATATTCAACACAAAACTGTTCAGTAGAAATAAACAAAGTTTAGACTATCCCAGCATTTACACACGTAAAGCGAGCAAAGTGAATTTGCTCAAATTCGTGGTATGTCAACTACGCTCTCTCAACTCAACAATCTAGTTCCAATGTGAGTCTATCGCTGCAATGGGATTTGGTAAGTTAATCTCCTTAAATGCGATTTACCTGCACAAATTGCTTCAGAATTTTCGGACAATATCACGACGCATTTTTAGTTTAGCATGTTAATATCGACAAAAGTGTTGACTAAAGCGTCGATCCACAGTTTATTCATTTTATTAAAATCATATTCTGCTATTTCCATATTTTTTTTAAATAAACTAACCTAATACATACAATATGAAAGTTTTTCTTTTGCATTAATAAAACTTTTCTGTGTTCGACAATAACACACACAGTGTTATAGAAGAACACTATATCGGCAAATATATACATGGTTTTAGATCTGCGAGAATAGTTCCTTTATACAAATTATTCATCCTAAATTTACATGGTTTTCTTACATCTTCATATTTATTAGGTATTCATGATAAAAATTCACATTTATTTTACCATACTATATACCACCAAAGACGTACCACTCGCAAGAAATAATAAAATCAGCATAATCGCAATGTTTTTCGCGTATGCACATCATTTAACGGTATCATAAATACAATTATACATAGGAATAGAAAATTACCAAATTTTTTATTTGTCCTCTCCGTCTTTGCACCGGAGTTTATTAAGGGGCGAATAAATGTTTACAGTCGAAGCCTCTAGCAGCCGTTCTTCACCTATTTGATACCACGATGCAAGAAAGTGATCCTACATTTGGAATTCGTGCGATAAATTCTCAAAAGCACAACTAACTCCCAACTCCGTCCCAATAGATACCACTAGATTTATTGCCTTGAAGGTTACACATGCGCATGAAAATATGCCAATTTGCCTTGTATGTATAAGTAATGCAATGGCCATATTCGAACAGCAGGTGGATATGATAGCCCAAAAGTAACAATAACTTCCTAATGCTATACTGTTGTCTGAACAATAAACTATTTTGTAGAAGTGGAATCCTTCGTCCATGAAACATCACAAAATACCTATCACATGTGCTTGCAAAGAAATGCTTTTTAGAGAATTTTGTGAAATGTAAATCTCAAGAAATTGAGAATGGGATGGAAGATTGTATTATAATTAGAAATATCATGGAGCCGTTAGGGCGGGTCAAATAAATTTCTTCGCGGTGGAAATAAAGTCCGCACGGGCTACTGAACCAAGATGGCATCTTTGATCTACAATTCATTAAAAATATCTTAATTAAAATCGTTTCATTTTTATACTGCATTTTTACTCTTGTAATATAGTATGAAATAGTTTGAAATGTTATCAAGGATTCTGCCATCATTTAGTAAACCATTTAAATTTTCATGGATTTTTGATTGATAAGTTGTAAAAATACCATAGAATCTCTAGTAAATTAGTCATGTTAGTAATTTCAGTGAACTTACGAATTTATGGGACGAAGGATAGTAACCATAAACGCGCGCACTACCTTTCGATATTTTAGGTATAATCTTCTCACGACTCCGCTTGCAATACTACTGCAACATTCGTTTTATTATCATTAAAACCTTTATTGTATAAGTTTTAAATAGTAAATACTCCTTTATACTTAATGAAATCTGAAATCATTTGGTCTCTCGATCTGCTCGATAATGACACCCAACGTTTTGTTCTTCATAAATTTATCATTTTTCTTAGGGATGAAAGTTCTATTTCAAATTATATCATTGTTTTTTTAAGGCAAATTTGTATTTTCGTAAATACTAGAAGGTTAGAATTTATTTTTAAACACCTATTTTTTTTATCCGTCTCTATTCCATTGGCATTATTTTCATCTAAAATAAAGCTATCTGACAGTTTCTTAGACCCAGGAGGTCTGACATCCACTCCCGGCGCATCCAGTTACGCAACCACCGAACTCGCTGCAAGTGCCCCAAACATCGACGTATCATACTTACAAGCGCGAAACTCCCTATCCACACGTCGCCAATTACGATCTAACAGATCCTGCAAACAAAAAGTGAAAGAAAACTTACCTGAACTTTTACATCCGAACTTATTACCGGTGCCAATGTAATAATGTCACTCAAATGAAATGTCCTTTTCACACCGAGTCCGTCGTAAACACGCACTTGGAACTGGGAAAGTTTATGATTCGGCCTCGACGCGGGCGTATGGGAAAGTTGAGCGGGCGAGCGAGTGGAAGGGTCGCGCGCCGCCCGAGAAATGGCGGGCGAGGGTGTCGCCGGGGCGGGCCGCGGGGAGGGCGATACGCCGTACTTGTACTTGGTAATCTTGGTCTAACGCATGCGTTGTCCGCCATCCGCGCCCGGCGAGAGATGACGTCACGCGCGATCCGCCACACTGCCGCCCGATCTCAATCCTAGCCCGACCCAGACACTCGACTCACACGGTCCACGAAGCGTCCTAGCCAAATCGTTACGCTTGGTGCCATAGATAGGGCAGACGCGTTTATACAACGGCCGTATTCTAATGCCTATATTGATTTCGTATTAAATCAGACGTAAAAGTCATAGCTTTAGTGGCGGCAATCTAAGTTTTTGGGTTTGTAAAAGAGAACGATTACGAACGAATTAAAGTTCACTTTCAATTATATACTTTAAAACCCAAAAGTTAACACATTTTAGATGTCGCTATGGATGTTTAAAGAATTCAAAACATGTTTAAGTAAATTTCAAAAAGAAGTTTAACCGAAAACATATTAACTTATAAAAAAGGCTCGGTAAACATCTCCAATAAACAAATACGATCACATTATATTTGCACTTTGCCGGCGGTTAGCTGAAACGATTTAAATTTATTACTGCCGTTTACTTTATAACCATATCTATCACGAGGCTCTTTCATAATACCTATGCTGCCGAGCGTTTATGTATAGGCCATAAGCCGAATCGAAGTTAGTTTTTAAGGTTCCGTACCTCAAAAGGAAAAATCGAAACCCTTATAGGATCACTCGTGTGTCTGTCTGTCTGTCTGTCTGTCTGTCCGGCTGTCACAGCCAATTTGCTCCGAAACTACTGGACCGATTGAGTTGAAATTTGGTATTCATATGTAAGTTGGTGACCGCAACACGGAAGCGTGACATAAATATATGAATTTTAAACATAGGGGCCACTTTTTGGGGGAAAATTAGAAACTTAAAAAAAAAGGTTTGCCACCTATATCGTGTGACATATCAAAGGAAAGGGCTTATTGTGAGGATCTTAAATATATTTTGTTTTGAATTATAAGTAAAATAGTTTAGAAGTTATTCAGGAAAATAGACGAAAAATGACCATCCCCCCCCCCCATTATTTCCGAAACTACTGGGGCTAACATTTTGAAAAAAATACAGAAAATAGATCTTTACCTATAGATTACAGGAAAACCTATAAAAAGTCCATGGTATTTAAAGTAACCTAGTAATTTTCAGATAATCATGTACGGAACGGAACCCTCTCCACGCGAGTTTAACTCGCACTTGTCCGGTTTTTTATTATCAAAGGATGAGACTAGTGCGCTTTATGAATATGGTGATTGACGCTGAAAATGTCACACGCGACGCGGTGAGAACAGATTTAACAGGAACTACGTTAATATTATTTAGTTTCCAAATTATGTCCTCTACAGTATTACAAGCTTATGACAATCAGGGTGTCTATTCGGGAACATCTAAGTTATATTGTAGCGACTCGAGAGCGAGATTCGCATCGCGCAGCGTGCGGAAGTGTGGGATGGGAATCTCGCTCGCGAGTTGTATCTCATTTAATAACTATTAGCTGTCTATATCCTCCCTTTAGTGTTATGTATAATTATTAATGTATTTATTATCATATTATAGTCCACTTTTCTTGGCGGCGTTACACATAATATCGGGCAAACATAATATTTTAATAATATGTATACTACCTATATGTACCTATGACAAGTATATCTATACGTAATTGCCATCACTCTTTAAGTTTATCAGTTTTGTTTTTTTTTTACTTTTGACTTTACCTGTCTCTCTAAATTAGTTGCCAGTTTGGTGGAAAAACAATGATTATCAAAATAATCCGAACAGACAATCCATACCTGGCCAAGAACAAAACCCTGGGGAAAACAAAGAACTAGTACTAACTAATAATAACTATGTAGCGGGGATCATATCTAGCATCCATTTTTTTATCGTCGCTAAATAAAATTATTTACGGTCGCGGGATAAAAAAAAATATGGAATTGTTAATTCAAACGACTCTTCAGAATTGCAATTGTCTCTATTCGATATGGCCTAAGCGATATCACGTATGGTTTTTTTACAATGCGGCCGTCTACTTATAATTATTTATGAATAAGGAAAACACTTGCGTTTATAATATATTTTACTACAAAAAATACAATAATGATTATAGTTAGTTGTGTCGCAGGCCAAATACAGGGGTGAAGTTCAATAGTATAAGTTGTAGCAGTGTTGCCTTTTCTGTAAGAATTGTTTATACTTACAAATCTAAAAATATCTAATCATAAACACTTTAATTAATTTTCTTATCAACGATAGGTATGTATCAAGAGACCTACACACGTCTATACATAAAATATAATCTATAATTTATAAAATAAAAAAACCGACTTCAAATAGCCTTTGAAAAGTAAGTTTTTTTTCACATTTTATTTATTATCCTGTGATTTAACAACACACATTTCCTACATCAAGTAACAATAGCATAATGCCAATTGCTCATCACCATTTACAAACTGTTGCTATCCACGGTGCAAGGATGTTAATCGTTGAGGAGTTCTCCTGGTTCTTCAATTTTACTTCGTATAATTGAAGAACTTAATTTGAATTTTCATGGACATAAGTTGCTTCAGAACTTTATACAGCAATTTAATCGCCAACCGTGAAATACTCAACATTTAGGAGTTCCGGTGATCATCTATGGTCTTCATCAACAGTTCCACTTCACCAAATAATGCTTTTGGAACGTAACTGCTTGAGTTTTTACAGAAAATACTAAAATTGCTATACGCTTACCTATAATATTTGAAGAGTCCCATCGATTCCTCATAGATCCTCTCATCATAAGTCGACTTTCACTACAACGGGATCAAACTGGAGTCTACCGATTAAAAATAACGAAGTTCTGAAGAAACAAACATAAAAAAATACAACCGAATTGAGAACCTCCTCCTTTTTTTAAGTCGGTTAAAAATGACATACATGAGCAACACAACACATTTCGATGGTTTTTGAAATTCATGTCTATTTTTCTGGTTGTGTGTGCACGATAAACTTTAAAACTACTACTAGACGGTTTTCAATGTTTTTGATATTATATTAAGTGCAAAATGAGGCAGGACATATGCTATAGAAACTTTTGGAAATAAAACTGGAAGAGACTAACAGAGAAGGTTGAAATTAGTATAAGCAACAAACCATTACTACTATGTTGTTAAGGGTATTTCATAACATTAATTCAGTGAAAACGGAAAATGCTTCGAGTTTTGACGCGACAATGAAAGCGAACAAAGGCTAATCGAGATCATATCAAAAGATCCAGATATTTACTTTGAACCTTTTGTAAAGTGCGTGAACAACTGAGTGTAAAAGAATTTCAGGATATTGCGGGCAGGAATGGAGTAATATAATTCAGGATATCGGAATTAATTTAAAGAAGCTTACAATAAAAGCCGATTTTGTAAGAGTTATAACTTTTTTATTTAAGTCTATGTGGGTGGGCCATAAGTTTTTGCAAATAGCAACACAGATTTTTTTCTAAACTATTAATTCTGCGGTACAATGTATGATGGGAAAATAAACGCCATTTTGTATATTTTTGACTACAATACACCGTTTCACAGGAAAGCCACGTGGTTACTGTGATAAACACTTTTCAAAAAAAAAACCGAAAAATGCGAGTTAAGCTCCCGTGGAGAGGGTTCCGTGATAATATGAAATTTACTATGTAACTTTAAATACCATACACTTTTGAAGGGTTTCCTGTAGTCTTTAGGTAATGAACTATTTTTTGTATATTTTTCAATATTTTAGGTCCAGTAGTTTCGGCGATAAGGAAGGGGGGGGGAGGGGGGAATGGTCAATTTTTGCCTATTTTCCAAAATAACTTCAAAACCGTTTATTTTAAAATTATAAAATAAAACATTTAAGATCCTCATTACGAACCCTTTCATTTGATATGTCACACGACATATTTTGCAAAACGTACCTACCTGAAATGAATGATGATTGTCAGTATCTTTCCATACAATTGCATAGTAGGTTGCAGGAGTGCCAGCAACAAGACGGAGCTCATTTAGGCGACATTGTTTATACAGATAAAAAATATATTTTATGCTTATTACTTATAATAAATACAAATAAAATAGCATTTGTAGTCTTGCCTCTATCATGTTTCTAAAAGTGCAAAAACTTATGGCCCAGCCTGTATAATGTCAGAATTTGCCAGATCGCACGCAGTCGCTGCCCTGTAATAACCTGACCTGCCGAATCTAGCATCACGGTCAAACGTTTACTTTTAATTAGAACGATTCGACAGATTTCATTGTTAACCGTGACCCGTCTCACTATCTATTTTGTAAACAAGGAAAGAAACAGAAATCATTCGACATTGATTTTAAATAAAGTGGTTTTAATGCTGCACGGATATTTCCATCGATATTGAGACGTTTCTATATCACTCGATCAGTTAAAACAAAACAGGCACAATGTTTGTACATCCGTTCCAATGCGAGTCATTTGTCCAAACAATATTAATTAACGTGGCTTGAATCAATGAATATAGGTACTTGTGTCCCGTCAATAATTCGAATTAGCGCACTATTAATGCACATCGTGTACAGTTTATGCGAATCACAATAATTGAAATTGCAAGTAAATGAAATTTCGAGTAGATATTTGTAAATTACCTTAAAAGTGAGTTATTTCTTGAAAATTTGCATTATCCGGAAGCAAAAAGTACCTGTGTTATTAATACTAGACCAAAACGATTTTTTTACGTCACTTTTATCTGTGATCCAACTGAGGCATGATATTATTGTGTCTAACTTAATTACAAGCAGAAGTCGTAAATAAAATCAAACGCATAAAAATTAATAACCCTGGCGCGTCCATTCCGCATTTTGCGAAAAAACGACCACCAAAACGGCCAATCATGAATTGAAAATAAACAATTTAATGTAACTAATCGTTAGAAGATAAGTTATTGATTATTAAAAAGAAAACAGTACGTGTGTTTATCATCGTTATATTTAACGACGCAAACCTCCCGTTCTTTATTAAAAGTTTGCGACTTCTAATTCATGTCAGTTAATATTTTTGTGTAAAGTTTTGTGTTTATACTCACGCCGATCTAAGAGGCCCGATTTGACAGTTGCCAAAATCAGACGTGTAGGAATGAGAAAAAAAATCGGTAGCAGCAAATACCGATTTTCATGATGTATCGATTTACATCACTAAGGCTTTGTAATCGATTAGTTATGAAGTCGCGTATTTTAAACCTGATTTTATTTCGAAATTCGTTTAAAGTATAAGAATGAGTATTAAATGGCTTCAATTACAGTCACGATAATTTATGTTTAATGATGTGTTTAATGCTCATTTTATTAATTAATGTATATTTTGATCAATCACTATACTAATAGGATTTTTGTTTAACTTTTATTTAATAATGAAAAATATATGTCAATAATTATAATAATAATGAATCTAAAATTTATAACCCGTAATAACTGATTCGATTTTTACGAATAATCGGTTACTTTTGGTTCCGAAGCGGTGACATTACTACAGTATCAGGCGTAAGATATAACATTGTAATGTCGTACTACGAAATTATGAACCCTCGATAAATTCATGTTTCTCACTGTATTTTAACAATATAATGTGAAAGTTGATCCTTACAAATGTTACTTAGCGTCATAATGTAAAGAGAACACCGTAAATACTTCAATTTCGAAATAAAATTTTCGATTTCTTGCGTAGACGTTCACACAAAGTTATCGCGGCGTGAAAAGCAACAAACGTCAAATCGGGCCTCTTAGGACGGCGGGACTATAACGATGAGCTGAGATTGACTTTGTATTCTATATGTTTCTAGAGAAACTTATTCTTTTAAGGGAAATAGAAAGGTTAAATATAAATAATCTGGTTTTCCGTATTACCAATATGAACGGTTTTACAAGTTTTGTTTCTCTGGTCATGCTATTATACCGTATGTTAAATTCAAGCAGTTTTAACTAATCAAGATTCATTTCTGCACGTAAAAGAGACGGAAAGCATAAGTTGCAAGTGAAAAAATTCCCTACTATACAAAAACAATGTAATTAAAATATTAAATTCATTTGAATGTCTGGCTTCGACATTTCAGTAGGTAAATGTGAAAAAAATGTTATTTATAATCTGGAAAATTAGCTTATCCATTTTTATATTTTATGTAAGAACTAGTCAATAAAATGTGATTTTTCCGTATCTTTTGGCGAGATGAAAACGGCAATACACACGGTTTACTACCAACATCAAAACCCGGGCATAAGCACACATGATGGATCGCGACTCGCTCGAGCTCTAGGAGTAAGAGTTCCAATATTCTGACTGCATAATGTATCGGACTGTTTACAAGTTTGCCCAAGGCGAGGTCACAACGGCCGGTTGGCTAGACCGGAATTATATAACTAGCAAATACCATTTCTGGCTGGACCGAAGTTAGCAATTTCGACAGAATGAGCCCAGGGACCAGGGCCGCTTTTTAAGATAATCAAAGTCAAAAGAGGCTAGGTAAGACAAAAGACTAAATGGCAAAAATAATACCTTTCATACGGACGGCGAATAAGTTTTTGGGACCATCAGCAATTTTGATAGATTTTGGTAAATTATTTAAATTGTGTTGTCAAATTGGTTAATATAAAGGTTGATAGATTTCAATAAAATAAATGTTGTGTAGCTTTCATACACTAAGTTACACACATACACACAACAAAAGCACAATATTTTACCGTGAAACCCCAAGCTATTTTAACAAGGAAAGATCGAGAGATTATATACAATGCAACGCTTTTAACCGAAATAACAATGACATAAATCTTCTTACCCTTAAGCAATTAGAGTTTCTAAACAATAATAAAGTTTTTGGAATCACTGTATCAAATGAATACCTACTGACTAGAGTCACCTTCTAAATTAATTGGCCTTGGGTAGCCATTTGGAGAGGTTGAGTCCGGACAGTTGTACCGACAAGCGAATCATCTGTTACTTCCAGTTTCCGTGTCTCTTCCAACTTCCTTACTTTTCATGCCTATTTACCCTTAGATTAAATAGGCATTTCCTGAGAAATCGTGTCCTCCTTCAGCCGGGTCATCACTTTCCGTTAGGTGAAGCTGTGGTCAAGCGAAAGCCCATCAAGAAAATTAATTGACACTTCAGGTCCCGTCGTCTTCCGATTGAGATCCGAGTTTTACCGATGGAAACATATTATTCACTATATCTGTATGCAATGCGAAGCGACCGACGCATCTTCAGCTAACATCGTGTGACTTTGTGTGACTCCGTACCGTGTGACCCCATAATTTTTCATACCCCAGGCTTATCTATGAAAATCGATTCTTAAGGAGTAAACTCCAATAAAAAATACAGTAAGTAAGGTTTCTCGATCTTTCTAATCCTTTTGGTAAGTCCTAAAAAACTCCTCTACCGTAGCCATGAGCGCATAATCATCAAAGTTAGTTCCACTGATATACTTCTTCAATATTGGAAACACCTAAGTGAAAATTATGAAGAGCTAAGTCTGATGAGGTGAGTAGGGTGGTTGGTCAAAGATCTTATAGCCAGCTTTGCGGCGTGCCGCCAGCGCAACGTGCGATCGATGCGCTGCGCCTCTATTCGGGAACGCTAAGTGATTCTGTAGCGACTCGTAAGCGAGATTTCTCATCCCACTCTTCCGCACGACGCGTAATGCGAAAGAGTGGGATAAGAAATCTCGCTCACGAGTCGCTACAGAATCACTTAGCGTTCCTGAATTTTTTTTTTTTTTTTATGTCAATTTACTGACAAACGAGCTGACGGCCCACCTGATGGAAAGTGGTCACCGCCGCCCATGGACATCTGCAACACCGAGGTGCTGCCAATGCGTTGCCAGTCAAGGGAGGATGGGGAATGGGGATGGGATGGGGATGAGGGAATAGGCCTCCGGATCTCGTCACTCACCGTACGAAACGCAATAGCAAGCTATTACTTTACGCCGATATTCTGTGAGAGTGTGGTACTACCCCGGTCGAGCCGGCCCATTCGAACAGTATTCATCTAGTGAGGATTACTGTTTGGCTCTACCACTACAATTAGATAGAGATGGAGGCCCAATAGAGGCCCTGGAGCGTGTTATCGTAGTGAAACAGCACGCTCAACGAAAACTGTCCTCTGCGTTTTTGTAATAGCTTGACGCGCTTTTGATAGGCACCTGTGATGGTTTTTCCTTTCGGCAGGTAGCAAACAAAATATTTTCCGAATCCCAAAAAATAGATGCCATGAATTTACCAGCTTTTGGAAAAGCGAAATTCCTTAATTGGTGAAGAATATACATGTCCCGAACATTCGGTAATTATGCGATACGAGCGACCCGCCTCGCCTCGGCTTCACACGGGTGTAATTTAGAAAAAAAAGAGGTGAAATACGTGCAGTTACTGCCTTTGATTACAGAATTTCTTTATAAACAATGTTTGCAGCTGACTTTTCGTTTCACAACGAGAAAACAAACGCGCAAAACGTACTTACTGCTGTTCCAGTTACATTAAATTGTTTGTTTAATAATGCTGGCTGAAAGAGATGCCAAAAAGAGCTTAGCAAGATGATACACACATACATACACACATAGCATCACGCCCGAAATCCCTGATGGGGTGGGCAGAGCCACAAGGTTACTTGTGGCCACGTTCGATTAATTAGTCCTAAGATGGTATGATGAACCGAACAGGTGATCAGCCCATCGCCCATACAGATATTCCACCATGTTGGAGAGGACCCGTCCCTTAGTCGACTTTTACGACATGCTATAACCAAATAAAATACTAACAATTATATTTTAACTTTCCCCTATCCCCTATTCCTTAGACAAACCTATGTTCAAACAGATTTTTATTGATTTATTTAACATATAATTTAGGACTTTAGGTTTGTTTGTTTCAGGTAATTTTTGTATCGGATCTGGGCATAGGGCATTCATTATTGAGTGTAGACCAGGGTCATTTCACTTCATACATTTTATGGCTTAGAGGAATCATGATTAGACATTTAACCTTCTTAAGAGTTGAATCATTAATCTCTAGGTGGCCTTGTTATAAGAAATTGATCCTAAACTTTTTTTTGCCCCAAAAAATACGTTAGACAATGTAATGTTTTCGTTGAAAAAATGTCAATACATTTGTTATTAAAAAATATGTTTTAAGTATTTGATAATAACAAATTTATTGATGACTTAAATTATTTATATGAATTATTTATGAATAATGATACATTTTAAATCTATTCCTAGATAGTCTTTGCCAGTAACGGAACTTACATCAGACGTACCAACATGAGGTTGGTGGAGGTGGGTGAGATGCTGTCGATAATCATCAGATTTCGTTTTTCGCTATGGTGTCTCGCGAATGTGGTACCAACGAATGTTTTATAATTATTCGGACAATATCGCAAAACTTACTGGACTTGTATTTGCCTTCCGATTTGGATCTTGGCAGAAGTAATGGCCGCTTCTAACAGAAACTGTAAAGGCACGGGCAAACCAAGCGCGTGTGCGGCCCGTCGCGTTTCTAACGCGGCGCGGGCCCGAGCGATCTGTAGGGCGGCAAGGCGGATTTACCACGGCACACCAAGAAGCGCGGGCCCACGCTACTTTTTGCTGTGCTGCGTTCAATTCCCCTTGCCATTCTACATATCGCGCGGGTCCGCGTCCGAGACGCGACGCGCCGCGCATGCCTACCTACTGTTTTGAAAAAATTATATTATATATCCGAGTTTCTTGCTGATGCTGCTCAGTATAGGATTTTTCCGTAGTTGACCTTCATAAGAGCTTATAAAAAAAACCTTACATTGAAATCTAGTAAAACAATAAAGTCAAAGTCAAAGGTGACCTTACATACCACCAGTATGGTATACGTATACGTATTATTATTGGTTTCCGTGTTATCCTGATGAAACAAGGATAATTGAAGCATTATCCTTACTTTATTATGAAAGTCACATTGAAACCGATGGATGAATATTAGTCATGCACGGGTGAACCCAGCAGGGTACCTACGTATTTAACCAGAGAGGTACGTAGTTAAGTGCTTTAGCGTTAGATAGCGACAGTGTATTTAAAGTCAATGGTATCAGCATTCTCAGTATTAATATACCTATTACTCTATGGTGCAGACATTCGCTTAGACAAGATTTTACAAAAATCTACCTTAAGAGGTCAAAGTTTGCAAAGAAGCTGTGGCGGGCCCGCTAATGAACTACTAAAACAATAGCTAAGCTAAGAAGAAGAACACACACACGATAATTAGCCGTATTTGGTCAATTACCTTGAGAGCCCTCTACATATTCCTTTTAAAAACTGCCAAAGTTAGAGCTAGTGAAAGTAGAGAATTAGCCTAGAGAGTTCTTGCATGGCGCAAAAGATGGCGCTTTAAGCATAAATTATTAATCTCATCTCATACTCTTATCGTAGTAGTTCTGCATCAATTTGAATAATGAGTATTAACTGTAGTTATGACATATGAATATGTAACGCCTATAAAAATGAGCAAGGGCTAGAGCCTAAAGCAATCGGGGTCCGTATTCGTTTAGCTCGCAACGGTTACTACATAGAAGCAGTTCTACCAAGAAGTAGTAAATTACTATGCTGTATACAATTGCGTAATAAACGGAGTCCGTCCGGACCCTGCTCCGCTTGCAGTGGAAGTCTTCCTGTAATTAGCTAACTATACAGTAGTGAAATAAAAGATTCGTATATCATCTGACAGAAAAATTATAAACTTGAGTGACTTCTCCCTAAATATAAAATTAAGGAACGATTTTGATTTACTAACTTCGCCTAAAATGTAAAAGTGCAGTTACACGAGCAACTTTTCATGGTAATTTACAGCGGGTAACTATAGCTGTCATACTCTAACTTCGTACGTTAGAGGAAGATGCCTATAATTACCGGCCACACATTGCCGTAAAAATGTTACTCGTGTAACTGCACTTTTATGCAAGTGCCCATGAAATTACCCAAGTTGAACTTCAATTTCTTTTTCTAATCTTAATCTTCTATCTGCTTCCATTTTCTTAAGATCACAGTTATTATCATTATTCAATATCCACTTAATGATTTTAACTGATCAGCGTTAAGCTGCTGGATAAAATAAATGAAAGGTTCTACTGGTTCGTCAGAAGTCTAGGTTTTATTAACACGTATGTACGTACGTATAGGCATTTCATGGGCAATCGCGTTCATACTTCGGCCGCGTCATTCCTTTCCATCGGGTGAAGTTGTGGTGATACGAAAGTCATTCTTTTTTTAAACGTATACCATTAAAAATGCTTCATTTTTATTCACACACAAAGCTCAAAAAGTGGATGATCTTGCCGATGTCATATTGGTTTGAATACCCACCAAATTTTATACCCACTCTTTCATATCCCTCGGATAATCTATTAATTAAACCGTGTCACAGACGTTCAAGGCCATTTATGATGACACACAGCGCATTCACAGTCAATATATTGACTGTGAATGGCCGAATTTCTCTTAAGAACGAGAAAAGCTCGTTGGGTATAGTCAAATTCATAAATATTATATATTCACAGGCCTCAAAGTACCTGAACGTTTTTACTATGTCCCTCTCACCCTTTAAATTTGTTGTCACATATTTTTGCTTTGTCTTTATTTTAGCTTTAAAGACTTGACTGTATACTTGCCACAACTAGAATCAGGTTTTTCAATAACAACCAAATAAGACACAGTAATTAAATTATTGGTAATACCAGATTGTAATGTCTCGCGACCTTGCCGACATCAAATATCCTCTCGAATCTCGATGTATTGGTGATCTCGTATTCCGAAGCCAACTCTGATTACAATACCGCAATCTCACACCTAATTCAATTAAAGCCTTATTGTTTAAAATAATCGTTTATTAGATTTAGAGCGATAATATAAACTATTTGGGTTAGTTTTTATTGTAGTGAACTTACTAGCGCCGACTAGCGCGTGTGTGTCAGCTACTTGAGTAGCAGCATCTCCCATCAGCATGGGTCTATACACGTCTCACTGTTGGACAAAAGCCTAAGGGCTACTGCACAGGCCTCCTCTCATAGTGCAGGGACTGTGCCGTAGCCCTAACGTGGGCCTAGTATTAATTGGGGACTTCATACACGTTGAATTACTTTGTGCAGGTGTCCTCACGATATTATCTACACTCGTATTTATGAGGGATTTATTTACTACTTGTGGTAAATATCAGATTATATCCTCAAAGTGCGCTTGTATTCAATAGTTGCGTAGATGAAAGCATTTTTCCCAACTTATTGAAATTCAGTATGTATAGTACTTTGTACCCATTTTCAAATCGGGTAAAAAGGATAATCCTTCCTTCTGTGTTGATTCTGCTAGCGTTTAGTAATATATTTGAAAAGATAATGCTAACGCAACTGTTATAATATTTCATTTCGAATAAAATTTTATATACACAGCAGTTTGGGTTTACTAAGGGTATGTCTACCACCCAAGGGGGTGCTAGTTTAGTCAAATTTATTTTAGAGGCTTAGGAAGACTAGCACTATGCCATTAGCATCTTCTGTTACCATTTCAAATCTTTTGATCGTGTAGATCATGACACTTTAATAGGAAAATTTAAATTAATGCGAAAATAAAGTAAAAATACTAGAATTCACAAGATCATACCTTACACAAGAATGCAGAAGGTATTAATAAAGGTGCACTATCAGCAGAGACTGTGGTGAAGATCGGAGCGCCCCAAGGATTAATTCTTGATCCTTTTCTTTTCCTTGTTTATGTAAATGACCTTCCTTATATGGTAAGCCAAAAATCAGGCATATCCATGTTTGCGGACGATACTTCTCTGCCGTTCAAGGTAAATAGAAAATAACAACCAACGCTCTGTCCATAATTGCTAAATGGTTTGCTGCGAATAATTTGTTCTTCATCCTAAAAATACCAAAAGTATAAAATTTTCTTTAGTAAGCTCACAAGATGTTGATGCGCACTTGAATATTAAATTAGACGTTCAAGACATTGAATTTGTAAAGTCAACATTATTTCTAGGATGAACACTTGACTCAAAACTGCAGTGGCGATCCCATATTACAGCAATAGCGAGTAGGTTGAGCTCTGCCGCGTTCCAAAGTCAGACAGATGAGGCAGCTAACCGGCGACGACGGCAAGGTTGGTTTCCTTCGCGTATTTTAAAAGCATAATTTCATAATGGTCTAATTATGTATGAGGATCAGCTGCTTACTTAAACTGTATTTTTATTTTGCAAAAAAGGGCCATCAGGGCCATATATGTAATAGCATGGGCGCCCAAAAGTCACATATCAAGGAAATATAAATTGTAACCTTTCCTTCGCTATATGCTTTTGAAATCATAATGTATTTCAGAATAAATCTATACAATTTTCCTAGAAATATAGATTTGCCAAAGGCTACTGGAAATACTGGAAAGCTTAAAGATTGACTAAAACTAATGTTTCTAGGAATTTTTTTACGTTTTTACAATAAAATACCTAAACTATATTAAATTAATAAAGATATTTTGACTTTTGACTTTTACTTTATTGTTTGAAATATCAGTGATGTGATGATTAAAAATTCATTCATCACATTAAATGTCACATCCCTTTGTCAGAATAAAATATAATGAATTTTTTCAGGGCTTTGAATTTACACTTAAATTAACCTTTATGTAGATACTAGTATAGTATTAATCTGTGATGTAGATAAACCACGTACCTATATGAATTATGATATCATCTAATAAATTTGGCTTGGAGCGATTTAGTAATAAATGAAGCAATCTTCTTTAACTGAACCTGTTAAATTAACTTGTTGACTTGCCTTATAGCCTGCACCTCTTTCACGTCATTGATAAATAGAATTTTGGCTTGTATGAAAATCTGACGAATTTGACATTCAATTGAAAGCTACCTCCACGAGCGCGGAATGCGCGACCTCCTAAAGGGGCGTGGTTTATTGCACAGAATTTCTTACGCATGCATAAGATAGGTATGCTCATCGATTGCTTTTTGTCTCTCCGTCTCAATTCAAAGTTCTTATATAAGAATGGCAATGAATAAGTAGCTTTAACTTATTAACAACCAAAACAATCTTTAAACTAATTCATCTAAATATATCATAAGATTCATAAGTATCGACTGCATATGTAAGTAGCTTAGCTAAGTAAATACGTAGATTAATGTTTTGACTTTCTTAAGAGCCCGAAGCGTGATATGGCAGTGAACAGTCGTGGAATAAGTGATTGGATCTTTCTTATTGTTGCCATTGACAATTAAACCGAAGCTAATTATATTACGGCTATTGAGCAAGGTTTTCGGCAGATGCGGAGATTACAATCTTCTAATTAACATTCTGTTAAGAAAATCACGACTTCGTTTTTTTTTCATAACTTCTCTTGAGGTTCAATCTTGGAAATCTCTTTGAATCTCGCTAGAGTTAATAACAAAAGGTACAATTTGACGAGATTTGAAAAGGTATCATTTTCTGTTAAGTCAATTGATTATTGATAGCCCAGTGGTAATTATGAGACTACAAAGTCAGAGTTGTTGAGGGTTCGGGGGACTTTTATCACCATCTGAAGCGTCACACTTATCCATAGTTTATAATATTATAATTTTGTGTAATTTGCGGCGCAAATAATAATACGTTATCATGTAATGTACCTTTGCCTCGGAGTTCATTACTTTCGTTAGTCAAACTTTGATTGTGGAATTACTTGTATTTACCTTTGAGTATGGAGTTTATTTATTTGTTACTAAATCTAAAGTGAATCTTGGGGCACGTAGATAGGTACATACGTTCATCTTTATTTTATTTTTATGTTCAAAACTAGTGACCTGAACCGCATGACAAACTGGGAACCATTTTTATCTTCGTTAGCCACTTTTATTAAGGTCAATGCATATAACATTAGCATTCTTGGACACTGCTAAATTACAACTTGATCTATTACACCAGCCCGAGTCTCAAGTTGTTAATTAACTTAAGTACGCCAGGTTGACATTCAACCTGCAATCTACACTGCTCGACACGATTCGATCTCTGAACTGTGATAAGTGATAGGTGAAATAAATCGATCTATATAACAAACTAATCGATACGTATTGAGTGATTAGGCTGGGTATGCGTGCGAGGCCGCGCGGCACACGATTGCGGACTTGCTGCTCTATCACTTGATATGATACACAATAAGACTGATGCAAACCCTTGAGGTTGCGACACAAATTTCAACTTTAAGCAGAAATAGCTTAAGCTTACCAATATGTTAATTGGAATTGGAAATCATAGCCAAAGGAAGATTTTAAGCAACCTTGAAAATTTCATTCACGGCGCTCCGCGCCTTTTTATCGAAAGAGATTCCGAATTAGGTGTTTAACGTCTTTGTTACCAAATACTTTTAGCAAGTATAAAATAAAATGTTTCAATGAGGCCAATGAAGTGAAATCAACGAATTCTTAAAAGTGTGTATGTTTACTAGAAGTTTCAATGGAAAATGATGTGTATTCCAACATTCCTAAATAATTACCAGCAACTAGACCTACAGCGGTCCGATAACGATGTTTCACCCTGCTTCCACAATGCCTCGCCAGGATATCTGGCAATACTCACCTAAAACATCAATCAACCGTGACCAATACTTTGCATAGTAATAATTTTCCTTAATCTTGCATAAATAGGTATTCTAGGGTATACCGCAGAAATACATTTACCAGCGCGACTCGAAGTGAAGGTGAGTGAAATCTGTTTTTCTCTTTCGCGTGTATGCGAAACAGTAGAGCGACGTTACGGGCGGGAGGTCTCAACCGACCAGCCTAGAGCCACAAGTCTCGCAAGTAAAAGTAACTTTTAACAATACCTTGGCGGCGCCTGATCGCTGCGTGCGTCAGTTTTGCCAACCACCGCGTCGCGGTGCTACGTATCGTTCTTTACATTTTTTTATGACGACGAAAACTTGTTGTGTCCTTTATAAACACTTGTTATATTCCATTTTTGGTACAAAACTATATCTTGTGTCTATTTTATTCTCGTGTCACTTTTGGTACGTCGAAATTTGATCCATTATTTAATTATTTAAAATAGTGTTGTATTCACCGGCGATATTGGATGTTATTTGGACTTAAATGTAAGTATTTAAATAGTAATGTATCAGAAGAACATGTTTACAGATCCATAAATCTTTAGTTATTTTCGGAAGCCAATACACTTTGTTTACAACCCAAATATAAGTTCAACTCTTCTCTTATCGATATTTGTTAAATTCTTGCCTTAAACCACCAGTTATTAGCCAAACCTGTTAATTATTATTTTCGTAATACCACACGCCAAACATGTTATTTCGTAATTTGTGATAACTTTAAAGTGGCAAAATCATTTACCACCGTGAAAACGAAAGAGAGTTTAATGAATATTTATACCTTTATTTATGCTTTTAATGTAGTGTAAGTACCCCATGTATATTTATAGGTTGTGATGAAAGTGGTAAGTCGCCGGCGGCTGGTCGGTCACCCGGCTAGTCGGTGAGCGAGTGATTAAGCTAACTTGCAATCGGATATTAGAACTGGTTTCGAGCTTATTGTGGACACGTGTTGTCTTGTCGAGAACTAAAAGTAGGCTGTTCTAGTTGTCAAAATATTACAGCAAAAAACACCAATTGGGATTATTTATGGCAGTTTGCAGTCGTTACAACCACACTGTCGGCTGCAACGTGTAAATGCTATGCTATTGACATAACGCGAACTGCTCTTTTTTTAAAGCAAGTCGTTATGTTCAATGAATTTCAAATATGAGCCTGACTTATATGACCATGTACAATTCAGTTTATTCAAAGTTCTAATATTTACCCTAACTAAACATTCTTGCTTCTGATAATAAACCAAAGAGAGAAACCACTTATGAGATTTGAGTAACCTGACCACAAACTTGTTTCGATCCGTGCATTATTAATCTAGGTGATCCTGTTTAGAATCGCTTTGAATATTTACCTTACCACCGTACCTTACCTAAATATACCTACGTTTATCCTCATCGCTGACATTTCTCATATATTTTTAATAACCGGCTGTTAAAACAGCAAGAAATATCTGTGAAATGGTGATTACGAAGTGCATTAATGGATAAGTCCGCATCTTACTCTAAGAAAATATCATGCACAGGATTTACTGCAGATTATTTTAGGCACGGTCACGTACCTTCATTCTGCAATAAAGTAGTCTAGAATAGAACGGGGGGTCACCGACCTGAATAAGTAAACTGAAGTGCCAGTGGGCTGGCCGACCACGTCTGTCGAAGGACTCATGGCAATCGGATCAGAAGAGTTATTGAGTTCACGCCCCACATTTTATATTATATACGGTCCAAAATGTCCTCAATAAGAATAAATGATAATAGAACCCTCCCGTGTAATTCAAAGATGTGTTTCAAGTCCCCAGTCCAAACTGGGCCGGCATAGGCAATACTGCCTTGTCCGTCTCACTATGAGAGGAGGGATATGCCCAGCATTGGGACGTTATAGGCTGATGACGGACACCCACCAGAAAGATGAACAGAAATAGGAACGGAAAGGATGCGGAAGGCGGAAAGCCGGGTATTGTGCTGCAGATTAAGGTGCCTATGTGTGACAGTCGACTGCAACAGGCTTAACTGATTGAATTATTAATTGGTCACGTGCTGAATGCACGCAAAATACTTAGCCACAACTTTAGCTGGTAGTAATAATGTTGTAGCTTTACTAGTAAATGATATTCGCACACATACATAACTGTAGATTTCGGCTGCATAACGATCCTCTAAATCAGTGAAATCATGAAAAAAAGTCTACAGATCATAGAATGAACTACTGAAACCAAGAGTTGAACGTATCGATCAACACACACAAAATACCTACGTTTGAGACCAATAGATGACATGGAAAGTGGTGGACATGAAGCACCCACGTACACTTAACTCACGAAACACGAATAGGTATTGGACATTCGGCTTTCCCTATCTGATTTCCAATGCATTTGACACTCCGCGATTTGCCTAGACTGTTGACAATACCACTTTGCACTTGAAAAATATATATGTCACAATATACATCTTATTTCAAGTGAAATGCAATTGCAGTGAATATCTTTTTAGTTATATAGAGCTAAGTTTTCAACATTGTCTCAGTGATATGAGAAACTGACAAAGGCAAAATAGTTAGCTAGATCATGTGTCATTGAGTCAAAACTTGTAGTTGAGGTGAGTGAATCATTCCACACTTCAGCTTGTGTAATAACTAATAACCAGAAAGAGCAAAGGTAAAGGAAAAAACTCAAATTATTACTAAGCCATCATAATAAAGCCCGCCGCCCCAGGGGTAAAAAAGAAGAAGAGTAAATTTCAAATACCTAGCTACCCCAATTACTGGCTACTTTGTAAAAATATATACTGATAATATTTATGCAATTAAATTCAAATTCCTAGATCCAGAACAATTGAGAAATTTTCAATAAATTTTAAGAACCTGGTATTTGTCTTCGTACATTTTAATGGCCATTACTGAGTGGCATCTACTTAAGTGGCCGATTATTGGATCTTAGCCCTATATGACAGTAGTATTAAAAAAATCTGGTAACTTTTAAACTGTAAAAATTTTAGGGCACATCCAATATGTTCAATAGCAATTTTACGAATTTCAAGTACATTGCATTCTTTGTAACCCACCATCTTCCAAGAGCGTCCAGGAGCAGCGCATAAGAAATAGGTAGGTATTCCAGCAATGTGGGTCTAGTGCCACTTATATGCCTATATATTAGGTCCTTACATATGAAATTGGCGTTTTGTACGGGAGGAACATAAAGTTTTTTTTTTTTAATATATTTAATTAATCAAAGTATGCACCGTTGTCATCTATGCACTTTTGCCATCTCATAGGTAGTTCATTGATCCCTTTATTAAAAAAACCATGGGGGCGAGAGTCAATAAACTCTTTGAAGGCGGTTTGGACTGCCGCATCTGTCGCCGACTTTGGTGTTAAATAAATAACTCAGAATATATATTTTGTAAATCCCGAAAGGATTAGGATTTGCAACTAAATAAGCAATGCCAAGTAATGCAAATTAGTGAATAGTTTATAATTTACATTGTTTAATAATCATACATACTCATAGTAGTCCCCGCATATATTTAAAGTTTAATAACTAAACGTGAAGTGAGCTAAACGATTACTTCAAAACTTTTCTTAATTTAACCGTTCAATACAAGATATCACTGCATTAGCATTAACAACTCGTTGGTAGTCAGATATAGATAGAATTCGTTTTTTCGTTAATAGCCTCTATATTTCTAAGAATAAGGTTCCAAAAGCATTTGTAACAAATGCAGAAGACAATCTGAAGGCAAGTCACGGCGCACTTCATTTCGAATTTAAGCGCAATACAACATTCCTTGTCATTTGCATATGCAAGAGTCCTTTTAGTCAAAGAATAATCATTCAATTGCCTTTTTACTCTGCTGTTGTATTTTATTGAGCGACTGACGAGATCTTTTGACATGAAATTTTGAGGACTACTTACTTAGTTGGAGGATTTATTGGTCTTTGGAGATAATAATAATCATATATATATCTTGGACAATAACATACATAAATCTAATTCAAACTAAGATTATCTGTGCTATGGGTATGGGAATACTTGCATATATAGATACTAAACTTCTGTAACTCGAGTACAAACATTCGTGCTTATCACAGAAAGTTTGCCTCTCGTCGGATTCAAACCCGCGAGCTCCTTCATAAAATGGCACTTGCAATACCACTTCCCTATAGAGTCAGTCAAACTGACATGTACACACACATCGCATTAAATTTAACGTATCATACACACACAATGAGACATACACACTCACACATCACATCAGACACACGCACACACACATTTTATAATGTGATCCTTTACTCGATTATAAGTATAAATTTATCTGCGACAAAAAATATCATATGAAATATATGAATTTGGATAACCAGAATACGGACAATTTCCGTCCTTATCTGGTTACCATAATTCACATATTGCAAGAAGTTAATTAGGACTTTTTGAAAAAGCTTTTTATCGTTTCCCGCGTAATTTCGGCACTTGTATTTATTTATCGTTTAAAATTAAGGTCGTAAAAGCATAATCCGCTACTAAATTTCTGATTTATATCGTAAAAATGCGAGCACGACCTTCACAAGGTGGCGCAACTAACATGCTCACGCGCCGCTTCATCGAGCACTTTCCAACGACCCCAGACGCAGAAAGCCTTAAGATATTCTTTCAAAATAACGCAAGTACGCCTTGTAACCTTGATTATTGATTTCAAGAGTGATCAAATCGATTAGCCAAATAAAGGAATTCCAAACTCATAATCGTGGAAAAAACTTTTTGCGTCTATCGCCGGTGAGGTACGTGACAAGAAGTTTGCTAACAGTGGAGTAATAGTATCTAGTGAAGCGTTACCAAACTGTAGCCAACCGAAAAAATCTGCGATGCCGGAAGTGACACTAGTGAGATCTATTAGGAAAGGCTTACATGGCGACACTTTCCCGAAGACGCTCAATCGTACATCGAATGTGACATCTGTACACCGTGGTTGTCGATATGTAAGCGTCTTAACACAATTTATTGTTCTCATTGATTCAGTTTCGCTGTACCGAAAATCAATTTGTCTAGTATAAATGCCTCGATATTAGTGTGCTCAAGACTAAAGGAACGTCAAATTTACCTTGTTCATTTACTAGCGTAATTGAACGACTGTTACTTTCAACAGGTGCATAAAAACCAATCAATATTGTGTATTCCTTACTTACTTATGCGACCGCATTCCGTGCATTTTTCTATCCTCGTATTATTTTCCTCGTACCTACTCGTACCATGCCGAACAGTTAGTCCATATCACAGTTTTTCCGTGATAGTAATTCGTAAATCAGATGTTTCATCAGTTGTTTAACATGCAGCAGTCGTGTCTCTATCCGGCAGCTGGCATTTGGGTTTATTCGATGACTTTGACTCATTCCGGCCTTCAGTTGCCTGTATGCGTACGTTCTCTACTACATAACACATAGGTCACATGTTTTAGTCGTATACAGTGGACCTAACCATAACATTTCATTGTATTACTTTTCTTGTTCCATCAACGCCATGCTAGTCTTAACAGGGTATCGACCTTTTATGTGACTTAAGATTGAGTTCAATCACTAATCATGTATCATGCAAAAAGTCGTAGCTAATAATATGTACCTAGTTGTTAGTATAGTGAACCCTTGTAAATTCATTACTACAATCCGTTACTATTTTTTCGTGGTCTGTTGACCCATCAAGACATAATTATGATCTCCTTATCCGATTCCGATGAAGAAGGTTACTTTAAAAGTTAGTCATAAATAATTAGTAAAACTGAAGTGCCATGCCGACATCATTATTAATTGTTGTCCCTTTCAAAATACTTCTTTGGCACGTGTGAAAATTTCTGTCCCTGACCACCGTGACATGACAGCATTCCTTAGAATGTCATGTGCCTATCCGTCATCTTCATGGCATTTTCAGCAAATGCCATGGTTGAACGAAAGATATAGAAATATGTGTTTATTGGTCTAGATAGGGCGGGAGGCAATTCACGGTACTTAGCTTGATTGCATACTAGACACAAGGTCTTGACATAAATAATTAAGAATTTGATCGAGTAAAGTAAAAGCTTTACTGGAGGAGGGAACTCTTACAATAATAAATTCTTTACAAGCTACATAATCACGAAAGTTTTGTTGTTTTTACACAGTCTAATCATGCTGTGAATGAACCTTTCGCATTTTATGCACTGCTAAATATTCCCGTACCTTTGCGTCATCTTAAAACACTGATGTAAAGATTAAATCCCGACAACTGATCTGAGAAATGTTACTGCCCGTACATGTTCTATTGTTGATTAAGTGCACCTATTATTGCACATGTAACTTCGTAATGGTCATTTTCTCCTGGAATCTAGTAACGTATCTAATGCCCGTAACACTCACAAATAAGTCACGTAGCTTAGTATCTTCACCAAACTATAAAACTACAGTGTTTTTTTTCTAACTTAACCTATGCACTTAGGACAACTAGGACACCTGCCATGTGATTCAGTAACGCACAAAGTCACTTCACTCGCCGAAGAAGTATAAACAACCTGTTTGCCCCATTATAAGACTCGTAGTCGAGCCCAACAATTTAGAGAATCACACACCTGAACTATTTAGGACTGGTGAAGGTCGCCGGGTCAGTCTTCCGCGGCGATGCGCGAGCGCATGCAAGCTGACGCAAGCGCTGAGGCAATGGTGCAGCGTTACGTGGTTCGTACGTGCGCCTCACGACCTATTTAAGAACTACCCAACCCGGGCTCTATATTGCAAAGCCACATTTCATATGTTAAATTGGCAATACTGCTGGCCCAGGGGTCGATCATCAGTGCTGCCAGATTTTACCTGTAAAATGTAACTTAAAACTGATATTCAGGGCCCCGAACGACATTCAGCTGCCGTTCGCCATCTTAACATGCTCTTTCTGGATAGAAATTGTTTCTAGTGTGTTCTCGTGATATTAAGATGTCCCTGGAGCAGTCCTCTTATACTTACTATAAAGATTTTATTGTGAACGAGTCCATAATACTTCTTTGTAGGGCTAAAATAAACATGATTTACACAAGCAACTGTTTATAAACGGCTTCATAAATATGAAAGACGGATCAATAAACTATTATTTTACTTTTATCTTTAGGACATGAAAGAAATATTATTAGTTTTAAATTAAAGGAAATTATACAGCGATAACAAACACCTGAGTACTTTTCCGAGTTCTTTCCATGACCTTCCTATAGCGTGTACCTATAAGGAAAAGAAGTGTGTCCGCTAGAAGTCCGTTCGGAAGAAACAAACCAGCCCACCTATATCTGGTGGTTAGATGGTGAAAAGTTCATGATGCTATTCATATAGTAAGGTTTCGATTTCCACAGTGAGTGAAGATAGTTTTTCTGGAATACTTTTAACAAAAAGTACGTAGCAAAATTGTTAACATTGACATAATTATACAACTAATTGAAAACAGGAACGTAAATTTAAAGGTTATTTGTTATTGTTTAAAAAGTTCAGAGCCGTTCTTACATCAAACAACTAGTACTGTCCTGGTGTTTAAAATCAAAATGCATATTTATTAAAATAGGCTGATGTAAACAAATAACTTTCCATCACCTGATTTGTTTACAAAGTATCAATTTAACTGTGCATGCTGGTAGACCAATTGGACAATTGCCGAGCTTGTGTGCTATCGTGAGGTAACTCACGGCAGATATAAATCAATTGTGAAGTTACTGCTAAGAGTATATTAATGTCGTAACCTACTGTGGGAAGTATACAATTTTACATACCTTCTAAAAAAACTGTCCGTGTGGTGCCGGCTAAGAATAGCATCACCGCATCTCCTCCCGTGGATGTCGTAAAAGGCGACAGAGGGACCAACCGAAGGATGGGCAGCAGCGTCCTGCGAGTACTATCATGATCATGACCAACTGCGGTCGCCAACCCGCCTGCCAAGCATGGCGACTATGGCAAATCCCCCAGTTTTGAGGGAGGCCTATGTGTGTGTGTCCTGCAGTGGATGTTTTACGGCTGATGATGATAATGATGATAAAATGTTACGTGAATAACTACATCCTCTTGAAATTCTTCTACAATTATCGATTCCTCGTAATCTTTATGCATTGCAATAGAATTACACAGACCCAACAATGAGTAGCTGTTTACGAGTTTAACCTATTTTTTAAGTGGATTGCCGGGGGCTATTGCTTGTAATACTATGATATTATTTGGTTTTCTCTCAACAGAAGCTTGAGTAAGGTTTGTTGTACGTTAGTGATTTGGTGCATAATTATTATGAAGTTAAGAATTTAAGATTTGTGGAATTTTCAATAAAGCTTTTGTTCAAACTATTTCTAACTTAATACTAATGAAGATAGATATACTTACATATCCTTGTGGAAATTTTCTCAGCTGTACTATTTCACCTTATCGTGTGAATGTGACAGTCTTCGACGAAGACGATTAATTTTATTAATAGAAGTGATATTTATTTATTACGTAATTAAATTACAGTCGTAACGGGGCCTTATTACTTATTATTGTATTAATAACTAATGATAAGCAATCACAACCTCTCGCGACCAGACAAATGAAGCGGTTCAACGACCCTTCCCATGTATTGTAAATACACGAACGGTGACGCCCGCCGCCGCCGTAATCTTGCTGCACCATACAACGCAATCAAAAGCCTATGTCGTCATCATGAGGTACATTTTAGTTTATCAGTGACTGTCAATAAAAAGTTTCGTCTTATTTGCAAACCACACCGCCGAGGCAAATATAACATAAGTCGTGTTTTCTATTTGAATTAATTTTACGCGTGCATCACTGGTTACAAAAAACCAAAAAAGTGCGAGTTAAACCCGCGTGGAGAGGGTTCTGTTCCATACATGATTATCTGAAATTTCCTATGTTACTTTAAATACCATAGACTTCTTATAAGTTTTCCTGTAATCTATAGGTAAAGAACAATTTCTTGAATTTTTTTCAAAATTTTAGGCCCAGTAGTTTCGGAGATTAGGGGGGGGAATGTTCAATTTTCGCCTATTTTCCTAAATAACTTCCAAACCATATATTTTAAAATTCCAAAAAAAACATATTTAATATCCTTACAATAAGCCCTTTCATTTGATATGTCACGTGATATATTTTGCCTAATTCTTTTTTAAATTTTCTAGTTTACTTCCCAAAAGTGGCTCCCATGTTTAAAATTTATTTATTTTCATTACGCATCTGTGTTGCGGTCACCGACTTACATGTGTTTACCAAATTTCAAGTCAATCGGTCCAGTAGTTTCGGAGCAAATTGGCTGTGACAGACGGACAGACAGACAGACAGACACACGAGTGATCCTATAAGGGTTTCGTTTTTTCCTTTTGAGGTACGGAACCCTAAAAAGGAAAAAACATGACGTTCTGTGAAAATACGCAATCGATAACCAAAGCGTTGTCGCTCAATGCGATTATTATTTTATACTTCATTGGTTTGTACAAATACATTTTACCTACATAACCATTAGGGGAAACGATTTCAAAATATCGGTACGAGAGGTTTTTGCTTAGGTAGGTACCATACCACTGTGAGTTAAGGAAATATAAAATTGGTTCTTTATTGATAGATGATTACAGCTTTACGCATCGAATGTTTCCCTTATAGGTAGTTTACATAATGATCATCATGCACCGCTTAACTTGCAATCCTTTGTAATGCTATTTTCTTCATGTTTGATACATAAGTTAAACTTGTCCATTCTATGAAAATATTAGAGTTTTTTTGGATGTATAGGGTTCCGTACCCAAAGCGTAAAAACGGGACCCTATTACTAAGGCTCCGCTGTCCGTCTGTCGTCTGTCCGTCTGTCTCCAGGCTGTATCTCATGAACCATGATAGTTAGACAGTTTAAATTTTCACAGATGATGTATTTCTGTTGCCGCTATAACAACAAATACTAAAAAACAGAATAAAATAAATATTTAACAAACAACAAACGTGGTTTTTTTACTCGTTTCTGCTCGATATTGATAACGGCAACAGCTAGACGCTTGAAATATTCACAGTATATTTAGATATATATTAACTTCAAGAATAAATAATTAAATTAAATTAAAATAAATGTTTAAGGGGGCTCCCATACCACAAACGTGATTTTTTTAACTTTATTATAATGGTACGGAACCCTTCGTGCGCTGGCCGACTCGCACTTGGCCGGTTTTTTATCTTTATGCAGAAGTTTATAATTATACGGTGGTCGTATGCAGTAGGGTAGGTATGCCGGTAGCGCGGCCAGGGTCAGTAAGCGGCATCTTGGCCGGCAACGTCTCTTAAAATTAAGATAATAGAATTAATACGGCCAATAATAATAAAATGTTTGTGGTATGCGATTCTTAAGTAGCCGTGTGATAACAATACACAAAATTTAAAACGGAAGAGTCTACTCAAAGCTGGGAATTAGCCGTTCAGTTTTGGCTTTTAGTCAGTGGTGTGAGAACATGCAATAATCTAGAAGAAAAATAACGACGCGGCGCTCGGCGTAAAATTAACTGTGGTCATTCTTATTTATTAATCATGAACGTTAGATGTTGATGAGGTCTAATAAAGACCACTAAACGTTCTTTTATGGTTTTTTATATGATTTATGTTTTATTTTTCCTACAAACGCAGTGGCCGGCTTACTGGCATGCTTCTTTTCATTTATTCTAGTATGCGGCCACGTGGCCGTTGACTGACATGATCATGTGAATATTGTTTTTAAATTGGTAGTTAAAGTATATTAATTAGGGGTTGCAAAATTTTAAATATGTTGTTATTAAGTGATAAATAATGTATGGTTCAGTTTGCGGCCACTTTTTTCTTGATAAAACCTTGTTAAATTGAACTTCAAAATTGTGTACAAATGTGTGGCCGGAAACCGACACTATGTATAGGAGCGGTGTGCCAGTTTCTCGGCCATGGTTAATTAGTTTTTATCTATTTCATATGAACGTTACATATCAATGAATAAGTCTAATATTCAATTTTAAATGTCAGTTTATGGATTTTTTTCATGTTTTGTACTTTATTTTCCTATAAATCCAGTGGCCGGTTACCGGTTTGCATTTTATTCATTTATTCTAGTTGGCGGCCACGCGGCCTTTAATAGAAATCAGCTAGCGATTTTTAGGGTTCCGTAGCCAAATGGCAAAAAACGGAACCCTTATGGATTCGTCATGTCTGTCTTTCTGTTTGTCTGTCTGTCTGTCTGTCTGTCTGTCTGTCCGTCCGTATGTCACAGCCACTTTTTTCCGAAACTATAAGAACTATGCTGTTGAAACTTGGTAAGTAGATGTATTCTGTGAACCGCATTAAGATTTTCATACAAAAATAGAAAAAAAAACAATAAGTTTTTGGGGTTCCCCATACTTAGAACTGAAACTCAATTTTTTTTTTCATCAAACCCATACGTGTGGTGTATCTATGGATAGGTCTTCAAAAATGATATAGAGGTTTCTAGCATATATTTTTTTTAAACTGAATAGTTTGCGCGAGACACTTCCAAAGTGGTAAAATATGTCCCCCCCCCCTGTAACTTCTAAAATAAGAGAATGATAAAACTAAAAAAAAATATATGATGTAAACATCCACCAAAAATTAGTTTTAACGAGATCTAGTAAGTATGTAGTTTTTTTAATACGTCATAAATTACGGAACCCTTGATGGGCGAGAGACTCGCACTTGGCCGCTTTTTTTTCTTAACGTTAATTTACAGGTTAACTGGTTTTACACTACTCAAATCGGTAATTTACTGATTTGTTTTATCGAATATTTTGCAAAAACCGGAGTGGCCGCCAACCGGCATTACCGTGGCCGTTAACTGACAAAATTGGCCGCTAACCGGCATTTTGACTACTTTTTTACTTTTCTTGGATTTAATTAGTTGTCACATGCAAGATAACAAGGTACCATTATATTTTCTCGAAAAGACTATATTCTTAACATATTTATGCAAACAAAAACTATTTTGCCCATAAAGAACACATATTTTCAAGAGTCTGAAGTAGGCAACTCAGCTAAGTGGCCGTTATCCGGCATAACGACCCTATTCCTAAATATGAAAGACCGTCCTTCCAAAAATCTCTAATTATTCATGCTGAGAGGAACTTAAGTAATATATATTTTAAGGAAAGATAATATAATGTTCCAAATAGGTATTTATTGTTCTTGAGAACACAAAATAAAACGGAATAACCTTCGCAAGGTCATATCATGCTCAACGATTGGACAGAGATAGGAGCTTGCGAAAGTTTTTCCTTGTGTTGTTGCATAGGTTTATAATGGGAGCCCGGTTATTAAACGCATTTTTTTTTTTCATTTTTATCATTCCGTACCTACAAGGTTCGGTCTGTTTTTCATAGGTAAGTACGGGACCGCGCGGGTTGGCGCGCGAGTCAGACTAGAACTACACCGCAGAGGCGGAGCGTGAGGGTAAGCCGGTGGATAATTTCTTAACTCAAATATTATAATATCATTAATTACTTGTTGTAATAATATAATGTTTAAAAATTAAAATGGTACACCGGCTTACCCTCACGCTTCGCCTCTGCTACACCGGTTATTCTATCTTTTTGTTTAGTTTGGGAACCCAAAGGAACCTAATCCTAATCATATTGTATTTGGCAAGGACATAATATTATAGAAAGACACGTTATATCCATACGCAACGCGTTTTAAAAACGTGACAAATAATTTTCTTATTTTTTCGTTACTTTTAGGCCAGTGCAGCTTTAGGTGACTTTGACTTTCGGATATTACACATTAATTTGGAATATGGCGATCATGTATGAACAAAATAAATGCATTTTAGTACATCGATTTACGTTAAATGTATCTACAGATGGCATAAAGCATTAGTTCTTCCTTTTTTTTATTTTGTAGTATTATGAACCGACAATTGGCTCAAGAATAGATTTTTTGAGAAAATTTTCAATAGAGTACGACATGTGTCACTCGGCTAAAAGTCCGCGCATGACTAATTGAACTGATCACAATTGGGTTGCTTTCTGAGTTTAAATTTTAAGCTTGAAAGACGCATCTGTGATTTTTTAATATCATTGGTATTTGGTGTTAGTAGAATTTTTTCAACAAATATTTCATCTGTCAATGAGAGTCGTCACGACAAGATCGTTGCATCGCAATTGCGTATAAGGTTAATTGTGCGAATGTCCAGGTGACAAGTTACTGTCATCAGGTCGGTCACGATCTCGGCGATCAGCGTTCGTCCGATCTTTAACTTTCTACATTAGCTACATTACATCTACAAGTTACATTTGCGGACCATGACACATTGTACACATTCACAGATGGCCGACTAGATAAACTACAAAAATCGCTCATGGTACCAACTCGTATTAAATTCCAGGCGACGTGATCAAACAGATCAATAAAATTGATAAACGTCTGGTATCGCGATCAGAAAACATAGTGTATTTAATTAAAATAGTTCGATCTGCCTTAGTTAAGTGCTTACATTAATTTCGTAACATGCTCTCTCAACGAAATCAAAACGCAAAACCGGTCGCGTCTCAATTATCACAATAACTTTTTCCTTCAACGCTGTTCAAGTTAGAAACGATCTTGTTAAAACCGTCCTATGGAACTCAGTCAGCAGATGTCAAATTGAGTTGTTGAATAAAGTGCATTAATGGCGGATATGCGGCTTGAGATAGCTATGCTATGTTGCACCTTTGACCTTGCACGTGCCACTTTCAAAACGCCGCATTCCATGAACCAACTCGTCGTACTAAGCGTTCGCAAAGAACTTTTAGTTATTGTTCTTAAGAACAACTAACCTTTGAATAGCAAGTTCTCTACATGAGCATTGTAAAGATTTTTCATTAGCGTCCTTAAAATAAATAACTCAAAATTGCTCAACCGGTATCTAATAACATAAGTCACCATTATTTTCATGACGATCGTCAAACCTGTCAATTACTTATGTCACTTCTGTAATTGGGCAGACATTTCCCTAATTCCATATCTGTCGTCATTTTCTGAGAAGAGAAATACAAAGTGCTTGCAATTAGTTTACGCCAGTAAATTAAATGTTTAGCTGTTTGCAATATAGACAGCCTAACTAGTGGACACTTGGACAGACTTTGAAAAGCACGGTTAAATATAAATACTAGTTGGCCCATATGATTACCGTCTTCAAATACGTCTCCTTACCTTAAACACATTGAACAACCTCTGTAGTTGCATGGATTGAAACTGGTCCAATTGCTTTGGCCGTATCCGAAGCTGATTTCACTAATACCTAGTCACGACTTGTTTAATTCTGACTGTCACTGAATTTTTCCTTTTTTCCACCTGGCGGAAGCATTCTGTCACGATACAATTAGGTATATATATCAATTGCATTAAGTTGAATAACCAGCGATACGCTTGTATGGGCCATAATTGATGTTTTTATGAAGACTGAATTTACGATGATTGGTGCACCAGTGCCGCGTACCCTTATAGGAAGTAATTTGAACATTACGCACATTTACGAAGCGTGAAATTAAATTAAAGTCTGTGCTATTATACCTACCTTAGTTTAATACAGTTGTTCTCTAAGAGGGCGCCGACCGTCCAGTGGCGCCCTCATCACTGTTATTGTGTTTTCTATTAAAGGAAAGTATTTTATTAAAATTGAAGCCGTATAAGTTGTTACGCAACTTAATACACAACGTATATTCTATATAATATAGCTTTGCAAAGTATAACCATCATCTAATCAATTAAACAGAAAAAAGCGGCCACTATTTTCTATTAAATTGATTAGATGATGGTTATACTTTGCAAAGCTATATTACATAGCATATACGCTGTATATTAAGTTGCGTAACAACTTATACGGCTTCAATTTTAATAAAATACTTTCATTTAATAGAAAACACAATAACAGTGATGAGGGCGCCACTGGACGGTCGGCGCCCTCTTCTATCGATTATTATGAATGTATGATGGTTTTTTTTTAATGAAGAAAAGGGTTATTCTGTGATGATCTTATTTCTAAGAGTAGAAAAGGTTTTAAGAAAGATTTGCCCGGAAAGAATAAAATGTATTGGCATGTTTCATGAATTTTGATAGCAACTTGTAAGTTTAAGTTAAGAAAACATTTTATGAAAAATTAAAGAAATATTGCAAAGAATGCAATTAGTTTTGAGAAAAGAAACTCAAAAGTGTTATAGACTTTATTCAAAAATAACTCTACCAAATACACACACTTGATTTTTATCTTTTCGCGCATACAATTTGACCTCATAATAATCAACCCACTATTTCAACGGCGGCTATCGGCCTGATTAAACATGTCGAAATTGCATTAATAAGAAGTAATTACAGTAAGCCAAATACAGAAAGAGTCATTTATAAATATTAAGTTGACACAAATCTGTCCATATTGATTATTATAGGCAATCCGGGCAGGCAGTAAAACAAAAATTATAATTGATTTTATAACTTTATCGAGGGTAAATAATGTCTTAAACCGTAAATTTTATTTGGAATCAACTTCCTGCTGAGATTTTCTCACTGCACCACAGTATGACTTTTTTTTAAACGGGTGTCATTAAGTACATTAAGTATCATGGAACACGGCTACGCGCTGACGACTTTCTATCAGGTGGGATGTTTGCCTGTTTGCCTGTCTATGGCAAAGAGTCCTTTACAAGATTGCAAACAAGCTCAAATAAGTCAGATTTATATAAAACCTGACTTCAAAAACAAACGTATTATGTTACGTATACATTACGTGTTCAAAACCCTTCATTTTGATACGTCACCGATGGATTGAGCTTTTTTTTTCTAATAATGCTTAAATTCTGCCATGTTAAATTACTTTGCCTACCCTTTGACACCAACGACGTTAGGACATAATTAAATTCATCCAGTTAAAGAAAGAAACGACCATTGATACATATTTAATTACTCCACTACTGCACTGGGAGTGAAGAAATAGCATAGAATGCGTGCAGATGCTTATCATCCTGGCATGTCGTAAAAGTCGACTAAGGGACGGGTCCTCTCCAACATGGTGGACTATCTGTATGGGCGCTGGGCTGATCACCTATCACCATACGGTTCATCATACCAGCTTAAAACTAATTAATCGAACGTGGCCACAAGTAGTCTTGTGGCTCTGCCCAACTCATTAGGGATTTCGGGCGTGATACTATGTATGTATGTATGTATACCTACATACTTAATAATTACATACATACGAAAAACAAAAACGATAAAAACTAAACGCCATTTAAAAATCGGCAACTTAAGTCTTAATTTGCAGACAATTTCCTTTTACCTATGTCACGAAATGAATTTAGCACGTTCACAAATAACGTTTCAAATAAAAGTGCCGTCAAACCCACACGTTTGAGTAATCACGTGAAACCTCTGATTCAGTGGCGGTGTTTGCACTTCGCAACACTCGTCTTTGCACAACGTGTCAAATCTACAAATCTGTGTTAGCATTAGAGGAAAGTACGTAAATAAAATTGAGGGTCACCTACTGCAATTTTAATTAGACACAATGACCATTTGCTCAAATTTCCGAAGTAATAGAAGTCAATTTTGTTTAACATTTATTTCTCTTCATTAAGTAAGAAGACGGTCTCGATGGTAAATGCCAGCGCGGTTCCCACGGTCACCATTGTGTGCTGTGTCTAGTTCAATAAATAATTAAATATGTTATTTATCACCCTTGTCATACACGCACTAAGGTCGGCTTTTGACATTCTCCAGAATTGACATAACATTATACTGTTATGTCTTACAGCGTTAAACATTCATTGGCGGCATAATTTATTATGGTATAACGGGTATCTTTCACTGCCATGACAATTACTATGACATGCAATATTATTATTACTAATCCTTATCCTTAAAGATAATCCTTCGAAACAACTCATTTTGTATACCTCCCTCAATCCTGTAATAGGGAGATAAGGTAAGCTCAAATAATGTAGGCCGTCGCCAGTTCAGACATAATCACTCCTTCATTCACTTACACTGATGTAATTAGTCGTACGTATGAGCGCCGTTTGCAACTGAGATAGACTGATGGACAAACAATGATGTGAAAGCGAGACGTCGATGTTTCGACTACAAGAGACAGGCTGAATGACAATGTAGGCAGTTTCGCCCGTCAAAACAGCCTCGCATCTCTGCATACCTCACCTCGCCGTGTCTCGTGTGCCTCGTGTTGCTCGCGTGGATGTCTTGCGCTATGAGTCCATTGTGAATTTATGCTGCCAAAATTAATAGATATTATTATTTTGAAATCTCTTAAATGTTATGTGACTCCACGTATTTTATTTTTGTTTGGAGTGGTTGGTGCACTTATTGAACGCGCACGATGGCATTTTAAACAGGGACACACTTGTCAAGTTGTCACACACGCGCACACACTGCGCGCGCGACAACTGAAGTAGTTGAAAGACCGGCGCCTCTATTCGGGAACGCTAAGTCGTTCTAGCGACTCTTGAGCGAGATTTCTCATCCCACTCTTCCGCACGACTCGTAATACGTAAAAGCGAGATGCGAGTCACGGTCGCGGGTCGCTGCAGTATCACTTATACGTTCCCGAATAGACGCCCGCGACTTATAATTTGCGGAACGGCCCAGTACCTTATCTCTTAGTTAATATGATCGAACCATTATAATGGGTCTTACCTTACGAGCTAACAGGTGGTACGCAGAAAAACAATGTAGGTGCAGCACCACTGGTCTCGAACTGCTACCGTCACCTACTAGTGTTACTTACGCATCTTTGTTTGCTTTAGAAATGCGGAACACAATCAACATTGAGTTAACTCAATGTTGATTGAATGCTTAAGCTGAATCTCGCTCCTTCAAGGTGATAAGACAATGGATCTCAAATGCTCAAATAACATGAGCTGCAATTCGCTCCACTAATGGAACGAACATCGAAGTCGTGTTAGGGTTCAATGTGGAAACCATAATTGATTTCCTTTATCGCTATTTAGTTACGTCATTGAATTTGTAACAACTTTATTCTACAAATAAATAAAAAATATAAATAATAAACCAGGCGCCTCATTCGGGAACGCTAAGTGATTCTGTAGCGACTCATAAGCCAGATTTCTCATCCCACTCTTCCGCACGACGCGTAATGCGTAAGAGCAAGATGAGAAATCTGGCTTACGAGTCGCTACAGAATCACTTAGCGTTCCCGAATGAGGCGCCAGTTAGGTAACGCTTGGGTGCGTTGGTACCCGGCGGTTTCCAGTGCAGAGGAACTGGTTTCAAATTCCGATGTCAAACCTCAAAGGCACCTTTAAGATTTTTCGGGAATCGTGTATAAAACAGTGCCGTGACTCACTTATAGACAAAGCACAGCCTAAACGGGTAGGCCTAGAGGTTTGAAATTCGGAGGGGACATTCCTCAAGTACCCTAGAGGTGCACTAAGGAGGGATTTACTGAAATTCCATCCCTAAAGGGGTGAAACGACGTGATAAAGATTGTATGGAAATGGAAAATACCGTGGGCGAAGCTGTGGCGGCTCCACTAGGTTGATATAACACTAGCAATTCAGTAAAGGAAAAACATCAAGAGGAAACCTGCATATCTGCGAAGTAATTTGAAGATGTGTGAATTCCCCAATCCGCACTGGGTACGCGTGGGGACTACTGCCCAGTCCCTCTCACTATGAGAGCTAGCGCCCAGCACTGGGAACTATACAGGCTGATGATGATAATGGCCTTACTTAAGTTAGCACTAGTAGCCTATAACAATTCGATTTATTTCTATTCTGCCATGTTAATTACTTTATCTAATACTTAATTACCCATATCATAAAACCTCCATTGGTTAATCAAAAACCGTATGAAATGACCACCATTTTGACAACCACTTAGGAAAAACCAGTGCTGCGATAAAGAAATAAAATGACTTCTTTATCGTTTTTAGTAAAGAAATGAGATTAAATTTGGAACAGCTGTCAAAACTCAAGTGGGTCTCTATTCTAGTATCCATAGATATTAAAAAGTTATTGATACGAAACGTCAATTCAGTATGTTTTTTTAATATAAACTGCACAATATTTGATCACGAGTGACGTGAGAATAGAGAATTCATCCGTTTGTCTATGATTTAAAAAAAAATGGTCTTGACGGAAGATCGTATTTGCCGCCATGTTGACGTTTTGCTGAACGAAAGTAGAATTGTTGTTGAATTGAATAGAAAAAGTTGTTTGTAATTTACATTTTAGTTGAAAATATGAATAGTAAGTAGTCTTCTCGGAGTGTGTGTGATGTGAAAATGCGCCGGATATCGGAAATATGCAGCCACGATTGCAACAAATAACTTGTTGCCAGAAAATATTGTTTCTGAACCCATAATGGAGGATTTATAATATGTGTGTAGATAAAGTTATGTATGCAACTCTGCATAATTTGGCCTTAAAACACACGTGCGATCTTATTATGAAACTCGCCTACGGCTCGTTTCATGAAAACCGCACTAGTGTTTTAAGGCCTATCATTATGCAACCGTTGCATAAACTACTATTTAAGTATCATCGTAGATATCAAAAATTCTGACGGTAACCTATCATAACTCCTTTTCAAAATAGCTTCAGGGCAGGTTTGATTAAGTAAGGGTTTATTTTTACTCAAAAATCTAACTTTATCAGCAGAATTTAAGTATTTTTGAATTTAGAGAAGTCGAAATTATGATAGGATTCTGACCTCCTTTAGAAGGTCTCTTTAGCTTATAAGAAACAAAACAAGTTAACTCCCACACTTGCTCTAGTACCTAATATACTAGCATAAAATGGGGATCTATTTCATTTTATTTGATAATGTCTTCACTCGCCACAACTTGGCCTCACATTAACAAGGGAACGGAACAATTGGAGGTTTAGGAACACATTCTACTTAAAAACCCATTAGCTATTTACTCAGCGAGCCTATTACCTTAATTAACCGCAACAACCGAAAGCAATGCAATGCCAATGTCATTGACGTCAGCCATTATTGCTTATGGCGAAATAAAATTTAGACATAATTCCTAATTCTGTAAATTATTTATTTATTTATTTATTGAACAAAAATCCACAGCACTTTAAAATCTTAAACAGGTTATCTTGCTTATAAAACTTACTGCCAATTACGGATTTACATTTTATAGACCAAACTTAAGTGAATACATGAGACAATCCGGAACCAAAATTACATTACTAAGCAAACAACAAGTGTGTGTGTGCGTGTATGTGTGTGTGTGTGTGTGTGTGTGTGTGCGTGTGTGTGTGTGTGTGTGTGTGTGTGTGTGTGTGTGTGTGTGTATGTGTGTGTGTGTATGTGTGTGTTTGTATGTAAGTTATTTATTTGTTTAATTTAATTATTTATTTTGTTTCCATACTACTGACTTTCTTTTATTGCCAAACACGTTTGTCTTTTGAACGCAAGTTTACTACAGTCTAACAGGTTGGTATTTTGAAAACCCTCATTGTAGACTCTATGCAAACGATTTGTAACACTGTTTCGACAATAATTTGTTTGCGCGCGAGGGACATGAAATAGTTGCCGATGTCGATTATCCACCTGTTTGTTGATTAGGTTTTTAATTTAATAAAGTCAAGATTATTTTATTACTTTTAATTTTCTCCTCTATTGGGGACAATTTTAAAGTGTCGCTAACATAAAAGTCGCTGGACCTACAATAGGAAATGTCATACTCGATTTTTAGTGCTTGGTGCTATACAAAATCGAGTTTAACGTATCTTTTAGGCGACAGCGTTTCGAATAACCCCATTAATTTCCTTAACTTTAAATTAAAGCAGCACTCCGCCGTTTTTGATATTTCATCTAAATTGTTCTAACAGTGTCATCAATCAATGACAATTCAATCTTCATTCATACGATTAGTCCTTGTATTGTAAAAGTTATATGTAATTAACATGCATGTTAGTAAAATAGGTTTCTGAATTATTAGAACAAAAGAATGAGAGTGAGTTATTCAATTCACGGTGCAAATGAAAAAATTCACCATCGCACAAACAGTATCTCTTTACATAATACTGTAGTAATTGTTAATAGTTAGTATTCCATACTTATACTCTAACGCAATAATTTAATTATATCGAAGTTGATGACTACTTAATTGTATTCACATCAGTGTTGCCACCTCATTAATTTTGACTTACACATTCTTGCACAGCTTGTTCTTGTTAATTTTAATCTGTGTTTAAATTTAATCTATCCCGCTGTGATAAGTGTCAGCACTTCACAATTGTAATCAAGTGCTACTTTCTTGCAACAAATGGCAATCAAACCACAAAGGTGTCAATGATCAGTATCAGGCAACGACTGTTTTTATCAAAGTTATTTCATTAACCCGTAACAATACTGTATAGTCAGTCGTATTGGGTCTTGATTGTTCTTTGACGTATTGGTACAGTGAGGTAATTTTCTTGTGAGCTTGGGTGAACAATTATCACATTGTGTGATTGGTTATTATTTTGACAGGCGAGGCCGGGGCGGGCGTGTGGTGCGCGACCCCGGCCGTGCCTTGAGACTCGGTTTTTGCGTACAATAGCCTGGTCACCCAGAATAATCGGCACGCTTTCATTTGACGTCTAACGGAGCTGATTAATAGAAAACACTGATATAAGACATCTGCCTATTATCAAGTTATAATGTATAAAAACTTCATTTCTGTTTCAGTGTCAAGTTATTTTTTTACTGGACACGTTATATGATATCTGTAGACCTAACAAGTTTGGCCAATTTATCTTGTTTTGTCCCTATGCCGGGGATAAACTAACCTTATCCACCTGTGCTAACATGGTTGACACGGCTTGGGGATATACATTTACATTGTTTTAAACTATTTTATACCAACCTTACCCTAGAGTTTAATTTATCCCCGCGGCCAGCCATGCGTAGCGTTTGGTTTAAACTAAGTCGAACTTTAATGTGTTTATCTTCCCAGCTTAGTTTATCCCTGTGTCAATGATGCTAGGCCCGCTGCTTTAGATCTGCTTTTGCAAGAAGAAAATTTAATTTTAAATTATTTACTTACAATTAAATTGTGCGCTAACTGGTTCATTCATAACAGAACAGCAGATGTTAAATACAATGCTAAATAACAGACTATCTAAAACAGACTTATCATAATTCTAATTCATCAATGACTAGGGCACATAGCAAGCTATTTACATCATCCACGGCCGGCGCGACCAGCACCGACCGGTCCAGTGACATTTGACGTTCGTATCCTTAGCACACCTTAATTAACCAAGAAGTGATCACATTTTTGCAAAAACGTATAGCGCTATGAAAGTAAATATAAACCAAGCCTTCCGCTTCTAGTCAGTATTAAAAAACGAGTCGTGGCATGAAACAGCGATGAAATTGAGTATAGGATCTCAATCGAATTGCAAATGGTGATCGTGGGAGCTCCCTTTGCTCCGGTGACTCTGCTATTTAAACTGGGAAAGATTCTAGTTGAATCCCTGATCTGATCTAGAAGGAACAGTTAATTGCGAGTATTTGGAAGGTTCTCGGTGTTAGTCGTGCAGATGTTAATTTTTGATGAATGATTTTCAGTCATTCTTAACAATGAACTTGTCTGGGTAGTGTTACAACATTCAAAAAGGGTGTGGGAGTATAGTATTGTTAGTTTTTTATTTTATAAGAATAGGAAATAGAATAAGTGTTAAAAGGCTTTTTCTTTCTAAAAGCAATCATCTTTATAATGCTCTAAGAAAGGCATCATATGAATAAATAAAACTGCATGAAATGAATATCACCTATCTTGTAATTAAGAAATCCTGTGTAGGTGTAAAAGATCGTTAATATATCCACTATTTATAGACAAATGACACAATGATACATTTAAAAGATCTATCTGATAGCGGTGATAGAGCTCGTTAATTTAAAACATTGACATTTATTGGCATAGCTTCAAGTGTAATGGCACATGACCTATTACGTAAAGTGCGCAACCTTTCAAAAGGATTGCATATTTTATTGATGATATTACAACAATTTTGGGAATTAAATGATCATAGATGAATGCTCTGTCCGCCATCGTCATTCTCAAATGTTACCTGTCAATTGCCTTGGATGTTATTTGAATGACTTGTTTTGTTAGTCATCCCATAATGTCAATTTCTGAGTTGCTAATCTTGACAGAGATTAGCGATGCCCGCCTGACCTCTATTAATATCGGATTCATCATTCCGTCAATACACTGGCTTACTTCCAATTCATTATACTTATTGGGTTTTAAGCTCACATCATGACCCACTAATGCGATTTGATGTTTTGCTGATGAAAGATTGGCAAATCGTTGTAAAAACTAAGCGCTCAAAATAAAATGATTTTTTTGGTCCACTAAAGTAAATCTACATCATATTAGAACTGCACTCTTAACTATAGTGCAACTAAAATTACCCAATTCATTAATGGCCATCAGTCACACGACGCAGATGGTAGATAACTACTTAGATGACAACAAAATGTATGTGACGGGTCTTTTACATAATGGATGAAATCGTTTTTATGCATGATATTTTATTGGAAATCATTATTATCTCAATAATGTCGCTAAACTAGTGACAAGATTGCGAATCCATTTCAAACTAAATTGTTTTGTTGTCTGTTATAAAACCGGACAAGCGGAGCCTTACTCGCGCGCCAACAGTCCCGTACTTGACGAATAAATTTCGAAAATTCCCTCTCTTCATGCAACGTCGAGTCGAGTGTATTACAAGTTTGAAAAGGTTATTCCGCTTTATTTTACGATTCCAAAAATCAGTAAATAATGCACTACCTAACGCCTATGGTTTTTTCTTTATAAAATAAACTGTTCCCTGTATTCCGTATTTTTTTATTAGTACGGGTTCCTGAGTTTCTGAATAAAGGGGAAGAAACCGTCAATTGGATGATATGACATTAATTCCAAAAGTGAATAAAAATATGTTTGGCTGCACCCCGTTGTTTTTATACATAAATATATACATATATAGGTATATATATATATATATAAATATATATATATATATATGTATATATGTATATATACATGTATTTGAATGATTGTGTATTTTTATGTTGCACCTGTTTGTCTAACTCTAGATCACCGGTTTTCATACAAAAGGTGATAACTATTTTCACCCCTTAAACGTTAACCGATTTTGACCAATTTTTGATAGGTTGTCAGTCAGAAAAAAATCTAGGTCTATACGTTTTTGTTTTTTCACTATACTCAATAAATTCAGTTTTAGTGTAGTTTCAGTATTCTCATACAAAACTAATTTTGGCCATTATTTGACTTTGTTGAACTTTAATCAATATTCAAAAAACGTAAACCTAGATTTTGTTCTGACTGATTTTTTGTCAAAATCGGTTAACATTTAAGGGGTGGAAACCGTTATCGCCTTTTGGTTCACAGTCCTCTTAAGTAATCTTAGGTATCCTAATATTAAGTCCCCGATCTCGGTATGATTCGTTCGTTGTTGTATTTTGGCTGTATTAAACTTTTCACACAAAATGTATTTTAAGAACATTATGAGTACCTACTTTTGTTAGCCGTTGATATCTTTTGTACTGAATTTGGCGAAGTAATTATATTAATGAAATCTTGAATATTATAAACTTCAAAATCTAAAACCTCTACAGATGACTTACTGTTTATCCTTTAAAAGTATTATATAATATAATCAATATCTTGAATCCAAACGAAAAAGTCACACAACAAAATAAGTAGTACTGAAGCACAAGTTTTTTAAATGTTGTATTCATTTTTTTTTACTTTTTTATATGAGCATAATTGTTTGTCACGTAGATGAAACATCTTCATTTTCTCACTCACTAAACAATTAAAAGTGGCAGATAGTAGCAGTTAGAAAGATGTTCTGCTTCAAAGCGATAATATATTCTTTACCTACCATACTTTGCAGGACATGGGCGGATAAGTGCATTGGAAGTCACGCTCGAGGCTATGAGGTAGCTGACGAAGGGCACAATGCGGGTCTCTGCGCTTTAGCCGCGCTGCCTTACCAGCGCATACAGGAGGGATCGAGGTGAGTTTCACTATTATTCACTAACATCGGTTTTTTTCATTAGGTCTTGAAAAAACTTGTGTAAGAATTGTATACCGACCGGCATTGGTCCAAGTAGTCGTTTCCATACCTACCATGATTATTGTAATTACTACTACCATTATACTGCCTCTCTGGGGAAACTGGATAAGGTAAGGTTATGTAGCAATTACCAAATATACATACATACATACATACATAGCATAATAAACGCCCTAAAACCCAAATGGGGTGGACAGAGCCACAAGACTACTTGTAGCCACGTTCGATTAATTAGTCCTAAGATGGTATGATGAACCGTATGGTGACAGGTGATCAGCCCATCGCCCATACAGATAGTCCACCATGTTGGAGAGGACCCGTCCCTTAGTCGACTTTTACGACATGCCAGGATGATAAGCATCTGTACGCATTCTATGTTATTTCTTCACTCCCAGTGCAGCGGAGGAGCGCCACATATACGCTGAGTATTTTTCAATAAAACCTAAAATTAAACCAAGCAAACAGCATTAGAAATTAATACCACCAATAAAGAACACGAAAATGACTGCAATACAGAAATAAAATTTGCAAATGAATAGTTATACACTTATAGGCATAGCACTAATGACTTAAAATAAACCATATATTTGCTGTAGCCATTGACAAATATGTGCGAGTTACGAGACGACATTGTAAACAAAATCACAGTTCTTTTTTTGTCTAAACAATCGTTGCGACAAACTTACCACAGATGGTAATAACGAGCCTCACAACATGATGTGTTATGTTCATGGACTATAATTATGTTTTGTCTTTCCCGCTGACTTATTATATTACTAAGACTCAATACTTTTTCTATATAGTCAAACATCCAACTTGATTTCTAATCTATACATATAAAACAGTACCTTGACTTATAGACAACGCACAGCCTAAACGCCTAGAGGTAGCCTAGAGGTTTGATTTGAAGGAGACATTCCTCGAGCACTATAGAGGTGCACTAAGAAGGGATTTTTCGTAATTCCATCCCTAAAGAGGTGAAAAGAGGTGATACATTTTGTATTGAAAATACCGCGGTCGAAGCTGTGGCGAGTCCACTATTGTAGGATAAAGCGAACGAATGTTAGCCTCGCCAATTTTAATGGAAAATAACGTTTGTTAAATGACAATTGACAGTATGTCAGAACTGACGAAGAACTTTTAGGATTTCCGATTATGTCGGAACCTAGAGCCGTGCTCCCATTAGCCGAGAGAAACTCTAACGCCAGTGTGCCAAGGCCACTGAGCAAATTGATATTACATCGAGTGAGAGCTCCCGCCGGTGGACGATTGTCACGTCTGGGTCTTGTGTTCACCAATTATCAACTATTATCAAGATGACCTCACTCGTACGTGAAATTGGGGTCTAAAAAGCTGAAAAAGGATTGACCTTTCAGACTGTATGTGACATCGGGCACTGTTAAATTTAACGAGGTTTTTTTGTTAATGCCTTGTCAGTTAACAATGAGTCGAGACTTTTTGCTGACCAATTGTTGGTGGTCTCGTTCAAACCGAGTTCAATTAAATCTGATTGGCTTCGGTTCACTGTCTAAGATGTTTTCGGTTCAATCAAATTGTCTTGGTCTAGGTTTTGTAACTGTACCTAGAGTTCAAAGAGGTGAAAGTTTAAAAAGGTTGTGTCATTAAATGACTTAGAAACTGGCAACGCACTGGCAGAATCTCTGGTGTTGCAAATGTCCATAGGATTTGGTGACCACTTTTCATTAAGAGGGTCGTCTACCCGTTTACCTGTGTATGGCAATAAAAAAATGACATGACTAATCTTTATTCCCATTTTCATAGCCAATTCCCATAAAAGTCCCACTCTTGACTTGCTAAACTGATATTTTCAGCAGTTGACGTGTAGAATTTTTCACTTCTAACTAATAGGTACACCAGTCAACGGGCCATACGTTTTTTAATGTTAGTAGTGCGAGTTGGCAATGCTTCGATAAGAGTTCCAGTGTAATAGACTGTAGTGCCGTCTGTCGTGTCTACAATTAATTAAAGTCGAGTCATTGCACGCAGCGCAGGCGCAGTCACTGGCCTGATTAGTATACTATGCAACTTACCAACCCCGCTACTAAATTCATTGTGACAGCAGTCATATCTTCTTGCGTTTCTGTGTGAATATTTTGAAACTCTAAGAGGTCAAAGAAACAGTATGAACCAGTTAAAAAAGTAAAAGCAACATTAATTTGCATTATTAAACCCGGAGTCATGAATTGCTTCCGATAGCACTTTGACATGACCCCTTCCCATGTCATCCAAATTGTTGCATGAACACCTACTGATTATCAGAACTTTAGCATAACTTTAACTAGGTCTTCTTAAATTTTAATTAGATATAATTATCTCTAAAAATCTTATGCAACGACAAACCTATAAAATGCTTTACTAATTAACAAGGATGCGAGGATAGGTCGTTAACTAAATTGACATACTTAACAGAAAAAGTCACTGTTAATAGCTCACGTGTTGCATGTGTGTGCAGCAAAATAACAGTTGAAAATATTTATTTTGCAAGTAGGCCACATGGGCTCTTTAACATGACTGAAGCTACCAGCGCTTCGAAAGGTGACATCTGCTGAGAAGAAAGAGAGAGAAGAGAAAAGAAGGAAAAAGAGAGAAGGTCTTTGATGATAACAATATGGTAAATATTTAATTGCGGTGCTGATTCTCATTAATCACTCTTGCCTAGTTCTGATAGCGAATTTCGTGGTCACATTAAGATAATTATTGGATGTCGTGGGGTCACAAGAATCTTCGGTGCTATAAACGCTATGCCGCGAATTGATCCAATCGCTGTTAGCATATCGTTGTGAAAGCCATAGTTACCAAAATAAATTAACTTGCTAATTCTTACTTTTATTGCCGTAAAATAAAACCGCGATTAACGACATTCACGGCATAAATGGGTAATAAACTCTTCAAGAAACAAGAATTGTCCCTCCTGTGACCAAAAGTTAACGAAAACGACTGCTTTATTTTACATTTTGTTCATACAGGCCAAAACCATGCCTAATGTCCTACATACGGATATTAGTTCAAGCAAAAATATCAGACCTCAGGGTCCTTAACTTTCGGGAACAGGAGGGGACGGTTCCGACCCTAAACGTGTGTATGACCCAAATATTGCTTGTGGGGTCGGTCCTTTTTGAATAGGAATGACTGATTATGATATTATAATGTACACTTTTCCATAGATTTAAAAAAAAAACCGGCCAAGTGCGAGTCGGACTCGCGCACGAAGGGTTCCGTACCATTATAATCAAGCAAAAAAAAGTTTTGTTGTATAGGAGCCCCCCTTAAATAAATATTTTATTTTAATTTAATTATTTATTTGTAAAGCTAATATATATCTAATTATTTTGTGAATATTTCAAGCGTCTACCTGTTGCCGTTATCAATATCGAGCAAAAACGAGCAAAAAATCACGTTTGTTGTATGGGAGCCCCCTTAAATATTAATTTTATTCTGTTTTTTAGTATTTGTTGTTATAGAGGCAACATAAATACATCATCAGCTGTGAAAATTTTAACTGTCTAACTATCACGGTTCATGAGATACAGCCTGAAGACAGACAGACAGACGGACAGCGAAGCCTTAGTAATAGGGTCCCGTTTTTACCCTTTGGGTACCTAAAAATCAACGGTAATAGATTACTATAAATAGATACTATCTACTGATTCCATCTAATGAGCATTACTTAATTCATAGCTTTAGTTAAAACTTGACATCCTATTCTTATTTATATTGGATAAGTATAAACTGAAATAATCAAACCCAGAAAAAGACCTATGATAGAAAAGACCTTGTTACACCTTGATAGCTAGTTAGTTCGAGTATCTACGAGATCAATAAAATAAAATGCAAAAATAAACTGTCAAATTATAATCGTGTGTTTTTATCCTGGGACATATCAATATCAAAAGCAGGTACTGTAGCATGCATGAACTGCGTGCAGCAGTTATTTTTACATTATAAATATCGGAGTACCTAAGAATATGTTATTGAATCGAGTTTTTTGCACCTACCCAGACATTCACTTACAACTTGTTTAATACATTAAGCAATGTTTTTGTACGATATACGAGTATATACATAAAGAAGAAGGTAAGTCTACCAATTGTGTTTATGTTTCTAAACACAATTTTAAGTACCCATGAAATGATCTGTATAAAAATCTCGTTTCATTAGCACCGTACGATACTTTATTATATTAGCAAGTTGGTGTTAGAGTACGTACGAACTCTGTAGAGGAGCGCATAGAAACTTCTTCAAAATCTCTTCAAAAATAATTATACTGCTTCTATTTTCTTCAAACGAAGCAATTAAGCCGGACCTCACGCACACATGCTTCGGCGCATGTAGCCTGCGAAGGTGTGAAGCCAATGATTGACAGGTGGCAAGCGGTGGGCGCCTGCGCGGCCTTGAGTACGCGATTGTACTCGCTACCGGATTCTGAACTACCGGCCTTACTTACGGCCTAATCGAACTTTTGTACTTACATGTATATGTATGCGGTTCATGCACGAGCCATTTTACAGAGGTAAAAAATATAGGTAATGAATTTAAACATTTTAATTACGTACACCACCTACCTACTTACCAATGCCTAGTTATTATTTTAAGTATGTGTATTAAAATGTAAAGGTCATATTTTCTTGTCCTTTATCATCATTACGCCTATCACTATTAAGATGATACAAAAAATCCGGACAAGTGCGAGTTAAACTCGCGTGGAGAGGGTTCCGTGGTTTTATGAAATTTCCTAAGTTACTTGAAATACCACAGACTTCTAACATATAGGTTTTTCTGTAATCTATAGGTAAAGAACTATTTTCTATATATATTTTTTTTAATTTTTAGGTCCAGTACTTTCGGAGATTAGGGGAATGGTAAATTAAATTTTCGCCTATATTCATTAATAACTTCAAAACCATTTATTTTTAAATATTAAAAAATATATATTTAAAATCCTTATAACGAAACCTTTCATTTGATATATCACACGTCAAAGTTTGCAAATCTTTTTTTTTTTTTTTAATTTTCTGATTTGCCCCCATATTTAATATTCATTTATTTACGTTACACGTCCGTGTTGCGATTACCGACTTACATATGTGTACTAAATTTCAACTCAATCGGTCTAGTCATTTCGGAGCAATATTGGCTGTGACAGTCAGACAGACAGACAGACAGACAGTCAGACAGACAGACAGACAGGCAGCCAGACAGACAGATACACGAGTAATCCTATAAGGGTTCCGTTTTTTCCTTTTGAGGGAAACACTAAAAAGATTACGAGTATTTCGAATCGATCAATGACCTAGAAAGTTAGAACCATTAAATACAATTATTGTACTAAATCCAGCTATGAATAGATTAATTACCAAGTAAATTATATTTTAATCATAAAACAACATTAGACTGATACAATTGCTATTGAGCTCGAATAGTTGAAGGCTTGTGATGAGCGGAGAGTGTTCGAGCTAACCCAAATGTCAAGGGCGGGTGACACAAACCGTTAAAGCTACGAGCACAAAGATCCTTAGATACTGATAGTCTTAGAATATGCTATGAACATTCCGACTATAGAAGCTTAAAAGAGTAGGTACTGTAATACTTGTAACTCAGAGGTAGAGCAGGGAACATCAGGGACTCTTGAAGGCTATACTACTTCTGCTCTTGTAGCTAAATGAAACGAATAGCATAGTATAAAGAGGGGGAAGTAAGTTATCTTCATACAAACGTACCGCGCGCGGCTTGTATGTGTGCACCAAAGTATCTATGAGTCGCCGCACGCACACTTAAACAAAATCTCGACCCGTTTCTCAGTGCGCCAGTCGGGGCTAACACCGCACCAGGTTCGCGCGTCACGGCTTTTCGGCACCGCTAAATGAATGAAAAATGTGTGATAATCGCACGAGAACGTATTGCTGTGTGTTTGGGTGTCTTAATAATTCATCGATTCCAGAATTGTCTCTGTTCAGATTACCTATTGAACAGAGACAACCCTGAAACAGCAGGCAATTATATCGCAGATTGGGCCGGAGATAGCCTACTTCCCCTCTTTATACTATGCGAATAGCTTCCAGACTGTACTTATATTTTTCAGCAAACAAACTTACATGTTACTCGCACCGTGGTGCTCTTCGAAGTGACAATCTGAACAAGTGTGGCCGGCATTCTAATTAATTTCAAATTTTAAATTGAAACTATAATAGACAAACAGACCGGCATCCACACTTGTCCAGTTACATTGTCATATAAAGAAACCTACTTGCGTTACAGTAATGTACATCCAAACGGAAAACTAAAGCCATAAAATTAGGGCTTGCGGTCCCGGGATCTTCGTGACTGACCGGTACTGCCCCATACCGAGCATCATATTTGCTAACCCTACCAGTGGCGCAGCGTGCCTACAAGCCGCTTCCTGACGGCTTCACCAAGCTAGAAAGCTACGGCTAGCTTTCAGTGAAGTCCATGTTACTCTAACTAAATGTCAGGCTCGCACGTACGGTTCTAATTCTTCCGGCTTCCCTTAGGAAATACCTCACGCTTTGCCACTGAACCCTACATAAAATGAATACTCTTATCAAATATGCAAATCATCTATCTTTTTCTCACTTGTTCAGTCGCCGTTTGTTTTGAGGATAAATTTATGCTCGATCGATTTGAACGCCGGCTCTTTCGTAGTTCGCAGGCACTATTAAATTCAAAGATTACATTGCGTATTACGTACTGTCCAGCAAAAAAGTGTTCAGATTGTCGGTCAGTCATAATAACTCAATATCAGCATAATAATGTTGTTTTTGTGAGAAACAATTGCGATCGAAGAAGAAAGTAAAAGTTTCCTTGCATAAGTCCTTCTTGTAGCTAAGTTTATTGGTGCAAATGCCGATTTATTGCAGTGTATAGCAACATCCACCAATGTAGCCTTACTGGTATACAAATGAATGCAAAGTATGAATATTTAATTAGTTAAATGACCTACTACAAAAATTTGAATATCTAATCGACAGGATATTACACAAAACTAGAGGCCAAAATCAGAATTGAACTTTATTGATGATGGGAATTAAAATTAACTTATCTCTAGCAGAAACATGTCCTCTAATATAGTGCTAATCGCTTTTTAAAAATCATATGCAATTCTGTTCAAATCTAAACATTTCTCAGTAACGACTACAATCTGAGTAGGAATCTAATTTAATAGAAATGTATTTTTTTGTCTTTTAAGCAATGGTATCATACATGGCATCACGCCCGAAATCCCTAATGGGGTGGGCAGAGCCACAATACTACTTGTGGCCACGTTCGATTAATTAGTCCTAAGATGGTATGATGAACCGTATGGTGACAGGTGATCAGCCCATCGCCCATACAGATAGTCCACCATGTTGGAGTGGACTAGTCCCTTAGTCGACTTTTACGACATGCCAGGATGATAAGCATCTGCACGCATTCTATGCTATTTCTTCACTCCCAGTGCAGCAGAGGAGTAAGCAATGGATCTGACCAAAATACAGCATTAAATATCATTTTCAAATAAAAATCCCAAAATTCAAATCGTTCCACCCGTTACGATGCCACAAATAGACACACACAGACACACATAAAGCTTCAAAATTATAAGACATATTGCGTGAACGGGTGTTAAAAATATATAATTGTAAAAACATTGAATAACACCACAGTAACTTAATTAATTAACATAAAAAAATGGCTAAAGAATTATTATACTAATAGTACTAAACTTTAATCTAGTTTACACATTTTACCTTTAGCATCGATGGACAGCTACACTTCCTCGTTGTTTGGCTAGAGAAATATATTTTAAATATACATAATAGGTAGTCTTTTTTATAATCCTCCGTTTTTTTTCGTTCAGGAATGGTCTCCGGCATGGTTTTATCAATACGGATATTTAATTTGATGGTTTTAAACATGACCATATCACATGTTTGAAACTAGCAGCGTTTCAAAGGGTAAAAAAAAACTTAAACTGTTTATTTCAATATTGTTTCATTATTTGATTTATGCTTAACAACTAATCTTAATATCAAAGATTTTGAGTGTTAAACATTATAAATATAACTAATATAACTAATGTAACTTCTGCCAAGAAGAAGCGCCGCAAGAAACTCGGCAACTAGTCTCTTCCCAACTGTGGTTCAGTTATTACCAGTTCCTATCTTAATTGGAGCGCATTTTTACGACTAACCTTGCGATTTCCACATAAACACCTTGAAAGCCGAACAACATCAACATTTTGTATGTCCGTTTTATAGGTATGGTATAAAAAAAACTTTTTATTTTGTAATCACCGTCCATTTGTTCCCCGCGTGCATAATGCATACATGACCCACATTCCACACCCAACCCATATATTAGTCCCCGAGACCTAGCAAACAATGTCGTCTCGACAAAGGCATCCAGCGCCTAGTGAATACAAATTTTGATACAGTTTTACGTAATTGACGCGTTGTATGTAAACCGGCAAGTAAAAGCGGGTTGAGTTGCGTAACACAGACGTCACAAGCGGCTGGCAACTCGCTACCAACTTGCAGCAGCTACCTACCGACGTATACTTTGCATCCTGTGGGGATTTCATTGTTTGTTTTTACAACTTAACTAACTTAAAATATAAAGTAGTTAGCATATCAGAAAACCAGCATTGCATGTGGCAGGCAAACACCGTAGTAAATAAAAATAAAACAGAAAATAATGGTACTATAGTAGTTTATGCAACGGTTGCATAATGATAGGCCTTAAAACACTAGTGCGGTTTTCATGAAACGAGCCGATAGGCGAGTTTCATAATAAGATCGCACGAGTGTTTTAAGGCCAAATTATGCAGAGTTGCATACATAACTATATTTCCGATATCCGGCGCATTTTCACATCACACACATTCCGAGAAGACTACTATTCATATTTTCAACTAAAATGTAAATTACAAACAACTTTTTCTATTCAATTCAACAACAATTCTACTTTCGTTCAGCAAAACACCAACATAATGGCGCCAATTCGATCCTCTGTCAAGACCATTTTTTTGTTAAACATAGACAAACGAATGAATCCTCTATTCTCATGTCACTCGAGATCAAATGTTGTGCAGTTTATATTAAAAAATTCCAAATTTAATCTCATTTCTTTACTAAAAACGATAAAGAAATAACATTGCAGCATTGGTTTTTCCTAATTGGTTGTCAAAATGGTGGTCATTTCCTACGTTTTTGATTAAACAATGGAGGTTTTATGATATGGGTGTAGATAAAAACACTAAGCGAACCTATTATAATAGAAATAGTGCCTACAGTACAATTATAAAAAAATCGAAGTTGAGCAAAAACCTCAAGTAAGCTAAAACCGTTCTCTACCAATTTCCAGAATATGTGAAAAGCGGTGTATCATTGTTAAAAGATAAAATATAGATTACTGAATTGCTTATACTGGTCTGTATTATAATCACTAAGTCACCGGCCAGCTATGAATCCACCAATGATGGGGTTCACTCGAGCGTAACTTCCTGCCACTTTTTTATGTCAAGCCAGAATGAAAACTGCTTTGCAAGCGTAAAGGGTACCTTCTTTCTTTCTTCCACCGGGCTACCTGATAAATAATGGCCGTTGCCTCTGGTCTTCCACGCTATGGATGCTCAGTAGAAGCAGTTTTTTATTGTACAATCCATCTTCTTACATGTTCAGTCTATCTGGTTCTTTCTGCATCTACGTAGCTTTGAACGTGCGAGATGTTAAATCACTTCACGAAATTATGCACAAAGTTGAGTCGTGCGAACTTCCCTACAGTCAGTGCAGCAAATATTTGCGACCAAAATTAACACATTAATACTGTTCACATAATATGAATTTAATACAATCTTAAATGATGATGATGAAGACACTTTAAATTATAATTAATACTTATAATTTGTGCCCATTCAGTTTATCAGTTGCACTTTATGTCTTAGTTTAAGCGGTTTTGTAATATTTATATGTTATGATTTGGTTTGAAAATAGACAAACTGGTGAGTTTTTTGTAACACTTCTTCTAAGCAGATGTCATCCTTTGAAGCACTGGCGAGACATGTAAAAGAGCTCTGGTGGGCTACTGGCAAAATCAATATGTTCATATTTCATTTATATGTTACCTTCATACGATAAGTCTGTAATGTAAAAGTCGAATAATAGTAAAACTTTTATCACGCCTTTTAAATGACATAGTATGATGTCATCGCCTACACATGTCATATATACCTATTTAAAATTCCGTCGTCAACTAAATGAACCAATAGTTTCGTTGTGATCCATCCATCTAATCACTAAGTTGCAAATATCTAAAACTGCTTAAAACAACAACATAACTATACTACCCTTTAATGTTTGAGATCTTATTTTTACCATCACTATTTGTGAAATACGAATTGAAAATGAATTTTAAGATTGCAGTGATAATTTGGTATTAACTTATTAATATGGTATAGGTATGTTAACTCTCTCAATGAACTGTTGGTGTCACATCACATACAAATTAAAGTTGTCTTAAAAGCATCTACGTGTTGGCTTCGGCCACATGTACGCCTTCCAAAGGTCCGGGACTTCCATAGTCGTGTAAAAGATATACATAATAATAATAATAAATGTAAAAAATGAGTATTTAAAAAAAAGAGAAATAAAAGTAATGTCTTGGACACTAATGGGCAAATTCACAAAAGGCAACTCAAATTGATCGTTAATTAAAGTGACGTTTGGGTGACGTTTTGGTATAGGATGAGAAGTAGTTGAGGGACATTTAACTATTTAATCTCTAATCAAATGCTTAAGCGGCGTTTCTGAATTCGGCCATAACACATATTGATCTAGTCCCAAAGTATGATTTCGCTGTGCTATGGGTACGTGACAACGATGTTAATACTTATATATGTAGAAAAACACATACAAATAAAGATACACACCATCTATGACACGACTAAAAGCATTCGCACAGTTTGCCCCTGGCGGGATTACCCTGCACAGATGGCAGTTGTACTTACTACCACTGCACCAATCGAGACAGTCAATATACATCTCTATTACAACGACAAGCCTACACCCACCCATGTACCTTTAGAGGTTTTCGACCTCGGGTTTAGAAGACGACGTAGCCTTGACTGGTGGCAACAATGTGCAGTTAATGCATACGTCAGTAGGACGCACGCACCCACTACATCCATTTTACATGCGAATTATGAATCATCGAATCGCTATTCGGTTTGAAAAGCTTGTTTTTCATCAAAGTTCTTCGATAATACTTGGTTATTACGGCATTTAATATTTTCTCGCGGACGGTGTTATCGATTCAGGCCATCTTAAATCGTAGACGATGACAATTAGTGGTATTGTACTATATCTAAGCGCAGACAAGGCACAAAAACTTGTACTTATTGTTGAGAAGAAATTATCATTACTTTCTCTATTGTCAATGAAATAACTGTCATCGTCAGTATAGAAGCCACGCCTGAAGTCTGCATTGTAACTTTAGAGTGGTTCGATGTAACAACACCGTGAAATGTATCATTATCCGTTCAAACTGGAGACCATAATTTTGCAGTTCATCATTGTTTACTCGTCAAACTGAATTGATGGACGTGAAACACATTTGCTGTCTGTACTCAACACCAGGAAGAAGAATTATTACCATCTATCTCATGTGGAACCCATTCAAGTGGATCAGATAAAATTTACGTAATGTTTTTTGTTCATTGTTGTGATAAAAATGTTCTTTCTTTAATGTTTACATATACGATACAATAGAGTAATTGTTACAACCAATTATTTTTATTTTTATCTAAAGGACCGGATATCCCGGATGAAACATTTTATTGATAATTTATAACTGCTCTCTAAGCTCACAGGTTCAGGTCTTGCTTAAGTCTTAGTCATATTAACAATATGCGATGCGTAGCGGCTTGTCCATCCATGAAGCTTGTTGTCTAACAGTTTACCAGCAACTTCTTTATCGCCTTTGCAATTTGATCTCACTAGGAGTTCTTTAATTACCAATAATGGTTTCAAAACCTATGCATAATCTTTATAAACATACAATAATGATCTTAATAAAATAATTTAATGATTCTCGTGAAACCTGAAATGTTTGTTAGAAGAATACTATCATCACTGTCATAATAAATCATCCTACTTAGAGTTTTAGACTTGATCCGCTCACAAGTTTACTATTAGACCGCCTAATGTCTATCTTGTAATCTTTTTCCAACATGTTTCATGTGATATTCAATAAAGAGAATTTGTATTGTATTGTAAGTTTATGTTAGGGATAAAATATTACTCTTTGGAACTAACGCTAACTCATAAATTTTAAAGCAGCTGTTCTTAATTAGCAGATATACATGAAATGACGATAACCAAAAGCGACGGTGGAAGTACAAGTCGGAAGGTAAATAAATGGTAAAGAAAAAGATTAGCGTATGGCCAAGAAACAAAAGGTCATGGGAACCGCATCCGCGGAGAACCACCGCAGCGGAATGTCAAAATAACTTTTAATTACACATTCAATTTACTAACATTATAATAACTTTAAAATTATAAACGTGACGCCGGACAGTTTTACGGCAAATGTAAGTGTTACATAAAGTAACTACCGCATCTGTATCGTAATATTACGTAGAGAGTTGAGACAATTTCTATGATTAGCTTAGTAAATTCAACGTTGCGTTGCATTAATATAACATCTGGGGAATGCGATTACTGGAATAAATATATCTATTTAACAAAATCACAGAGTACTCGGAATTAGTCTGCGAAATGTCACTTCAATCGACAGTTTCGTATTTCAAACGAAAACAAAGCTTATGATGAGGAATTGATACACATACATTATTCATTACTTATTCTGCAATATCTACATAAGTACTAGGTGTATCTTGCATGCGTTGCAGTGAGTTTTTGGTTAGAAACTTCTGACGGTGCCCACAATAATTCACCCAAATTTCATAGTAATGGGATAAATGGTAGTTATAGAAGTGCATAGCAGACGACAAAAAACACCTTGACGTCCTTCCTTGACGTGACATTTTAACAATTTGAAAGGTACTTAGGATAAGTAGTTGATAACAGCAGTGAGTCTGCATGATAATTTAATAAATGGTTATAGCTAGTATAGCTCATTCATCATCACTATCTCACTAACTGACTTGATTCTAATGTGATCATTATTGATTTGTCATAAATAGCATTTAACAATTGGTGATTTCTATACGATTCTGGTATTTTCATATATGCATAATTTCCGTTTCAAATTAGGCTCTAGTTCAATCATTACATCTTCCCACAGACCAATCTGTTAGCACCTAAAGATACATATTTAGCTGTCTTGAGGTCAAATGTCTGCATAGGTAACACGGTCCTCTGCTAAACATTATGTAACGTCGGCAAACGCATGGGAACTTTTCTGTCGAAACTGCTACCATCTAAATGCCAACTGTAGATACTTAAACTGGGTACGCACTCGCTCAACGAGTATATGTTTATGACTGTTTCATATATTTTTTCCCACAAGATCATAATACTAATTAGAAGTTATAGTGGGAAGTGCTTCCGCTAAACATATCATGGTTTAATATGTCTAGTAGTCACGCAATCCAAAGAAAACAATGCACGATGAGAAGGCTCAAATTCAACTAAGTGGCACGCATTCAAAATGAAGCAGTTAATACCTTTTATATACACCCATATCATAAAACCTCCATTGGTTAATCAAAAACCGTAGGAAATGACCACCATTTGACAACCAATTAAGAAAAACCAGTGCTGCGATAAAGAAATAACATGACTTCTTTATCGTTTTTAGTAAAGAAATGAGATTAAATTTGGAACAGCTGTCAAAACTCAAGTGGGTCTCTATTCTAATATCCATAGATATTAAAACAGTTATTGATACGAAACGTCAATTCAGTATGTTTTTTTTAATATAAACTTTACAATATTTGATCTCGAGTGACGTGAGAATAGAGACTTCATCCGTTTGTCTATGATTTAAAAAAAAAATGGTCTTGACGGAGGATCGCCATGTTGGTGTTTTGCTGAACGAAAGTAGAATTGTTTTTGAATTGAATAGAAAAAGTTGTTTGTAATTTACATTTTAGTTGAAAATATGAATAGTAAGTAGTCTTCTCGGAGTGTGTGTGATGTGAAAATGCGCCGGATATCGGAAATATGCAGCCACGATTGCAACAAATAACTTGTTGCCAGAAAATATTGTTTCTGAACCCATCATGGAGGATTTATAATATGTGTGTAGATAAAGTTATGTATGCAACTCTGCATAATTTGGCCTTAAAACACACGTGCGATCTTATTATGAAACTCGCCTGTCGGCTCGTTTCATGAAAACCGCACTAGTGTTTTAAGGCCTATCATTATGCAACCGTTGCATAAACTACTATTTTGGATGAAGAAAGGAGTGTGACTACATCTTCTATAATAGCTGGTCGATAGAGTTAATTTACAGTTTATAACAGCAACGTTAAGTTTATATTTGAGCAACGTCATGTACCTTTTACATTAACGCATAAAGGGGCTGGTAAACGGGTTAGTTTCTCGGCACTTTATTGCTGCAATTCGGGCTATCCTCAAAAGTATACATTCAAAATTGTTGTCCCCATTAGTGATGTAATATGTAAACTTTATAGGGAAATTGCCGAAAAAGTAGCCCGTTTATAAGCCCCTTAATGCTTCAACCACGCAATGTTGCAAGAAAGTATTATCTTTTTTCTTCTGTCTCAATTATTTTCTCTCAATGGAATTATTTGAAAAAAAAATCTACATTACAATTATAGTTTTTTTAACAATCATTTTATTAATCCATTCCAAAAGAATAGATAGAATTTCAAATTAATCTATTGCTCAATTGTAGAAACAATTCATCTGACCTCTGTCTTCCTGACAAATGTGACTTAGTTCGTGACGAATATGATGGACGCATTATAATTATTCTATCAAGCTCATTCATCATCGCAGCCGAACAAATAATAAAAACTTCTATGAAAGACGGAGGAAATGTCGCGGAATGCGACGGAGGCGGAGATCCGGTGCAAGGCAGAAGCGATAAATTCTGACTTAAACTGGAAAAGTGTCATTGTGAAAATAATTACTTTGCAAGTAGCCGTGACAGGTTTTTATTTCAGGTCTGTTTTGAACGGAGGGCCTAGCACACTACCTGTCATCGTGCACATAATAGCATCCGTCACTTATAAAGTAACAAATAGAATAGTTTGATAGGGGAGCAGCGCTCAAAACAGTAAAACACCGCAATTTGTTTCTTTTCAAACCGGAGTATAATAGTTACAGTACATACAAAATAGGCACAAATAAATGAAGAAGAAAATAGGGTCTTTTTCCACACCAGGTTTATGAGTATGATCCGAGCTCGCCTCGACTTCTTTTGAGCCCTTACGCAAAGAATGTTTATCGTTATTTTTGCAGCACTGCGCCTCTATTCAGGAACGCTAAGTGATTCTGTAGCGATTCGTGAGCGAGATGACATCTCGCTCTTACGCATTTCGCGTCGTGCGGAAGAGTGGGATGAGAAATAGAGTTCCCAAATAGAGGCGCTGAAGTGTTCCGCTGACGCTTGTCACAAGTAGAGGGAGTGACAAATGCCCACGCATCCTCTGTACTAACTGACCTTCATCCCGCATTCTGAGCGAGTCATTCAGGATGCTTACTATTCGCTACTTCCGCCGTAGGGCGATAACCTCTCCAGACCATTAAGACAAACAGAGATTCTTGCGTATTTACTTAGTAATGACATATACATGTTTCTCGCGCATTTTCAGGTGTCCGGCACTTAGATAACTAATGCATGGATAGATAAATTCAAACTGAAATCGTTTGGCCTTATGGTTGACTGATAGAGAATGCCACTAATCACCTTCTCTGTCAGTGCCTAAGCATTTAGTTGGCCATCTGTTCTTTTCTCTAGTGAAAATTAAAGTTTAATTTAATAAAAAGGGAGGGTACAATCGCCCGCATGAAGAGCCATAACGAACCGGTGGTGTAATTCTGTAACGTGCTCAGTACTGCGTTGGTAGAATAATTCGACCATATCGTGTAGAAAGTCGTCAAACCAAAGGACATAAAAATAAATATTAATAGAAGGGCATCCTCGCCGGCGTCGTTAAGTTTGACAGCAAAGCCAACAAATAACCTACAAACAGCAACCCACACCCCGCCTACCCTCTCTGGCATGTCGCATCTAAATGGCTGGTCACAAGTACATAATACTAGCTTTTCCGTCGACCACGTGGTACACGTTTTTTTAAATAATTCGTTCGACTGAATTTTATAGACAGGCGAATGACATGCAGGTGATTGACAAAATGACCGTTTTATGATCGATACAAGAAAAGCGTTTCGTTTATGTACTGCATATTTACACACATAAAAGTAAAGTCTTGTTTACATATAATAACTTTATATCAGTCCAATAGTTTACACAATAAACGAGATATGTCAGACAGAATAACGACTGCTTACCCATTACATACTCCCGCTCGCAATATATTTCTTGTAATATAATTATTTGACACTGTAATTTTAAATCTTAAGGATATAATGTAAAAGAAATAGGGTACCTACTTAATTTAAGTTCTGTTGATAACAAATATATACTTTTTAACTTTAAAGTCCCAACGAGGACACTGCAGGAAAATGACAAAACTTAATTTTAAATTGATATGAAGGTTATTAATATAAATTTAATTGACTTAAAAGCATTTGGCCTCCATTCAAAAAGTGTATTTTTACATGTATTGTTAAAGTAGGACGACGCATCGTAGAAAAAAAAACGAACATAAACCTATTAACAGGTTGCTCGCCACTATTTTGAGAATAACCCCAAAATAAAAACCAAATATGCTGCAGCAGAAACTTAATATCACCTGACTTCCATAAACGAATAACAATTGAATGATCTAAGAGTGTGTGGGCGAAACAAAACGTAGTGTAATTGATAAGCATATTACAATCAAGTCGTGAATCAACCGGGAATTACGTCCGTAACCGATTGTTAAATGATCCTAATATGGCTTTGATAACATTCGCCACGCGTGTCGCCATAGGTCACAATTATTAGCTTAATTGTCCGTACCGAGTAGGCGTCCTATTGTTCACGGCTATGTGCTACTTAAATGACCAAGTTGGATATCATACACATCTTTGTCATAACTTTCAAGATCTGAACCGCAATAAATGGGCACATTAGGCAACGCCGTAAAATATACTCCTGACCTTAAAGGCCCAGTGGCATTGCAGGCGTGGCAGGAGCGCGGCGCGACATCATCTGTTGTATGCTATTGAAAGTCGTAACACACGTCACACATATCAAGCCGCCCTGCGGTCGCGCCAAGGCAAACGGAGCGCGTGTAATGACAGACGTCAGGATGCGCGCAGGACGCGAGCTTGGCGTGACGTCACACTGAAATGGAAAGTCTACGGTCACGTCGCGCGCGCCGGCATAACGCACACAATGCGACCGGACGCGTTCCAGTGTGACGTTCGCGCCGCGCTCAACCCAAATTGCGGTCGCGTTGCGCCCCTGCCGCGCCTGCAATATGGCCGAGCTTTTGTTATATTGTATAACTAGTTCAGAAATTGTAACTTTATCATCACGAATTCAAATTATATTTAGATATCGATATCATGGCATTTTGATTCACATTTATCATATCGGAGGGAAAGTATCTGTATGAAATTGGAGCGATTTCGTGAGTGTCCCTCCTTGACGCCCGAGGAGGCGTGATCGGGCCCGGACAGATGGCCGGTCAGGCGTGCCAGGTGTTACATAACATTATTGAAACATCAGCTTCTTAATCTCATTTCATGTACGTAGTGATTCTTCAAACTGGCACACATTTCATTTGTTTTTTAACTGTAATGATGGTACTAATGGACCTTTCTATTATTCTGACTGATTTCTTTTTTTGCTTGTCGTGTCTTATTCTGGCGAAGATTTGAATTATGTATTTATATTTTTTATAATTTTTGCTTCTAAAAGTTAGGTAAAAGTATTTAAATAAGTATTAAACTTCAACAAAGAAAATGATTATAGAATATAATTGTAGCTTTGACTTCGGCTTAGGGCCCATAACGATATTGATATGTTAGCGGGCCGGTAACACAGTAACCGCCATATCTGGGTATCGCCATACTTGATGACATAACGGACTGCGCCGGCGCAACCCACATGCGCCGTTACACCTTAATAATAATGCCTTTTCGCCTTCGCGTCGTGTCACATTAAAAAAAATACTTGACAACCAAGGGTATCATTTTAACAACCTTATTTGTCACTCTGATAACATAATCGTGATGTAGGGTTCTTTTGGTTTTGCAATACTAATACTAATGTTTAAACCGTTAACTAGTTGACAGATTAATTAAATAATTTACAAAATTTAAAGACCGGAGTACAACCAAAACATTAGATGAACGGTAAAAAATAATAACAAGCATGGTTAAGTAGAATGTATAGATGATAGTTTTCAAATAATCCAAAATGTACCAATTGGCACATTTGGATTATTTGATAAACATACTGCGGACACTTAGATTTGTATAAAACTGTAGACATCATTGTTAACTTATATGAGTTGTTTTAAAAAAAATATACCTCGCCGAGTTTCTTTGCCGGCTCTTCTCAGTAGTGGGGTTTTTTTCCGAATCGGTGTTAGATTCATTCCTTGACCTTCATAAGAGCTTGTAAAAGCCAAATTGAATAAAGATAGTTTGACTTGACTTTGACTTATAGGTAGGTATATACAGGGTGGGCCCTGTAACTGGAGCAAATAATAAAAATGGAGAGTGTATCCCCAGTTAGTACCAACTGATCCTAATGTTTCAAAGTCCTTTAGTTCGGAGATATAGTAATTTAGAGTTATGATTCATATAATCATTGGAAAGCCTTGAATAAAGATAGTTTAACTTTGACTTTGACCCTACCCAGTCATACTGCAAAATTTCATGGACGGAGGAATTAGTGTCAGGGTATCCATACAATATAAATCCCTATTAACTAGCCTAAAAAGCAGGGCCGTAGCTAGGGGGGGGGGGGGTATTGTGGGGCAATACCCTACCTTAAAAAATCCCATTAACTAAGATAATATGCTAAGAAATGGTTCATTCATCGTATGATACTACCTTGTAACCACCACTGCCCTACTTTAAATTCGACTCTAGCGACGAGCCCGCTAAAAAGTCTGACACGTAGGATATATATCAGTCAAACAAAAGTACTTGAAACTGCTTTTAAACTTTCTTATAGGGTGCCGGTACCGGGTGCGGCTCATGCACGCATAACATGCCATTAGGAAATGCATGGCTTATTGATCCGTCAATCAATAATTAACTATATGGTTAATAAACAGGTTTAGACTACTTCAGATGAATAATTACGCAATCTGTTTGTAGTATAATAACACTGTTTTAATCACCGTCGATACATCTGGTTCATACAAAGAAACATTATCATTATTTCGATTGTAAAGACATTAGTCTCGGTACCTGTTCATTTAGACCTATTCTATGCCATTGTCTGTTATATAATGTCATGTTTCTGATTGATAACCTTCACAGAAATTATTATTAAAGCACTCATAATATTGGTTTTGACTGAGGCCCGTCGGCTACCTAATCATTACATGTCATAAAGTTATTAATATAACTAATTGTAATTGGCTACACGACGAAACTACTTGCGAAAAAAGAGACTTGGGTATTTTAAGTATCTACAGAGTGAACTAGTTAACGCCCGCGAGATTTTTCGCGATATTAACATAAGCAAAGAAATTCGACAACAATGTTTAATTATGACAAAATGACAAAAAGTTGTATTCAATTTAATAGACAGATATAAAAGCTATATTTTTTCAAATCGTGAACTTTTATTATGCATTTCAGCAATACCTGGATGAATATGAGAGAGATTATTTTTTCAACTAGGTACGGATTTAAGTTTGTTCTTCAATCCGACTTATCTCTTCGTTAGAGCAATTTTCGTTCATACTTAGTGTATTTTTAACATTTACACAACAAGAAAATAAACTGCTATTTGTGGAAACCGATATAAATACAACGAAAAACGTAATCACTCGTCATCATTCTATTCGTTTTCGTTTTCAAAGCATGTCATTAAATTGGTGGTAGATATGAATTCGGATAGAAACCCATATAGGGTTGTGCCACTAGACCCACGGTGCTTGAATAGATAGAAATTACGCGCCGGCTAGGACGCTCTTGAAATATAAAAAAACCGGACAAGTGCGAGTTAAACTCGCGTGGAGAGGGTTCCGTTCCGAACATGATTATCTGAAATTTACTAGGTTACCTGGAATACAATAGACTTCTTGTAGGTTTTCCTGTAATCTATAGGCAAAGATCTATTTTCTGTATTTTTTTCAAAATTTTAGCCCCAGTAGTTTCGGAAATAAGGGGGGGGGGAATGGTCATTTTTCGCCTATTTTCCTGAATAACTCCTAAACTGTTTTACTTAAAATTCAAAAAAATATATATTTAAGATCCTCACAATAAGCCCTTTCATTTGATATGTCACAGGATATAGGTGGCATGTCTTTTTTTTTTAATTTTCTAGTTTACCCCCAAAAAGTGGCCCCTATGTTTAAAATTCATATATTTACGTCACGCGTCCGTGTTGCGGTCACCAACTTACATATGAATACCAAATTTCAACTCAATCGGTCCAGTAGTTTCGGAACAAATTGGCTGTGACAGACGGACAGACAGACAGACAGACAGACAGACAGACACACGAGTGATCCTATAAGGGTTCCTTTTTTCCTTTTGAGGTAAGGAACCCTAAAAATACTGTATCTACAATCTGAAATCCGTAAAGTTGCTATTGAACGTCATAGCTGGGTCCTAAAACATCACAAAAAACCTTCGCTTATGAAGTTTTTAGGAACCATCAGTGAATCCCGCAATGTGACCGACGGTTCCTAAAAACTACATACCTATGTTAGCCTCTTGCTTTTTAATGAAAAATTTAAGAGCCGGCTATACGCCATTTTACGAATTTTGCAATTTTTTCGTACTCTAGGAACTGCGTATCCGGCTCGCAAGAAATAGATATAAGAGATCTATGTGTTTAATAATGCATCACCCCTGTACATTTTCGATTTCAGAATACTAAAGTTTTGTACCTCTCGGACTAAGTAGATGGTACATCAACTTAGACCAACTATTAGGATTTTGAAATGGCCAAAATGTTTGTCAGTGTTTACGACCGCAAACGAGAGCACCAATTACTATTGCTGCCCTGTTGCCGCAATGCAATCTGTCGATATCGAGCTGGGCTTACATTTTCATTCCACAATATCTATTCTCTATACTTACTCAACCTTATCCATACCCACTTACAACAATAAAATTATAGTAACTTCTCCGGATGAGAAGGATATTTATCTACATAAATGTGAGAGTTATTCAGGAGGTACTCTTCACATCGTGAATTTATTTCGTTATTTTCTTACCAAATCATGAAAAGAGTATTTTCTTTTATTTACAAATTGCCGTACATTTTGTAAATAAACACTGATATATTGGTATGGAAGAATAAATGCTCAATGGAGAGCGGCGGTGGCTTAATGGCTAAGGACGTCGACTCGTGATCGTGAGGTCCGGGTTCGAATCCAAGCGGTTACCATGTACCAATGAGTTTTTCTAACTTATGTACATTATATGCGTGTGAATTGCGGTAACCGATGCTCTTCCGGTAAGGGTCTGAGCACACGGTGGAAAGGACCCCTAGCGGACCACCCCTGCCGAGGCCAGCACTAGCCAAACCGAAAGGCTGCCACAATCGATAAGCAATGGTCGAAGCGGCACATATATGCCCCAATTAACCTCCAATAATAATAAATGCTCAATGAATGCTTATTTTTTTATTTAAGGAAAACGATCGGTCGACTCGTAACTTCATGCTCCAGTTCGGTGCTGGACCACTGGTCACTCTTTCAAGCCTATTTCATAAGGATGCGTTGACGAGTGTTTCGCGCGGTGAGTGGACTGTCCCGCTCTTTTGCTAAATAAACGAGTGAGACAGTATCTTACTCGCTACTGCACTCGACCATCGCCCCATATTCATATGGACTGGCTTTGCCTTGCGGAAACCACGCCCTGCGCTGACACAACCACTGTTGCACCGGCAATGCACGTTCAATAGATTCGACGTAACTTGTCCCCTTAATAAAATCGTTAAATCTCACACACCTAATAATATTTTATTTCTGTGCACTATAATGAAATACAAAATGGTTGTTGATGTAGCCCGGAAACGAACGTTATCTTTATCTAGGTGATAATAGGACAATAGAAATTTATAATTTTTGGATAATAATAGCCGTTTTTATAGGAAGTCGGTTTAAATTAACATTTAGATAAAGAACCCACCTAATTTCACTAGTGGCTCCGTAAGCTGTAGAACTCGCGACAAACTTAACGTTACCGTTGGAACACTGTTATCCCCATACATCGACATAGGTCGCGGTCAGTTTACCAACACCACAAATGAGTTTGTAATCGCAAAAACCAACATATCTCCGCCATTTTGAAAAAGTTTGAACAATTTTATACGCAAAAATAATCTATATAATTATTGAACCGGCTCACAAAATTTCACAATAATTGTTTGGGAACTGCGACCTATAGAGGAAAACAAATGGACATCCGCTGGACAGCCGGACATACGAAAGCATTTTTGCCCGAACTGAAACGGAGACGCTTCGCTCGCTAGGTCGATAAATTCCATATTATTTATCTGGAGTAGTTATATAATTCGGGTATATTCCCTCGGAAACTTTTGAATTTAACGGGATAAAAAGTACCTTATATCCTATTCCAGGACCTAAGGTAAATATGTAACACCAAGTTTCATCAAAATCTGGAAGTTTCATCAAAAGCTGTTACGGAGCTGAGTGGTAACAATATTAACCCTTTGAACGCTTTCACATTTGAATGAAGTGATCACTCACACGCCAAGCACTGTTGCGTTATTAACAATAAAGAAAAAAGAAAACAAAGAAAAACAATTCATAATAAATTTTATTCATGATCAAAGTACACCTTCACGCCAACTCTTTAAGTGGGTGTTGGCATAGTGGGCACGACGGCACACGACCACTTTAAGGGTTCTTGGCGTTCAAAGGTTTATTATCTATAGTATGAGCTCAGAGATAATCGCCGGTGGGTGTCACATCATATTCAAATTAATGTTGTCTTAAGGGTCTCTGCGTGTTGGCTTCAGCCTCATGTACGCCTTCCAAAGGGCCCTCATAGTCTCGTAATGGTAAAAGACATACATAATACCTAATAACTAGTGGCTCCGTGAGCTGTAGGCCTCGCGACAAAAGACTTCAAAAAACTGAATCTAAAACAAAAACCCTTTGAAAAGGTAAGAAATAATGATTGGCCTTGCGACAAACTTAACTTTGCCGTTGAAAAACTGATATCTCCATACATCGAGTCAGTTTACCAACACCGCCAGTAAGTTTGTAATTGCTCAAACCTCCATATCTCTCGGTCGATAATGACTATTATCGATTTATACTTAGATGTCTGCGTTAAATGGTCTTAGTTACCGGCAATTGAGGCTCTTCAGTTTTAATAATGACTTGTCCATTCCCAGCTTGCAATTGCTAGTTTGATATTGTGAAGCAACGTATGCACAAGAAATAATTGCTGACAAACAGAACAATAGACTTTTGATTAAAAGTTTGAAGAACACGACTAAGGAATGATTTAATTAATATCTTCCCAGAGACGCGCTCTATACTCCCTCATCGCCACTTCCTCAATTATCGCGAGAAAAGTAGAACATTTTTCACGTCGAAACGTTTAATTGTAATATTATGTAATTTCGGATGAGGCATATCGGAACATTTCATTGTAAATGAATAATTGTAAATGTCGAAACATTGTTCGTGATGCGCGTGCGACCCGCCCATCGTTGCTGGATTGTTTATTGTTTTCTTGTTTAAAACGCGTTTATTAATTACGTGGTTTAAGTAAGTGTAAGGTTTGACTGACCGGTTGGCCTAGGCACTAGCTTGTTCCAATACAGGTTATCCTAGTATGGGCAGTTGAGTGTGACGTTATTATTATTATTTCAGATGCGGCGGCAGGCTCGGATCTCAATCGGCGGCGCGCTGTGCGGGCGCTCCGCCTCAGCATTGCAAGGTAGCAAAGACACAAATCCATGAATTCGTTCAAAATCAATGTCACATCCCACTGCTGCCCAAGCAGCGCACATGCTGTATAAGAGCTTATACAGCCATTATAACACTATTTTTGGCGTTATAATGGCTTTTTAAGCTCTTGTACAGTTTGTGTGCTTCTTGGGTGGATACGGCCCCACGATGGGCCGCCTCTCATAAGGAGAGGGAAAAAATATTTTTTTTAAATAACCGTGGATAAACGACTAGGGTATGTAGTTATTTCGGTGAAATATTTTTTTCAAGGATTATGCCACTTAAAGTTCGTTTGATTCACAAATACTAAAGTACTGAATGTGCCCTAAGCAGGAATAAAAATGTCCTTTAGCTTTTGTACACGTGAATACTTAAGATGTTTTATTTTTTTATCATTAATGGCTCTGTTTCTTGAATCATGACTAGTGTTTGTCAAGTTTCATGATTTGAGTACTTATTAGAGACTCAAGCGTATCTTTGCAAAATTGGTAGGTATGAAGAAAAACGATTTCTCGATTATGATAAAAAATGTGAGTTTGTGCAATAAAGTAAAGATAAATTAATATATACTCGTAAATATATTTGTACTTGCTCATTCCAATAAGGATGAAAATCAGAAAACGATTGTAATATTATTAGCTACGCTAACACACTATTTTTATCATGATTATAAAGCATTCAACCGTTTTGTACCCACATATTCGTTTAAAAGTGACAGCTACTTTATGAGCGCGATAAAAGTTAATGTGCTTGGTTCTCTTAAAAACTTCACATCTGAGGTGCGATCCTCTTAAATAACACTTCGTTCATGGACTCACCGGCAAGCATAACATGACCCGTCAATGTATATTAAGTGCACGTTCGTCCGTATCTTCGATCATGGACGCAGCGGCCACGGTTGTAGCTACCTAACTCCGCATAATGCCTACGAGAGAGCGGGTCAATTTATGATTGTCGTATGAAATGAGCGACGAGACTTGTTAGAGAATAAAGGCACGGGCAAACCAAGCGCGTGTGCGGCGCGTCGCGTTTAGAACGCGGGCCCGCGCGATCTGTGGGGCGGTAAGGCGGATTTAACACGGCGCCCAAAAAGCGCATATTAACATAGCAGGAACCGCGCTTACTGATACGAAAACTTCCTTTTAGTTCCTATGACACTACTTTTTAACGCGGGCCCGCTTCCGATCCGCTCCGCTGCCGTTCCAAGTTTCGGTGTGTGGATGCCTTAACTCCTCGTTTAATAGTTTTCTGTGAACAGACCATTATATTCTCGTTTCAGTTTGGCTGTGGCTACTGATATATGTATTCCAGAATGAATTTCGGATATCCATCTCCATTGAACCAGGGGTATGTATACCTGATTTAATATATTTTCTTTAATTTAAATTATTCTTTCGGCAACAAGGACAAATATCTTTATGTATTGACTCTACATTGGCTCTACATCGACTCTGTATTGACAATGTATAGCCAATGTAGACTCAATGTAGAGTCAATGTAGGGTCAGTGTAGAGTCAGTGTAATGTTTCAACTTTAATAAATAATTTAAAATATATAAAATGTGATGAAAAATATTGTGTGTATCACGGGCAGTAAGGGGATTACAAACTCGAGTCATTAAAAGCCCTCCGCCTTCAGCGCGGGCTTCTAATAGACTGTCGTCAGTTATCCCCTTATTACTATCCTAGATGCACAATATACTTGTACTACACCCAATTTCTTGAAATTTGGCCCAAGGACTCTAATGTACAAATAATAAATAACGTATATCAGACATTTAAAAAACTACAAACTTTAGTCTCCCATCTGCAAAAAAGACGCGTTATTTATGTCTGCGGATCTAACTGTAGATCTGTTACTATAAAACTGAGAAGCACCGATGATATGGATAAAAGTAATACCTAATAAAAGTTGCGATACTTCTCATTTTCAATTTCTAAATTTAGTCGTAAATTTTATTTAATTCTAGCTGTGTCCGTGGCTTCATTCGCGTACAATAAGTTTAATTCCCATACAAGCTTTTTAATTAAAAGCTTAACCAATTCTAATAATTCTGTATTCCAATAGAAAGCTACACTATCCCCGAATGACATAGGCTACTGTTTATTCCAAATTCACGGTTGCCGAAGGAACAGCCAATTGATGACACCAGCGGAGTCTCATAAACTATCTAAATAAATGGAAATCCGTTCAATAGATCTTAAGGCACACATTCATACAGATAGACAGACAGACAGACAAACATTACTAGACACCCACCAATCATCAAGTATCTCATTCTATGGCTGTTTAGGTATCGCTGTCAAATTTCTACCGGTTTGCACCTGCTCAATATTTCACCCATGTTAAGCTAGGGCGGGTTGCTAGTGTCAAATAAAGTGACACGCAGATTCTTACTCGTATTTAGATCGTCGCGGACGTGCGGCGTTGCGTGTCAGTGTATGAAAGGCTTTATTCGATCAGAGACACTCACCCACTGACTCCCATTTCCAGTACTTGGACTTCGATAACCTCCCGGAGACGAACTTCACGTGCGCGGGCAAGGTGATCGGCGGGTACTACGCCGACCTGGAGACCTCGTGCCAAATGTTCCACGTGTGCACCGTGGGCCAACAGGAGGAGCCCATGGACATCAAGTTCCTGTGCCTCAATGGCACCGTCTTTGATCAGGTAATCCAACACATGGGATCCCATATCTTTTTAAGACAGAAAAAGGTTTGCGTGGTGTGTGTGCTAAATTTTTACATTTAATGTTTTTGTTTGGATTTATTTACAAGTTACAACCCCTTATGGCAGCATTTAGCTAGCGTTTTTTTTTTTAAATTTGGTAGCCAAATGTTAGGTTAGAGGTAAACCCGTTTTGTAGGTCAATGCTGAAGCGTGGAGATGCTTTAAGAAACGGAGTTCATATAATGAGGAATAAGACGCTATTTATATTATTCACAAGAAAATAACACTGTCATTATTTCTGGTTTCAGGAGACACGAGTATGCGAAAGGGTAGATGAAGTAGATTGTACAAAGTCTGAAAAGTTTTATAGTTTAAATTTAGAGTTATATGGAAGCACATTAGCGCCTCCAGTAATAGAGCCAGACCAAGCGAAACCTCACGCAGAGCCGACTGAACAGTCACATCAGCAAACCAAGCCGAACAAACAAGAAAACGCAGACCCCTCCGTAGACGAATCGCCTGTGCCAAATGATAAAACACACGGGATCCAAGCGGAAGTTGAGGATTCCACGGAAGATCCTATCTTAGATACTAATAAGCAAGAGCATGCGAATAAAAATCACTATCTTCCAAGTGGTTCTGGTTTTACATCGCCTGGACATGAAGAAGCCAACGAAGGTTTGTACCTTTAAAACTGCTGTTCTTTAAATACTGCTTAGTAATTGCAACACCTTCATTTTACTGTAAAACTTAATAAATCATTATTTTACTTGTAGAAAATCAAGAAGATGATGATGAAATCAATAGCGAAAACTCTGATTACGAGGATGATTATCCGCATTCAACTATAACAACCATCACTCATGCTCCAATAACTTCGACAAAGTCAACAATAACGACTACTACAACACGGAAGTCTGTACCATCTACAACACTTACACAAACAAATTTGCATCGGCAACCACCTTTGGCATCCTATTTAAATCCATCGCAGTCTCCTCCACTATCGTCACTGTCTCCTCCATCAACATCTTCTCCGTCGGCTCTGCCAACATTAGACCCTTCGCTTCTATCTCCACAAGAATTTATTTACCGGCATCGGGGTCCAGGTTCTGAAGCTATATCTTTTCAACGCCAAAGTTTCCGCCCAGCAGATGGAGTATTCATAACACACGCTCCTCCTCATCAGTACGATCATTTTCAGTACGAGTCATCTCGTACTGCACCACGACCGGCACCTTTTGTACAAAAACCCCAACCTTTTCGGCCAACTACGTTGGATCCAAGAGATCAACTTTTGCGTCCGGGACCAACATCACAATCATCTGAACGCCACGAAATGACAGTAAAACACAAGCCTCATACTTATTTACCACTACCAGCGCAAAGGCCTTTGCCTTTTGACCCATTTTATTATGATCGCAAGAGAAGTGACGAATCAGTCTCGGAAGATAATTCGTCCCTCGCAGCTCGGTCAGTTTCTCCTCCACTTACAAACAAACCAAAAAGTCCACCGCGGGTCATAGTAACCGCAAGCGCCTCGGTCAGCGATAGCAATGGAAAAAAACTAAACTACACGGTCGGCAATGTAGTCAGTGCAGTAAAACCAATTGTGCCAATAAACTACGACGATTATAAGGAATCAGACCTTATATTCGATCCATTCTTTCTTGATGTACCAAGACTACACAAACGACGAAAGACTAGATCCAATCAAAAGAGACGAGTATTTACTGTACCTCCTTTGACTGCGACAGTTACTTCAGTAGAGCTCGTATTAAAAAAAAATAGAACCACAGCTCCAGTGACTTCTAGAGCCACGACCACGGAGAGTTCAACTAGTACGTTGCCCACCACAACTACGACTATTGCGTGGAATCCAAATGATTACGTTGACGATAACTACGAACCACAGGTTTACGTCCAACCCATGCCACCTCTCGCAATTCTTCACAACGAACGAAATAAATATGATAAACAGGAGAGCAAGTCCATTAAGAAGGCAGTGATTTATAAAGCCGATGACAAACCAAATTCGAACCAAGAAGGTCATTTGGACTCTAAGTCAAGGCCGTCGTCGTCTGTAGTACAGATAACTTCTAGTCAAAGTAAAGGGCCGAACGCGGTGCCCCCTACCGCCTCACCGCCTCCCGCGCCACCCCTTGAAGCCCCCGTCTGCGCCATTTCAGATTTAACGGACTGTCGGACTGATGCATAACGAATTAGCACATTAAAATATAGGTAGTTTATTTAGATAGATAAATTTCCAATTTTTCAAACAGTCGTTTGCAGGGAAACGTTCGCAAAACGATTGAATGTTAACGTCTTTTAAAGACAGGGTCAACCGCTAGATTTAATATATTTATGTATATTTTACTTTTTGTACGATTTCTGTAAATAAAATGTATTATCAATGTTGATGATATCAAAATATGAAGAGAGGTATACTGTAATAAATAAATAATTAAGAAAATAAATCCTGTAAGTAAATTTACAATTATATACCTATTACGTTTCCGTATCTATGTCTTATTCATTTAACTCTTCTCCTTGACTCAAGACGACTTGGCTCAACTTAACTGGATATCTAACAAAGGTTACTTCGGTCCCTTAGTCCACGAGGACGAAGGAGTACAGATTACTGGTCAGGTTTTAGATTTACTATTTAAAGGTTGTTAATACTCAGGGGCCCATCGCATAACTACTTGTAACTTGTAATACAAGCGGAACCCTTTTTTCAACTTCTTTTACTAGAAAGAGACTTCCGCTTGTATTACAAGTTACAATTAATTATGCAATGGGCCCCAGAGCTTATACCTTTTTTGTTTTCCTACCATTCTTAAAAAGTATGCAAACTTTCATGCACCTGTCTTTGTTTGTTTGTATTATGTTACAAAAAACTTTAAACATATAATCATAATATTACTATATTCTTTGCATATAATTTAGATAAGAATTTTGTTGATATTCTTAACTATGGCTGGATTTATGATTATGAGTGTTAGGGAAATGATTGACAATTCTTTTGGGGCAGTTGATGTAAGTACTTAACTTTGACTCTATTCTTGTGTAATGTTTAACTACAAACAGAATTGTAGGTAATATATTAATTTTTTTTACACGAGATTTTGCAAAAGGCTTTTGTGCACGTGTAAAAAATGTATATATAACGTAACGTAAGTTTATAACGTGTATTTAAGTTACGTTAACTTCATCTGCTCTTAAAACTGATCTTCAACTTTCCAGGGTCTTCTATTTCGTATGGTTATTGAACGAATGCTTAGGATATGAACATAATTATAGAAATAATGACCTCCATTATTATAGAATTACCTCGACTTGTAAATAATACCTACCTTTATGATTTTTTGGTTACGTTTGATCTTTGTAGCTACTGCGCTAAAAGCACTAATAGGGTACATCCCTAGAATGTCTACATGGTTTCAACGCTAAGCGCTACAACACTAGGATACGTGCACAAATAAAACTTTCAGTCGTGTTCGTAACATTTATTTGTCAGTCGCGGGCGGCCACGCTTGCGCGACGCGCGTGACGTCGAGCGCGAGGATGTCGGCGCGCGCGCCGAGCGCGGCGCGCAGCGCGGGCGCCGAGCGCGCCAGCTCGCCGTGCACCCACTCCTTCACGTACGTGCCGGCGCCGCAGCACAGGCGCACCACGAATACTTGCGGGTGACCTGGAACAACATTATAACAAATATATGCCAAATGTCCCTTATTATAGGACATTACCAAGAGCATATATAGTGGAACTGAATAGGCTTATTGCGATTTCATACTTTTCATGCATGATTAAATTGCATTATTTCTAATATTTTCCTTTAAACATCTACGTCATTCTGGTCGAGACGCGAAATTTGATTTTGCTGAAATTTTCTTATCCGTTGAGTATAAGCTCTTAGAAACGTGAGCGAAGCATTGCCTATAACAACTAAGACACTTAGCTGATCTTGAAAATGCTTTGCAATGATAGCTAAATCTTTACGTATTCCTATAGTTTATAATTTATTTAACAAACAACGGTAAAATTTAGTAACCATTGCCAATTTTTTTCTTGCCGTGTAGGCTAAACAATAAAACCAGTTCGATCAGCACTGTAATATCTCTCTACAAACTTAAAAAACACAATATCAGCGCTTAACATTGAAATGGCTAGTTCCTGCTTGACTGCAGCGCCAGACACTAATTTCACTTCCTACCTGGGGCTGGGCCTAACGAATTGCTAAAAGTATATTCTTAACCTTTTCAACGCCTTACGTCAAATGCAAATGTGTCACACACGTTTTAAAAGCTATACAAAAATAAACTTAATTTATACGAAAGAAGGTCTCTTTTGAGTTGTACCTCCGACAACTATAAGCGTCGGTGGCGTGATAGGCACGACGCTTTTAAGACGCTGTCAAGAGCCAACAACCTTGAGTGATCGGTCACTGTCTGTTTGCACCTGAGTGAACGAGAAGCACTGTGCGGTTTTTTGTATGGGGAAAATCGAAAACGGATGAATTATATAAGTAACTACACACTACACGTAAAATATAAATTAGTTATTTTTTAGCATGGGCGTGATGATAAAAACGTTAATTATAGACCTATAAATAAAAAAAAATAAGACAGATCTGTTTAAAGAGGATTTCAGACGTAACTTCACGATTTTTTTCTATCGTATCGATTTCATCAAATCGTGTTTTGGAAATAGTTATTTTTGCAATAATAATAATAAATATGAACATAATTTTTTTTCGCTTTGCCAAATATATAGTTTTTGTTAAAAAACTGTTTAAGTAAAGTCGATTTAGGTCTTGTCAGCGCCTTAAGCGTCCTTGGCGTCGAAAGGGTTGAAATAACGCGCAGCGTTTACCTGGTACAGCTTCGGCACTGAGCGCTAGAATAGAACGTTCCCGCGCCAGTAGCGGCCGCCGGTGCAGGACGCGAATGGGCGTCTTCTGCACGATGCGTATCCTGACCGAGTCTCCTTCCAAGGTGTTAGTGTAGGTGTTGATACGAGAAATGTCTTCCGGGGTTACTGTAATTGGATCTGTGGGCTGGAATAATAAAAAATGTGGGTTGTAATTTAACAGCAACCACAAACTATATCGAGATAGAAGGAAATAGTGTATGTTCTCGCATGCCAAAAAGATGTCGTGAGATCATCTCTGTGTGTTACCACGGCGGCGGCGCGGCGCGGGGCGGCGGGAGTGGCGGTGCCTATACATCATGGTCGTGGTTTTCACAGCAGGTAAAATTAAGCCTTAATATTTGCCTTCTGTTGTGCTGAATGGTAATCACTTAAATGTAGTAGACAGGATTAAATATCTTGGTCACATCTTGACGAGTGATATGAAAGACGATGTTGATATAGAGAGAAAGCAAAGGGCGTTAGCAGTTAGAAGTAATAGGCTTGCCCGCAGGTTTGCTCGGTGCTCATGTGAAGTAAAAATAACGCTTTTTAAAGCTTATAGCCAGTCTTTTTACTTGAGCAGCCTGTGGGTTAAGTATACAAAACGAGCCTATAACGCCCTGAGAGTACAGTACAACAACGCCTTTAGAGTGCTGATGGGACTACCTAGATGGTGCAGTGCCTCGGGTATGTTTGCTGAAGCCCACACAGACAGTTTTCAGGCCATAATGCGCAAAAAAATAGTCTCGTTGTTGGGTCGAGTCAGGCGTAGTTCCAACAGCATTCTAAATGCGATTGCGTGCAGGTTCGACTGTCCAATCCTCAAGTTTTGGGTTGGACAAATCAAGGGTGTAGCTCAATTCATTATTTAGTCTTGTAGTCATAAGTATTTTATAATCTTTGTATTAACCTAGTTTAAGTCTTACTAACACGCTATGGATATTTAAAGTCCGAAATAAAGATTTTATTATTATTATTATTATACTCGGTTTGCCGCGTGCTAATCGATGCTTTTATAGTAGTTTATGCAACGGTTGCATAATGATAGGCCTTAAAACACTAGTGCGGTTTTCATGAAACGAGCCGATAGGCGAGTTTCATAATAAGATCGCACGTGTGTTTTAAGGCCAAATTATGCAGAGTTGCATACATAACTTTATCTACACACATATTATAAATCCTCCATGATGGGTTCAGAAACAATATTTTCTGGCAACAAGTTATTTGTTGCAATCGTGGCTGCATATTTCCGATATCCGGCGCATTTTCACATCACACACACTCCGAGAAGACTACTTACTATTCATATTTTCAACTAAAATGTAAATTACAAACAACTTTTTCTATTCAATTAATTCTACTTTCGTTCAGCAAAACGCCAACATGGCGATCCTCAGTCAAGACCATTTTTTTTTTAAATCATAGACAAACGGATGGAGTCTCTATTCTCACGTCACTCGAGATCAAATATTGTGCAGTTTATATTAAAAAAACATACTGAATTGACGTTTCGTATCAATAACTGTTTTAATATCTATGGATACTAGAATAGAGACCACTTGAGTTTTGACAGCTGTTCCAAATTTAATCTCTTTTCTTTACTAAAAACGATAAAGAAGTCATGTTATTTCTTTATCGCAGCACTGGTTTTTCCTAATTGGTTGTCAAAATGGTGGTCATTTCCTAAGGTTTTTGATTAACCAATGGAGGTTTTATGATATGGGTGTAGATAAAATCGTTTTCGTGCGACTTATGCTTCCCGTCACTAAATTACACTCATGATATCAAAGTAACTACGCATAAATGTTACACGCTCAATTTCCGTACAAATCGACGAACTCTTTCCTTCTATCTCGATTTAGTTCTGTGTATGCAAGCATTGGAAGATGAATGATAAATGGGGTTCGGTGGGCTTTTGAAGCTAATGTACAGGGTCGAAATGATTGTGCGGTGAGTTACCTGATCTGTGGGAGAGTGAGTCAACTTGATGCAGAGTGCTTCGTACTCCTTGCACTTGCTTTCTTCGCCCTTCTTGAGCTCTGTCAGGTCGTCCCTGTCAGACATTTCGTATAAATGATTGTGCCGAACTTACGAGAAACGTTTGGTCGACCGACCGTAATCTTCGAGAATTAACCATTCATTGCGTATCGAAAACATATGCGTATAGGTCAATTCCATAGCTGGGCACAAGACCGTTAATCCGTTAATAGTTAATTAACGAAATTAACATTTCGGGTAACGGATTCACTTTTAACCTAATTTTAAAAATTGTTAACGGACTCATTAACTTCCGTTAAAATAATTAAAGTCCGTTCATCGTTATTTAAACTTTTTATATCAGATAGCTTTAAATTTGATCTCCAATTAGTTAGGTATCATTACAAACTCTAATGATACACCTTTCTTATATTCATTTTTCATGAGTAAATCACTAACGCAATGACATTAAATGCAATTTATATCATGAGTTAACGATTAACTTTAACTTCCGTTAAATCTTCCAAAATGTAACGCGTTAACGTTTAACGAAATTAACTTATTTATTAACGGATTAGCGATTAACGAAGTTAACTATTTGATTAACGGTACGCAGCTTCAATTCACAAGAGCTGGCACTAAAGGAATGAACAAAACTAATGTCAACTATCATTGTGTTATCTTCTACAGGGGCCTGTGCCTGAAGTTACCCTTAATATACCTAATATCGAAAACTGCATTATAATCCATCCAGTAGTTTAAAAGTTTATCGCGCACTAACAATCAGACAAACAGACATGAAATTCAGAAAACCATTGGGATGTGTCGTATTGCTCATTCTGAAGCCCCCTTAGCATTTTTTCATTGTTATCTTCAATGTACCTAACTACAGACATTTTCGACTTTACGATTTTAATATATGTATGGATTTTATAATATTAACGCATTGCTTTAGTTAGTAAGACGATTCATTTATAAGTCATTCATGATACCTAAATTAAAACTAAGTTGTCAAAAAATACTGCTGTCTCTGTAATTAAACCATTAGTTAAGAGACAGGTCGTCTAAAAACACTATTATTATAGGTATCGCCACGAGAGTTGAGGTCACGCACACCGCGGCATGTCATGTGTGGACAAGACAATTTCGTTGGAATTTTCAAATTTGTGTTTGTTTTGTATGGCATTGTGTACTTGTGTGTGTAATCATTCACCTCAACTCTCGTGGCGATACCTATACTTATTCAATCAACCTACTTACAGATTATACGCACATAGATACTTCATTCGCTCATTCAATCCATTCGTGCGGGCTTTTGTGAAGTACGTCATACGACCACGTGCGTATAACTACTGTCACTTACTTGGTAACATGCACCATGCTCTTGACGACAACAGTCCCACTGCTCGAGATCTGCTCGCACGCTCTCTCCATTTCCTCCGCCGTCAACTCGCGGCGAGGGTCCGAGATCTGAGGACGGGAAAAGTGGTAAAAGATCGTACAGAGGAATGGTTATGACGATAGATAATGATAAAACATGATCATGTAATGACACTGTTTCAAGTGTGGATAATGTGTATGTGTATCGGCGATGACGGTGGGCAGTCAGTAATTGCAAATTCTATAGTATGCCAATATTTGTATAATTAACATAAATACAAGGTGTCCCGTAAATAGTGGTCCAAATGAAAACCCCATGTAGATACGATCACGTGCTATTAAAATAACCCAAAATAGGTTTAGTAAAAATATCACGGTTTGCGAGATATTCACGATTTAAAAATAAATCAACTTATTCGATTTCACTTCAGTTTCCCGTTTGCTATTTCCTAGGATAAAAGAAATATCATAAAAATCTTAATGATTGTTACTCCTGAGAAAGTGCGCTATAAGACGTGTATCACAATTTTTCAAAATCAGCCACAATTTCTTTGATAAATCTAAATCAAATGAAAAAATTCGATCCAGACGAATTCGTTACCCAAGTTTGAAGACCTGTGCTGAAAAAAAATGTAGGACAACCCTAGTGCCCATTAGCTTATAAAATTAGCCCATTTAATGTTTATTCAGACGCAAAAAAAACAAATGGTATTTTCTGCTTAGAAAAGAAATTATCATGATTTTATTATGGCGAAGCGGCTATTTTGTGAAATTGACAAACAATTTTTTAAATTGGTTTTTAATGTTATTTAAATGTTAAATTACATTGAATATTAAAATAAACAGAATCTGAGGATAAAACTCAATAAAATAAATCTTTAGGCTATTTTATTTAATAATAACTTACAACAGGGTGTTCACCGCCTTTTAATACTTTGTTTGATTTTTCTTACGTAGCCGGCGCTACTGATTTTTTGCGCAGCAGTTTGAATGCATTCGTGCAGATTTTGAATATTTTTAACCGGCTTTTGGTGCCCCGTCTCCATCAGACATCCCCACAAAAAGTCACGCGTATTATGGTCCGGTGACCCTGAAAGGCTGCAGTATGCGCCCTATGCGTCTAATCCACCTACATATCTCGGTAAACTTGATTTAAAAAAATCTTACAGGCCGGCCATAGTCATAGTGCGCCAGACAGCCAACATGTTGCACCCAAATCCCTTGGCGTGTATCTAAGGAAACATTGTCCAAAAGAAGAGCGAGCTCATGTTGCAGAAAATGCAAATAATAAGTACCGTTTAAGGTAGGTGGTAGCTCAAAAGGTCCAACGATTTGACCGTGAATAATCTCTGTCCACAAATTAACTACCCGCTTTACTAAAACTACCCTACACAAACTCAACCAATCTTTTAAAAGGCGGTGGAGAGCCTGTGTATCAGTTGGTGGTGGGCATTTCGAACACCTGTTGTGATTTATTATTAAATAAAATAGCCTAAAGATTTATTTTATTGAGTTTTATCCTCAGATTCTGTTTATTTTAATATTCAATGTAATTTAACATTTAAATAACATTAAAAACAAATTTAAAAAATTGTTTGTCAATTTCACAAAATAGCCGCTTCGCCATAATAAAATCATGATAATTTCTTTTCTAAGCAGAAAATACCATTTGTTTTTTTTTGGTCTGTATAAACATTAAATGGGCTAATTTTATAAGCTAATGGGCACTAGGGTTGTCCTACATTTTTTTTTCAGCACAGGCGCCTCATTCGGGAACGCTAAGTGATTCTGTAGCGACACATAAGTCAGATGTCTCATCCCACTCTTCCGCATGACGCGTAATGCGTAAGAGCGAGATGAGAAATCTGGCTTACGAGTCACTACAGAATCACTTAGCGTTCCCGAATGAGGCGCCTGGTCTTCAAACTTGGGTAACGAATTCGTCTGGATCGAATTTTTTCATTTGATTTAGATTTATCAAAGAAATTGTGGTTGATTTTGAAAAATTGTGATAAACGTCTTATAGCGCACTTAATCAGGAGTGACAATCATTAAGATTTTTATATTTCTTTTATCCTAGGAAATAGCAAACGGAAAACAAAAATGAAATCGAAAAAGTTGATTTATTTTTAAATCGTGAATATCTCGAAAACCGTGATATTTTTACAAAACCTATTTTGGGTTATTTTAATAGCACGTGATTGTATCTACATGGGGTTTTCATTTGGACCACTATTTACGGGACACCCTGTATATGATTTTTTGTTTCTCGAAACCATTACCACTAAAATCACACACAGATTATATTTTGAAAATATAGGGTAAAGTCACCAGTGGTCAGCCAGGATCCTGTAGTCAGCCTTTTGCCTCTTTTATTGCCTTGAAATAGCAGTCTATTTGAAATTAATAAATTATATGCCTCTTAATCGATTCCTTGATTCCTTATTAATCATCATATTTATCGATCGGTGCGGGGAAACGGCAGGGGGGAAAATAAAAAAAGTTTATTCGAGTGCTTTCGGTCGAGAAGGGCAATTTTGCGATGTCCGCCATAATTTTTTTCGCACTTGGTGTTTTCAAATCAGGTAAGAAAGATAGACTTGTGTTAACATTATATGATATATTTGTATATTTCTGTGAATGCATATAGTTGCTTAAACCGAAAATGATAATAAAATAAGCGAATTTCATTGATTTCTTAATAATTTACGGAGGCTGACTATTGGGAACCACTTTTTTATGTGATTTCCAGTAGTCAGCCACCTGCGGCTGACTTCTGGATATTAGTGGTATCGTTCGAAATTGAAATAAAATCGGTCCGTTAAGATCGTTATTTTTTAAGATTCAAATTTACCCTAACATTCCCTATAATATTTTTAGAAAAACCCAGTAGTCAGCCGCTTTTTAAAGTATTTTTTTGGTATGGCTGACTAATGGGAATTGCAGGTCCAGTACTCAGCCACTTAATAAAGTATGAAAAAAACCTATATAGGGATTTATTTAGGTACTTATTAGTCTTTTTACTGTTTCATGAATAAAAACGTAATGTTATGTTCAGTAAAGCATGTCCCAAAAACCAATACACAAACAAACGCATCCACCAGAAATACTAACTTCTGCAAAGGAAGCTATACGAAAGCAATGCATATTAGAGGAGCATGTAGAACTTTTGGTGTTCTCCGAGGCACATTGCAAGACCGGCATCACCTATGGATTCCTGAAGGCCTACGTAACATGAGTCTTGATTTAGTTATAACTAATGCCAACGACCCAAAACCTAGATCGATCCGTCACTATACCGAAAACATCTCGGATGTCAACCTGTACGAGATTAGTGTGGCTCTCAAACAGCTTAAATACAATAAGTGATGACGGAATCACAGCCGAATTTCTGAAAGCAGTTGGAAAACCGGTCCTTAAAGCCCTTCAGACGTTATTCGATTCCACATGAGGGGTAAACACTGCAGGCATGGAAAAGAAGTGTGGTGTTGCTCTTCATCATAACAGGGCAATAATGCCCCGCTAAAGCATTTCCGGAAGTCGGGAGACTGGAAGTTATCAAACCTGCGTGTAAGACGGTTCGTAATTACTCACAAAAACAGCTTGTAAACATGGCTCAAAAGTGAGAAGGGTACTGAAGTAAGAACTATAGTACCATATAGTAAACTTCCAGTCTCCCGAACAGGCCGGTTTCCGGAAATGCTTCAGCACCGGTAGACCACATACATTCGCTACAGCAGTTTATATAGAAGACCGAAGAGTTTAATCTGCCTCTGCTCAGCGTTTGTGGACTACGAGAAAGCCTTCGATACGATTGAGACTGTACTGCAGTCTCACCAGCGCTACCAAGTCGACAACAGGTACATTGGAGTGTTGAAGTGTTTATACGAAAACGCCACTATATTAGTAGAACTCAAAACCTACTGCAGTGTTGCAGTGGAAAGCCAGACAGCGAGATGTTATCTCTCCAAATCTGTTCACCGTTGCTCTGGAATGCGTTTTCAAGGTTCTGAATGAGAAAGGGCATGGCATCAACATAATCGGCGAGACCTCGGAGAACCTCAGTTTAATGCTCGATGACCAAAGTAGAACTTCCGAATGAGCTGGCCTTAAAATGAACATGGACAAGACAAAAATTATAACAAATGTCCCTGTACTGCAAACTCCCGTGGCAATTGGAGATTTTACGCTCAAAGAAGTTGACGATTATATGTACCTGGGGACATAGGTACTGTCCAATAAGGGACGTCCATCTTCGAGAAAGAGGTCTATCGTGGAGTCCGGCTTGCAGCGTTCGGGAAGCTATACCATACCTTCTGGGCCAATATGCCGCAGTGTCTCAAGATGAAAAAGGAGTCTGAACCTTGTAACTGTAAGATAATATTATTCAACTAAAAGCATGACTGTTGTAATTTTAACGACTATTAATTGTCTATTAATTATTTATTAAATATTGCTGATTTTTAATCAAATTTTAACAAATAATTTAGAGGCCGAGTACTGGGCTTAAAGTGGCTGACTATTAGATTTTGGAGGCTGACTACTAGAGAAATGTGTATGTTTTGGTTTAAACTTCTTTTTCTATTTTATAGAAAGATTCTATATGTTTGCCTTAAATTGTAATGAAACTAGATTAAATTATTGATCGAACAGTAAAAAAAGTTTATTGTTTAGTCAAATCCTGAATTAATAACAGTGGTTTCAAATCTCAAACGTCGTTAAAAGGCTGACTACTGGTGCCTTTACCCTATTAATTTATAGGATCCATTTTCTATGGATAATTCGATTAATTAACGTGGTAAAATCAAGTGGTAATAAAGTCTTATAATAATAAAAACTTATGATTAGCAACTATTTGGTTTAGCGTAATAATGTTATGCGAAAAAGTGTATGCGTGTTACTATGGACTAATTATTAATAAACATAATTGTAATCGTTTGGTGTGTTCAGCGGGAAAGGCAAGAATAAGTCGGGCGAGCTAATGGCAGTTATAGCGCCGGCGCGGACCGACCTCGACAGCGAAGGGCCGCCCGTCTCCCAAGCAGCGCACGTCGACATCTTCTCGTCCCGCTGCTATAAACTTCATTCTATGCTCTGCTTGCTCCGGGGTTAATCTATAATATGATAATAATATAACTACAATCTATGGCAGTCAACGGTCATGTTTACCATATGTAGAGTCATGTGCCAGAGTCACTACAGAGTGAAACACTACTGACTTGAGAATAATTTAAACCAGCACCATAAGTACACAAATATGTCTATAAGTTTAGTAATGGTGCTTAGATCCGCTAATGAACATGACGGTATAGGCAATTTTATGATCTTTTCTTTGATATCTTAAATACTAAACAGAATATTGAAAATCGTATGTAACGTTTGTAGAGAACTAGTGGACCCGCCACAGCTTCGTCCGCGGTATTTTCCATGCAAACTTTATCACCCCTTTAGGGGTGGAATTTAAAAAAATCCCTCCTTAGTGCACCTCTAGGGTAGGGCGTATAGATAGATAACATGATAGATTTTAGTGTAAAGTTTAGGTTAGGACTAAATAATTAGACTTAAAAGTCAAAAAATTCAGCTAAGCGACTCCAAAAAGAGACTCGAGAACTTAAAAGGAGAGTTTGGATACGTTTCCACTGAAGCGGAACCGAGCCAATCTGACAAATTAGAATGCTTGAAATATTTTAATAAAAGACTGAGATGATCGACATAGTTATCTGATTGGTTGGATCTGCTCCGATCCGCTTCAGTAGAAACATCATAAATAACCATTTTCTACGCAATCGTGTGGTCAAACAAAATGCCATTTATAAAAAAAAGACTTACTCGTATAAGTCGGCGATGGGTTTGAAAATGGTCTCCTGGACGGAGGACTCCATCATCCTCTCGCCGCGAACCAGCCACGGTGTCTGTGGCAACTCGCGGGACAGCTTTATGTAACTGACCAAATACATAATATAATTTATCTACACCCATATTAAAAACCTCCATAATGTATTCAAAAATCGCAGGAAATTACCAGCATTATTACAACCAATTTTACTATGAGCTGTGAGTAGGTAAAATCTGTACCTACTGTTTGGTAACGTTATGAGATGAGTTTAAATTTGGAATAGCTGTCAAAACTTAAGGTCTCTATTCTAATATCTATAGATATTACAACAGTTATCGATACGAAACATCAATTCAGTATGTTTTTTTTTTTAAATATAAACCGCACGACATTTCATCTCGAGTGACATGAGAATAGGGAGTGACTCGAGTGACATGCATTGTTTATTGATGTATATAAATGTACCCATAATATATAAAGAAATATTCTTTATTAATTAATAAATAGTTACTGTTTTACGTAAGGTAACAGTACGATATTTGTCATGTGTCATACTATCAAAAAAAATTGACACTAATTATTTTTCTTATTTCAATATAAAGGTTGTGTTACTTTAGAGCTATTAGGTTTTGTCACAGAATAGATAACAGTACTAACGTACAGAAGAACCACTCTCTAACAAAACCGGTGTTTAGGTACAAAAATATGCCTAATCATGCCTTCTCTCTCCATCGCAAAAACGTGCTCTTTCGTGTACGCTAGGGTTGTCAGTTTTTATCCGCGTCATCCAACAACAACGACGCGCGAATCGCCCAGCGAGTGAGCGAGCGGCAACCTGCTGCGATTTACAGCTCCGAGCATCGCGACGGCCGAGCTTACCTAAAGTGCGAAGTGAAACCCGCCTGGTTTTGTTGCTGATATCCTTCTGTTGTATTGTGTTTAATCAGATAACGGGTAATATACTTAAAGGTCATATCTGTAATTTGATATACTCTATGTGAAAAACGATGGATACCGACAAAAACCGAGGATGACCGAATGGTGAACTTATTGTAGTACTGTATTGTATTGTAACGAGTAATGACTCACCGGCCGCCGATGTACAGCGGCGCTCTGGCCGTGGCGACAGCGACGCAGCGTGCAGCGGCCGCGGGCAGACGGAGGTCGCTCAAATGTCCCAGCGTTGCCTTCTCCAACGCCAGCTCCGCCCCGCGGCGCGTCACGTCCACCGCGGGACGCTTGTGCGGCGCGAACAACGATGGAGAAATGGCTTTCAACACGTCTAACTCCTGAAATAACATATTTGTAGAAGTAAAACTGATACTGTCTAGGAAGTCCCGGATTCGATCCCAGGTAAGGGACTCAGGGTAAGAACAGCTATTATATGATATCCTTGTGCTTTATGCTAGTTTGGGCTCACCTGCGCGTCGTCGGGATACTCGAAGTGCAGCGTGACCAGAAGAGGGCAGACGGCTCCCGAGTCCAGCGCGAGACCGAGGTGCGACGCGAGCTGAGTGCCAAACGACCACTTCCACGCCTCTTTTATAGATGTTAGCGAGCCTGGGTTGGAACGTCATCACCATTGGTATATATTTTATACCATAACTAGTGGACCCGCCACAGCTTCGCCCGCGGTATTTTCGATACAAACTTTATCACCCCTTTTCACCCCTTTAAGTATGGAATTTAAAAAAAAACCCTCCTTAACCCTCTAGGTTACTCGAGGACTGGTTCTTCCAAATTTCAAACCTCTAGGACCACCCGTTTAGGCTGTGCGTTGTCTATACGTGGGTCACGGTACTGTTTTATATGTATTGATTAACGATGACTTTGTGGATGGTTATGAATTTATAGTATAAAAACTATTTCACACTACTTTTAATGGACTACTGTTCAGACTTACTTTAAACACAATTTATATTTTGTCATTTCATGTAGCATCGTTTAATGTTGCATAAAGTGGACAATGCAGGAAAGTGGACCATGCAGGAAAATCAAGTGGATCATATGGGAAAGTAGACCATTCAGGCAAGTGGACCATTTAGTAAAGTGGACCTAAGGTACCTGAAGGTCTAGGAGCACCATGGTTGCTAACATTAAATGATTCTTTGTTCATAAAAAATATCGTACATGTAGGTATTAGGTAAAATACACGTAACTGATTGACATATTTAGTCATACAATGGCATGCAAGTATTTATAAGGTAGCTACATAGTCCAAGTACCTATACTATTAGGTACCTATACAAATAGGTCATTTAAACTATTTATTGCTATCCTATTATGACACCGGCGTTGAAAGGGTTAATCATTCAATATTATTACCATCTGCTATGTAACATTTAGTGCATGTATTGAAAAATTATTATGCCACTTATAAAAATTCAGTTTTGAATTTATGATCCATTATATTGAGACCAACTGTGATTTTTTTTTAAACCACTGGTAAAACTAGGTTATTTTATATTAATGTTCACGTGTTTTCAATATTTAAGTAAAACAACACTTTCAACTTTATTTTGTTTATGCCCAAAATTGTATTACACATAAGTGGCTGAACTGACCTGTCTCATAATCTGGAAAGTGCTCCTTTAAGGTCAACAGCATATATTTCTCACGTATCATGTTGGCGATGGGAGCCGACAACGCGCACGCAAACGTCGCACAGTCGTACCTAACCAATATCACAAAGATAAGATAAATAAATGCTCTGGTCGGAATTCAAACTTTAATTCATTCCTTTACCAGAAGAATCCTACAAAGGAAACTACAGGAACAACCAAGAAAAATGACGAATTTTGGTATGTGCTTGATAAATTGATTGAGCAAATACAATAAACATAATTATCATGGTTATAAAACTGGTTCTCAGACCTGAAACTAACCCTTTTTTATCCATTGCCTCCTTCGCTACTCGAAAGCTGTCAGCCCAGGTGCTGGTCTCCAGGAGCCCGAGGCAGCTGGTGCAGGCTGTCCCACGAGGGCGCTTCGCTGCTGGCTCTGGCACTCCATTAGGGCCATTATGGTATGTGTCTGTGCCATTCTCAGGTTCAACCTTGTCTTCAGTAGGTTCATTGCTGTACTGAAAATTAATTAAATGTACCACAGAATAGATAATAGGTAACACTCAACTGTCTATAAGGATAATCAAGTGACTCTTGATATATACATTGTTCCAAAATGACCAAAACTATAAATCTGCCCTCAAATAGCAGAGGATGCGAATGAGTTACAGTATTTTGGGTTGACTAGGTCTAAACAATTCCTAAGGATCATCCCTAGTAGCATTTTCCGTTGGCTTCCATTGGCCAAAAGTAGGGAATCCGTAGGAATATAGTTAGTAGTTTGCCCTCATAAAACTAACATTGGACCAATATAACAAAGAGATTATAATTACGCTCAACCAGTTAATAACGTGAATACTGCTACCGTTTGACGCATTTCTGCATTGTATACAACGAAGGCCCTATTGCAGTAAAGTGTTATCATTACATCATTTCACTTACCAACGTTGGCCAATGCGACTTCTGCTACCGCTGGTTTTAAACTGTTGGCATTTCTGCATTATATTATTTCAGTTGGAAATTCTACAATAAGGGCCATAGTGGTAGTTGTAGGCCTTACTTCAAAACGACTGCCTAATCTAACCGTTGTCCAACTAATGAGACCCATGTGGCCCGACCAAATGCCAACACTAATTGCTATTAGGGATACCTCATCCATACTTGACTGCTACCAATCTGTTTTAGTTCAGGCTAAACTAATTAGATAGCCAAAACAACTTGAGTTATAATCCTATGGAATTGTTGCAAGTCAACTCAAAACGCTGTAACTCCATTTGTATTGTTCTGCCATTTGACGTCAGAAATGAAAAAATTGATTGGTACTCCATCCGGTTGAATGTTCTTTTTTGTTTTTACATATTGGACTGATTTACATAAAATTCATTTACAAGAACCTTAAAAACTGACGCTCCAACACAGACAGATATTTTCAATGCATACAAAGAAGCCGATGTTTGGAAGTAAAGTAATATTGAAAGAGACTGAAAACTTATTCATTCAAAGTTGTAATTTCATTGGTTTGGGATGTTTGAATTAATTCTGGCCTGCACCTGCAATCCCTTGGTCTCGATGGGATGATACCTTCTGTGGTATATACTTAGATTTGTATACAATTGTAGACATCATTAACTTATATGTACTGTTTTGAAAAGATGATACCTCACCAAGTTTTGTGCCGGCTCTTCTCAGTAGAGGTTTTTTTCTAAACCGGTGTTAGATTGATTGACCTTCATAAGAGCTTGATAAACACTAAATTGAATAAAGATATTTTGACTTTGATTTTATTGAAACTTTTTTAGCATAGATTTATATTATTTTAAGGATATTTATATGTGAAACCTAACCTAGCCTATGTTATACACTAACAGTTGAAGCAAATTTGTCACAAGCAACCAAGTTAAATAAATAAAAATAGCCTTTATTCCCTGACCACACTTTTACATGCATTTTTTGTGTTAAAAAACAACCTAGTAACCGACCTTTAAATAAGCTGGGTAACCGTAGCAACCTCAAATTTAATTTCTCCGTAACACAACAGAAATAATCACATGAACTACTTTAATTAAATATTAAAAAGACCACACGATTATTTAGTATAATGCCGATACTAACTTTTTTCGCAGCCTCCTTAACATTATCGTAGATTCGCGGATGTTTTAGCCCCAAGTAGCGCAGGCAACAGGCATCACAGCAACCCTCGTCCTTACACAACTTAAAAACTGCCTTTTCGTCCATACTTTCTTCTAAAATTACAAATAATATATGCAATTGTTTACTTCCTACATGTGCTTATAATACCACTTGTAATACCTATAATAATAATGCTTCAACGAAATTTAAATTAGGTGTCTGCCTAAACAGGCGAAGGCACTTAAAAATATACACATACAAAAATGTTCTTTAATACCTTATGTCAAGATCTAGTATAATTTGAAACCAACGCGTACAGGAAATATAACAATAGGTAAATCGGATCAGACCATTATGTACCTATTCGAATATGCTCTATTCTGTGCTGTCACTGTGACAGTGACAGCTGCGTTTCATTTTACGCTAAGTCCACGTTTTTAAGGATTTCACCCCTTGTATAACGGTCGCCGGTCGCATATTAATAAAATTATGAAGCTCGGTCTTCTGCAATGCTCATGAATACTAAAGGATTTACAAGATTGAAAAATTATTACACATGCAATGACATAGAACGAAAACTAGCCAAGCCAGTGGCAAAGAGCATATAATATAGGTACTAGTAATACGGAGTTTAGTTATGTACGTACAAAACTGCTCCGCCTTCAAGTCGATGTGGACTGGTTCTTATTTTTGATTCCTCAGTTACAAGTAACGAGTGCCATCTATAATAAAAAAAATGTGTGCATAAGACCACACGATAGGAGTGAAAACCTACAAAAACAAAGCACGCACACACAAACACGCACGCACGCACGCACGCCTTCACTCACTCACTCACTCACTCACTCACTCATACTCATACTCATACTCATACTCGTGCTTATACTCATACCCATAGCCTTCAGAAAGACCGCAATGATGACTAGAGCCGAGTATAAGCGATTCAGCGTCACCAAAGAGCGCGATTCATGGCGAATGGAGCCGAGTATACCCGATTCAGCGTAAACGATTTGAGCGTGACGGTCCAGTTTCGTTTACCCTTCAGAAAGAGCCCAAACGCGCCTAAAGACCTAAAGAAGTTTTCACTTCAAAATCCTTATTTCGCTACCACCATTGTATAGCGGATCATAAAAAACAGCTACCTTCCAAATTTCATATGTGTAATGCCCGTAGTCTCTAAATGGCTAAGTTAAATACGGACAGACGGACGGGACGAAATTACAAATGTTCTTCATGTTTTTTTGGGCTACGGAACCCTAAAAAGTGCTCGATTCTTTATTGTTATATTCACACCTTCTTTGATCTCCTAGTATTCTTAATTTGCAGCATGAATGTCAGTGTCGTGTACTGTCAATATACTGTTTTTGTAACTTTGCAATGACTGTGTAACGAATACTTTCGATATACTTTAGATCATAATTTTGATAATTGTTATTTTAGATTCCTATACTTAATTTCACTATGACTGAAATGAATATAATGAGTATTAGGGAAATGATTGACGATTCTTTTGGAAACCCTGAAGTGAGTATCAAAATCAAAATTCTACAATGAGCTTGGAAAAATAAAAAAAAGTTAATTTTTATCCACGAAAATGGTAGATCTAATTACTATAAAAACACTGGTTTTTATTTCACTTCAATATTATGTGTATTTACAAAGTTATAGGACATACATTTGCTTAAAAACTGCACCTCGCTTAAATCTGAGAAGTTCGCTGGCGCCTAGGTTAATGAGCTCGCGACGTCATCGTGCACAATTCTCTCGCCAGTATGTACCTATGTAAATATGTTCGGGTCAAATCTTGCAAGCTGAATTAGAAACATTTCCTCTTGACCTCTTGTCCTACGCAGCTCAATTTTTATATGTTGGTTTAGTTCCGATGACAATGCATTTTTATGATAAGCGTGACCTGAATCGACATCCAGGATTAGCTCCAGATAAAGGAACTCTTCAACGGTTAACAGCACAGTCACGAAATTTTATATACGCATTTTATTATGATAGCCGCTTTTAAGTTTTACTATAACACGGTTGCTGCACTCCGGGTTGGCTCCTAACTAGGGAACTCTTCAACGGTCAACAGCACGGTCACGAAATGTTGTGTACGCAATTTATTATGATAGCCGGTGTTAAGTTTAACCATGACATGGCTACTGCACTCGAAGTTAAGTAGCTAACGAGGGAACTCCTCAACGGTTAACAGCACAGACACGAAATGATGTATACGCATTTAATCAACCATGCCGTTGTCTATTTCGGCTCATTGAAGGTCATTGAACGTTGTCGGTAATGACTCAAAAGTTTCAACCGTAAGAAATATCTACTTTACAAACGTTGAAATTGCCTACTTTGGGAATATAGGAAAATCGATGTTAGGTACACCTTGCACGTAGGTATTATCTGTCATTACCTAGTTATATCTTTTGAATAGAAGGTACCTATATTTTAAGTTTAAGTCGTTGTTCGTCGTTCAACGTTGGAAAAATCTATGAAATTACGTTAGTATTTAAATGGTTAGTATAATTTGAATGATAATTAGAATGTTATTGTAAGTGATGTACCTACTCATACAGTCCGCGCGTGAGTTGAGTACCGTCGGAGCCTGAAGAAAAGGCGGATGCCGCTCCCCCCGCTAACGCTAACGGGCAAAATCTGAAATTTACTGGTTTATCACGTTTTGTGACCTTTTCCCTAGCGCAACTTTCTACTCGACGAATTTCTTTTTGTGACCTTTTCTCCAGCACAACTTTCTACTCGACGAATTTATTTTTGTGACATTTTCCCAAGCACCACTTTCTACTCGACGAATTTGTTGTTGTGACCTTTTCCCCAGCACAACTTTCTACTCGATGAATTTCTTTTTGTGTCCTTTTCCCCAGCACAACTTTCTACTCGGCGAATTTGTTTTTGTGACGTTTTCCCCAGCACAACTTTCCACTCTACGAATTTATTTTTTTGTTGCTCACCTTCGTTTATAGAACACGTCAAAATCTACACAAAGACGTTAAAGAATTTGTACAACCCTCCGTTATTTTACTGAGATATTTAGGTAAAGGAAGAAGGACGCGCTTTCCGTCCACTATCCTACCCCTCCCCAGGTGACCAATGCACACAAACACGTAAATAGAATACGTTTAGCAAGGAGTCATTGTCTATTTCTAAAATAATTATGATATGGGAGAGCCATTAAATTTTAGCAAAACATACATCATTCTAGAGACAAACACGTTTTTTAAAATGCTTTTGCAGTGCGCCTTTGTTTTTATTCAAAAGGCTAAATTCTCATTTTCATGTAAATAAGCTGGAAAATGACGGATTTCCATACAAATTGTTAACTCCTTTTTCACCCCTTTAGGGATTGATTTTCGTAAAATCCTTTCTTAGCGGGCGCCTACATTACCTAAAGAATACCTGTACCAAATTTCAGGCTTCTAGCTCCAGTAGTTTTGGCTGTGCGTTGATATGTCACCCGATCAGTCAGTCAGTCAGCTTCTTATTTTTAACCGACTTCAAAAAAGGAGGAGGTTATCTATTCGACCCGTATATTTTTTTAAATATATAGATTAGATAGCACTTTTCTGGGTTTTTATAAACATAATTATCCTAACATTGACTTTTTTTTTAGACCAACACTGTCAATTTCAACGTGATAAAGGCCATTTTGTTTATCCTCGCAAAGGAGTTGCATGTTTTAAAGCGACACGTATCTATTCAGTGTTCAAAAAGACGTATTCCGGAAACCTCTGTATCGGTTACTGACCTAAAAATTCACAGTAAGAGAAAGAAAAGAACACCGAAGCATTCTGAACAGAAAAGTTCTTCTGCAGAAGAGAAAAGCGAGACACGTTTAACTTCTCAGGATCGCAAAGTGGCTGGTAAACAGCTTAAAAGTGAAACTCAAGTGTCCAAAGATGAACCGCCTCTTGAGGCCTATTTCTCGAAAGTATTAGTTTTGAGTTATTCGTGAAAAATGTACGAGTTCTAATATTTTCTGTTTCTCAAAAATAATGATTAGACTGGTAACTAATACTGGTAGACTAATAAAAATTATTAGTCTGGCTTGACTGAATGCGCCTACTACCCATGCCTTCTTACATATTAAAAAAGCGGGAAAAGTTCCCGCGACGTTTGTATTCGTTTTTAATTTTCACGTTTGCACATTGGTGGTAAAAACGGATTGTTGCTTTAATTTAAATATTTTATATTTTAAAATGGACCTCAAGTTAATAGTTCTAAGAAGCATATTAGAAGCGAAAGAAATTCTGTTTGGGAGCTTTTCAGACGTTGTGTTAAAACAAGACAAGCGTTCTTTCTTCACCGTCGGAAGCGCCCGAATCGATATCCACATTTAATAAATTTGTTTGGTAAAATACACTAATAGTTTCGACTAATATTTTTTCTAGCCTCCCGAGACTAATAGCTTTATTAGTGTACTTTACTAGTATATTTTTTTTTATTCATGAAACCAAAACACAATCGACTCTAATAATATTACCTAATATTTATAAGTTGGTAACTAATAACTAATATTTGATTACAGTAGCTTCGAGAAACGTACACTAGTAAACTAGTAAAAAATATTAGTTCATGGACTAATATTATTAGTCTAATAAATTTCGAGAAATAGGGCCCTGACCTGGCAAGTTAACTACAGAAGTAGTGAATAATCCTTTCCCATCGTATTCTCTCGGAAACGTTCGTATTTGTCATGCTAGCTACTTCCGTCAGTCGCAGTACCCATCAATACAGCATTAGGGGATGGTCGCATCGCGAGATTAATATCTAATTGATATAGAGTGGTTAATACCTAAGTTAATATTTTTATTATTTTAAGTTTGTTTTCAGTTCTTTTCAATAGTCATGCCGAAAACATTAAGAGACCTGAGAAACGTTTAGATCAACAAGCCTGTGAAATCTTTTCAACATTTATTTATATTTCTTAACTGAAAATTATAAATTTAAAAATAGCAAAAATGCTGATTATTTCTACGTATATATTGTCCAAAAACGAGTTTCGGAGTCCAGTGGAATTTCTCGACAAACAATTCTCGGTAGTTCGATTTTTGTTTACACTTCATTCAAATTATAGAGATAATCATCAGACATACAGAGATATCAGACATCCCAGTGTAATAAACTTCAAACTCGTAGTTTAACATTTGTCACTGATAAATAAAGTACCCTATTTATTTAATACAATCATGTCACTTATTAATACAATAATTCATAGACACGTCGGCAGCATTCTGAAGTAGTTGTGCGTGTGTTCCGAGTTTTCACGACGGGAAAGGATTAATCACTACATCTGTGCAAACGAAACTATGACTGATAAATGAAACAAAAAAAACTCAACTCAAATATCCTCATTTAAAAAACCTTCAGCTGGAATGACGTTACCTGAAAAATCTTTGCCTGCGAAATCTTTACCCGAAAAATCTTCAACTGCGAAACCTTCAACCGAAAAATCTTCAAGTGAAAAATCATCCTCTGAAAAACCGTCGACTGACAAATCGTCCACTGAAAAATCATCCTCTGAAAAACCGTCGACTGACAAATCATCCACTGAAAAAACGTCCACTGAAAAATCTACAACGGACAAATCAACCACTGAAAAATCTACAACTGAAACATCTTCAAGGGATAAATCCTCAACTGATAAATCTACAGATGTAAGTTTCTTGAGTTATGAATCTTTAGTTGAATCTCTCTCGACAGCGGCACCATAAGAAAGCAAAAAATACTGCACTTCGGAAACCTTTCTCAGAATCTGTCACTAACAAAAGTAAAGGTGCAAAAGCGCTACGTATACGATGATTATAATCATCGATAAAATCAGTATCTATCTATTATATCATATGATAAATAAATACAGGGTAAATTTCCTCTCCCTCCTCTTTTTAGGCTTCCATACCAAATTTTGAAAAACTGGAGCCCTAGTCGGACAGACGGACACCAAAGTAGTTGTATGGGTGAATCAACTTTTTTGTGTTGTTTACTTTGTCACCGGTTGTCCAAGTGACACTTATATACTGTTTCATAGAAAAATGCTTAGGTTGGCCAAGGGACAAAATTTGTGTAACCATAGCAACGGGTGGCACTAAATAGTTGATTCGCCCAATTATAATACTTTGTTGCCTGTATGTCCGTCTGTCTGACTTACACAGTGATTTGACATTCTTTTCTCAGGTAGGGTTTCACGTATCAACCTGAAATTAAGCATTGATGTTAGTCTATCGCACTCATGTTTTCCAAAAGTGGCCAAATAACAAACAGAAGTTTTCGACAGGTTTATTATGTGTATAGATTATTTTTATTTATGTAAAAAGCTGCTGGCTTCTCTCAGTGAACTTGCTAATGGTTTCTTTATTATTTGCCAAGTATGTATTAATTTATCTTAATTAAACGTTTATGGTTTACTTGAGTGTCTATTAACTGTCAAAGTTGATAAAACAGCAATAAAAGTGGAAAAGATGTCAATTATATTCGATCCGCAAGTCTCGTGGTGACGGGGAGAGTAAAATATTGGTCTACCCGTGACCTGGAAAGGCCCCAGACAGTATTTTTTTACTATCATTAATGTAATAAATTTCTTCATTGTAGAAAACAGAAGGCAGCCTAAAAGGGAAAAAGAAGGGCGAGGGCAAAGGGAGTGACGAGGATAATATTGGTAAGAAATTAATTTCACAGCACTATGACCGACCAATGTCATTTAAGACATGTTTAAATAATTGTTATTGTTATTGATTGTTTCAGAAATAATACAAGATAAGTTGCTTGTTGGTAAGTTAATGTGGACCAAAATTAGTGGTGTTTTTAGGTGGGTTACGGCGACCAAATAATGAGAAAATGGCCGATAATTTACAGAAAAATCCTTAATCATTATGAATTAAGCTTTTTTCGAATCACACACAAACACACACATTCCAGATTTGCGTTATCAAAATCAACATTTCAAAAGTCTAGAAAACACGCAATATAAATTGACCCACTTAAAATCACCCTAATACTATGTGACCAACATCACATCAAAATCAATACACACTAATGACGTTTTGTTTTATTGCAAATGTGGTGTGGTATAGTTTCAAGCTCGTCATCAAGAATTATTGGTGGTGAGTACATAATGTTGTACATGAGCTTAATTTAGAGAAGTATGCCAGTAGTTTAATTTTTTTAAGTTTATTATTTAGTTTAAGTTTATTAAAATAAACAGAATCTAAGAAAATAACTCAATAAAATTAATCCTTAGGCTATTTTATTTAATAATAACTTACAACAGGGTGTTCACCGCCTTTTAATACTTTGTTTGATTTTTCTTACGTAGCCGGCGCTACTGATTTTTTGCGCAGCAGTTTGAATGCATTCGTGCAGATTTTGAATATTTTTAACCGGCTTTTGGTGCCCCGTCTCCATCAGACATCCCCACAAAAAATCACGCGTATTATGGTCCGGTGACCCTGAAGGCTGCAGTATGCGCCCTATGCGTCTAATCCACCTACATATCTCGGTAAACTTGATTTAAAAAAAATCTTACAGGCCGGCCATAGTCATAGTGCGCCAGACAGCCAACATGTTGCACCCAAATCCCTTGGCGTGTATCTAAGGAAACATTGTCCAAAAGAAGAGCGAGCTCATGTTGCAGAAAATGCAAATAATAAGTACCGTTTAAGGTAGGTGGTAGCTCAAAAGGTCCAACGATTTGACCGTGAATAATCTCTGTCCACAAATTAACTACCCGCTTTACTAAAACTACCCTACACAAACTCAACCAATCTTTTAAAAGGCGGTGGAGAGCCTGTGTATCAGTTGGTGGTGGGCATTTCGAACACCTGTTGTGATTTATTATTAAATAAAATAGCCTAAAGATTTATTTTATTGAGTTTTATCCTCAGATTCTGTTTATTTTAATATTCAATGTAATTTAACATTTAAATAACATTAAAAACAAATTTAAAAAATTGTTTGTCAATTTCACAAAATAGCCGCTTCGCCATAATAAAATCATGATAATTTCTTTTCTAAGCAGAAAATACCATTTGTTTTTTTTTGGTCTGAATAAACATTAAATGGGCTAATTTTATAAGCTAATGGGCACTAGGGTTGTCCTACATTTTTTTTTCAGCACAGGCGCCTCATTCGGGAACGCTAAGTGATTCTGTAGCGACACATAAGTCAGATGTCTCATCCCACTCTTCCGCATGACGCGTAATGCGTAAGAGCGAGATGAGAAATCTGGCTTACGAGTCACTACAGAATCACTTAGCGTTCCCGAATGAGGCGCCTGGTCTTCAAACTTGGGTAACGAATTCGTCTGGATCGAATTTTTTCATTTGATTTAGATTTATCAAAGAAATTGTGGTTGATTTTGAAAAATTGTGATAAACGTCTTATAGCGCACTTAATCAGGAGTGACAATCATTAAGATTTTTATATTTCTTTTATCCTAGGAAATAGCAAACGGAAAACAAAAATGAAATCGAAAAAGTTGATTTATTTTTAAATCGTGAATATCTCGAAAACCGTGATATTTTTACAAAACCTATTTTGGGTTATTTTAACAGCACGTGATTGTATCTACATGGGGTTTTCATTTGGACCACTATTTACGGGACACCCTGTATATGATTTTTTGTTTCTCGAAACCATTACCACTAAAATCACACACAGATTATATTTTGAAAATATATTAATTTATAGGATCCATTTTCTATGGATAATTCGATTAATTAACGTGGTAAAATCAAGTGGTAATAAAGTCTTATAATAATAAAAACTCATGATTAGCAACTATTTGGTTTAGCGTAATAATGTTATGCGAAAAAGTGTATGCGTGTTACCATGGACCAATTATTAATAAACATAATTGTAATCGTTTGGTGTGTTCAGCGGGAAAGGCAAGAATAAGTCGGGCGAGCTAATGGCAGTTCTAGCGCCGGCGCGGACCGACCTCGACAGCGAAGGGCCGCCCGTCTCCCAAGCAGCGCACGTCGACATCTTCTCGTCCCGCTGCTATAAACTTCATTCTATGCTCTGCTTGCTCCGGGGTTAATCTATAATATGATAATAATATAACTACAATCTATGGCAGTCAACGGTCATGTTTACCATATGTAGAGTCATGTGCCAGAGTCACTACAGAGTGAAACACTACTGACTTGAGAATAATTTAAACCAGCACCATAAGTACACAAATATGTCTATAAGTTTAGTAATGGTGCTTAGATCCGCTAATGAACATGACGGCATAGGCAATTTTATGATCTTTTCTTTGATATCTTAAATACTAAACAGAATATTGAAAATCGTATGTAACGTTTGTAGAGAACTAGTGGACCCGCCACAGCTTCGTCCGCGGTATTTTCCATGCAAACTTTATCACCCCTTTAGGGGTGGAATTTAAAAAAATCCCTCCTTAGTGCACCTCTAGGGTAGGGCGTATAGATAGATAACATGATAGATTTTAGTGTAAAGTTTAGGTTAGGACTAAATAATTAGACTTAAAAGTCAAAAAATTCAGCTAAGCGACTCCAAAAAGAGACTCGAGAACTTAAAAGGAGAGTTTGGATACGTTTCCACTGAAGCGGAACCGAGCCAATCTGACAAATTAGAATGCTTGAAATATTTTAATAAAAGACTGAGATGATCGACATAGTTATCTGATTGGTTGGATCTGCTCCGATCCGCTTCAGTAGAAACATCATAAATAACCATTTTCTACGCAATCGTGTGGTCAAACAAAATGCCATTTATAAAAAAAAGACTTACTCGTATAAGTCGGCGATGGGTTTGAAAATGGTCTCCTGGACGGAGGACTCCATCATCCTCTCGCCGCGAACCAGCCACGGTGTCTGTGGCAACTCGCGGGACAGCTTTATGTAACTGACCAAATACATAATATAATTTATCTACACCCATATTAAAAACCTCCATAATGTATTCAAAAATCGCAGGAAATTACCAGCATTATTACAACCAATTTTACTATGAGCTGTGAGTAGGTAAAATCTGTACCTACTGTTTGGTAACGTTATGAGATGAGTTTAAATTTGGAATAGCTGTCAAAACTTAAGGTCTCTATTCTAATATCTATAGATATTACAACAGTTATCGATACGAAACATCAATTCAGTATGTTTTTTTTTTTAAATATAAACCGCACGACATTTCATCTCGAGTGACATGAGAATAGGGAGTGACTCGAGTGACATGCATTGTTTATTGATGTATATAAATGTACCCATAATATATAAAGAAATATTCTTTATTAATTAATAAATAGTTACTGTTTTACGTAAGGTAACAGTACGATATTTGTCATGTGTCATACTATCAAAAAAAATTGACACTAATTATTTTTCTTATTTCAATATAAAGGTTGTGTTACTTTAGAGCTATTAGGTTTTGTCACAGAATAGATAACAGTACTAACGTACAGAAGAACCACTCTCTAACAAAACCGGTGTTTAGGTACAAAAATATGCCTAATCATGCCTTCTCTCTCCATCGCAAAAACGTGCTCTTTCGTGTACGCTAGGGTTGTCAGTTTTTATCCGCGTCATCCAACAACAACGACGCGCGAATCGCCCAGCGAGTGAGCGAGCGGCAACCTGCTGCGATTTACAGCTCCGAGCATCGCGACGGCCGAGCTTACCTAAAGTGCGAAGTGAAACCCGCCTGGTTTTGTTGCTGATATCCTTCTGTTGTATTGTGTTTAATCAGATAACGGGTAATATACTTAAAGGTCATATCTGTAATTTGATATACTCTATGTGAAAAACGATGGATACCGACAAAAACCGAGGATGACCGAATGGTGAACTTATTGTAGTACTGTATTGTATTGTAACGAGTAATGACTCACCGGCCGCCGATGTACAGCGGCGCTCTGGCCGTGGCGACAGCGACGCAGCGTGCAGCGGCCGCGGGCAGACGGAGGTCGCTCAAATGTCCCAGCGTTGCCTTCTCCAACGCCAGCTCCGCCCCGCGGCGCGTCACGTCCACCGCGGGACGCTTGTGCGGCGCGAACAACGATGGAGAAATGGCTTTCAACACGTCTAACTCCTGAAATAACATATTTGTAGAAGTAAAACTGATACTGTCTAGGAAGTCCCGGATTCGATCCCAGGTAAGGGACTCAGGGTAAGAACAGCTATTATATGATATCCTTGTGCTTTATGCTAGTTTGGGCTCACCTGCGCGTCGTCGGGATACTCGAAGTGCAGCGTGACCAGAAGAGGGCAGACGGCTCCCGAGTCCAGCGCGAGACCGAGGTGCGACGCGAGCTGAGTGCCAAACGACCACTTCCACGCCTCTTTTATAGATGTTTGCGAGCCTGGGTTGGAACGTCATCACCATTGGTATATATTTTATACCATAACTAGTGGACCCGCCACAGCTTCGCCCGCGGTATTTTCGATACAAACTTTATCACCCCTTTTCACCCCTTTAAGTATGGAATTTAAAAAAAAACCCTCCTTAACCCTCTAGGTTACTCGAGGACTGGTTCTTCCAAATTTCAAACCTCTAGGACCACCCGTTTAGGCTGTGCGTTGTCTATACGTGGGTCACGGTACTGTTTTATATGTATTGATTAACGATGACTTTGTGGATGGTTATGAATTTATAGTATAAAAACTATTTCACACTACTTTTAATGGACTACTGTTCAGACTTACTTTAAACACAATTTATATTTTGTCATTTCATGTAGCATCGTTTAATGTTGCATAAAGTGGACAATGCAGGAAAGTGGACCATGCAGGAAAATCAAGTGGATCATATGGGAAAGTAGACCATTCAGGCAAGTGGACCATTTAGTAAAGTGGACCTAAGGTACCTGAAGGTCTAGGAGCACCATGGTTGCTAACATTAAATGATTCTTTGTTCATAAAAAATATCGTACATGTAGGTATTAGGTAAAATACACGTAACTGATTGACATATTTAGTCATACAATGGCATGCAAGTATTTATAAGGTAGCTACATAGTCCAAGTACCTATACTATTAGGTACCTATACAAATAGGTCATTTAAACTATTTATTGCTATCCTATTATGACACCGGCGTTGAAAGGGTTAATCATTCAATATTATTACCATCTGCTATGTAACATTTAGTGCATGTATTGAAAAATTATTATGCCACTTATAAAAATTCAGTTTTGAATTTATGATCCATTATATTGAGACCAACTGTGATTTTTTTTTAAACCACTGGTAAAACTAGGTTATTTTATATTAATGTTCACGTGTTTTCAATATTTAAGTAAAACAACACTTTCAACTTTATTTTGTTTATGCCCAAAATTGTATTACACATAAGTGGCTGAACTGACCTGTCTCATAATCTGGAAAGTGCTCCTTTAAGGTCAACAGCATATATTTCTCACGTATCATGTTGGCGATGGGAGCCGACAACGCGCACGCAAACGTCGCACAGTCGTACCTAACCAATATCACAAAGATAAGATAAATAAATGCTCTGGTCGGAATTCAAACTTTAATTCATTCCTTTACCAGAAGAATCCTACAAAGGAAACTACAGGAACAACCAAGAAAAATGACGAATTTTGGTATGTGCTTGATAAATTGATTGAGCAAATACAATAAACATAATTATCATGGTTATAAAACTGGTTCTCAGACCTGAAACTAACCCTTTTTTATCCATTGCCTCCTTCGCTACTCGAAAGCTGTCAGCCCAGGTGCTGGTCTCCAGGAGCCCGAGGCAGCTGGTGCAGGCTGTCCCACGAGGGCGCTTCGCTGCTGGCTCTGGCACTCCATTAGGGCCATTATGGTATGTGTCTGTGCCATTCTCAGGTTCAACCTTGTCTTCAGTAGGTTCATTGCTGTACTGAAAATTAATTAAATGTACCACAGAATAGATAATAGGTAACACTCAACTGTCTATAAGGATAATCAAGTGACTCTTGATATATACATTGTTCCAAAATGACCAAAACTATAAATCTGCCCTCAAATAGCAGAGGATGCGAATGAGTTACAGTATTTTGGGTTGACTAGGTCTAAACAATTCCTAAGGATCATCCCTAGTAGCATTTTCCGTTGGCTTCCATTGGCCAAAAGTAGGGAATCCGTAGGAATATAGTTAGTAGTTTGCCCTCATAAAACTAACATTGGACCAATATAACAAAGAGATTATAATTACGCTCAACCAGTTAATAACGTGAATACTGCTACCGTTTGACGCATTTCTGCATTGTATACAACGAAGGCCCTATTGCAGTAAAGTGTTATCATTACATCATTTCACTTACCAACGTTGGCCAATGCGACTTCTGCTACCGCTGGTTTTAAACTGTTGGCATTTCTGCATTATATTATTTCAGTTGGAAATTCTACAATAAGGGCCATAGTGGTAGTTGTAGGCCTTACTTCAAAACGACTGCCTAATCTAACCGTTGTCCAACTAATGAGACCCATGTGGCCCGACCAAATGCCAACACTAATTGCTATTAGGGATACCTCATCCATACTTGACTGCTACCAATCTGTTTTAGTTCAGGCTAAACTAATTAGATAGCCAAAACAACTTGAGTTATAATCCTATGGAATTGTTGCAAGTCAACTCAAAACGCTGTAACTCCATTTGTATTGTTCTGCCATTTGACGTCAGAAATGAAAAAATTGATTGGTACTCCATCCGGTTGAATGTTCTTTTTTGTTTTTACATATTGGACTGATTTACATAAAATTCATTTACAAGAACCTTAAAAACTGACGCTCCAACACAGACAGATATTTTCAATGCATACAAAGAAGCCGATGTTTGGAAGTAAAGTAATATTGAAAGAGACTGAAAACTTATTCATTCAAAGTTGTAATTTCATTGGTTTGGGATGTTTGAATTAATTCTGGCCTGCACCTGCAATCCCTTGGTCTCGATGGGATGATACCTTCTGTGGTATATACTTAGATTTGTATACAATTGTAGACATCATTAACTTATATGTACTGTTTTGAAAAGATGATACCTCACCAAGTTTTGTGCCGGCTCTTCTCAGTAGAGGTTTTTTTCTAAACCGGTGTTAGATTGATTGACCTTCATAAGAGCTTGATAAACACTAAATTGAATAAAGATATTTTGACTTTGATTTTATTGAAACTTTTTTAGCATAGATTTATATTATTTTAAGGATATTTATATGTGAAACCTAACCTAGCCTATGTTATACACTAACAGTTGAAGCAAATTTGTCACAAGCAACCAAGTTAAATAAATAAAAATAGCCTTTATTCCCTGACCACACTTTTACATGCATTTTTTGTGTTAAAAAACAACCTAGTAACCGACCTTTAAATAAGCTGGGTAACCGTAGCAACCTCAAATTTAATTTCTCCGTAACACAACAGAAATAATCACATGAACTACTTTAATTAAATATTAAAAAGACCACACGATTATTTAGTATAATGCCGATACTAACTTTTTTCGCAGCCTCCTTAACATTATCGTAGATTCGCGGATGTTTTAGCCCCAAGTAGCGCAGGCAACAGGCATCACAGCAACCCTCGTCCTTACACAACTTAAAAACTGCCTTTTCGTCCATACTTTCTTCTAAAATTACAAATAATATATGCAATTGTTTACTTCCTACATGTGCTTATAATACCACTTGTAATACCTATAATAATAATGCTTCAACGAAATTTAAATTAGGTGTCTGCCTAAACAGGCGAAGGCACTTAAAAATATACACATACAAAAATGTTCTTTAATACCTTATGTCAAGATCTAGTATAATTTGAAACCAACGCGTACAGGAAATATAACAATAGGTAAATCGGATCAGACCATTATGTACCTATTCGAATATGCTCTATTCTGTGCTGTCACTGTGACAGTGACAGCTGCGTTTCATTTTACGCTAAGTCCACGTTTTTAAGGATTTCACCCCTTGTATAACGGTCGCCGGTCGCATATTAATAAAATTATGAAGCTCGGTCTTCTGCAATGCTCATGAATACTAAAGGATTTACAAGATTGAAAAATTATTACACATGCAATGACATAGAACGAAAACTAGCCAAGCCAGTGGCAAAGAGCATATAATATAGGTACTAGTAATACGGAGTTTAGTTATGTACGTACAAAACTGCTCCGCCTTCAAGTCGATGTGGACTGGTTCTTATTTTTGATTCCTCAGTTACAAGTAACGAGTGCCATCTATAATAAAAAAAATGTGTGCATAAGACCACACGATAGGAGTGAAAACCTACAAAAACAAAGCACGCACACACAAACACGCACGCACGCACGCACGCCTTCACTCACTCACTCACTCACTCACTCACTCATACTCATACTCATACTCATACTCGTGCTTATACTCATACCCATAGCCTTCAGAAAGACCGCAATGATGACTAGAGCCGAGTATAAGCGATTCAGCGTCACCAAAGAGCGCGATTCATGGCGAATGGAGCCGAGTATACCCGATTCAGCGTAAACGATTTGAGCGTGACGGTCCAGTTTCGTTTACCCTTCAGAAAGAGCCCAAACGCGCCTAAAGACCTAAAGAAGTTTTCACTTCAAAATCCTTATTTCGCTACCACCATTGTATAGCGGATCATAAAAAACAGCTACCTTCCAAATTTCATATGTGTAATGCCCGTAGTCTCTAAATGGCTAAGTTAAATACGGACAGACGGACGGGACGAAATTACAAATGTTCTTCATGTTTTTTTGGGCTACGGAACCCTAAAAAGTGCTCGATTCTTTATTGTTATATTCACACCTTCTTTGATCTCCTAGTATTCTTAATTTGCAGCATGAATGTCAGTGTCGTGTACTGTCAATATACTGTTTTTGTAACTTTGCAATGACTGTGTAACGAATACTTTCGATATACTTTAGATCATAATTTTGATAATTGTTATTTTAGATTCCTATACTTAATTTCACTATGACTGAAATGAATATAATGAGTATTAGGGAAATGATTGACGATTCTTTTGGAAACCCTGAAGTGAGTATCAAAATCAAAATTCTACAATGAGCTTGGAAAAATAAAAAAAAGTTAATTTTTATCCACGAAAATGGTAGATCTAATTACTATAAAAACACTGGTTTTTATTTCACTTCAATATTATGTGTATTTACAAAGTTATAGGACATACATTTGCTTAAAAACTGCACCTCGCTTAAATCTGAGAAGTTCGCTGGCGCCTAGGTTAATGAGCTCGCGACGTCATCGTGCACAATTCTCTCGCCAGTATGTACCTATGTAAATATGTTCGGGTCAAATCTTGCAAGCTGAATTAGAAACATTTCCTCTTGACCTCTTGTCCTACGCAGCTCAATTTTTATATGTTGGTTTAGTTCCGATGACAATGCATTTTTATGATAAGCGTGACCTGAATCGACATCCAGGATTAGCTCCAGATAAAGGAACTCTTCAACGGTTAACAGCACAGTCACGAAATTTTATATACGCATTTTATTATGATAGCCGCTTTTAAGTTTTACTATAACACGGTTGCTGCACTCCGGGTTGGCTCCTAACTAGGGAACTCTTCAACGGTCAACAGCACGGTCACGAAATGTTGTGTACGCAATTTATTATGATAGCCGGTGTTAAGTTTAACCATGACATGGCTACTGCACTCGAAGTTAAGTAGCTAACGAGGGAACTCCTCAACGGTTAACAGCACAGACACGAAATGATGTATACGCATTTAATCAACCATGCCGTTGTCTATTTCGGCTCATTGAAGGTCATTGAACGTTGTCGGTAATGACTCAAAAGTTTCAACCGTAAGAAATATCTACTTTACAAACGTTGAAATTGCCTACTTTGGGAATATAGGAAAATCGATGTTAGGTACACCTTGCACGTAGGTATTATCTGTCATTACCTAGTTATATCTTTTGAATAGAAGGTACCTATATTTTAAGTTTAAGTCGTTGTTCGTCGTTCAACGTTGGAAAAATCTATGAAATTACGTTAGTATTTAAATGGTTAGTATAATTTGAATGATAATTAGAATGTTATTGTAAGTGATGTACCTACTCATACAGTCCGCGCGTGAGTTGAGTACCGTCGGAGCCTGAAGAAAAGGCGGATGCCGCTCCCCCCGCTAACGCTAACGGGCAAAATCTGAAATTTACTGGTTTATCACGTTTTGTGACCTTTTCCCTAGCGCAACTTTCTACTCGACGAATTTCTTTTTGTGACCTTTTCTCCAGCACAACTTTCTACTCGACGAATTTATTTTTGTGACATTTTCCCAAGCACCACTTTCTACTCGACGAATTTGTTGTTGTGACCTTTTCCCCAGCACAACTTTCTACTCGATGAATTTCTTTTTGTGTCCTTTTCCCCAGCACAACTTTCTACTCGGCGAATTTGTTTTTGTGACGTTTTCCCCAGCACAACTTTCCACTCTACGAATTTATTTTTTTGTTGCTCACCTTCGTTTATAGAACACGTCAAAATCTACACAAAGACGTTAAAGAATTTGTACAACCCTCCGTTATTTTACTGAGATATTTAGGTAAAGGAAGAAGGACGCGCTTTCCGTCCACTATCCTACCCCTCCCCAGGTGACCAATGCACACAAACACGTAAATAGAATACGTTTAGCAAGGAGTCATTGTCTATTTCTAAAATAATTATGATATGGGAGAGCCATTAAATTTTAGCAAAACATACATCATTCTAGAGACAAACACGTTTTTTAAAATGCTTTTGCAGTGCGCCTTTGTTTTTATTCAAAAGGCTAAATTCTCATTTTCATGTAAATAAGCTGGAAAATGACGGATTTCCATACAAATTGTTAACTCCTTTTTCACCCCTTTAGGGATTGATTTTCGTAAAATCCTTTCTTAGCGGGCGCCTACATTACCTAAAGAATACCTGTACCAAATTTCAGGCTTCTAGCTCCAGTAGTTTTGGCTGTGCGTTGATATGTCACCCGATCAGTCAGTCAGTCAGCTTCTTATTTTTAACCGACTTCAAAAAAGGAGGAGGTTATCTATTCGACCCGTATATTTTTTTAAATATATAGATTAGATAGCACTTTTCTGGGTTTTTATAAACATAATTATCCTAACATTGACTTTTTTTTTAGACCAACACTGTCAATTTCAACGTGATAAAGGCCATTTTGTTTATCCTCGCAAAGGAGTTGCATGTTTTAAAGCGACACGTATCTATTCAGTGTTCAAAAAGACGTATTCCGGAAACCTCTGTATCGGTTACTGACCTAAAAATTCACAGTAAGAGAAAGAAAAGAACACCGAAGCATTCTGAACAGAAAAGTTCTTCTGCAGAAGAGAAAAGCGAGACACGTTTAACTTCTCAGGATCGCAAAGTGGCTGGTAAACAGCTTAAAAGTGAAACTCAAGTGTCCAAAGATGAACCGCCTCTTGAGGCCTATTTCTCGAAAGTATTAGTTTTGAGTTATTCGTGAAAAATGTACGAGTTCTAATATTTTCTGTTTCTCAAAAATAATGATTAGACTGGTAACTAATACTGGTAGACTAATAAAAATTATTAGTCTGGCTTGACTGAATGCGCCTACTACCCATGCCTTCTTACATATTAAAAAAGCGGGAAAAGTTCCCGCGACGTTTGTATTCGTTTTTAATTTTCACGTTTGCACATTGGTGGTAAAAACGGATTGTTGCTTTAATTTAAATATTTTATATTTTAAAATGGACCTCAAGTTAATAGTTCTAAGAAGCATATTAGAAGCGAAAGAAATTCTGTTTGGGAGCTTTTCAGACGTTGTGTTAAAACAAGACAAGCGTTCTTTCTTCACCGTCGGAAGCGCCCGAATCGATATCCACATTTAATAAATTTGTTTGGTAAAATACACTAATAGTTTCGACTAATATTTTTTCTAGCCTCCCGAGACTAATAGCTTTATTAGTGTACTTTACTAGTATATTTTTTTTTATTCATGAAACCAAAACACAATCGACTCTAATAATATTACCTAATATTTATAAGTTGGTAACTAATAACTAATATTTGATTACAGTAGCTTCGAGAAACGTACACTAGTAAACTAGTAAAAAATATTAGTTCATGGACTAATATTATTAGTCTAATAAATTTCGAGAAATAGGGCCCTGACCTGGCAAGTTAACTACAGAAGTAGTGAATAATCCTTTCCCATCGTATTCTCTCGGAAACGTTCGTATTTGTCATGCTAGCTACTTCCGTCAGTCGCAGTACCCATCAATACAGCATTAGGGGATGGTCGCATCGCGAGATTAATATCTAATTGATATAGAGTGGTTAATACCTAAGTTAATATTTTTATTATTTTAAGTTTGTTTTCAGTTCTTTTCAATAGTCATGCCGAAAACATTAAGAGACCTGAGAAACGTTTAGATCAACAAGCCTGTGAAATCTTTTCAACATTTATTTATATTTCTTAACTGAAAATTATAAATTTAAAAATAGCAAAAATGCTGATTATTTCTACGTATATATTGTCCAAAAACGAGTTTCGGAGTCCAGTGGAATTTCTCGACAAACAATTCTCGGTAGTTCGATTTTTGTTTACACTTCATTCAAATTATAGAGATAATCATCAGACATACAGAGATATCAGACATCCCAGTGTAATAAACTTCAAACTCGTAGTTTAACATTTGTCACTGATAAATAAAGTACCCTATTTATTTAATACAATCATGTCACTTATTAATACAATAATTCATAGACACGTCGGCAGCATTCTGAAGTAGTTGTGCGTGTGTTCCGAGTTTTCACGACGGGAAAGGATTAATCACTACATCTGTGCAAACGAAACTATGACTGATAAATGAAACAAAAAAAACTCAACTCAAATATCCTCATTTAAAAAACCTTCAGCTGGAATGACGTTACCTGAAAAATCTTTGCCTGCGAAATCTTTACCCGAAAAATCTTCAACTGCGAAACCTTCAACCGAAAAATCTTCAAGTGAAAAATCATCCTCTGAAAAACCGTCGACTGACAAATCGTCCACTGAAAAATCATCCTCTGAAAAACCGTCGACTGACAAATCATCCACTGAAAAAACGTCCACTGAAAAATCTACAACGGACAAATCAACCACTGAAAAATCTACAACTGAAACATCTTCAAGGGATAAATCCTCAACTGATAAATCTACAGATGTAAGTTTCTTGAGTTATGAATCTTTAGTTGAATCTCTCTCGACAGCGGCACCATAAGAAAGCAAAAAATACTGCACTTCGGAAACCTTTCTCAGAATCTGTCACTAACAAAAGTAAAGGTGCAAAAGCGCTACGTATACGATGATTATAATCATCGATAAAATCAGTATCTATCTATTATATCATATGATAAATAAATACAGGGTAAATTTCCTCTCCCTCCTCTTTTTAGGCTTCCATACCAAATTTTGAAAAACTGGAGCCCTAGTCGGACAGACGGACACCAAAGTAGTTGTATGGGTGAATCAACTTTTTTGTGTTGTTTACTTTGTCACCGGTTGTCCAAGTGACACTTATATACTGTTTCATAGAAAAATGCTTAGGTTGGCCAAGGGACAAAATTTGTGTAACCATAGCAACGGGTGGCACTAAATAGTTGATTCGCCCAATTATAATACTTTGTTGCCTGTATGTCCGTCTGTCTGACTTACACAGTGATTTGACATTCTTTTCTCAGGTAGGGTTTCACGTATCAACCTGAAATTAAGCATTGATGTTAGTCTATCGCACTCATGTTTTCCAAAAGTGGCCAAATAACAAACAGAAGTTTTCGACAGGTTTATTATGTGTATAGATTATTTTTATTTATGTAAAAAGCTGCTGGCTTCTCTCAGTGAACTTGCTAATGGTTTCTTTATTATTTGCCAAGTATGTATTAATTTATCTTAATTAAACGTTTATGGTTTACTTGAGTGTCTATTAACTGTCAAAGTTGATAAAACAGCAATAAAAGTGGAAAAGATGTCAATTATATTCGATCCGCAAGTCTCGTGGTGACGGGGAGAGTAAAATATTGGTCTACCCGTGACCTGGAAAGGCCCCAGACAGTATTTTTTTACTATCATTAATGTAATAAATTTCTTCATTGTAGAAAACAGAAGGCAGCCTAAAAGGGAAAAAGAAGGGCGAGGGCAAAGGGAGTGACGAGGATAATATTGGTAAGAAATTAATTTCACAGCACTATGACCGACCAATGTCATTTAAGACATGTTTAAATAATTGTTATTGTTATTGATTGTTTCAGAAATAATACAAGATAAGTTGCTTGTTGGTAAGTTAATGTGGACCAAAATTAGTGGTGTTTTTAGGTGGGTTACGGCGACCAAATAATGAGAAAATGGCCGATAATTTACAGAAAAATCCTTAATCATTATGAATTAAGCTTTTTTCGAATCACACACAAACACACACATTCCAGATTTGCGTTATCAAAATCAACATTTCAAAAGTCTAGAAAACACGCAATATAAATTGACCCACTTAAAATCACCCTAATACTATGTGACCAACATCACATCAAAATCAATACACACTAATGACGTTTTGTTTTATTGCAAATGTGGTGTGGTATAGTTTCAAGCTCGTCATCAAGAATTATTGGTGGTGAGTACATAATGTTGTACATGAGCTTAATTTAGAGAAGTATGCCAGTAGTTTACGTATGCCTAACACGCTATATTATTCAGATAAGAATCAGCAAGGTCCAGGCGTGGAGCAGTCATCAGTGGCAACTCAAGACCAATATAACGCCTTGATGGAGCAGATCTGTGAGCTTCAAGCCCTGTTTAGTCAAAAAGATACATTTGAAGTGGTTGGTAAAGGAGAGGACCGACGGACCGAAGTCAGGATCGATCTTCAAAAACGAACTTCAATGACCGATCCAATGGCTGCTTTAAATATGTCGGCACACCTAGAAGCTGCTGAAAAACGACTGGCAGAAATTATGCCAATTGCCACAAAGCTTGCTGGTATAATAACTGAAATAGATTTAGATTCGGCATTTGGTGACACGATTCTTAAGCAAAAAGTAATAAGTGAAAGGGGTCCTCCAGGCCCTTCATCGCAGACACCACCAGCCATGAGCAAAACTGCAGCTTTCAAACAACCATTACCTAGAGGTCCTAAAGTGCGTCAAGAGACTCAAGCTTATTCTAACTTTCAAGATGAGTCAGACGATGAATCTGAGGAGCGGGAAAGTGCATATGAAATTGAACCTGTTGCCGAATTACTCGATGAAGAAGTTCAAGTAAATAAAGTCTCTCACGAGGAGCTCCAGTAAGATTTTGCTTATTTTCTCAGTGGAGGTATTTTCAGTAATGGATGGATGTATTCGTTTAATTCTTAAGAAGTTGCTGGCATGAGACAAAGCTCGAACAGTACAGTTTTAAAAATCACCGAGTCAATCGTACGTATCAGTTCTGTCATTGAGGCAGTTTCATTGCGGATTGGGGACTTCACTCACAGGTTTGAATAACTTCGCAGATGTATGAAGGTTTCCGCACGATGTTTTCAATACACGTAATTCAATTTTGCCGTTTAATACCAACAAAACATCTTTTTGACGTCGTGTAACTACGCGAATGCATAAATCCGCCAAAATAAGAAAGCCGTCAATCAGCTACAGAATTAAGTTCCCTGGCCCCCAATTCTCGGTGCATTCGAGATAATCTCACAATCGAGTGAACAGTGCATACAGTCATTCTGCATTCAGTCACATTATCTCGAATGAATCGAGTATTCGGGGCCAGATTGTACATCTTATGTTACAACGGTGACAATATTTTAAAGGCATGAAACCTTCATGCATAATATTGTGTTACGTTATAGATGTATTACGGAGTCCTAGCTTGTACTATCAGCAAATAAATAAGGTTTTTTAATGTCTCAAAGAAGTTATGAAACAGGAAAATGACAGTCAACATCAGATAATGAGATAATGCATAAGTTTTAACAAAATTATTCGTCGCTTCCTGTTATGTCAACAGATGCTTTTATATTTTGATCTGCGATTTAAACGACTTTGCTTTTCACTAACGATTGCTCACTGGATTTCTTTGCGGTTTGGAGTTCTAACTTAAACATTATATGCTACATACACTTACACACAACGACATTGTGCTACATAGTCTTTAGTTAGAATTTTTTAAAGGAATACTTGAATCGTCGAGAAGAATTATTTAACTTAAATTGGATTTTTATGCAAATGATACACCACAACATTATGCAATTTTACAAACTCGTTAATACATCTATACGTACGTAACCATGCCTTCACCTGCCCAAATTATATTTACGCTAAATTCATTTGCACGTACTATTCATTTGAAGATTTGACCTTATTTCAGTTACTCGAATGTTCAAAAGTCCTTAATGCATGTGACCGATTTATTATAAAACTTTTTTTTTAACCTATGTAACCCATCTTCTATTTTTGTACGCCGCATATTCATTAAGTCTTATTATTAATTGACCGAACATTTGAACTTCATTCATTCATGCAAAACGCCTACGAGCCGTGTGTCAGAGCCTGGTTCCTATTTTTCCAGCGGCCCTAGCAAGGTTGACGCGAGGATAAGTTAAAGCATCTTATCTCTAAGTGCGTCTCTCTCACACTAGTGCCGACGAAAAAGATAGTCAGAGAGAAAAGATGGTCTATTTATCCCCGTGTCTACCTTGCTAGGACCGCTGAAAGATGAACCGAATCTAATGAAATCTATTCAGGGGCCATGGGGGAGGGGTGATATTTTGTTTTTTGATGAAGCAATGATTAAATCATTTGAACTTTAGGACACACGTGCTGAATAATCATTTACCCTAAAGTTCAAATGACCTTATTTGTTTAGTTTTCATGATATTAGAGCAAACGATGAGTATATCAAGAGTTGGTAGACGAAATCAAATTACTTGTTATGAAATTAGAGCAACTGAGTGGATACCCATTCACGAAGTCTCTCAAATCAAATGAGTGTGAGTGTCAAGTGTCTAAATAACACATCGACTATTTGTTAAAGAACGCTCCCTTTTGTGGCAAATTAAAACGATTTGTTAGCCGTTGGTCTAATACGCAGTTCGTCCATTTCGCAGTTCGGCCTTCGGGTATTTTTTAATCCATTACGCAGTTCGTCCATATAGCAGTTCGTTCATTACGCAGTTTGTCCATATCGCAGTTCGTCCATATCACGATTATCCCAAATTGCAAGTGGTCAATTACGTAGTTCGTCATTATCGCATTAAATAAAAATAAAAAAAGGGCTGACCTGGTTGAACTTGAATCAAAACTGCGGTGAAATGCAAATTAGTTTTGGGACATTGTGCAATTGAGATATCAGTTTTTTAGTGGAAAATAAATGATACTTATAGTCAATCCCTCAAAAAAAAAAACCTTTAATAATTAAAAACAAAAACATTGCTAATAACACACACTCATCCATACTATTATTATAAACCAAGTAGCTTCTGCCCACGACTTCGTTTGTGTAAAAACTCGTGTTCAACTGTCCCGCGGTAGCTGTATATTTTTCCAGGTTAATTTTTAAGGCTTGAGGGGTTGAAATAGTGAATGAAATTTATATGGAAGGACGTCGTTGTCGAAGATAAAACCATTAAACTTTGCATGTAGGCACTTAATCCATATAAATGATATAAATGCAGAAGTAACTCTGTCACATAGGTTAGGTTTTATGACGGAAATCATCCATTATGGGAATGGAAAGGGGGGGTTTACTCTGTAAGTACGATATTTTACTGCCCGAAATATTAATTCTACGCAGACACAGAAACTAGGACAAACTGTACGCTGGACAAAATGCGTGTTGGACTAAAAACTTGTTGGACGAAATGCGTGTTGGACTAAAGATTTGTTGGACGAAATGCGTGTTGAATGAAATGCGTGTTGGACTAAAATCATGCTGGGCGAAATGCGTGTTGGCCTAGACGAAATGCGTCTTGGACGATTTGCGTACTGACGAAATAGGACTTGATGACTGTTTGGACGAACTGCGTACTGGACCAACGGCTAACAAATCATTATAACTAAGTTCTTTTGCACAACAAAAGCTATGATTATTTGAAAGTATGTATTTCCATTAAATCAAACAATGTAAAATTTTATTAATAAGTTTAACACTATCCTATATTTATTTTACTCAGGGAAAATATGAATAACATATGGGATGAGGTGCTAAACAAAGTGACTGGATTAACCAAAAGCAGCTCTGCTAGATGCGATATTGCGTACAAAGCGATGATGAAAGCCGGTAATGAGCCGTTATTACTGTAGTTTATAAAAAGAAGCTATCATTTTATTAATTATTAGTATTAGATATTATTAATTTACCTATATAATTAACATTTTGATAACAGGTGCAAAACTAGACGAAGCTTTGAAATCAGCAGACGGTATGGGCGAATTGGATGATGCTGTTACAGATTATGCAGATATAGTGAATTCCCTCGACACCAAGCTTGGGACACAAGTACACATAAAAGACTTTTCCATTGTTATGAATTAAAACTCGTATTAATATAAATTGTATAGGAGGCTAAATTATTGTTTTCCAGATCATTCTTAGAATACTGATGTGAAAGTCGTTGTATTTAGATATAAGATATAACCCATGAAATGGATAGGTAGGGACCAACTGAGCCCTTACTATGAGTTTGCGCAAGCCGTTCTCGCTATGGAAATCTATCGGAAATGCTGCTTGTTGCCGATACAAGTAAAAGAGACCGAGCGATTGTTTACGCTAGCGAGAGCGATTTGCGCAACTCATGGTAATGGTACTGAGCCCACGTATGCAACATATTATGACGTCTACTCTTGTTTGCATGCTTAGAAACACACATGCGTAGTGGTGGCCCCAAGCCATCAGCCGCCCCTTTCTCAGTATCCACCATAGATTGGGGCCGCCCCTAAATCTGGCCGCCCTAGGCCCGGGCCTACCGGGCCTTAAGGTAAATCCGCCACTGACTTGGACTCAGTATCATTACCATGAGTTGCGCAAAACGTACTCGCTAGCGTAAACTATCTGAAATACTGCTCGTTGCCGATACAAGTAAAAGGGACCGAGAGATAGTATACACTAGCGAGAGCGGTTTGCGCAACTCATGGTAGGTAATGGACAATAGTACAGATTGCCCCTACCTTTAGTCTCATAGCAAAATTATGTGATTATCTTATGTTATCTTAGAGGGTGGGGTCCTTGCGGATACACTTCGACCCTATGGGATCTTTTGTGTAATTACCCCTTTTTCCTAAGCACTATCCATAGCATTCTCCACCACTTCAATGAAGTGACTTGTGGAGCGCAGTGGTAGTGCCTTGAATACCCCTAATTCTGGATAACCATTGCCAAGGATTTTCATTCTTAGTCTGGCGAGGGCGTCGCATTCGCACATGATGTGTTTCATTGTTTCTTCCTCTTCGCCACACATTCTACAGCTTGTGTTATCAGAGAGTCCCATGTTGGCTAAGATGTACTTAAACCCGAAGTGACCCGTGAATACTCCGATTATGTATCTGAGCTGTTTACGGCTGAGTTTTCAAAGTTTATTGGTCCAGCTTGAGTCTACGCTCCCTGTAAAGAGCTTTGAATGCCTTAGGCCAGCCAAGGAAATCCATTCTCGGTGGTGGATGTCCTTGGCGTGGTTGGTTAGGGCTGTTTTTATAGTACCCTGTGAGGGGCCCACGAAGGGTTCCGGTCCAATGTGTTCATTTATTGACCCTTCCCCTGCAAGCTCGTCCGCTGTCTCATTACCGGTGAAGCCTTCGTGTCCTGAGATCGATACCAGTGTCACCTTGTTCTGTCTACCAAGTTCGTTTAATGCTTGGACACCATTATAGACCAGTCTTGAGTCCACTCTCGGCGACTTGAGCGCTTTGAGTGCTGCTTGGCTGTCACTGAGTATATAGAGACTGCTCTCGTGTTCTCCTGTTTATATTCTCCTGTGCATAGGCAATTATTGCATACATAGACGGTGACATAGTTGCCCATGCTTACGCTATTGTTGTAGTTTTGGGCATGGATGCCTGCTCCAGTACCGGAGTTCATTTTTGATCCGTCCGTGTACCATGTGATGCCGTCCCCATTTGGTGGTTTCAGCCCTTCATTCCATTCGACCCTAGTCGGAATGTGAACATTAAATTTTTTGCGGAGAACAAACCTGGACTGCATTTTATCGCAGCCCCATAGTAAGTAGTCCGTCCAGAACTCTGTTCGGTTCCATGTTGGTGTGCCTACTCCTCGGCGCCAAGTCGCTCCATATGCCCATCACCTTCATCCTATGTAGTGACTTGCACGCCTCGGACTGTATGGCAATATGCAGTGGTTGTAGGTCTAGGAGAACTTCCAACGCTGCCGTCGGCGTTGTCCTGAACGCCCCAGTTAGATACGATAGAGAGTCCTTGCTTGTGCTCAATATTGTTCTCGGCCACCAGGCCAAGCAGCCGTACAAGATAATGGGCCTTACCATCATAGTGTAGATCCATTTTAGTACCTTAGGGTTTAAGCCCCATGTTTTTCCGTAGGCAGATCTATGATGTGATTACATTTTCTTGTATCCTAGACTAAAATAAATTTTAACTTGCAATAAGAGTGAGTATTTTAAATTTCGTTTTTATTATTATTGTTACGTAGATGACAGAATTTCAAGATGCGCTAATGCAAATGCAGTACGATTTAGAAGCTGGTTTGGATAAACTGGTCGAAGCTCTGGCGTCTCCATGCGAAGATACTGCTGGTATTTAAAATATATATTCCATCTCAACCTTAGAAACAATATTTTACTTTATGTTCACGTTTCAAAATGTCACGTGTCTATTACAGCCATAGCGGAATTAAATGGACAGTTTTCAGTTTTTCAACTGTGCATCATTAATGCAATGGAAGCGCAAGAGGAATTGAAATCTCTGCAAAGTGCCTGTGGCCTAGACCTAACCGTAAATATACACGTTTCCTTATTGTTTTTCATTGGGGTTTCTAAAGTATAAAGAAATATGATTAGATAATCCGCTTAGGTAATGGCTTGGCGAGAATGTAACTAAAACAGGAAAGGAACGATTACGAATATTATATTTTCGTAATCGTTCCTTTCCTGTTTATTTATAGGATGATGGGCAGTTTTGTATGGACACTGGCCTAAAAACCAATAATGACAAGCCATGACATTTGAAAGGCTTTTTCATATTCTACAACTTTTTGTATGGCGGGAAATCTTAAATCGCTGTGTGAAACAAGTTATGGCAAAATAAAAACATTCCATCAATAAGTATTTTTTTACTGTTATAAGGTTTTAATTCTGTACAACGGTTTTTAAACGTGATATCATATAAATACACATGACAAAACAACTAAATATCGATATACCATCAAACAAGGACTACTATTTTTCTACTACCTCCTACTACATTTTTCACACAAAGATTTGGAATTACCTGCCATAGTAATATTCTATGAACGCCCGTCATATAGTCTGCGATAAGTAAGCGAGAAGTCGCTATTTCGAGACGATATCATAATATTATCAACTCTCGCCGAACAGACTTTATCTACCTAGTTCTCACGTAATTTTTATTAACAATTATTTAATCTTTATAAATGAAGTTACTTTATTTGAAATTTACTTTAATAAGTCAATAAATTACCTGCCCAGAATTTAATGAGGCAAATAGAAAAGCTACAATTAAGGAAATGCTCACGGGAAGAAGTGGCCGACGCATTGAGCGACAAAGTTGGCATAGCCGTTCTCAACGGGTGCGTGCCAATTTCGCAGTATGACGCCGTTAGTGGAGATTTCGAGATACGCATTGGAAGGAGTTACGAACAATTTAATAACAAAGAGATCGTTTGGCAGGTGAGGTATTCAACATATTTCATTACTTACTAATTATTGATTAATTGTCGCCGCGATAAAAAGTATGTTACGACACTGGGACATAATAATAACAGGTCATAATATTCGAGTGCTCTAAGCTTAGAAAACGAAGCGCAACAGTTTTCTAAGGACAAGCACGAGTAAGTACTTATTTTAAGTTTTTTTTTTTAAAGATAATAATAAGATTTAGGTTAACGGGGAAAAATTTACCATTTCCCCCCTTTAAAATTTAATCTGTATTACCTATATAGTAGTATATAACCTAAGTAACATAGGAAATTTCAGATAATCATGTACCTACGTAAACCTCTCCGCGCGAGTTTAACTCGCACTTATCCGATTTTTCTTACTCTTACGTTTAGACAAACTTATAAACCTATATCTATCGTTAATAAGATATTGCTAGAGTTGTTTTTATAGAAGCATCCGACCCGCCCTCTTGCAGATTCGAACGCCGGCTGTTATAGTTACACGAATTATGCATTTCAGTGTCGATTAGGTCAAATAACAATTGTGCGCTTAACAATTATAACACAAAATTGTACTTATGCCAAATAATTAAGAGGAGTAACAGTTATGACAATGAAAACATTATGCGAAGAAATATTTATAACAAAAGACTATTTGCACAAACTTATACTGAAAATCGTATGACTAATAACATTACTCATCAGAATGTTATGCGAAAAGATCCCATTGCCAAAATGCCATTTTATGCACATTTCTGGTAAGAGTTAATATAAAATCCTGAATAAAACATTTATTTGAACCGTTTAAGATTCATTTTCATAATAACATGTTGACCGTATTGACTGACTAATAAAATACGACCCACTTCCTTAGACCCTTTTCAGTAAAATTAAAAATATTCATTTTCTTTTACCTCAATAGATGTGGGCACGCCAGTTTTATAACTATCTATTCCAAATTTCAACTTCATAACATTAGGAGTTGTTCAGATAAACAGCTGTGACATACAGACGGACATACACATACACACACAAAACGCATGGACACACAATGAAGACTTGCTATAAATAAGGGTTCTTTATTACGTTTGAGGTATGAATGCGTCTTCTCCAAAATTCAGGGAGGAAAATAAAGGAATCCGTTTATATGGCGCTATTTAAGCTTGCATGTTATATTACTACTTAACAGATACTTAAAATAAATGAAACAAGCTCGTCGTCATTAAGTGTTAACATTTATTCGATATCGATACTTATCGCACGTAAAAGCGTGTAAAGCTATACTCTCCAAGTCCACTTCAAGGAGACATTTATGGAGTAATGGGTAAATGCCCGGTATTTACCCGGAAGGTAAAATGGGATTTACGCACCGCCCATCTCTAGCTGGAATCAAATTTAATCGAATATCTGCCGAGAACAGTAAATGTGTTTTTAAATACTGACGTTTCATACCATATCTTCACTTATTGCAGCAAAACAAAATATAGAAATATTCTACCAAAATAAATAGATCATATTTTACTCCACAGAAAGCTATAGACAACCTCATAAGAGCAATGAATGAAAAAGCCGACCATGTCCAAATGGTAACCCTTAACAATGAAATCCATAAATATTTGGCCTTGTTGAACGGCTCTCTAGACCAGATGTTAGAACAAGTTGGAGAACCGGAAACTAACCCGACCACCAAGAAGCTTGAACGCTTCAACAATTGTTTGTCTTGTGGAACACCAGCTAAAATTGAGATAGAAGAGGATTATTTCGAAAATATGTTATCACAACCGATTGTAGGGGCTGACTCCGCTAATATGAAGGAAGATTTAGTTCGTCAAATTTGTGTCCCCGGTCATCCTGTTCAGCATCCGGTAGATCAAAGGTACATTTTAGAAGAAAACATAAAATTTCACTTTTTTACCCTGTCGAACTTTTACGAATTTATAAATATACCCCTCGATAATTTGGACATTCCCTTCTTGGCCGAAGCCGTAAATTTTTGGAGGGACTCTTGCCCTAACTCTGACCTGCCAATGATACCTCATTCGCAAAGGCAATGGGATGAGCCGCTCTGTGTGCTGGTGCAGGATAACCTGTATGAAACGTCTACCAGCCCTGCAGAGCGTGCTCGTCTCCTTGCTGGAGCAAGATGGGAATCTGGTGCATGGTTGCAGGCTTTGCCCTCCAAAAATTTAAGTACCCTTTTGAGCAATAGTGCTTTCAGACTTGCGTTATCTCTGCGTTTGGGAGCGACTTGTGTTGTCCCTCATCAGTGCCAGTGTGGCACTAATGTCACAGGGCTCGGTCACCATGGCCTCTCCTGGAGCAAGAGCGCTGGCCGTATAGCGCGGCACGCCAGCCTTAACGACATCCTGCGCCGGGCCCTTGTCAGCGCCGGAGTGCCAGCGGTTATGGAGCCGAAAGGTTTGGCACGCGTCGATGGCAAGAGACCCGACGGCATGACACTGGTTCCCTGGAGGTTGGGGCGGCCTTTGGTGTGGGACGCTACATGTGTCGATACCCTTGCGCCGTCCCACCTCCAGGTGACTTCCACCAGGGCTGGCTCTGCCGCGGACGCAGCCGAGCAACTCAAGCGGCGCAGATATGCAGACATCGACAATGGTTGCATGTTTGCGCCGTTTGGGGTTGAAGCCCTCGGACCGTGGGGTGCGAGCGCTCACGAAATTTTAAGCGTCTTGTCGAGTCGACGGGTGACCAGAGGGCTGGGTGTACTTGGCTCAACGCGTCAGCATTGCAATACAACGCGGCAATGCTGCCAGCCTTCTGGGCACCCTGCCACCTGGCGCTGACTTCGAACAATTATTTTATTTATAGGTTTTAATTTTAATTTAGTCATAGTTTATATATAGTTAGATTTATATTTAGATTTAACTTAGTTTATTTAAGTTATTATTGTATTGTATTATGTTCCAAAATAAATTAATAATGTGGCATTCAAAATATCTAAACACGATTCTTTTATTAGAGACTATTAAGATAATTTTGCAGCTTTGGGGGTTTATATTAATGATCTCGACTCTAATTTTGACAAAATTGTATAAGAAGAGTGAGAGGACGACATTAGCAAAGTTAAAACTTTTTTTTTTTTCACTTAATATAATGGCTTTATTTTAAATTTTCAGATCAATTAGTTGTCAGCGATACTGTGGAGCTCCGGCTGCAAGTCATATAGATCGCGAATCCATGTTTAAAGTGTCGACAACGAAGTTAAACCCAGCTCAGTCCACTGTTGTTGGAACTGATGGCAAAGTAAGCATACTGCGAAATAGAATCTCAATAAGGTTTTGCCCCAAGCTTCCTCTTTTATTCTCTTCAAATAGGCTCTTAAACTGCATAGACTCCGATAGATCGCTTAAATTAGTGTCTTATTGGGCCCACTTTTTTAATTTGCTCCTCAAATAGCCTCCAAGATCTCGGGAAAGGACCCGTCACTTGAAATTTGCAAATATTCTTAACTTCATTTTTATTCAATAATACTTTAAATTATAAACCTTTAACCCCCACATAAGCATTTGATCCAAGTATAAATACTCGTCTTTAGGTAATTCTTCGTTAAGCTGGTGTCAATCTATGCATAAACTTTTAATCATAGTTTAATTTGAATGGCGTTTGTGAATTTCGCCTTGTAGCACATTTATATGTGGCTTCGTTTTAGCTTTTTAATTTAGTCAAATACACTAACTATCAACTTAGTGGTGTTATTCTCTAACATGCGCAGCAGCTGGTCAGCGGATAGGTACTTAAATGAAACTGTTAATTTAAACAGTAAAGGCAAAGTCATTCGATCCAATTTTGAATGTGTCCTTCATCGCTGATTAGCTGCTGCGCACGTTGGAGGATCACATGGCTGTAGTTGGATCTATCGTGCGCAGCGGCTGATCAGCGAATCAACGAAACTATTTATTTAAAGTAAGGCAAAAATATTCGATTCAATTTGAATGTGTCCCTTAGGGCTGATTAGCCGCTATGCTTGTTAAAGAATCACAGGGTAACTCATCAATTATATTACATCTACATCTCCATTTAACCTAGATTAGGTAATCAATTTAGATGTTTCTTTATTTCTTATTATTTTTATGACCCTTAGAGGCTTTATACATCTCTAAGTCGCTTAACTTGTCCAGACCCGGAGACTATACATCTCCCTTATTAGTTATTTATTATAATTAATTTTTACCCATTAGGATTGTTTGCTGCCCTTTTCATGTGTTAGTTTTAGTTAAAACTCTAATGTAAAAGTTGGAAAAAAAGGACTTACTGCTGAGTTTTTTGCGGCGTTTCTTCTCAGCAAATGTTACCTTTTGAAGCGCTGGTAGCTTCAGATATGTAAAAGAGCCCATGTGGCCTACTTGCAAAATAAATATTTTCATTTTCATTTTCATATCATAACTTTCTAGGTATATATGACTGATGACAGAAAAAAACTGTGTGCGCCTTGTAACATAACGCAGCTATTATCATAAACAAACAGCAAACCTAAAAAAGTTAGAAATAAATATTACGTAAGTATGTGTTCAATTTATAATGTCAGTTAGGCCCGCTGGAACCAACAAACATTATTTTTTTAAACCAATAAATGCGTTTAAGGTCTTTCAAAATGTACCTACCTATAGAACTGTCAGTCGGTAAACACAGTTGACAACGTAAATCATAACTTATGATTTTGGTGCAAGCCACCTTAAATTTATGAATACAAAGCAAAGATACACAAAACCTTATGTTCATTACGTGAGAAATAAAATATTTATTATTAAAAAGAAAATGTTCTATTTATCATTTTTATTATACGTTCTGGATTAATCACACTAATATTATAAATCTGAAAGTTTGTCAGTGTCGGTGCTTGATTTTGTTATTTCTTCACGCTGAAACGGCTGAAATTTGGAATTGAGTTAGTTTTATTATACAACTTTCGTGGACTTGGAAAAGGCCTATGATAAAGTGGTGAGGAATGAATTGTGGTCGACACTATTCATGTATGGGGATCATAGCCGCTTGATACGAGCACTAAGATCTCTCTATGAGGGTTCCAGTGCTTGTGTCAGGATAGATGAGGCGTACACTGGATGGTTTAACATCGAAAAGGGTGTTAGCCAGGGATGTGTAGCGTCTCCATGGCTGCTTAACCTATTCATGGACAGTTGCTTGAAAGATTTGAAACAGCATAAATGTGGATTAAGAATGAATGAGTTACTTGTGAAATGTCTCCTGCATGCTGATGACCAGTTTTCACTTGCGTCTTCGCAGAAGAAGTTACAGGAGATGGTGAAGATTTTGTATGGGTCCTTAGAAAGGAAAGGAATGAAAGTCAATGTGAGTAAAACAAAGGTAATGATTTTTGAAAGTGACGAAATTTTTACAGAATGCGAAATTTTGATTGGAGGGGAAAAAGTGGAGCAAGTTCGAGAATTTGTATATTTGTGGTCGCTATTTACAAGAGATGGAAAGTGTGATAGTGATATTGAAAAGAGAGCAAGCGCTGGAAATCAGGTGAATGGAGCCTTGCATGCATTTTTGAAGAGCTAGAAAGTGTCCAAAAAGGCTCGTCTGGCTGTTCATAGAGGTGTGCTGGTTCCAACACTGATGTATGGAAGTGAATGTTGGGTATGGCAGAAGAAACATGAAAGTGGAACTTTGAGAAGTATGTGTGGTGTTTCTATGAGTGACAGGATAAGGAATAGCGTGATAAGAGAACGATGTGGTGTGGAAGAACATGTAGTCGTGAGAATTGAGAAAAGTATGCTTAGATGGTTTGGACATGTGGAGAGGATGAACGAAATAAGACTAAAGAAGCAAATTTATTAGGCAAGTGTGCATGGTAGGATTTGAAAGGGAAGACCTAGGCGAATGTACCAAAACCAGATCGAGGACGTTCTTAAGAAAGGCCAGCAGCTCAATTACGCAGCGCAATTGGTATCGGTTTGGCTCGAAATGCAAACCAATTTAGTCTTAACTCAGTGTAAATAAGGGTACAATTGGTTTACTTTTCGCGAAAGCGATACCAATTGGTGTTACGTAATTGAGCAGCAGGTCAAGAGTACCCTAAACCGGCGAGCGTGCATGAAGAACTTAGTGAGAGTAGACGAAGCGAAAGTTGTGTGTCAGGATCGTAGCAGGTGGAAATCCGTGGTCTCTGCCTACCCCTTTGGAAAACAGGCGTGATTATATGTATGTATGTTATTAGGCTACTTATTATCCCAGATTTTTTTTAAATTATATTCATGAACTTTTTAAAAGACCTTCATATAGTTGTAAATATGTCGTGGCTATTGGCTATATACACTATTTTTATTAGATTATTTTTGTTGTTTTGCAATGATAATTTAGATCCAAATCTTCGTTACAGAATCCGCTTCCACGTTTGCTGTAGTAGACACCATACACTCCGAAGCTCCAGACGACGATAAATAAATTTCTTCTACACCCAATTTATTATATTCAAACAAACTTGTATTGCATTTGTTCGTTTTTATTTTTTACCTGTACACGATATTCTTATTTGTTAATCTTAATTTTAAAGGATCCACTTGTTATCAAAAAATGCTGGCTACTTGTATGTTTAAATATATAACATATATTTATATTAAAAGCTACATGGTGACTGAAGTCAGCGACTCCGAACTGCTTCTTCCATCATTGTTTTTTTTGTTTTAATTTTTTTTTTTTTAATTTGGTTAATTTCTTTTGCTTAACAACATAACAAAATACGGTTTCTGCTTTTTAGTTCGGGCAACAAATTAGTGCGGATGGAAAGGTTGAAAGCACAAAGTTTGACTTGGGAACTTTGTTTGGACAAGTTAGGAGACAAACCAAAGATCTCAAAAGAAAAGAAGGATATGCCTATCAGTACAATTTCGTGTAACAAGTCTCATAGCAGGTTGTCAAATGCCAGCGCCATGGCTTAACCACACGCTATTGCTGATGTCTTAGTTCTTTCGACATACATACAAAAGTCTAATATTGCTTGATTCACACGCTATGATATCATTGTGGACGGTGGGGTCGATGGTACTGCGGTCTCACACCGGACGATGCGGGAGGGCATTTTTTCAATTATAACAGTGCCACTTAAATGAGTGTCATGGATGGTGGTTGCCATGCGACTGAACTTGCGATGGTATCAGATTCGCGTTTTGACACCTCAAAAGTAAGCATCGCGAAAATTGCTTTGAGCAGTTCCTTACTATATATTTCAATGAGACCAAACATACTAATGGCCAAATTCAGGAACGCCAATTAATCATTTGATTAGAGATTCAATAGTTAATCGCCCTAAACTAATTTTCATCCTATACAAAAGCGCCACTAAAACGTCACTTAAATTAAAGATCAAAATGATTGGCTTTTCTGAATTTGGCCATAAAAGTCCCCACCCCTCGGATGTAAGGGTTTTTTGTTTATTTCTGCGGGTTTTTCTACGCTGCATCGCATTTTTTTTGGCTCATGTAGTCATTTTAACTAATATTGCGTAAATAACAAGTAACCAACTAGATTATTAAGTTATAATTAACGTATGTCATTTAGATTTGTAATATTATTTGCTTCTTTATTATCAATAAACTAAACAGCCCTTCACCATGAGTGATGATTTAATAACTGTTCAAGAAATAATAGACGCGGTTATTGGGAATGAAACTGTAAGTGATTTTACTAACTAACAATCTTTGTACAACTCTATATCAATAATTCAACCAAGCAAACCAATATAATTGTATCGGTATGTATAGCATAAATAACCAGCATGCATGTTCTACTTTTTGTAAGAGAGTTCCTAGACTCAAGCTGCTCGAAACAACCTCACACGCAAAGTATGTTTAAGAAGCAACACGAATTTCAACTTTACATCAGCCTAGTTTTGGTCTCTTTTACACTGTATGACTTAATAGATTTATCCGTCCAACCATTTTAAGCAACTATTAAACTAAAAATAAATAATTCAAAATTCTCTTCATCATCAGCAATGCTGATGATTATGATATTGAGACTAAGACCAATTAGTCCTCCTGCAGGACTACTAGTCCTGCAACATGAATCCCCCACCAGATTGGTTGATTCATGTCGCTTGCGTGCGTGTCGCCTAAGTGAACAACGGGCCTAACAATACCTATACAATAGAGCGAGAAATTGGTCTAAAACGATCCCGAATCATTAATTTAAGAACTATTTCACAATTTCAGATATATACCGTCAATTTCCGAATGCTGAAAACATTATTACTCATTATTGCCAATCAATTGCGAATTCTCAACCGCCGCGTGGCAATCGACTTTTCTCGCAAACCTCTTCAAACTGAAACTGATCTCTCAGTATCTGAAGTAGTTATAGAAGCTGGCGGTCAAAATAGAAAGAAAAGCAGCTCAAAGTCTGCAAACATTTTGAAGCCCGTACAAGAAGATTTACAAACGCGTATTGCAGAAGGAAATAGTTTTTGTAGATCCGCGCCACATTTGCCTATAGTAAGTTATGCTTGAAAAAAATATTTTCGTAATAGGTAGGTGGGAAATATAGCATAAATAAGTAGATATTTTTTTATTCAGGATATTACGGAGGAGCAGAGGGAGCGCGAACTACGGATCATTGAGCAGGTTCCACATCTTAAGTAGAATCTAGTTCTTTTTTTTTTTTCCTACTGATGCTAAGTATTGCTTAGTATCTATGCTTCTTTAGGTAAGTTACCATGAATTATAAAAAAATCCAATGGTGTGTTTTATGCTTTTCCCCTCTTATTAATCTTTTCATTGTTAAAATATATATTTTTTCTATTTAAATGTTATAGAGGCAAAGGTAAGAAGGACGTTTTGATATCTGAATTCGTTTAAAACTAATTTTTATTCATAATTATAGAGAGCCAACTCTCTCGAAGGACCAGCCCGAACGCCAACTCCTATGGCTTCATTGACCTCGCTAAGTTGGTTACTTTTTGTCTTATTTGAATAATATTATAATGTAATGTAAACTGATATTAAATGTTTTGTTTTCAGGCAAGGAGAAGTTATTCTTAGGTCAGTAGAAATAATTATTATTTAATAAATATATTTGATCTAAACTTTCGGTTAATATTTATTGCAGTTGGAACACAAGGTAAATAATAAAGGAATTCAAGAACACTGTAGGTATAATGACAAGGCACCACAAAACAATGTATTAACGTTTCGTTCCGTTTAACATAATTTAGGTCATACGCCTCGACTATCAGTCGTAACTAAAGAAGAATTTATGAAATTGACTGTTACCGTTCACAAACTACAAGCTCAATTAGAACCATTGGGCATGCAAGGCTTGCCTGAAAACGCTGAATTTACGAAAGCTTTACGTAACGGTGCTTCGCTGACGGACGCGATGACCACATTTCAACTGTCATCGAGGCTTCAGGCTTTTGAAAAAGCATTCGGAATTGTGTTTTCCCTACTCACCGAATTAGCTAAAAACACGCCCAATGTTAATACGTCGGAAATTAAAGACATGGTAAAGGAGATACCGTTTATTAAAGTTCAACCGGATGAGGTCAAGATACCCCATGAGCAGGACAAATCTGTGATAAAACTAAAAGACAAACCATCAAGGCCTGAAAAGTTTGAAGACCATGAAGTCAGAGATTGTGTTACCTTTGATGAATTAGAGTAAGAATGATAAAATATTTCAATGTATACACATTGTTACAATATTAAACTCATAATAGATGTTATGAATTTTAGAGTCGCAATGGGCGAACTGTATGATGATGTTGCAGAGAATGTAAAAAACATCACCGACGGTGCCAAATCAGAAACTGTGAATACTAATAGAACCATAAATGAACTGGGTCAGTGTTTTATTTACCTACACTGCTTTTTAAATTCCGTACTATTTCATAATTATTAAACAAATTTAATAAATTATAAATCCATAATTGATGTTTGAGCAGCACGAAAACTATCAACATCGCTAGATATCTTGGAGCGTTTTGAAACCGTAGAAGCAACAGTAGCAGAGTATGCTGATAAGGTTAACGCTATAGATATCGGACTTTCGTCGCAGGTATACTTTTCTTTGATGTACCTATAACATAATAGGGAAGTTGCATGAAAATCAAAATGAGGTTTAAATGATATATTATGAAAGTATGTAAATGTAAACTAAAGCATATTACAGAAAAAAGCAGATCATTTTGACTATTCATTTTTATTAGATTACCTAAGGGTCAAAATTAGTGAAAAATATATATTGTTTTTTAGTTCTGATTTTAGTTTTTGGAGATCTTCATCAAATTTGTCATGTTTTATTTCTACGATCTTGGTCTAAAAACAGTATAATCGGAAATAATTGCAGATTTCGTTTAAACGCCATACATTTTGTACAGTCTAACGACAGCTGTGATGTCATAGCTGTTGCCCATTTTGTATGGAGTATTTCTGCGAGGCTGTGTGAACAATGACTTTTCAAAGCTTCATATGACTCATAAAATAATCAACATAAAAATGTTTTGCGTACACAGATCGGTTTCTATTACTCAGCCGATTCCAATACAAGATGAAAAAAAAAAATGCGCGTCTAAAATACTGCCAAAATCAACAAAACACAAAACTAATAGGTCATATCTTATGCGAGATGATATCGTTTTAGATAACGAACTATCAAGACGAACTAGCACAAATGCAGAACGAATTAGAAACAGGACTGGATGCTGTGGAGCAAACTTTAGCTAATATGAGCGCCGATCCAGACGGTAATTATTAATGGTAACATTAAGTGACTATAGATAATTAATTTGGATGACGACATACTTAAACCACTTCATTTCAGCAATCGCTGATTTAAACAGAAATTTCAATATACTGCAAGAAGATATAGAAAACTTGAGAACTAGACAAAAGGAGTTAAAAGCCTTCCAAAATAAAATGGCAGTAGACATGGTGGTAAGATTCGGTCTCATATATTTTATACTTAAGGTATAGTTTATAGTAACCCGCTTCGCACGGGTGCGATAAGAGTCATAACTATTAGGTAATTTTAAATTTCGATATAGAAATGCTTTGGTTATTATACATTGGTCTCGGCAAATTTTGTTGCGAGTGATTTTTAACAAACTTCAAATTAATAAAAAGATCCCGACGTCAGAAACAAAAATGAGAAGTAAAAAATAAATGATTAGCGTTCGTAAGTCCTTGACCAAGGAACATCGATATATTGCTGATTAAGAGATATTTTACATATTAAATAGAAATAGGTGTTTTTTTAGGATTCCGTGCCTCAAAAGGAAGAAAGGATCCCTTACCAGGATTACTTGTTTGTCCGTCTGTCTATCTGTCTGTATGTCTGTCTGTCCATCTGTCTGTCTGTCTGTCTCTCTGTCTGTCTGTCTGTCCGTCTGTCCGTCTGTCTGTCTGTCTGTCTGTCTGTCTGTCTGTCTGTCTGTCCGTCTGTCCGTCTGTCCGTCCGGCGGTCCGTCCGTCCGTCCGTCTGTCTATCTGTCTGTCTGTCTGTGATTTAACGACACACATTTACTACATTATAGTAATAATAATAGCATGATGCCAATTGCACGTCACTCTTTACAAAATAATGCTATCCAAGGTGCTACGTCAATCGTGGAGGAGTTCTCCTGGTTCTTCACCACTGGTTCTATTTATAAATCTAATTAGAATGTATAATAAATAAATATGTAAACCTTCTGGAAGGAATTCTCTAAATAAAAGTGAAAGCTGCATCAAAATCCGTTGCGTTGTTTATAAGAACTGAGTGAACAAACAGAAAGACAGACAAATGCATATAGCTACCTTATTTTATACTATTTAGAGATTAGAGATAATACTTACTCGTTAACTAATGGATCTGTGACCCCCCGTTTGTCACTCAAGTGTCTTTCTTTGCGTAGACTAGATGGAAAATTGAATCGTGAGAATGTTGAAGCCCTTCTGCAAAAGTCAATAAGTATTGCTAGACAGCGTTTAGTTTTCACTAGCTTATAAGTATAGTTCCGTAATTTATGTGTTCGTATTGCATGTGTTCGCTTCATGTAACTATTTCAAATCTCCGTCCGCCATGGTCGAACGCTTTGAGCGTTATTCATCAAGTTTTGTGACGACGTACCTATAACGGCAATATAATATTTCTTTCAGTTAGATAAACAAAACATATAAGTCTTATAACAACTTTGTAGCTTATTTTTTTTTCTAGGGGTTATGGCAACAAATAGAGTTGATACGCGATGCAAAAGCGGACCGCGACGAAGTGTCGGACGCGCTCCGCGACAAAGCAGGTTTAAGGGACCTAAACGGAATGCTTTCCGTACAGTATTTTGACGCCGTTCGCAGTGATCTCGAAGCCAAAATTCGTGATTCGTATGATAAATTTAATAGACAAGAAACTGTTTGGCAGGTAAAGAAAACCAAAATTGTATACAAGTATCTTTATAAAAGTAATGTATTTATCAGAGCAAATTTTGCAGAAATTTATTGACGAAGTTATTAAAAGATTAAATGAGAAGGGAGACTGGGTCCAACTTTGTGGCCTCCGCGATGACATGACCCGCCATTTAAATGATCTGCGAGACAAAGTTAATGGGTTGGTAGAGCTGATAGGAGAACCGCGTGCTGCAGCTGTCAGCAAGCAACTCTTCCGCAATACGGAATGTATATCATGCCGTCAACCCGCTCAAATGAACATGGAGCCAGAAAAGCTTCCACAATTTCCAGCATTTACAAGGCAATCGGCGGATGGTGCTGAAGCCACGAAGCACCCAGGAGAAGATGGGGACCATGGAATTTGTTATGTGGGCAAACCCGTACCGCATCCGAGGGATCCAAAGTTAGTAATTGTCATAAGTTTTCCCATTTAGCTAAGCCCAATGTTACATTATTCGTGACTATTTTAATTTTAACAATATAATTTTTGGTTTCCGAATATCTGATGAAAAAAGGGAACCCCAATAGGATCATTCTTGTGTCTGTCTCTCTGTCTGTATGTGTATCTATTCGTCTGTCACAGCCTATTTTCTCCAAATCTAATAAACGAAATTTTTTGAAATATCGTACATACTTATATTATTATGAAGTTAGGTGACCCAAACACAGACGTATAACGCTAATAAAAGAATTCTGATTTTGAGAGTTAATTTTGGCGTCTCCGTTGTTTTGGAGATAAGAATGGAAGATGCTTAGGTATTTTTCGTATATTTTCTTGAATATCTTTAAAATATGCATTTTAAAATTATTACCTCGCAACGTTCTCTTTCATTTTATATGTCGCGTGACGGACTTGACAATAGTTATTGTTTTTAATTAATTTTCTAATCTGCCCCCTAAAACTAACCCCCAAAATCAGAATTCGTTAACTAACGCTCTACGTCCGTGTTTGCATCACCTTATTCTGTATAGTTTTAAATATCAAAAATTTTCGTCCAATATATGTGGAGAAAATAGGCTGTTGATGATTTACAGTACGGAACCCTCCACGCAAGTCCAACTAGGACTTGACTGGTTCTTCTAATATCATAATTAGTTTATGAAGCGGCACAGAGCTGAGTGGCGCAATTTCGGCATCACATTAAAACGCCCCTATGACAACTATTCCGCTTTGCTATTTTTCGTTCTTTTTTGACTACTTCATGGAACTCTATACAACAACAAAACAAATGCGACTATACCTGCACCATACTTGTGACACTAAGTTTAATCGAGCTCGTAGATTATCTCTGGATACATCTGAACTGAAGTTTTAGTAATATACCCAAGTAGTTTCGGCCAAGGAAGCTGGCCCCCTGACTGTACATCTGGTTTGTGGGCATATCAAGGAGCAACAAAGTAATCATTTATATTGTCTGCAGAAGTCACATGTGCCATCGGTACTGCGGGGGCTCGCATACCATTTTGCCTGCCATCTCCCGTGCCCCGCGTAGTATGACCATAGCTGCTCTACCGCGGGAAATTTCCAAAACAGTTGGAGCTGATGGAAAGGTAAGAATAACTTCATTTGGTTCTAGCTAATATTTTTTTCTAATACGACTGATTAACTGATCTATTTGTAGTACAGCAGCATTATTCAATCAATCGGGAGGGAATGATGGAGTCCACGGATGGTTACATGGAACTCCTCAATGATCGGCAGTTTACAGAAAATGATGAGATTGTTTTCTCACTTTTACTAAGGGGGCTTGTAAGCAAGCAATATTATTAGCAATTAATTTCTGCAATTCGGGATATCTCCAAAAGCTTACACATAAACTTTTTGTTTGCAGTAGTGATGACATTGGTAATCTTTTTGGGAATGGACCAAATTGCCAAAGACCTGGCCGGTTTACAAGCCCCTTTAAGCAACTCGATAAAATGCATACGGTACATCGGAACTGATAGGTAGTGAGGTTTTCAAAAGAACTCCACGGTTACCAGTTAGCAATATTTATCAAAAGTCAATGAGCAATTGACAAAATAACATCGTCATCTGATTGGAGTGGATGTGTTAAAGCTAATTATAACATTTTACTCACTGTAAGTACCTATTTCTAAGAAAAAACAATAACAGCCCATCAGACAGAACATCGAAATCGGCGCCAAACGAAACATTTCATGAGTCCAGTTAGGCTAGACATTATTTCATACTTTTAGGGTTTAAGGGTTTTTAAATCTGATTTTTTTTCTTTAAAAAAATCCGCTAGTTGTACCACACGGACGAGCTGCAGGTAATAAAGCCTTGTGCGGCCTGCAACATACCCAAGGCAACTCCGCAACGAAGTCAAGCTGAAATTGGTAAGAAACACGTATTTTAGAGGTGAAGTCACCCTTTTCGCACTTATCAATCAATACAAAGATTTTACCTTAGAAAAATATATTTACTGTTATTATCAGTTTAGTTTATATATAATAGCAAGTTAACAAGTCTTGAGGCATGCTTTCCAACAGAGCACTAGAGCAGAGCCGGAAAATTCTATCTATAGGATTGCTTCGTTTGAAAATGAAGCAATCCTATTGATGGGATTCTTCGTCCCTGACGGCTCAGCTACCTCGTATATCTCTGGTGGAAAGCCAGCCTAAATCTTAACAAGTTATTTGTCAGCGTTTGGTATAAATCTGTGCCAACCCATACATGCACCTACATGTTTCAGCCCCGGAACCCCCGGAGCAGATGTGGGCATCAAACATGTCAGAGAGCGTTGGCCTAGATTGGCTGCCTTCAAAATATGGCATTAGGTCTGATACCCCGCCCCTATCCTCAAACGATGAGTGAAGAGTTTTTTTGGATAATAAATACTTTTTAATTTTAAGTATCTGATTTCCTGCCTAAATTTTACTTTTAGGGTTCCGTACTTCAAATGGAAAAAACAGAACCCTTATAGGATCACTCGCATGTCTGTCGTCAGTCTGAAAATAAAAACATTGTATCTAAACTGTAATATAGTTGCACTGACTATACCACAGTTATAGTCTACTTTTACAGTGCAAAATATGCAATAGATACTTACTACTTATTGCACAGTAAAAGCAGAATGAAAAAAATAACCTGCTATGAGTATAGAATAGCATTTACTTAAAAGGTCTGACAGACTGAGAATGACAGTGATAATGAATAAAGTAATGAGAAAGAAAAAAACAGATATGACTTATCCATTTTCCTTCTGTTTCGCTTAACAACTTAAGCTGAATTTTTGTTTTTTGTTTTCAATTTATTTGCTAGTTTGGAACTACATTATAAGCTTTAGACAAAGCTTAAATAAATCTGTAGAACCAGTAGAACTGCGGATTCATCTAGAGGCAATCTACGGAATTCTACGGATTTTTCTGGATTTTTTAGCGTCGCCCTACGAGTGTTTCCCTTTCGTCCGATCGGTTGACCGATCAATCGGTCCAACGGGATTTAGTTTTCCCTTTTGACCGACGCTGTTTTTAAATTTTTTACAGTCATGTCGGGTAATTATTTTTTATTTTTAGTATTATTTTTTATATAAAAATATTTTTACGTTAATGTAAGGAATAGATGCAATACCAACAGGTACAGTCAGCATAATATAGTTTTTAGCATCGAAAGTAGCCATAGGTATATATCGTTACACATCATTATTACCGTAGTAACAAGGACGTGTAACCGAACTATTTGGATGTTACAAACTATATGACGCTGACTGTACACAACGAGTTTTTCTTTTAATTTAACAGTTGAATGTTAATTTTGTTTTGGTTATAAGATTTAATAAAGTACTTTTCAAAATGACTGTACATGTTTCTATTATGATCTGACAAATGGTACAACGATTTCCCATAGGTCCGATTAGTGGGACCATGGGGAAAAAAAGTCTCATTGGACCGATTGCTCGGTCAACCGATCGGACACTACGCCCTACAGATTTAAAAAAAAACTGAATTGTAAGCACTGCTTCACTATTAAAGAACGAACTTGGCTTAAAGGTCTCTGAAACCAGGCCAAAAAAAAAGAACGAAGTGTCAACTGACTGTCACCGCCTACACGTATATTATTGTAATTTGTAAGGGTTCATTGAGACATAAAAACCTTTTTTCATAATGATTTACCAATTAGTATGAATGAATGTTATTTCCATCCAAGAAGAAACAAATAAGTTGTTGTGGTTTTTCGAAGACAAATCGGTGTGACTTTAGAACTTAACCTCTAAGGCAAAAAAGTGTTTAAAATGCATAAGAATCCTGAGTTTCAAGCTGTTGTCCTTGCTGCGGGCAGAGGCTCCCGATTGCCTGATGTTGGGGGTTCCGTTTCCAAGTGTCTCCTGCCGGTGGGACCCTACCCTGTACTGTGGTATTCCTTGCATTTATTAGAGAAAATGGGGTTCCAAGGTGAGGAAAAAACATTGCTAAATTCATTAATTCATTCTCATTACTTATCTTTAATTTTCTTATTCTATTTTTTATATACTAATATTCTTCTATATGTAATACAAATTAAAATAAAAACACAAGTTTAAACTTAAAACTTTAAAACTTGTTGACAAATGTACTTAAACATTTTTCTAATCAAAATATTGTGATGATATAAATATGAAAATATTCAGATAAGCATACAATTTTAATTGTGTATTCTTCTCTTACATTCTAGTAAGGAAAGTTACTTCCAAGATAAGTGAAGCTTTAATATGTTTATTCAACTTCAATATTCTGACTATTTTTTTTTTTATTGCTTTGTATTGTTATGTAAGCTAATAGTCTACATTGATTTAATTACAGAAACAATGGTAGTAGTACTGGATGAGGACAATTCAAACATCCTTAATGCATTGGAAAGATGTCCATTGAAAATTAAATATGAACTGATTGTCATACCGTCAGATGAAGACTGGGGTACAGCAAACACACTGAAACACATCAGTAGCCGCGTTGTGACAGACCTATTAGTTATCTCAGGAGATCTGATCACTAACATCAATCTCAATGAGGTATTAAACTTGTATCGCAAACATGATGCCACACTCACCGCACTATTTTTTAACAATGGCCCTGAAGAATGGATAGAATTGCCTGGGCCTAAAACAAAAGCCAAAACAGACAGGGACTTGGTATGCATTGACAAGGAAACACAAAGACTCGTGTTTGTGGCCAGTGCTAGTGACTTTGAAGACAATGTCTCCTTACCGAGACTACTCATCAAAAAATTCAACTCAATTAGTATGTTCAGTAGATTACTCGATGCCCATGTTTATGTCATAAAGAATTGGGTGGTACGCTACCTTGAGGATGCGGACAAGTTTATCTCGGTGAAAGGAGAACTGGTTCCCCACATTGTCAAGAAGCAACTTACCAAGCCTAAAAATCTAGCTGAGAAAAAAGGCATGTCTGAAAAAGATATAGACATGTCCAAGGACATTTTTGACTATGCAGTAGAGAACGGTTATGAGAGCCAAGTTCGACAAATGTCTCAGTTTAATGATCATAAGCTTGGTTCAAAAGGAGTATATTATAATGATGTATTGAGATGCTATGCACATATTGCTGACAAAAATACATTTGGAATCAGAGTTAACACGTTTTCAGCTTTTTACCTGTCTAATAGCAAGGTAGGTACATTTATTTTACAGATTATAAAAATTCAACCTGTAAGGTACTGTTAAATGGGGGTTCAAAGTTTTTTTTATAAAAAAGATAGATGTGCATTTGACCTCTATCTGACCTGATGGAAAGTGATGATGAGGTCGACTATGGAGCATGCACACCTAGATAATGCCTATTCACTCTCTCCTTAAAAAGACCCAAATTGTAATGTTCTGGGAGTCCAAGTCTGCAGGCAGGGAATTCCACTCCTTAGCCGTTCGCCAAATTAATGTTGAAGCATACCGCTTAGTGCGAATTCTTGGAACATCCACAACATAGGGATGGAACCCCAGCCCACGCCTAGTCCCCCGATGAAGGAATTAAGGGATGAGTTTGTATGGGAAGCGTCGCGCCGTGGCGGGTGAAGCTATGGTGGGACTTCTAGTATATGTTTATGCAAAGGAATGACTGATCAAGTTATAGATACGGACTCAGTAGAAACCCTGTATAATGAAAATGGATACCATTACCTATAAGATATGTCTCATTTTGCATTGTACTGTCTGTGGGCCTTTCACTCTGTCATACTCAGTCTCCATTGTGCTAGTCCAACTTGTGCACTATACGGGAAAATACAAATGGAGGACTTAGTGCCCTCAGGCATTCTCTACCAGTCAACCACTAAACTAATTATACAAATGACGGTATTCTAAATGACAATTTAACTTATTTCAGATAATATCTAAATGGGAAGAGTTGACTGGTTCACCGTTAACTGAGAAATTTCATCCCGGTAGTGAAGTAAAGACAAGGCAGATAGATGAGACCTGCATAGTAGGAGACAAGAGTATTGTCAGTGAGAAGACCTCAATCAAAAACAGTTTCATTGGTGCCAGCTGTACTATTGAAAACAAAGTTAGATTGACCAACTGTATATTGATGAACAATGTTGTTATAAAGGAAGGGTAAGTTTTAAATCAGATAGATCAAACATAAAATTTATTTGATCTATTCCTTCCAGTGCTGACCTGCGGCCCTTACATGAATGACACAAAGATAAATTAAACCCGTTTATCTCTGACTATCTCTTTCGTCTTATCTCTAAGAGATGCACTTAGAGATAAGACGGTCTATCTTATCTTTGTGTCATTCATGTTAGGGTCGCTGGGGGGTTACCATAATCTTTAAATGCTTTTGCATACCACGCCATATATTTTACATTATGTAAATGCAATGTAGTGGTATAAAATAGCGATGCAGTTCAGTTTACATAGTTAATGTGGTTACGTCAGCAAATATATTTTTCTACCATTTCATTATAATTATGTTACGAGATTTTTCAACGGTTTCACATACATTTCTTAATTATTAAAATTCATTGTAAAATTTTCTATATTACAATTGGAAAATCTGTTTAAACTAAATCATATTTAACGGTACAAATTTAAATTTGTTGACATGAGCATGTTGACTACATGTACAAACTATTTGATAAAAACAAGCTTTTATCAATATCACTTTGCATGATACCCAAATAAAATGTGAATGCTCAGAAGTTAAGGTTATATAGTTAAAAGATCTAAGAGTTATTAAAGTTTGTTATTATGAATTTGAATGTCCTTCATTAATCTGACAGCAGGGAAGGTTGCGAAAGACAGAGAAAAGATTGATAGTTGATAGGCCGTGGAATGTCTTCTAGGAGAATGGTCATATAGAAAGGTACTATTGATTGAACAGCGAAAAATATGTGTTCTGGAGTACCATCATCTAGACCACACTCACAGAAGTGATTCCATACCCTTATCTTGGATAAAAAGACCGGTGTACTTGCATATCCAAGGCGTTACTGATAAACTTAAGGGTTCTCTCTTAATTCAAATCCTGACGCATGTCACTCTTTTTTCAGATGCGTCCTTCAGGATTGTGTGGTGTATACTGGAGCTATCGTCGAAACTGGGTGTTCACTGACCTATTGCCTTATAGGCCCCCATCACATTGTGCCTTCATCATCGTCTGGAAACCACCAGATTCTCACAGAGACCACTGATAATATGATAACTCTGGGATAAATTATTTATTTTATTATACACTCATAAAGTTGCAATGGTATTTTTAATTAACGTCACTTGTCATAAGTATACATATAGTTTGAATATGCACAACGAAAGTAAGCTAGATGAAGACCAATAAGGACTTATTTATGTATAAGGTTCATTGGATTCTTCATGATTTGCCGGTCAAACTCTGAGAGCACTGACCTTCGTTTTCGCTCAATGGCTAGTAATATTACTTATCCTAAAAAACGAATCACTTAGGTACACAATTTCCTACCACCAGCTATAAATTGTGACTTATTCAGGGCGAGCATTCAAGGCTCGCTATCTATTCGCTAACTGTGGAATGCTTCTGGTCGTTTGTGTTAAGATGCAGGTCCTAGTTCGGGCCGTTAAGTGTTACCATCGAAAATTACTTATATTAGCTTTTTAAATATTATTACCAAACGTCCAACTGCAAAAGCTTTTTATATTATATTATAAAATTTATATTTATTATATATATTATATACAAATTTATATGTATTAGAGATGCATCGGATATCCGGCTACTATCCGGTATCCGGCCTATCCGGCCATGATTTTACTATCCGGCCGGATACCGGATAGTGAGTCAGTATCCGGCCGGATACCGGATAGTAAAAACTTGGATCAGAAATACGATAAAACAAATAAAAGCCATCAGAAATAAACAAAATCAACGTCAGTTATTAGATTAAAACTTAAGTTTAAGTAACTTAAGTTTCTTTTTAAGTATAAAACTAACATGTCACATCATGTCGTGCACGTTCGAATATTCCCTACTGACGTGATAAGGCGCGTATTTAACCTCAAAGGGTCTCCCCGGCACTTACAATTCGTAACAAGTTAAAACTTGCTCGCCGCACGAAGGCCACGCAAGCTAACACAGCGTTAGAGATAGCTCGCGTGCGGCCAGATATCCGGTTGCCGGATATCCGGCTATCCGGCCAATGGCCATGCCGGATATTCGGTATCCGGCCAAACCACTATCCGTTGCATCTCTAATATGTATATAATATATAGGTACATATATATAAATATTGAGGAAGCGAAATACTACTCACTCACTGACAAATCAATCACGAAATTTCAGGAAGTTTAAAACCTAATAACCTAAAAATTATCCTTTAGGGTGTAGACAGCTAAGAAAAGGATCGTACGAAAATACACCCCCTAAGTTGTTCAAAGATTGTATAGGATTACTGCGGGCGAACCTGCGGCCCCAGCAAGCTTGACACGAGGATAAGTTATCCCCATCTAATCTCTCAGTGCAGCTCTTTCTTCGATACCTACTAGCATAGCTGGGCACAAGACCGTTAATCCGTTAATTGTTAATTAACGAAGTTAACATTACGAGTAACGGATTAACTTTTCAGTTAACTTTAAAAATTGTTAACGGACTCATTAACTTCCGTTAAAACAATTAAATACCTTTTATCGTTAATTAAGTACATACCTACTATTTGCCAAAAGGATACCGCGCGTCTTATATCAGATAGCTTTGGATTTGAATTTGATCGCTAAATAATTAGGTATTATTACAGACTCTAATGTACCCTTCTTTTTTTTTTTTTTTTGCCTAAACTTCCATAGCTCAAACAAAAAAATATATACGAGAAATCACAAACGCAGCGACTTATAAAATGCATTTTCTATCACGAGTTAACGATGAACGTTAACTTCCGTTAATCTTCAGAAATGTAACGCTTTAACGTTTAACGAATTTAACTTTTTTAGTAACGGATTATCGATTAACGAAGTTAACTATTTTATTCACGGTGCCCAGCTATGGATACTAGTATAAGAGTGACGCACTGAGGGATAATATGGGGATAAATTATCCTCTTGTCAACCTTGCTAGGGCCGCTATGCCCCGACAGCTAGTATATTCATAAATCAAATAAAAATATATAAGATACAAACAAGGTAACTAAGGTTGCACAACATATCCATTGCCATTTGATTCCTACAGGCGCTGTAGGCAAACCATTATTCAACAAGATTTGCTGAAGCAAATACGCACACGCACATTATAGATGATGTAAATAAGATAAGAACTCTCGTCTTTTCTCTTTAACTGTGCAAAATGATATACTAACCGTAAAAAGGAGGGAAAGCAACAATCGTATATAATTATTTTTATTGCCTATCACGTAATTTAAACAACTTGCATGCACGAAAGTGAAAAACACCAAGAGACTTAGAATTAGTTTGTAATCCCCTAGTTTTTTTTATTTATTCTGCGTTTTTATTCAATGAAGAATAAGTGAATAAATCCTCGTTGTTCCCAACTCCACCCAGTGGGTTGTGCGTTTATAAATTTGATAGGTAACTAGTTTTAGTCCGCGACTCCGTCCGCGTGGAATTCTATCGGTATCGGCAACTGCATTTTTCCGGACTCAATAGTAAGCCTATGTCATCACTCTGCGGCTCTCAACTATGTCTGTGCAAAAATCACTTTGATTTGTTGCTACAAGAGTATTCAGCCATGCTTAGGTTAGATACCTACAGCGCTACAGCCGACTAATTGTTTTAGTAGTTAAATAAAATTTGTGCGAAATATTTTATGGATCTGACACTAATGAGATTGCACGTTTCTGATTCAAATTGTCTCTGCGGCCCTAACATGCAGGACACAAGGATCAGTTAAACCATCTTATCTCTAAGTGCGTCTCTCTCACACTAGTGCCGACGAAAGAGATAGTCATAGAGATAAACGGGTTTAACTTATCTTTGTGTCTTGCATATTAGGGCCGATGGTTTCTTAGCATTAAATAAAGTTACTTGCGAGATTTATGTGTCTCAGATGCATAGATTATTTGACATAATCTCGCATGCAACTTCATTGCACAAATGCGAGAGTTGAGGAACCGAAGTGCGATTGTTTCTCAATCAAAGACAAAGTCCTCGTTATCAGACACGGCGCCAGCATGGCGCTAGTGACACGGAAGTGTAGGCACATTGTGATGCGCACCCCTAATTAGGAATGGCTCGTTTCTCCAGAGTTGGCGCGATCGTGCCCTCCGTTGCACTTTCAAAAGATTAGAATGCGTGAAGTACAGAAGTTACGTGATTCACACATCACAATACTAATCAAATACCAGACCTAAGGCTATCGAGAGTCCTTTTGTTTTAACTAATTTCGAAATGTCTTATCTCTATACCTAAACCGAGTTTAGTTATACATAGTTCAATCCACGAAGACGCGCCACACAACTTAATTTAGTCGCACGATTGCGTAAATGTACGTAAAATTGAGTTGTGGGGCGCGTCGTCGTGGATTGGTCTATCTAGATACCATTGCGATAATTAATTTGGCCAATAAATAAGGAATATGCATCATTTTTTTCATCTTGTATTGGAAAGTGCTGTGTAATAGAAACCCATCTGTGTACGAAAAACATTGTTATCTTGTTTATTTTATGAGTTATGAAGCTTTGAACAGTCATTGTTCATACCACTCGCAAAAACACTCCATATAAAATGGACAACAGCTATGACGTCACAGCGGTCGTTATACTGTCCAGAATGTATGGCGTTTAAACGAAATCTGCAATTATTTCCAAAAATACTGTTTTAGACAAACATCGTAGAAATAAAAGATGACATTTTGAAGAGGATGTCTAAAAAACTAAAATGAGAATTAAAAAACAATATATATTTTACACTAATTTTGACTCTTAATCAAATAAAAATTAGCTAATAGTCGAAATGATTTGCTTTTTCGTGTAATATGCTTTTGTTTACATTTACCTTCATAATATATCATTTAAATTTCATTTTGATTTTCAGGCAACTTCCCCATTCCTAAGATTTTTATTCGACATTTCAACATGATTGACTAGTAATAAACTTCCAATCCAACGTGGATCTATATGATCCGTATTCGAAAAAGTGTTAAAAAATACAGAAAAAAATAAGCCAAAATTTTACGAGTTTTTAAATATTACCGCAGTGTTACCTAATTGCAAATGCATTGTGATGACTAGACACTTCCTGCCTGGGCTTCCATTGAAGGCTCAATCGTCTTCACTTTCATTTGCGGTCGAGCCCAAGGTTCACAAAAGTTGTATAGATGTTAAAGCCGGATTGTAAGATACGGTACATCGTAATTGCTACTACTAGTAAAGCAATGGCTCTAGCAAGGTTGACACGGGGATAACTTATCCCCATCTTAACATCCTGGAGGTATAACTGATATTTTATTCATTTCTTCAAAAAATCGATTTAGTAAGTATCCATTAATGTCGGAAAGTGTTCTCCCCTCGATTTTTTCTTAAGCCATTACCACTTGTTAAGCCGGTTTGACATTTGGCTGTAGATTTTTTTGATTTTATTTATGTTTTGAAGTGAGTCCCAGGAGGATAAGTATCCCTCAGTGAGTTGCTCTCTTACTAGTATAAAAGAAAGATACGCACTGAAAGATATGACTGTGATAACATCGTTGTGTCGACCTTGCTAGGCTTGGAATATAGCGCTTTCTGTTCGGTCCTATGATTAACTATTGGTAGCGGTTGATTGTTTGTATGGTTTAAGCTTTAAGAGGCATTACAAAACCCAAGAATCAAAAATAATAGACCGACCTTTCCTCAATCTATATATCTTCTTTACAAATAACTAGCAAACCCGGCGAACTCCGTTTCGCCACAAGATGGCTTCGTTTTATGTAACATTTCGTTTGGTGTAGCTATGTATCAGAGATGGCGCTGTATGTGAAAAAAGATCTTCCCGCTTTTCTGTTGAAATTTTTCCTGAATTTTCTTTGCTATAAACCTCACGGAGCCCGAGACCTTTCCAACGAATGCAAAACCGTGGAAATCGGTTCGTGCGTTCTGGAGTTATAGCGTCAGGAAGGAAAACCCGACTTATTTTTATATAGTAGATAATAAAATGGTAAAGTGAAAAAAGATTGTACATTGAAGATACCAATGATAAAATACTACGGGGGGATTGAGCACAACACAGCCCAATGTTTTTTGAATGTCATATCTGTTTGTATGATTGTAGGTGGGCGAAAAACTTTTAAACTACTCGACGAATTTCAATGCTGATTTCGATATTATAATAGGGGCAACTACAGTCAGGACATAGGCTATAAAATTTTAGGAAATAAACCTAGTAGGAGGTATCTACTATAAATGTTTGTTTGTTTGTCCCCTATGCGTTCCTATACCATTCATCCGATTACGATGAAACTTTGGTAGGTGTTGTCCGCACGCTTGGGAAGGGCTATGACCCAAAATAGGTACTTTATTTAAAGAACCAATCGCTAAAAGGGTTAAATAGCGTCTGAAAATTCATTCATTCTGTGCCCAATGAGGGCTGATACGGGCAGTATTTGAGGGAAAGAGTTCTAAATTTAAAATGTCAGTAACAAGGTTATATTTTTTAGATAACTTTCCAAGTTGCGGATATAAGCTAGTATATAAAATAACACCGCTTTATCCTCTATCCAATATTATATGGGTGATTACTGATTAACAATGCCTCGCCAATTTTAAATCTAGGTAACATTAAGGCCACGTCGTGTCGTGACTGACCTATACATTGGAGTTGCGACTACAATGCGAAGAAAGAAATGTATTTGTTAGCCATTGACGAAAAGAGCGCGCAAGTGCAGCAAGCAAAGGACGCGGCTACGTCCGGTAGCTATGGAACTCTAAAAATAGATTTTGAGTGCTTTTATTACTCACTATCTTTTTTTTAAAATATTTTAAACAAAACATACCACCAATAATTTGATTCGACACTAAGATATAGAATTTAAAGTAGAACAAGAATGTAAGTACTTACATGCATTCCATACCTACATGTGAAGTAACAAGCGTTATTACTTCCACGTGTCATAATGGTTTAGTGGTTACATAATGGTTGCATCTGATTGACTAACAAACATTATAATAATATTACATTAGACATAATTCATACAAAAAACACAAGCTCTTGCCAATTTAAGTTACAAAATATCGTTCTTTACTTTTTGTAAGTTAATTTTGTCTACCAAGCTCCAATAGCGTTGCAGGGGCAGGTGCGCCTGGCGTACCCCAGAACCCTTCTGGCTGACATCAAAATTAAAACGGGTCAATTCATGAAAACGATTTAATCGTCATTTCTTGCCTGCCCCCACAAAAAAACATTGCTACGCCTTTCCCAAGCTTGTTTTCCAAGGATTATTTTTATACAAATAACATTTAAAGATAGGCAGATAAAGATCACGGCCAAGCCGCTTATATGGATCAAATTAAGTGGAAGCCGTGTCGTACCAAGAGGTTAAGATTCGGACCGAAGAGACGAAAGTTTGGCGACTAGGTACTCCGCGGAAACGCGCTCTTAAGTTCTGTTGTGTGATTCGTTAACGTGCGCAGCGGCTGATCAGCCGACAAATGAAACTATTAATTTAGACCGTAAAGATAAATCATTCGGTCCAAATTTCAATTGACCCCTCATCTCTGATCAGCTGCTGCGGACGCAAAAATCGCAAGGCTGATAATGATGATGACTTGATGGCCCCCGAACGATAACGAAAGTCAGGGCTCCTTAAATTTGACAGGAAAGTTATATTTACCTGACCTAACCTAAACCTTATAGTGGTAAACCTGCATACATCTGCGAAGTAATTCACAGATGTGTGAGAAGTCTCCAATTCGTACTGGGCCCGCATGGGGACTACTAGGACATATAAAGATTACAGACTCGACGATGATCATGTTGATATATAGGTACATATATTTAACTATAAGGAATGTATTTAAATACTCGCGTTTACGAGTATATCGCGTTTTGAAAGGAAGCCGGCTTTATACCCACCCAAAGCAGTCTCTCAGCTCCTCGGAGATTCAAAGTTGAATCGTAACCCAAGAATCGTCATATCGTAATAGCATATATTAATTCTGACGTCGATAAAGTTTATTGGGCGCAGACAGAGGCCATCCAGGAAACGAATAATAATTGCTATTGGCAGAGCAAAAATGAAAGGTGGCACCAATGGCGCCATTATTGGATTAGGTAGGTATTGCAGCAAATAGATTACTGCACATTGCGTGCAGATCGAGTCTGGCCCGGCCACTGGTCAAGATGAAGCAATGCGTGCTTATGTAATAGCCCCTAACGTAAACAGAATGCATGTAGTGACAGTAGGTAGTCTCGATTACTATACGAAGTCTCCTGAAGTTGCCTGGAAACCTGAAGAATTCAAAGATTACATGAGTTACGAAAATTATCTATACTCATTTACAAAAAAACGTAATGGTCGTAGACAGCACTTGGCAGTTAGCGTTAACTGTCAAGTTGTTTAATGGTCAGTTAACCCTTTGACCGCCAAAGTCGGCTGTGGCCGTTAGCAGTTTTCCGTGCCCCTGACGCCACGATATGCCGTATTTCATTCATTTGCGTCGGCTATAGCCGTCGACGAGCGCTCGTGGCACGCTTTTTCGCCGTTAGCCGTGGCGTTCAATAGGTTAAGACGTTCGCTTTCCAGCATCATCATCATCCTCATTTCAGCCGAAAGACGTCCACTGCTGGACATATGCTCTTATGCCCCCATTGATCACAACAACGAATGATCCTGTGCTGCTCGTATCCAGCTGGGTTCCGCAACCTTCACCAGGTCTTCGGTCCACTGGGTGGTCTGCCAACACTGCGCCTTCCGCTTCCGCTTTGCGGTATTCACTCGAGAACTCTTCGGCCTCATCGGCCATCTATTCTACGAGCAATGTGCGCCGTCCACTTATATCTTTCCAAGATCGACAAAACAAACATATTAAGACTGAGGCGAAGCGGATGAATTGGTGAGGCAATTTTTTAAACTCATGTCAGGAAAGTACGGTAGGTATGATATAAGTTTTAACAAAATTTCACGCTGCTCAAGGCTATGCTCAAAAAGGCTGTAATTCAGGGCTGCCAACTATGATGTTATACGCCTAAATTTAGGGGCATAATAAGTGGATTGGGATAATTTTTTTTGGCAGAACGTTCTTATGGACTTTTTTAGGGGTATAAAAACAAAGAGAAAATTAGTGCTAAATTGATTGAAAGGTTGAAAGATGATAGCACTGATTGCAACTTTCGTGTGATCGCTAAGGAATCCATACTTTTTCAGAATATTTGTCGTCCGTTAGGCCTTTTACGTACTGATCACATTCATAAGAGTATGGTATGGTATGGCTTATCATATCAGTCTGTGGTAAAGGGAGCCTACAAAAAGAATGGTGATTTGTGATTTAGGGGTTCTTAGGGATTTTTCGACTTGCTTTCAGAGGTGGAAAGGTATACTAGGTATATCTTTGAAGATTTGGCAACCCTGTGTTAATTGACTAGTTCGGTTTCAAACAATTACGAGTAACCACGATATTTTAATAAAATGTGGATACTGGTTACCGCTGGTTGTCAATGCTATGCATTTGAGTTTACGCTCTAGTTCGTATTTCTTGGTTTAAAACAAAACTTAATGGTATAGCGTCGTATAAAAATAAGTAGTTTGGCAAGTAGGCATCGTAAATCTGTAGCAATTTAAGGGGCTGTCCGTTCCTAATGACTTTGACTTTGATCCAACGGACCTTCACCGCAATGATACCAGTAGCTATTAAAGTGCCACTTGGTCATTTAAAACAAATATAAAACTTAAAAAACACTGTCAACTTCCGAATAAAATAGCGTTACATTATCCAATAAAATCTATGAAGATTTCAATATTTTTGCCACATCATGGCGAAAAACCAATTTAAAAAAAAACTGGGTCTTAGGTTTATAGGTAGGTATTGGTCTTCTATTTGCAATTGTTACTTTAATGTCGATAAATTAATAAATGTTTAAAAAAAAATTCTGCCTCTTACGAATGTTAAAGAAAGATCAAAGAATCAGATATATTTTTTTGGAAATTATATCTTGAAAACCAACAGACTAGATAGAACCTGATGTAGATACGAGTACCTATATGAAAATTCATCAATTTACAAGGGAGAGTCAAAACGATAGGGAAGAAACAATATAATGACAACTTTACAATTGGATACCTTACTGATTTATGTAGCCCTTTTTTTCGGTATAGTAATTTAGAAGTATAACGGTAGTGAAATAATTTCCGTAAAGGAAAATAATGGTTACGGGTTGCGACAATGTCAATATCAATACCGGAATTAACTGCTACTGAAATCAGAAAGGTACCTAAATTTAAGGAAGGGGTAGCATTTTTTCGGATAATTCAATGCCTTAATAGCAATTGAATCGGTTCGGAATAACGGTACTGCAAATGTATACCTACAAGTTAATAAACCGTATATATATAACGCTGCCGTTTTTATGCAAGATGTTAAATCTTTGTTGTTGTTTTTTTTAAAGTCACAATAATCAATTTAAATATATGGAGAAAGTCTCGGGTCAAGGTTATTACTTTCATCGTAGAAATCAACGAATTTAGAAAGAAGTATCCCAAGAAAAATACGAATAACTTATTCCAGCTGCACGAACGCGCAGCATATATCCATAAGTGAAAAGCTTTGAGCAGAAAACAGTTTAAATGAGAGCTCTTGAATTTTTCGTTTCACATATTAGGTATATCACGGGATATCTGGACCCCATATTCTAGGTAATAACCATATTTATTTCAAGCCGAAGTACAAAATACTTAAGCGGCGAATCCACCAACACCTTCTGTTGTAGCAATATACCTGACTTACATATTTTCGTAATCTTATTCGCATTATCAACATTACACAATAACTCTGATTTAAATGAACAGTCGTCAAAGCTCATTTAAATTGTTCAGTGAGAAATCAATTAAGTAAGACCAACTTTCTTCGCTATCAATCTCAGTAATTATAATATGCAACAAATGCAATTTGAAGCCAGGACTTTGGGCAATGAAAGTGGTGTGTCTGCGAGTAGTCTGGCGGCGCAGGCGCACAGTTGCTGGAGCACTTTCCCGCACTGCGCACGCGTCGCACAGGTTACCAGTTACGACAGTTACAACATTCGGAAACGTTCACAAATTACGTGATACCATTTAAGCCCATTCCCATTCCACATGCCAATTGGAACATTTGGATGTTAAATCGTATAAAGTAGGGCTTTGTTTAGTTACGTGTTTGTGTGCTTAAGAACTTCAAAGTGTGCTGAAACCAGCGGAAACGGGGTACAGGGTACAGATCAGCTGATTGTATACTTAGGTAAGTAAAATGCATACTACGGTACACGTAACGGTGGAACGGGGTGTTATTCATGTAATTAGTAAGAAAACTCCTAAACGCTTCTAAACGTAACTTGCTTTATATTTATTGGGTGCCGTAACGAAAACTAATTTAGTTAAATCATATTATCATTAAGACATTAATGATGAATGAAGTTGTAAAAGAATTGTTTTATTTTTAGGGTTCCGTACCTCAAAAGGAAAAAAAGAACCCTTATAGGATCACTCGTGTGTCTGTCTATCTATCTGTCTGTCTGTCTGTCTGTCCGTCTGTCACAGCCAATTTGCTCCGAAACTACTGGACCGATTGATTTGAAATTTGGTATACATATGTAAATTGGTGACCGCAACAGGGATGCGTAACGTAAATTAATTAATTTTGAACATGGGGCCCACTTATGGGGGATAAATAAGAAAATTAAAAAAAAAAGTTGTGCAACTGAAATTGTGTGACATACCAAATGAAAGGGCTTATTGTGAGGATCTTAAATGTATTTTGTTTTAATTTTAACTAAAATAGTTTAGAAGTTATTTAGGAAAATAACTAAAAATAAAAAGGGGGGGGGGCCTTATCTCCGAAACTACCGGGACTAAAGTTTTGAAAAAAATAAAGGAAATAGTTCTTCACGTATAGATTACAGGAAAACCTATAAGAAGTCTATGGTATTTAAAGTAACATAGGAAATTTCAGTTTATCATGTATGGAACGGAAACCTCTCCACGCGGGTTTCACTCGCACTTGACTGGTTTTTTTTTTATTTAGTTGTTGCTTTTACTTCAAAGCTTTATTAATTAGAAACGAAGTCAAGGTGATAGACTCCATTGTAATTTACCAAACGCATTTAGGAGCTGAATCAGTGCATATTAAAAATTAAAGTCTCCCGCCACTTTATTCAGAAACTACTCTAGGGATTTTGATACGGTCTTCACTAATAGATGGAGTAATTCGCGAAGGTTCGTGTATATAATTGATAAATATTTTGTGCATAATTGGCTGAACTATGATGATGTATGTCGATCAAGTCGGAAAAAATGCGCCTCTTGAGAGCTTTCCTGGGCGCAGCCGGGGCGGGTCGCTAGTCAATATTAAAATAACTGCTTGATAATTAATAAGCAATCAAAATATCAAATCGCAAATTTATTCTAATATCGAACTCGTTAGCTAAAGATAATAAACAAATAAAGTAAACAGTTGACATAATCCAATGTCAAAGTAGTCATAAGTAAATTGTTAGATGATATAATTTAGGGAAATGTTTCCGAAAGTGGTTGATCGAGTGTCGGCACGTAACGATCTGCATCCACGCCTCAATGCAAACGATTGCCACGTAATCGATAAAATAGATTATATCGTTAAATCATTCCTCGCCGGACGAGTAAGCGACCAAACCTGTGTTCAACTTCCAACTAGTTGATACAGTACTGTCTATACCTACTTACAACGTAAACATTTTTGACTGACACTCAATTATTCCTCAGAGCGAATATCTCTAATTAGTTTCGAAGGCAGGGATGTACTGAGCAAAACGATAGACAAAATAGGTGTTCAAAATTACCCAAAAAATTCAAAGTTACCCCGGATGACTTTACCTAACTACTCATTTTATTTTATAATCACACGATATGTTTCATATGATAATAAATCAATTATAATAATAACTTGAATTGTTAAATGTAGTGGTAGTTTCTACGAAGCCGGTTTTTAAATGTATTTTTTCCGTGGTTCGTGAGACCTTCGACATATTAGTTGGTAGCTTTATGTTGTAATTAAAACAATCAAAATAATTGACCCTGATCGACTAAACAGAGACTTTCGTGAACCTAATGCTAAGTTTACACGAGCTTGGTAACTAATGCTTAATGCTTGTCACTTAAACTTTAACCTTGTGTGTAAACATACTGTATTTACTACTTAGTATTAGTGAAAGTACAAGTGGGAATGAATAGAAGCCTATCATATTTACTAAGCGACAAGCAACTACCCAACAAATACTAAGCTCTTGTAAAGCTAACGAACGAAGGCTTCGAATCTTTCCTAAACAGCAGAACTTTGCTGAAAGGGAAAATGCCGTTAACGTATAGTTTCTCGCGTAAAAGCTCTGACCTTCTTTAACCTTTTGGCCGCCAAGCATGTCTAAGAAGTATCACGAATTTCAACTTCAAGTAAGGGTAATGAAGGACTTTTTTTACCCTGTATCCGCTGACGGCTGCAGCCGACTGTGGCGGTCAAAAGGTTAAGATGTATTTTTTTTGGAAATAACATATTCCCACACCCACAACGAGCATCGCTCATTATTTTCTATAGCATAGAATAGCCATAAAATTATATGACGTCGGTTTAATGTAAATGCTATAATGTTTATAGGTTACCTTCTTCTATAATCTTTAACCTTCGTTTTGGCATAGTTGTGAACTGCCATGATACTTAAATTAAGTGTATTTATAAGATAATCCTTGATAGTAAGATTTAACAACTGTGACTCTGCTTTTCATCATAAATCCGACGAAATTTACAAATTAACAATTGTGAAACAAAAACCATACCATCATAGGACTAATAAATCGAACGTGGCCACAAGTAGTCTTGTGGCTCTGCCCACCCGATTAGGGATTTCGGGCGTGATGCTATGTATGTATGTATGTATGAAACAAAAAACAGTTCATTCAAAATTTCCCTTCCCGCTTTTGTTGTTTTATGCCGTTTATTTTTCTCGTGCATCGGGATGGCTAGTTCAAGAAAATATTCGGTCAAGCAGAAGATTTCTAATAAGTAATATTTATGAAATCATTATAATATTTGAATAGGTACAATACATGCATACATACATTCACAAAATTTAATATTGAATATCTAATGTGTAAAAAAAATATTAAAATAAAAACTAATATCAACTTTACAAAATCTACTAACTTTTCTGTGGACCGTCAAAGTTTTTAATAATCTAAGGAACAAGTAGAGTCCTCTAAAAGTGCAGGTTTCGAGTTAAATAGACGTACTTTCACGTTTTGACGAACCATTTTACTATGGAACAAAATCAATATAATTATAAAGTGACTTGTTTCTGGTGTAAAAACAGGAAATATGTTCTACTGCCGTTTCTTGGTCCGCGACATCTCCTACATATATATTATTTGCAAACCTATTTGCGGTTTACATCCTGCCTGCCATTAAATGCATTTAATGTGAGTAAAAAGGAAAAAGGAAGTGAAATGCAAAGCTATTTAGTTGACGCATTATTTATACGAATGTAATAAAAGACTTACATGTGTTTTTGACAGGTTTTGCGACACTGCGCTACGTAGACTATTGAACCAATAGGAAAGATGCATTATATTTTTTTCATCTTGTATTGGAAAGTGCTGGGTAATAGAAACCGATCTGTGTACGCAAAACATTTTTATGTTGATTATTTTATGAGTTATGAAGCTTTGAAAAGTCATTTCTTCATACCACTCGCAAAAACACTCTATACAAAATGGACAACAGGTATGACGTCACAGCTGTCGTTAGACTGGACAAAATGTATGGCGTTTAAACGAAATCTGCAATTATTTCCGAAAATACAGTTTTTAGACCAAGATCGTAGAAATACAACATGACATAAATTTGATGAGGATGTCCAAAAAACTAAACTCAGAACTAAAACCCTATATATATATATTTTTCACTAATTTTGCCCCTAATCAAATAAAAATTAAAAGAATAGTCAAAATCATCCTCTTTTTTCTGTAATATGCTTTTGTTTACATTTACTTTAATAATATATAATTTAAACCACATTTTGATTTTCATGCAACTTCCCCATTATTGACCGAGTGAGCGGGAAGCGTCTCCGTTTCAGCTTGGAAAAAATGCTTGCGTATATCCGGCGGATGTCCGTCTGTCCTCCGTTACAGATCGCATTTCTCATGAAATTCGATTATCGTGAAATTTTGTGAGCAGGTTCGGTAATTATCTTAGAATGTAATTATATGTTTTTTTTGTCGATTCAGTTATTCGACGTTTTTCAAAATGGCGGATATATTGTGGTTGAAAACATAAAAAAAAAACATTATTTATTCAGTATTAAGCTATGCAAAGATAGACTTGCGAGGTCACAGCTCACAGCGCCACCATTAATTAATATAAATTAAAAGTTCCGGATTTTCAACTTGTTACTTTTCTTATTGTATTACTATTATTATTTATGGAGCAAACTAACTAAAATCTTGAATAATATAATTCCGGAAAAAGGGCTAGAAAAAGCTAATTTTTATATATCAACTACGCTATTAACACGAACTTTTTGGAAAACAACTAATAGGTTGACTGTTTCAGTGGGTTTCAGAAGGACGCTATCTATGCTCTATGCTTTATTTACCTTACATTGACCGTAAATTAAGATAATATAATTGGGGTTGAATTTAGGAAATGAAATTTGCTACTAAATATTACTTAATATCATTTCACCTCATACCTTTTCACAAGACTTTACCCGTTAAGACCCAGCCGTTTCAAAACAGAGGAGCTCTCCGAGCATGCCGCCGGCCGCCCCGAAGTGAATGCATTCGCTGCTTTTCGCAACAAAGATTTCGTCAAAATGAGTTCAAAATGGTCGAGCTTGATTATATCACAAGACACTTTAAAACCATAAATAACGCATGGTCATTAATTACTAATAAAAACTAGATATTTTCGAAAGTGCTAAGTTAGTAGTTAGAAAGCGCTTCGTGTTGCAAGCAGCGCATCGCACTGGCGCTTGGGCAACCTAGCACGTGCCGAGCGTTCGTATTGGCCACGCGAAGGCAATGACAACAAATATTGAGTAACGCCTGTGATAACTGATAACGATCATAATATAAATAACGATTATAACATACGACCTATTCATTAAACCATCTTATTTACCAAGTAAGCTGGGCCTCTAATTGATATTGCCTAAGCGATATCGCGTATGCGTTTTTTACGCTGTGGCCGCCTTTAATGTCAAGTTAATAATTAGCTTCCATCTCGTAGCAAAATAATGTGCGATATCGCATAGGCAATGTCGAATATAGGATATCTTTTGCGTTATATATTAAAGCTAATATCATATAATCCATGCACGATAATATAATACATTTAATACTGACGAATAAATTTAATTTGAATTTTGGTTTTTCGTTATCTAGAATACGTTTACTAAAAGTTACAATTCTTTTTATTTAAAAAACCAACTATATAGATTAAGCATTCAAAAAATACTACCCACATGTCCCGCAAAACGTTCTATTTGTATACAGTTCTTTAACTGACTTAATAGAATCGAAGCTACCAGCATCTAGATCTATCTATATACCTACACCTTGGATTATGTACCAATGTACACTGGTATAGGTTGACCGCTTAAATGAGTCTTCGCCCGCGCGGCACAGGGGCGCGGGGGCAGGCGACGAAGGGGACCGAGAGAGGTGCGAGCAGCAGGCGCATTTTTGTTTTCATTCATTTCACGCCGCCCGCACATCTCTCAGGCCCCTTTTCCGGCCCCTGTGCCGCGCGGGCGAAGACTCATTTAAGCGGTCAACCTATAGTGTACAGTCTTTGAAGTAGCCGAAGCCGCTTTCGACTCGAGACGGCGCCGGCGGCTTCTTTGTGGCGACATATCAAAGCGTGCATACTATTTGAGCGGACGAATTGTATACGCATTGTTAGACCTGGCAACAATGTATAAATCATTTCAACACTCCAAATTATTTATATCTGCAATATGCCCAACTGTACGTTACAGTGAGTTATTGCGTCTACGCATTCCATACAATACTCATGCTAGTTTGCGGTCAGTTTTTATGTGAGATATTAATCACATGTGCAACATAGGTGCGGCACTTTTGTAGTTATTGTTGTCTTAGATACACTTGTTGTTATGTATATTTAGATATGGAGTACTCAGGAGTAAAAATATTTTGTTTAATTTAATTTCTATATTATAATAATAATAATTAATATAGGCCATAATTATACTTTCTGTTAAATTTAGGGTTAATTTTATATTATGAATGAACAGATATTATTCGTCTCTTGAACCCTTGAGGATTTTTTACAAAATTAGCGGTGGTTATAGGTAAGGGGACGGTAGTCACGCATACTGCGTCATGTCATGTATTCACAGAAGAATTTTAAATTTATTGTTCTTTTTTCGTACCGATAACAACATTTGTTGTGGACTGCTCGATCGACGTCGACTAAAAAGTTTCGTCTTAAATATCTAATATGTCATTATTTTTTATTTAAAATATGTATATCCATTTCCTCTATTAGTAGCTATGATAAAACAAATAGGACTTCTTTTCTCCTATTTGCTGTCCTAGTTGGTATAATAGAGTAAAATAGATTTTTTTCTTCTCTAACTATGCCACAGAGTCGATGATGCCACAGATTAATAGGACAAACTCAAAAAAAAATGTTAAAAGTGCACTGATAAAGTAGAATATAAATGAATGATAAACTGAACCCTGAATCAAGTTACGTTTAAGCCATGAGTGCTACGAAAAAATAAACTAGAAACGAATCTAGAAAGAAATTAACTGCGAATCTAACTTGCTTGTATGTGCTTTTATATTTAACCAAGTTCATATACATAATCTGTAATCTTCTATACATTTCTTTCTCATGAGCGCCGCTGCGGCCCTAACATGCATGACACAAAAATAAGATAGACCGTCTTATCTTTAAGTGCTCTCACACTAGGGCCGACGAAATAGATAGTCATAGAGATAAACGGGTTTAATTTATCTTTGTGGTATGCATGTTAGGGCCAGGTATCGATGAGTGTGACTTAAAACGACACCATACTAGTTATGATACATGCCTGTCCGTGTCAGTAGCACTCTCGGAAGAGTCAGTGGAGTGTAAAGGATCATTACGAATGAATTACAAGGTATCGTTCGATGTTGGTTATTGGATTATGTAAATTATGCACGAGCGTGGCGTGTTATGCTTTAAAAGCTACGTTCGAAGCCCGCACTTCGAAATTCGTTGATCTCATTTACAGCCTATACGTCTTCGGCCCCTTTCACCTGTATAGGGCCTTAGTGCAGGGATATCTTTACAAGTGTAATGCCGCAATATTGTATCGCTGTCGCCTTCACTCCATGAACATAGAATAAAGACAGGGCCCTATCATGGGCATTTGAACCAATGAGTCAATGACCAATGCATCAGATTTTTCTAAGACAAACTTTGTAGTACCCGAAAGACAATTCATTTAATAAATAGCCTATGAATGAACCTGGGGGGCTAGCACGACATGCCCGCGAGTCGTTTGTCGCTCAGTGCGTCCCTTACATTTTAGACTAGTATGACAGAGACGCACTGAGCGACAAACGACTCGCGGGCATGTCGTGATAGACGTGCTGTAAAAGATTGAGGCCATGACAAACTTCGAGTAAACTCTGAAGTTGCCCCGCCAATAATTATTTTATAATTATTAATTCACGCATTGATACAATTATTAAAACCATAATATATTTGAATTCTAGATTATTACGTAAGAACAAAAAATATTATTAATGATACGAGCTTCGACCCGCGACTTCGTTCGCGTGGAGACCCTAATCACCTAGCGGTATGAAATATACTTTACTACCTGTTCTAATACCTACCAAATATACATTAAAAAATCATAAAAATCGGTCGGGCCGTTTCTAATACCAGAGGACCCGCCACAGCTTCGTCCGCGGTATTTTCCATACAAACTTTATCACCCCTTTTCACTCCTCTTGGGATGTAATTTCAAAAAATCCCTCCTTAGTGCACCTCTAGGGTACTCGAGGAAGGTCTCCTCCAAATTTCAAACCTCTAGGACCACCCGTTTACGCTGTGCGTTGTCTGTAAGTGAGTCACGGTACTGTTTTATATGTAAAGATATAAAAATCTCGTCTATCTATTAAAAACATCTATATGTTATATATGTAGGTAGATATTTAAATAAAATATCCTTTTTCATAGGTTGTAAATGAGTAGTCATTCCTTAAATCAACTTATAAATAAATCAAGCCTAGATAGAGCTACATTGCTTATTAATCAGATAATTCAAGGTCCTACTTCAATATGGCCAGGCACCTGGAAGTAGAATAAAAAATGAGTCATAAAATTTGCAGTACGCGATCCTTCTTAGCGAGAACAATATAACATTAAATTGTGTAATATCATCTCAGGACAACTTACTATATTTTTATCAATAAACGATAAGCATGCATTATGAAGTTCTACTTGTACCTTCTTAACCTTTTGACCGCCAAGCAGGGTCTGAGAAGTAACACGAATTTCAACTTTAAGTCAAGGTCAAATGAAGGACTTTTTTACCCTGTATCCGCTGACGGATGCAGCCGACTGGGGCGGTCAAAAGGTTAAAAATGTATGAAATAAAAATATTCTGCCTATTTCAAGACTTGTAATGACTTGCTTAAAAGTATGTTAAGAGAAATCTTATTTATCTGTTTACCCTTTACATTCTTTTTTTACATGCATATGCAGTAAACCAATTCAAGATTAGCTGCTTTGTCATGCAGAATACAAACATCATTTACATGCTATTAGTATTTTAATGAAATTTCTAGGGGACAAAGTTTATCTGAAAAGAAAACATCGGCAGCGTATTATTTGTTACTAAACTAAAAACCCGTATGAACTGTATCTTTTGATGAGCCTTATGACCCAACGTTACTTCATCCACACAAATCGCTTGCACAACCCTTGCTATTCGCTTCTCAGATGTTTCTGATTCCTTTGTCTAGACCTCATAGATCGTGGCCTAATGACCACAGGCACATTACCAAATAACCTCAATAGGTAATCCGTGACGTAACGATTGCGTTGTGTTGTGAGTTCTAGTTCGACGCTCCCAAAGTATTGTGTCTCGTGTCTCATAATGTTATCCATGGCTTCGTAAAGAGTTGCATGCTGTTTCCGTAATATTGCATAAAAATATTCCGTTGATACTTACGTTTATTTCCTCAGATATGAACAATGACAAAAAACAAAATTAACTTTTAAAAAATTTCAATGGGTCCTCAGTTTGTCGTCTGCGGCCCTAACATGCATGCCACAAAGATAAATTAAACCCGTTTATCTCTATGACTATCTCTTTCGTCGGCACCAGTGTGAGAGAGACGCACTTAGAGATAACACGGTCTGTCTTATGTCATCTTTGTATCATGTATGTTGGGGCCGCAGTTGTCACAGCGAAATGACGGAACGAATACAATAATAAAATAATTCTTCAATCAAAAACCCGCTTAGGAAATCTATACATATAATAAAATCGTAAAGGGGAAAATTCTGTACATTGAAGATAACAATGAAAAAAAAATGTTATGAGGGCTTCAGAATGAACAATAGTATATAAAAGCATGTACGCATAGTTATCATACCGATCTAAGCAAAATAAGGCACAAGACTATTACAAACACGATTATCCGTGACAGAGCTAAACGTTGATGCGCTCGATGCGGTTTCCCATGCAACATGTATGACTTCACAACCGTGCATCGTAACTCGAAGGTGCATTAGCTGGGTACTGACCGACCGAGCATTTGAGGCGGCTCGCTCAGTCAGTACCAAGCTATTAGCAAATAATTCATTAGCTCGTAGACCAAGGGATATCTAGCACTTGATTTCACCGCAAGGCGTGGCGAAACACCATCCATGTATTCAATTTAAGTGGATGCATCTCGTCGCTCGCAACTACGGACTATGTGGTGCCCGCAACTTTCGGAATGAATAAATTGCCGCTAAAAATATTTCGCAAAGCAGTGGTCGTAAGTGCATGACACCTGCGGCCCTAACATGCATGACACAAAGACCGTTTTATCTATGAGTGCATCTCTCTCACACAAGTGCCGACGAAAGAGATAGTCATAGAGATAAACGGGTTTAATTTATCTCTGTGGCATGCATGTTAGGGCCGCTGCTGTTATTGGCATTATTTGATGGTCAGTCCTTACGTTAATTAGATACATACGAGTATTTATAACCTATGCATCAGTTGTAATAGGGTCCATGGTGTATATAAACTGGAAGCTGATTGAGTAATGGTGCGGTAATAGCCTCCAACCAACTTAACGACTTAGGTGAAGTTAAGTGCCGTTGTCGAGATAATAACGTAAACAAACACAATTGCGAGTTGTTGGTTTACAACCAATTGTTTGAAATGACTCGAAAATTGAATCAAAGTAGCCGTTAAATCATGTGTAACAGCAAACGGTTACAAACGCTACATAGTACTTTGTTTACATACATTTCAACTGCATAATATTTAGTCGTCTCAATCTGATTAAAAAGAACAAAACATGAAATTCAATTCAAACTCATTTATTTTTTATTTATTTATAACAATACCTACAGTTAACAACATTACTTATATTATTAATGCACTTGTCTTCATGCAAGCACGCGTACACATATTGGTAATTATGTTAATACTAATTAGTATTAAATAGTACCTAGTCAATATTTTATAAATTTCATTCAATAAACATATTCAAACGCCTAAGTACCTACGAGTATTCCTTGACACTGTAAAAACATTAATTTTTCCATTAACCATTTAGTCAAATGACGTTTAAACATTTTCCTGGCGAAATTTTTAATTAATCTGATAAATTATCAAAAATTACAATGCTCATATTAAATATATATATTTACAGGGATATTTCCTGATTTATTTATAACTAGCTTCCGCCCGCGATTTCGTCTGCGTGAAATTCGGTGATAATTATTCCCTCCGGAACATTACTCTCTTGAATTTTTCCGACGCTTCCAACAACCTTCGTTTTATTGCAACCAATTAACACAAAACCTAGACAAATTATATATTTAAACCTTCCTCATGAATCACTATCTACTGGTGACCACATGAATATCCGTTGAGTAGTTTTAGAGTTTATCGGTATCAGACAGACAGACAGACATACAGATAGACATATAAGGATTTTAAAACTTCTGCGAGTTCGCTATATTTTTTCACATTATCTATTAGTCTCTCTATCATTTCAGAAACTCAATAAATTGCATGAAACGGTAATATTTTAGGAGGCAATCTTAGTGCGGTTCAGTGACCTTAACCACACTTAATTTGCCGGCAGATAAACTTATCCGTCCGTTGTACTACGTTCTAGTGCTAACGTCATTCATAAAGCCGTGGTCAGAATAAACCTTACTAGACCACATCTAGCTGATAGTCACATTAATCGTGAGTAAAAGCATTTTTTAGGTTCAATAGTGTCCGACCCAAGTTTCGGTTTCGGCAGGTTTTGACAAAACGTCATGATTCGGCCGAAGGTTCGGTTTCGGCAAAAAAGTGCCGAACCTTTCGGTCGCGCCGAAACTTACCTACCAGTAGTATTTTGAGGCTGGCTGATGGCCATTTGTTAAATGAATTTAGGCGACTAATGTCGGTAAGGAAAAATGACGAGGTATAAAAATGTTGAAATGATGTTTATTGTCAAGAAATAAAAAAGTCGAAAATGAAACATGAAATAATTCCCTTTACAAATAATATTTATGCGCTTCAATAGAATTTATTTCATCATGCAATTTCCAAATAGGTACATATCACATAAAAATTGCGTAAATTTTTTAGACAAGCTGTCTGTTCGCCGACACCTGCGGTTTGACAACATCTTTATTGTTTACCGAGATGGTTTATGTACAATTATACAACCTAGTTACTTTCTAGGTCACTAACCTTGGGTGGTTTAGAATGCTCACTCAGTTTAAAGGTGTTCAAGACATTTCGCACAGTTTCGTCACATCGCCATGCGTTCAATGTTTTTTGGCAGTATACCTAGTAACAATTTACTTTAAAGATTAACAAAACTAACACACAGTACACGATTCTTCAGTAAATACTGGAATGATTGTATTGATAATTTGCATATTGCTCAGATATGCAGTACTGAGCATTTTGTGTTAAAAAAATATTAATTTAAAGGATGAAGTCGTAATGTTCTTAAAAAACATTATTAGTGACGGGACTATAATCCTGGTTAAACTGGGAGAAAATGGGGATCGAACGGGAAACACCGTGCTAGCTTAAGAGTATATTGACAGTAACAGAAAACAAACGAACTTGACATTACAAAACATATAAAAAACCTCAACCTTCCAAGTAGGTCATTAACAAACATAATCAAAACCTAACAATTAATGCGTCTGTTCACATTCCTAACTCATGTGTACAACTCTAAGATAATATCAGGATTACTTATAATGCGTTACACGACTCACGGGATCACCCGTACCGGCCATCTTGTGACATCACCCCAATGCATTGAAATGCTTATTCAAATTCAACTAGGTCGTTCAAAACTTTAAGTAAGACAGAACCATCCTTTCTCTGCCAAGAAGTTATTTGAACTATACTTTCCCCGAAACAAATACAGGCATTGAGATGTTTAAATGTATTCAGTGCATACTTTAGTCTGTTTTAGTGGTCAATAGAAGGTAATCAGAGCGAGGCGGGCTCGGAAACTAGCAGTTTTTGTAGGACTATGGCTATTGCATTAGCACAACAAACTGAAAGCATAAGCATGATTAGGAAATGAGCTAAAGGTTTCGGCAAACTACAAAAGTGTATCATAATGCGTAGGTAGGTAATGTACATAGATCCACAACTAGGCATCGGTAGTAAAGTAACAATAACGATTCTTCATTGCACCTTTATACTGCCTGTATAAATTTTGCGTATACTATAAAGCAATACTAATGTCGCAATGAACTAGACATGTAACTGTTTCTTTTCAAACGAATTTATTCAAAGTTACCATTTAACTTGTAATCGGTGAACGGTTTTAAATGCATTTACAGTTTCTAAATGCAATGTAATGCAAATAAACCAAATATATTGATATCCCTTCCTTGCCATAATGACAATGAACAAACGTGATTGGATTTTATTTAAATGTCAAATAAAATAAAACAAAGGTAGCTAGCTTTTAATCTTATCAAATATCATAATTGCCTTTGTTAAGTAAAGACGTAATCGAAGTTTTTTAAAGTTTACGTAACGAGAAATGATTTATAATCGATTTTCTAATAACTTTCATCTAGCAAGTGGAAAAAAGAAATTCAATACGGTCAGTTACTGAGGAGCAAACCAGACCGGGTCTCGAGAGAAAACAAAGACTTTCGCTGACTGCGACTGACCCACTGCTATGCACTGGAGTGTTGACTGCATTTTGTCCCCAGACGCGACTCCTGTTATTACTCTAGTTTCTTATATTATTAATTATTGAACACGAAAGCGTTGTTTTATGTCTTTTCATGAAATGTTTAGGTACTAAGTACCTACATTTGGGCCCGCATACACAGTCAAGTTCACATAGTCAACTAAAAAACATGTCGAGATATGATGGAGCGGGGTAGGCGCGACGGGGAGACATCTGAAACATCTTATCTACTCGTACTTTGAAGATGGCTGACTCACATATCAGGTAATAAAAAAAGTAGTGTGCAATCTTTGATTTTAAATTCGATTTCATATTCGCGATTTTGATCCCCGAAACATAAAATTATACCCACTTGGTTTTTTGTTTTAGATCTTTGAATTCTTTGATTTAGGTACGCTGACGCCGCCGCCTATGCAATGTGACCAGGCCTTTAACCTTTTGACCGCCAAGCATGTCTGAGAAGTAACACGAATTTCAACTTTAAGTCAAGATAATGAAGGACTTTTTTATCCTGTATCCGCTGACGGCTGCAGCCGGCTGTGGCGGTCAAAAGGGTTAATTAAATGTAAACAAACTAACCCACGTGACTCAGGTAACGAGCCAATGACGTATAATGTATAATAATAAATCAATGTAACCAGCCAATCAAGATGTACCATAGATAAAAACGATTGAAAGGATTGGCTGGATATGCTGAGTCATGCGCGTTAATTTGTTTACATTTAGTTAATTACCTATACAATAGAGTGTAGATGCCACGATCGTGACCCGCAACTCTATTAAACCTATAATATTGTGTATTCATAATAAAGGAAACACGACTATTATAAACAAAAGCAATTATAATTGATTTTAGTTTTTCACAAACATCGTAGGCGTTACACCACTGTTAGACCACTGCTGCACTGTATAATACTTTATCTACACACATATTTCTGCATAATTTGGCCTTAAAACACACGTGCGATCTTATTATGAAACTCGCCTATCGGCTCGTTTCATGAAAACCGCACTAGTGTTTTAAGGCCTATCATTATGCAACCGTTGCATAAACTACTATTATAGATGCAGTAGTTCTAACTGAAGTTGTAGTATTTTGTAATGACATACAATTGGTGTTAGGTATTTATCCTTCTTTTCTGTATAGTTAAACAATAATTAGACCATCGTGTAGAACAGTCAAATTTACTTGGAGATACACGTATTGTAATGTCATCGGATAAAAAAGATTTTAGCTTGAGAAACAACTGACTTGAATGCAAATGAATTATATGTTCAAAAAATTTAAAGATTATTCATGACATAATAAAATTAATCGATTACTTATAGTAAATAATAACCCAACCCAAAGCAAATAGGTTTATATTTTTATTGAAGTGTTGATTTATATTTATTTATATTTATTTATTCTGGACATAGACGACTGCTAATGCAAATTAATCACACAGTTAAAGTTTATTACGCATTATGAATATGCCATCAATATTTATGACTTCTAACATATACCATAAAGAAGATTTATATATCCGTTTTCCTTGCATTTCCACAAACAACTTCCTTAGTTATATAAAAAAACACTTAAGAGGATCCGAAGTTTACATTTCTTATAAACTTTGCAGGTCACAGCATAAGTGATTAACATACATACATACATATTATCACGCCCGAAATCCCTAATGGGGTGGGCAGAACCACAAGACTACTTGTGGCCACGTTCGATTAATTGGTCCTAAGATGGTATGATGAACCATATGGTGACAGGTGATCAGCCCATCGCCCATACAGATAGTCCACCATGTTGGAGAGGACCCGTCCCTTAGTCGACTTTTACGGCATGCCAGGATGATAAGCATCTGCACGCATTCTATGCTATTTCTTCACTCCCAGTGCAGCAGAGGAGTAAGTGATTAAGTAGTACGAAAACATCTACGCTATGTTATGCGTCTAGTAATTAATTATTATTTTAATCATAACTTCACGTTTACGAGGATACTATTGGCAAACTTAACTAATGGAATACATTTTGTCTAAGAAATTTCAATTTAGTTGACATCGTCTGCCTATGTTTGCTCGACGAGTAGTGCCAATGATATTGCAAATACTGCCACACCTGATTGCAATGCATATACCTACCTAATATATTATGTATGACCCCAAGCGTTTGCAAACAGCTGTTACAACTTCAAATAAGACACCGATTAGCCCTTTCCACCCTGGCTGAAACGATCGTGAGACTCAACTTCAAAAACTTTTTTTGAACATTTCAAATAACTTTTGCGAACGCAATCGACGTCGATTGATGTGAGGGTATTATAGAGTGAGAGAAAAAATACACCAGGCACTTGCGTGCGCGTCAGAAAAAGTTAGTTCGGTCGAAGCCGCGAAGAAGATGGCTTTATATTTTGACCGCGGGACTCGCTCATGTAAGTACCATGTTTCAAAAAGATTAAGTTTTATTATGAATGCTATTAACTTTTTATTGCAATTATTAGAACAATTAAACTTTAATTTTGGTATTTTCTAGTGATTTAAATGTAAATTGTTGTTCTCGTGAGGTTCAAAAATTTAAGTCGCACGATCGTGCAACTTTGGTATTACCAGGAAAAGTTTATTACAAATTAACTCTCACAATCGTATGGTTTCGGTTGCATCGAGAAAATATAAATTTGGTGTATTATTCGTAAATTATTATTATTAGACAGCTAATTTTTGCTGCCGATGACGTCATAATAACATGATTTCAGATATGGGATGCTTGGAATTAACTCTGATAAGTAGGTAATCAATACTAATAGAAAATCATGCTATATGTAGTTTGCCGTCATCGGCCTGTCATCGGCACCAGAAGTACGCTCCCTGATTATTTCTTTAACACTCCGTATGGGTTCTGAATTGCCTTTTTTTAGGGATTTCTTTATCAGACACTTTAATAGAAAATTTCCTTGCAAATGGCAATTTGTGGGAAATCGAGGATCTGGACGATGAAGCAACAGATTTGATGCCGGATTAAATTGATACTCTAGCATTAGACAGAGGCTAGGAGCCTTGCCATGGTCAATCCGGCCCTGCCAGTATTCTCTGCACCCCAAAGTACCCGAAGAGGCCGTCGAAGGGCAGCAACCACAGCCAGAAACGTACAAAGAGGAAGATGTAGGACACATCGCACATACTTTCACCACGATCTTGCACTGAATTGTCTTCGACGTGTTCAGTTTATTTTTATTTAATATATATTAACTGTGTTATTTTTACCATCAAAATCGATAACAATACCCTCGTTATGGATCGCAAATACACCTAAACACCACTAACCTCACAATCGTGCGGGTTACAAATAAAACCTAAGGCTCACGATCGTGAGGGTCTGATTGTGGAAGACCAGCTGTTCCAATATTTTTTTCCATATTTTTTCCTGGTTCCCGGTACCAAAACAAAACGTTGTAGTGATATTTTATTATTACATTCAAAAATAATTTCTCTCGGGTGTAAAGGGTTAAGTGCTTCACAAAAATTTGCTATGTCGTTTGTGACTCAATTTAAATACAACTGTCTAATGATGATATGATCTCCCGGACACGGTTTGCTTTAATTCATATAAATAACGCCGGTATGATGATTAGCGTTTTTATCTTGAACACTTCGACAAAAGACTCGTTTGGCAAACAAAAAAACAATGCTATAGGTATAGCATATATTATACCAAAATATATTACAGATGTAGTGCATAATTAGTTTCCATCGTGTTTTATCGGATAAGTTCGTATTTATCGTGCTCTCTCAATTAGCTTCAGCAGGCCCCCAATTCTCGGTGCATTCGCGATAATCTCACAATCAAGATTAAACGTCAGTGCATACAGTCATTTGACACAACTGTATGAATCTGACGTTTAATCTCGCAATCCATTTTATCTCGAATGCATCGAGAATTGGGGGCCAGTACCCATCATACCATGCTGTCATGTTTCATATTGACATTTGACACTAAATAATAAAGTATCATATTAATTAATATAAACATGTCACTCATTGAATAAAATAATTAATTGACACTTCGGGCCCCGTCGTCTTCCGATTGAGATCCGAGTTTTACCGATGGAAACATATTATTCACTATATCTGTATATTGTTGTAGGGTGCAGTGACAATGCTCGGAGCTTATGCTTTTTACACCATTTACCTAGAGTTTATCGAATGCCTTGTCGTTTTTTAGGGTTCCGTACCTCAAAAGGAAAAAGGAACCCTTATAGGATCACTCGGTTGTCCGTCTGTCTGTCTGTCTATCTGTCTGTCTGTCTGTCAAGACCTTTTTCTCAGGAACGCGTGGAGGTATCAAGTTGAAATTAATATCAAATACTCGGGTCTGCAATCTCTTGAAGCTATGAAAAAATCAACCTTCTAAGTCACCGCAATCAAAAGATATGGCCGTTTATGTGTCATTTTTTGATACTTTCAAGGGAATTCAAAGAGAATCAAAACCTATAGGGTACTTCCCGTTGACCTAGAATCATGAAATTTGGCAAGAAGCAGTGTCTTACAGCACAAGTAAAGGAAAAATTCCGAAAACCGTGAATTTGTAATTACTTCATATAAAAAAAAAGTTAAACGGAATAACCTTTGCAAAGTCGTATCACACTCTACGATTGAACGGAGGTAGGAGCTTGCGAAAGTTATTTTTTGTCTTATTTCATAGGTAGGTTGTAAATGGTTACCCCGTTGTTAAAGCTATTTTTTTTCTTTTTTTTATGGTTCCGTACTTACTACTGTTTCTTTTTCATACGTAATTACGGAACCCTCGGCGCGCGAGTCCGGCTCGCACTTGGCCGGTTTTTTTATGCTTTTATTATTCATCGAATGTTATTATGTACTTCCTTCTGATACTTGTGCTATAACAACTTGGCACTTTCACAGGAAACCGAGTATGTTGACCCTGAAGCACGTTTGGTTAAAAACATTCACATCTTGCTCTTGTGAAGTTGTTTTATCGGCTTTCATAACATAATTGTCTCGTTCTCACCTGAGAACGAAATTAAAAACACCTGTTTCGCGTATATAAGTAATCATAATTTCCAAGTAATACGCATAAAACGAATTTCTGATTAATTCAAATGATGAAGATGGAACTCGGACGCGGCATCTCAGTTCCAGAAAGAGACACTGAAAGTTCTGTAAGAACCTAAGCACTTAAATGTTTAAACATTATGATACCTTATATCGCGGTGTGTATTCCGTCTTAACGATTTATATTTATTCATCGGCATGACTTCAGGAACCTGCATATTGGATCTATGATTAGTTTCAAATACAACAATAGCCACCCACAACGCTTCATAGGAAGTATTTAATAGTGGTAATTCAATGCATCGTCCGACGCGCCAGCACGTCCCTCTTGATTGACAGGTGATTATTTTTTTAAATCAATGAGTAAGTAATATTAAAAAATCATTTAACTACACATTAAATATTTGTGCGTGCGAAAGATGTGTCTCTGTTCGGTTAAATAAATTAAATTGATTTTCTTTGATATTTTTTATTTTATAGTTTTTACTTTCTTTTCGTATCACCAATGTTAAGCACCTTTTCTACAAAATTAGTTTTATTTTTTTGTAAATTGCACCATAAGACTCAAAATAACTATTGTTTAATTTAAATATAATATTTCCCATGAAGTAAAAAATTTGAAGTTTCCTACTGGGAGATTATCCGGTTCCGTAAAGGTAAAATAGGAACCCTTATGGTGAGACTTCATTGTCTGTCTGTCCTTCTGGCTGGCTGGCTACGTCACAGCCATTTATCCCAACAACTACTAATGTTATACACTTGAAATTTGGAATCATTACATAACTTGCGTACCCCCATAAAGATATATTAAAATGTTTAAATATATTTTGAATTTTTATGAAAAAGGGGGTCAAATATTGAAATTCAAGCAACAGGATCAAAAGGAATGTTGTATGAAAAGGAGTATGTTTAAGAATTTCAATTCTATTTATTAAAAAAAAAAATCGGCAATTTTTATTATTTACTAACAAATAAAATGTGAAAATAATAACCTGTCCGAAATTGGTCAATTGAACAATCTCAAATTAATCATGCTGAGAAAAACTAATGTACATATATGTTGTAAAGGAAGTTCCAAATATGTATGGTTTTAGAAAAAACAAAATAATACGGAATCAACTTTGCAAGGTTGTATCACACTCGACAGTTGCAAAGAGATAGGAGCTTGCGAAAGTTAATCCTTGTCTTATTTCACAGGCAGGTTTTAAATAGTTACCCGCTTATTACAAGTTAATAGTTTTTCACTTTGCGGGTTCCATAAAAAAGACTAAGTTTTTCATAGGTAAGTACGGAACCTTCGGCGCGCGAGTCAGACTTGCCTTTGACCGGTTTTTTCTAATTATAACATTCAACCAGCGTGACACAATGGTTGAAAAAAAGAAGAAATTTTGATTACTTGTAGACCGGTTGGATTTAGACCGGTCTGTTTGATTGAATCTCCAGCATATTATTACACCTACCTATTAATCTATTGATTGCGTAACTTTTTAATTTCATCTCGTGGGTAAGTAACATTTACATAATCAAAAATTGGGCGGTTGTATATCCACATACTTTCTCCAATATCCACTGGAGTTGCTCTAAATGCTGCTCATTGATCTCATACAAACAACTATGAGATCAACAATGCTGCTACTACCTACTATAATAATGCCTGACATGTAACTAAGTATATAACACATCATAATATAGCACGAATCTACCTGACCATATATAGGTTGGTACTCAACGATCACGCTTATGGAGAAGCCTGTTATTGTGGGGTGATTTCATATCATCAAATAACCCACCCGACCAGGTTGTTCCTGATTAAACTTATAGGACTAAGCCTTAGTAGGCCTTAGTAGTTTGGGTCTTTGGGGTGATTTTCTATCAGGAAATAATTATTTTCCTTCGATAAAAAATGGCGATTTTTCGAGAAGCAAAAAGTGATCTCATTCATTTGGACGACACAAAAAAATTTCAAAAACTCAGGATAATTTTATTTTGTGCTTATTCCGTCAACATTAGGTTCACATGGTATAAACCGTCCCTTTCCCTCTTGTACTGATATCTTACCTCAAGTTAGTCGATAAATCGATCACGAAGCCCTCTTCCGACGGGATATTAAAATGGAATTACCCTAAATGTGACGCTCCTGAGCCTCAACGCGAAGGCTCTAAAGCAGAAGTTAAAAAAGCGGCCAAGTGCGAGTCGGACTCGCCCATGAAGGGTTCCGTGATTTATGATGTATTCAAAAAAAAAACTACTTACTAGATCTCGTTCGAACCAATTTTCGGAGGAAGTTTACATGGTAATGTAAATCATATATTTTTTTTAGTTTTATCATTATTTTATTTTAGAAGTTACAGGGGGGGACACACATTTTACCACTTTGGAAGTCTTTCACGCGCAAACAATTAGGTTTAGAAAAAAGTGCTATTAAAAACCTCAATATCATTTTTGAAGACCTATCCATAGATGACACGTATGGATTTGATGAAAAAAAAATGAGTTTCAGTTCTAAGTATGGGGAACCCCAAATTTTTTTTCTTTTTTTGTGTGAAAATCTTAATGCGGTTCACAGAATACATCTACTTACCAAGTTTCAACAGCATAGTTCTTATAGTTTCGGAAAAAAGTGGCTGTGACATACGGACGGACAGACAGACAAACAGACAGACAGACATGACGAATCTATAAGGGTTCAGTTTTTTGCCATTTGGCTACGGAACCCTAATAAAAATCAATGAAACACTATTAAATAAACGCTTAAGTTGTGCCCTAATTGACAGCTCAGCAACCAATACGAATTGGTCATTGACCTCGTCAATAAAATTACAAATTATGATAAATCTACCCAATACAACGCTACGCAAGGTTGACACGAGGTAACGGGATAAGTTAAACCGTCTTATCTCTAACTGCGACTCTCTCACACCAGTGCCGATGAAAGAGATAGTCAGAGAGATAAGACAGGGTTAATTTATGCTAGGGCCGCAGTTGGTGAATGTCTGACTTTAACATTTGATTTACTTGTCCCTGAAACCTATCAAAAGTGGATAAAATTGCATTCAAACATCTTGTTATTTCCATACTAGGTCGGCTGGATTTAAATGCAGACTTAATTTAGAACGTAAAGTGCGCGCTTTGTGAGCGCTTTTTAAAGCAATAATAATTCAAAGACTGTACATTACATAACCCAAATAACCAGAGGCGTTATAAAAACCTTAGCCTATTATGATATTAACTACCGGTTTTTTTATATGCTTATTGTTCGGCAATGTTCCCTTATAAACAGATGACCTTATGAGTATCGAGCTCACTGGGCTAACGACCTCTTGACATTCATATTATCGTTTTGAAACGGAAGGGCCTGAATTGCTACACAGGAATTTAAGATTTAATTAATGAGTAATGGGACTTATATATGTTATTGAAAGAAAACATATGCATATTTTGTTAGGTTTTTATCTATTTTCCGGACACGGATTTGCTATTAAACACAATTACACGGCTATTGTTTACTTTACGCGACTGATTGCCGATCTAGTGCTTATTATAGTCTTTACTCCTATATCGGTTGCAAAATAAATTCAATGACTTAACCAAAACCCACCAGATAGACATCTATAGTGAGCCAGTCACCACTTTAAGACGTAAAATGCAGCCCCTATCATCATCTTGCGTTCAAGTCACATACTCGTAAGTCTCTTAATGCTAACACTGATATTATTTTATACTATTATACTATTATTATATCGTTAATGTAAATTTTTAATTTTAAGTTTAGTTCGTAGCGTTTTTATTCAAATTTAAATCTAATTATTTTAATATTCTTATTCTTGATTTAATCTTTTGACATAAACTTTAAAATTAATTTATCTGTGTGTCCCTAAGACCGTACAAATGCTGCTGCACGCCTGTAATTGGTACATAAATAGGACTGAAACTGTCACTTTAAATTTAAGAAGTATTTGTTTATGTTACTGTTGGTGTGTCTATGAATAAATAAATAAATAAATAAATATACTAAAGGCTAAGTGTTATATGACATATCGGCTTTGTCTTTATCTTAATTTGCGAACATTAGAAAGAAAATGAAAAAACAAGACGTGTCGATACCTATCTATAGACATTGGTATAAATAATACTATTCATTTATACCAATGTCTATAGGTCCTGTGTTGCTGTATGTTTTTCAAGAAACTCATAGTTTGGGCTGTTGAATGTAATGTTATTTATAAACGAAGCATTAAAGGGTTTAGAAAAACTCAGATGTTGAAGCATTTAATTATTTTTTAAACATATAAAGAGAAGCCATTATGTTTAGTGGATAGCGTTATGATGCATCGCAGCAGCTTTCTCGTGCACCTGTGACCTCATTATGGGGACTTCGTGGGACCATTCAAGTTTTTCCCAAGCACAACCACATTCTAGCTAATAGGGTTGTCAAAATTCTAAAATCTATAATGAAAACAACTTCATATAAAACAAGTTTTTTTTTAAATTCCTGAAAAATAGATGTATAATAATTTACTTAAAAAACGATGTAAATGGTACTGAATGTTATAATGGAATGCTCATATGTTAGTATACAAAGTTATAATATTCAAAGAATAAATAACTCTGTAAGATTTATTAAATATTGTACGTCCTTCATTTAGAAACAGTGGACCAGATGACCCTATAGTTAACCCAAATTTCACCTATCCATCGAACTCGCTGAGAAACTTAATTTACGTTTCTTCGATTTAATTTAACGAGCTTTTACAAACTCACACTTGACAAACGGCAAGAGAAAATTTGAATCAGAACTGTATTTATTAAAAGAATTAGGTAAATATTTGATTGAAAGAAACTTGCAATTTCGAAATCTATTCAAGCCATATTCCGGGTTTAGTTCGTGCCAGATCATTTTGCAAAATAGCTCTCTAAAAAATGCGTGTGATCATCTCATTTGGTTCGCCAATGAGTTTCAATGCTTGTATAATGCTTGTACATGCAACTGCGGTTTCTCACCCTGCAAACGCATTAACAATGACACTTCCCTGTCAACTAAAAGTGTACTGTTTACTTTTGTTGAATCTGTTGAATGCTTTTTCATTTTTGTGATGCCAAAAAAAGTTCTTATTTGGCGGTTATATTGAATTTGAAGCCCTTGAGAAACGATTGTGCTATGCAGCTGTATACAGCGGAAAATTATACCCTGGTCGCTAATTTTCAGCAAAAAGCGATCGATTCAAAGCGATCAAACTACCTGAACCAAATGACACTTTAGTATTTTGTCTTTCTACTTAAATTGAAAGTTATGTCCGCGCACCAGCTCCAAAGAAATAGAGAGATAAACGAGTTTAACTTATCCCGGTGTTTAGCATGCAAGGGCCGCTGTGCTACCGTTTTAAGGATCGGTATGCCGTGTTCCCACAAATACCTCGTGTGTAGGTGATTTATATTATACATACATGAAAAAGGAGAGTGTGCCTCTTCACACTTACAATTTATTCGCATTTTGTTATTATTATTACGCATAGTGAAAGCTTATTGGTAGTAAGACTGATTTAAATTGGTTTTATCCGTAACAACCGTAATTAGACTGAATCCTTATCGTTTATAGGAAACTAGCGACCCGCCCCGGCTTCGCACGGGTGCAATGCTGATACTAAATATACCTACCTACTACAGAATGTCCTTATATATATAAGGTACTTATTTGGATAAGGATTAATGCTGTATTGCTTAAAATGACTTCGTAAATAAGCCATTTGTTCCTGTAAAATGTAAAGGATAAAAAATGGTTATTGTGGGTTATACTTAAGAGATAGACATATACCACCGCGGACTTTTTTGTTGACCTTTTTAGGGTCTAGAATACTGTAGTACATTTTTTTGATTTATCTCGTGGGGTTCAGCCAGCGTTTGCAATGTAAGCGCAATAAAATGTGTTTATTTACGACATCACATTAGAAACCTCTAATTTTATCAATGTTTCTCTAGAATATTATGCATGTATTATACATATACACCTTCCTCTTGAATCACTCTATCTATTAAAAAAAACCGCTTCAAAATCCGTTGCGTACTTTTAAAGATTTAAGCATACATAGGGACAGACAGACAGCGACAGCGACTTTGTTTTATACTATGTAGTGATTAAAATAAAATATCAATACTTTCTTCATAAATGTTTCTTTCTCTTTCGTCTTTCTTTCGTTATGTACGCGTAACTAAAAATTACGTAGTTATTACTACAGTATCAGTCATTTGTTTATTTAAATATTATATAAAATACCACTGACTCACGACGAATCTCTAAAACTATTATAACTAAGAAATGTGAAATTTAACTCGTTTTGGGTGTAGGCGCACACTAAGAAAAGATTTTTCGAAGTTAAACCCTTGAAGGGGTGAAAATGGGTTTCAAAGTTTGCATGTAAATTACCGCGGACCAAGCTATGACGAGGCTACTAGTAACTTATAAGTATATTTACCTATTGCATGTTCATTGCATTTAGGATTCTTCAATTCGGCGCCGCGAATTCTTCAATTTCCTTTTCAACCATAAAAACAAAAGAAATATACATCAAAAACTTGTTTTCTTCGCCTAATCTAAATATCCTCAACAGCAAAATGTTTGGTCTAGGCTTTGTAGATTTTGTTAGAGAGCTGGTTTATATACTCATATTGAAATTATAAGAAGGATACTTAAGGCACGATGTTTTGGTCATATATCTGTGCGAGAGCGACAGTGACCGCGTCGACAAGTGCAAGGAGAAAGCGACACACGCCATTCAACAAGAAATCTATGTATTTCTCCAAGTATAACTAAAATATGTAAGTATCTACTTGAGGACTCCGTGTGAGCTATCCTGCTATGTCGAACGAAATATTACAAAAATACCTGAAACCAACTCAACAAAGATATGGGACGTATTTTTGCGATGTGTTCTGTTGCGATGGGCAAAAAGATCATTTTGAATTTAGCCATATATGTAGCGCCATAAGGTTTTGCAAATTAATCTTTAATTAAACTGACCTAGATTAGTAGATGAATCTATCATAAATGAAACAATATAATATTCAGATGAACAACTTTATAATTCGCAGTTGTGCGTAATTTCACCATAACTAGTTAAATTAACTAAAACAATTAAACATGGTAAAACTTAACTTTATGTAATTTAAACAGCTATTTGGCTTTAATTATCACCTAATACAATTTGTTAGTTTTCCTTTTTTATCCACCAAAATATGTCTCCTTTGTTTGTTTTTCTTCTTCTTCTTTTTTCACGTCCTCCCAAAAAGCAATAGGCCCACATTTTTAACCATTCAGCCAACGTAATGAAATGATGTCTATGATAACAAATGAACAAACAAACTTGTTCTTATTTTAGTCTCCATAAAATTTAATAATTTAATTAACAAAATAACAAATCGCCGCAGCCTCTTAATAATATTTAGGTTGACAGCTGGTCGACGGGGTTAATTATTTGATCTCGGATCAAATGGCAAAATCGGCGAACAGTGAGTTTAATGAACGAGTAACATGTTTCTTATTATGGATTTTTAAAATCAACGCATTGAGTGCGACCATTAGTCTCAAATTGTAAATAAACCTGTATCGCTGTAATTTTTTAAGTTTTGTACACCTGAATTTCTAATAATATAACACTCTCTCCTACCTTACCAAAATTACTTAACAAAACAATTTATTCGTATTTACAAAACATTTTCACAACAAATAATGGACAGGCAATCGGGCATCACTAAACGAAATAGTTGCGAGACCCATAACAAATTAATTTTACCGAACATATCTTCTTCGAACGCTGACGGAGCGTCTAAGGTCACGTCGCGCGTTCAAATGTAGCGTGAATTTAGGAAGACGTGCCGATTGATAAATATAGGCTTCTATTAATAGTAAAACACCCTTTATAATAACGCTTAAATGATAAAGTAAATAACCCGTAAAATTACCCGATTATTGGCATTGCAGAATTATCACCTCTATTAACTTGAAACAGAGTGGAACGTGCCAATCACCGTAAGGCTGCTGAGAATGGAACTACTTGCCCTACAATGGTATTTTTTAATTGGGCGCAACTAACATTGAATGCTTATTTCTGCTTTGGTAATGAGATAAATAACCTGCTTTTAGTAATAACACGCTTAATATCAATATTAACATATAATTAATAACTTAAAGTATAGTGATACATCTGTATGATAACTATTACATTTTTAGATACTCTCAATACGTCGTGGGATAAATTGCAGCCATACTAGGAAGTTCCAAGCCCGTTGATGTCTTCTGTTTCCGTAAGTGTTGCGATAATGTAGTGGACGACGCGGATAGCCTAGTTGGTAGTGACCCTGCCTCCGACGCAAGCGTCCCGGGTTCGATCCCCGGTACGGGCAAATATTTTTGTGATGAGCACGAATGTTTGTTCCTGAGTCTTGGATGTTTTCTATGTATTTTAAGCATTTATTTCTCTATATAAGTATTTATATCGTCGTCTAGTACCCATAACACAAGCCTTTAGAGCTTACTTTGGGACGAGATCGATTTGTGTAAAGATTGTCCCCTGATTTATTTATTTATAATATACTCTTATATCGCGTGAAATATTACACCCACGGGCCATTATATTCATATTATTACGTACTCATTAGATAAAAAAACGACGGTTTACGTAACACTAAGATGACAAGTTGATGTACCTACGAGTATTCTGGTTATGTAAGCTGGTAAGATGCATATTAAGTATTCGCCAAATCACTTAGCGTAAGCATCAGTCAAGGCCATGGTCAGAAGTTGAAGTGGAATCCTTTTGTAGCGTATCAAGCTAACCAAAATGACTGTGTAAAATCAGCTTTTAAATACCGGATGACTTTGACATACTTTTTTACTTTCAATCCTTGGTCTCTAAATGAATATTTTACTACATCGAAGTTTTAATATTACATATTTTTTAGCGACTTCAAAAAAAGGAGGAGGTTCTCAATTCGGTTGTAATATTTGTTTATGTTTGTTACTTCAGAACTCCGTCATTTATAAACCGATATTGAATATATTTTTTTTATCGTTAGGGTATACCTCCAGTTTGGTCCCGCTGTAGTCAAAGTTGAATTATGATGAGAGGATTTATGAGGAATCGATGGAACTCTTCAAATATTATAGGCAAGCATAGAGCAATTTTAGTATTTTCTGTAATAACTCAAGCAGTTACGTTCCAAAAGCATTATTTGGTGAAGTGGAACTATTGATGAAGCCCATGGATGATCACCGGAACTCCTAAGTGTTGAGTATTTCACGGTTGGCGATTAAATTTCTGTATAAAGTTCTGAAGCAACTTATGTTCATTAAAATTCATGTATGTAGTAAAATTGAAGAATCAGGAGAACTCAACGATTGACATCCTTGCACCGTGGATAGCAACAGTTTGTAAATGGTGATGTGCAATTGGCATTATACTATTGTTACTTGATTTAGTAAATGTGTGTCGTTAAATCACAGGATAACAATAAAGGCGGTTTTTTTATTTTATAAATTATATGATTATTCGTGTAATTTCGGATGTCTGATCTTTGAGTTGCTTTTGTGAGTACACTTCTAATAAAGCAGAGTACCTACACAATTAATTCTAGAAAATTCTAATGATTGTTTACAAGCAAACGGCGTATAGGAATTGCATGCAGGAATAAGTATTCGCCACACGAAAGCATTCGTTTCTGGTACGATGCAAACTAATATTTTAATTCAATAGCTGCTTGCGATGCGGGGTTTCCTACACGCATAACAGTGGCGATGACGCGGGACGCGCTTCGATGAGCATTGGGCATCGATGTAGACCAGCCCCCGTAGCACACTATTTTTTACCGCGCGCATGAAACATTCGTCCCTTTCGCACCCGCATATTAGTTAAATTTGACAGATGCTTTATGTAGGCGATGAGAGCTAGTGTGCTGCCTCAGTGTAACTATTCAGTACTGCTAAATGATTTACTACACTATAACTAAAATACAAAACCGCGAATGTGTCGTTGCTTTGTACGTTCAGCGCCGGCTTCAGAGGGGGGCGGCCACGCCCGTGGCGCCGGCGGCGAGATCTACTGGGCGCCGCGCGGCCCGGCATAACTTCACCACTTAAGGCGCTGACAAGACCTAAATCGGCCTTACTTAAACAGTTTTTTAACAAAAACTATTTGATTTGGCAAAGCGAAAAATATATATGTTCATATCCATTATATTATTGAAAAAATAACTATTTCCAAAACACGATTTGATGAAATCGAAACGATAGAAAAAATCGTGAATTTACGTCTGAAATCCTCTTTAAACAGTTCTATGTCTTAATTTTTTTAGCTTATTGTTCTATAATTAATAACACCAGTACATGACGCCTATACCAAAAAAGTAACTAATTTAAATTTTACGTGTAGTGTGTTTACTTATATAATTCATCCGTTATTGATTTTCCCCATACAAATAACCGCACAGTGCTTCTCGTTCACTCCGGTGCAAACAGACAGTGACCAATCACTTAAGGTCATTGGCTCTTGTCAGCGTCCTAATTTTATCGATTCTATCGATTTAAAAGGGCGCCAAATACATGACTCGCCCGGGGCGCCTAGAGATTAAGGCTGGCCCTTTTTACGTGTCTGGCGTAAATTTTTTGGCGGATCACTTAGCGGTACCGAATATACTTAGGCCGAGTCATTTATTACCCAGGGCTTCTATTACACATTGGTCTAAGTCTAAGTGATACAGAATCTGATCTTAACTATGGTAACGAAATATCGCTTTATTTTGTCGCTTGAGGCATTGTCCTAATAGAGCGCGATAACGCGATGATCGCTAGTTCGCGCGAACTTTGTTCGTACAAGCGTGAATCAATATTGAAAGAACACTACATTTTAATAAACAAAGTATTATTAAATATTTGCCAAACTTCGAAACATGCCAGTCGAGGTATTTTTTCTTCTAAATTGCGTAATCGCTCACAAGGTGCTAGACGCGATTCGATTTACTTTAATGTACCTACGAGTCTGACGAGACGTACCGACGTAGAGACCCGAGCTATGTCGATCGTTTTTCAATTTAAGGAATATTAAATTTTGGTAAGAGGAATTTGAATGATCTGATTCTTACATTTTTGTGAACTAACTAACAAAATTCTAATGCAATTATAACTTTGACAGTTCATTTGAGCCCACAAAATGGTTGGTAGTTTGTATTTGATGCAAAACATTGACACGTGGCAAAGGACTGAAAGGAATAACCAGTGGATTTGAGAAAATGCATAGAATCGAACAAAAGTACGTAGGTCCGTAAGTGAGTAAGCTGCCAGAAAACTTTTAATTACGTGTTAAGTATTAGGTTGACGTCACCTGTTTCTGAATTATCTGTTTGTGTAATTTTAAAAATTGACAACATTTCATATTTCTTACACTATTATTTGATTAATTCATTGTAGTCTGCATGAAAAAAGGAAGAAATTGATGTTTTTTTAATTCTTACTAGGATTTATATTTGTAAAAGTACATTACTCTAACTATACGACACAATAAAGCAATTACTCCTCTGCTGCACTGGGAGTGAAAAAATAGCATAGAATGCGTGCAGATGCTTATCATCCTGGCATGTCGTAAAAGTCGACTAAGGGACGGGTCCTCTCCAACATGGTGGACTATCTGTATGGGCGATGGGCTGATCACCTGTCACCATACGGTTCATCATACCATCTTAGGACTAATTAATCGAACGTGGCCACAAGTAGTATTGTGGCTCTGCCCACCCCATTAGGGATTTCGGGCGTGATGATATGTATGTATGTATGTAATAAAGCAATTCCTATTGAATGATATTAAAAAATACTAATTTCATTTTCCTTGGGGAAACAGAAAAGATTTTTCTTGTCCTTTTTTACACAATGTAGAATCATTTTTAGTACATATATTTAAATGTTCAGGAGGCTAAAATCTTTTAATTTCTATAGTTATTTTCACGTCCAAAGAAAAATGAAATGTTGCCCTACACAAAACTACTCTCCCTTTTCAACACCTTTCATATTCATATTCATATATTTATTGATAACAGCGTTACAAGTCAGGTTATTAAAAATACATTGCTATTCATTACGTTACGTTACATTATTCACCAGCAAATAAATTATAATTAAAGATACAATACAAATACGGGGTAAAATTATACAAATGAACTATTATCAATATTATTATTATTATTAATATTTCAATAATGTTTTATGACCAATGCAATGAAATACGTGATTCTACAGTTCCTTATTCCTTTTAATGGCTTCTTAAGCAAAGCCAGTCATTATGCGAATTATTTTATGCAAGTCCATGATGATTCTGCTTCCTTAGTACAATATGGTATAATGGACTGATTCAATACAAAACCGTGAACGAGCCCCACAACAACGCAGTGAATGCGTGAGTCAACTCATCCGTGTTAATTTAATTCAATTGCATAATAGGGTCTAATGAGTCCACACTAATATTTATAAAATACCAAAATATTGCTGCATGTTTTTATGTAATTTTTTAAAACATATATTCCTACTGAATTTACTAGAAATAATTTTTTTGGTTTAGAATGACAAAATATTTTACATTTAAGAAAATTGCTGCGTATTCTCGAAGGTGCGATAAACTAAATCTATTCTACACAAATATATCGCGGGAAAATTAAATACTAAAATAGTATAAGTACCTAGATAGTTTCATTAATAAAGGCGGCCCTAACATCCATGCCACAAAGATAAATTAGAACCGTTTATCTCTATGACTATCTCTTTCGTCGGCACTAGTGTGAGAGAGACGCACTTAGAGATAAGAAGGTTCTAATTTATCTTTGTGCCATGTATGTTAGGGCCGCAGGGTAAATTTTCAGGTGCTTCATTGTCACCTAATTTAAATACAAATTGAATTAAAAGTTAATCCATCAAGATTTAAGATTTGTTTTGCGTTTTACGGTACTACGTAATTTTTTAAACTTCTCTGTAGTCATAACGTAACCGTATAATACAAAACAGCAATTTGTAGTTTCCAAATGATATATGACATATCAATGGACAATTGAGCACGTGGGTCGACCGTTTGTCTACGCTAAGCAGTTATTACTGACCCATCAATTACTTACATAAAGCGGTAGGTCTAACTTCAGTTATATCATGTCGAGTTAAGGCACAACGCGTTGCATCATAACACTTCCGCGCTTACCGACTGGAAGCGCCTTTATTCGATATTTCTTATTTGATTTCTGAACTGTTTTTAAATCACATCAATGATTGATGCGCTCGCCGTACTTAGCCGTATCTTGTAACGCAATCAGGCCGTTGATTCTAATCTGAAAATAATTTATTTCAACAAGTGAAAGGCTCTTGAAGAATTATCTCAAAGCTAATATGTCACTTTATCTCACAATTTATAGGTCGATGTCTTTATTACTTTACTCGAAGTAAGACGTAACTTTTTTGAAGCGGGTTAAGTTAATTGCGCGCTTAGCAAGAAACAATAATAATTTATTGCAATTTGTAAATTTGACTTATCGAAACGTCTCATTGTAAAGCATGTTTGCAGTATGTAGGTTTCACGTAAATGTGGTGTAATTAGGCTGGAAATTTGCATTTGTTCTTTTTACATACATTATGGAAGTCACCGAACTAACCCAGATGCAACCGGGTCCCCACCTGAATGTGGTTATAAATAAAGACGGACGTTTACTTTTAAAGTTTTTAAAAGCGTTCAACAAACGCAGTGTTATTTAGGCAGGTACAAAATGATGTAGTGAATAATCCGTTCTCAATCGTGAAAACTCGGAACACAGGACTACTTCCGAATACTGCCGACGTGTCTATGAATTATTGTATTAATAAGTGACATGTTTGTCCTAAATAAATAGGGTACTTTGTTTATCAGTGACAAATGTCAAACCACGAGTTTGAACTATATCATACTGAGATGTTATAACCACCACGATCAAATTATATAAACAATAATAATAATAATAAACCATTTATTTCAGGCATCACTAACATACATATTAAAACATAACTTAAAAACTATTTAGGGGACCAAAAGGTGTGGCTCCTTAGCGTCGTCCCACCTGGAGTCGGGTCCTGGACAGGCATGGTGCCCCGGTAGCGCCTGAGCACGACACCCTTCGACCAGAAGTCCGGACACATGACGGTCTCCAGCAGCGGCCGCGGCACGCGCACCACAAACGAGCTGACAACGTATAGTGTAAACAAAATTCGAACTGTTGAAAATAATTTTACAGGCATCTCGATCTAAACGTTTCCCAGGTCTTAATGCTTTCGGCATGACTATTAAAAAGAACTGAAAACAAACTTAAAATAATAAAAATCTTCACGTAGGTATTAACCACTCTTTATCGATCATTAATCTCGCGATGCGAGCTGCCCCTACGCTGTATTAATGGGTACTGAGGCTGGCTGAAGTAGCATGACAAATACAAACGTTTCCGAGAAAATACGATGGGAACGGATTATTCACTACATCTGTAAGAATCGTGACCTTACGTAACTCCAAGATTGCATTATGTACTTCAATACTGATCTACATACGTTTTGCTTAAGATCATAAACACAGTAGATGTTGTCAAATTGTCACGTTTTGGCATGGTTCCTACAGTACTACTTGAAAGTGAATTGTAGAGAACATTTAATTTTCTTACTTAGTTACTAACTAATATACTTTAGATTTACAAAATCATAGCACGTGTACATAGAGCTTCTCTTATATCAACGAACATTTTGTAGTAAAGGCCTTAAGTTAAGAAATAAGACCATGATAAGATAGATTTCCTCTGTACGCCTTGTACTAATAAAACATCGATTTATAATTTCATTCATTGTTATAAAATAGCATAATAGTCAGGTTTGACTTCGACCAACATATTATTTTGCTTTAGAGAACCGCACTCTTTCCTCAATTAATTAATATTATTCATAAGTATAATTAGAGGGTCATCGGCGGGCCGTGACTTGGTGCTCTATGTGCGAGGCTTTCGTAACAGACCTTATGCACACTATATTGGCTCTCGCCTTGACCGCACACTGAAGATGACAGCATTTCATAACAATTATACTCGTGGCTCCGTGAGCAGTAGACCTCACGACAAACTTAACTTTGCCGTTGGAAAACTGATATCCCCATAAATCGACATATGTTGGGTCAGTTTACCAACACCGCAAATAAGTTTGTAATTGCAAAAACCCCCATATCTCTGCCACTTTGAAAAATTTCGAAAAACTGAATCGACAAAAAAAAATCTATATAATTATCAAACCTGCTCACAAAATTACACGAGAATAGGTTGAGAACTGCGACCTGTAGACGAGAACAAATGAACAGACGACGCGGACATCCGCTGAACATACGAAAGCATTTTTGCCCAAGTTTCAGCTTGACGCAGACGCTTCGTTCGCTCGGTCGATTCGAATTCTAAATAACAAATGCCTACAAAAACTTATGGTAAAGTATTATTTAGTAGTTATTTTTTAAGATAGTTAAGGAGTTTAAATGTCCATAAAAAGAAGTAAACAGATACTCACAACCCAGCGAAATCGCCGATAAAAAAAATTCTTTGTCGTCCGATGCGCATGGGGTATATTTGAAAAGTAGACTAAGAAAAACTATTTCCAATAATGATAGTGTTCCCGGAGAAAGCTAGGTAAACGAACGTAGTATTCAGTATTTAAACAAAGCACAATCGCCATTACGTTTCTCACATGTATACTACTTGAGGTTTGCGAGTGTGTGAATTCTTTTTACGGCGATACATCAGAACCAACATGGATAAGAAAATGCTATTGTACTTGGATTTTATTATAGCAACTGCGCCTATAATGACAGAGTGCTATTTTCACATCTTTGTGATTGGTGTTTAGCTTAAGGATAATATATTTTTCATTCCCCCATCTCGGAAAGAGTATTTTTGCTCTTCGATATCTGAGTGCAAAAGCCGTTTTTATCAGCTAGAGCAGGCCCCCAATTCTCGCTGCATTCGAGATAATCTCACAATCGAGATTAAACGTCAGTGCATACAGCCGTTTGACACTACTGTATGAATCTAACGTTTAATCTCGCAATCGACATTATCTCGAATGCACCGAGAATTGGGGGCCAGGGGTCGGCAACGCGCGGCCCGTGGGTCACGTCCGGCCCGCTGCTTTCCTTCTTGCGGCCTGTAAGTCTTAATAGGCATTATAATGCCTAAATAGATAAATAGATACCTTTTATCAAAATTAGGAACAAGTGCGGCCCGCTCCTACCTTATTTTGCCACTATGTGGCACTTGCCTACCAAAAGGATGCCAACCGCTGCGCTAGAGGATAAAGTAAATTGACTTTAGAACATCGTGTGCACTAATTTTGTGAATTCAAAACATCATTAAACCTATTTACTTCTACCTCCATGGTGCCGAATTTATCATACAACCTTTTTTAATTTGTTAAAAACTCAGACTCGGAACCTTCTTGGTGTACTTTTTTTTTAATTTGCTCTGCGCGCGCCATTTTCTTTTCACGTCATATTGTTAAAACCTTAGGTTAAAAACAAGAAACTTGAAAACAAGTGAAAAACCTAAAATTAGCGATGAGGAAGTTTATTTGACGCCAACAGATTTGACTGAAACTGTTAATAATGCGCAAATGTTTTTTTGCATTTTGTCATTTCCTCGCTGAGGAATGAAATGTTACGTGTTGCACTCGAGTGCAAAGATTTGCCACCTCGTGCTCTTTTGATTCCCTCGCTAACCCTCAGGATCCCAATTTTAGAATCCTTCGCTTGCTCGGTCATCAAAATTGAGCACGCGGTTAAAAAGCAACTTTGCACTCTTGTATAACAAATAAATATTTCTTAATATGGTGTGGTACTGAATACCCACATATTTGACACTGAACAATCTGAGAGCTGATATTTGTACGAAAACAAACTACCCATCATTTTCACTATTTTTTATCCTCTATGGACTGCAATGTATTTTATTTTCTTTATTTATTTACTGTCACAAACCTTCCCGGGCGTACCCACACCAAATCACCGATATATTTACCGCTGACCACTCGACTACGTACATACAAGACCAACTAACTTAATGTCTTTTACAAAATGGTACCTGATTGTTTATCAGCAGCTATTTCCTCTAAACCAGTGGTAGACGCACGAAAAATTATTCATTAAATTTGATCACTGATGACCCACTTACACCAAATCATCTAACCATTCCAGGTACAAATGATAAGGCTGCACCTGACAGACCGGCACTTGCGAGTGATGCTGTGGTGCATCCTGCTCGGCTTGCAGCCAGCGTTTGGCGGCATCCTAGACCCGTTTAACTGGGCACGCTCCGACCGGATTGAGGTCAACATTCCTTGGCTGCCTTGTACGTAAATACTGCTGCAAAGATAAATTAAACCCGTTTATCTTATGTCTATCTCTTTCGTCAGCACTGTGAGAGAGACGCACTTAGAGATAAGACGGTCTATCTTATGTTTGTGTCATGCATGTTAGGGCCGCTGTTTACTATAAGTTAGTTCTGCGGATAACTCTTCAAAGTTTATCTTTGGCTTTCTGTTAATTCATAGCTCTTTAAACACCTTTATCTCTTTGTGAAATATTATATAACATGCTAACTTCGGCTCGCCACATACATCCGTTTTCCTAATTCGATTTCCGAATTCGTTTTCCGTATTCGGACATCCCGAACGCAGGCATTTCATATGAATAGTTCAACATGGCACACACGTTCGTAATGGGGGTGTCCGAATACGGAAAACGAATTCGGAAATCGAATCAGGAAAACGAATGTATGTGGCGGGCCTTAATCGTAAAATAGCCGTAATAGTAAAAATGTACCCTAATTAATTAATGCTCAATGATTGGTTTAATTTTTTTCGTATCCATACCATAATACATGACTTATTTTTCAGTCGAGAACGAAACTAGGTGCTACGACGATCTAGGCTGTTTGAATATCACGAGGAGCTGGTACCATCTCATCCACCGACCTTTCAACGTATTCCCGCTCCCCAGGGTCGTTATAAATACAAGGTAACTACCAAACATTTCCGTCAGCAGGAGCATTGCTTTTAATGAAATAGGGCTGGTTCATTCTTCGGCCAACGAGGGAATGCAGCCAGCCTGGCCCCCAATTCTCGGTGCATTCGAGATAATATCGCAATCGAGATTAGATTAAACGTCAGTGCATAGAGTCTTGTGACACAACTGTATGAATCTGACGTTTAATCTCGCAATCGACATTAACTCGAATGCACCGAGAATTGGGGGCTGATCCGGCACCTTGGCCAACGGCAGCGATTTAGGTGATATTTTTACATATCGACTGTGGAAATTTCAAATGTCGTAAGGGACATTTTGACATTTCGACAAAATGGCCCTTATTTCAAATGATGTAATGGATATTTTGCCATTTCCTCAAAATGTCCCTTACGACATTTGAAATTTCCACAGCCGATATAGGTAGATTTATATAAGGTTGCTTAATTAAGTTTCTTTTTTAATTTTACTTTTTAAGTTTATTTCAAGTTTAAATCAGTTACAGAATTTTATAGATTAAAAAATATAAATATTACGTTCCAGGTTTATTTTATACACGAAGAAGAATCCCACCGACGGACAAATACTAAACGTGAATGTGAATAAAACAATAGTAAAGTCCAACTTCAGCCCGCGGCGACTCACGAAGATGATCATTCACGGCTTCATCGACACACCTCTGTCCAACTGGGTTAGTCTCGCATTACGTCACACCAAAAGCGTTTATCTAAATTGGAACCATCTAAAGTGCTATTATTTCTCCATATAAAACACTACAGGCGTTTTAATGATTGCCTTAATGTTAGGATAATACCTACTGGTAAAAGTTTTATTACGTTAGTGATAATTTAATACTGAACTGCGGATGAATTTTACGAGTATCTTACTTAAATTTGCGCAACAGTAGTGCAAGTCTAACGTTTTCGCAGTAGAAACATTTAGCTCTCAGCTAGTTAGTTCTACGGCGGATAAGTTCTTCAAAAATCTTATCAGTTTGATTTGTATTTATCTCACTTTGCGAAGTTTACATTGAAAAAAAGAAGTGACATTTCGTTACCATATGGTTTCCTAGACCAATGTCGAATAGAGGCCAAATCCAAATGGCACCGCGCTTCTTTAATTCTGACAACTGAAACGTACAATAAAATTGTACTCTGATAAAGATACTTATTGTGTTACTTAGGTCAGTGAGATGAAAGACGAGCTGGTAAAAGCCGGAGGAGACTTCAACGTGGTTATAGTGGACTGGGCGGGGGGCAGTCTCCCGCTGTACACGCAAGCCACGGCGAACACCAGGCTCGTGGGCCTAGAAGTAGCTCACTTCATCAACACCTTACAGGTATAATCCTTTAAGGGCGTACCCCACCCCAAGACCTTGAGCGTTCCAACTCGGTCCTTCCCCACTTGCCTTAGTTCACGCGCCGCAGTGAATAGTATAGTTTACTCAAAAACTACAAAATAAATTGAAAAACCGGCGGATGAAATTATAGTGTACATTATTGTCTTCTGATTAGTAAAAGTCTCATGTATAAGCGTCACATAATAAGGGAGCCTTTACGAATTTTAGTTTGAAAAAAGGGTGTACGGTTTTTTTTGCTCTTGATTTATCATTTTTTTCAAGATTCCAGTGGAAAAAAATAAAGAATAGATTCCATATTACAAAACCAATTTTTTTTAAGATTCTTGCACAACGCTATAGGTACTTTATAGGATTTGAAAACAGCGAAATTCGCCGGGTAGGGCCTCAATGATAAACCGTGAAAGCTATCCTCGACTTTATGAGACAGAATAAGAAAGTCAACAATTCATTCAGATATGAAAGACACCTAATTAAGTTTTGGTTTGACTAGCAACATTTACGAGTATTTTGAAAATGACTGGCTAAATAAATGGTTTAAGGCAAAATCTATGCTGCGACTTGCAACTGCTTTTAATAGTGTGAGAACACGACTATATTTCCCGATATTGCTGTTTCAGAAAGATCATGGACTGAACCCGCTTGACGTCCATATCATAGGGCATTCGTTAGGTGCGCATACGGCCGGCTACGCGGGAGAAAGAATACAAGTAAGTATAGTACCGTTAAACATAAACTTAGACTAAATAACCATTACGAATATTTTCGTTAGCAAATCTCATAATTTTCTTTGATTTAGCATCTCAATTCTTAGGGCTTAGGAAGGATCACGGGCCTGGACCCGGCCGAGCCGTACTTCCAGGGGATGCCTACGCACGTGCGGCTCGACCCCACCGACGCAGAATTCGTTGACGTCATCCATACTGACGGGAAGAGCATTTTCCTTCTAGGTAATGCCATTAACGTAACTATAATGTTTGTAAACTCATCATACTTACCCACACGTATCTGTGCTTTTATTAATCCATGACGCACTTTCGTTCGTTTGTATAATGACAATGATGAATGAAATCTGACATCACGTTAACATAGAACTAAGCCTGGTTGCTAAACTTAGTTTAAGTTTACTAACATGATATTTGATTGATTCCTTTTTCGGCACATTCCTTTTTGGACATATTACGTTTTCGGCATATTCTTGTTTCGGCACATTTTTAGTAAATAAATTATACTATGAAATACTTGTGACTTCGCTTGCGTAATAACATAAAATAATATTTATTAGTAAAATATTATATTTTAATAATTAAAAATAAAAGACGAAAATTAAACAGTAGGTACCTACATTGATTACTTAAAATAATTGGGCAACTAAGTAACTAATGATAACCAACTAGGTATCTATCTAGCCTATTTAAACATTCCATTACATTTATTTTTTTATTTACAAAATCATCTACAACTGCCCGCTCACGATAAAAAAATCCATATCTTTTTTTTCGACGTAAACGTGTTTCATCTGAGCAATGAATCTGCATTTTTCGTGAAATGATGTCTTGGTATCCAGCTTCCGATCTCAGTAGTTTTATAAATAAAAACAGTGAAGGTTTTTTGTAGTATTCACCATCAGAAAATATTTTTTGTGTTTCTTTCTTGCATGCTATTTATATATACCAACTTATGTCTTGAAAATAAAAAATAACTATACTTAGGATTGATTTCATTTGTTGTATAATAATGATTTATGCCGAAAACGGAATGTGCCGAAACAAGAATATGCCGAAAACGGAATATGTCCAAAAAGGAATGTGCCGAAAAAGGAATCAATCTAATATTTATGGTAACCTATATAATATGTTATACGTACATTGTAAATTTGTTTGCTTATTGCTTGTAATTTCATCAAACTCATGAGTATATATTTATTATTTATACAACGCATATATGGTAACTAATCATCCACGTGTTTTATTCACGCGTGCGACAGATTTTGTGTTTATGGCAGGATACGGAATGTCGCAACCCGTGGGTCACTTGGACTTCTACCCTAATAATGGCAAGGAGCAGCCAGGGTGTGACCTCACCGAAGGGCCCCTGGTGCCCTTGACTTTGGTCAAACAAGGCTTGGAGGAGGCCTCAAGGGTGTTAGTTGCTTGCAATCATGTTAGAGCTATAAAACTTTTTACGGAGTCTATCAACGGGAAATGCTCCTACATAGGTAAGAAAAATTCTTCTGTTACCGCTATTTGGAAAATGGATATCGAAGTTACAACAAAGTTCAATATGATCTAAAAACTGTTATATTATTGCCCTCAGCGACCCTTACATGCATGGCACAAAGATAAATTAGAACCGTTTATCTCTAAGTGCGTCTCTCTCACACTAGTGCCGACGAAAGAGATAGTCATAGAGATAAACAGTTCTAATTTATCTTTATGGCATGCATGTTAGGGCCGCACTTTACCTAATAATGTTTTAAAATCTAATTTTTATTTAATACATAAATTATCATTATCTGGTATCCATCTTTCTAGTGCGTGAACAGGAACATTTTAATGGAATAAGTCATTTTGTTCGGAAAATATTTAACTTTGTGGTCATCAACTAAAAGTATATTAAGTAAGGTAATTGTTGGCTAATCTACCTAGTAATTTAAATTTCAGGACATCAATGTCCGTCGTACCAACATTTTCTGGACGGAAAATGTTTCCATTGCGGCCATGGATGTGCGATTATGGGGTACGCTCAAAAATAAAAATATAAACATTAATGCTCTTAGTAAATACATGTTGACGGTAATTTTTTTGTGTTGATAGTTTCTACGCCGACAGTTCTCCTGGCTTGATAACGAACAAAAGTAACCAATCGGAGAACGAAGTGTACCCGTCGGAGGAGCAAGAGACTATCGGAGCTAAGTACTACCTGAGCACTGGTAAAGAACAACCATTTTGCCGTGAGTACCTGTCATAACATGTAAAAATATATTCTTAAGGCCCGGCCACATTGCGGGCGCACAGCAGCGCTCACGGCGCGTGCCGCGTGAGCGCGGTGCGTCGCCGTTATGTGTATTGCATAAAGCAATGTGACCCTCAAAGGTGCCTACCAACTTGACGCTTTTATAAAGGGGATCAAAAGGACATACTTAATGGTATTATTTTTTCTTTTAGAACGTCATTACAGAATTGCAATACAACTGGCTAACCCGAAAGGAGCTGAATCTTGGGTGCAGGTAAAAAAAATAAACGATTATGAACTTACCTACCTAACAATATTATAAGGCTGTCAGACCCCACTTTACAAACATTTGTAATGTAATGATGCATGTCCTACAATTAGGAACGGCGCCTCTATTCGGGAACGCTAAGTGATATTGTAGAGAATCGCGTGCGAGATTTCTCGTCCCTCTCTCTTCCGCACGACACGTAATGCATAAGAGCAAGATACGAGTCTCGCTCGCGGGTCGCTGCAGTATCACTTAGACGTTCCCGAATAGACGCCCTGGTCGGGCTTTCTACTAGTTAATATTTATTTGTAGCACAATATAGAAACAATGCACACATTCATGGCGGGCTTGTTACCCAAATAAGTTTTTTTTAAATCAGAATATGATGCACTTATTTATTACCCGTAAAAGTGTTTTGAGTTACTCATTAAAAACACCCAGTTAACTTTAGCTAAATAAACTGTGATTAAATGTCTTAAGTACTTTGTTTACTCAACAGGGTTTCTTAAAAGTGACACTACTATCGGATCGAGGAGTCATACGTAGATTGGATTTGACCCCTACGAACTATGTCAAGTATGAACCTTTTCACCTAAACATATTATACTATCTACCTATACATATGTTCCCATCACCTCACACTTGTATTTTTTTTAGATTAGAGCATGGTACCTCCTTCACAACTGTAGTAACTCATCCTATGGATATGGGTGGTAAAGTGAAGAAGGTAAATAATAAAAGATGAGTCACATATCGTGCTGCTATAAAAGAGCAGAATAATAACAAAAACACAGTCTTTAAATAGACTCTAGCGACAATATAGTCCTGATAGGATGACAACGTAAACAATGTCATGAGCGCCACAATCATGACAAAATTCATCATAACCCGATATCCTAGTCGATTGAAAGTCGTGTGACATTGTATGACCCTGGCGCTCATGGTACTGTACTCTGCAAACGGCCTGGCGAAAGGTTAATACGAGTGGTGCATGGGTGAATTTAAAAAATTGTACTTTTTATGAAAAAGTTAAGAAATCTTCCTTTATGTAGCAATGTAGCGAAAATTAGCCATACAATTGTATAGTTAAGTAATTTCCGTTAAGTACACAATTTTTTTTTTTTTTACTTTTTCCTAATAGTTACAAATTTGGTAAAATTAACGTGCCTAAAGCGCAACGCACACAGAACGCGTGCGCGGGTCAGGCGCGGTTGTATTCTGTTGAATTTATATGGACGACAACACACAGAACGCGTGCGCGGGACGGGCGCGGGTCGGGTAAATTCAACAGATACACCCGCGCACGCGTTCTATGTGCTTTGCGCTTAAGAGTTTTACGGTAGGTAGTTTTAATAATGGTTCTTATTTTACTTCAAACCGCAGCCTTTATTTAATTTCATGTCAATAAAAGAATTCAGTTTTTTTTTTTAGGGATAGGCTGATTAATTATTGAACGCTCCATTATATAGAAATAATTAGAAAATATATATCGAATACTCCATTATTTCGCAGGTGGAGCTATCATGGGAGTACGACATGAATGTACTAGAGCCGCGGTCTCTATGCATCCTCTGGTGCAATGACCGCTTGTACGTCAAGACGGTTCTAGTGGACCAGATGGAGCTACCTAGCAGAGGGTAAAGAGAAATATTCTTAGAAAATAGTGACAGACACTGCGTTCATTTACGGAGTTGATGTACGAGTATGAACTCACTGTCGTCAAAGTAGCCGAGATCTTTAAATGTGGGTGTCGACGAATATTGCCGTGACGAGCCATTAGGCTAGCCACTGATCTACAATTTAACTGAGCAATATCACTGGTTGCACAATTATATAGATCGTCAGTAGTCGATATTGACCGTCAATATCATCTACTGACGATCAATATAATTGTGCAACCAGAGATATTGCACAGTTATATTGTAGGTCAGTAGGTAACTAGCCTTACGTTGAATGTAATGATTTTACATACCGTAATGTGGTGCTTTTGTTGTGGTTATAAATCTGTAAAAATGAAGTGTCTGTATATTAAAATATTCACAACGTGATTAATGATACAGAGAAAGTAATAGAATCTAAAAATGACGTTTTTAGATTGTTGTCTGTTTGTTTGCTTATTTGAACTGGTATCACAGGAGAACTACTGAAGCCAGCCGAAAACGGTCCTAGGTAGCATTTGACTAACTACAAAAAAAAAATGCATTTAAAATATAAGTGGACATTAAAGACAGGTTGTGCTCTGCACGTACGTTGTCGCGGGCACAGCTAGTTAAATAAAATATATTATGTATTCGTTTTGCGTCAACAGAACATGCTACATTCGGGTAATCGGATAGCAATAAATCCATACCCCACCACAAAGTGGCTGGCCTACAGTATGTATTTTTTCACAGGAAACGAAACGTAGACTTCAGCAGCAAATTATGCACGCCGAAACGTGAATTTGCTGAAATCCCTAACCGGGGCTCCGCGAGCTTCTACGACAACTGCGGCAGGTAGCGGCGCGTGCGCGAGGCTTTGCTTCTCGACTGCGGGACTAGCTGTCGTTACAATGGTTCTAACATCACACCGCTCCGCTACCCTCCACAGGCGGGAACTCACTTTGGCTGTTCAACGACTTTGGACGTCATCGGAGCAGCGTGTTAACCAAAGTGGGAAGTTTCAATGCGGTTAAAAGGACCTCAGTGCAAACTGGCCTCGTCGTGGGCCCCAGTGACTGTGAATTCCTAGTGATGACTATACAGGGTGATAATTATGAGATTTATGAGATTCTATATCTAAATTATAGATTGTTGACGTTTAAAAATTGTTTAATTAAGTCACGGTTTTAAATACTCGTTTTAAAGTACTTAATTAGTCTATGTTATAGGGTAAAAAACATTTGGTAAGCAAGGTCGATATATTTCTCTGCTGCTGAAAGAATTGATGATGATAATCATTGTTATCATTGCAATCTTTTTTTACTTATATTTATCAAAATTATTTATTCGAATGAAATTGTAATTCGCAATCCCTAATTCAATATTCCACAATTATTATGCGAAATGTGTGTAAGAATATATAACAAAATTGCGGTTATTGTTGTGTTATATTAAATGTAAAGTTTGTTTAACTATAAACGAGCAAGTTATACAACATTTTATATCTATAGGCATTTATACAGAGTAAGTCTGAACAAATTTTATTTATTTAAAGTGATTTTATACTTGCCGAATAAAATGACCTTATGAAATATATATATATTTTTTTTGTAATTTTTAAAACCACCTAAACTTTTATTCCGCAGGGTACCGCACAGTAGGTACAAGGACTTTTTGCATCTTTTAACTATTCAGATAACAGTACCCGTAAATGTACCCGGCCGTGCAAGTTTCTCTGGGCCAGTCGTAAAAGAATGTCGCATCGGACTTGCGTCGAAATAGAGGCCTTCTTAAAGCGGGCCTTCTAATTACGAACTCACTTTACTTTACCTTTTGACTTTTTTGTTGATTTTTAAGCTCGCGAAGGCATCCGCACAGCATGAAAACCGGCCAAGTACGGAAACCTACTTTATGCATGGTCTGACATACCATGCATAATGTAGGTTTCCGCAACCCGTAGGCATGTATGTACATATGTAAACTATTGCACATAAATGACAACAGTAAAATTCTGCATTGTGATATAGATAGTGTATAAAGGCGAGCATATCCTTTATGGGATCTCTTCCAACTAACCTTGGAGTTGACGAGACAATGCGTGCAAAGACAAAAATTACAAACAGCCAAAACAAAAACAAACAAATAATTATAATAATAAAATAAATAAACAATATAAATAAGTGCTATATGGGTGAATATCAAAAATCTTGTATTTAATTAAGGCGTATATAGCTAAGAACAACTTAAAAATTTCTTCTGTGAACTTTTTAAACATTTTCTTAACTCTACACCGTACACTACGTAATTTTTTTTTTAAATTCACCCGTATATCAATGCATAAACACATGCATATTTGCGCTCCTCGCGCTTTTTAACCGACTTCAAAAAAACCGAAGTAGGAGGTTCTCAATTCGATGCGTATATTTGTTTTTTGCCCCCCTTTGTGCTCACTCCATCCCTGTATCGCCATATCAACTATCGGTCAGGGATCGTATTATGAGCTCTTAATTCCAGGCAATTTCCGCCGTAAACTGAACTGCCTCGAAAGTTCGTATTATGAGCGCACGAAATAGGCCGGCTTTAGCGCGCTAATAATACAAATGTTCCAGGCAGTTCTGTTTACGGCGGAAACAGCCTGGACTTAAGAGATCATAATACGACCCAGTGTGTTTATTTTTCATGCCCACCAGAGGGCTTAGCACGCTAATTTTTATCGCGCATATAAAGCATTCGTCCCTTTCGCACCCGCAACTTAGTTAGAAAGTGACAGATGCTTTATGTGCGCGATAAAAGCTAGTGTGCTAGGCACACTGTATTGCCATATGAAGTATCTGTCAGTGTGTGTTTATTTTTCATGTCCACCGCCATAGTTGCTAAGTTGATCGCATGAAGATTTGCGTTAGTGTGTTGTGAAACAAAATGATAGCACGATTTTTTATAGTTTTCCAAAATGTGAAGTAGTACTTAACAACATTAAAATATAAAATCTTCAGAAAATTAATTTCTATTACTTAGGTACAACCTTACTTAGGTTATATTTATGTTACCAATTTAAATTTAGAATACCCGCGTGTATTACAAATCCGAGTGCCCGTGCAGACGGGCACGGGTTAAGACACGGACTTACTACATGTAGATCAGAAACATGTGTCCGTGCAGTTCGGACACGGACCCGGCACGGGTACCCGAAACACGGACACGACCGAGAACTCTACTAACAACAAGCTTGGCTGTAAAGGCTAAGTACCCTTTGCCTTCGGTCTCAGAGTACCTAAATGAAACTAAAAAAAAGTTTATGTCCATAACTGTCATTAATTGTCAAAAATGTTCACTTGTCAGAAATCACAAATCAATCAGAAATTCATAATTGGATTGTATTGACAAAAATTTAATTTTTAGAATTGATTATTTTTATTTTAGCTATATGCTGTGTGATACCACAATGATTTCAATCAAATAATACTTTACCCGATATAACTTAGTAGGTATGTCTTCTGCAGGTTCAAAGCTCGTTTTAGGGCTCTCATGCACCATAACAATTGGCATTGTAAGCTATGTCCACTTAAAACAACAATCAGACAGGTGAGACAATGAAATTTTATCTAATTCATAATCAATGGTCGTGACAGGTTCCTCTGTTTAACCAACTTTAGTTTGAATTCATTCAATTATATAAGTTTGTCTTGTTAGTCTGCTATGATAACAAATTAGTTATGCTCCATAATTAAAGATTGCTAGGCAGTATATCGAAAGTCAATCCAATCATGATATCTCAACACCACCGTAAATGACAAAGTTCTAATCAAAATAAATAAATTTTCTGAACACCTGTAACCGCCATTGTCCGAATTATAAGACACAAAATGTCCAGCTCATTTCGCTGCAGTCTTATATTAAAGAAGAATGACTTATACATTTTTTACGTGTCCCTTCATATAGATGGCGTTATGGACATGTGTGACGAACATTGAACGGCAGTTATAAGGTTAAAGTCCTGGTGCTAGTGGCACTGTACTATCAAAACAGCCAAGTGGCACAAATTATTACATACTTAACTCAATTATAGTGAAATACTTCTATGGTTGCCTAGAAATCAACTTGGTTTAATGTACAGGGATAATTATGTTATCTGAGATTTCTAGTTGTTATATTGGAGAGATTGAGGAAGTTTTTAAGAAAGACCAGGTCAAGAGTACCCTAAACCGGTGAGCATGCATGAAGAACTTAATGAAAGTAGATGAAGCGAAAGGTGTGTGTCAGGATCATAGCAGGTGGATATCTGTTGTATCTGCCTACCCGTTTCCGAAATAGGCGTGATATATGTATGTATATTGTCATGATTATGATTATTGACCTATGTTTGTGTTTGATTTAACATTTTGAACACTAATGTTGGCCATATACAACATTGTGTTTTGTGATGCCACTAAATGCCATTTTGCATACATTTGTCAGCAAATGCTGTCGTTGGCATCTGTGGCATTCTTTTTTGCATTATGCCATGGCATGCAAAGAATTATGCCCTTTATGTGCAGGGTATTTCTAGATGCTTTGTTCATTGAGATCTTCTATATCTTCAGACACACAATATCTTGCCCTAGATGGATACTTATTCTATTACGCTTCTATGACCCACATAAACAGAAACCCCTGTGTTCTCCATTTCCCAGATAGTAAACTAATCTTTTGGCCGCTATTGTCAACTATGCGTGACAGCATATACAGGATAAACAAGTCCTTCATTACCTTGACTTAACATTGAAATTCGTGTTACCTGTCAGACATGCTTCAGCCAAAAGGCTAATGGACCAAAGTTGCAAAATGATGCATAATTAAAAATATTAAACCAGGGATAGTCAGATTCAGTTTTGAGTTTTTTGTTTCAGGGAAAAGATGCATGAGGGTGTCATTAAGGATGTGGAAAGACAGCAAAGACGAAAAATAGAGAACCTCTACATGTTGGAAAAGCAAAATGAACTAACCAAGCAATTAAAAAAAGGACTAAATGAAACTTAGACATGTAAATAAGACTTATTTAGATTAAGTGTTTTTATTTCCTAATGAAATACTTATGATTAGAAGTTAGACTACATAAAACTAACATTATTCACTTTTTGTTTTCTTTTAACCACACCTCTAACATGACATCCCTGAGATTTAGATTTATTCCAGTTGGATACTTTTTGTCGGTGGTGTCAACAAATCCATCAAGCTGCAGTTTCTTCTTAGCAACAGCGGCTAAACTTTCAAAGGTTTTAGGTTCCCATGAAGCCAAATTGGAAAGTGATTTGCGATCCAGCAAAATGTTGGCTCGGTCTAAGCCTTCTTTAAGCTCAAAACGTGTTATATTGTGCTGTTCACATGCTGCAGTTATTCTCGTGTCCCACAGGTCTCTCATGTCCTCCTTCTTCAGTGCCCGCGCCTTCGTTGCGTAAGCTAGCGCGCGGTGAACATTCCGAACTGCAACCGAATAACAGTTCCTACGACGGCCGATGTAATGAGCAGCTAACCTAAAAATCTTTCTTTTACGCCAATACTCATCTGGGCCCCGAGTCCGAATTAAATTTGCCACTGTTAAAAATACCATGATGACCTGTGAACAACAATAAACGTTTACTTATGGAGTTGTTACAAAAATATTGTTATTAAAACGTTATTTCTTGTATGATTATAAGTGTTTAACAGTTAAACAATATCGATCATTGATTGTTATAAAAAATTGAATTATTTAACACCATTTAATTCAAGTGGACATTTGGTTCGTTTAAAAAATATATAAAATATAAACACTTACCAAGGGAAAAAATAACTAACCAAAAAAATACCATAAATTATTGACAGACTTGACAGCTTTAATGTGACGTTTTTCAGTCAGTATTGCCAACTCATATAAATTCGATGCCCTAGACTTAACATCCTCAACATTAAAAGTCGCTAAAAGTGATTCTACCAGCAAGCTGCCCGACGGCCGAGCGTACCTAAAGATGGACGTGAAACCCCCCAGGCCCCCAATTCTCGTTGCATTCGAAATAATCTCACAATCGAGAATAAACCTCAGTGGATACAGTCGTTTGACACAAGTGTATGAATCTGACGTTTAATCTCGCAATCGACATCATCTCTCATCATTCTCGCTGCATTCGAGATAGTGTCAATTTCGAGATTAAATGTCAGATTCATACATACAGCTGTGTCAAACGACTGTATGCACTGCACTGACGTTTAATCTCGAGTGTGAGATTATTTCGAATGCACCGAGAATTGCGGGCCAAGGAGCCAATTCTCGTTTCTGTCGAGATTTAGTCTATTTCGAGATAATCTCAATGATTATTGAGATATATTGATGAGTACAAATGTCATAATAATGTCTACAGCGACCGAAAATCGTATTTTCGGTGTCAATAGAGATGGTAAGATCAATGTCGTAGGATACTACATTGTTTATGGTAATTCTGGTTGTTATTATCTCGATTATGTAGTAGTTGTAAGCGAAAAAATACACTGAATTGGAAAGTCAGCCCTTTGTAGTATACTTAAACAAAGATTTGTAAATCCATTTTAATGTATTGACCAGATTGACCCAAGGCGAAACAAAGTGCCTAGGTTGTAGGTATGTTAAGTTCTGTGAGTTACGTTATGGCTGAAATAATTTAAAAAAAAACTTAAAGTATCGCATTAGTTCAAAAAAAATTATGTAAACAACATGCCATCTCTAAACTATGATAGTACCTAAGCTTTATATGATATTTTTTTCAATTAAATAGTCTTACCATAATTCATTCAGCACTGTTGGTACACTTGCCATTGCCATTCCGTGCGGCCAGTTTTTAGGGTTCCGTACCCAAAGGGTAAAAACCGGGACCCTATACTTTTGCTCCGCTGTGCGTCTGTCCGTCCGTCTGTCACCAGGCTGTATCTCATGAGCCGTGATAGTTAGACAGTTTAAATTTTCACAGAAGATGTATTTCTGTTGCCGCTATAAAAACAAATACTAAAAAACAGAACCAAATAAATATTTAAGGGGGCTCCCATACAACAAACGTGATTTTATTGCCGTTTTCATAGATAATGGTACGTAACCCTTCGTGCGCGAGTCCGACTTCGGTCCGTCCGGTTTTTTGTAATACTGCTGCCCACTTTTTAACAGTTTACGCCATGTCGAGCCGATACCTAGTACCAATATAGGTATTGAATCGATCGATAGGAATGAACTACTTTCATTAACGAGATTATTGGTTTGGGGGAAAGAAGAAAATAACAGTGGCGAAGCGTCAAATATTTACTGGGGGAAGCCGGAAGAATTAGAACCACGTGCGAGTCTGACATTTATTTAGAGTAACATGGACTTCACTGACAGCTAGCCGCAGCTTTCTAGCTTGGTAAAGCCGTCAGGAATCGGCTTGTAGGCACGCTGCACCACTGGAAGATAATAATTTCTAGTAAAAAAAAAACGTAATACCATTAGGGTTTGAAAAGAAAGATGCGAAAACAATATAGGTACTTAATTAGGTTAAATCTAGGCCTAACCATTCAAGTGAAGCGGTGATTTTGACGCTATTTAATTAGCTGCAACTTCCTTCACCGAATCCGTGCCCTCACTAACGTCAGAGTCAGGTTGAAGCGAGCCACTGGACACGTCAAAGCTCTGGTGTACCGCCATAATTTGCCTGACGTCGTATTTACCACATCCACCCTTGCATTTATTTGGTGGATATTTAATCTGCTTGAACATGTATCTCAGCAATAAAACCTGGCTGGTTGAAAGTAAAATGAGTACAAGTAACTAGGTAAAGTTGCGTAGGTATATAACTTGATAAGTAATTTATACAGATATGATGTAGAGTAACTAACAATTTCACATACAAACCTCAACGAAAATAACGGAGAGAAACAAAACCAAATGACCAACCAAAGCCACCATGGCCAATCGAAACACTTGACTGTCGCATCCACCGGTATTAATAGAACGGGTTCCCATCTCCAACAAATAGTTTGATATGCAGGATCCACACTTACAGCAGCTGAAAGTAGAAGCGTAGCTAGGTAACCAAAGGCCTTGGTGAAAAAAAAAACTGAGGTCCTAACTGTTTATGGCGGGAGAATTTTGAGCTAGTTCAATACGAGGTCAGGGTCCGAAGGCTCCATGAGCTTGGAGGTCCCGGTACGCGGTACCGTCTAGTAGCTACAACACTGGCTGCAAGAGACAAACAGTCACATGCCAAAGCATTTTTGCGATCTTCTTGCTTTTTCCAGCAGTAAAGAAAAAAATTATTGACTGCCCCCCAATTGGCAAAATAATCGTATAACGATCAGTTTATAAGGCCCAATTTCCAGGCGCGGTCCGAGGGGAAGAATCATAGAGGACATGACCCCCCAAAATCGTACACGTCAAATTGAAAAATCAAAAAATTTACAAACGTAAATAGTTTTGTCTAAAAAGTAATGTGTAATTTACCCCGCCCCCTCCTCAATTTCAGGCTGCGACCATGTATGCTAATTTCCACTGAGCGGCTAACAACCGCGCGCCGCGCGACTAGCCGCGCTCGACTGCCATTTTCTACGGAGTCGCGGCCTCGTCAATGGGTATGGCGGCCGCGACTCCGATGAAAATGGCAGGCTAGCCGCTCATACACATTGGGCCTAAGAGTCATCTTTACATAGGTACCTACCTATAATATACTCGTAAACTGGAAAAAGTCTGTAAGTATTGAAGACAACGATGAAAAACTGCCATGCGGGTACTTCAGAATGAGAAACACAACACAGCCCAAAGGTTTTTAATTTTCATGCGTCTTGTCTGTTTTTCTGGCTATTTGTATGTGCACAATAAGCCCTTCAGCCATTTTCGGACGTCTAATTGTTGACTACCTCAAGCCTAACTGCATTTGTAATATTCTTTATGAGCAAGATATAAGTAGCACCTACCTACAATAACATTTAAATTCATCCGTAGCACATAGGTTTACCTGAGTGGAACACTATCTGTGATAGGCGCTTCTGTCTTAGAATTCTGGCGGAGTTTATTTAGATTGGGGTCCCACTCATAATCACGTATTTTGTCATACCAGTCGCTAGAGAACCAATCCTTGTAGGAATGTTGCTGAAATAAACGGTTAAGTATAATTCGGTTATCCCGCTTTATGTTTTGTGGTCCCGCTTTCGCGGCCTTTTGTCATACATTATTTTTACCTATCGTATCTCTAAGGCCCAATTTCACACTGAGGGGCTAGTCGCGCGCAAATGCCATTTCCATCGGAGTCGCGACCGCCATACCCATTGACGCAGCCGCGACAAAAATAAGAGTCGCGTGTGGCTAGTCGCGCGCAGCTAGCTGCTCAGTGGAAATTGGGCCTAACAGGTAAGTAATTATTTACAAAAATGCCTCCCCGACGTTTACCTTTTTTTGCCGACTTTTTACAAGCTTTTATTTAACTTGCATCGTTCGTATATGTCTCTTTCCCGTTCAAATCTTGGAAGTCAATTTTGGGCCAGTTCCTGTAATCGGATAGGCTGAAATTTGGTACCTACCTACATACATTACATTATATTATTATTATTTATTATTTTGGTACATTATGCAATAATATTGTACAAAGGAACTGGTCTGATAGCCCCGTCATGTGAGGGCTCGATGGATTTGTCTTGACAAGTACTAAAGACCTAGGTGGTGTCCAGGGTCTGCTGATAGAGCCGGAAGGTGGCCATAGGAACTCCTTAACCCTTTGAACACCACGGCCAATGCGAAGAAGAGTGCCACGGACGCCAACAAATGTATAGGAAACGGCGTATCGTGGCGTCAGCGACATGAAAATCCGCTGTCGACTATATCCGTCTTTGGCGTTCAAAGGCTTTCAAGATAGCCCCGCCATGTTTGGACTCATTGGATTTATCTTGATAAGTAAAATTTTAAAAGCTCTATGTTTATGTAAGTTTTAGTAAGTAGGTAGTTACTGCCTGCGCCTTTGATCACTGACCAAGGATGGGTGAGGTTCTTCTGTTGCTTCTATTTTACTTCGTAAACTAAATTTTACTATTTAATTTTTTAGTTTAATCCTACTAATATTATAAATGCAGAGTTTGTGTGTGTGTGTGTGTGTGTGTGTGTGTGTGTTTATGTGTGTTTGTTACCTCTTCCCGTTAAAACGGCTGGACGGATTTTGATGAAATTTGGAATGGAGATAGCTTATACCCTGGATTAACGCATAGGCTATTTTTTATCCCGGAAAACTTATATAATTAATAGAAGCTTGTTCTTAAAAAGATCTGTTACGCTTAAATGTTATCTACACTAGGTTATTTGTAGCGATAGTGATGATTACATTGTTCATTTATAACCATTGTAGGATAAAGATAATGATAAATTATTATACCCCGCAACATTTCAAGGTCCATTGTATGCTATCCATAAAGTGTTTATATTTCGGGACACTCCTGTAATTCTCCAAGCCCTTCAACAGTGATTCGGTAATGATTGCTTGACAACAATGCAGCCTCATGCCGCAAAGGATGGCGCCTGCTATGTTTATGAAGATTATCCAGCCCATGGAGAGCCAGAGCGGGCAGCAAACTACTTTCGCTCTGTGACTGAAAAAAGGAAATTTGATGAGGCAAAGACACGTACTTTGTAAAAGAAACCGGTCAAGTGCGAGTCTGACTCGCGCACCGAGGATCCCTTACTTACCTATGACAAACGAACAGTTCCGTGTAGGTACGGAACACTAAACATGAACTCAACCCGCGCACTGACCGGGACCGCACTCAAACCCTGAAGAAGGACTCCATTCGAGTTCGAAACAAATCGGACTATTTACATACATACATACATAGCATCACGCCCGAAATCCCTAATGGGGTGGGCAGAGCCACAAAACTACTTGTGGCCACGTTCGATTAATTAGTCCTAAGATGGTATGATGAACCGTATGATGACAGGTGATCAGCCCATCGCCCATACAGATAGTCCACCATATTGGAGAGGACCCGTCCCTTAGTCGAGTTTTACGTCATGCCGGGATGATAAGCATCTGCACGCATTCTATGCTATTTCTTCACTCCCAGTGCATCAGAGGAGGAGATCGGACTATTTCTGGCAATAAATCGTGAGTAAAGCCGCGTGTTTTTCAAGTATTCATAATGTCTCACGAAAGTTTTAATTTGACAACCGGGTAACCATTTACAACGTATGCACTATGAAATGAAATAAGACAAATAACTTTCGCAAGCTCTTATCTCTGAGCAAATGTCGAGTGTGATACGACCTTGACAGGTTCCGTATAACTAATTACGTAACTCCAAACTAACGGTTTTCGTTTTTTTCCGTTTACCTGTGCTGTAAAAAAATGCTTCTTTATAAATTTCATGATTTTAGGTCAACGGGAAGTACCCTATAGGTTTTGATTCCCTTGCATTGCGAGTGTCAAAATGTGCTGCATAAACGGCCGTATCTTTTGATCGCATTGACTTAGAAGTTTAATTTTTTCACAGCCATGGATTGCAGACCTGCTGCCCTAGCAAGGTTAACACAAGGATAGGTTAAACCGTCTTATCTGTAAGTGCGTCTCTCTCACACTAGTGCCGACGAAAGAGATAGTCAGAGAGATAAATGGGTTTAACTTATCCCTGTGTCTGGCATGCTTGGGCCGGTGAGTATTTGACATTAATACACGGTACACTACGGTTACAATACGGTTATCCCTATGACTATCTCTTTCGTCGACACTAGTGTGAGAGAGACGCACTTAGAGATAAGATGGTTTAATTTATCTTTGTGTCTTGCATATTGTTAGGGCCGCTGAAAAAAAGGGTCTTGATAGACGGATAACGAAGTGATCCTATAAGGGTTCCTATTATCCTTTTGAGGTACGGGACCCTAAAAAGGAAATTTGATGTGATAAAGACACGTTATTTGTAAAACAATAGAAATGTAAAGAGAAAAAAGACACGTCATCATAAAATGAAGTTATCAATATCACTCAATATGGTTACTGGCAAGTAACTAGCGTTCGCTAAATTATTTGTTCACTGCTCGCCAGTAAAACGCTGTTCTCAGGACTAGAGCCCTAAAGCTAAGTTTACACGAAGCCAGTAATGCTGGCGCTAGTCACTGGCTAGAAAAATAGACGGGTGCTCTATTCTAGCCAGCAACGCTGGCTTGGCTTGAACAACTGTTTACACAAGGCAAATATCAAACCAGGCAGCTTATTGGCAGCCAGTGTTGGCTTCGTGTAAACAAGGCTTAATACTGAACTCGATAAGCTGGCCTTGTGATATCATGTAAAGCAAGTGCACATTCGTTGGCAGCATGATGAGGCCAGAGAGCAGCACTAGCGCGTTCACCAGATCCATTCCTAGCAGCAACAAAATGTCACCAACACCTGCAAGAATACTCACGTCTTTAGAATCCCTTAGGCAGCCATTACACGCTCAATCTAGATCGAGATCCGTGATCGTGATCAGTGATCTTGATCCAGATTGACTGTGTAAGGTGTTGGATTGAGGGATCGTGACATAGGATCACAAAATTGCGATCCGCGACCTTGATCAACATCACGATCTAGATTGAGCGTGTAATGGCTGCCTTAGCACCATAAACTTTTAACACCACTGTACATGTGTATATTTTATAACTGCGATATAAAAAAGATACGAGCTTGTTTAAGTCACCAATGATTTTAACAGCAAACAAGAAATAAGCTCAAGAGTATACCACGTGTCACGGAAAAAGAGCGCTGGCGGTGGCGCCTGCGCAGTAGTCAATTTACTGACAAACAGCGGTGGATTTATACTAGATGCAGTCGGGGCTAGTGCCCAGGGCGGCAAAAGTTGGAAGATGTAAACCCTATAAGTTTGAGTAAAATTTCAGTGATGGGGCGGCATTTTTCCGTTGCCCAGGGGCGGCATAAATGCTAAATCTGGCCCTGTCGAGAAAATTGGCGGTATGAGGAGAGGCGCGACACAGGGAGAATATGCGCAGTATATCTATCCCACCCACGTGCTATTGGCTCGTCCGTCGACCTTTGATTCTCGCATTGAATCCACGTTTCGTTCGCTCCCATCCCAAAGTACAGTCACGCACGAAAGTTTCTTTGAACGATGCTTATGCATAAAAAGTGAGAAAATATTTATAATGTTTATGGTTTTATAAACAAACTTATAGTGGCGTAGTAAATAATTTAAAACTATGTATAAAACGGACTGCATAAAACAAAGAAAACTTCCGAGGCTACAGGTCGCGTCACGTTAAAAGAGCGCTGGTGGTCATATGAACCGATTGGCCGTCAGTGCTCTTTTTACGTGACGCGACATGTACCTACTGCGACATCAAAATTATCATAAATTTTCAGAGGCAACCATTTTTTTTTATTGCAGGCTATTCCCAAAGTAGCGTACCGTAAATTGAAGTGCATTTATTATTCTACAATTCACTCATGACCCGTATTATTAATCAATTATAATCACTTCACTAATATTATTAAACAATAGCCAAACAATTTCTTGCGCGACTATACCTGTACACAATGCCGCACCTTTAGAATGAAGTGACCCGACCCAAAAAATTTAGAAATTGAGTTTTTGTCACAAAACTACTTCAAATAGCCTATTTCAAGGGTTACTTTGCTCATTCACAAGAAGTTGTAGCTTTGTGTAAGGTGACTGTCATTCTAAAGGTGCGATGCGTAGACACATCCTCTCCACTGTCGCCCAGCGTTCGTTTTACGTGACGCGACCTATACGCAACTACGGAAGGCATGGCGAAAGCTGGATAAGGTTATAATTATAAATAAATAAGTATCCTGTATTGTACTTACAAAAGAATAACGCCAAGGACCATGTTATCATAAACAACGAGGCCACCCATAAATAACAGGTACCCCACACTATAAGGGGATGGTTAGGACCTTTAAATTTCATAATAGATATTAGGTTTTATTCTCTCTTATATTGTTGACGTAAATTTCTATTTCTCTTATATTTTGTTGACGTAAACAATCATAATCATACAAATCAACTAGACAGCTTTCAGTGCTCTATACTTTCCTTCCTTTGACAGTCTCTATAGAGTTTCTATAAACCTACCGGGAGTAGGTATTGACTCGTTGCCACTTTCGGATGCGCACTAAATGCTGCGTTGCGAATTACTTTAACCTTTTGAACGCAACGGCTGAATGCTCCCAAAACTTGATTGGTACACTAATGTACTTGTCTGTCTGTACGAGACCAGATATAGCGTATGCCGTTAACCATCTGAGCCAGTTCAACAGTTGCTATACCGAAGAGCACTGGATAGCTGCAAAACGGATTCTCAGATACTTAAAGGGTACCAAAAGCCTTGGCCTAAAGTATACTAAGAATACAAAAACAAATCAGATATTGGGCTTTGCAGATGCAAGCCATGCCACCTGTCACGACAGAAAGTCGTACACAGGAGTGGTTTTCTTGTGGAGCGGAGGAGCCATATGCTGGGAAAGCAGAAAACAGAGAACCATAGCCCTATCTACTGCAGAGGCAGAATACGTGGCAATGTCAGAAGCGGCTAGAGAAGCAATATTCCTAAAAAGGTTCATTGCTGAGGTCACTGGGAAACCAGAGGCGCCCCTAAAGATCTTCAGCGATAGCCAGTCTGCCATTGCTATAGCACAGAACCCTGTGCATCACCAACGTACAAAGCACATAGATGTGCGCCATCACTTCGTGAGAGAAGCAGTTGCGAATGGACATATTGTGTTAGAATATGTAGAGACTACACGAATGGTGGCAGACGTGTTAACCAAAGCTTTGTTAAAAGGTAAGTTTGAGTGGTGTGCAAGAGGAATGGGTCTAGAGGTATGAAATTAAGGAGGAGTGTTAGAATGAAAATAGGTTCCATGTTATCAAAGAGGTTTAGACATGGTACACAACTATTTTCTATTCTTTTTCTTTGTAATTTCATATTTGACATTTGTCGTTCTGTGTCAATTCTTTTCTTGTGTCTGGTCGTGTCGCAATAAATTTTAACCCAAATTTATTGTACAGCTTATTTATTTCACTGCGTATCGAACTCTACCAATAGGAAAGCGTGCCCTGGACGCCGAGTGATGACTGTAGCCGACAAAATGTATGGAAAACGGCATGCCGTGGCGTCAGGAGCACGGAAATCTGCTGCCGGGTACATCCTCGCGAGTGACGTGTTGCGGAACTTGCGGAGCGGTCACTGCATAGAATGGTTTATCTAACGATTTAAATCTATGCCCGTGCCTGTCTGTATTCAGCTGCATTTTGTTTTAGGGTTCCGTACCTAAAAGGTATTGTTTTTTATACGTAAGTAGGGAACCCTCGGCGCGCGAGTCACACGCACTTAACCGGGTTTTATAAACCTGAAGTTCCTTTTATATTAATACGTGCCAGCCAGCTGAATCAGATATTTAAATACAATTTGAATATTAAGAATGTGACATAATATAAGGTCGTAAAATAAAAAAAATATACAAAAGTAACATGATAAAATATAATTATATAGTTTTAAGAACATTATTATTCAAAAACAATCATCTTTGACGTTCTTAATATATTTTTGAAATTACTGGCAGTGTAAATATGTAGTCTTAATAAACAACTATATACTTAACAATACATTCACATTTAAGGTTCCCCGAAACATACTTAGCAAAAGTTTATATACCTACTTACATGAAAATAATAATGCGCTGACGGCTATATATTTTATATGGCCGTCAGCGCTCTTTTTACATGAGGCGACGTTTACATTTTTATAAGCACTTTGTAAACTTCGTTTGTTTATTTCTCGGTTAAGAGGGCGCCGACCGTCCAGTGGCGCCCTCATCACTGTTATTGTGTTTTCTATTAAAGGAAAGTATTTTATTAAAATTGAAGCCGTATAAGTTGTTACGCAACTTAATACACAACGTATATGCTATGTAATATAGCTTTGCAAAGTATAACCATCATCTAACCAATTTAACAGAAAAAAGCGGCCACTATTTTAAGCGCGCCCCGCGGCGCCCTCTTAAGTATTTATTTTGGGTACTCGAGTCGAAAATAGGTAGGTACAATTCAAGAAATAATAAACAGAGTTAGTATATTGTCGCTGCTCTATTTTGCATTTTCGTGGATTTCAGAATCTAAAACTCGTATATTATCAATACATATAAATCAGTACCGTGCCTCACTTATAGACAACGCACAGCCTAAACGGGTGGTCCTAGAGGTTTGAAATTTGGAGGAGACACTCCTCGAGTACCCTAGAGGTGCACTAAGGAGGGATTTTTTGAAATTCTATCCCTAAAGGGGAGAAAAGGGGTGATAAAGTTTGTATGGAAAATACCGCAGACGAAGCTGTGACGGGTCCACTAGTTTAGTATATTTTTCAAAATAGGAGATTACAAAAATACATGCATCATTTTGAGTATAGGTCCTAATTTCAATATCTGCGATAAAGCACGGCATAATCAGAGTATTGTTTAAATCTAGTTGGTATCCTCCGTGACGTCACCCATCTTCTTCAAATTCGGTGCCACGTTGAACTTGCATCCAGTGCTCGCCAGAACCTCCTCTACAGTAGTTCCATCGGCCAACTCTGTCAATGTTAAGCCCTTTTCCTTGTCGACTTCAAAGACACACTGAAACAAAAATATTTTCAAACACTCCATAGAAAAACGTCGGAGAATTGTTTGTAAATTTCAAATATGTAGCACAAACACATACATATTATTTTGACTAATAGTTACCTTTTCAGTAATAATCATGTCAACGCAATTCTTTCCGGTAAGAGGCAGATTGCATTCCGGCAAAATCTTGTGGCCACCATTCTTGGCAGTGTGTTCCATTGTGATGACGACTTTGGTCCTCGGCGCGGAAACTAAATCCATAGCACCACCCATGCCTTTTACCATCTTACCCTGAAATAAAATAATGAATTAACTTTTGTTCCCCAGGGCGTGCGTTTTGCCTTACGGTTACTAGTATAAGTTCCGAGGGGCGCAGACCGGTAGACAAGTTTGCTTGAAATAGTTCAATGACATTATTATTTGACGACGCGGTTAGCCTATTTGGGAGTGACCCTGCCTCCGAAGCTAGCGTCTCGGGTTCGATCCCCGGTAAGGGCAAATATTTGTATGAAAATTACGAATTTTTGTTCCTGAGTCTTGGATGTTTCCTATGTATTTAAGTATTTATTTATCTATATAAGTATGTAGGTATATCGCCGTCTAGTAGTACCCATGCCATAACACAAGCCTTTAGAGCTTACTTTGGGACTAGATCGATTTGTGTAAAGATTGTCCCCTGATTTATTTATTTATTATTTATTATGATAAAAGACTCTTGTGGCTGACAAATGTGGAAAATTTACTTAAGACAATTCATTTCAGTCGAACAAGAAAGACCACCTTTTATTTTAAATGTACGACAGGTACTGGCAAAAGATCATTATGGGATTAAGTCTATAGGGAACATAAGGTGCTTTTTTGATTTTTTTTGTCAGTACAATTCGAAACTACTTACGGCTTAGGTGTTAAAATGGATAATGAAGTAAATTTACTGTCAATGTTTGCGCTCAAGATTCCCATCCTATCCCAGTAAATGTCAGTGCCCTCTCTCATATGTGTATCAATCGATCTTTGAATTGAATATAGGATATAAATTTCACCTTTCCGTTTCACAAAAAGGAGACTAGTTAATTGCTATAAGTGATGCCGTTGTGAAGCTGGTACTGTATGTTTTTTTTTTTTTTTTATGTCAATTGACTGACAAACGAGCTGACGGCCCACCTGATGGAAAGTGGTCACCGCCGCCCATGGACATCTGCAACACCAGAGGTGCTGCCAATGCGTTGCCAGTCAAGGGAGGATGGGGAATGGGGATGGGATGGGGATGAGGGAATAGGCCTCCGGATCTCGTCACTCACCGTACGAAACGCAATAGCAAGCTATTACTTTACGCCGATATTCTGTGAGAGTGTGGTACTACCCCGGTCGAGCCGGCCCATTTGAACAGTATTCATCTAGTGAGGATTACTGTTTGGCTCTACCACTACAAGATATGTATACAGCATATGCTATTAATATCACGTATAATAAATAATACAAACATACAGGTATCATCCAGTTGGCCAGGTCTCCATACTGCGAAACCTGCATTGCTCCCAGTATCGTCAGGTCAATGTGACCCCCGCGAATCATTGCGAAGCTGTCGTCCGATGAGAAGTATGACGATCCTGCAAACCATTTATTACAATTTACCTGTTTTCTAATCTCCCAGAGTATACGATAAGATAGGGAATATTTAAACCAAGTATATATAACGATATGTATATCCCTAACTGTCAACCTGTCGCATCCAGTTGTCGCGTGATCATAACGATTGCTACATCTTCGAAATATCGGCAAAAACTCAAAACCCGTTTTTAAATTATACAGTGTTATGAATAAAAATATTATCGCTAAAGTAACAAATAATAAACATACCCGGTAAAACTGTCACGGTTTCCTTTCCAGCATTGATGAGATCAGGATCTACTTCACTCTCCGTAGGGAAAGGACCAAGACCAAGTATTCCATTTTCTGATTGCAGTAACACTTTCAAGTTTTTCGGAATATAGTTGCTAGCCAGCATAGGCATTCCTAAATATAAAAATATGATGTTGAAATTGTCCACGTGTTTTATACTCTAAACTTAAAATATTTAAATTGTATCTCACCTATTCCGAGATTTGCATGCATGCCATCCTTAAACTCCAAAGCAGCCCTCTTAATAATTCTCTCCCTCACGATATCAGATGCCTTCTTGTCTTTCTGAACCCCAGTTTTCTTGACAGTTCTTCTCTCAATACGTTTCTCGTATTTTTCCCCCTTAATTACTCTGTGCACAAATATGGACGGAACATGAACAAAATCTGGGTCGATTTCATCAACTATTTCTTCAACTTCAGCAATGGTTATCTTTGCGGCTTTGCACATTGCAGGATTAAAGTTACGAGCACTCTTCCTGAATATCAAATTGCCATGTTTGTCAGCTTTCCAAGCTTTAACAAGAGCAAAGTCTCCTACAATAGCTTCCTCCAGAATGTAGTTCTTGCCATTGAACTGTTGGACATAGCGTGATGCACTTGGGATATCAATCTGGAAATATATAAAAGTTACAATCAAATATTCAATGGTGATGCACCAAATTATCAACGTGCGGTTTCTGGGCTTAGAGGACCGCCACATGATTAGCGACCGTCTCAATATTCTGGTTGACCTCACCCACCATTGGGCTGAAGCCGTTGAGAGCAAAGAAGCTCAAACTGTTAGCCAAGATATCGCTATGGCCTTCGATTGGGTATGTCATAGGGCACTTCTATCGAAACTACCATCCTACGGGATTCTCAAAGGACTTTGCACATGTATATTCAGCTTTCTCTATGAGTGCAGCATTAAGGTCGCTGTCGAGTTGCTGTTCTAGCCTATCAACGCTGCCCCAAGGCTGTGTTTTGTCGCTGGAACTGTTCATCCTGCATAGCATATCAATGGTTTGTTGTGTATTGACATTCATTGCTATGCGGATGACATTACCGGTGACGCAAGATTCACCGACTGTGAAAATATCGCTCAGTCAGTTCTAGAAGATTGTCAGGTGAGACTTGTGTCTGAAATAGAGGCCTCCTTGGAGTAGGCGTTCGAATAGGGCCGACCAAATCTCGTCGCATTCAGCCCCACGTAGACATAGGTCTACGCTTTCTCTGCCAAAAAACCCCTATTTGTATCCAGTTGCAACAGTTCTATTGAACCACCATTAGGAACCAAACCACCTCTTTCCGGCTCTAATAGTACCTATAGTATTGGGATTTCCGTGGGGTCATCTGGAAGATAAGGCAAAGTGTTCTTCGAAAAAGCTGGGTCTGCTTAATCGAAATCACTACAGTCATTCACACAGTGGTTCTCCAGAACATTTATAACGCATACAATATGGATTTGTTATGAACTTCTTGCTGAGATTTTCCCACTGCACTAAAATGCTTTTTTTGAAAGGGTGTTATCCATTAAATATATTCAAGACCAGCAATGCATTAGCAAAGGCTCTGGTGTTGTAAATGTCCATAGGTGGCGGTGACCACTTCACATGATCCGTATGCATGTTTCTCTCTCTAAAGCACTAAAAACAATACACCTAAACCATGTGGTTTTGCATAGTTGGCACTTGGAGTTGACTGTTACTCAAAGCTCAGTGCATCAAAGTCTGTAACCATGTGGTTGGTTAATAAGTTCTTTCTGTGTACGTAATTATGAATACCTACTGATTAACATGTGTAGCTTGCCTGTAAGTGTTAATTATAAGTAAATAAATAAATAAATAGTAGAAAATATTGATAGGAATAATAATTATATCCAATTTTTAACCGACTTCAAAAACAAAAAGGAGGAGGTTCTCAATTCGGTTGTCGGTTTGTATGATTTTGAAAATCTTTTTTTAATCGTTAGGGTATACCTCTAGTTTGGTCCCGTTGTAGTCAAAATCGAGTTATGATGAGAGGATCTATGAGGAATCGATGGAACTCTTTAAATATTATAGGCAAGCATAGAGCAATTTTAGTATTTTCTGTAATAACTCAAGCAGTTACGTTCCAAATGCAAGTGGAACTGTTCATGAAGACCATAGATGATCACCGGAACTCCTAAGTGTTGAGTATTACACGGCTGGCGATTAAATTGATGTATAAAGTTCTGCAGCAACTTATGTCCATGAAAATTCATGTAGTAAAATTGAAGAACCAGGAGAACTCCTCAACAATTGACATCCTTGCACCGTGGATAGCAACAGTTTGTAAATGGTGATGAGCAATTGGCATTATACTATTGTTACTTGATGTAGTAAATGTGTGTCGTTAAATCACAGGATAATAAATAAAATGTAAAAAAGAAACTTACTTTTCAAAGGCTATTTGAAGTCGGTTTTTTATTTTATAAATTATATGATTATTATTCTGTGGTATACTTATAATAATAAAATTCAGCATAAACTTTACCTTGCCATCCTTTGTGTATTTGATTGGAGATCCACCTTCTTGGATAAGGGTGCCATAACCAGTAGGTGTGAAAAAGGCAGGGATACCAGCACCTCCTGCCCTGATCCTTTCTGCCAGTGTTCCTTGTGGAGTCAGCTCCACCTGAAGTGCACAGAGTAGAAATAAAAACAAATTATTATTCATAGATATCTTTATGATTAATCTTCAATATTCCTTTGGAGCATTGTGCCCAACCAAATGAATTATTTGACTATCGACAAGAAATTCCTGATTTGCCCCCCTTAGGCTAAAAGGCAGGAGCGGCCTTTGGGGGTGGCGAGCAGGGCAACCGCCCGGGGCCTCGCACTTGCAGGGGCCTCGCGCACTTGCACAACAACCCAAGTAGAGAAATATTAGGTGCTAATAGTACTTTAGGGAATGATGGTTGGTTGATTAAAACTCCCTATTAGTTGTAGATAGAAGGGTAAAAATATGAATGTATTTATTTACAAAATTATCACAATTATATTACATAATAAGTAAGCTTAACTAGTGCTAACCGAGTCCCGTTCGAGTGAGCGAGACGGGTAGACAGAGACGGAACGACCAGTGGCGTTGTGTCGCGTGGCGCCTGCGCGAACTTCTCTCGCGCACCTATAAATAGAAAGCGCGCCATTTTTGCTTCCTTTTCGCTCCTGGCCGTCGAGGCGAACACATCGTTGCTCCGCTGCGTGCGTCTGCTCCTGTGCTTGAAGATTGAAGTGCTCCGTGGAAGATCAGGACTTCCAACTGGAATCTTATTAGAATCAAACTGTCCTTTTCGGGACAAACAAACAGTTCTTATCAGAACAACTTCTTGAGCGTCATACGTCTTGTTTCTTGTAAACATTAACGTCAATCAGCTACAGGGTTCCCCCTCAAGCGAAGCGTACCGGCAGGTGAATGGTGCGTCCTCGGCGAGTGGTCTTCATGCTTGAAGGTACTGTGGTTTTTGTTGCTGATTGTCCATCTTGTTGTTTCAGGTTGTTCTGTTGTATTAGGTTATTATTATTGAAATGTTGTGTTGTTGAATTTTGTTTGTTGCAGGAACTCGATGTTGTAGTGAGACTTGTAGTTTGATTGTTGCAGGAACTTGTTGTTGTTGAAGTAGGTATATCTTGCTCGGTGATAGTGTAGGCGGGTTTCAATCTGTCGATTGAGATGTTGACTTGCCGGTTAGGTAATTGAAGCTTGAATATCTTGTCGTCTCGTTTCAGCACGCGGAACGGTCCGTCGTAAGGTGCTTGTAGCGGCTTCTTTACGGCGTCGACTCGGACAAACACGTAGTCACATGTTTGTAGGTCTCGGTGAACGAAAATAGGTTTCGTGTTTCCGTGCGGCTGATTCGGCATGGGTTTCAGATTTCGTATTGTGTCTCGCTCAGTCAGATTTAACGTAGCCTTTCCGAAGCACTGTAGCACAAAAATCCGATTGTTTATATCCCCGCTTAACGTCCTAAGTCCGAGGTCGGCTCAATAGGAGCACCCTTAGGCATGTTAAGTAAAACTCCCCTTGTTGAGCGCCATTCAGGCTGCTCGCATCTTTCCGGTGAAGTTGTCGGAGTCGTCAGAGACTAACAGCGTATGTCCATTCTAAAAAAAAAAAAAAAAAAAAAAAAAAAAAAAAAAAAAAAAAAAAAAAAAAAAAAATTGTGTCTCGCAATTGATCGACGTAAGCGGAATCCATGGTGACGTCATCGTGCGTTGTTGATAAGAAGTCACCGGGTAGTTTTACGTTGCAGCCGTAAGTGAGTTGAGCTGCGCTTACACCGGTGTCACTTCTCATCGCGGCGCGTACTCCAAGTAGGACAGTAGGTATTTCGTCGATCCAGTTTCTTGTTGTCTGCAGTCTGGCTTTCAGCGCGGCCTTCAGAGTCCTGTGCCAGCGTTCGATAATTCCATTGGCTTCTGGGTGAAAAGCTGTGGTTCGGGTTTTTTCGATACCGAGTAAGCGTGAGAGAGACGCAAATACTCGGCTTTCAAACTGCCGACCCTGGTCCGTAGTTATTGTTGCAGGGCAGCCGAAGCGGGAGATCCAGCCTTCGTAGACTGCTTTGGCGACATTTTCAGCCGTTATTTCACATAGTGGGTATGCTTCGGGCCATCGGGTTGCTCGGTCTATCATTGTCACGAGGTATCGATGTCCGCTGGCTGCAGTAGTTAGCGGGCCAACAATATCGATGTGTATGTGCTCGAAACGATCGGTGGGCGGAAATAGTGACGTCTGACTCGCCGTGTGTCGTTGTACTTTGGCGCGTTGGCACTGTAGGCATACTTTTGCCCACATACCGATGTCCGTGTTCATTGCGGGCCAGAAGTACCGTTGCGTTATTAGTTTTCGTGTTGTTTTGATTCCAGGGTGGCTGATGTTGTGAACTGCGTTGAAAGCGATGCGACGATATTCTTCAGGTAGGTATGGACGTAGGTATTGAGTTGAAGTTTCACAGAAGAGCTTGATATCTGATCCGGGCAGAGTCATTTGTTTTATTGATAAGTTGCTTTGCCGTGCGAGTGTTGGAATGTTGCTGTCTCGCTCTTGCGCTTCCGCTAGTTGTTTGTAGTCGATCGGCGTAGGACACTTGATAGCTTCGATTCGTGAGAGTGCGTCGGCGGCGGCGTTTTGGGATCCGCTGACGTGACGCACATCAGTGGTAAACTCACTTATGTATAGAAGTTGGCGGGTGCGTCGCGGCGATTCACTATTGGTTGTTGTCTTCGTAAATGCGTACGTTAGCGGTTTGTGGTCGGTATATATGATGATTTCTCGTCCCTCGAACATCTTGCGGAAATGTTTTACTGCCATGTAGATTGCAAGGAGTTCACGGTCGTAGGTACTGTAGCGAGTCTGGGCGTCGGTGAATTTCTTGGAAAAGTAGCCAAGTGGTTGCCACGAGTTGTTGATAAATTGGCTGAGGGCGGCACCGGCTGACTTATCGCTCGCGTCGCTGAATATTGCAAGTGTCGCTCGGTGCGATGGATGGGCGAGTAGAGCGGCGTTTTGAATGCTCACTTTACACGCGTCGAAAGCTTGCGTTGCTTCAGCGGTCCATTCGATTTTCGTCTTGTCGCGTTTCTTCACGTTGTGTAAGTAGGTATTGAGCGGCGCTTGAATGGTGGCGGCATCTTTGACGTTTTCCCGGTAAAAATTGAGCATACCGAGAAAACGTCGTAATTCTTCGACTGTTTGAGGTTTCGGAAAATCGATGATGGCTTGAACTTTATCTTGCGGTGGCTGTATTCCTTCCTTCGAGACTTGATAACCGAGGAATTTGACTGACGGCTGGCCGAAAACACACTTGGACGGGTTTATTGTTATGCCGTATTCTTCGAGTCGCTGTAATACGATGCGTAGGTGTTTTCGGTGCTCTTCTTCGTCGGTTGATGCTACGAGTAGGTCGTCGACGAAAGGAAACACGAAGTCGAGTTCGCGCAGTACTTCGTGTATAAATCTTTGGAAAGTCTGGCCAGCGTTCTTGAGGCCAGGACACATGCGCGGGAACTCGAAAAGTCCAAATGGGGTAATGATGGCAGTTTTCTCCACATCTTGCTCGCTAACCGGAAGTTGCTGGTAGGCGCGATTTAGGTCCAGAGTGGAGAATATTTGTTTCCCGGCGAGTTGGTAGGTAAAATCGCGTATGCGTGGGATGGGGTACCGATCAGGCTTAGTTACAGCGTTCAGCCTTCGGTAGTCTCCACACACACGTAATTCGCCATTTTTCTTCGGCACGACGTGAAGAGGTGATGCCCAAGGGCTTTTGCTTGGTCTGCATAGGCCTTGCTGCATCATGTTGGAGAATTCTTTCTTCACGAGCTCGTATCGATGTGGTGCGATGGGGCGTGGCCTACAGTGGACGGGAGGGCCAGTGGTTTCTATGAAGTGTTCCACGGTATGTTTCGGGTTGAGCTTCATAGAGTAGTTCCAGGAAAATCGGCGAGAATGTTGTGATACGACTGTTGCATGTCGATGCTACGAACGGTAGGTATGTTCGCAACACAAACCTGTGCATTGGTAGCGAGTTGCGTCTTGCCGTCGATGAGTCGTCGATTCTTGACATCGACGATGAGATGGTGGAACTTCAGGAAATCTGCACCCAGGATTGGCTTCGACACGGCTGCGATGATAAATTTCCATTTGTAAGGACGTCGGAGGTTGAGATCTAGTTCTAGTGTTCGTTCGCCGTAAGTAGGTATTACGGTGTTATTGGCGGCGTAAAGTTGAAACGGCAGTGGTTGCTCTTGCGTGCCTTTCCTTTTAGGTAGAACAGAAATGTTTGCTCCCGTGTCGACCAAAAAGGTAAGCTTCGTTTTCTTGTCGGTCACGAAGAGGCGGTGTGAAGTATCGGTAACGCCAGTTTCCGCCGCAGCCAGCGTTACGTCTAGTTTTCCGGCGTGTTGATCGGCTTGAAATTGCACGGCGGTGTGCATTTTTTTGCATCCATGCCGAAGCGATGATGGTAGTAGCAGTACGGCATGGGCGAATTCATACGGCTGCGGCTGTGGCTGCGGATTTGCGATGCGTTACGGGAACGTGGCTGGTAACGGCGGCGGGAACGGCTACTGTGTTGCTGCGTTTCGTGCGGTCTCAATCGTAGCTCGGCGACTTCCAGTGACAGTCTTCGAATTTCGTTGACAAGATGCTGTGCGTCGATGTTTGGATGTGGCGTTGCGGGTGCGACGGGCGTTGCGACGGGCGTAGAAATGGCGGAAATTTGTGGCGATGATGATGAAACCTCCATCATTTTGTCGGCAAGCAGAGCTAGGTCGTCGAGCGTTGTCTTGATTTTGAATGCTTCGCTGACGGCGAGTACGGACCTGATGTGAGGGTGGTAGATGTTCGAGCCACATCATTTGTATTGTGCTTTCGGGAAACTTCTCGCGGTTGAGATTCAGCATCCGTCGAAGTAGTTGGCTGGGTTTCTGGTCTCCCAGTTCAACTTGAGAAAGTAGTTTCTTTGCCTGCGCGCTATCCGACTCTTCGTACATGGAAATCAGTCGTTCCTTGATTGCGGTGTAGTAATTTGATTCCGGCGGCGAGTAGATCAAATCGGCGATTTGCTGGATGTCTTGTTTTTCAAGCTGCGCGATGACCATTTGAGCGAGCTGGGCTTGACTTCTTCGGAGACCGGTGGCGGCTGCTTCAAAACTGCAGAACCAAAGACGCGGCTGGTCGCGCCAGAATGGTGGAACGCGAAGAGAAAGAGCGATGCCGGAGACTTCTTGGGTTGCTGGTCGTGAAGGTGGATTTGCTTCCCTGGACATTCTCTCTTCTGCGTTGTCTTGCTGATCTTCAGGGTTTACCATTGTGTTCACTTTGCTGGGTCACCACTTTAGAGAATGATGGTTGGTTGATTAAAACTCCCTATTAGTTGTAGATAGAAGGGTAAAAATATGAATGTATTTATTTACAAAATTATCACAATTATATTACAAAATAAGTAAGCTTAACTAGTGCTAACCGAGTCCCGTTCGAGTGAGCGAGACGGGTAGACAGAGACGGAACGACCAGTGGCGTTGTGTCGCGTGGCGCCTGCGCGAACTTCTCTCGCGCACCTATAAATAGAAAGCGCGCCATTTTTGCTTCCTTTTCGCTCCTGGCCGTCGAGGCGAACACATCGTTGCTCCGCTGCGTGCGTCTGCTCCTGTGCTTGAAGATTGAAGTGCTCCGTGGAAGATCAGGACTTCCAACTGGAATCTTATTAGAATCAAACTGTCCTTTTCGGGACAAACAAACAGTTCTTATCAGAACAACTTCTTGAGCGTCATACGTCTTGTTTCTTGTAAACATTAACGTCAATCAGCTACAGTACTAATGTTTATTTGAATTTCGCGCCTTACGCCGCGCATTATAAAACTCACGTCGCCACTCTCTCTTGCGTGGTAGTTATCGCACTGATATCTGTAGCATCATCATAAAACTAATTCCACAAAGACACGGGCCTCGCAAACATGTACCCGCCCAGAGCCTCGCAATGGCAAAGGCCGAGCCTGCTCATTGGCATAACTAGGTACTAGCCTGGGTGAGCCATCCCCACCCACAATATTTGAAGGGCACAATCAAACACAACTAAAACGCGGCACTACCTATTCTGCGGATTACGTACGTAGTTTGCCTGCGGACCTAGACTCCTACCCGATTTATGCATATTCATTATGCCAATTACTTCGTTGGCCATACGTATTAATTTACAAATAATTTCACAGGAAATTAAGTTATTCGGTTCTTGACTGCTTTTCAAACAATATTTCAAGATGGCTAGTTAACTCGATTTGAGTTTGAGAGATTTCGTAATTAAATTTTAATTTTCAACGAAAAAACGCTAAAGATAATTTGCATTTCTAAAGCTGCCAAAACGCTATCCAATGTCAGCTCTCGCATGTGACGTCATTTAAGGTCCTACCCGGCGAATTTCGCTGTTTTCAAATCTTATAACGTAAACTTAGCGTTGTGCAAGAATCTTGAAAAAAATATGTATTGTAGTATGGAATCTATTCTTTATTTTCATCCACTGGAATCTTGAAAAAAGTTGATAAATCAAGAGCAAAAAAAAACAGTAAACCCTTTTTTCAAACTAAAATCCGTAAAGGCTCCATTATTATGCGACGCTCATACATGAGACTTTTACTAATCAGAAGACAATAATGTACACTATAATTTCATTTGCTGGTTTTTTCAATTTATTTTGTAGTTTTTGAGTAAATTATACTATTCACTGCGGCGGTTGAATTAAGGCAAGTGAGAAAGGACCGAGTTGGAACGCTCAAGGTCATCGGCGTGGGGTACGCCCTTAACTGGAAGAAACAAACAAAAATACCCAGGATGTCATAAATGTAAAGAAGCGGGAGCTAATTAATGTACGACCAGGAAATGCACGACCCGATAAATCGGTAGGTACGAGGTAGGTAGGCACGATTTGCGCTGTGAGCGCATTTCGGAACAAAACCGATTGTGATTAATCTATTAATTCACGTGAATTACAATAAAAAATTAAGTTTTTAAATTATTAAAATATAAATAATCTTGATCTATTTTTACATGACTCCGATTCTATATGTATTGTTGAGGGTTAAGCTATCATTCAACAGAAATATTCCATATTGTTACTATAGTCAACTTCCGAATTGAATAAGAAAAGCAGATGTAACTAGCTTAAATTAATAGGTATAACTAAATACCTAGGAAGACAAAAGAAATGGCCAACCTCTAGTTCTCCAGTCAAAAATTGCCTCTCGAATTCAGCATTTTCACCAACATATGAAGCTATCATCCTCTTAACTTGCTTGCTTTTTAGCAAAACTCCTAAACCAAAATCTTCCACTCCTGAAATATTACAATGTTTTACTTACTGATGTGTAAAATTAAATACATAATATGTATTTCATATCTTATTGCAAAGTGTTAAGGACTATTTTTAATTGACCAAAGACTTTTTATCATGTATAGGTACTTACGTGAAAGTAGTTCTAACCTGCATTATTGGAAACAACAGTCAATCTACCTACTGAATTAACTACTGTCTGTTTACTGCCTGAATCAGATTTTATTCGATATCTTATTACAAAGTATTAAGGACTATTTTTACATGCACAAATACTTTATATAAGATTAACTGAAAGTAGTTCTACCTGCATTATTGGAAACAACAGTTAATCTACCTACTGACTTAACTACTGTTTGTTAACTGCCTGAATCAGATTTTATTCGATATCTTATTACAAAGTATTAAGGACTATTTTTACATGCCCAAATACTTTATATAAGATTAACTGAAAGTAGTTCTACCTGCATTATTGGAAACAACAGTCAATCTACCTACTGACTTAACTACTGTTTGTTAACTGCCTGAATCAGATTTTATTCGATATCTTATTACAAAGTATTAAGGACTATTTTTAAATGCCGAAATACTTTATATTATAATGACTAACTGTAAGTAGTTCTTACCTGCATTATTGGAAACAACAGTCAATCCACTGACTTTCTGTTTGTTTATTGCCTGAATTAGATTTTCTGGAATGCCGCACAATCCAAAACCACCTACTAAAAGTTTCGATCCATTTTTAATGTCCTTAACGGCGTCATTTACATCATTATATATTTTACCATTATTCTTAGATGTACTGTAGTTTGCACAGGCTACAACCTGAAAAAATATTTATTAGTAAGTAATATTTTTTAAAGTTTCGTAATGGAGCTCATAAAAACATGAAGTCGACAAACAACATACTATATGAACACATACTTTAATATGTGTCGTAGTCAAACACGCAAACTATTAATACAATAATTAATTCAAAATAAATTACATACCTGGTTTATACAATTGAATGGATGTGTTTTCGACAAACTAAATAATCTAACAAACGTTATCGTAGTCATTTCTATATTTAGAAACTTAACAAAATTAAAATGATGTTTATTTGTTTTCTTTTTCGATTATTTGCGCTGCGGTTGCAATGCGTGCGTCAGAAAGGCCAGCTGACTGACAATTGACAAATGAAACGCTAGTTGCCAGCCGGTATCCACGTTTTTAAAACAAATTTTATTACCAAGAAACTTAATTTCACGTTCGGCTGGCAAGCGTGGCAAGCAGCACTAACACACTGCGGTTGCTAAGTATCAAAGTGGCGATAAAATATAACGATAAGAAAGAAAATCGCTTATTTGCGTCTTCGGCGGGAGCAAGGTCAACGGGTAAGTAAATAGGCACCATGATGATATTCGATATGTAAATCAGATGAATTATGTAACCTTTATAAGTATGTACATGCCTTCAAAACTGTGTTATTACCTATTTTATTTTAATCACACTTGCTCGGAAAGGGTGTTATTATACGCAGGCTAGAGCAGCTATAGCCGATTTACCTCCCGCGGAAGTTATGGATTTTTATAACTCCCGAGGGAGTTATGAGTTTAGTTTTAAAATGTAGTCACCCACTTTTACTTCATTTCAGACTAAGGAGGTTCCTTATAAATTAGCTAAGGTTTATTTCCTATCTTCAAAACTTGGCTACAAATCAATTTTCCTGTATATAAAACTTATACGGTACATGTAACTACATTATATTGATATTTTACTATTATTTCAGAGAGATTTGCAAATCAAAATAAACGCAGTTGTTAGCGTTATCTGTGGAAGACTATAATGAAAAAGTTGACACTCTCTTTTATCGAGTCGAGTGCCGTTCATTTATTTTTGATTGTTGTTTTCGAAGCGTATTTTGTTTAGTTTAGGCGCGAAAAAACAAACTAAATATGACTTACTCATTGAAAGAATACGAGTTAGAAGAATCTTTAGTGACATCGTTAACGACGATTTGCTGCCAGCGAAGTGTAAAGGTTTCTTTTGTCCTATTTTTATTTTATTTCCTCACAAATGGGATGAAAAACATTGTGAGTATCACGGGCAGTAAGGGGATTACAAACTCTTCTAATAGGCTGTCCTGAGTAATCCCCTTCTTACGGCCCTTGGTACATACTGTACTATTTGATAATTAGATTATACCTACATTAGTATACAAAATTTAAACCCCCGTTTTGTAAAATACTAACCTGCCAATTATAATTCCTGAGATTTCACAATTACGGTCAGTGAGTGAGTGTGCGACTGTGGGATGAAACGTATCCTATGTTATTATTATAAACAAGATAATGCAGGGGCGTATTTACCCCAGGGCCAAGGGGGCCATGGGAAGGTCCGGGGCGGCAGGCTGTGAGTGGCGGCGAATCTCGCGGCCTTCTTTGGGCGCCTTTTTATTGTCATTTTTTTATAACTTAAAGGGGCGGCAAAAATAACTGACCCGGGGCGCCGAATCTTTAAGAACGCCTCTGAGATAATGGCCTTTCTATCTGTCCGTCAACCAAACCAATCCGTCCAACCTTTTGCGCGTTGGTAATAGGCAATATGCATGATATTTTTTCCATCTTTCATTGGAAAATAATGAGTAATAGAAACCAAACCGTGTACGCAAAACATTATTGTGTTGTCTATTTCTTGAGATACAAAAAGTTTGAAAAGTCATAGTTCATAGGACCGACTCGCAAAAACGCTCCATACAAAATGGACCTGAACTATGACGTCACAGCGCAGTTAGAGTGTATACTTAACGCCTTATGTTAACTTTTTTAGTCACGGATTAGCGATTAACGAAGTTAACTATTCATTAACGGTGCCCAGCTATGCCTTTTGAGGAACAATAATCCAAAGATCTTAACATAGTTCCAGATTTTTTATAATAGTTAGTGGGAAGCTGAGAAGAAGGATTAATTTATTACGTATGACGCAATTTTCTTCTTATAGCTTATAGGAATATAAGAAAATTGCGTATACGAATCTTGAAAACGGGAACAGTTTTAAACGATAAACTTTATTTATTCTCCTTATAATAATTTTAAATGAAAACAAATAGTTAAACACTCAGTTGCAGAAACGTGCAAATGATCCAATTACAGTAAAAAATGTTTTATTTTCAATTTCCATCGTCATATAAGTAAATTCCATTTTATATTTTATCTTTCATAGGTTCAGTAGACGTTTTTGCAAGTGAATGTCAGTAGGTACTAGCATGTTCTTTTTACATTATATTTCTTAACTAGTGACTGTACAATTCAGTAGGCAGTGTACTTAACCTTTAAGCCAGTAAGTATTTATTTGAACTTTAACGGAATTATTCCAAGGCATTTTGATGAGCTCAATAATAGTAGATTATTCTACAAGGGATTAAAACGAGCCATAGCACACGAGACATTAAATTAACCCCGTCTTAACTCTCTCTCTTTCGTCGGCACTGTGTGAGAGAGACGCATTTAGAGATAAGACGTCGTGTCAACCTTGCTAGGGCCGCTAAAACACTCAAAAGCTATTAAAAAAATCGAAAGCTGCTAACTGTAAATATTCATTGCATTAGGTAAGCAAGCTCATTGGGTTGCTCATTGTAAGTTTGTGTTTCTCTTTGACGGGTCTCAGAGTGCTTAACTCGGAAGTAAAACCCATTTACACTCGATTCATAACCTATCTCGTGTGAAATGGCCCGTTTTACCTTGTTGAACAATCTAAGTACCTACTATAAACATTACTTCTGTTACCAATTTACCGTTAAAAGGATGTTATGCGTATCGCCATAAATAGTTACTGCAACATTACAATAGAAGTTTATGCAACGGTTGCATAATGATAGGTCTTACAATACGAGTGTGGGTTTATGAAACGAGCCGACAGGCGAGTCGCGACATTTACCACGATTATAACTTCCAAGATTTACCTTGGTTGACTACGTCCCGGGTGCTATCACTCATCGACCACAGTTCAGTAGCTAAGACTGAAGGCATCCACACCGAAACGCGGAACGGAAGCGGATTGGGTCGGAAGCGGGCCCGCGTAAGCAGTGTCACAGGAACTACAATGGAAGCCCTCATACACCAGTGACCAAGCGCGGATTCACATCGAAGCTTCCATTTTAGTTCCTGCGGCCCTAGCAAGGTTGACACAAGGATAAAGTTAAACCGCCTTATCTATAAGTGAATCTCTCTCACATTACTGTCGACGAAAGAGATAGTTAGAGAGATAAAGGGGCTTAACTTATCCCCGTGTCTGGCATGCTAGGGCCACTGTGACACTGAGCCCGACCCGCTTCGCTTCCGTACCGTTTCGGTCTGTGGTAGCCTTAAGAGTTATGGTATGTTTGACGCACCAGGCAGTGAAACTAAAAGGGTTCCATAGTTTGACGACGGAACCTTTTAAAGCCTTAAGGCAGTGGCAGACTAACAGGGGGGCGGAAGGGTCGGCCCACCACGGGCCTCCGGTCTTGGGGGGGCCCCAAATGCCTCCGCGTTCCCCTGATCATGGGTGAGCCCCGAACAAATTATAATTAGTCTTGAAGAGGGGAGCCTCATTCAGCTTTGCCGCCCCGGGCCTCTGACGGGCTTAGTCCGCCACTGCCTTAAGGTAGGGACAAACTGAGCCTACGTACGCCCCGTATGCAACGCATTATGACGTCTAGACTCTAGAATTTGCTTGAAAACATTACTTTGAAACACACTTATCATGCTACGTACGCGTACGTAAATGTGTTTCTAAGTCATGTTTTGATGCAAATTCAAGAGTCTAGACGTCAATGCGTTGCATACGGGGCGTACGTTGGCTCAGTTTGTCCCTACCTTAAGGCTTTAAAAGGTTCCGTCTTCAAACTATGGAACCCTTTTAGTTTCACTGCCTCCGCTGCTCAATTACACCAATTGGTATCGCTTTCGCGAAAAGTAAACAAATTTTACCCTTATTTACATCGACTGAATACTAAATTGGTTTTCATTTCGAGCCAAACCGATACCAATTGTGCTACGTAATTGAGCTGGTGGTCACACACACGGCCACTAACATTGCGGGCGCGGCAACAACGCCCACAATATGACCGGTACTTTATGGATGCATACAAACGACAGGAACATTTAATCGGTGTATTCCTTTAACGGAGAATTATAATTTATAATAAAAAAAAATAGAATAGGGAAACGTCCCTAATCTAGAGAAAATTACCGCTGTTGTCTCTCTTTAATTAAAAAGAATACACTGTTAACCAGTCCCCTATATCATGTGCTGTATTGATATGCAGTTGATTCTTATCAGTGACGTTTTTCGAGATTATTATGATATAATCACAAAAAACACTCATCAAAATAATTGCTTAGTTTTAATGTAGTTTAATCATTTTTTTTTCTTATAGCCCTAACATGCTTGGCACAAAGATAAATTAGAACCGTTTATCTCTAACACACTAGTGCCGAAGAAAGTGATGGTCATAGAGATAAACGGTTCTAATTTATCTTTGTGGCATGCATGTTAGGGCCGCTGGCTGTTTTATAATATTATTATGTAACAAAAGTAAGGCTCATCAGTCAAGCATCGATAGTTATAATTATAGAACAATGGCAACAGTGACAATTACATTTAAACGGAAATTTAACTCTTTATCTTTGTACTCTCCAAAATACTACAAAAGGTATTGTAAAGCAGAAAATTATTTTGTACAATCATTATAGTTATTTTTACTTACACATTTACCTAATATCCTCTACGTCTACTTATATTACATTCAAATGGCTTTAAACAATTGAATAACTTAGCACTTAGCACCTTTATTTCATAATTTGGGCTCATATAATATTTGACAAATATCGAAACTTTAAATAAAGGAAAATTGAATAAATACCTCTCCATCTGAATCATTTAAGAGGACTGTGAACTAACGGCAAAAATCATCATTTTCATGCAAAAGGCGATAACGACTTCCACCCCTTAAATTTTATCCGATTTTAACGAATTTTTGATAGGTTGTCAGTCAGAACAAAATCTAGGTCTCTACGTTTTTTGAATATTGATTAAAGATCAAGAAAGTCAAATAATCTCCGAAATTAGTTTTGTATGAGAATACTTAAACAACAATTAAACAGAATTTATTGATTATAGTTAAAAAACCAAAACGTATAGACCTAGAGGTCAACATCAGTTAATATTTAAGGGGCGGAAATCGTTATCGCCTTTTGTATGAAGAACCGTAGGTTCACACTTCCCTTAAGTACCTAGTTAATCTTTTTAAAATCTAATATTGCAATGATTAGCGCGTTCGAATCCTGTCGGCACGTGACTTTAGTGGCTCATTGAATGAGTGTACGCTGAGTTTCTAATTAATAAATCAGTTCCTTGTTCAAAGTATTGCTATATTATGTGATCAATATTTCTGCTGAGCTTCGTCATTGAAAGAATTCGTAGACAATAAATTATATCTTAATCAATAACAGGTGTTAGTCTAACTGAGCCTGCCAGCTCTAGCGTCTGTTATGGCTCCCCAGAGCTCGATAATGAATTCGTCCGTAAACCCGAATTCTTGCAAATCACTGTTATCTATGGCATCAGCTAATTGCATGGAATTCGTCTTGCCTTCGGAGAGATCCCACATCTGTGTCGCCAACTCTGTGTCGTTGATACCCATGAACGATTCCAACAGTGAGTTGATCTTCTCAATGCCAGCTTTCGATTTTTCATCATGCTGAAATAAAATGGAAAAGTCATAATTATTATATTTGAAAATAATATGTAATTGACAACATTTCATATTTCTAACACTATTTTTTTTTTAGTAAATCAGTACTTTAATAATCTACTATATAAAAATAAGTCGGGTTTGCCTTCCTGACGCTATAACTCCAGAACGCACGAACCGATTTCCACGGTTTTGCATTCGTTGGAAAGGTCTCGGGCTCCGTGAGGTTTATAGCAAAGAAAATTCAGGAAAAAATTCAACAGAAAAGCGGGAAAATCTTTTTTCACATACAGCGCCATCTCTGATACATAGCTACACCAAACGAAATGTTACATAAAACGAAGCCATCTGGTGGCGAAACGGAGTTCGCCGGGTTTGCTAGTATCCTACAAAAATTTAATCCGACAATATGCTTCGTCATAAAATCCGCCATAGACTTTGTCAGCTGTAAATAAGCTAACAAATAAAAATTAATAACTAAAAACATTTTTACACTCAGTCACCAAAAGGAATGCCTCGGAACGCCCCTGGCTCAAAAGTTCCCATCACATAGCGGCATTGCCGCGTTGGATGGCCATTGGCCAAAGAGATCCTTTGTACCAGGAACGATCTAGAGAGGGGATCGCAGCCCCTCTCTCGCAGATGACGACCCACCTCCCTAATGAAATCCTTGGCCTCTAAACCCCAAGGACCAGCAGTTTCGACAGCTACCAGAACAAAGTCGTACGTTGGCTCCAGGGCAACGTATTTCGTATGCTTTTGCCTTCCCGCAGTTCCCGCTGCAGATCGGCCGATCTAAGCGTCTGGCTCAATTGGAAAGCAGCAAAAGTGCAAACACAATTTGCATCCCACAGGAGACAGCGACCCTCTGCCATGGAACCAAACCTCCGGGACACAAGGCACATTACACAAAACCAAAGCCCGACGAATAATATCATTGATCGCATGATGACGAGAGAACCGGCCCGCACTCCTCTGGCAACTAAGACCGTGATGGCCGCTTTCTGCTACCTCTGTTCCATAAATACAGCGGTGCGGATCACAAACCTTGCACCCCAATCTTAAAGTTACTGCAATCCTCAATGAATCATTGTCGAGTAGTGTACTAACTGAGGTGAAGGCAGTGCTTGGAGCCACGCCCCCGATTCCGGTCTGACAAGAGCATTCGTTATTTCATAACTTATGCCATGACAAACACAGTTTATCGAAATTCCCGAACCACACACACACACCCACACACAATAGCGCCAAGCGTTAATCATCGTTTATTGAAACGTGTTATAATATTACTCAAGCAATGTGACTCACCTCATTCTCTATAGTGGCCTGACCATTTGCCTTAAATCTAAGTGTTTCTTTTCCCGACCCATAATTCTGCTTCTTTCCTGCTCTGGCACTACTCGTTTTCGGACCAATGCTGCCGAACCCACTTTTTAATGGCTCCACAAGTCGAATTGTAAACGTTGTCCCTTTAGGAATGTCTTTTAGGGTTTTTGCTACTTCGTAATGCCTCTTGCCCACCATATTTAATCCGTCTAATTTCTCAATGTGATCACCGACCTGGAAGTTAACAAATCATTGCTTTCATTATAGTACTTATTCACAATCAGTTAATTATACCTACTGAACAAACGAGTGACGATTTATAGATGTATAATACGTGACGAGTGTCGGTGTCCATGAATTTTCAAGGGCCATAAATCTACAACCAAAGTAATATCCTCACCTCTATGTGTGGAATCCTTGACACTATAGATCCTTCTTTTATTCTCTTGATAAACGCATAACCCGCACCATTATCAGTAATAGTCAAGCCAAGAGCGTCTTCGGTCTTGACAATTTCTATTTCCTTGGGACGGCCTTTTCGATGAGCGAATATAAAATCTTCTAATCCAATCTGTCCTCCTAGCAGCTTCTTCATATCAACCTTATGCGTATTTAATGTGCAGAACAGGATCTGAAATAAAAGAAACAAAAAAATTACGCAATTGTCATTAAAGTATTTTTTTTGCTCATGCACACTAATGAGTGGGAGCTTATTATAGCAATACGTTTTCCAAATTACTTATAGAATCAGATCTCATGTTCAGTCAACAAAATGATCTAAGTGTCTAATGCTATTGCTCCAAATTCCTATTTCGTGACTACGAACTATCAATAGTTTGCTTTTAAAGCTATTTCCGTGAGTCATAAATCCCTCTCTACTAATGGCTATAAACAGCGGTTGTGCTAATTTCGGCGCTTGTTTTACTTTCTTGCTGGAAAGAAAAGCTAAAAGAAACTACTTGAAACTCTAATAACAATGAATAGTCACTCTATGTACACAGTTGTTGTTGTTGGTAATTGGCATTTATATATAAATGTAGGGATTGTAGAGGACGCATTGAATTTTGGAAATTTCATAGGTAATTTCTCCCATTAAATAGTTTCATTGTAGAATGGTAAAAAGGTAAAATAGGTAAGTAGGAATATAAGTAAGGGAACAGTTTGTTTAATGAAGTTTGCCTTTCATGACTATAATAAGACTATTTTAAAGTGGCAGCGGCCCTAACATACAAGACAAGGATGAGATAGACCGTCTTATCTCTAAGTGCGTCTCTCTCACACTAGTGCCGACGACAGAGATAGTCATAGAGATAAACGAGTTTAATTTATCTTTGTGGCATGCATGTTAGGGCCGCAGGCCTATGCATAGCGAGCGGGATAGGTACCTATATGTAAGTGGACTTTTAACGTCTCGTCGTAGGTTTTTGTAACATACTTATGTATATAACTATACGTTTCATGGATCTCATGTACCCAATGTTGTTACTTATATAACTTATTTATCTCGAACCGTGTTTTCGTGTTCATTGTTTTAGTCACAATGTCACACAATGTGCTGTAACCTTTGGTTTACCTTGACATAAAACTCTTTTGTTCAATTCAAACAGAGCAATTCTCACTCAAACTGAATCGTCATCCAATACGTGTTTATTTTTGCTAACATCAACTCTGGGTATGGAACTCGTGGGACTTCATAACTTTCCCCTTCCTTCCAACCAATCAGTGTTAAGTTACAAATTGAATGTTGCACATATTATATTTCTAGTAATGTCTTCCGCTTTTGTGCTATTCAATTCAAATTCAAACCACAAACATCTGACTCGCCTTGGCGTCTTGGTGACTTCCAAGACTGTATGGGACAATTAGCATGTGCATATCAGTGTGGCGATATCTATCATGGGCCCATGGCTATGGTGCGGCGAGGTATTACAATCAACCGGTCCTTGACCCGCAACACCCGCATACAGTGGGTCAACACTCCACACGTATTTGGCGCTTGGCGGCGGAGCGTGTCTGCCATCAGTCACTTGGCTCGCGTATATCACGCAGCAGAAACTGCGCCCCTCTGGGCCGATCCACTTCCTGGCCCAGCCATGCGTGCTTCCGCATAGCCAGTGACATTTTACTCACATTTCTATAGATACGTCAACTCGACAGTTAACAAAATGCCTAGGTACGACACGTAGCATATAGCTATTCAAAAGATTTCGAACACGTGAGGAAATCCATTATGTAAAGAATCTAAGCCGTGGAAGTTCACATGCGAGTTTGTATTCATTCCGTTATCTCCGAGCGCACAATAAACCTTGACAACTGGGTACGTCACGCCTTCAGTATTTTCACTAGCCGTGAAATATCAAGAAACGCCTGCCATTTTCGTGGATGACCTTTGCGAGACGACCGATAAACTCTCAGGGTCAATTATTATAGTTATATGGAAAACGTTAAAAGCTAATCTCAATTTTCCTTTCGCTATGTTTGGGAATAACCATGGCGAAAGGGAAATTTAAACACGACTTATAAATGGCTTTTCAATTTGGAATCGGGGCCTTTAGCGTACAGCGGCCCTAGCATGGGATAACATAACCCCGTCTTATCTCTCTGACTATCTCTTGCGTCGGCACTAGTGTGAGAGAGATACAGTTACATTACAGATCAAGACGTTGATGCTAATCCCCGTTTCAACCTTGCTAGGGCCGCTCGCAGCCAGCGGCCCTAACAAGCATGCCACAAAGATAAATTAGAACCATTTATCCTAATGTTTATTTTAATGTATATTTTAACCTAATGTTTTAACAATATGACGTGAAAATAAAATGGCGCGCGCAAGGAAATTAAAAATAAGTACACCAAGAAGGTTCCGAGTCTGACTTTTTAACAAATTAAAAAAGGTTGTAGGTATGATAAATTCGGCACCATGGAGGTAGAAGTAAATAGGTCTAATGATATTTTGAATTCACAAACTTAGTGCACACGATGTTCTAAATTCAATTTACTTTATCCTCTAGCGGATAAAAACGGCTTTTGCACTCAGATATCGAAGAGCAAAAATACTCTTTCCGAGATGGGGGTATGAAAAAAAAAATACTAAAACCCTTGTGCCCATTAGCCTATAAATTTAGCCCATGTAATGATAATTCAGACACAGAAAAACCGGACAAGTGCGAGTTAAACTCGCGTGGAGAGGGTTCCGTTCCGTACATGATTATCTGAAATTTACTGGGGTACTTTAAATACCATAGACTTCTTATAGGCTTTCCTGTAATCTATAGGTAAAGATCTATTTTCAGTAATTTTTGCAAAATGTACTATACTATTTTACTTGAAATAAAAAAAAAAGATATTATTGTAATTTTATTAAGGCGAAGCGGCTATTTTGTGAAATTGACGAGCATTTTTTTTGTTCATTTGATTTTAATGTTAAATTACAGTGAATATTAAAACAAACAGAATCTGAGCAAAAAACTCAACAAAATAGATCTTTAGGCTATTTTTATTTAATAATAAATGACAACAAGTGTTCAAAATGCCCACCACCAACTGAAACACAGGCTCTACACCACCCTTTAAAGGATTGTTTGATTTTGTGTACGGACTACGTAGCCGGCGCTACTTATTTGTTGTGCAGCAGTTTGAATGCATTTGCGTAGATTTTGAATATTTTTTACCGGCTTTTTGTACCCCATCTCCTTCAGACATCTCCACTAAAAAAACTCCCGCGTATTATGCAACACTCTCCAAAAGAGCCCAGCTCATTGCAAATTGTTCGCCAATTTCACTAAATAGCCGCTTCGCCATAATAAAATTATAATAATTTCTTTTCTAAGCAGAAAATACCATTTGTTTTTTTTGTCTCTGAATTATCATTAAATGGGCTAATTGTATAGGCTAATGGGCACTAGGGTTGTAGTAATATTTTTTTCACTACAGGTCTTCTAACTTGGATAATGAATTGGTCTACAACCGTGCTATTTTTAATAAACCTATTTTCGGTTAGCACGTGGTCGTATCTACACGAGGTTTTCATTTGGACCACTATTAACCGGACACCCTGTAAAGTAATCTACGTCATTATCACAATTCAGAAACAATCCAATCAACGGTAAATACAAAGCGTCATTTATAATACTTAACGTTAAATTAGTCTAAGTAAACTCATAAAAAACATAAACTAATGTAAATAAATAGTTCGGTCATTTAAGGTCAAAATTTGGCAAAATATATACATAGAATATTTTTATCCATCGGGATAAGTCCGATATGGACGAAAGTTATCATTTATCACATCACCCCATCCCGGGTGAGCGTCACTCCAAATGTAAGTTAAGTACCTACCTACCTACCTAATTTAACACATTCTTCACCGGAAAATTGATCAGGCAGGAAGAATGCTGTTAAAAGTGGTGGAACTAACTAGGGTTGCCAACTATTTATGGGGCAATAATAGTATTTTTCAGTCAAATGTATGTAATGTAATATACCTAGTATTTTAAAAAACCTTTTAAAAAGAGTGTAGCGTATGATTGATTAAATATAATAAGTACACAAAATTCGTCTAACATTCCAATTGCGCATTTATTGACTATCCGCTGTGAAAATGCCTATTTTTGATGTCGCAAGAACGTAAATGTAAAAAAAATTACGCCTCGAATTGAGAACCTCATTCGGTTTTTTAAAGTCGCTTAAAAAAACCATGTCTATCCATTGCCCCGCTATGATGTAGGTACCTAAAGGAAGAACAAAACAAACAAAACAAAAACACATGATTTTTGCGTTTAGTTAGAAGGAAGAAGAAGAGGGCTTAAACTTGTATTTTTATGTACTTGGGCATTTTTAATAAATTTATCATTCGCAATGAAAATAAAGTATGATCCATAACAGTCAGAATTAAAATTAAAATAAATAAATAGTTAATTTTAATTTTTATAGATGATCTATTTCTCTCTTCCCGCCATTTCAGATTCATCACTGAAAATATTCGTATATATTACGAAACACGCACAACAGCACAACGACGCAACGTATTACGTTGCGTTCATAAACTTCGCCAAGTTATATTGCTAAAGATGAATATTAATATTGAAGAACTGGCCAACTCAAAGCCCATTTATAGAGGCTGACCGAAATATATAGTACGCAAAAATACTATATTTCTTCAACAGTATATATAGTACACAGAGCCAAAACACGTACACGTACAATACTACATATTATACGCTTGGGAACCCTAGGTGGAACTGTTAACATGTTGACCCGCTTGGTTTTATTTGCATATTTAGTGGGGTAGAAAACGAACGTACGTGTTATGTAAAGGATTACGTGAGTGCATTATAGATTGACCAAATATCACACGTCATCATCATTCTTTCACACTCTCTAGTAGACTGAGATTAACTTATTTATTGATTTATACTTTACCGCCACATTCGGAACAAAAAAACCTTTAGAATCAATCCAAATTATTTTGCAAATCAATTTGTGCTAGCTAACGATTTGATTTATCTTTTTAGAATGCCACTCCTATAATTTTTGACAATGAAAAAAATATTCCAAATCTTAAATTGCCATGAGACAAAAAGTAACAAAGCAACCGTAAGAAGTTGAATTGCATCAATTATTGCAATTAAATAACTTTACTGCACTAATTAGCGATTTATCAGTGACGATAAAAAAACCATTTATTTGATTATGCCGCGAAGCGTCCTCATTTAATCGTGTTTAGTGAGTTATTGTATTAATGAAATGAAATGAAAAATATTTATTTAAAGACTGGTCAACAGCATGTCGAGCCATGCTGAGTGTAGGGTTCCGTTGCCATAATACCTCCGGAAACCATAACTTTAGCTAGTTTTCTATTCAATGTTATTTGGTGCTTTGTCGATTATTTTAAGTAGGTAAAAACCTTAGAATAATAACACATTCTAAGGTAAAAACGTTATTATTCTAAGGTTAAAACAAGTTACTCGCCTATAACCCATGAAGTCATGAACCAATGAAGGCTCCTAAGTCGTGATAATTTTCCTTTTTACTTCGTTATTTTAGATTTACAGAATCTATAGTTTTGGCTGGGGAGGATATTTCCTTTCAAAAGTGGGATAGCACCACTTATTTTATACTTTGTCTGTCTGCGCGCTGTGCGAGGCCCTCATCTGTTGTTATACACGGCTTTGTAACTATAATAGTCATCGAGAAAAAGTTTCAGTAACATACGGACTGATAGACGACGGACACGGCGAAACTTATAAGGGTAAGTTTTAACTACAAAACCCATAAAATGGCTATCGTAAGCGTCGCCGCATAACAAATTTAATTGTAATAGCTTCGCGTCACATAAAAAGAGCTCTGACGGCCATACGATGGGGGATATTTTTTATACGGCCGTCAGCCACAGGCCATAATATCCAATAGACTCCGCATAGCCGGGCGACCCCCCGCTGCTGGCAAGTAGCCACTGACCTACAATATAACTGGTTGCACAATTATATTGATCTTCAGTAGATGATATTGACGGTCAATATCGACTACCTTTGGGATATTTGGTCTGTGCCGTCAGCGCTCTTTTAACGTGACGTAACAAAAGTCGTGCCTTTACTTCTTTTCTTGAGAGTTTTCGGCATCTCGTTCGTAACGTATCTCAGTAAAATGTTTTATTATTTATCATTATCACGGATGATTGAAGCGAGCTAAAAATCCATGATAACAAGAATTACTTAAAACTACTTACTGTAACTGTGTGTGTGTGTACTTAAGAATTACTTACTGGAAATATAAATCATAGATAAAAATTATCTTTTTTTTGGAATTAAGTTATCTATTAGCTTTATAGGTACATGGTATAACATAATAAACCTTTACCACTAATGAACACATCTTTAGATTAGATTTTGGTATAATTATGTATTGGTGCTAAAATAAATCACAGTTGATAAGATCATAAGATTATCAATGTAACAATTGATAATTTGATACGAGATAATAAATAATTATAAAGTTAAATGCTCAGATTTGTAAACAGTCCTTATGACAGACTCTTCTTAGAATGTATTTAATTATTATCAGTAAACTGGAAAATCATCAGGGTAAGGGCTCAGTAGTAGAGACAGCTATGCTATACACTATACCTACAGCGGCCCTAACATGAATGACACAAAGATAAGATAGACAGACCGTCTTATCTCCAAGTGCGTCTCTCTCACACTAGTGCCGACGAAAGAGATAGTGATAGAGATAAACGGGTTTAATTTATCTTTGTGTCATTCATGCTAGGGCCGCAGTGACGTACGTTGGTTGGGCATCGTTCGGGAAGTTAAGTTCATCTTTGCGTCGTCCGAAATCCCGCAATTTCTTTCGCAACAAACCAAGGTCTTTAACCAGTCCCGTACTACCTATGTGGCAGAAACGTGGCCCCTCACTGTGGTTCTTTTAAACAAGCTCACCCGCCCTAGTAAAGTCGACACAGGGATAACTTAACCGCGTCTTAACTCACTGACTATCTCTTTCTTCGGCACTCTCACACTAGAGAGACGCACTAAGAGTTAAGACGCCGTAAAGTAAACTTATCCTCGTGGCAACCTTACTAAGGACCCCAGAGTCAGTCAACGTGCTAAGGAGAGAGCTATCCATGCGTTATACCCTCAGTTGTAAATTCTACAGTGGCCCTTGGCCTTACCATAAAATAACGGCCAAATGTAACTGTTATCCAACGAGACCCATGTGGCCCGACCGAATGCCAACACTAAATGTTATTAGGGAGAATCGGAAATGAGGAAGAACAACCAGAGGTATCGACAAACAGCTTGCAAATTGAAGTGACACTAGACGGGGCAGTGGGCACATAGATCGAAGAACTGATAGCCGATGGGGCGTAAAGCTTCCACGAGATGGACCAACGACCTTGTTAATGTCGCTGGGGGCCGAACACGGAAAGTGCTATCGTTCGTCGTGAAATTCTTTGGGGAACACCTCCAGCACTGGACGTCCCCAGGTTGCAATCAAGAACCTATTTAATATTTAGTAAAAAATATGTATTCGTTTTATAATAGGTATCTTGTCATATTTATTGATTAATTAATAAGTAATACTAAATGAAAACAGCGGCAGATAAACTGTATGTAGTTTTCGCCCGCTGCTTTAGTAAATTGTAATTAACTTATAAAAAAAAATTAAAAAAAAAATTAAAAATAATAATAATAATAATAATAATGATGATTGTACCTCCAGTAGATTTTGTGGGTAAATATGAATGAAACATTGAACAACTGATTAGGAACGCATAAAATCAGAGCGTTAGTTAGTTAGTTAGTCATGCGTGGCACTAATAATTTCGTTGTAAGGTATTATATAACTCTATGTAGACACATAATAATATAAAGTGTGTATGTACACATTGATAGATAGTGACGCATCGCTAAAGTAAATTATTTTCTTATCAATAGCCTTGCGGCTGCCTCCGCGTAGCGGACACATGCATAGTGTTAACGCTGCCCATAAACTGTTGTAGAGTTACAATACCTACTGTGCGATCTATGATCGGTAATATACCCCTGTTACCTGCGCTCATGAGCTCATTCCGTTACCGTGACATCTACCCCGTTTGACGAATCTACAAGTTACAATTTTACCAGCAAAAACTGGCAACACCAAATTGACAGATCCCCACTGCAGATCCCATAGGTACATAAGTACCTGTATGCCTTGCAGTATTGGACTATTGGCAGTTTTCGCCTGTAAAATCGTAACTTGTAGCTACGTGAAACGGGCCAACAATGGTTGCGTGATAATGACACGAAATAGGTGTCCGAACCGTTTGAAAATAATTTATATTAAACAAATTAAACAAAAACCCGAATAAAAATGCTAACTAGGTATAGGTATACCGACGTTGAATGTTTGAAAAGGCTAATTTTTTTCAAATATCCTATTAAAATTTCAAAACTTTTTATAGGTAGGTACCTAGTATTTTATGCAACTGGGACATAATGACAGATCATTAAAGTTTAGAAACAGATGCGCAGCTGAGTTTTCCTAAAATTGTAAATCTACAAACTAGGTATTTTATAAATTAACCATAGGTATATAAAAAACAGTCTTTCATCGATGCCTTCATGATCAATATGATGATACCTATCCTTTTTGACCTTCACTTTATAGTGCGAGTAGAATAAGCTTTTTAAAAGCAAATAGGTATGTGGTAATATTACTACCTACAATTAAATGAACATTTTATCAAACCCGGATGTTTAACTTGTGTGAAATGTCTTTATTCCGTCATCGTTTACGGATTCTTGATTTTAAAACATAGGTAGGTAGGTACCTTTCGTTATTTATTTTCCACTGATACTTACCTAGTCAAGAGATTATTTTTATCACTTTATTTAGCTCTGCCAACAATAAATATTAATTGCATGCTATTTAATACACAACCTGTCCTATAGATAGGTAGGTAGCTATGCGATTCAATTGGCTACTTCTACTTGAATATAGTATCAAATATGAATATATTCCTGAGTAACGGTAGCTTAACGTAAATAAATGCATGTAAAAGAAACAAAAAGATAATTTTGACTGTAACTTGTTTTTTATTAGGGGTCAAAAATAGTCAAAATGAGTGAAGAATAAATATTGTTTTTTTAGTTCTGAATTACTAGTTTTTGTCATCCTCATCAAATTTCTGTCATTTTTTATTTGTACGGCATTGGCCTAAAAACAGTATTTTCGGAAATAAATGCAAATTTCATATATTTTGTATACATCGTCCAATATAAAAAGAGCCCTGACCATATACAATGTATGACCGTCAGCGCTCTGCTTACATTGGTCTGGTATACACTCTAACTGCACTGTGACGTCATATTTCAGGGCCATTTTGTACCTATGGAGCGTTTTGGCGAGTGGTATGAACTATGAGATTTCAAAGCGTTGTACCTACTTATCTCGAAAGAAAAACAACACAATAATATTTTGCGTACACAGTTTGGTTTCTATCAATCAGTATTTTCCAGTAAACGATGAAAAAAAAATCATTCAAATTCCCTAATAAATGGGCTGCCCATCGTTTGAATCGAGTCTACAGTACAGAATCTGAAACCACACATCATATCGTGCGATGAGAGATGACAGGAACATTTCCAAAGATTCCCTTCATGATAAGGGCCCGTTTCACAAAGCATATTAGTCTCATAATGTGCCTTATTTATTCCATTTTCTCCTTTAATTTTCGATACAAATCACTAATAGGTAATAGGTTAATATGCTTTGCGAAACGGGCCCCGGTAGTGTCAGAGTTGTGTAGTGGAGTACTCTTATCAACCTACCAAAACTGAAAACTATAGGAAAGCAAAGAAAAATAGAAATTAACTTTCAAGACCTAATTTTCTAGTAAAGTGAATGTGACACACAGATATATGTAGACGACAGATGCATGAAATATATTTTAATTGGTTATATGAGAAGCTACTTAGAAGGTAAGTAGGTATGGAACCTATAAATGGAACTTAGATGAAAGTTATAAAGTCCACACTAGGCGATACAAGAAAATAAAGTGCACTCGAGCGCTCGAGCGTCAGTTCAACGAAGGAACACGGTCTGGAAGAACAGGTTCAACATAATTATTTATCAATTCAATTAAGTATAAAAAAGAGTGTGGCCTTACATCTTCTGGAGAGAAGTCATAGCATTCGGCAATTTTCTGGTATAATTCCTTGACATTGGCGAATCCGGAGATAAGTCCGAGGGGGCTGCCGTGCGCCTGTTGGCAGTGAAAGACCAGCTGCGACTTCTGTGAGCCATTGTTGTTGTCCACGCCGTTGGCCGGCGGAGCCTCCTCGGCCGGCGCAGGCGGCACGGGGGGCGCGGTATATTTTGGTGATTTCTTCTTAAATAACGACATCGTAATATTTGTAATCGAGCACTAACGGTTAAAAAGTTTCTTTACCGAGAACTATAGTGGTCAGACACACATTCTACACCTGAGTTTTAATCACTAGTCGCTTATCAAGCGAGAACTTTAAAATGTCGCGTCATAGCACGAGATAAGGTATCGCCCAATGGCGATAATTATATTGGATAAGATTATGGAGCGTTCGGTAGTTGGGGAATGTGCATTAGGCGGAGCTAGGCGCAAGGCTATCGCCGCGGCGCGCGGGCCTTTACTGAAGCGAGCGAGCAAACGAGCCACGCGCCGCCCGCGCCTCTCCCCGCGGCACTGCCGATGCGGCATTCCCGTTGTTGATGATTAGTTAACTAGAACTATTTACTAACTGGTACATCTGTAACTTAGTAGATACTCGTGTACCGAACTATAAATGTACTCTAGTTCTTATATTGATATGTAGGTAGTTAGGTATACATATAGACACAGTTTTATGCCAAAGACGAAATTTGTAAACTTTTCTTGTGTCTAACAAGAGCAGGCAAATCTTTGGTACTTAATGTACTTATCAAGCTTCTGCTAGAATTACTGCCCTGCGGCCCTAACATGCAAGACACAAGTATAAGTTAAACCGTCTTATCTCTAAGTGCGTCTCTTTCGTAAGTAATATAATTTTTCCATGGCGAAGAAGGTGGTGGATGGTTACTATCCATCGCAAAAGCATCGGGAGCATCGAGTAACTACACCCTTTGACTCGGCCGCAAAAAACTGACCCAGCGGCCCTAACATGCATGGCACAAAGATAAATTAGAACCGTTTATCTGTAAGTGCGTCTCTCTCATACTAGTGCCGACGAAAAAGATAGTCATAGAGATAAACGGTTCTAATTTATCTTTGTGGCATGCATGTTAGGGCCGCTGATCGGGACACGGCGAGACGAGAGCATTAGGTATGTACACACTCACACACACTCGGCCTGTCTTTGGGTGCCTCGACGAGTAGGTATGTACAGCCGCCATTAAATTTTACCAGTGGTCCTAACATGGAAGACACAAAGTCAAACCCGTTTATCTCTATGACTATCTCTTTCGTCGGCACTAGTGTGAGAGAGACGCACTTAGAAATAAGACGGTTTAACTTATCCTTGTGTCTTGCATGTTAGGGCCGCTGGTAAAATTTTATGGCGGCTGAAAATACTCTTCGATACACCCCAAGACAGGCAGAGTGTGTGAGTGTGTACATATTGTACAGTTGTCTGGTTTTCAGTCAGATGAGTACTTCACCAGATCCGGGGTGAGTCAGGGCAGTACGCTTGGCCCGACCCTATTTCTGATTATGATCAACGACTTGCCTTCGGTCATCCGAAATGTCAAATGCTTACTGTTCGCGGATGATTTGAAGCTATTTTATGCAATCGATTCACCTTCTGACTGTGATATGCTACAAGGCGACATTGATGCGGTGATGGATTGGAGTCTGGAAAACAGATTATCTTTTAACGGGAAAAAATGTAAAGTAGTATCTTTTAGTAGAAGTAAAAACGACTTGATAAACACTTATCGCATAGGTAACGAGGTTATTGCACGTGCCCATACTATCCGCGATCTAGGTCTTGAGCTGGACCCTAAACTGAACTTTCACAGCCATATAGTCTCGATAACTAAAAGCGCAAACAAAACGCTGGGTTTTGTAATGCGCGCAGCGCACCAGTTTTCGAGTACGACGATTCCTATCATTTTATACAATGCGTTTATACGTAGCAAGCTAGAATTTAATTCAATAATATGGGATCCTATGGAAGCCAACTATAAAGTCTTACTCGAGAGAGTCCAGCGGAAGTTTTCACGGTACCTGTTCAAAAAACAATGTGGGTACTACCCTTTTCTTTATCCATCACTTTTTGTGACAGGAATCCCGACCATTCCTGGAGACCTTAAACTTCAGACGGAAACTGCACCTCGCAGTGCATTACTGTCTCCTACTAAGGGGGAAAATAGACAATCCGACAGCGCTGGAACGTATTCGAATGTTCGTTCCAGAACAGTATGCGAGAGCGGGGCGCCGCCGCCGCCCGCTGTTCTGCGCAGACGAGGCGCGCGCGCGCGGCACGCGGCGCGCCCGCACTGCTCAACGAGCTCGTGCAGGTCCAGGATGCCGACGTGTTTGCCGACACCTGGCACTCATTGTTGCAAATATATTGCTTATGTAACGAATTTACTTAGCTCTCTTACAATGACAAAGCGCCTACAATGTTAGGAAATACAGCCTAACATTGTAGGCGCTTTGGCGCACGCTGTAAGCCTATAATTGTATCTTATAAATAAATAAATAAATAAATAAATAAATAAATAAATTGCTCTCGTCTCGCCGTGTCCCGATCAGGGTCGGTTTTTAGCTTGTTGAGCACTTTTTCTCTATTCGGCAAGCTTCGTAAACACCTGTGGTAAAAACATTGTACCTATATTGAGGTAAGGTTGAAACATACCATGGACCATACTATTATTGGTCCATGATCATACGCACTATTGAGTAGATGGTTTATATAGCGTCAGCTTGCATTATTAATTTTATCATAAATTTGCTTGAAGTAAAGTTAAAAATACTCTCATTTTATACCAGATTTTAAATTTGGGTATTTTTCTGCACTCTGACCTTGCTTCAGTCGCGATGCTCACTTCAGTCTATGGTAGCATTTGAAGCGTTATCTATCAAAGATAACGCTTCAAATAGCATAGGCAGCCATTACACGCTCAATTTAGATCATGATCTGGACGAAGATCGCGGATCGCAATTTTGTGATCCTATGTTACGATCCCTCAATCCAACACCTTACACAGTCAATCTGGATCAAGATCACTGATCACGATCACGGATCTCGATCTAGATTGAGCGTGTAATGGCTGCCATAGACAATGTTCAAAAGGAACCCCGGAGTTTTAAAGCCTGGCGTCCACTAGACTCGCCAAGGCGAATCGAATCGAATCGCAATAATTCGCCTCCTATATTTTCGAATGCAACTGCGTCCATTGACGAAGAGCCGCGGCGCGCCGATTCAATGGACGCAGTTGCATTAGAAAATATGGGAGGCGAATTATTGCGATTCGATTCGATTCGCCTCGGCGAGTCTAGTGGACGCCAGACTTAAGAAAATCACAACTGTTCTACAAACCCGGATATAAAAATGTGTCCGGGTACAGAGCAGTTTCAGTTCAGATTATAAAAACTACCTAATAGCGCGAGCCGAGCAGAAACTAATTATGAATCTTAAATATGGTATCGGATACCAGTAGGTAAACTTTTATGAACATTTTGACTATGTTTATCTAAAAATAAAACTACATATTGACTTTTTCTTTTATTGTAAGCTTAGCGGTAAATCTACGTAGAGGCTACAGCTTTCTTGGGAGTGGGTAGGCCCTCCTTGAAGCCATTGCGGAAACGCCTCCTGACGATCTTGAGGTGGCGCATGCGGCCAGTGCCGGTGGTCTTCCTGCGCTTGGCCTTCACCGACCAGTGATCTGTAATAATAAATAAAACATTAGGCACATAAGATAATTTAACAAATTAAGTTGTTAACATATAATTGTGTCTACCTTAATGCTTTCCCAATCAATATAAGAACTGGGAGTAGCATTGCCTTGTGGCTGGGACTGGTTTGGGCTACTTACAAACTAGGTTTAAATGTTGGCCCATGGAATGTTTAGCATGTTAGAACTTTATCCTAATAAACTACTTGTTTCCATACTGATATATAAATATAGAAAGTAAATGTTGAAATTACTAGATTGCAGTGTGCTCAATTTTTTTAAGGGCCAACTGAACAGTCCAATTGGCCTTTAAGTATGAGGTTGTACCTAAATAACAATAATACTATAGTTGTTTTTTATATGAATACTGTAAAAAATATATGCCTAAGATTTTTAAACCTGAGTGGTTTCACCGATGGAAGGCTTATGATCCTAATACATACATACATAGCATCACGCCCGAAATCCCTAATGGGGTGGGCAGAGCCACAAGACTACTTGTGGCCACATTCGATTAATTAATTCCTATTTGATCCTAATGAAACTATACTTAATCCAGAATATCTGAAATGTGCCATCCAAAATCGACTTGAGAGACTGATGAAAGTTTGTGCTTTGTGGCGAGTGTTAATCAACTAATTCTGCAAATCTTATTGAACTAACAAACTTGGTATGTCTGAAATAATTAAACAAATGATTCATTAGGCAAATAAATCATTTGAATAAGTTTTTTCAATTCCTGTACCTACATTATACAAGGAAATATTCTCATACAGAGTAAATATTCCTCAATCAGTGTAGGACATTGTTTAATTCAAAGTTTAGGAAATCTGAACTTGATTAGATTACAAAACCATAGTGACTTTGTCATTGACTGGATTTTGATAAGTTTATTCCAATGTCTTTAACACTTTCAGTGTCAGCCCAAAAATCAAGTTCCATCACAGGCACCGCGGCATTGCCTCCATACAAAATTGCTATAGCAAGAACCTGACCAGCGAGTCGTTCGGCGTGGCGACAACGTCATAGAAAACCCGATATCGGGTTGTCATCACTGAATGTGTTAAATCACCATAGTACAACATTAGAAAATTTTACAAAACACATGACTGCATCACCTGTAAAATACAGAAACAAGAAATTGATTCTGCAATGCCTATGTGGTTGATATGGAACTTGCAATTGCAGCAATTTCCATATTGATCACGAGCATAGCAGAAATTCATTTCATGTTTCTCTTTTTTACAGGTTAAGCAGTCTGATTATAGTTTTTATCGTTTTAGTTGTCTTATGATTTATATGGACAGTTCAGGTACCAAGACATTATTCCAAATGTAGGTAGGTATTTCACATATTTGTGTTCTTAGAATGTTACAACTTATAAATACCAGTGTATTATATATATTTGGATTGCTGTCTTTTCAGTTGATACCAATAATGAATACAGTGGTGTAGCGTAGTGGGGGCCGTATATACATACTCACAAAAACATAATCCTTTTTACTTAGGTACAGTTGTGTAATAAAAATGATAAGCATAAGATCACAGCCTTTAAAACCATATAAGGTGGTCTGTTTCTGTGACAAAACATTGTGAGAACATTCAGAAACTATATCTTGAAAACATTACAGCTGTTTCCAAAAGTTGCCTTGATTACTTTTCTCTTAGCCCTATGGCTTAATGCATTCACTGCTGGTAACACATATATGCGTTATTTCATACTAGTACTCTCCTTACTTGGTGCCACGGAAACTTCTGTGCATTCAGCAAATATGGCAACTAGCTAGTAAACTTTGTGATTTGATATGGTACCTGGCAACATTAGGGGAGAGGTGTACAGTACATCCTCAGTCCCAGCGACAAATTTGTTTTGAAGAATATTGCCAGGCCAAATGATATATTTATTAATCTACTTATACATCTCACAACATTTAAAATTGGTTCCATTGGCATGACATGTGCAGCCCTAATTTACCCTGATATATTATATGCACCACTGGACTGGAAACATGTTAACCCAAAGAACCCTAATACAAAGATAAGGGTGGCCTCATTTATGTATGGTTAGATGAGAGCATACCTGGCTGGCTAATAGCCATACCAGTTGATTATAAAAACAGAGCTTTTTCCACCAAACAGACACTCTTTCGCAACATATATTTGTAGATTTAAATTTGAAAAGAAAAATCGATAGATTTCAGTGTTGTCTAAACTTATTAACAAATTAAGTTCCTTGTGTAAATTAAGTTCATTTAAAACCAGTCCCCAGGAAGACACGAGTCAGTAAATCATTTCAATTACTACTTACAAGATCGGAGCTTAGCCGCAGGGTAACCGCACTGTGCGCATTTTGATTTCTGGATATGGTACGAGGATCGACCACATCTCCGGCAGAGTGTGTGGGTCTTATTCCGGCGTTTTCCGAAACTTGACGTACCTTTCGTCTGAAATAAACATTGAAGGTTAGATATAATAAACACCGACACTTATCTGAGAACTATAAAGTATTTTCATTGTAGAAATATGTAAGAAGACATGTTACACATAAATATCGTTAAAATATTAGTTAAAAAGTACGATTATAACGGATTAAAAATTAAATAAAGTAAAATAGCCTACCATCTTGCCGATTTGACAAGCAAAAGAGACTAAACGTCAAAATTGTCAAAAAACTTCAATTACACACACATTACAGCACTTTACAAACCGCAATGTTGCCAGTGTATTTTGTATAAGTAAAATGTAGTCACACTCGGCCCCGACCGGGTAATGCGATAAATCAGAAAGCAAATAAGAAAATCATACCAACTTGTACTGACTAGCCCCCTGTGCTGTGATTCTCTGACATGACGTGCGCAGTGTCTGATCAGTAGATATATTAATCTATCAATTTAGACTGTAAACACAAAGTAATTGGCTCTTATATTGAATGTGTCCCCCATCACTAAACAGCCGCTGCCACGCCGCTGCGCTCGTTATATAAACAAAAGGCTGGCCTTTGTAGTGGCCAAAAACCAAAAACAAAAAACTGGCAGTACGATGGTAGATCATTATACTTTTTTCTTTTAAATTTTTTGGCCTGGGTAGGGTCGATCATATACCTCTGCCGTGCAGTGCTGCCAGGTTTTATCTGCAAAATTGTAACTTGTAGCTTCATGAAATGGGCAACTGGATACGCACACTATTGTTCATGCAACCTCCCAGCACCGTCGCCTTGACGTAGGTACAGCAAGATAGATCGTGAATAAAGGGCTTGATCCTGGACCCACACTTAAGGTCAATATCATCTACTGTCGGTCAATATAATTGTGCAACCAGTGATATTGCACAGTTATATTGTTGGTCATTACACAGCTAATATTTCTATTCTGTGCTCTAAGGTCCACACTAGCTTTTATCGCGCACCAATCGCGCACATAAAGGATTTGTCACCTGTCGGGTACAAAAGAAACGAATGCATTATGAGCGCAATAAAAATAGAGTGCTACTGGAGCAGGAGTATTCCAATATTTCTTAATGTTAAGAAATATTGGTATACTCCTGCCCCAGTTCATATTTAATGGGCTTATTACACCTTCCTAAATTCAGTCACTTACGAGAGGGACGCGGCCAGGGGCGTATTTACCCTATGGTCAACCGGGCCATGGCCCGGGGCGGCAGGCTGCGAGGGGGGGTGAAGGCCTTATATTGTCAAGCTTACCTACAATATTTTTCATTAAGTACTAAACTTAATGGGGCGGCAAAGCTACTGGCCCGGGGCGCCAAATCTTTAAATACGCCTCTGGACGCGGCAATACGTTGGAATGTGATTGTGATATCTCTATACGTTTCTAACGTATTGCCGCGTCCCTCGTAACTTAATTTAGGAAGGTGTAATAAGCTCATAAGAAATGTTTCGTATTGGCCGTCCCGCTTTCCTTATGCTCAAGTTTATTAACTGGCGCAATACAATAATTATCCAACCAATAAATAACCCTACCAGTCGTGCTTTATGTAGCCTATGATTTTGGCAGTATGGTCTGAGAGGTTGAGTCCACTATGGATGGAGAAAAACAAAAAACAAACTACTTGTCACCTTTTTTTTACACAGATTAACTAACATTGTTACATTGACATTCTATAATATTTAGAGGACTACTAACAATTAAAAAGAGTTTTAAAGATCAATAAGAATAAAACCTGACACCAGAATAAGGACAGGTATGTATCCAAACCAAGCTGAGCTTCTATTTTGATCCTCAAATTGTTTTTGTGCATACTATGTATTGGAAAATCGATTTGAATTCGAACCCTGTTTTATACACACTTTTGCGATCGTTACAGTTTTAAATGCTGAACTATAGTAATTATTGTAATATATACTGTTACACTATTACCACACTGGTCGGGTAAAACAAACTGTATATAAAATAAGCTACATCCTCTGCATTTTAGATAACAGACAAAAATGGAGCTCCTCGATGTTATGAAGAATTTAACTATTAAACATCCAGACACAGATAGTCAACAATTGCTGTTCAGGTCCATTGCTGCTGATATTGATGATGTCCCCACTGAAGTAGTTCTTGCTGAATACTCTGATAAGACTCTACTTATTATTTCACAATACCAAAAAATTGGTAGTTTGTTGACTGTTCAGAGAGACCAAGTACATAATCCCCTTGGCACTAGTGATATATATACAACAAAAGTTATTTTTGGTGCAACAGGAGATGAGCAGCAAGTGGCAGCGAGGTACCTTGCTGAAGCCATCAAGATAACAAAACCCCTTAACATCTTCATCAATCTCAAGTCATATGATATTGAGACGCTAAAGGCCTGTATAGACATCATCCGAGACCTCAAAGAAGAAAGTACTGATAATGTCAAGCATGAATAGGTTTAGACCTGTCCACAAGTACTATGGCCAACTGATATTGGGACCTCCAGGGGCTGGAAAAACAACATATTGCCATCAGATGTCTCAATTATTAAGAAAATTAGGGAGAAAAGTTGTTATTGTAAATTTAGACCCTGCAAATGAATTGATGTCTTATGAGCCTGATATTGACATAAGAAATCTTGTTGTTCTCGAGGAAGTAATGGATCAGTACAATCTTGGGCCTAATGGAGCTTTACTATACTGTATGGAATTCCTTGAGAAAAATATAGATTGGTTGCTTAATCAAATTAATGGAGATAACTCTACTAATTTTATATTTGACATGCCTGGTCAGGTGGAATTGTACTGTCACCATGAAAGTTTACCAAATATATTCTCAAAATTGTCTGAACAAAGCAATCTGCAATTATGTGTTGTCCACTTAGTGGACTCCCATCATTGCTCCGATGCTGGAAAATTTATTTCAGCATTAATGTTGTCATTAAGTGCAATGCTGAAAATTGGATTGCCCCATATAAATTTACTTACAAAAATTGACCTATTAAAAAAACACATGGATAAATTGCAATTTGGCATTGATTTTTACACTGATGTATTGGATCTAAATTACTTGATAGACTGTTTAGATAGTGATGCATTCACAAATAAGTATAAAAAATTAAATGGTGCCTTGGTTTCCATTATTGAAGATTATAGTTTGGTGTCATTCCAACTTGTGGATTTGTTGAAGGATGATAGTCTGATGAAGGTCAAAAACTTAGTGGATAAAGCTAATGGTCATGTTTTTAAAGCAGAAGAAGGGAGGCATATCAATAGTATGTTAGCATGTGCCATGGGAGTTCCTAACCCAACAGAAGAATATTAATATGAAATAAAGTAACTTTCACATCAAAAAGTTTTTGTCTGACTATATTAACCTTAATGGTAATGGCCTACTACTGTACCAGAAATTGCAGTGCAAATCCCACCAGGTGCAAAACTTGTGTGATATATATGTGATAGCAGCCCTAACATGCATGACACAAAGATAAATTAGAACCATGTATCTGTATGACTATTTCTTTTGTCAGCAATAGTGTGAGAGAGACACACTTAGAGATAAACGGTTCTAATTTATCTTTGTGCCATGCATGTTAGGGCTGCAGCATGTAATTATTATTATTATATATCTATGTATATTGGTCTATATAGAAAATACCCAATCCTACACAACCCTAGTACACAATCCTAGTTTGGCACTAGATCACACATTACGGTACCTATTATTAACATTTATTGCCAATGATCGGCATAAGATTTAAAAGCTTGCTGGGAGAGGTAGAATTGGATGGTAACCCCATGCTACAGAACAAAGACCTGTCGAGTTCAAATGAGCATATAACCGAGCAACCCAACTAATTACACCCCAAATCGTCAGGCAGGCATGGGTGCCCTTCTGACCCAAACCAGAATTTAAACGGAACACTTAAAAAAACTAGATGTTTAGGTCCATCTACTATTACACCGACATTTTTGCATAGCCCACCAAAGATAAAACATTGCAACGCTCTTGCAGGCGGGTTCACGTAACTACCTAGGTATCCGGCCGGCCCGCCGTGCTGCGATGAAGGGTGTCTGCTAAGTGGGATCTGGCATAGTCGTCTATAGGTATTATCGCCAAAGCCTAACCTAACCGGCTTTTCGGCATGGTGTCTCGAGGAGCCCGTTAGACGGGTTTGGCAATGAATTTTAGCTCTAGAATACTCTGACCCGCCCCCGAGGGTATGTCTCCGTAAATGACATTTACTGCAGACACTGAACAGAGTGATACATCTATCGTGACATTTTATTTAGTGCCGCTGTTTGCGACTGTAAGAATAGGATATGGATCTCCGATCGATGAAACTATTAAAGAGTGCTTTGAGCAGTGTGCCCGTGGAGACGTACCTTATAGAGAGTGAAATAACCTTTTGAACGCCCCAGTCGGCTGTGGCCGACAGCATATTTCCGTGCCCCTGACGCCACATGCCGTTTTCCATACATTATGTCGGCTACAGCCGTAACTCGGCGTCCGGGGCACGCTTTCTCGCATTCAGCCGTGGCGTTCAAAAGATTAAGTTCTGCTGGCTTGAAATGCCTTACGAGCCCCCTATTTTACAAACTAGACAGGTGCTAAGAAAATTGCATAATTTTATTTTCTCCATACACGTTTATTATTTCAGATTATTCTATGGACCTGTCGCGTTAGTGAAAAGCTGATATAGAACTGTCATTTTTTACACAGCACCTGCCATTACTTTCCAATTCTCTGTTACTTTCAGATGTCATCCAAAAATAAGCAAGACTTGTACGATAAGCTGTCGAAACTCGAAGTAGAACTAGACAAGGTGCTTGACGGTGAAAAAATGATCAAAGTACACCTACTGCATCAATATAACGATATGAAAGATGCCGCGCAAATAGTGATAAATTACATAGCTAATGTTGAAGGGACTACTGTAACTGAAATCCATAAAAGATTAAAGCTTAGTGAATAAATAAAATAACTTTCTAATGATGGAACGTTTTATTTGAAGACAAATACAACTGTTTACATTTTTAATTCATCAATTTTTTTGTTCAAACTAAAATAGTAATGAACATTTTATAAACATTATTAGTTTAAACATCCTAAGTTATAAGTGTTTTCAAAAAAGCCACAGTTCCACGTTTGCTACAGTTCGGTTACGAAAAATGTTACGTTTTACCATACCACAAGTATTTCTAATATATTTGATTACAATTATGTTGACAATATTAAGTGACTATCGTCGGCAAACAAGTTTATAATGTAGTAAATGTATTATATTGTTGGATAATCTAAAACTATAGTGAATAATGGATTTAAAAAGAGAAAAATAAAGTCTACCTCTTTGAATCACCACTAATTACACATTCAAATATGTATGTGACAAAGTATATTTCTTTAAAGAGCACGAATACGATTTAATAACGTAAAAGGCGACAATGCCATTTTCCATATATCAAGGCAGCACTTAAATGTTAATTGCCTTTCGGTTATGAAACCATTTTATGTTATTTATCCTCTATAACATGCTTCATGTTGGTACACAGAATTCTTAAAGAAATCAAATTACATTGAAGTTAAAATTCTAAACGCTACACATTCGTGTTTAACAAGCAAGCAATAATATATGTTTAAATATATAATATAAAGTGTCGCGCGGCTCACGGCGACATCTAGCGCGTGTTTAGCGCACGAGCGAGGCTCGGCGCGGCGCGGGCGCGGGCGCAGCGGCGCGCGCCCGCTGTACGAAGTCAGATGCATTAAGTATAGTTACATTACTTTGTTTGGCAATTACTTGGAACAGCGCAGTGGCTACTATATACGCGTGCTCTGCACTCGAGTTCTGTTCATGATTCAATTGATAAAATCAATTATATGTATTGTTGCAACATATTTTGTCTTCCGGCCAGGGTATAAGCGTTCCAAAAATTGTAAAGTCTTCATTTGGTTCCATTCTCGACTGGCGCGAACTGTCAATCCTAAATCGATGTTCACGTGTAGATTCGATATGGAATGTAACTGTATTGAATATGTCGCGACAGTTTAACCACCAACCGAGTATCTTATCAAGACTATGTCTCAAATATTCTTGTTAGTCATTCCAGCTACATTTAAGTATAACATTATAACAAATTTACAAAAATACATATAAAATGAAGAACATTCGCATAGTCGCAAGTTCCCAAAAATGCGTATAAATATATCACTAACAATCTAAAATTTCCTATTGAAATAATACCCTATAGGATCAGGAAAGGTCAATATGCGAATGTTCATTCAGTTTCCTTTAAACTTCTATAATAAGATTTAAGTCTATGAGTTTCAGACTCGTTTCAGGCAGTCCCCAACAGATCCTCAAGCACCATCCATCATTCAATAAATGCAATTTCTATACTAAGTTTATCAATCTTTCTACGACAGTATTCATCGCCACCACATTAGATGTGAATCGATCAATAATACAACATAATAATAAAATATCAGTGCATATTCATCAACATAACACTCACCGTCCAATAATGCCTAAATAACGCTTCATGAAATACCGAAAACAAGTCTGAAATATTCTGGTTTAGCCCATATGATCAAATGGAGTGATGGGTGCCAACAAGATTCTTGCTTTTCAATCGGAAACAAGCATTTTAATATTGAATACGGAGAGTTAGTCCCAAAATCGTCAGGGATTTTCCAAATTCACGTATCTGCAAAGAATCTAGTAGGGAATAATGGTTCGTATCTGCAAAGGACTACGCTATGGGTATTTCCCTGCTAGGTCCTTCGCAGATACGCGGAACCACACTATTGACGATGAAATTACTTTACTTTAGGCACCAGCACCCTTGGTCGCTCAATGCCACACTTTAACCAGCACTATTCGCAAGGGATGCACTGAACAATAAATTAAACACTGACAAACAAGGCTGACAAATAAGATTGCATTTTATTGTACTTTGACTAACCTGTGAAGTTATTACATATTAAATTCTACTTTATCATTATCACAAAAAATGATTTTAAAATTTCTTAAAAACACTCCAAATGTTCTTTTTAACGCATGGATGATATGGGCTAAACCATGGCAAAAATTAAAATAATAATTTGGTAAATTGTAAATATTACTATATGTAAATAAATAATGCTGACTCAGTACTTTATATGCTTAAAAACAAAACATATTATTTACTAGTCATCTCACTTTTAATTAAACGTGACTTAACAATCAACATGTTAATTAATTAATATATATTTCTAATTATCACTTGTCAAATAACGAGTTCTTTCGAGGGTTTTTTTTAACTCGCAAAGATATCTTAGCTTACTACCTCAAGTAACAGAACCTACTCTCTTTGGACATTTTGTTATTTGCTCTGGAGACGGCACACGCGTGTATATTTTTAATATTAATTAATTATTACTACCCTCAGAAGCACATGACAAAACATCCAAAGATGCAATATCTTTGTCTTAATAGGGTTTAGTGAGGCGCTTAGGGCCTCAATCTTGTCTCTTGTTATTAATATTATAATTAATTGCACACATTATGTGACAATCAATGCAATATAAAATCAGTCTCTTATTGGGAAGTCTTTTCGATCTTCAGGCACGTATACATTACGACGGGCGGCTCCCGCGCAAAGCCACAGATGATAACAACATCTCAAAAATAGATGTTGTTATTTTTCTGCTTTACAATTATTATGCAACCTCACAAATTACGTGCTATAAGAACAACGATATTTAGACATCAATTGTTATTTCCCAAAAATGTATTTGTTGTTACTTTATTACTGATAATAATGGTAAGGAATGGTAGTAGAGGACACAAATGTTATTTAATTTATTGCTGTTGGTGAATATGTTTACAGCTGCTATACTGAGAGATCCGTGCAGACTACTACAAACATGTATGTACGAATTGTACGAATAATGCTGTTGGAAAGCTTTCCCCCACAAATGAACGCAAATTAGTTTAAAAATACAACTGATCAAGAACTACAACGGAAAAAAAAACGGTGCGGCCTACAGTACCGAATATGCAGCAGACTATACCCCCGCTGCACAATCGCTGAAGACAATTTAAAAAGATGAATGTTACAACAGGCCACGAGAATACATCTACGTAGGGTATAAATAGCTAACAAAATAAAATTGTCATTACCTCTGGTATTGTTAGGTTGTTGTAAGAAAAAAATATAGCATCTTTTTCAAAAAGTATTAATTAGAGACTGGTGTGTCACCTTGACCAATGTGTTCTTTGTCCGAATTATGGCCATGCTCCGTCATCTAAAATATATCAAGGAACTGAGTAAAATGGATAGCACGTGATTAAGAAGGAAATAGAGGAAAGCTTTGTTCCTGTTGGGGTTAGACGGTGGTGGATGGAGTTTCTTATTCAGTGGTCACCTTATTCTTGTCCAGTTGTCCGTTGGCTTCCAGTGTCTGGGCTATGTCAGTCTTCGGGTTGGCATTCTTTTTTTTGCCTTTCCCAACGTTTTTCTTGGCATTCTTTGCAGTCTTCGTTCGCATAGGTTGTGCTCCTGCAAATGTTAAGAATTTATTTACTATCCATTTGCTGCTTCGACAAGCAAGTAGCCATTGGACAACAACAAACATTTTGCACATATTTTTTTAGACATTTAAGTACCTTCGATTTCGTTGTCTGGAGCAGAATCGTCACCATGAGGGCTTCCTTCTTCTGGTTGAGCCACATCCTCAGGTCTGACAGTCTTACTATAGAAACATATTTTAGGTTATTTTAAAGACTTTATGATGGCGTAAGCTACATAAAGCACTATATATATGTACAGTAAAGGTTATAAATATATATATGTATGTTATCAAACTTAAAAATATCTGAGAGCTCTTATGCCCTTGACAATAAAGTCGTTTTCATATATTTTTTACCACTTTATCAGCAGCCCTAACATGCATGACACAAAGATAACATAGACCGTCTTATCTCTAAGTGCGTCTCTCTCACACTAGTGCCGACGAAAGAGATACTCATAGAGATAAACGGGTTTAATTTATCTTTGTGGCATGCATGTTAGGGCCGCAGCATAGATACCCGCCGTTTAACGAGGATATAAAGTAGGTCGATAGTATTGTGCGCCTAACGCCTTCACCAGTTTAGAGAAATGCGTCAGTATGCATTAGCTAGTTCTTGGTTTTGATGAACACCTTCGCTGATTTTCATTTTGCTGAATTTCATTGTGTCGAAAATATTTTAAAAAATTAAGAAGATTGGAACTTTTCTTAATTTGGTGGTAATAACTTAGATTATAGAAGTAAAAGATCAAACGTTGGGGACCTCAAACCATGCCGCCTAAAACTTCAACTACAGGTCACACGGATTGATACAAAACACATGCGCATTTGTTTGGCCTGTAAGGGTATGATACTAAATAATATTGGCAATTTACTGTTTATTTGTGACAGCATTATTACCACCAAGTTAAGAAGAGTTCCAATCTTCTTAATTTGGTCATACTGTCACTTGTCAAGAAACATGTTTGAAATCGACGTACTAATAAAATACAGTCATCTTGTTTTGTCATTAGGGCGCTGATGTTTGCGGGAGCAGCATAGCATTAAAGTCGTAGGTTCAATGAATGTACATCGTATCTTTTACTTCTATAATCTAAGGGTAATAATGCTGTCACAAATAAACACAAAATTGCCAATATTATTTAGCATCATAACCTTACAGGCCAAACAAATGCGCATGTGTTTTGTACTAATCCGTGTGGCCTGTTAGTTGACGCTTTAGGCGGCACGGCTTGACGGTATCAACGTTTGCTCTATTATATTGTATAGTGTAAGCGTTGCAGTTACCCGTTGACGGTGAGCGTGAGCGGCTTGGGCGGCTCGTCGCGCTCGTCGCGGCGCGGGCGGCGCGCGGGGCGCGGGGCGCGCGCGCCGCGGCCGCGGCCCCGCCCCGCGCGCCAGCCGCGCGCGCCGTACGCGTTGCGCGCCGGCGGCGTGTAGCCCACGTAGCTCACCTGCTATTCATCCAACAGATTTTGATTTATTTCACTTACAATAGGGAAGTTTCATTCCATTCTAATTAGTCCGTCATTTACATTATAGAAAAATATTGAACACATATTTTTTTCTTTGGTCAATAAAAGGAAATATTACGAATATATAGTGCATTGAAGGGACGTCACGACTTGTCACACTTTGTACCAATAAGTGACGTCATTAGTCCCCACTCCCGAACTTTGATGCGCGTTACCTTTGTCAATTTTGATTGATTTGAAAAAGCAAAAAATACGTGTTCAATATTGTTTGATAATGTAACTGACGGACAAATTAGAATTTTTTTTAACCATTAAACTTCCCTATTAACAATATATGATGTTTAATAGTAGATTGTTGCACCAAGCAGAAAGTGATTCATTATTGCGCCGAGTGTTGGTTTGGAGCCCGAACGCAAGTGAGGGCTCTAAAAACACGAGCGCAATAACAAATCACTTGATGCGAGGTGCATAATCTGCTTTTCTTTCTACTACTGCTAAAAGTTGGTAAAAAAACGTAAAGGTACAGTTAAACCCAACTAGCGAAGTAAAAAGGATTTTGGCACCTGTTATGACGCACCCTTAGAATTTTTATATAGCCTATGACACTCGCACGTTCTCCCCGAATCTTAAGATACCCTATTTATTAAAATCGGTCTATTGGTTCTGAAGCTAAAGTCGAAAATCCGAAAATTTTCACAGAAATCTTGTATCTAGCCTATTGTCATATTATGCCATTTTTTTTTAAATCTTTTTGCAACCCATACTATCTTATCAGCCAGTACTTTGAGCATAACATTTTAGACGAGACAATCACAGTTCGATATGGCCGCCGATATGTGGCCTGTTTTTTTTTTGCTAACAGTAAGTCCACAAAAGAGTGGTCGACTGTCCCGTCGGACTGTGAATAGGCGTATTGGGTAGCTGTTGGCGTAAACTTCTTGATCAAACAACCAAATTAAAAAAAAAAAACAAAACAGTGCAATAATGAAATTTGTATGCAACTTTATTTGCTCTAGAGCAGCTGCTTTGTGCTGAGTATTTAAGGCCATTATGATGAAATTAAAGCGTAGTAGGAAGAAAAGGTAATTTACTAACGAAGGCCAGTCATTATTTCTTACTTTTCAAAGGGATTTCGGAGCCCGTTTTGATGAACTATGACTTTTTAAAGTCTCGTATCTCAAAAAATAAACAACACTATAATATTTCGAGTACCGATTTCAAGTGAAAAAGGAAAATTACGCATACATTCTAATAGAAAGAGAAAGAATAATGGCCACCCCATGTGTGGGCGTACAAATATATAATTATTTTTATTATAAATTAGTGTGTTGAACACATCATGGAGGATTTATAATGAGTGTAGATAAAATTATATATGCATCCGTACATAATATGGCCTTAAAACAGTCGAGCTATCTTATTATTAAACTCGCCTGTCGGCTCGTTGCATAAACCCACAATCGTATTTTAAGGCCTATCATTATGCAACCGTTACATAAACTAGTATTTCTTGGCGTCGACACCAGTAGCGTGTTCCAACCTGCGGGTAGCGGTGCGCGCGCGCGGGGTAGGAGCCGCCCCACTGGCCCACGACGACGCCGGCGATCTCGAGGCGCGCGCCGCGCCCGCGCCCGCGCCAGCCGCCCAGCGCGCCGCCCACCACGCCCGCCACCAGCGGCAGCGGCGGCATCGCGAACTCCACCTCCAGGCCCTCGAGGATGGCTTTGCGCATGCGCTCCACCTGCACATATTACATAACTTTAGTCGGCCGTGTCACGACACATCAGTATCCAATCCATCACACTTGCTCGTAATATTATAAGCAAAAAAACGGATATTATGTATCTTTTACTAACGCCCGCAAGCGTTACTGATCTATGCGTACTATGCGACCCTGTAAGTGTGAAAGAGACAACACGCTTCTAATGATTTTATGACCCTAGTCGGCATTTTGATTGACGGCCACTATAGTTTAGGATATAACGCCCGCTCGCCGTAAATGCTGCACCATGCATAGCCCTTTATCGCTTTATCCAACTACGAACACATCGTCATTGGTAATTTGAAAACTTAAGGTACTAAAATAGTAATATTTTCCGCATAAAATTTTGATGAAAAACATTGTCGTAGAGCCATTGGAGCCTCCCTCCATCTAAAACTGCCTCAATACCGCCTTTTTCTAGATGCTTTTTGAAAACCTACCGAAAGGTATTACATTATTACAGGGTCGTAGCCCAACGAGTCAAGACCGAAACGAAATAGCTGTCTTAAGCAACATCTTTTTAAAAAGATTGGTCTGAAACAGCTCAAAACTGGGGCTTTTATGAGTAGACATAGGGGCCCCATATAGAGAGATATAATAGAGAACTTATTAAGTGTGAAGCTACGGTGATAACGATTTCCACCCCTTAAATGTTAGCCGTGTTACCTATTTCTTTGTCTTTTTCCAATATGTTTTATGTGGTGTTCAATAAAGAGTATTTGTATTGTATTGTATTGTTAGCCGATGTTCACCAATTTTTGATAGGTTGTCAGATTGATGTCATGTTGTAAAATCTAAGTCTATATGTTTAGATTTTTTTTTCTATAATCAATAAATTTAGTCTTATTGTGGCTTCAGTATTCTGATACAAAACAAATTTCGGCATTATTTGACTTTCTTGATATTTAATTAAAATTCAAAAAACTTATAAACCTAGATTGTGTTTTGACTGACAACCTATCAAAAATTGGTCGGAATCGGTTAACATTTAAGGTCTGGAAATCCTTATCGCGTTTTGTATGAAAAGTATGATTTTTGCCATTGGTTCAGTTCTCTTAACAACATGGACCAGTAGTAGGAACTAATAGGGGGCTCCATGGATCGCCGGGCCCTGGGCACTTGCGCAGAGGCCAAAACAGGGGCCCGGAAGGAGGCTCTCGCCCAGCAGTGGGACAAGTAGCTTACCTTGACAACGGTATCAAGATGGTTGTCGCACAGCTGCGCGAGGTGCTTGCAGTGCGCGGCGCGGTGCAGGTTGCGCTGCAGCAGCTTGCCGTCGAAGTACAGCCACGGCGCCGCCACCAGCCACGGCACGGGCGCGCCGCACGCGTCGTTGGCCACCAGCGCCGCCTCCGCGCCCGCCATCACCAGCGCGCCCAGCTGCACGCCGCGCGAGCTGATGCCGTTCACCTGGGGAAATAATCATCATCATCCGAACGACGTCCACTGCTGGACATAGGCCACCCCCAATGATCTCCACAGCGACCGATTCTGTGCTGCTCGCATCCAGTGGAGACCCGCGATTTTCACGAGATCGTCAGTCCACCGTGTGGGTGGTCTGCCCACGCTGCGCCTTATTTTCCGAAGCTCATTCTGTATCTCCTACAACCTTAGTTGTGTGCTCCACTTGCAAATATGTTTTTTTTTTTTAAAGAACACTTGATTGTAGTTACTGTTACTTCGAGAGTGACGTGACATGATTATAAAGGTCCCAGAGCAAAAATATTAACTTACAGTCATCTCCTGCAAGTGAAGTGCATTCATGAGATCATTTGAGAAAGCTGTGGCGAGGAATGCGTCCAATTCCTGACGCCTTAGGATCTGGATTTGCGATGTCATTATGAATCTGTAAGAAAACGTGACGAATTAGAAAACGCAAAATGACATGTTATTCATTGAGAGTTGTTTTCATATACAATGGCGGCGTAAAGGGGAGGCGGTCCGCCCCGAGTGCCAAGCACCAAGGGGTGACGACGACAGTCACTCGTACATCCAAAGAAGGCGCACAAAATCTCCCTCTTTAAAGCCATATCAATAAATAACTACCACTAAGACATGACACCAGACACCATAAGCATGTTTAGTATTTGGTGTTTCATTTCGTGCTCAATACAAAACCGCCCGTGGTGTCAATCTACCCTACACCACTGTTCATATACTGTGTGAATTTTTCAATCGATTTTAGATGTTTGAAATTCAGTGCCAATGCTACATAACTCATGCGAAAGACCTCTTAATGGATGTCTATGATAGTATAGCTGATGACACTAAGCAAGTGTAGAGTGCTACTTTACCTTAACACAGTGGCTAAGATGAGCAGATGTTGCGGCACGTACGACGTGTTGAGCATCAGAGGAGTGTCCGAACGCATGCACGAGAGGAACGCCCGCATCCGGCGGCACTTGTCATCCTGGGCCGTTCTGTTCAATAATAAACAATGTTAAGTCAAAACTATTACAAGAAAGTAGTTAATCTATTCATACTAATATTATAAATGCGAAAGTAACTGTATGTCTGTCTGTCGCGCTTTCCCGCCAATACTACGGAACCGATTTAAATGATATTTGGTACACAGATAGTCTAGAGCCTGAGAAAGGACATAGACTACTTTTAATGCGAAAAAAGGATTGAAAGGGGGGGATGAAAAGCTGTATGGAATTATCGTCATTTATAGACCTAGAAGCTTGAAATTGCGGGCACAGCTAGTCATTTATAATAGCTATTTGGATAAAATGGATTGATTGATTTTCTGGTCTGGCGAGTTTATTTTATATCTTCTGTTGTTTCGTTACTAATGCAGGATAGTCAACAATTTTGTATTGACAATTCCAAAAAAAAAACTTGGTCTAACATACAATATATGTTATTAGAATGTCCTTCCTTTCTTTTACCGAAAATGAATGGCACGTGCAAACGGGTTAGAATGCCACGATGTTGCACAATGAAAAAAGAATAGAGACACGAATAAAAAAAATCGTGCGTCACTGTGGAATAGTCAGTGTGCACAAGCCCCAGGAACGTGAAGATTTTGACTCCCGTCGAAGGCACAATAGGCAAGTTTCCCGAAAAATTCTAATTAGTCATTTCCAGCAGTCATTTACATTATAAAAAAATATTGAACACATATTTATTCTTTTGTCAATTAAACAAAAAATTACGAAGATATAGTGCGTTGAAGTAACGCGTTACGTCACTTTGTATACTTTTTACCATTAAGTGACATCATTAGCCCCCACTCCCGAACTTAGATGCGCGTTATCTTTGTCAATTTTGATTGATTTGATAAAGCAAAAAATACGAGTTCAATATTTTTTAATAATTCGAATTACAATTTTTTTAGCTAGGAAACATCCCTATTGTGGCTTGCTTTAAAAAACCGAACAAGTGCGAGTTAAACTCGCGTGGAGAGGGTTCCGATCCGTACATGATTATCTGAAATTTACTAGGTTACTTTAAATACCATAGACTTCTTATAGGTTTTCCTGTAATCTATAGGTAAAGATCTTTTTCCTGTATTTTTTTCAAAATTTTAGCCCCAGTAGTTTCGGAAATAAGGGGGGGGGGGGAATGATCAATTTTTGCCTATTTTCCTAAATAACTTCCAAACTTATTTAATTAAAATGCAAAAGAAAATATATTTAAGGTCTTCACAATAAGCCCTTTCATTTGATATATCACACGATATAGGTTGCATAACTATTTTTTTTTAATTTTCTAATTTACCCCCCAGAAGTGATGTTTAAAATTCATATATTTTCGTCACGCTTCCGTGTTGCGATCACCGACTTACATATGTATACCAAATTTCAACTCAATCGGTCCAGTAGTTTCAGAGCAAATTGGCTGTGACAGACGGCCAGACAGACAGACTGACGCACGAGTGATCCTGTAAGGGTTTCGTTTTTTCCTTTTGAGATACGGAACCCTAAAAATTAACTTGACAAGTTTAAATTCGGTTAACAGCTCACCCGAACCAAAGCCTCTGCACGGTCGGCACAGGCCAGTCGAGCACGACCCCGGGCACCATCTCGGGACCCTTGCCTGGATTCACGCGAGAATAGATCCACTCCGCTATCTGCACAGTGCATGCACGCTCTGTAGCCTCGTTTGATGTGCCCTCATCTAAAAAAGAAATATTGCATGTTCAAAGGGTCAAAATATGTTGGAAATGTATAATTGTGTTATTGGTATGGAAGCAGTTCAATTATCTAATCTAATACCTTTAAACGAGCAATTCTTGTATATATAATCGGAATCTCGGAAACGGCTTCGATTTTCATGAAATTTAGTATGCAGGGGGTTACGGGGGCGGTCGATCTAGCTAGGTTTCATTTTTAGATAACGTCATTTTATCTGTGTTTTCAGGCAATGAAAAAATGCTACAGTATCATTAGAATACGAAGGTAAATTTCGCCACCATCTAAATAAAAGGTTATAATAGCTCAGATGGGAAATCGGGCGGTCCCGAAGCCAGAAGACCCCGGTTCGAGTCCAGATGATTATTTTTTTCCCTTTTCTGTTTCAAGTTCCTTCTTTTGTGAGAAAAACTATTATTGGGATCAAAGCTCGGTCATTCTGGTACTACTATGTGTTAACATATTAGTAGTTGAATATTTTTAACATTTACTATTTAATTATATTCACCTTTGGCTTTCTGCGCCATGAAGCGATGATGATGCATGTTGTACAAAATCGCATAGATATTCTGCCTGATCGGTCTGAAGAAGTGATGTATGGATGGTATTTCACGGTGGTTGTCGTCCTCCATCAGAACTGGCAAAGAGACTTGGCGATGCGTGAGGATCGACAGCATCTGCGGGTGCATGAGGCCGCGGGCGTGGCGCTCGGCGCAGGTCCGCAGCACTTCGGCGGGAGCGGGCGGGCAGTTGTCGTCGTTCAACGACTTACTCATTTGACGGTTCTGGAATTAATTACGTTGTTGTTTCATGGTTATTTTTTTATCCTATCCAACGTATTGAAAATGAGGGTTAAATCACAGGTTATTGGTACGGAAATGATAGACTAATGGCCAAATTCAGAAAGGCCACTCAAATTGAGCTTTAATTAAAGTGACCTTTGAATGACGTTTTTGTATAGGATGACAACTAGTTGACGGACATTTAACTATTTAATCTCTAATCAAATGCTTAAGTGGCGTTTCTGAATTCGGCCATAATTAGAGATGCAACGGATAGTGGTTTGGCCGGATGCCGGATATCCGGCTGCACATTAGCTACCTCTAAAGTTGTATAAGCTGGATCAGCCTTCGCGCGGCGAGCAAGTTTCAACTTGTTACGAATTGCAAGTGCGCGGGGAGGCCCTCTGAGGTTCAATACGCGCTCTATTACGTCAGTTGGGAATATTCAAACGTGCAAGCAGTGTGGCCAACGTAGGCGATTTGTCGCCATTTAGGCTACTCAGAATGAGAATCGGCGATGAAAAAATCTGAAAGGCGACTGGTTGCCTATTAGGCTACTTCAGAGACAAGCATTTAAATTAGCCGAATCACAAATGAAAACTACGTTTTATTTTATTTAAGCGAAAATTTGGCGTTTGGTTTGGGCTACAGAACAGAAGTTGAAATTCGGCTACATTAGGCTACTTAAGATGTAAAAAATGGCGACATCAGGCCCTAAGCGGTTGGCAACACTGCGTGCAAGACATAATGTTAAGTGAAGTTTTGTTAAAATTATAAGAAACTAAGCTTTAATTTGATAACTGACGTGGATTTTGTTTGTTTCTGATGGTTTTTTATTGGTTTTATACTATTTCTGATGAAAGGCTTTACTATCCGGTATCCGGCTGGATAGTAAAATCATGGCCGGATAGGCCAGATACCAGATAGTAACCGGATATCCATTGCATCGCTAGCCATAATACATCTTGTTTAAAATAATGAGGCAGCAAAGCAGAACACTACAATGAAAGGTTGACCAGTAATAAAATAAGGTAATTGTAGAAAGACAATCCAGTGACCGCACCGCTCATCTAGCGCGTTCTATTTAGCGTTGCGGGATGCCGTGCGGTTAGGTGTTCATGCTTTCCACTATTTTTTATGGCAGATGACTAACAATGGTGAAGTCACACCTCTTTGGTTAACGGCTGTTTTTCGTTTTTGTCTACGGGTTTGGGCGCTGGAGGTTTCTTCGGGTCCACGTCGCCGGCCTCGAGGGACATGGAAGCCAGGCTCTGGCTCACGTCAACGGTCCGCTCCTCCATGCTAAAGTCGGCATTCATTGACGCATTTGCTGTAGCCAATTTGTAATCGTCCAAGCCTTTTTGCTGTAATTCAGTATTTTTTAATTTTAAAGTGCTCAGAGTATGAAGATGAACAAATACATAAAATAATCATAATTTTCAGCATAACTCAAATAATTTATGAAAATGAAACATATATACAAACATAGTAAGTACATTAAGAGCCGAAATCTCAGATAACAAAAATGTGTACTCTGCACTTCAATAAATTTGGAATTTCGAATCATGCAACATTTAGTAACCTATACATAATTTTATATGCCAATGTAATGAATGACTATGGAAAAGGCGTGGATGATCGTGGCAATGGTAGGTCGAACTAATTTCTAGTAACAATAATAATGCATATAAACCTCATGTTCAGATGACTCGGTTGCCAATTTGGAAGTATCCATGTCTATCGAAGTTGAATGGGGACTGTCAGGCTTTTGATTCCTCTTGTTAGTTTTAGGGCGGCGACCTAACAAGCACAAAACAAATGAATTTGAAATTTCTCAACTCCTATCAATTCTTTTATAGTAGTTTATGCAACGGTTGCATAATGATAGAACTTAAAACACTAGTGCGGTTTTATGAAACGAGCTTCGCGAGTTTCATAATAAGATCGCACGTGTGTTTTAAGGCGAAATTATGCAAAGTTGCATACATAACTTTATCTACACCCATATTATAAACGGCGAAACGGCGACGATGGGGCCCCGCCGGCTGCGGCGACGGCGGCGCGCCGGCCTGTAGCTCATATCTGTATCGTTATGACCATTACGATACTAAAATCAATACTGTAATAACATTACAGTACAGTAATGGTGGTCATTTCCTACGGTTTTTGATTACATTATGGAGGTTTTATGATATGGGTGTAGATAAAATAATTAAAAGAATTGTTCTTAAAATCAATAACAAAGTGTCATACCAGAGGCAGTCCTGTATTTCAGGAATCCATCTTTGGTGCCGTTGAGATAATACTGTACGGCTTGTTTAAGTTTAGCTGCTCGCAGATCATTAAGGTCACCGAAAATTTCAATACATGCACTGTCAACGTCAGATGATGGCAAATCGCGTACAAACTGACTCACAGCTTTTATTAAAGCCTCTGGTGGAACTTGTTGCTGCAAATAAAACATTATTTATTTCCATTTACGATTTCCATTCATTATCTACACTAATATTATAAAGAGGAAAGATTTGATTGTTTCTTATAAAAAAATAGGTATTTGAGTATACCTTCTTGGGAGAGATTCCAAGTCTCTTGTAGAAATCGGTAAGGCTTTGTTCTGATAATATAGTGCCACCAAGTAATGCAGCCATGAGGCAGAGTCGGTCTTGGGGCACATCCAACACTTGCGGCAACTCATGTATCTTGTATTCTTTGGTTTCAAGAGACGACTGTAAAATCAAACAATGTTAGAACAAGATAATAAAACAAATTACAATATCTGTTGTTTTATCCTTACTCTGTACGTAAGCTTTAGCTGGGAAGAGCTGAAATATCTTGGTGGCTGGAAAACCAAGTATTCTCCAGAACAACCAACTAAGCCAGCATATGTTTTCTCCCGACACAGACCAACCACTTCCTGGCAATGGTCATCCGATGATACCATCTAAAATAAAAGGAAAGTAATGTCAAAATGCAAATTGCAATTGCAAGATTGGGTTAGAAACGCTACTCACAACAGGTATATTCAGATATCTGAGAGCAGTTCTAAGGCAGGAATGTAGCCCCATGGGTGGTACCCACCAAACCTTTGGTGGGGGTGTGCCTTTTGTGACAATATGGCGCAATACCTGAAAATAAAGGGTAGTTGAAATTAAATTATTGAGCACATTCAATATCAATGATTGGATTAAATAGAACTTTTTGAAAATAACACACACATAATAAAAGGTTAAGCATATGTTTACCAGGCTATTTCCAGCTTCCAAAAAAAAAAGAGACCTTATTTACTTATAATTGAATAGTGGTTGACTTGTAAGATAGAGAAATCAATTTACTTTGATTAGTATTTTGTCCTCTACTGCACCACTTTTTATGCTCTTATCCTATCAAGACTGGTAGTGAAAGGATTTTGTGTTTTTACAATCTCACCTGATTACAGTCATGAGCACCAATATGAAAAAATTTGTTTATAATGACTGTATATAAGTGACAAGGCTTATAAGGTACTATATGTTTATATATCAATACTTGTGACTGTACAACTGATTAATTCAGGCTACAAATTAATTTCAAGATAAGTTTAGTCATACAAAATGAATGAAGACTAACAGAATTGACTCTCTGTCTGTATGTTGACTGTGTCTGGATCCAGTGCTGCGGAGAACTTGGAGGAGCAGGGTGTGCTCCGTTGAAGCACACGCACAGTGCCACTTGATGTTCAGCGAGTGCCTGGGCGAGGGTAGTCAGGAATTGTACGCACCGGGCCCACTGACCACCGCATGCCCAATCTGTATTAATAAAAAATCAATGAAACCAATGTTAAATTCATTTTGTGAACAAGTTAAATTCAACTGAATCAGATTGTCCAAATAAGACAGATGGGATAAGGTGTACCAAACCAATGGGAGGCACTAATGGGAGGCACCAATGGCAGGTTGCAAGTCTAACCTAACCTCTGCCATGATTCTTGAAAAAGGCAGCCTTTTCACATTACTGGTGATGTTAGAAGGCTGCCTTTTAAAGAATCACGGCAGACCTATGGCAGTACCCTTTCATTACACCCGGACTGAAAGATTGATTAAGAGCCATTCATATGGTTTAAAAAACCCCTTAATAATTTTCTATAAATGTAAAAAATATGCTATATCACTTTTTAAAGAATGATGGGCAAAAATTTATGGAACCCAGCCGAATCACCAATAGAATTATAACATACATAGGCTTATTGATCCCACTATTTGCTGTAATTGTTATTATGATGACTAGACTGTGAAGGCTGGGTAAAATATACAGAAAATAGCATTGCTACGCATGCAGGGCACAGCTAGTATAGTAATAAATGTTCTGTGTGTGTGAATATTTGAAGGCTGATAACTATCTTCTCCGGGGTTTTTGAAGTTTGTATTAAATGAAGCTCATGTAACTAGCTTTCACATGGTAAACATGAGATTTGTATTGGTTATATGGGCCAATTTGCCCATCATTCTATGGCTTAAAGTTTTATTGTTTTTACATTACCACTGTATCTTGAACATTGTCTGTGAAATGCTTTTAGTGAAAGCTCTATTGTATTAGAGCAGAGCGAAAGAACCTTAAAATGATTTTACATATTCTGTTTATAAATTGGAATTGTAAATGTATTAGAACTACTTTTGGCAGAGGCTGTTGAATACTTAGTTGGAAAAGAGAACATAATGTAAGGATCATAGTTTTCCATTCAAAGTTAATAATAGGAGACTTGCCAGAGAAGTATCCTCCATACAGACGGTCCAGGCAGCCTTCTGCGTCGAGCACCAGTCGGAAGCCGCCAGCATGATTTCGTGCAATTCTAAACAGATCGACTCCCACTCCCTCATTTTCTAAATATGTTTGTAGATCTTGTATGCCCATGATTCTTGGCAATAACAGACCTACTTAGTGTAATTATGTACGATCGAAGACTGTCGCTCAGCAATTCACTCCTGAAAAAAGCGACATTAGTTTGACGCAGGGAATGAAGTGTTCGTCCATAAAATATGTAAAGAACTAAGGTACAACATAAATGATAATTACAATAAAAAATCGCGAGAAAAGCAATATTTTGTTCACGTAAACTGAAGCCGGCACGTTACCTAAATCCATCAAACTTGCATCAAACACAGAAAGTAAATTCCCTATCTTCATGTACTTTTTATAATGCAATTATAAAACCTTAAGAGTTAGCTAAAATGTTACGCTACAATGATACCAATTAATCGTCCAAATGCAACAAACCTCGATTAGAAAACCATGCCAGAAGTGAGAGATAACCGCAAGTTGAAAACGGAAGCCATTTGTAATTATCTAAAATAGAAGAGTTTTAGGAGACAGGAATGGACACCACACAATGTAAAATTGTAATAAAGACTATCAACAGACGTTCCGATTTCGTGGATGCCGACCGCCGTCGGAAGCCGACCCCAAGCAAATAAATCGACACGTATGTAAAGGTGCATCCACATCTGAAGAACGCACCGCGAATGCGCCGCTCGCGTGCCGATCACGAACCGCTCGCGCGCAGCACGCACGCTGAACACGTGTATTTATTGCAACTGTTTACGCCGCGCGCCAGCGGTTCGCCAACCAAGCGCGAGCGGTACGCGAACCACGCGCGAGCGGCGCATTCGCGGCGCGTTCGTCAGATGTTGACGCACCATAGAGTCACAGTATAAAGAGACACAGTAGTCCGACGCCTTTGATCTCGCGGTAAATGCCGACAACGTCTGCACAGTTTCGAAACGGCGTGTGTACGCTAGGGTTGTCACAAGTAAACCATATTTATATAATTTACCCATTTATTTATTTCAGACGAAGGTTACCATCGTCATTATTATTAACCACTAGCTTTTACCCGTAACTTCGTTCGCGTCAAATCGTTCATCGCTATAACCTGAGGAATAGTGCTGTTTTTTCAGGATAAAAAGTATTCTTTATAATTTCGATTTTTCTACTGTCACTGTGCCATAAATCACAAAGAGGATAAACGAATTGAATGCGGGCGGAGTTGTTGGCAAAAGCTCTTTTAATTATACTTATTTCTTCTCACTAAGTACTACTTTTCTACTAGAAAGTTCCATGAAGTTTAGCAGGTTCTATGAGGTTTCTAGAATTGTCTATGAAGTTTCTAAAAGGTTCTATGAGGTTTCTTGAAGATTCCACGAAGCTTCTAAAACGTTAAATGGAGATATCTAGAAGGTTCTATCAAGTTTCTGGAAATTTCTATGAAGTTTGAAGAAGAAGGTTCTGGATAGTTCTATGAAGTTTCTTTGAAGTTTTAAGAAGATTCTATGAGGTTTGTAGAAGTATCCCTGAAGTTTCTAAAAGGTTCTATGAGCTTACTAGAAGATTCTATGAAGTTTCTAGAAGGTTCTATGGGGTTTCATAAAGGTTCCATTAACTTTCTAGAAGGTTCTATGAGCTTTCTAGAAGATTCCATGAAGTTTCTAGAAGGTTCTATGGCGTTTCATAAAGGCTCCATTAACTTTCTAGAAGGTTCTATGAAGTTTCTGGAGTTTTCTATGAAATTTGAAGAGTAAGAATAATTTTCTAGAAGGTTCTATGAAGGTTATAGTAGATTACATTGTATTTCTGGAAGGTTCTGTGAGGTTTTCAGAATTTCAAGTAAAGTTTCTGGACGGTTCTATGAAGTTTCTAGAATTTTCTTTGAAGTTCCTAGAACGTTGTGTGAAGTTTTTATGTCGTTAGGACTATGGTAAATCAATATTTTGAGTTAATAATAAATAACAATATAAATATGGCATGCGCGAGCACGAGCCGACAGCCCTTAAATACAGGTCCCATGCTACGAAGGCCAGTATGGGTCGCCCCCTCGCCCCGCACACACCGACGATTGCTCTGTCTAGACGGCTTCGTTGGACCTTTGTGTCTAATATCTTTACTCTGTGATAGGGTAGTCAGTTGGTCGGACATTATTATATTAATACCGGTCGAACGTGGGCGGTTCCCGGTGCATGTGACATCCAACACGTCTGCAAAATCGAAGCGCGAGTGGGAGTTTTTTTTAGAGATGAGATAAAGCGTGACTTAAAAGTTATCGCGACTGTCGTGACAGTCCATAAAAAAATATTATGTTTTTTAAGAGAATTACTCCGAATTCGAATCTTATAAGAGCAGTAAACATTCATCAAACATTCCATCTCATTTCGACTTAAGTCCTTTTAATTTCAATCTTGCTATTGCTTGCTATACCTATTCTACCTACGAACGAGACGTGACGTGACGCCGGACAGTTGATAAGAACTACCTACAGGCCCCCTATTCTCGGTGCATTCGAGATAATGTCGATTGCGAGATTAAACGTCAGATTCATACAGTTGTGTCAAACGACTGTATGCACTGACGTTTAATCTCGATTGTGAGATTATCTCGAATGCACCGAGAATTGGAGGCCAAGTAACGGAACGAAAGTCTAGCGGTGACCGTTATTATGCGGAAGTCGAAAATTGGTTATCGTGTGGGCGCGAGCGAGAGCACTCGTTGGCACTCGTCCTTATGCGGAGTATCCACACCACATTTCGTTCATCGCTAGACTTTCGTGCCACTACGACATGACATGACAAAACATACATAAACACTCGGTTTGCGCAACTAAACATTTGACTTTGGAACGGACCTACCTAGTTACTCGCCGATCTGTCATAGTGACAGTGACAGACCAGCGAGTCACGGTGAAATATCAACGTGACGTGATTTAAGTCCCAGTCCCATCTTTACTTTGTTCCGGACGCAACCGCGAATAGTTGCAATCGCAGGCTTGCAGCGCTGTCTAAAATCGCTTACGAGGTCGGATCGGATATATTTTTGTTCCGCACAAACAAAGGATCGAAAGGCTGTTGCACGGGTTATTCATTACAAACACAAATAATGGTAATCCAATTAGTAGAATTATATAGGACTTTCTTTGAGTGTGAAATTTGTCTCAAAAATTGTTCAAAAGATTACTGTAATAAAGATGCTAGGAATCAAGCATATAATATAATACTTGAAGTACTCAACAAGTATGATAGTGAGGCTACATAAAAACATTGAAGAAGAAACTCGACAAAACTCGTGACTTGGTGTTGGTATCCGACGTAGGTATCATCTTTACCTACGTTAGGTACGTACGCGTCTGCCAAATCGGAACGTCTGTTATGGCCCTTTATACGATCGGTCATCGCACAGAGGTGACAGAGGACGGAGTCATACGTAAGAATGAGATAAAGATATCTCTGTCTCATTCTTACGAATAAATGCGTCCCGTGCGATGTCCGACGATGGACCATCGTGTAGAGCGCCCATTACTAATCTAAGCACTTCATGGCGCGTTGTCTACAAATCGTCCAATAGCAGCTTATGGGTACCGTGTTACTAATTCAAATGTGTGTCGTTATATCTTATGGTGCGGCACACATTTGCATAGAGGTGGTCTGCAGCTTTATTACGCCTTTTTTAATTATTTCAAATCATTGTAACAAACTATAATATGATACAAAAGATACAAACACCGTTTTCGAATATTGTTATGTATTTATAGGCTAATTGCAACTTTTATATCTTTGTGCTAGCAACATTAGAAACGTCAGCCTGAGTGTAGTCTTGACAAATTGTATAGGGATATAATATTGTGCTTGCTCTAATATTGGGCGTTGTTGGCTTTACTTTACTACGTTCTGTAAAAATACGAGGCGTAACAATGTGTTGTTATTTGAGAATCAACAATGTACTTTGTTATTTTTAGAAGCTATGTTGTGGACACCCGTATTTGTAACATTAAAATGCTTTGAAACAGTGTAACTTTTTACAAAATATTTTTTGTCTAACACTGAATTGGTTTAATGCAGGATAGCAAAACGTTATTTTAACAATAATAAGTTATGCCGGAGCAAAGTAACGATTATCGCGTTGTAGTTTTCGGTGCGGGTGCCGTAGGAAAGAGTTCCTTGGTACTACGGTTTGTTAAAGGCACGTTCAGGGAATCGTACATACCGACCATTGAGGACACATATAGACAAGTAAGACAGATTATCTCAAAATAGAACTAAAGTACTGTACAATCAATATTTGTATGGTAGGCACAACATATTCCATACAAAACTTTCACATTTGCTAGATTCATTGTCATGCTATCTTTGTTGTTTTCATATTCTGAGTTTTGTCTTGTAAATTAATAGGAATTTAAGTTATTTAATTATATTGCATTTAATACTTGTTTTAATTGTTTTGTCAAGTTTTCGCAAGATCATAGTTCCCCCAAACATAATGCATTCTGATTCCAGCATCAGAGTCCATTTTATGTGGGAATTCATTAACTGAGAGAGTACAAACACATTTTTATAAGTAGTGAACTAGTCCTGTGCCCGATAAGATTTCTCACCAGCAACATTTCATAATAACAATAAGCTTAGCCATAGTTGGGTAAAAGTGACAAACTTTTATTCCCTATTTAACCCCCTCCCTAAAGGGATTCATTTTCAAAAAATGTTTTCATACTCCTCACCTATGTTATATGAGGAACTCCTGTGCTTCTCATGCTTCTAGACCCACTGGTTTAGGATGCATGTTATCTGTCAGTCACTGTTAAGAATTTTAAGAAGTAAATGTTAATCATATAATGTAAGCAAGCCATTTTTTTATATAAATTTATGCATATGTTTTGGTTAAAAATCACATAAGGGGTTTTGGGAAAAAAAGATTTATCCCTGAAGTCACATTCCCAGTAAAACATACAAATACAAACAATACAAACATAAAAATTAGTGTGCTAAGCCCTCAGGTCATAAAGCTATAAGCTAACTATAGACCGACCAGCTCATTAGGTCTCCAGTAAATATGGATATATGGAATACGGTCTAGAGTGATACAGGAGACTTATTTATGTTGCAAATCTTGTTTTAACTTTTTATTTTAAATAAATGTTACACTTTATTATTTTATTATTTTCCTCTCATGTATTTCTGTCTTTTTTAAAGTTCAGGTGAGTGTTCTTTTTTTGTTTAGTATAATATTGTATCTCAGTTGCATCATATATATGTGTGTATCTTATGTGTAAATGCTTTGGCTGTCTGTCTTTATTAGTTCTATAAAATTGATACTCATTTGACTTTGTAGGTCTTGCAACCTTCCCAAAAGCATTTGTAACTTTGTAAGCAAGCAATGCTATTGCCGTAAATTATAGCTTTGGCGTTCCTGCCCGCATGAATAAGCAGTTTTTAAATATTTACGAAAAATCATTTATGCAATACACATATAATACATAATAATTGCAAAATATCCAATAAATGGATATAAATAAAAATGAATCCGCGTGTAGGTATGAACTTAATTTTTGCTATACTGAATTAGGAATTAATTTCTGTTCCAGGTGATAAGTAGTAACAAAACAATATGTACTCTGCAAATAACCGACACAACAGGCTCTCATCAGTTCCCAGCCATGCAAAGATTATCAATCAGCAAGGTAACGGTCACTAGGCTATAAATTGTATATTTTTCACCATCAGCATAAGAGATAAATTGCACCATTGAACACTGTTTTTAGGGTTCCGTACCTCAAAAGGAAAAAAACGGAACCCGGAAGTTCGTGTGTCTGTCTGTCTGTCACAGCCGATTTGCTCTGAAACTACTAAACCGATTGAGTTGAAATTTGGTATACATATGTAAGTCTGTGACCGCAACTAGGAACATGGGGGCCACTTTTGGGGGTAAATTAGAAAAAAAATATGTGCATACTATATCGTGTGACATATCAAATGAAATTATAATATTAATATTGTGAGGATCTTAAATATTTTTTTTTGGAATTTTAAGATAAATAGTTTGGAAGTTATTTAGGAAAATGGGCGAAAATTGACCCCCCCCCCCTTTTTCCGAAACTTTTCGGCCTAAAATTTTGAAAAAAATAATCGCTTATTTTCCTAAATAACTTCAAAACTATTTATTTTTAAAATTATTAAACAGATATATATTTACGATTCTCACAACGAGCCCTTTCTTTTGATATGTCACACGATATAGTTTGCAAAAGTTTTCTTTAGACTGGTTTTTTTATGTACATATTTTTATTACGTTTTGCCTCTTTTTGTTTGTTGGCATAATTTTTTTACTCCTTCACCTTTACATTTAAGTGATGATTTTAGATGTTAAAAATAACTTTTTCCATGGATCCATTTCCTCGGCTTTCGTATAATTCCTTAGTTATCAACCTGAAACTTGGTGAAAATACTTTTCAAAGCAAGCAATTACGTAAAAGCTTTCCAGAGAAATTGGTAAACCACTCCTAAAAATAGGCGGCTTGGGATGTTGAACTTTTTAAGGAAAAACTAATTCCACGTGTTTACCCATTTGAAACTTGGTATAATTCTTCCTCAGAACAAATAATTACGTAAAAAGTTCGAGAAAGAAATGAAATTACCCTTAATAAATCTAAGCGGGACCTAATCATGCATGCATCGATGTCTCCAGCTCATGAACTCAGTTCTGCTTGACTTCTTATTATTACAGAGCTATTATAATGTACACAGAAATTAAATGTGAGACCTTCTGTTGTTGATTCTAAATGATCTTTGGCAAATTATTTTTTTGTTCGTTATTTTTTACCAACTTTGGTGGTCGGTTAAACATTAGCCTTATTTTTACAGGGGCATGCATTCATATTAGTCTATTCTGTAAGCAGTAGACAATCCTTGGAGGAACTAAAGCCAATATGGCAGACGATAAAAGAGATAAAAGGCGCTGAGTTGCCCAGCATCCCGGTGATGCTCGCGGCTAACAAGTGTGACGAAACGCCGGAGATCCGGGAGGTGTCGTCCGCCGAGGGACAGGCGCAGGCGCAGATGTGGGGTGTCTCGTTCATGGAAACATCGGCCAAGACGAATCACAATGTTACACAACTTTTCCAGGTTGGTTAGTTAATTGCATGCATTTGAGAATTTAGCGACTTAATTCTTGAGATGTCAAGGGCTTGGTTCGTTAACCTTTTGACTGCCACAGTCGGCTGCAGCCGTCAGCGAATACAGGGTTAAAAAGTCCTTCATTACCTTGACTTAAAGTTGAAATTCGTGTCACTTCTCAGACATGATTGGCGGTCAAAAGGTTAAAACTGTTAAACGGGTATTCACTTCATAGTGTCGTAAGCGACACTGGTTTTTCAACATTATGTTGTGTACCACTCAAGCTTTTTTGGAAATTTATAATTAACTAGTGGACCCGCCACAGCTTCGCCCGCGGTATTTTCCATACAAACTTTATCACCCCTTTTTACCCCTTTAGGGATAGAATTTCGAAAAATCCCTCCTTTGTGCACCTCTGGGGTACACGAGGAATGTCTCCTCCAAATTTCAAAACTCTAGGCCCACCCGTTTGCGTTGTCTATAAGTGAGTCACGGTAGGTACTGTTTTATATGTAGGTATAGATTATATTTCTCTTTTTACGTCGAGTCGCTTTTGGAAGTTGTTTAATAATCTTTATTATTACCGAGTTGATAATAAATGTACGGCCCTTAAATTTATAAAAAAATCAATGCCGTCGGATTCCAGGAATTACTGAACATGGAAAAGAATAGAAACGTGTCACTTCAAGTCGACGGTAAAGGAAAAAAGAAGAAAGACAAAGTGGTGAAGGACGGTGGCGAAGCATCAGCAAGCGGCAGGGAAAAATGTCGCGTCATGTAAGCCACCACAGTGATCGAACGTCTAGCACCACCTGCTCGCGAGTCATACCCGTCGCTCTGTGTACCCCTTACATATTTGACTTTTATGACAGAGACGCACTGAGCGACAAAATACTCGCGGGCATGTTGTGCTAGCCCTCCAGGCGAAGGGTAGGGCAAGACACCATACAAACATAGTGCAAGTTTTTTCTTCGAGTTTTTGCACCGGAGGACTGCTTATTTCTAACCAAACGCAGGGCATCACGGACATTTTAATTGTAATATTTCGCTTATTATTTATTTTGCGTTTTTTTTAATATACTAAAAATTCACAGTCACTTTAGTAAAAATAAGTATACTGAAAAGAAAAACACTTATCTAGTGCAAATGCCAGGTCAGAAAAAAATGCACATTGTTTGTATGGAGAAGGTCTTGCTCTACCCTTAGCCTTAATTAAATATAAGCGTAAACCCATCGATCTTATTAAAACCTACTTATTTATACAGTCACATGATTTCTAGTCATTACAATACATTCATATCTCGGATGAGTTTGCACGACTTAGGATAATTTATAATATTATAAGTAATTATAATGCATTCGAAAATAAATGAAGTCATAGTATAATTATGCCTTTAAAATAATTAGTTATAATTAAATATTGTGATGAAGCTCGACAGTCATCGGAATGCATGTTTTGTTATTAATGAAAATAATATTTACACTAGTTGACTTGTATAGTAATGACTGACTGGAATCATTAAAGAGATGTGCGGCAATCCTGCAATGCTAATGTGAAAATACAACGAAATGAAGTCTCTAGGACTCGCTGTTAATCGATTTTGTATTCTCATTGAAATTTTAAGTAAAAACATTAGAGGTGCAATTTTGTAATTCTTTTGATAATAATAATATACTTACATTAGTTTAATTTCTTCACCATGTAATTTATATCACATAATAACCATTACGAAATGGATGTGTTTCGGCTCTTAGGCACTTTCACGATATCCCTACCGATTTTATTCTAAAGGCATTAATTACTACTTTAGGTACTTGGTTACTTATACCCCGGCAAAGCGTAAGTCGATCATAAGCGGATACCGTGGAACCTGCCTCCTACCCGATAGGTTATACTATATACATTAGACCAAAAAGGCAGTAGTTCCTAAATTCCTAATAATGTAGAAAGTGTCCTAGAGGAAATATTAACTGTGCCAAATTGTAGCCATGATTGACATAGGTGAAATTAGAATTTCTAATGCGATCAATAACGAAGACGAAATTAAAAGAATTGGTTCGTAATAAGCTGAAAACGAATTTTATAAAAAATACCAATGGCCAAGAAAGTTCATCTAATATTTCTTACCCGTGTATTCACCTATTGAAAAATTGGAACCTCAAGTAGATAAGTAACCTTAGTTTTTGTACGTGCTGACCGCTGACGCATCTAGTAATTTGTTCGTATTCAGAAAAAGTAAATCTGCATCTTATAATGGATCACGCTGCACAACGTGTTATTGTAGGTCATTTTTGTAATTATTTATCCGATGTAAATGTATAATGCCATATTAATACTTACATCCATTTTTCGACCGTACCAAGTACGTCGAGTTTATAACATTATCTTACTTTAGTACTTTCTTACCAACATATTCAATTATGGCTGATGAAGTTTAAACTAAAGCCGCGTTTTCGTAAGCGGGCAAACGCCCAGGCCCCCAATTCTCGGTGCATTCGAGATAATCTCACCATCGAGATAAACGTCAGTGCATACAGTCGTTTGACACAACTGTATGAATCTGACGTTTAATCTCGTAATCGACATTATCTCGAATGCAACGAGAATTGGGGGCCTGGACTTCGCACGGTATAGTCCCGGAGGAAGTAACATCCAAGTGTTAGCGTTAGTTTCCCGGTCGTTTAGTCAGTCGCACTAGCGGCCCTGGCTAGCATGCTTGACACAGGGATAAGTTCAACTCGTTTATCTCTCTGACTACCTCTTTCATCGGCATTAGTGTGAGAGAGACGCACTTAGAGATAAGACGGTTTAACTTATAGTTGTGTCAACCATGTAAGTTTTTTTTTTACATATCTGTCGATACCGCCAATCATATGCCTCAACCTACACAACATACAGATATTTGTTCCCTTTAATGAAAGAGAGAGTACCTACGCTAATAAACACATTACCCTCCTTGGCGTCGCGCAGTCGGGTAAAAAAGGAGCTAGCCATCATCTCGTCATGTAGCCGTCGCTAGTTAGTAATGCACTGTATTTAAAAATCACGAAAATATATTCAACTAGTCCACTTTTGAATATTATTAATAACAATTAAGATATATTCATCAGTAAAATAAACAAAATTAGAACATATAACAGCAAAAAAGTATTGCACGTAAAATACAAATGCATCCATATCAATAATAGGTAAGTAGATATGAGTTTCCACTATAAATAGCCAGCGGTCCTAGCAAGGTTGACATGAGAATAAGTTATCCCCATCTTATCTCAGTCGATCCCTTTCTTCGATACTAGTGTGAGAGAGACTCACTGAGCGATAAGATGGGGAAAGCTTATCCTCGTGTCAACCTTGCTAGGATCGTAAATGTAGTTCGTCTGTCTGAAATAGGCTTGAAACCTGCAGACTACAGCGCTCTTCCCAGAAAGTGAAAACGGTAGACATTTTACACGATTTGACTTTTAAATATAATGTAGTCACCCACGCCTGCGGCCCTAACTTGCATGCCACAAAGATAAATTAGAACCGTTAGTCTCTATGACTATCTCTTTCGTCGGCACTAGTGTGAGAGAACGCACTTAGAGATAAACGGTTATAATTTATCTTTGTGCCATGTTAGGGCCGGTAAACGTTCAAGTTGGAGTTTTTATAAAATAATATTTTGACAAATAGACACTAAGAATAAAGCCTTTGCACCTATTTGTGCCCATATTTTCAACGAATTTGATGTATTGTATTTATTTTACTGTAGGATTTTTCTGACTTATAATAATACTGTTCTAAAGTTTACGAGGATTTCAAAGAAGATAAGTAGGTACCTAGGTACTTACGAACTATAATTAAGTACCACACAAAGGTGGATCCAGATTTCGAGTCAGGGGGGACAATAGTCAAAGTCTAGTCAGGACAGGCTCCGTTTCGATTACAATAATAAATCTATATCTATTTATTAAAAATGGCATTGAAAAACAATACATTTTTTAGTGAATTATTCTGTCCCCTTACTGACTCTTCCGCAAGGACCGTGCAGTGTAACCACTAAAACAAGAATAGGCAAATACAAATTTAAGTAGAGTCTATTAAAATATTATATCATATCATGCACAGATTTTTGTGGTTTTGTTGCTTGGTTGAATTCACAACTTTGATATTCTCTATCAATAATAATTTATGAATTAGGGGGCGTCCATTAATTACCTACGTGAGGCGATTTTGCCGATTTTTCGACCCCTCCCCCGTCCTTGTCACATTTGACAGACCCCCCCTCCATAGTGTGACGTCACATATTTTTCTGTTTTAAATCTAGAATTATTAAATTAAAACAGTAGTTCCGAAATTAGTTTTATTTCCATTTAAATTATTTTTTAATTTACTCAACATCAAATCAAACGTTTGGAACGAAAAAATTATTAGTTATATTAATGGAAGTTACAAACTTAATCATCTTGAGTCCATCAACTTTGAACCCACTCCTTCGATACAGATAGAATTGGAAAATATTTTAAGTTTTTCGTTAATAGTTAAAATTTGTCATTTTAACACTTAGATAGATGTATTAGATTTTGAAATGTGACATCACGAAACTTAGGACCAATCCCACCCCTTGTCACACAATGTTATACTTCGTCAACCCCCCTCCCCGCTTAACGTGAGATTTTTCAAAATGCGTACTAAATACGTTAATCTGTGCTTAATTTCGTTGGATTAATTTAAATAAAAACAATTTGATTAATTATTTTTATTTAAGACTATTTTAGATTTATATTGGAGACATATATTTTACTTAATTTAACCATGTTTTGTCACAAATGTTGCTGTATTTGCTGAAAACCCCCCACTCCCCCACGTAATTAATGGGCGCCCCCTTAGGTATATCCTGTGAAATTAATAATTGTTATTCAGAGGGTATGAGAGGAAAGCACCATTCGATAATAAACGTTTTTCTTGTTTTCGACCCTGATTATGGAACAATTTTTTTTATAATGTTCATTATGCTGAGAAAAAACAACATCCTTTTAAAAAAAGGGAAAATGCGTTTGTAAAAAACTGCTTTAATAAAAACCAAAAGTAGCAACATTTTCGCGCATATCTTCTTAACCTTTTGACCGCCAAGCATGTCTGAGAAGCAACACAAAATTCAACTTTAAGTCAAGGTAGTGCAGCCGACTGGGGCGGTCAAAACGTTAAATAGGTACCCGCTCTGCTGCCGGTAATAACAAAATGGCTATCATAATGAAAGATGTTGAATAATGTGTTGTTATAGTTGGACCAAAGTTGTTTGATGTTAATTGATGTAAGTTTACAATATTTCTGATTTTAATTGTTGCCTAACGTTAAGACTCAATTTTAAGGTACTTACTTATACACTATCACTTTTGTATCTGCTTTGTATTTTGCTTAAAGATATTTATATGATGCTCTACATCAGCATGACCTTCATTACCTAAAATTTATTTTTTTAACTAAATCAGCGGCCCTAACATGCATGCCACAAACATAAATTAGAACCGTTTATCTCTATGACTATCTCTTTCGTCGTCACTAGTGTGAGAGAGACGCACTTAGAGATAAACGGTTCTAATTTATCATTGTGCCATGCACGTTAGGGCCGCAATTACATACCGTTTTCCCGATTTTCTTTGTGTCCGCCTGGAACCCGTCGTGTGGTCGGGTGGGTGGATTTCAGTGAATGAAGTGTTATTGAATTTGTCTTATTATTGCAAGTGACATAAAGTGGATTCATCCACACTTGTCTTATTTAGTAAACGAGTTTCTAACCTCCAAATGTGCAATTTTTGACTGAAACAGCTGTTTTCTCCTAAATAAAGCAAACATAGGCTAACTTTGGTAAATTGACGTCTAAAATATTATCTCCAGTTGTTTTATTTGCAAGGAAACAGCTGTTTAAGCCAAAAAAGGTGCATTTTGAGGTTAGAAATTTGTTTACCAAATAAGACAAGTATGGATGATTTAAAATAAAAATAACGGATTTTACATTTAAAAACAGCAATATTCAATCCAATAGGATGGATGGATTGATTTATCAAAGAGAAGGGTTTAGTTTAGGATATCACTTTGAAAAAATATATTATTTATACTTATAACTACTAACGTGTTTGTTTGTTGTACTCGGAATTTTTAAAACCCTACTTTTACTTTGCTTGTTTTGATTTTTCTAGCATAGAGTGTGATCAGAACGCTCAGTTAAATGCTTCCAACTATTTGAATCGTCTCTTCGTAGTCACAGATTGACTACATTCTTGAAAACAACTCAGCAATTTATTTTTATATTTTATTCATTAGGTAAATTAAAAAATTTAACGACTATGGCTGGTGCCCTGCCACTAAAAATATTTTTCTATGCTTAAATATTTTCTTATCACTAGTTCTCTTATTCTTCAAAATGGTGCAGAATTAATATTGAATGGCAATAATATTTTAGTAGTTGCTAGGGTTTTATCTAAGTAAAAAGCCCGAATAAATTTGAAATTACCGTTATCAGAATTATAAGTACAATGAAGTGTCGTCATGACGAATTTCTTTTATCATTAATTGAATTTTGTGGTACGTTGAAATTCATTATTATGTATATAAAACATTTAAATCGGAAAAACCTAAATATATATTACTTTTGAATTTTATTCTTCAGGCTGCAATCGAGTCTAGAATTAAAGTTAGATAATTCTAAAGAAAGTGATGTAACGTTATTGAAATTTGCATACCATTGATGTATTTAGTCCGTAATACGTTCTAGCATAAGTACTAGTTTAGCTGTAGAAGTCGCCTCATCATTAACATTCCCGAATAAAGCTGGGCTAGGAATAAAAGTGTTGCAAGTGTTTGGCTTCATGTGAAAAAAGCGAAGTGAACTGTTGGTTTGTCTATGTACATACATATTTATATTGTTTTCGTTAAAATGTTATATTTATTGTAAGGTTGCTAATGATTGTTAATCAAAGCCGATGTAGATTGTAAGAAAGCATTGTAATCGGGACAAAGAATTGTTTTACTTCCCTCCTACGAGTTCTTTACATTCCCCAGAATATGATTAGATTATGAATTCCTATTTTTTTTTATGTGACACTTCTCAGTAAGGCATACATGAAATAAAACAGAAACAAGAGTATTGAGTTCTTATTTAGTAGGTATAATACCCGAGCCAGGGACAAACGTCAATCATTTCCTCTCGGCCGATAACTCGCACAATGATTCAGATAGATGTATCATGAAGCCTCGTGAACGTCAGCTGCGGTTCCGTGGGTGGTAGTTTACGGGTACTAGTAGTTTTTTTTGTCATGTCATGCCGATTGACAATTTGTGAGATGATAGTTTATATGCTATTGTGAATAAATAAAACCGTCAGCTGGCTGTATCTCCTTGGAAAGATCATCCATCAGCTGGTCACCAGAACATGAGCGTCGTTTCCTCCCGTTAGAGAATTGGTCAGATGATAGTTTATATGCTATTAAATAAATAAAAACGTCAGCTGGCTGTATCTCTATCTATTAATATTGTGTATAGATGATTAAATTTAACAATTGTTTGTAGCTATCAGCGTATCGATATAAATAGTATGACATATTAAATGGGCCTTCTGCGGATTCCAGTGTGGGACTCGTCGAGCCTTCGCCCAGTAAGATATAGAATGACACCACTGTGCATTTGTTGGTCGAGAGGTGCTCACATGTCTCTTACATACCTAGCTCTTCTGTCCGCTAGTACATCGAAAAAATTAATGCTGTCGTTTTTCATTTAATTATTCAGTTTTTTTTCAACTTTCCTTTTATAATCCGAAGTTGAAGCTACGTAGTCTGCATGTGATTTATCAACAAGTACCTTCTTAAAGCGGTTCAAGCGCCGTACACTTGCCCTTATGAGAGTCGTTTAATTTATTTTAAATAAATTCACTTTATTAATGACTAGATAATTTATTAAAATAATAGAAAAATACTTAGGTACATACATAAAAATAACATCATTAGATCATAACTTAGGTAGGTAGGTAAAAATATCACAACGTTAGTAGAACCTAACACATAGTTATTCAATAAGGCAGATACATAAAAATAAATGTGTGTGCAGGTATAGGTAGGTATAAGTTTAAGCTTGAAATAAATTCGATAAATAACGTAACTTAATTCGAAATTAAATGGTAAAGTATGTTTAAAAGCAATTGACATAAATTAACATAATATTATTGTAATGAAGACATGATGATAATTATTAGTTCCTGTGGAATTTTCAAAAATCGTAGGTCTCCATAAATACTAATTGTAGTGCCCACACCTAGGGTTGCCAGGCCGTGAAATACAAAAGCCGGACTCGGCATTATACTAAGCCGGACATTTTACCCTAAGACGCGCATTAAACTGCACAATAAACCAGACAAGATGTATCGGGTGTGACGGGCTTTAGTAGATATGTGTGCCTTACTCTTATTACATTACCTACCAGGGACGGGACTAAGGGACCCGAGAAAACGTGAAGTGTAATAAGCCTTTAACATTTTGAACGCCACGGCTAACGGCGAAAAAGCGTGCCACGAGCGCTCAACGACGGCAGTAGCCGACGCAAATGTATGGAAAACGGCATATTGTGGCGTTCAAAACGTTCAAGGCCGGACATAGGTACCGTTTTTAATAGTGGGGTGGCACTGTGCCTGCGGCGAGTTACACAAAAGTCGGACCGGCCGGATGTAAAAAGCCAAGCATGTCGGCTAAAGCGAGACTCCTGGCAACCCTACCTACACCACATTTAGTTCTACTGGAGCTGTTTTTAATTCTCTTGTTATATCTAAAAGGCATCTCCACCACCAGCAAATCTTGATATTGCATTATTTCTTTTCCTTATGGTGGTATCTGTTGATGGCATTCCGTGGGAACACTGTGAATCATAATCCGGCAAACGTCCAGCGCTCGCAGATCTTCGTAAACCGGTTGTGGGTCTCTTTTTATTGGTTATTTGAAATTGCACAGGATGAACCAGTGGACCTTGAGCTGAACTTGATACGTTTATTGGTGTATTGTTCAAAGCTCTTGAACAAACATCTAATATCCTATCTAAAGTAGCACCACTTATTCTATCACCACTATCTATGATAGCTTGCTGATTATTATTTCTATTGGAAAAAGCAGTTCTATTCTTACTTTCATTAACACCTATTCTTACAAGACCTGCTAAGAAACTAAGATTAAATGGAATGTTTAATAAGTATGTAAATACTATCATTACCAGGAGAACAATTAACATTACATTAAAAGTAACAGTTAGTAATCCATGCATTATTTTATCTAGCGGGAACCACATTCCATCTGAAATAAAAAAAACAAGTTATTTAAGTTTTTTTAGCTTTACTTGAAAGGGTGACATAGTGTATTCAAAGTTGAGTAATAATATAAAACAAAAATGCATGTTTGTTTAAACTGAATGCTGGTGCATACAGAGAGTGCTTCCACCCCTCTGGGCTACAGACTCTAGATAGTCATCTATGCCTAGAAAACTGAATTTTCCATTCTGATCTGGTAGCTCTTTGGTATCACTACATTCCGGACTATAACAAGGAGTACCTGCCATTTGCTCAAAAGAATTTTGTGCATAGAAGCACAGAAAATTAGCTAACTTTAATAATTGAAAGTTGAAAGAACTAATTATTTAAACTGGGTTCGAAGCCTGGGAATTTTTTGAAGTACCTAATGTAGGTAAAGCTGCAGCAGGTCCTCTATTCGGTAACTTCCAAGAGATATTATTGCGCATTACGCATCGTGCGGATGAGTGGGATGAGAATCACGCTAGCACGTCGCTACAATATAGCTTGGACGTTCCCGAATAGAGGTGCTGCTTACACTTGTATATTTGTAAAAATTTCAATCAATTCTCACCTGTTAATCCATGTATGATTGTTTGCACCGTAGCACTGATAGTGATCATGGGTTCAGATATTAGTGTTGTTAACATCCTAAGCACAATTTTTAAAGGGTTCATATGTTTCAAGAAATTGATAGGGTCCGGTGGAGGTACTTCACAGCTGGATGACCAAAAGAACCATTTACATGTGTTGATGGCTGATAAATAGCGTTCAAATTCCTTCTGATCTGCTTCCTGAAAAAAAGTAGAGAAAAATTGTAATATTACCATGGCAACTAAAAAAAGGCTTCCTTCACTGGTTTATTGTTGGATATGAGAAAATAAACAAAACTTACTTTATAAGAAATTAATACTTCATATAAGTATAGACCTGAAAATAATATAATCTTAAAGTGTTTATGAGACATATGATTCCATAGCCATATCATAGCTGCAACTGCTGCTAATATCCCCAGACCCATAGTTATCTGCATCTGAAAATAGAAGACGGCATGATGAATCTCAAGGCATCGTTTGACATCAGTTATTGTAATTACATTAAAAACTTAAATGAACATGAAAACATGTATTTTGCAAGTAGGCCACACGGGCTCTTACACATGTCTGAATCTACCAGTGCTTTGAAACGTGACATCTGCTGAGAAGAAACACCACAAGAAACTCAGCAGTATGTCTTTTTTCAACTTAGACTTCAGAGTTTTATCTAAAACTAACACATAAAAATTTCAAGAAACAAACCTAACGTATACAAATTAATTATAATAAATAACTAATAAGTGAGATGTACATATAGTCTCCACGTCTGGACAAGTTAAGTGACTTAGAGTTGTATACAGCCTATAAAGGTCATAATAATAAAAATAATAATTAAAACAATGAAACATCTAAATTGATTAATCTAGGTTAAATGGAGATGTAGACAGTCTCCACGGTCAAGTATAAAGATGGATGAATCATGGAGTTTCAAATCAACAAGTTAGTGGCCAAATTACCTTGTATTCTATGATGTAAAATCGAATATGATCTTTCCATGCCATAGCTATCCTCTCGGAAATGGTTGGCTTGTAAATAGCATTCTCAACATATCCAATGGAGCGACGAAACATTTCCTCTGAGAGAGCAACATTTGCTGGTAGGTACTCATTCAAGGTGGCCCATTGACTATCATCAAACCTCATTTGAACAGAAACATCAACTGAGCTATCCTCATTTTTCTGCAAAATAGATGCTTTATTAATAGAGCTATGACTAATGGAATAAAAACTATTAAAAACGCATGAGTATTGAAGCCAGATAAATTTTAGTGATGTTAAGATAGATTCAATTTTCTGGTAATTATTATGGCTACTTAACAGAACTTTTCAGCGAATGTGCTTGGAATGTTAAAGTATACAAAAAGCAGTAAATTGTCTGTTTACTATGAAGTTGTTATTTACTTACTTTGCATTGCCCTCCTTTTAAAATTATAGCTAGCATTCTTTTAAAGAACCAATCAGAATTACCAGACGTTACAATTCTTTTTGGAGGCAAGGACATTTGCAGATCAGCAGGCACGTCAGAATTGTCTTTTTCTGGAAGTATTGCGTCACTTTTGTGGTGCCACGGGTCAGGTCCCTCTTGGTGTGCACTTTTGAGAGGGCTAAAGCACATTGTCAGTGCTATAAATAGTAATAACTTCATCTTTCTTGAGTAAATACAAATTTTAATGAAGTATTTTTTGAAATGACGTTTATCGACTGACTGACGTTTGTATTGTATGTGTTTATACATGCTGCAACTTTTAAATTAAAAAGTTGCAAGGCGTACGTCCAATAGATGCCAAAACGGTTTTAAAAGCATAACAAAAGCCGTCCTAGAGGACTCTATCTGAGACCGCGCTTCGCTCAGTCAATGAAGGTGATTGCCGGGAAAGCATTGGTAAATTGTTTTAGTGTCTTAAACCACAAAATCTTATCCTTTTACTGTAATCCTATCCTATCCTACTAATACGAAGGTTTGTGTGTGAATTTTGTTACCACCAATTTCATAAAACATGGTATAAAGTCTCTTTAGGTCCTGTAATAGTATATAGGGCATTTTTCCTTCCCGGAAAGTTTAATAGTTCGACGATATAGAATGACGATAACAGAGTTTTAAAGCTAGTAATGGTATATAATAATATGAAGAATTTATTTCGGGCACCAGTGTACATAACTGTAAATCTTTTCAAGAGGAAGTTAAAAGAAACAATTCTGGTACTGCAATGTAACGGTGATATAAAACACTTATTATAATGTATTCTTTGTCGAGCCATTTAAATTTATGTATGGAATAATGTCTTTCTGCTTCTTCTGATAATCGCTTTTATTTATTTACTTTTACTTTTTATAGCAACCAATTTCAGCACACACGCACATAGCTTTTAATCATTGTTATTTTTTTAAATTATTTTGTTATGTTCATGATCTTGTAAATTTGTTTAAATTTTTTAAATTACATACATACATACATATTATCACGCCCGAAATCCCTAATGGGGTGGGCAGAGCCACAAGACTACTTGTGGCCACGTTCGATTAATTAGTCCTCAGATGGTATGATGAACCGTATGGTGATAGGTGATCAGCCCATCGCCCATACAGATAGTCCACCATGTTGGAGAGGACCCGTCCCTTAGTCGACTTTAAATTGATTGATTTTTTAAATTGCCGATTAATAATAATTGTTACCACTGTTTGCCATCTACTTTTCATTAATTCCGGATCCAGCTGAAAATCAGCGCTGCGGCTCTGAGCCACAGCATTTAGCTGAGCTGGATGCCTTTTCGGCTATTGTTTTATGTACGTGTTTATAATTAGTTAGTTTTAAGTTCAATGTTAATTTACAATAAGCCGAATAAATGCTTCTTTTCTTTCTTTTTTTTCTTTATAAATACCTACCTTACAAACTAACATATACGAGGGGCGGCTGAAAAGTTATCTACCTAGCCTATATGTTATGCGAAAATAATACTGGCCACTACGAGGTCGTTTTCACTGGTTATTCTTTTTTCAAAATCACCAACATTCATTTGTTTCTTGCTTCCCGCTTTTTTTGGGACTGGATTGTTTTCAAAATGTCGCAAGAAAAAAATAATCGGATTAAAATTGAGCAGCGTGCAGTGATAAAATTTCTCACTAAAGAAGGAAATACACCCTCGCAGATTAGACTGCGTATGTTACCTGTTTTTGGTGGTTCGTGCCCTTCTGAATTTACAATAAAGTTGTGGTCGAAACAGTTTAAGCTTGGCCGTGAGAGCCTTGAAGATGATCCTCGTAGTGGGCGACCAGTTTCCGCTGTCACCGATGAAAATGTGGCCAAAGTGAGAAATTTTATTTTAGAAGACCGGCGAATTAAGCAGTGGGAGTTAGCCAGGGATGTGGGCATTAGTAAAGAACGGGTTAATGAAATAATTCATGAACATTTGCACATGTCTAAGGTTAGTGCACGCTGGGTCCCTAGAATGTTGACTCCGTTTGACAAGGACAGACGTGTTCAATGTTGCGAGGAATTTTTAGACATGAGCCGTGGAAAAGAGGAGGAAATTATTTCTAGAATAGTAACCTGTGATGAGACTTGGATTCGGCAGTGGGATCCCGAAAGTAAACAGGAGTCATTACAATGGAAATTCAAGGATAAAAAGCCTCCTCGGAAATTTAAGGTTCGCCCGTCAGCAGGCAAAGTAATGGCAACATTTTTTTGGGATGCGGAAGGAATTCTGCTTGTAAATTACTTGCCAAAAAAAACTACAATGAATGCTGAATATTACGCAGATTTACTTGACCAGCTCAGAGAAGCCATAAAAGAAAAAAGAAGGGGCAAACTCAGTAAAGGGATTCTGCTTTTGCATGATAACGCACCTGTGCATACTGCTCGCTTAACGAAGCTAGCAATTAATGGAAATGGGTACGAAGTAATCAACCACCCTCCATATAGTCCAGATTTGGCCCCATCCGACTACTTCCTGTTCAGACTTTTGAAGAAAGAACTGAGGGGACGAAGATTCGTAACCGATAACGACATGAAGGCTGCTGTTAATGACTTTTTCGATGATAAACCTAAAGTTTTTTTTTTAACGGGTTAATGTTTTTAATTGATAAATGTAATAAGTGCATTTCCCTGTCAGGAGACTATATTGAAAAATAAAAAATAAACTAGCCATGATCGTCTTTTGTTTCATAGTTAGGTAGATAACTTTTCAGCCGCCCCTCGTGCATTAAAATTCTGTGGACGACGAAAAGGCGTGGCCCGTCAATCCTGTGGCCTGTTTCACGTTCAATTTTACATTTTCATTTTACAAAAAATCTTTGACTTGGCAGACGTTTCGGATGTCGGATACGACGGCGAGCCGACGACCGTCCGAGAGTATTATTACATTATCGTTATACGTTAAAAAAACAGGACCTACCTATATTGCAGTCACATCGATAGGTAAAAATCTAAACGGAAAAACGCGGCGAATTTGGATTCTCGTAATTTTGCGAACAAAATTTGTTCACCCAGATATGGACTCTTTCGGAACATTTCTATTTGCTATTGCTAGGGCAGAGTGAAATTACGCGAGTCAAATTCCATCGCGTTTTTCCGCTTAGACTTTCCGGATCTCTTTAGGACGGAGATCGGATCAAATCGATCGAATTTAGGTGCTGACAACACTGGTCAAGTTGATGTCAAGTAAAATGTCAAGTCAAGTCGAAAGTCGACTGAATTGTCATAAGATTATTTATTATTCAATAAAGGATTATTTATCAATATTGCGTAAATCCTACATTGAATTTCGGGACTTTCAGTTATAATAGAAATGTCGTCTATTGATTTTGATCCGGCCATAAAGCTGTGCTTAAAGCACTTGCACTCCAGCGCATCCGACTCGACAGAGCAACTGCGGCTAACCCTCGACGACATCATTCGTCAGACCTATGGTAGCTCGAAGACACTGGGGAATGTGTTGCCGAAGAAGTACTTGAACGAGGAGAAGATGGAATCGCCTCGGATGGCGAAGCATAAGATTGAGAAAGCGGCAAGTGCTAAGACTGTGCCCATTCCGCAGCAGAGTCCGCAGCAGCTGCAGATTCCCGAACGGGAGAACGACGACGGGTCGGTGATGGACGGGGAGCTGCCGTTCGACCTTCTCGAAGAGGACCTGACATGTGCTGTTTGCAGACAGATCGCAGTGCAGGCTGGAAACCGATTGGTGGAATGTGATGCTTGCCATGCCTTGTATCATCAGGTTTGTTGATATATTCTTTAAATAGTCTTAATTCTGAAGAGTAGATAAGCAGAGGCCTATATATCGAATGAAACCCATGCTCATTTTTAAATACTTTCATACATTATTATTGACTGACTAAAGCTTGATACTCTTATTATAATATACTAGCTTTTTGCCTGTGACTTTTTTCGGTTCGGTTAATTCGGTTAATTCGGTTATCACTGTTCTCTCGGGAACCATATAACTTAGCCTATGTCACTTGGGGATAGTGTAGCTTTCTATTAGTGAAAGAATTTTTAGACTTAGTTCAGTAGTTCCAGAGATTAACCCCTACATACAAACATATTTTACCTTTTTATAATATTAGTGCAGATTTCTTTTTGCTTTGAAGTCCTATTGCTTATGCCTCTGTTGTTCACAGCAACAACATACAGGTTATCGTAGTTGGGCCCATTAATGTGTTTTTTTTTAAAGCAAATGAAATGATTTTCAGGATTGTCACAAGCCAGTGATAAGTGACAATGACATGAGTGCTGGCTGGCAGTGTGCATCATGCCTCGCTTCTCAAGGTTTTGTAACAAGCTACACCAAAATCTCATCAGCACCCAAATCACCCACCCATGTGTCAGGGTCCACTACACCAGTTAAAATCTCCTCAGGAAGCTCTTCATCATCCTCGAAGCTTGTTACTCCAAGTATAAATATAATTTCTGCCGATAAGAGGCTGCAGAATATGAAGAAGAAAGCAGCCAAGCAACATGAAAAGAAGAAACACAAGTGATTGTCAAAGTATAAGGTTTAAGTAATTTTAACCATTTGGGAAAGGACTAAAGTGTAAATGTTGTGTGAAATATCATTTGCAAATGCTTACAGAATAAATTGATACACTATATTCCTAAGTAAATATATAATTATATACTGTAACTAATAAAATTAAATCGTAAAAAAATCTGATCCTTGTATTAATTAGTTTTACCATAAACAAGCTGTACAGTACAATAAAAGTACTAAAACTACATAAAACATATTGGAAAAAACGATGGGGAATTTATTTGCATGTTGTGGTGATCTTCTAGAATATTAATTCTAATCAAAAAAAAAATTGAAATAGGGTGCTACATTCCGCGGCCCTAGCATGCACCTTATTTAAACCCGTTTATCTCTCTATCTCTTTCGTCGGCGACAGGATACAAAGTGCGTAACATAAAGTAACGAGTGGCGCAGTAATCTATCTACTCGCTTTGGCTGCGTGGAATTCAGTTAAAGTTATTCCATCGGGACCTTATCAATTTTCCGGATAAAATGTACCCTGTCCTATTCCAGGCCCCAAAGATTAGGGGCCGTCCATTAATCACGTGATTTTTTAGCAACTTTTTAATTCCTCCTCCCCATCCCACCCTATCCAATATCACAAGTATTTCTTGGGTTTTTAAAATAGTTCAGAACCTTCAATTCAATTTAATCTTATTTAATTCTGGAAAATTAAGCACCGTGATAAAAATGACTATACGGTGAGTTACGTTACACGTCGCTTTTAGCTTTAGAAATCGCGCGTTCAACAAAAAAATAAATACCCCCCCTGTGATATTTCGTGATATAATTTCCAACAACAATAGTTCCCACTAAAACTCGCATTATTTTACAGATCTCCTCAAACTAACTTTATCTAATTCAAAACCACCAAAACTAAGTGAGTTGGTGGTCTAATCTGGTAGTTGCGGGTAGGTTTTCCTATGCGTTAAAAGGAGTGTGAACCTACGGCTGTTCATACAAAAGGCGGCAACGAAAAGTGTGATTTTTGCCGTTGGTTCACAGTCCTCTTAAGCAGAATCTGTTGGTGTCAGTCACAGAACATAGCCGGGTGCTGCCAGGATTAGAGGCTAAATACCATAACCGGCGGGGCTACAGTCAGGCACGGGTAGCGTATAACCTTGAAGACACCAATCACAGCCTTTTGAAACCGCGCGCCCGCACTTTTGGCAGCTTTATTTGCTAGTAAAAGCGTGTCTTTAACCTTTTGAACGCCACGGCTATCAGCGAAAAAGCGTGCCACGAGCGGTCGATGTAGCCGACGCAAATGTATGGAAAACGGCATATCGTGGCGTCAGGGGCACGGTAAACTGCCGTTGGCCACAGCCGACTGTGGCGGTCAAAGGGTTAAAGGATATTTGGTCTGTGATGGCAGTCTTTAGCTTCACGCGTGATCAAATACATTTTTCATTCCCCCATCTCGGAAATAGTATTTTTGCTCTTCGATATCTGAGTGCAAAAGCCGTTTTTATCCGCTAGCGGATAAAGTAAATTTAATTTAGAACATCGTGTGCACTAAAATTGTGAATTCAAAACGTTTAATGGTGCAGAATTATTTATCATACATATTACTCACGCCCGAAATCCCTAATGGGGTGGGCAGAGCCATAAGACTACTTGTGGCCACGTTCGATTAATTAGTCCTAAGATGGTATGATGAACCGATTTATCATACAACCTTTTTTAATTTGTTAATAACTCAGACTCGGAACCTTCTTGGTGTACTTTTTTTTTAATTTGCTTTGCGCGCGCCATTTTCTTTTCACGTCGTATTGTTAAAACCTTAGGTTAAAAAAAGCAAATATACGCGTCGAATTGAGTACCTCCTCCTTCGGTTTTTTTGAAGTCTGTTAAAAACAAGAAACTTGAAAACAAGTGAAAAGTCTAAAATGAGTGACTCTAGCGACGAGTAAGTTTATTTGACGCCAACAAAATTGACTGAAACTGTTAATAATGCGCACATGTTTTTATTTTATTTAGTCATTTCCTCGCTGAGGTGGAATGAAAAGTTACGTGTTGCACTCGAGTGCAAAAAAAATTCACTTCGTGCTCTTTTGATTCCCTCGCTAACGCTCAGGGGGGCTAGCACGACATGCCCGCGAGTCGTTTGTCGCTCAGTGCGGCTCTGTCAAACTAGTCCAATATGTAAGGGATGCACTGAGCGACAAACGAGTCGCGGGCAGGTCGTGCTTGACGTGCAGGATTCTAATTTTAGACTCCTTCGCTTGTTCGGTCATCAAAATAAATTGAGCAAGCGGTTAAAAAGCAACTTTGCACTCTTGTATAACAAATAACTATTATAGGGGTGGGAACTACAGCGGCCCTAACATGCAAGACACAAGGATAAGTTAAACCGTGTTATCTCTAAGTGCGTCTCTCTCACACTAGTGCCGGCGAAAGAGATAGTCATAGAGATAAACGGGCTTAACTTATCTTTGTGTCTTGCATGTTAGGGCCGCTGGGGTGGACGTACATATAAGTAAGTAATTGTTTTAATCTTTTCGGGTCCTTGAGTAACCTACACTATTACGTGGATTGGTTATATGTTTTCTTACAGATGTATTTTTAATCGACTTCAAAAAAGGGGGGTATAAATTAATATTGTATGTACATCAATTATGTTCCCGCGTAACTTTTCACCTCGCGAACCGATTTCGATGATTGTTTTTCGTTGGGTAGGTCATAGTTCAGAAAAGGGTCCCGTAGAAAGAATGGTGGCAGCTGATAATGAGATCCATGAGGAATCAACGGAACCTCAAATTTGGTGAGCAAACATAGGTATACCGTCTTTGGCATTTTCTAAGATAACTGATGTATTTGCACAAAAGCAGCAGCAAGTCAAGCAAGCATGATGGAGTCCACGGATTGCTACATAGAACTCTTCAATGATAGATAACTTACTGATAATGATGAAATTTTCTTGTCACTGTTGCTATGCAATTTATTCTCGTTAGAGCCTACCTGGTAAATCGGAACTGATAGTGGGGTTCGCAAAAGCACTCCATAAAGGTCAACATTTAGATTAGCAATATTTTACAAATGTCGGAGAGCAGTTGACTACCTATAGGTATTATTATATGGGATTTAGCAATTAGAAGACGGGTTTACTAGACACGCAAAATTGCAAGTATGTCGGTCAATTAGATTTTAAGTTAAGGGGGGTCGAAAATGGCTTGAAATGGTTTGTGTAATATAACCTACGGCCTGTGTGTCGCGAACTTTGGCTGACACACTGCGTGTGTTTAGATTATAATGATCTCGCCATCTGGTACCTACTAGTGGATATAATTAAACTATTATTATTACATCACATTCAGTAAAAAGGTAAGTTTTTTTTATAGCATTTTTATAACAAGCTTTTTTGCCTATTGCACTTTAATATTGCAATCAATTGCGTACATAAAATTTCTTATCTGTGCTTTTGACAAGCACAGCGGGTCGAGCACACTATTTTGACGTATAATTTACGTCACTACATAAAATATTGTCGCGGCTGTATATATGTCGCATGCCCTAACATACTATTGACGTAACGTAAAATTATCCCAAGAGATAAAGTTTTATGTAATGTCACGACGACACATAAAAATAATGTTGCTAGTACGTCAAAAAATTATATTTCATACGTTTCATTCGATCATTTTCATAGAACGCTCAGTGTATAGTTACCCTTTTCATTAGCCAACTTATTCGAATAGTAGGTTATCCTTCATTAGCCATCTTACGTATAAGTGACACGTTTATTTACTAGGGTTATATTGCGTGCACTTGGTGCAGGGCAGACGGGCCTCGTACATCAAAAATACATTTAACATTAAGCTGAAGATGCTGCTTTATTCTCTAATGCAAGTGGAATGGAACCGTGAGGAAGGCAGTATGTCATTATTGTGGCAAGATTGGTCACGAAGGAAGAAAATGTTATTGGGTGACAAAACTTAGACTGGTGAGGCCACAGCATTCTTCGTGCAAAGCACTGGATTGTGTGGACTCCGGCGGTTTAAATCATCTGTGCAACGACAAGAACTTGCTGATGAATTGAATATCCAGTGCTTGCTGAAGCCGGTAGCAACAAAAATAACGAGTCACTATTCCCCGTGTTCTCGTGTTGGTGAAATACTATTACAGAGCACTGTACATAGATATGAAAAGGTATTATATGTTCATAATTTATCAGCTAATTTGTAGTCTGAACCCTGATACAATAAAGTTGGTACATAAATAGGTTTTTTGTTTACAAAAATTTAGAAAAATTGGACTTTGTTGCAATCAATGCTGAGAATTTATTTTATCAATATCATTATGACATTTAATAATATGTAATAGTAATTCTAGTCAAAACAATGAAATTTTAACATCTAGTCACGATAATAATTTTGCTTTGATGGCTTTTTCAGATGCTGAAGATTATGTACCAGTAAGGCCATCATATGTAGGGAAAGTCCTGCCTGTGCCGAGTGTGGCTGACATTCATTCTACTACACTTGTGTATTTTTAGGACTACCACCATCATGCTGTGATGATTATGTATCACACTTCTCCTTGGTCACACACAATGAGTATGACTTGCTACTGGCTAATATACTTAATTTATGCTAATAGAGTTTGATGGATATTATTTGATAGATGTTTGATAAATGTAAATGTTGTCAATTCAAATTAATATAAAAGATGACTTGTTGCCATTTATTTACCAAGTTTCATGCAGTGAACTACAGTTGATCCATCCATACTTGTCTTATTTGGTGAACAAATTTCTTACCCCAAAATGCACCTTTGTTGGCTAAACCAGTTAAGGAAAGCTTTTTGCACTTTTTATAAAAGCAGTATATACATATTTGTTTTCACCGGGGCTCCAGACACAGGCACTAGCCTCTATATGAGGCTAAGAGGGGAACGCTATGAGGGAAAGTGTTAAGTACAATAATATAGTTAATATAATGTATGAACAGCCTTGTCTAGTTGCTCTTTCTCTTGTCTACGATCCAGTTCTGATATTAATAAAAAACCAATTTAAGGCTATCATCTTTACTTTACCTACTAATTAACCTTTGAACGTCACGGCTGAATGCAAAAAAGCGTGCTCCGGACGCCGAGTGACGGCTTTAGCCGAAAAAATGTATGAAAAACGGCATGCCGTGGCGTCGGGGGCACGGAAATCTGCGGTCAAAAGGCTACCTTTCAAATACTGTAAAAGTGTAAAGTAATTAAACAAATGTATTTGTTTCGAGAGCTTTGTTTTTAATGTAATTGGCAATGGCCGTCTAACATATAGCCCTACTATACCTAGCGGTGTGATGTTGGGATTCATAATCAGACAACCTTTGTAGTTGAGGCTTAGATTTAATGTAATCTGAAAGAGCGGTACATGGTTATAATATGTGTTACCTGGATAGGAGTGTGAGTGTGGCGTAGCGCACACTACAGCAGTATAACTACTTATACTAAAATTAGACTAGGTAATAATAATTTGCCATAATTGAGCCATGTAAACTGAATCTTTTTTATTTTTGTGTTTAAATATCGACATCCAGTAAATGTATATCCACCCAGTATGGATTTGTTTTACTGAAATAATTGTGGGTCGGTTCATTGACTGACCTAATTTAACTATAATGTTCCAGGAAGTATGAATTCTTACTGACGAATAAAAGTTTAAACCTGCCAAAGATGTGGTTTGGTATATCTCATGCGGTTTAAATTTTCATACCTAACCTCTGTATTGCTGGGAGTGTTTTTGCTGATTGAAAATATACACCTTAAAGACCGGTTTGGTACTTAACTCATGTTCTGGTAGTTTTGTGGATTGGATCCTTTTCCCTAAACTACGTCCAATTAATTGTCATAGTTTGTTTCAAGACAAATTTCAACCGAGTTGCTTGGATTTATTGGACTCCCTCGCTCAAATATGAAAGAAAACGTAAGTTTGCTCCAAATTATATTAACCTTTTGAACGCCACAGTCGGCTGTAGCCAACAGCAGATTTCCGTGCCCCTGACGCCAGGGCATGCCGTTTTCTATACATTTTGGCGGCTACAGCCGTCACTCGGCGTCCGGAGCACGCTTTTTCGCACTCAGCCGTGGCGCTCAAAAGGTTAATAATAAACTTACTTTAACAAACACAAAAAGCCCGATTTTTTCCCGAGATGAGAGAATATAGGTACGATACGAATAGAAAAACAACAGCCACCCCATGATTATGACGACATGCAATATCGGGACCTCTCCAAAAATTTAAAATTCGGTAAGAACTCGTTTAAACAATAGTGTAAGCGAAAATCAATTAAAAACAAGCAATAATGTCTTCAAAATAGTGACGATAAAATTTGTCGGGGTCACCGAGCCATCTACATAAAATTATCGTAAAGAACTGTCAAAATGCCATAGTTTTGTCTACTTTATCATTAGTGTGCTAAGGGTATAGACGTAATGTCTACTAAATCGTCATGCGTAGACATACAAACGACGTAAAATTTATTGCATGGTTACTGTGCTAGACCACCGCGACAAAAATATTTTGTCGCTAGCGTGTAGATAAAATCGGTAGATAAACACTAGTGTGCTAACCCCGCAGATAAGAAAGATTTCGAAGAGTTCCTTTATCTGGAGCTAACCCTGGATGTCAATTCAGGTCATGCATACCATGTAAATGCATTGTCACCGGAACTGAACCGATATGTAAAAATTGGGAGGAAGAAAGTGGTTCTAATTCAGCTTGCAAGATTTGACCCGCACATACCTACATAGATTCGGATTTGTTTAAAGTAAAAATTGATACGCATAAAACTAGAACACAGTACCGGAATAAATTGTTGTTACCGAAATCCAATTTAGCAATGTATAGAAACAGTTCTTATTATCGATGTATTTTAATTTATAACAAAATGCCTGAAACAATAAAAAGTGAAATTCGAGACAATACGTTTAAGAATAAATTGAAAAAAATATTAATTGATAAATGCTATTACTCCGTTAAAGACTTCTTTAATGATGAGACATTTAAATAATTTTGTGAAATTATATTTAAATTGCTTCTTAATTGACTTTCTAAATTTATTTTAAACATTTATTCTAATTTTAATTTTCATTATTAACCTCTTTGTTTTAATTTTAATGTTACTTTTAGTGTTAATCCATAAACAATATTGACATCTGTATAGAATCAAGGATTACTGTAAAAGCCTACAAATAAGTTAAGTATTAGTGTAAGATATTATTGTGTGCCCTCGCAGGGCGTCATGGTCTGACTTATCAACAACACTGCAACACCTAATTAAAATGTACATGATTTTACAATTGAATAAATAAATAAATAAATAGATACATACAAACATTGAAAGTTAATAAAAAGCTTGTAAACAAGAAACCGACTCCAAAAACCGTATAAAAACGAAAAAATAATGACTGCCCGTTAGTAAATTACCTAAACATTTGACACAGATTTAGACGCCTATATTTAATTTATTATCTGATGTTTCTAGGTAATTTACTAACGGCCAGTCCTTATTTCTTAATTTTCAAACGGTTTTTGGAGCCGGTTTTGTTTTTTGTAAAAAATATTTTTTGTGGGTAACTTAGTTAACTTATTAATAAAAAAAATGAACTTTTATTACGAATATTACGATACTTGTTTCAAGCTTCTGCACGCCTGCTATGAAAACATTACCTATAAATGGCGAATACGTGACTAGTTATGAAGGTTGGGTAAGTAAATAGTGACTTACCTAAATATGAACTGAAGTGTGACTCTTAATTAAACTTCGTTCATGAACTCGCCGGCGAGCCTAACTTGAGCCGTCAGGGCGTATAAACTACATTTTATTCCGTGTCTTTGATCTTGGTCGTATTTCGACGCAGGCCGGCCACGGTTATAGGTACGTAATTCCGCATAAAGCCTACGAGCGCGCGGGTCAATTTATGATCGTTGGACGAAAATGAGAAACGCAGTTCATGAACTCGCCGGCGAGCTTAACATGATCCGTGTGTGCGTATAAACTACAAGTCCGTGCGTGTCTTGAGATAAGCGACGAGCTTTATTAGAAATAACAGTCGCTGACTACAGAAAAGCAAGCTCCTAATCATAAGAGAAAACAAAGATGAGCAGATCTTTTTTTATTTAGAATATCAAATCACGTTTCCGATGAAACTTAATCCAAAAGCAACAGAGCTTCCCCTATCTGTTTCGCCCAACCACATAATTCCGACTTTCCTATTGGTTGGTTTCCATCTGGGCGGACTGGGATGCTGTATCTTTATGTGTATCTGAAACCTGGCTTTTGTTTTCAACGGCAAAGAGTTCACGTTCGTTCGCAACAGTTAATACAAAAAGAGATGATTTGTTACGCCTATCGTGTTGTGTTTTTTTGAGAAAACACTTTTAGTGAGCTCTTGTGACGATATTAGTTTCAGGGCGGAGTGTTGTGTGGGCGGCGGGATTTCAGTTCAGTTTCTATACAACTATGCAATTTTAAAAGTTGCAACAATAGGTCGATTGTCGAAAATTTAGAAACAATTCTGTCCAATTCCGTTTTCTATATTTGAGTGAATTTAAGTGATACCAAAAGTAGAAGAAGTGTTTAAGTTTATTTATTATCGGTAAGACATATTTATTTAACTTGGTGCCTTTTAATTATGATTGGTGTTCTGTTGACGCGTAAGATATCTTATTTAGGTGTCCGTAGTCAAACTAGGAACCCTTATAATTACCCTTATTATTATTTTCACCATGTCCGTCGGTCCGTCCGTATGTCACAGTAACCTTTTCTCGAAGACTATTGAGTTTCCTCGAAAGGTTTTTACATAATTAAGGTGCTTAACCAGGAACTTTAAATTAGATTTTCAACAGTTTTACATAATTGTGTTAATTAAGAAACTAAATTAATAATTATTTCTATTATTAAGAGAACGTTAAATTTTCGTCAAAATCTTGTATAAATCTGTTAACAAAATCGTAACGAAACAGTAAAAAAATGTAATTGCTGACGTAAATATGTAAATATGTACAAAGTTTTTGTGAAATACTCTATTAAAGTTACAGAGCTAAAATTTTGCACAAATATAGAAAATGGCCCCGCGCACATGGAAAAATTATAAAATTTGTACAATTATATTTTTAGGGTGGCTCTCATACTTCAAAAGCAAAGTTAAAATATTCTCTTATACGACCTCGAATGAGGTGTTGTTGCATAGCTCTTAAGGGCCACTTGCACCAACAAGAGAAATCTAGTTTTAGTGTTTATCACCCTCCAAGGCCAAAACTGTAATATCTAAAAAACTAAAATATATCTTAAATTAAAGCTTAAATATATAATCAAGTTAAAAGGAAATTATTACGACTAATTATGCTGCATTGGTTAATGGAGTTATAGGCCTATAGGCGATTAACTGGTTTATAGGTACCACTGTATAGATTAATTACCCAATATTATTTTCCCCCACTTTTATTTTTATTCACACTCGCGTTTTTCCCCATTTCGTTTATTTTCCATGGTTATTATGAGCACTAGTAAATTTTTTCACACGATTTATTTTATACTCGTTCTTTTTGCTACACGCATATTTACCGTATCGATGCACTTTTTTACCAATCCGTATCATTCACATAGGTACAATATGCTTCACCGATAGAACAAATACCCAATAGTTTATTTGTGCCGCACGTTTTGGACCGTGAGGCAGCAACAGATTTCCATGACCAATTCCCTCTCGGACGATAACTCGTAAAATGCTTCAGCGGCCCTAACATGCAAGACAAAAGGATAAGTTACATCGTCTTATCTCTAAGTGCGTCTCTCTCACAATACTGCCGACGAAAGAAATGGTCATAGAGATAAACGATAATTTAACTTATCTTTGTGGCTTGCATGTTAGGGCCGCAGAGAGTAGATATGAAGCCTCGTGAACGTCAGCTGCGGTTCTGTGGGTGCGTAAGACAGCGGTAACCTCCCAAGCACGTAGTTTCTTTTTAAAAAACATTCCCTCCGAATTTAACATTTGTCAGATTATAGCTAACCCAATATCTTGACGAAAACAATTTCATGTGAATTATGCCGTTCTTTATCTTACCATTTCCAACTGTATCAACCATATTATTCCAATACAATAGGGAAGATGCATATATTTTTTTTCATCTTTTATTGGAAAGTGCTGAGTAATAGAAACCGATCTGTGTAAGCAACACATTATTATGTTGTTTATTTTATGAGTTATGAGGCTTTGAAAAGTCATTGTTCATACCGTTCGCAAAAACACTCCATACAAAATGGACGACAACTATGACGTCACAACATTGGTTAGACTGTGCAAAATGTATGGCGCTTAAACGAAAACTGCAATTATTTCCGAAAATACTGTTTTTAGACCAATCTCGTAGGAATAATACATGATATAAATTTGATGAGGATGTCCGAAAAACTAAAATCAGAACTTTATTCAATATATATTATTCATTAATTTTGACCCTTAATAAAATAAAAATGAAAAAGTCAAAATTATCTGCTTTTTTCTGTAATATGCTTTTGTTAACATTTAATTTCATAATATATCATTTACCTCATTTTGACTTTCATGCATCTTCCCCATTCATTACATTATCATTACTTTACACTTGATTCAGATTCTCAACTCAGTGTATTGATGCTAGTGATGTTGAGCGGCGGGAGGGCCAGGGTGCCCAAGTGCGCGCGGTGCCGCAACCACGGTCTGATCTCCAGCCTGCGAGGGCACAAGAAGGCCTGTCGATACCGCACTTGCCAGTGCCCCAAATGCGGCCTCATTAAGGAGCGACAGCGCATCATGGCGGCTCAGGTACTGTCATAGGTAAACGAGAATCGTCGAGTACAAGTGCAAGGTTGTCACGAGAATTAGTTATCCCCATCTTATCTCTCAGTGCATCTCTTTCGTCGATTCCTCATGGATTCCATCATCAGACCTTGGTTTTGACTTTAATGGGCCCATGTAGCATGTTTACCCCCTTCAACCAGAAAAAATATCCTTATCGTTTAGTTATGCGTGTACGTACGTCCTTTTTTTTGAAGTCAGTTAAAACGCGTGTCAAGTATTGCAACTGGCAACCAAATACACACACACACACTACACACATACTTACTTACTACATATATACTGATGATGGCTCAAAACAGCTGATATTTAAGATGGCCATTGGAGCATTTGTGAGTAATACTCACTTCAAGAAACAAAAATTGTCCTTCCTGTTACCTGAAAACGACTGCTTAATTTTACATTTCCTTCATACAGGCCAAAATTATGCCTAATGTCCTACATGCGGATATAGTCCAAGCAACAAAATCAGACTTCAGGATCCTTAACTTTCGCGAACAGGAGGGGACGGTTCTGAACCTAAACGTGTGTATGACCCTTGTGCATTTTTTTGCCAATGCATCATATTAAAAGAAACAGGCAAGAAGTTCAAGCACCACTACACAAAGATTCATACATATAGGTACTATAAAGTTTGATAAAAGATTTCTGGGCGTTAACTCCTTTATTTCACAAGTTCATAACCATTTCCATCAAATGTCTAAGTTTCGAAAACGGTGATCGATATCCGGTGTAAGAATACCTTATTCGATTCAAAAATAACACTAATCTGAAGGCGTTAATGTGTTTTAATGTAGTGAAATCGAGAACAGCTAATGCGGTGTCAGTTTATTTAAACAAGTGGCATGTGTTTACTGTGAGCCGACGCGGGCGCGGGAGGACATCGATCGGTCTTCCCGGGTTACCCGAACCATATCGTTTTATCACTTAACATAGTCGGTAATGTTGTTGGGACTCGCTGTTCTATTTACTGATGACTTATTCAAATTAACCCCTTTCTAAATCGGAAAAAAACCCCTTTCTAAATAAAAAATAAAAGGAATCGTCTCTCAAATTAGAATTCACAAGAATAGTTTCTGAATAAAGGTTTGGTGCCTTTTGAGACATATCTACATCTACATTGAAGATAATAACGAAAAGATGCTATGCGGGTCTTCAGAATGAGCAACACAATACCAATACATCCCATTGGTTTCTGAATTTCATTTCTGTTTGTCTGTGCCCGATAAACTTTCAAATTACCTACTACATATTAATTCGTTTTCGATTATCAAGGGTAACTTCAGGCAGGACGCAGGCTATAGAAACTTTTGGAAATAAAACTGGAAGGGGGTAAAAGAGGGGTTAAAGTTAGTATGGGAAAAAGTAACATATTTCCTTAAACTGCTGAAATTATGCATTTAAACCCTTTATCCGTTTGTTCGGCTCCTATGCTTTCCTATCATATACCAATATACGATTCATCTGATTACGCCAAAACTTTGGGTAGTTTGTCATTCGCGCTCCGAGGAAGGTTTAAGATCGAAAAAAGAAACAGAGTAGGTACCTATTGCAACGCATCGGGCACAGCTAGTAAGGAAGCGAAATGAGAGTCGAAAAGTTCAAAGATTTTAGTCACCTGTCGTAGATACCCGTGTGTCTTGAAACACGATAGTTTAACTGATATTGTATTCCAGAGCCGTACCAGTTATTTGATTTGTGCACGGATCGAGCGGGATCGAGTTCTGTTTTTGTTTGCAATGAAGCGACGATCCTGGCCCGCGGCAATCCCCGGGGTGACCACTAGTGCAAACATTCACTGTTTGTCATTGATTTTCTGCTAAATTAAGTTATCAATGAGCTGGAAAGTTATCTGTTATCTTTTATCATATTTCAGTGTCAGTAAGTATGGATTATTAATGTATCGTGCCTATGTTTCACTTTTAAAAAGTACGGTTGAGGTAGGTACCGTCCGCAATAAATGATAATATTATAAACCCTCAGTAGCGATGCAAGACGGTATGCTTTCTGCTAAAATGAAGTAGAGTTAGGTGATAACTTTGAGTCTATATTGCAGAAACAATTTAAAGGAATGCAGTTTCAAAGGATTCGAAAGTTAGACGTCATTTGGCCAACGCAACGCCTTTAGGAGTAGTAGGGCAGCCCACGATTCTAAATGGGGATTTAGTCGAGCGCGTTGTGACCTATTGGATTTTGAAGATTAGATAGTAGAAATAAAAAAAGGTTATACGATGTGTACCATTTCACCGGTGGGGGGGGAGCGTTTACATATACAGTCACATACAATGCTCGACCATTTAATTTAATCTGGCGGTTTGCATGGTGGGGGTGGCCGGGAAGGGTAGAAAATGGGAATAAAAAAGAGGGTATGTTAAGTGAACCCGAAAAAAGCTCTCTTTCAAAAGACCAACCATTCGGACGCAACGCAAGCGCGGGGAATCTTTTTGAAAATGCAAATGACGACTATTTGGAGAGATTTTCTTAATCTGGTGGGATGATTTTTTGTTATTGTGATCGGCTGCGATCCCATATAAAGTGCTTAATGTATATGGTATGGTGGAGGAGTGGTTACTCAACTGGGCGCAAAGTATCCCCCTTATGTTAATTTGCTGCGCTTGAGTAAATCCCAAAATCCCCTATTGGAATCCCCTATTGGGCTCCCCTACTACTTTTTTTGTATAATGTAGGTACATAAATAGTGCAGTGGTGCCCAGTGGTCTGACGCGTGGCCTATCGTGCCGTAGGGTGTGGGTTCACAATCCGAATCCCACCTTTAACATTTTCGGATCTTATGTTCTGAATTTAATTTAATATCGTGGGATATATTAAATTCAGTTCCGAACTTCGGTGAAGGAAAACATCATGAGGAAGCCTGCATACATCTGCAAAGTTATTCAAAGATATGCGCTGATGCGGTTGATGATGATAATATAATGTCATCTCAGAACCTATTGAGAAATCAATGTTTTCCTCGCAGGTGGCTCTGAAAAGACAGCAAGCAGCTGAGGACAAGATAGCTCTGCACCTGGCTTCCGTCGAGAGTGGCACAGCTCTTGAAGCTCTACCACCAGGCCGTATATACGGCATGCGAGTCACAGGGCCGTGCCCAAGCCCTGGCGCTGAGCCTGACTCCGCCGCCGATGACCATACTGTAAGAATTAATAATTTTGACTTGCTGGAATCTCTGCTCTATCATCGCCAAGTTGCGCTACCCTCGTAGCAACTGGCAGTTTTGTAACACTCTACGAAAAAAGAACACAGCTAGGGTCTTTGGCAATGAAAGTATTGATAAAGATTCAGTGTTCTGAGAGAGGAATAATTTTGCATGCTGCGATAACTAATTTCAATAATAAATACGAGTTTATTGCATAATGTACTTTTCCTTCTGTTTCGTAGACAATACATATTGACAGCGAGACTAGTGACTCTTTGCCCGACTGCTGCGCAGCGTCTCCCGATTCTGCTGGGAACTCGTCAACGTCTCCGAGACCACGGTACTAGTTACTTTAGATATTTTATTTTTGGGTATTTTAAAGCGGTAGATTTTAAATTCGCAAATTCCTAAGTCTTTGGCAGACTACGTTTCATTTGAGCTGACGATACAGCAACTGTGAGAAATGTCCCGTGCAGGTTTCTCTCATTTCCAAATAACAAATGACTTATTTTGTTACATAAGTAGCAGTGGCGAATCGTCAAATATTTCCTAAGGGATGCCGGAAGTATTAGAACCGTACGTGCGAGGCTGACGTTTATAGTCGTATTTTTAATTAGACGAAGCCAACTGACAGTAGCTAACAAGACAGTAAACGTCAACTGGGAACACATTAAACGTCAGTTGACATCGTCTAATTAAAAATACGACTATAGTTAGAGTAACATGGACTTCACTGACAGCTAGCCGTAGCTTTCTAGCTTGGTAAAGCCGTCAGGAATCGGCTTGTACGCAGGCTGCGCCACTGATAAGTAGTTAAACGAAACGAGTCAAATACATGAGATTGAACTTCCAATGAATATTATTTTAACTTGATAATAGTTTTGCGGTCGATTATCGAGTGTTTAAAAATCAATCAAATATTATTGATCTGCTTCGATATTTCATACTAAAGTGGTTTTTAATTTGAATCAGTGTTAGTGCGAGTGACGACGCAGAATCGGAGACTTCCGTTAGCACAGCGGGGCTCGAGATGTTGAGCAAGTTGTTCCCGGGGAAGAAACGCTCGGTGCTCGAGTTGGTGCTGCGTCGATGCAACCACGACCTGCTCCGCGCCGTTGAACATTGCAACGCTACACATGTAAGTGCTTTGCAACCCAGCAGCTAGCAAAGGATGTCACTAGAATAAGTTACCCCAACCTTATGAGAGCTGTGCATCTCTTTCCACGATACTAGTATGTGAAAGGCACTGTGGGATAAGATGGGGATAACTTATCCTTAAGTCAACCCCGCTAGGGCCGATATAATGTCTTATTAAATTTGTACAAAAGACAGGCCTCAACACTAACCCAACTGGTGCTTGGTGGTTTGCTACCACCCGAGTTGCCTGTCCGAATAATATTGTGCGACATTCGTAAAAGGTATAGGTAGATATGGTTAGAACCAAATCAAAATAAAAGTCTGATATAATTTAACTAGAGGACCCGCCACAGCTTCGCCCGCGGTATTTTCCATACAAACTTTATCACCCATTTTCACCCCTTTGGATGGAATTTAAAAAAATCCCTCCTAAGTGCACCTCTCGAGATACTCGAGGAATGTCTCCTTCAAATTTGAAACCTCTACGGCCACCCATTTAGGATGTGCGTTGTCTATAAGTGAGTCACGGTACTTTTTTATACGTTTAGATTATATTAGCTTAGTGTCAGGATGTAAGGGACCTCCAGATTATAACGTTATATGTTCCTTATTGCAACTCGTATTTTACCTACGAATAGATACATAATATAGGGACAGACGATCCTTAGAACTGTCAATAACTGTCGTTTAATATTATACACTTTACAGTCTACAAATAAAATAGCTGGAGAGTAATTTAACCTTTGGCCGCCAAGCATGTCTGAGCGGAACACGAGTTTCAACTTTAAGTCAAGGCAGTGAAGGTCTTTTTTACCCTGTATAGCCTGTCACGCATAGTCGACAACGGCGGCCAAAAGGTTAATTAGCTCTCTTTAAATATTGTTTTATTTCAGGCTCAACACGACAAAACAATACTGGCCAGCGTCGGCGCCAGCACCAGTTTCGAGGGTTCCGTATCGAGTTCGGCAGAGGTGGAGTCGAGGTGGTCCGCGTTCCGGCCGGTAGGGCCCCGGCCGTTGCTGCCGGCGCTGGTGATGGGCCGTGTGTGCGGCTCCGAGTGGTTGGTGCCCCTGCCTGCGCTGCCGGCTTTATCTGGACCGCTGTTGTTGCCGCTGCAACACCCGCATCAACCGCCGGTTTGTACGCCCGACTGTCGGCAGTGCAACAGGCATTAAGTACTTGCGAAACAACCGGTCCCCGTCCCGACCGAATACCGCCGGACAAGTGAGTAGTGATATGCCATCTGCGGTTTGGAGGGTTCCGATCTGAGTGGTTGGTGCCCCTGCTTACATTTGCGATTTTACCGGATTTATCGGATTAAATGTTTAATCTGACTACTTATTAACCTAATTTTAGGCTAGCTGGATTAGATGATGAATTGTAATTAAAACATTAAAATGAACTATTGGTAATTACTTTATTGTTACGAAAATGTTTATTTCTCTTCCTTAGTTTTAGCTATACAGCATAAGTATTTCCTGTTAAGATAGTCGACTTAGTAAGTTACCCTATACTATGTGTGGATTATAATAAGTTATCTTTGTATGTTAAGTGTAAAAGTGCCAAATATTTATTGTTAAGCTCTAAATAGTTTTTTTTTAAAATAATAATAACACATTAGTACATTAAGTTAATATTAAAGTACCTTAGGATTAATAATGATGCTTTGTATAAAAGGATTCAATTTATTAAACACATAGAACCGATTTTTTTATTTATTCATATATTAAACCTCTACCATCATACCATCGGTTCATCATACCATCTTAGGACTAATTAATCGAACGTGGCCACAAGTAGTCTTGTGGCTCTGTCCACCCCATTAGGGATTTCGGGCGTGATGCTGTATGTTAAACCTCTATTGCCCCATTTTCTAAAATAGGTAACTATGTAATGCTGTTATTATTGTTTGGTTACTCAATGCCACAGCCAATATTTCCGTCTGTAATTTTTTTTTATCTCGTTCAAATTTCGAAGGATACGACTACATCAAGTTGAAAATTGTTAGAGGCGGGAAAGTAAGCAATAGATGGCGCCGAGTGAAGTGAGATGAGAAGAGTCTATTAATTGCACTTTCCGTTGAGACATATATGTAGGTATCTATTACATAAGTAATCCTTTTTACGTCTAGTCCGAGGTACTAAATATAATTTAAATAAAAATAAAGTCGTTTGGGGTAGAAAGTAAACGATAACGAAATATTCTTACGACGAAAATTAATATTCGTATTTTGTGTCATTTCTTGACTTCAATCTTCAATGAGTTTGCTGAACACCACCAAGAACGCAATCATTAGGAAGGCATACAACCACCTCTGCCTACTACTACTAGTGGCATGAGTGGAACGAGTACTAAAAGTGGCACGTTATAATTAAAATATATAATAACATAAAGTTCCATATATTTTTATTATACCCGACTGTTTGAACATAGTGGCTACCGGCAATGTTGTTAGCATAGTCATGTACTGACGCATTTACTTTCGAACAAAATTGTAACTCCCGTTCAATTTTGGTCTTTATCGTCTGAATCTACTGCTACGAGTATTTAATGAAGCTAAATCGTGGAAAATACAGATGAAATGAAAAGCAAAATGTCTCGTTCAAAGTATTAGCAGTGCAAACGGTGTATAAATATAAATTAGCAGTGCAAATATCGCACCCTCGGCACCCGCGGCTATGATGCCGACAGTAACAAATCCGTGACAACAATCCAAATGAAGATAGAACCTCGGCACGCTGACTATAAATAAAATGAAGTGACGATAGATAAAATCTGTTATAAGCAGAATTAAAAAAAAAAATTGCGATAGAAATAACAAGATATCAAAAGACTATTTTTAATACAGCCAGCAATTAAAAGGACCATGCTTACGATGATGCTTAAATATTGGAGCTAATTTAAGCTCTCGAAATTTGACTACTCCTCTGCTGCACTGGGAGTGAAGAAATAGCATAGAATGCGTGCAGATGCTTATCATCCTGGCATGTCATAAAAGTCGACTAAGGGACGGGTCCTCTCCAACATGGTGGACTATCTGTATGGGCGATGGGCGGAACACCTGTCACCATACGGTTCATCATACCATCTTAGGACTAATTAATCTAACGTGGCCACAAGTAGTATTGTGGCTCTGCCCACCCCTTTAGGGATTTCGGGCGTGATGTGTATGTATGTAAGTATGAAATTTGACTTCATCGGCCACAAATCGCTCTTTATAAACACGATCGTCATCTTCTAAGTAGTGGTCCAACCATAGTAAATGCCAACTGCTTACTATTTCATACTCATGTACCTACTGAAATAAAATTTTCAATGTGCAGCAATAGAGGTAAACAGTTTTCTATATCCTACAAATGACGGCGGTTACTTGCTTATTATGAAAGTTTAAACAGGGGTCATTGTCAACTGAAGCATTCCCATATGTTTTACATAATTTGTTTACATACCTATCTACATAAAACAATGTATTGACTCGTCAGAAGTCAAGACAGAAAGTAAATTAAATATATTTCGCCCGTGCGTGGTAAAATGTGGTTTTATTTTCTGGCTATTCTTTTTATAATGATAGTTTGTGATGTGAATTACTTTATCAGAACGTTTTTTACTGTAATAAGCAGCAGATTATTTCATAGCAAGATTAATATCAATGAGACTTCAACGATCTATGGCGAGTATACACTGTTTTATTTAATCATTTGGAACTTCAACTGATACGACCTAACGGACCATGATCTCAAGAAGTTTGAACGTTGTTGTTCACTTTTTGTTTCAAGCCTAATATTTTCAGGTATTTGCACATTTCAAGACTGTGACCTCACGTGTAGTTACATGCGCTTAGCCAGACTAGTGCGTGACTTAGACTTTGCTCGGTACCAATTTTACGATCGAACTGGCATATACCAAAGAAGCAGACAACTGAGCATCAAGTCGTTGCAAGGATGTACTCTGACTATTACTTCGGAACCAGTGCCTTTGTTCGGAATGTACAAGATCATTACGAAGGTATGGATAATGTCAGCTGAATCGCGCTGTTATTGGAATTTACATGTAGGTAATTGTGCAATTGTAAAGTTGACCTATGATTTGAGGTATCTACGGTCTGGCAAGTTGAATAAGTACCTATGTAGAAACAAAAATGCTCAAATCAATCAGTTTTTTCTCATTTCAGCTAGTGTATTGGGACGACTGTTCTTTGTTTTTTGAACACGAAGTTCTCACCAGCGACGGCAAGGTGCGATCGTTTCTTGTTTCCCGACAACATGCTATCGGTGAGAACGGGGATTCTACTGAAGCTCTGCTCCGAGGTCTTCCCGGATCGGAAACTAAGCAACAATGTCCTGATTACATTCAATGCTGGTTGAAAAGTATGCAGATATCTAGTAATAAGCTGAGAAACGTGTAACTGCAATAAACGAGGCTAGCTCTTTAGTAAATTTGTTATTTTATTACCCATTACGGAATTACTGGAAAAATTGTATAATTATGGTAATGGACGCTTGAAATAAACTGCTTTAATCACGATTTACGGTAAAACGGTAATACCAATTACGGCCAATTACGGTAATATTAAAAATGCGAAAGACGTGGATGTTTGAGTTCATTAAAGCCCGTCGCTTACAGCAAACGTCAGTTTATGTGACCATTGGATCCCGTTGAGGGGAGATCGCAACCATAGACTACTTTGTTATATGTATGTGTAGGTATACACTCACCGCGACTCACTTCACAGAGGCCGGTTCAACGACTGTGTTGCGTCAACATAAAGCTATACCGGCGATTACGCATACCACATCGTCCACTGTAGCTCGTAGAACGCGGACGTTACGTTTTATTTATCAACCAACTTATTACCTTTATTTTTATTAAACAATGTTGTGCGCATTAACTGTGATCTTAGCTCTCTTGTACATATTCTGGGATGTGAATTATTTCCTACGAACTGCTTTCACAATTGGAATTGGCCGGCTGTTCCAAAAGAAATGCGGCGTCAATGATACGACTACTATTTACGGTAAGTTTCTGATATTTATTATTCATAATGCACTCTTATAAAACTTACCAATCAAATGCTGCATACCTAACTATTTAATTCTTGCACTTTAGATCTGTAGATTTTGCCGTTATTTATAAGCTGCTCAGATGCTACTTTTTACGTACCTCAAAAGAAAAAAACTCTGTCTTTCTGTCTTCCCGTCTTGCTCCGAAACTACTGGACCGATTGAGTTGAAATTTGGTACACATATGTAAGTCGGTGACCACATCACGGACGCGTAATGTAAATAAATGAATTTTAAACATTTGTGGGGTAAAATAGGAAATTTTTAAAAAAAGTTTTGAAAACTATATCGTGTACATATAGTGGATAATATGTTTCCATCGGTAAAACTCGGATCTCAATCGGAAGACGACGGGACCCGAAGTGTCAATTAATTATTGTATTAAATGTTTATATTAATTCATATGAAATATTCATAATTAAGAAGTTAAGAAACTTTATTATTTATTGTCAAATTTCATAATGAAAAATGGCAGCATGGTATGATGGATAGGTACTGGCCCCCAATTCTCGATGCATTCGAGATAATGCGATTGCGCGATTAAACGTTAGATTCATACAGTTGTGTCAAATGACTGTATGCACTGACGTTTAATCTCGATTGTGAGATATTCTCGAATGCACCGAGAATTGGGGACCGGCTGAAGCTAATTGAGAGAGCATGATAATACGAACTTATCCGATAAAACACGATGGAAACTAATTTTATCTACACCCATATCATAAAACCTCCATTGGTTAATCAAAAACCTTAGGAAATGACCACCATTTTGACAACCAATTAGGAAAAACCAGTGCTGCGATAAAGAAATAACATGACTTCTTTATCGTTTTTAGTAAAGAAAAGAGATTAAATTTGGAACAGCTGTCAAAACTCGAGTGGTCTCTATTGTAGTATCCATAGATATTAAAACAGTTATTGATACGAAACGTCAATTCAGTATGTTTTTTTAATATAAACTGTACAATATTTGATCTCGAGTGACGTGAGAATAGAGACTTCATCCGTTTGTCTATGATTTAAAAAAAAATGGTCTTGACGTAGGATCGCATCGGCGCCATGTTGTTGTTTTGCAGTACGAAAGTAGAATTAATTGAATAGAAAAAGTTGTTTGTAATTTACATTTTAGTAGAAAATATAAAAATGCGCCGGATATCGGAAATATGCAACCACGATTGCAACAAATAACTTGTTGCCAGAAAATATTGTTTCTGAACCCATCATGGAGGATTTATAATATGTGTGTAGATAAAGTTATGTATGCAACTCTGCATAATTTGGCCTTAAAACACACGTGCGATCTTATTATGAAACTCGCTAAGAGCTCGTTTCATAAAACCGCACTAGTGTTTTAAGGCCTATCATTATGCAACCGTTGCATAAACTACTAATGCACTACATCTGTAACATATCAAATGAAGAGGCTCATTGTGAGAATTTAAATATTTTTTTTTAGAATTTTAAGATAAATAGTTTGGAAGTTATTTAAGAAAACAGGCGAAAAGTTACCATTTACCTCCGCCATCCTTTATCTCCGAAACTACTGGGCCTAAAATTTTGAAAAAAAAACCTGGTCTATGGTAAAGTAACAGGAAATTTCCGATAATCGTGTACGGGACCGAACCCTCTCCACGCGAGTTTAACTCGCACTTGTCCGGTTTTTTGCATATGCAAAACTGCATACTCTATAAATCATTAAAGTATTTTAAATGAAAGCTTATAACTATAACGAAGTTAAAAGGAAAACTATCACAACGAAGAAGGCTTAATTGGTTCATGAGTTATAGGCGACTAATCTGATTATGCCCACTGAAAGTCTTCTAAAATAGCACCAAATTTTAGCTTTGAATAGAAAACTGGCTAATAGTTACGGTTTTCAGAGTTATAACGGCTAGTCGGCTATAGAACCCTACACTGAGCAAAGCCCGACATCGACATGCTCTTTACTGGTTTTTTGTTTAGCGATGGTGTGTACATCGGGCTGCTTTGAAGATTTTGACATGGCACTGAAACTCTAAACAGCCATTCTGATTGCTCTCATTACAGTCAGCCAATTTGACATCCAGGCCACCGGAGAATCTTTTCATGACATCTAATTTAAATGTGTTTCAAATTAGGTAAATTCGAATTGCTGTGAAAAGGTTCTACTCTGGCACAGATGTAGCTATAACCGGTTTTGTAGGTTTCTGCACGACGCAAGACGTGGACATCTTCCTACGGCACATGAACAACGCGCGCTATGTTCGCGAGCTCGACTTTGCCCGCTTCCACTTCTACGACCGCACCGGCATTTATGAAAACATCACAGCAGCCAAGGGACACGCTCTGCAAGGAGCCTCCAGCATCCGCTACAGGAGGACCATTCCTATATTCAACGCGTATAAAGTGGAGACGAGGGTGAGAAATCTATCGCATTGATAGCTTGACTAGGTCTTATGCGGAGAACTAAAAATATTCTATGGTGAAAATTTTACCCGAGAAAGGTAGAAAAGTAATCAATTACTTTTCTAAAATAATGACGCAATGATCTAAAAAGGACAGTGCTGAATTGGATGCGGAAGTGGAATGAGGTATTGTTTTGCAAGCTGCAAATTGCGAGAGCCTCTGTCCAGCCAGCAGTGCATTGTGTTAGCAAGATAGTAGTTGGGGATTGTTTATTAGTTAGTAGGAATGTATAGATACTACTACCCCCCCCCAACAGCACAAATTTAGGTAGAAAAAAATCTTCAAAATGTATACTAGGCATTTTAATTTAGGTAGTTATTGCGTATTATGCACCTACATGTTTTTGATCAAGGACAAGCAGTCGGTATTAATTAGTATATTGTGGAAAATATCTACTGTTTTGTAGACTGTCATTCTTTTAAGGCAACCGGTATTAATCCATGATTTGTCTTCTTTTAAAACGTTGCGAATGTCTTTGATTAGGCAGCTTTTCCTCTTGTTTTTCCTGACTTGCATCAATTCAGCGCAGACAAAATATATTATCATTTTGTCATTATCATGGAAAGGAAATGACGACAATTACAAAACAAAAAGATTGCGTCAGGGCGACGATAATTAACGCTAAACTCATCAACAAACCCATTATCAGACTTTATTTTCTGAACTTCGTTCGTTTATATTTTCAGTTGGCGTACTGGGACGACAAGACTCTCTTCATTGAGCAAAAATTCATAACCCTCAACGACGGGTTTGTGCGGGCCATCGTGCTCTCTCGCCAGAACCTCATCAATGTCACCGCCGACGCTCTCTTCAAGGGGATCCCTGGCGCTGAACAGAAACCTATATGCCCCGAAGAGATCAACCACTGGCTCCAGTCTATTGAGATCTCTAGTGCGAGGTTGCGAAAGAAGGATTAGGTTGCTCTCTACACTACGGCTGGTAGTTTATTTAATTTAATTTATATCGTTTTCCATTTCAATCCTGTTTCATTAAGAACTCGTTTTTATTCAGATCGTGCGTGAGAGAAAAAAGTCGTTTGTTTGTTCGAGAACTGTACGAAGTTTCGAGATGAAAAGCTTAAGCCTCCAAACAACCTACTGTAAAAATCAGTTTGAATGTCTAAGTACGGAAGTCTGTATTATATAGTAAGAATTCAAAACATTCTCTCATTTCAAACCTTGTAAGATCTCAACGGTGGCGGTGTTTCTATAAACGATATGTTAACAGTATGGAAAGTGTTTTAACTAATGTTGTTTTAAAATGACTCAAACAACATAAATACACCCAATTAAAAACCCAGCCGGCACCACAAATGGTGAAAAGTACAAAATAACAGTAGGTATCGCATTACGCTCGGCGCAGCACTCTGACGCTTGCGGGTAGGATTACTTGTTTACACAACCTGCACGTTATGAACATGGATTTAGGGATCTAGAACAACACACTCACGCAAGCCATGAAAGTCCCTATTCAGCTACAGATAAGAGCGAAATTTGTAGCTCCTTGTTGAAATCACGAGGTGAATCTCCCCCGACAAAATGGTGATGAATTTGGCTCCTTATTTATTGCTAAATAGCCCAAATCAAATCTTTGCCATAGAAAAAAGAACCATGTCATAACCCTGACAAAATGAATATTGATCACGTTTGAAACTGTCAAATTGTGTATTTTAATGAAAAATGGCTAGTCTAATGTTGTTTGTAAACATTAGGATTGGGTAAATTAACTTTAACGATAGTGTATCGGGTGAAATCAAAAAGTATTAGGTGGTGCATATTGATTGATCGCCGAATCGCATACCTGTGTGACTCACATTATAGCAGATTTTTTGAACAAAGTACCTAAAAAATACAACGAGAATCTACATGGCTAGTTAGATTAGGCACATTAGGCTACATCATAACCTACAGATTAATTAACTTTTGCTCTACTCATTGTATTCAAGCAAGGTGGTCGAAAATCCATTCTTTGATGTCTTATCCTTAATTCGTCGCTTCGACTTTCTTTTCGATTAAAAAGTTATGTCTGTGAACGCGTGTGAAGTAGAATTAGGTAGTTTTTTCATTCTCCTTTATTATTAGTACGGTTGGGCAAGGAAGCCCGGCGACCACACACGCATTATGGTTCAGCCTAATGATCTTGGTTATTGTACCTGTATTATGGAATCGAATGTCAATTGGTTAAGCGAACCGCTATCCAGTTGTGTACTTCCTTACATATTATAAAACAAAGTTGCCCGCCGCGTCTGTCTGTCTGTCTGTCTGTTACCGATAAACTCAAAAACGACTGAACGGATTTTCATTTGGTTTTCCCCAAGAGATAGAGTGATTCATGAAAAAGGTTTACGTATATAATTTGGCAAGGTTTTGTTTAAATTGGTAGAAATAAAACGAGAATTGTTGGAAGCGTCGGAAAAATACAAGCCGCCTGGGGGCTTTCATCAAAAATGCTGCCTAATCCCTTTAAGGTTATAACAAAACAATGCATGGTGGGATATTTTTCTTTTATAGATCTACAAAAAGTCCGCGATAGCATATGTCTATCTTTTAATTAATGATAGTTTACTATACCCATTCTATCTTCTAAAAAAATGGTCACGTACAATAATCGAATTTCACGCGGACGAAGTCGTGGGCGGAAGCTAGTTATTAATAAAATACATACAATTATTCGAATTATTCAAACTAATTATAATTTTCCATGGTAGGTATAGTTAACCGGGCTAACATGAAGACTGGGGTAACGGGCTTAAAAATAATAATAAACGTTCAAATACTTGTAATTGGCGTTAAGGTCAGTAGCCCCCTACTCAGATTAGTGAACTTATTAAAACAAATATATTGTGGTCAAACAGTTATTTTTAAGGCCGTTTAATGTTAAACGAGTGTTCAAAGTGACCCCGGTTAAAATCTATTGATCAGAAAATTTTGTTTTTAACGTTGTCCTACACTAAAGGTCTGCATGCATAGTTAATTTTTGCATAATAAAACAATTATTTAAATATTTAAACGTTTTCTAGTCAAATATTGTGACGCTACAATTCTTAGTATGATCACTCTGTAAAGTATAACTACTAGACACTGGGCGTTTTTGGCGGCAAAATTATTATGGTCTCATAGTGCAGTTCATCCGTTGCAAATAAAATATTTATTGAACACAATTGCTATTAGCAATTTTACAGAAAGCATCAAGAGGCGTCGGCTCTCGTAGAATTATCGGTGGCGCTAACCGCGTGTGTCTTGTCGCCATCCATAACAAAATATCCATTAGCTATAGTGGCTCGTTTCGGCTCGAGAATATATATCAACCCCAATTAGGCATAGCTGGGCACCGTTAAAGAAATAGTTAACTTCGTTAATCGCTAATCCGTTACTAAAAAAGTTAACTTCGTTAAACGTTGATGCGTTACATTTCGGAAGATTTAACGGGAGTTAATGGTAATCGTTAATATTTAACTCGTGATAGAAATTGTATTTGATAATTATGCCGTTTGTTAGTGATGTAATTATAAAAAAACGTTGGGATGGGCTATGGAAGTTTAGGCAGGACATGAAAAATTTATAAAATAAGGGTGTAACATTAGAGTTTGTAATAATACCTAATTATTTAGAGATCAAATTCAAATCAACACCTATCTGACATAAGCCGCGCGGTGTCCGTTTGGCATATACTTATACATACATATACTTTATTAACGTTTAACGGACTTTAATGGTTTTAACAGAAGTTAATGAGTCCGTTCACCATTTTTAAAGTTAACTTAAAAGTTAATCCGTTACTCAAAATGTTAACTTCGTTAATTAACGATTAGCGGACTAACGGTCTAGTGCCCAGCTGTGCAATAGGCTAGATTCCTAAAAAAATCTAATTAGACCGTCATTTACATTATAAAAAAATATTGAACACATATTTTTTCTTTTGTCGATTAAACAAAAAGTGACGAAGATATAGTCCACAAACATCCCTATTATATTTAGTAATTAAGGTTGCGTAAATGACAGCATGGTAAAGTTGTAACTTCCGAATCCTTAAGCGATAGCCCTTTTCAGGCTCTCATCTGACTTTTACCTGGGTGTCTGTCGTTCTTTTCGTATTCATATAATGAACGTGGAAATTATTGGATTAAATTTTAGCATCTACCTACCTACTTTAACTACACTTTCAGTTGTATGTGTTTATTTACTGAAAAAGATAAAGTTAATTGTAATTTGAATGAGCCACTCCGACTTAGTAGGTACTTAGGTAAATTAGTCGTCAAAGCGCAAAGTAATTTTTAGGATTCCGTGCCGTTATTTTGTTGGCCGTCTGTCTGTCGGTTCGAATTGTCTGGCTTAAAGTATTTAGCACAGTTGCGGTATTAAATTGAACGCACAGCAGTGGCGAAGCGTCAAATATTTTGTAAGGGAAGCCGAAAGAATTAGAACCGTTCGTGCGAGTCTGACATTTTTTTAAAAAATCTTTATTTGGAAAAGGGGATTTTGTCGCTAAGCGATAATGCCAGCCCTGTAATGGTACAACATCTGACATTTAGTTAGAGTAACATGGACTTCACTGACAGGTAGCCGTAGCTTTGTAGCTTAGTAAAGCCGTCAGGAATCGGCTTGTAGGCAGGCTGCGCCACTGACGCACAGTTTAGTTTTGAAACAAAAAAATCACAAGAAATCATAATACAGACAAAATCAAACAGCCAAACATCACTATTTTACTATGTCAACATGCGATATGACTTGTAATGTGAAAGATCTAAAATTATGTAAAATAAAAGTAGGTATATTATTTGTCTCAGTTAATACACGTTGAAACAGAACGTTCTAGAACCTTCATATAAAATTCTAGAAACCTCATAGAACCTTCTGGAAACTTCCTGGAATCTCCTAGAAACCTCATACAACGTTCTAGTAACTTCATATGAAGAAAATTACTGTACCGATATATGTAATTCTGGGTGCCACGTACGTAATTCTGGAGAAAAACCTACCTAACGTAAGTAGAGACTCGGCTACATGGATAATGTTGCGGACTACATAGATAATGTTGCGGACTACAAACGCCTGTATATGTTTTTACTTTACCACGTAACAATCAACATTATTTCGGATGCTTCGACATTATTTGGACTTGGCTGCGAATACATTACGGTAATGCAGGTATAGCATCAAAAATTTTCTCAGTGTATAGGTACTTAACCTTCTAGCGACTTTATAGAAAATTCTGGATACCTTACAGAACGTTCTAGAAACTAAATGAAACCTTCTAGAAACCGTATAAAGCCTGTTATTACCTGAAAATAATCTGATTGTGAAAATATTCATGCTGAAGTGTAAATGTAGTTAGGAATATTTTACAGGAAAATTAACAACGACGCTTCAGATATTATGGTATTCGTGAAAATAATCTATAATTTATAAAATAAAAAAACCGACTTCAATAGCCTCTGAAAAGTAAGTTTTTTTCATATTTTATTTATTATCCTGTGATTTAACGACACACATTTACTACATCAAGTAACAATAGCATAGTGCCAATTGCTCATCACCATTTACAAACTGTTGCTATCCACTGTGCAAGGATGTCAATCGTTGAGGAGTTCTCCTGGTTCTTCAATTTTACTACATGAATTTTCATGGACATAAGTTGCTTCAGAACTTTATACAGCAATTTAATCGCCAACCCTGAAATAATTAACATTTAGGAGTTCCGGTGATCATCTATGGTCTTCATCAACAGTTCCACTTCACCAAATAATGCTTTTGGAACGTAACTGCTCGAGTTCTTACAGAAAATACTAAAATTGCTATATGCTTGCCTATAATATTTGAAGAGTTCTATCGATTCCTCATAGATCCTCTCATCATAACTCGACTTTGATGACAACGGGACCAAACTGGAGGTATACCCTACCGATTAAAAAAAGAATTTTTAAAATCGGTTTATAAATGACGGAGTTCTGAAGTAACAAACATAAAAAAAAAATACAGACGAATTGAGAACCTCCTCCTTTTGTTTTTTGAAGTCGGTTAATAAAGTAAACCCGATAACCTTTGCAAACTCGTGTCAAAGTCGACGTTGCATTAAGAGATTGCTCGTTTTATTTCAGAGGTAGGTAGTTACGGAACCGTTAGCGTAAGTCTGACGTGCACGTGACGTGCCTCATTACCTAATATGGAAATTATTTAATATGGAAAAGTAAGATCAGTTGTAATATCCATCAAATTGCTACTCACACATTTCCTTTGAAGAGCTATACAGTGGTAAATGTGGGGACATAACAAATTGCTATCATTTCATTAAATATGCCCTTTTGAATATGTTATAAACGGTAGGTAAGAAAACCATCAATTTAGATAAGATATTATTATATTTAACATGCTAAATTTAAACTTAATATTATTTAATATGGATGGGTTCCTCAGTATGAAATAGCCCTATGTTTCTATATTATCTTATATATATATTATATGGTTTCTATAAATCTATTTCTATGATCAAATTACTGGTGATCTCTCAAAGTCCAAAGTACTCTGTGGCTGGTACATTATGTCCAAAGATTCGACTGGTGGAGAATGCCGCAAGGCCTTAAGTCCGCCTTTTGTTACACGTGTGTTACTTTTTAATAAACATTAAACTAATACATCTCCGTATTTTGTACTGCTCCCAATATTATATAACTAAGTAAAAAGTAAAAAAGTAAACAAAAGGTTTTTATAAGTAGGTAAGTAAAAAATATCTGTTACTTAAAAACTATATTATATGTTTAGCTGTGCCCGGCATGCGCTTGCCCACAACACACCACACCAAAGTTTCATTGTAATCGGGTGAATGGTACCTATAGGAATTGGAATACATAGGAGGCGCACAAACGAACATTCATTTTTATATATTAGATAAAAGCGAATAAGTACTTACAACTAAATCGCTCACACTCATTGACTAATCACGGAATGATAGGAACTATAACATTTAAAATTTGAAATTTGGTAGGTAGTAAGGTTTCCAAGAAACCACCCGTAACGGGGGTAAAATGGGAGTTGAAAGTTGGTAATTAAGATCTTTGTTTGCGTCCGTCTGTCTAAATAGCTGAAAGTATTAATTGCTGTAAAGACGTATATAAAGACAAGGTTCTACTGCACCCAGTTTACAATACTACGCATAGAACCATAGTGCTTTATGATTGGGAACTATTAGTTAGCTGTAGGTACATATTGGTAAATAAGTATAATCTGCATTATACCTATTTGTCCTGCCAGACAAACATATGTGTTGACATTGCTTTTATAAACATATCACTAATTTTATTGTGAATTTTAGTACTGCTCCGTTTACACGGAGAGAGCATTCAAAAAAGACAACGGCGGCGAATTTTACTGTTTCATGAAATTATTCTAACAAGATGCTGCTAATACAGCCGAGTTTATTCCTTCCGGTTGAAACATTACTGCATATTTTAATCGATAAGTATTTCCTATCATCCTATTGTTTAACCATAATCTCAGAGAAAAAAATAATGTTAAATTTACCATCAAATCTGAGTTTCATGTATATTAATCCCAACAATTCAAACCTCGTGGAGAAGATTCTGGATGCATCAGAAAAAGGTTGTTCCGACTACATTGTTCAAATGTACAAACCTGAGAATTTTATGACTGATTTTGAAAAAGTTAATCACCTGGGTGACATAAGAAGGAGCGACCGAAAGTTGGTATTTTTATCATTGCAAGACGAAGATTATAAAGCCAGCAACCCAATCAATATTTTATCACTTAAACAGACTGGGTTTGTTGCAAACATTTTGCTCGTTTCTCCTTCGTCCGAGAGTTCAGGTGACTGTGAATCCTATGATATATTAACGCATAACTTTGTTGGTCTGAATGATGACGTAGACAAGCCTGTTTACTTAGACCGTTGGAATCATTGCACAGCGCAGTTTGACAAGGGCGTTAATTTATTTCCGCACGACATGTCGAATATGTACGGAAAAACAATAAAGGTAGCTGCATTCACGTATAAACCATACGTATTGTTGGATCTGGATCTATCGCTCAACCCACTTGGCCGCGACGGCATAGAAATGAAGATCATTGATGAATTTTGCAGGTAATTAATCTGAAAGATTTTTTTTGTAGCAGTTAGTTTAAACCAATCCTTTACTGATAAATATGATAATAATGTTTATTTTGGAAACAGATGGATAAACTGCACGATTGAAATTGTTAGAGACGATGAACACGAATGGGGCGAAATCTATGATAATCTAACTGGAGTGGGTGTACTTGGAAACGTGGTCGAGGATCGAGCAGATCTAGGAATCAGTGAGTTAAAGATATTTTGGGCTAGATTAATGTATTTTATTGTATTTCAAAATCTGTTATGCTTTCAGCTGCCCTTTATTCATGGTTTGAGGTATACCAAGTGATGGATTTTTCGGCTCCATGTATCAGAACGGCAATAACGTGCATTGCACCTGCTGCCAGGTAAAAATGATATAGCAGTAGGTATCAGTAATTCCAACAAGAGAGTACAGTCTTTTTATATTTAGTCATTTCAAGTAGTTACTGAAGTATAAAATAATATACCATTTTTCGAGAACGTAAGGCGGGACTTTCTTTAATCAGCTGCTGGTGTTTGATATAAACGCTGATGAGCTTAATAATTGATATTTTGTTTTTAGGATTTTATCAAGCTGGGATTTACCACTATTGCCTTTCTCGTGGTTGATGTGGTTGTGTCTCATTTTCACTTTCTTCTACGCTGCCTTGGCTCTCTTCTTTGCTCAGCGCACTACTGACAAAATATTCCTGTCAACTTTTAGGATGATGATAACCCAAGTAAGTCAAAAATGTCGTGTTAAGTAGCTGAGGAATATTTTATATGATGGTATGACATTAAGCTGGTGGTGCTTTTATCAAACTTCGATCGCTATCGGAATACGACTGAATTCTTTAATATAATTTTCGGGTTTAACATGTTTATGTAACTAAATTCCGACTATCAAACGATACGGAACTATGAGTGCCCAGATATCTTTTATGAAATCAAAACATTTCATTGCAATAAACCCTTTAATTACCTCTTAAATCATTTGTAAATACTGAGAATTGTGCTAATGATGATGTGAATTTTTGTTCGCTTAATAATTATACGGTTCTAGTGCAAACATCGGTCGCAAGAGGTTTATTTTGATAACATATTTTTTCATTAGAGGCTTCAACTTCACGGTTATTTAAAACTAAGCACGGAAGCCATCGAAGTAACCAACCATTGATTTGCTTTGTATGTACGTTCTTATTTACTTTATGATAAAAACAGATAGATACAGTTCAAAACCCTAGCACAGTCAAGATGCGGTTAAGGTATTTGTTGGGTGCATAGGTACTTCAGTCTACGCAATATTATTGGTTATTATTATTGTTTAATCAAATCATTAGCTCGTGGAAATATGAAGGACAGCAGAGAGTTGAAAAGAGCTTTATGATTGTGCATCTCAGTCACCCTTTAATGCATTTTTTTAAAGAGTCGAGACGATAGTGGCGACACGTGGCGTATACGCAGCATTACTGGCTGGATGCTTGTGACCGGTCTGATTATAGACAACGCTTACGGAGGCGGACTAGCTTCCAGCTTCACCGTGCCAAAGTACGAAGCCTCCATCGACACAGTCCAGGATATAGTGGACAGGAAAATGGAATGGGGAGCAACTCATGATGCCTGGATATTTTCCATAATTTTATCCGAAGAAGTAGGTATTCAAGTAACCATATAAAAGGTAACAAAATACAGCTCACCAGGTTCACTATATGGTTCGTAGGTATATCAATCAATACATATTCTGTATTCTGTATTCATTTTGTGTAATCAATACATATAAAACGGTGTCCCCTGGTTTCATAGACAGAAATTTCATATAATTTCGTTTCGCAGAATATGTTTCATGTAATATTTGGTCCTTGTATTTTTATTACGAATATTATTGTTTCAAAGACTATTTACTTCCATGAAACATATTTCACAGAAACCCAATTCAATGAATTTTATAAGCTCATTTTTTTATTTCACAAACTTATGAAATAGTAGAATTATTATTTAACGAATATTGTTTGTTCGGTGTATTTTTCCATGGAGTTTTATTTCAACGAAAATGTTTCAATATTTTGAAAGTATGATGTTACTTATGCTGAAGAAGTTGACGTATAATGACTAAAAATGGTAAATGCCAGTGAGTGAGCGAGCGAAGCGAGCGAGCAAAATGGGTCGGAGCAGAACGGACATGGACAGGTTAGGTTCAGAAGCCTAACGCGGGAGCGAAGCGAAACGAAGCTCCCGCCTTAGCCTTCGATGTTAGGCCTTTTTTTTGTAACAGCCCACAAAACGAAACGAAAAATGTAAAAATAGACGTTATGCTATCCATTATTTTATAACTAAATATCTTACAAATAAAATGTGTTTCTTGGTAATAAAATTTATATTAAGTAAATAATATAAGGATAAAGAATATTTGATTTGTTACTCTATGATATGAATATCGAAGCATTAAATTGTATGTGTAACAAAAATCAATGATTTAAATTTCTTCAAAGTAAGTGTTCTGTGTATTGATTATTCTATGAAATGATACTATGAGAAATAAGTTATGTGAAACAAAATTCTATACAATTTTTGTCTATGAAACCACGTACAACCATATAAAACAGTAGCGTGACTCACTTATAGACAACGCACAGCCTAAACGGGTGGTCCTAGAGGTCTGAAGTTTGGAGGAGACATTCCCTGAGTACCCTAGAGGTGCAAATGAGGTGAATTTTTGAAATTCCATTCCTAGAGGGCTGAAAAAGGGTGATAAAGTTTGTATGGAAAATACTTACCGCGGGTGAAGCAGTGGCGGGTCCACTAATTTCCTATAACTACTTAGAGCAAAACTTCAATAGTGCGTCGCGCCATTACGCCTACACCTATAACTACAAAATAGAGCTACATACGTTATCTTTCGTGAGAAAAAGTATTGACAGACGGACGGACAGGCGGACAACAAATTTCCGTTTTTCTGAAAAACTGAAAGGGTTTATAGGCGTCGCGTGGTGCCTCTAGTTTACACTCGTTATTTATTGTTACTTCGTGTTTTCTAGCCTCTTATCAAGAAATTAATCAGTCAGTTCAAAACATATCCGGCGGAAGTGTTGAAGCAGAAAAGCTTTTCACGAAATATGGCTTTCAGCATAGAGCATCTTCCCGCAGGTAGGTAAAGCCGATTAGAAAGAATCTCAAGAACATTTAGGTTTTCTTGAAATTATTCTTAACCACTTGGGAAAAATCTTAAGAAAAAGCCTTTCACTCGAGAACAGACACCATCATCATGATCATCATCATTTTAGTCGAAAGACGTCCACTGCTGGACTGAACATAGGGCTCCCTCAATGATCGCCACAACGACCGATTCTGTGAGCAGCTCACATCCAGCGGAGTCCCGTAACCGTCACCAGGTTTTCAGTCCACCTTAGGTGGTCTGCCTACGCTGCGCCTTCCTGTACGAGGTCGCCATTCAAGAACTCTTCGGCCCCATCGACCATTTATTCTACGAGCAATGTGCCCCGCCCTCTTTCACCTAAATTTGGCTATTTTTTGGGCTATGTAGGTTACTCTACTCCTCATTTCTAATTTGATCTCGCAGTGATACTCCGAGCATAGCCCTCTCCATCGCCCTTTGGGTGACCTTGAACCTTCTGATGAGGCCCATATTAGGAACAGACACATTATTTAGATACTTATTAGTCCGAATCTTCATGGTACCTACTTACTTTCAAATTTATGAAGGGTACTTCGCGATCGGCGAATACATAACGAAAGAAACAACCGAGGACCTTGAGCTGATGCTGGAGAACTTCTACTACGAGCAGTGCGTGGTGATAATGCGCAAGAGTTCGCCGTACACCGCCAAGATCAGCGAGCTCGTGGGCCGGCTGCACCAGTCCGGGCTCATGCTGTCCTGGGAGACACAGGTCTGTTGAGGTTGAGCAATATCTTGTCATTATGTTTATTTTACGCACCACTGTCTACATTATGCTGACGATAAGAAAATATTCAGAATTATAAAGACTATTGCAGACTGCCACGATTGGCAGGATTATCTTAATAATCGTTTATTTCACTATGTAAAATGATTCTCCTGTGTTTGAATGTAGTTAAATGCAATGCAGTAACGACTTTTTCTAGAAAACAGAAAATCAATAAAATTTTGATTACTCGCTAAACAACGAGTCGGTGCAAGGGGTCACGACTGTCAAAAATCTAGGAATATATTTTATCTACACCCATATCATAAAACCTCGATAATATGTTCAAAAACCGCAGGAAATTAGCAGCATTATTACCACCAATTTTACGATGAGCTGTGGTAGTAGGTAAAATCTGTACTGTAATGTTATTACAGTTATAAATTTTTGTAACGTTATCAGTTTAAATTTGGAACAGTTGTCAAAACTCAAGTGCTTCTTTATAATGATTACCCCTCTTTTAACAGCAACCCACCATTTGATGGCATACCTGTTGTTTCACTTGAAAGTAGACCTAACTAAAGCTAAGGATCAAATCTTACTACATACTCGTATTTAAATATTTTACTAGTTACATTTACATGGCTTGTATCGGGGTGTCCCGGTGTGAATGCACAGCTGGCATCTTCGATCATATGAAGCTTCTAGGCACAAGGCCCGGTGGCCGTGTCGTAAACCTGATTGCAGAATTTGTTCATTACCTATTGGTGCGTCCACCCACATCAGACTAACGCGCCACGAATGCGCCGCTCGCGCGCCGTTCGCGAACCGCTCGCGCATAGCGCACGCGCGGGGCGCGGCGCAATCAGTTCCAATACTTCATATTAATAATTGTTGCAGGTTGCGTTAAAGTACCTTGATTACAAAGTACAAATAGAAGTAAGGCTATCCCGATCCAGAAGAGACGTAAATGAAGTGGAACCGTTGAACTTGAAAAAAGTAGTGGTATGTTTTGTGATTACTTTCACGTGACGCCCTAGCATGGCTGACACGTGGATAACTTAACCCCATTTTATCTGACTATCTTTTTCATCGGCACTAGTGTTAGAGAGACGCACTTAGATATAAATGGTGTTAACTTGTCGTCGGGTCAACCTTGCTAGGGCCGCTGACTACAAACGAGTCTTCGTCAGGAATATGTCGTTGTTGTAAAATACTTGATTAGTCATATGGCCGAATTCAGAAACGCCATAAATTGAGAACAGTATATACTCGTATCGAGAACAGCTCTTTTTGGTAATAAGTCAATTCGGGTTTCATTCTTTATGAGAAAAGGTCGTTTTGAAATTAGAACGTATTCGTAATAGGGTATTTTGAATTTAGTTCCGAATGCACCGGAAGGAATTAATCAAGTCAGTAGTCTCATAGTACGAGTAGGTAATATGTACATATATAGTACCTAGATGTACATTTCGCACCACGTAAGTTTGCGCACAAAAGAGATAGGTACAGAAGACAATCTACATACAAGTGCGCTCGAACAAACGCACACATAGACACTGCTCACGGACATGATATCTCGGACTGTTTGGGAGGATTACTAGCGCGATTGCCGTCCGTTTCATACGGATTCACGGATCACACGCATTCTTAAACAGCCGTTTAACAAAAACTACCTATTTGGCAAAGCGAAAAAAATATATGTTTAAATACATTATATTATTGACTGAATATCTAAACCGGCTTGAGGCTAACTTCACAGACGCAATCTCGTGGTGCAAATTGTATATCATTTACTTTTTTATTATAATGAAGATACGACCAACCTCACAACCATTTTTTTATTCTTACGAGTAGTTAGTAGGTATATAAACTATTATTAATTAGTAAATTGTTGTTTTCAGGGCATCTTCATCATCTACTTCAGTGGCTTGGGGATATCTTTATTGTGTTTTTTATTTGAGTTAATCACACGATCCTACACGCAAACATCTGCGATCAAACGCTTGCGATGCAGAAATTGCTAGATAGGAAACCTATTTCATGACAGCCATTTTTAGAGTTCTGTAGTCCAACTAGGATCCCTTATAATTTCGCCATGTCCGTCTGTCTGTATGTATGCCACAGTCAATTTATCTCGAAGACTATTTAAGTTACAAAGCTGAAATTTATAAGATTTTTAATGTTGGTCCCGCACACAAAGATAAATAATAAAATTGGGAAAAACATTTTTTACGCTAGCTCCCATACATGTTAAGCAAGGGTGACGAGGGTAAAGAAGTAATTTAAATTGTACAAACTCGAATGGGGTGTCGTTGGATAGCTCTTTGAAAACTATAATAAGTAGGTAATAAGCAAGTTTTTGATTTGGGGGACCGTTTAGGAAACATTGAGCTCTGAAGGTTTCATGTCTGTTGGAGTGACGTGTCCCCGCCCACTACAGCCAAAATTGTAAGTTATGAAATCTGAAAAATATATTCTATAAAAGTTTAGGTATATAACGAAGTCGAAAGGAAAACTATCAGGACAAAGTAGGCTTCATTGGTTGATGATGTGGAGGTTCGGTAGGTATGAATTACAAGTAGGTAAGTACCTAAGTTCATAACCACAAACCATTATATCCAATAGACTCCGCATAGCCGGGCGACCCCCACTGCTAAGCGTTGTGGCCAAATGGCAACAAGTGGCGGGGGTACAGGGGGTCGCGCGGGGCGCATAACCTCGAACGCACCAATCACAGCGCTCTAAAAACCCCGTGCGCCTCTCAACTTTGGCAGCTTTATTTGCTAGTAAAAGTGAGGCTAAGCGGTGTCTTTAGGATATTTGGTCTATGATCTACCTATACCAAACTAAACTTCCCACGTCCGTAACATAGATTACGGCATATACTTTGTTAAAAAAATGGGTTGCGTGCTGGGGGGCCAGACGTAGATATGACTACAGAGTACGGAATCCTACATAGTACATGGTCCGTCTGACATGCACTTGGGCGGTTTTCATTAATAAATGTTAGTAAGGTAATGGTCGCTATTTTCAGGAGCATTACGTCACTAAAGTTTTATTTATTTATTACCTATTTATTATTGAGTGATTTACTGAGACCACCTTAGATATCTAGTAGCCGAATTCATAAATAATTAATAATTTGATCCGAGATTAAACAGTTAAGTCTCCGTCAACCAGTTGTCAACCTGTACCTACGTACTAAGGATGTATGCCACGTCAAATCCGCAGTACATGTACTTTATTTTTCAAGTTTTGTTTCATTTGCACCAAATAAAGGCAATGAGTAATTTTGTCCGAATAATGATTTAAAATGTACAAATTGTCTGATTATTAATAATTATTTAGTATGTGAAATAAAATCAGAACCTGATTTGACTACTCGAGTCATAACCAATCAATATGCAGTTTTTGAAACAGTCCGGACACATGGAAATTCAATCAAGAATATTTCCGTGGGAACAACCACATTTTTTTTTGTGATCGAAAAATCGAGGAAAGTACAAAGTTATAGAAAATACATTTTCTGATTATAAAAGTACTATGAGACAGAAACATTTTTCGCTTTTTCTTTTAATGTAATCAACTTCCGGTACCAATAACATAGGCACAGTACATAACACATGTAATCTTAAATGTCATTTATCTCCTTTAAAAGAACGGTAAAGTGGTTTTATTTTTTATTATACTTATGCGAAACGACTAATACTACCGTACTATTCAATTTCAGCTTAGAGTATAGAATAATAATAGAGTAAACGTTGAAACCGTCAAATTATGCCGCCCAAAACGTCAACTTCAGGCCACACGGATTCATACAAACCCATGCGCATTTGTTTGGCCTGTAAGGTTATGATACTAAATAATATAGGCGATTTAGTGTTTATTTGTGACAGCATTATTACAATCTTATTAATTTGGTCATACTGTCACTGGCTGACGTAAGGCGAAGAACCATATTTGAAATCGACGTACTAATAAAATACATCCATCTTGTTTTTTCATTAGGGCGCTGATGTTTGCCGGAGCAGCGTAGCATTACAGTCGTAGGTTCAATTAATTTACAGCGTATCTTTGACTTCTATAATCTAAGAATTTCAGCGAAAAATATACATATTGATATATTGGGTATACCTCCTTAAACGTCACTTTAACCTGCTTTAATCAAAGATCCATTGGAGTAGCTTTTGTGAATTCGTTCATTATAAAGAGATACAAAATATCACGGTTTCAAGGATAAATATAAATTGTCAGTCTTCAAATAGGTATGTCAGTGGTATACAAATAACACTATTCTATATTTGTTTAGGAGTAGTCAAGTGCCTAAAAGTGGCTCGGCACTTTCGTGGTGCCGAATATAAATAATATTATTAAATCACTCTCTATCTACCGTTTTAATAATGTCTTGAATAGCTTACTTGACAGTGACACATCAGTGATACCTAAGTATTATATTATCTGTATGTGGATTACTGGGAGTGTGGCTGACTGAGATTCATTCAGTAATTTGGTAGTATTGGAGGTGAGGTATCGTGTTTTGGGTTCGTTTTCATAGGCGGGAAATCGATCGATACACTGTGCTAAACTTACCAGATGTGCGTTGAATAACAAGCGCATTGTTTAATAATACTAGTCGATAATTTGCTAACAACCCAACGATTAAAATGGCAAAGCTTTTATTGCTTTGCTTTGGGATATTTGTAACTGCGAATGCAGAATTTACCTGGAGGCATCATAATAATGAAGAGCTGCCGTTAATCTTGGAAGAAGTTCATGAAAAATGCCCAAATATAACAAGAGTTTACGGTTTGACTGAGCCATCAGTACGAAATGTTCCCCTTTACGTTATCGAATTCTCTGACAAACCGGGAATCCATCAACCGAGTAAGTATTTTTTTAATTGTAAGGTATATTGGACTTTGTTTAACCTTTGACATTTTATGATAAATGTTTGATATAAAATTGTTTAGATAAGCCTGAAGTTAAGTACATTGGGAATATACACGGCAATGAAGTTTTGGGTCGCGAGTTGCTCCTGGGACTGGCTTATTATTTGTGCGACCGGTATATGAATAACGACCGCCGCGTGCGAGCGCTTGTGCACAACACTCGCATCCACCTGATGCCTTCTATGAACCCTGATGGATGGCAGTTGGCTACAGAAACTGTAAGAATTAATAATTACTCATTTCAAAAGCCTGTTTTTTAAGTCTTTCTTGTTGAGTACATAGGGAATCCTGGATTGGGAATAGATCAATGTGTGTGTGTGTGTGTCCAAGATATTATTATTATTATATCTCAAATGCCAAAGGAGGATTTTAGCCAAGTGGAAATGTAGACATTTCTTTATATTTAGTCAAGTAAATCTCATAACTTTTTTTAAATTTGTAGGGTGGCCAAGACTATCTTATTGGGCGCTACAATAACCATTCAGTGGATTTGAACCGGAATTTCCCAGATCTGGATGCCATTACTTTTGAGTTTGAGCGTCAGGGCATCAACCACAACAATCACCTGCTTCGGGATGTGACCCGCTTAGCTTCTCCGGTAAGTTCCTTGTTGATTTCCAAAGATTTTTATTAAAAGTTGCTCTAGTAAACATTAACAATATCAAATGAATCCCTTGCTACTTTGTAAGTTTATACTAGATAAACATGAAACCTATAAAATAAAAGGGTTTATCCTGATATTCCATGATTGGATTACAGATTTGGATATAGTTATTAAGTTATACTCAGACCAATCATTATTTTGGCATTGTAGAATTAATCTTTATCTTTGTTCATTTTTATTTGCATATTAATAAAAAGTTATTATATACAATAAAGAAAGAGAAACTTATATTTTTTACTTACTTAAATTTAATTGCAGGTGTTAAATTTGAGTAAAAAAATATTTCTTCCACAGTTTACAGGAATTGCAATGGGATTGTTATAACTTATGATTTATTACTTGACTTATTTTACTGGTTTTCTCATGTACCTTATTTAATTTCACGAATACTACCCACATTGTACATATATTACATTATATTGTATATTGGCTCCTGTATTATCAGTGTGACAAGGGTTTAAGTTGGTTTTTTCAAATAGATTATAATGTTTTTAGCTGGAGCCTGAGACTCGAGCGGTGATGCGCTGGATTATGTCAATCCCATTTGTGCTGAGCGCAGCCATGCATGGTGGAGACTTGGTTGCCAACTACCCTTATGATGCAAGCAGGAGTGGTGCTCCAGTTTCTGAATATTCGGCAAGCCCAGATGATGATACGTTTAGGTAAACAAAAATTGATGTTTGATCATAGATAGAGTTAGAAACATGCTTATTCGTTATCTTTTTCGGAAATATAGCTGCAGTACAATGGTATATTGTTCTCAAAGCCGCAAAGTAACTTTACAGTCGAGACATACATAGTGCTTTTCACGAGTGCGAGGAAATATTATCATTTGTCTAGTATAACTAGCGCGGCTGACAGCAAATATGTTGGCATCAGGTAGCTGAGTAGCATTTCTGCCAGGAGCGCTGCCAGTCGGTGGCGCGGCGTGGAAACGCGGCGCGTCCGTCTGAGCCGCCCCAATCTATACCAAGCTGTAATTGGTAGATTACTTTGGTGCCCTGGAGATAGGCCAGCAAAGTATATATTGCTGAGTAGTGTGACAAAAAATTATTGCTTAACATTTGATTTTCTTGATTAAGAAATATAATGTTAATAATGATCAATTTAAATACTATTAGCTTTTATTTTAATTGAATTTGTGCTTTGTATCTCTTTATTATGTTAATTATTTAATGATAACGTTCATAGATTTTTTTATATAAGTGAGCTATAAATAGTAATTACAGATGATCTATTTTTAATATTTCTACAAATACAAATAAATTAAAAAAAACGGCAAATAAGGTGGTCGTAATATTTTTTTCTAAGAATTGTGCCATATTGTATGAAATAAATATTCTTCTATTTGATTCTATAATAATAAGATAGCAAAGTTTCCGTTTTTCGATATGAATTATGCAGTCCTTATTTTGCACACAAAATTGTTTAATTAGGTAAGTATTTTATGAAAAGCTTTGTATAGGTATTTATAAATTGTGCACGAAAATCAAAAACATATTTAGTTCACTAGAATACAAAAATTTGATAGATTAGAAAAAAAAACATATCGCGCTCTTACGCCTACCTTCACTACTAAATAAAAAAAAAATGTTTTGCAGAACAACAAATATTGATATCCAATATTGTACCATTAAGTCTTTTCTCCATAGTTTAATTTATAAACAACTTGTCAAACAATCGGTACTTAATGCTGTCGACGATTATGTTGTGTTCTCGTGTGCGCCAAACAGAGAACATAAACATTTACTTAGTAGGCGTTCGTTGCTCATACCCGAATAAAAAATATATGTATGGAACAAACAAGTTTACAGATGATATGCTGTACAATGTACACTGTTGATAATATGAGGTATATTTGAGAAATACCTACATAACTGAACTGAACTAAACGGTTTTCGAAACTTTAACTCACTACAGCTCTATCTTCCGAAGCAGGCGTACTGTGTTATGTACTGTTTTTTTGTTTATTTTATTTATTATTTTTAAGGGTCTCGCATACATTTTTTAAAAAGTCGGAACGTTTACACAATCACTTTGTTATTTCTCTTTTCTCAGTAACAGCTTAATATATCGGGCTGAAATTTGGCAAAGATGTATTATTAGGAGCCTGCACAAGATAAAAAAACTAAATTAGGAAAAACTGAAATTAATTAGTCACAAAGTAAAAAAACCTGAAAGTCAAAGATTTTTTCCTGTCTTGTGAGATTGTGGAACATAAACATGCTTTTTAGATTTCAATTTTGAATCCTTTAGTTAGGAAATATTCGCGAAACAGTTAATTCGCCAGCCCTGTCCCCTTCTACCTCAACCTATTAGTGTCCAAAATCTCAAAAAATCTCTATATATAGACTGTCGAGAAAAAGCTAGTAAAAGCTTTAATAGTTTAATAGCTTTCTTGAGAAAAACCAGTTGAAAATGAAGCTTGTCTGTGCAACAGGGAGTTAGCACTGGCATATGCGCAAGCGCACATGGACATGTCGTCGCCCTCGCGTCCCGGCTGCCACACCACCAGCTCGGACGAGTCGGCCACATACAACTTCGGCAGGCAGGGTGGAGTCACCAACGGCGCCGCGTGGTACAGCTTGAAAGGAGGTAAAGCATCATGAAAATGTAATTTTTATCTTTAAACTAAACGCTCGTGTACACGATTACTCAATTTCTAATTTGTTTTTTTTTTTTTTTGTGGATTAGTGCGTTATGATTCAAGATGCAGTTCATGTTCCATCCAGTGCCGACAATCGACAGTATAAAAAATAATTTCGTTCGCGTAAAATTCGTTTATCGCTCTGCACTCAAGAAATATGCATTTTTCCAGGATGAAAATCATTCTACGTCTGTCCTACTATACTTGCCATCGAAATCGGTTTAGTGGCTTAGCCGTGAAAAGTTAACAGATAGACAGTTAGATACTTATAATAAAAATGATATTAGTAAAGATTTCTAACTTTGAGAACAGGTAAACAATCGTTAAAAAACACTATCTATTAATAGGGCAGGATCTTGAATAATAGTAAAGTACATAATTTAAACATAACTACTAAATCGTGCGTAAAAATATCTGCATGTTAACTAACGTTTTATAACGGACTGCGAGCATGTTTTAGGGTTCCGTACCTCAAAAGGAAAAAAGGAACCCTTATAGGATCACTCGTGTGTCTGTCTGTCTGTCTGTCCGTCTGTCACAGCCAATTTGCTCCGAAAATACTGGACCGATTGATTTGAAATTTGGTATACATATGTAAATTGGTGACCGCAACAGGGATGCGTAACGTAAATAAATTAATTTTGAACACGGGGCCCATTTTTGGGGGGCTAATTAGAAAATAAAATAAAAAGTTACGCAAACTATATCATGTGACATGAAAATGAAAGGGCTTATTGTGAGGATCTTAAATATGTTTTTTTTTTTGGAATTTTAAAATAAATGGTTTGGAAGTTATTTAGAAAAATAGGCGAAAATTGACCACCCCCCCATTATCTCCGAAACTACCGGGCCTAAAATTTTGAAAAAAATACAAAGAATAGTTCTTTACCTATAGATAACAGGAAAACCTATAAGAAGTCTATGGTATTTAAAGTAACACAGGAAATTTCAGTTAATCATGTATGGAACGGAACCCTCTCCACGTGGGTTTCACTCGCACTTGTCCGTTTTTTTTTATTTGTCAAGTAAAGTGGCATTTACTTCAAAATTGACAAATCTTTTTTTAGAAACTAGAGTACCTAGTTTTTATGTCAGCTAGTAGGAAGTATGGCAGAGTACGCGTATAATGAATTGGTTCATATTGTCAACTGACATTTACGGTAAGTAGTTAGCCATGAGAACTGGTTTGGTGATGCTAATCCACGTAGCATTGTCCATCCTGTGTTGAACAAACTTTTTAAATGATCGTAATCTTGAAACAATGCGTGACATTGTAGCGGCATCAATGACAATTTTTAAACAACACTATTACATAAAGTGTACATTGTTTTGTGAGCGAACATGGATGCCATGTTTAGACTGAGTAAAATTTTAAAGAGATTTTCTCGAATGCAAACTCTTATTAGCATTTGTATGGAATTGGCTACCATTTAGCTAAAAACAGAACAATTTCAGGCATGCAAGATTTCAACTACCTAGCAACAAACGCTTTTGAGGTGACTCTCGAGTTAGGCTGTGAAAAATATCCCGATGCCAGCAAGCTGGAGAAGGAATGGGAGCGGAACCGGGAGGCGATGCTCGCGTATCTGTGGAAGGCGCATACGGGTGTCAAAGGGATTGTGAGCGACGACGCCGGGTTCATACAGAACGCTATCATCACCGTCGTCAATATTACCGGACCTATCCCGCGGCCGATTAGACACGACGTCACTTCAGGTGAGAGTAATAATATTATTATAAATGTTACGTAAGCTAGCATAGATACTGTACTGGCTATCCGTTAGAGGATTTAGAGAGATTTAATAAATTAAACTTAAGAAAATTCACAGGCTGTTAGCTAAACTAAACTACAGAAGAGCTATAAGGTAATTGAAAGATTTTATTCTACTTAGGTATAATAGTTTTCTAGGTGAGCCCTAAAAAGGGCTCTATAGCAAAATCGGTAAGTCCAGACTGACATGACAAAACTTTTAAGATCAGTCACAGTCGGGTAAAAAGCCTAACTTACCACCAGAGGCAAAGCGTGAGGGTAAGCCGGTGTGTGTATCATTTCTATTTTTAAAAATGATATTGTTACTCATTAAACATTGTATTTACTAAAAAAAGAAATGTAATATGCAATTTTTATGTTAATACAAGAAGTAATTAATACAATTATAATGTTTGAGTTAAGAAAGTATGCATCGGCTTACCCTCATGCTTCGCCACTACTTACCACACTCTTGTGTATCTATTATTTATAGTGCAATCTGGTTATGACGCAGGAGCTATTGTCATTTCCTCCGCTGCACTAATTGAAGGAGATTGCTCTATCTATTTAACTCGATTAACAAGCAGAAATAACGAAGTGCCTCCTTCCTACGCGTTGCGTCAACGCTGTCACTACTTATTCATTAGAAAGCCCCATAAGTTCCGAATTATTTTTACTAAGCTCATTTTTAGGGTTCCGCACCTCAATAGGAAAAAAGGAACCCTTATAGGATCACTTGTTTGTCCGTCTGTCTGTGTGTCAAGACCTTTTTCTCAGGAACACGTGGAGGTATCAAGTTGAAATTAATATCAAATACTCAAGTCTGAAATCTCTTAAAGCTGTGAAAAAAATCAACCTTCTAAGTCACCGCAATCAAGAGATACGGCCGTTTATGCCATATATTTTGATACTTTCAAGGGAATCCAAAAGGAATCAAAACCTCTAGGGTACTTCCCGTTGACCTAGAATCTTGAAATTTGGCAAGAAGCAGCGTCCAACATTACAAGTAAAGGAGAAAGTCCGAAAACCGTAAATTTGTAATTAATTCACACAAAAAAATTGTTAAACGGAATAACTTTTGCAAGATCTTATCACACTTTACGGTTGCACGGAGATAGGAGCAGCGAAAGTTATTTTTTGTCTTATTTAGGTATTAGGTAGGTTGTAAATGGTTACCCCGTTGTAAAAACTATTTTTTTAATTTTTAGGGTTTCGTCCCTATAAGGTACTGTTTATTTTTCATAGGTAAGTGCGGAACCCTTGGTGCGCGACAGACTCGCACTTGACCGGTTTTTTAAATTCGCACCTGAAGAAGTCATAAATATTGCAAACGAATTTTTATTTAGGTCATGCTGGAAAATTATAATTAAGCAAGCTTTGTAAGATTCGGCACTCCTAAATCGTATGTTAATAATTAATAATGATCGTTAATTATAATCTACTGCTTTATGGCATATTAAAAATAAATCCGCAAAAAGTAGAGCAGGTTTTTAATCTGACATTGATAGCTCTTTAGCACTTTAGCGTGTCCGAAACATTGGTGTAAAATAGTTAAAACTTAAAAAAAAATGCTGTATTGATTCCTGTCAATGCTGGTCATTTTATAAGCATTAGGCCATGTGAAACAAGTTACTTTTCTATAAGCATAATAATTAGTAGTTTATGCAACGGTTGCATAATGATAGGCCTTGAAACACTAGTGCGGTTTTCATGAAACGAGCCGATAGGCGAGTTTCATAATAAGATCGCACGAGTGTTTTAAGGCCAAATTATGCAGAGTTGCATACATAACTTTATCTACACACATATTATAAATCCTCCATGATGGGTTCAGAAACAATATTTTCTGGCAACAAGTTATTTGTTGCAATCGTGGCTGCATATTTCCGATATCCGGCGCATTTTCACATCACACACACCGAGAAGACTACTAGTCATATTTTCAACTAAAATGTAAAATACAAACAACTTTTTCTATTCAATTCAACAACAATTCTACTTTCGTTCAGCAAAACACCAACATAATAAGGCGGCAATTCGATCCTTCGTCAAGACCATTTTTTTTTAAAATCATAGACAAACGAATGAAGTCTCTATTCTCATGTCACTCGAGATCAAATGTTGTGCAGTTTATATTAAAAAAACATACTGAATTGACGTTTCGTATCAATAACTGTTTTAATATCTATGGATACTAGAATAGAGACCCACTTGAGTTTTGACAGCTGTTCCAAATTTAATCTCATTTCTATACTAAAAACGATACGGGAATAACATTGCAGCACTCGTTTTACCTAATTGTTTGTCAAAATGGTGGTCATTTCCTACGATTTTTGATTACACTTTGGAGGTTTTATGATATGGGTGTAGATAAAATAATTTGTTCAATAACTTGAAGAATATTTATAATTTTTGCATTGCGTATAAATACAGTTAGGCAAAGTGTTATGATAATGACATGTTTTAGAGTCGGGGAAACGTCCACTTATTAATACAACGTGCGTTTTAGGTGCTTTCGGCGATTATTACCGGCTACTGACGCCGGGACACTACGAAGTGACTGCGAGCCACCCCGGCTACTTCCCCGTGTCGCGCGTAGTCACCGTGCCGCATATGCAAACTTCCGCACACGTGCTCAACTTCAAGCTGGAGGTGAGTGACTGCTATCGGCCACTTTGAAGTTATCGCATGCCACCCCGGCTACTAAATACTTCCCCCTAAATAGTCATATCGCATATGTAGACCCGTAATCCGGAAGTAAGTCACGCCTCGGGTATCGGGTGGTTACGCATGGACCGGGAGCTAACTACCATCCAATATTCAAATATTCTATTTCGGAAATTAAATTCGTCATGTTTATTACAGAAAGTTATTTTTAAGATTACATTATGCAATTAACCTTTTGACCACCACAGTCGGCTGCAGCCGTCAGCGGTTACAGGGTAAAAAAGTTTTTCATTACCTTGACTTAAAGTTGAAATTCGTGTTACTTCTCAGACACGCTTGGCGGCCAAAAACCCGGCAATATTTTTGTTTTCGCCCGAGCTTTATGTACAAATACAAATACAAATATTTATTGCACATCCCATTTTTACAAATATTTATTGCACAGCAATTTGAGAGGGCTACTATTTAATCACAAAATTTTTCATTAATTAGTTCCCATAAATAACATAAAATAATGCACGCGTCGTAATAATCGTCGTAATAAAACTTTTTTATTAGGTAGGTACTTGTCACAAATGATGTCCAAATTAATATTCCAAGGATGCAATGATGGTCTTTTAGAATATCACCACTTCCAGAAACTCTGATGTGGTACGTTTTAGAAATAATCTCGTCGCCTTATGCAAAGCAAGTGAAACGCTAATGTGTTATCCTATTACGCCATACAATTATTTATAGCGTTAATTCAATCGATACTAATTCATGCCGGGAAAGTTATTAATACTTATCAAGATTCAAGCACGAGTTAATTTGACACGAATCGATAAGCCTGCGTCATGTATCTGCCTGCCTGCGTACTGACTACTCCTACGTGTTTACATGGGATTGTTAAGAGGAGTGTAAACCTACGACTTTTCATACAAAAGGCGATAACGATTTCCACCCCTTAAATGTTACCCGATGTTCACCAATTTTTCATAGATTGTCAGTCAGAACAAAATGTAGGTCTATACGTTTTACTTTTTTCACTATAATTAATAAATTCAGACTTATTGTTGGTTTAGTATTGTCATACAAAACAAATTTTAGCGATTATTTGACTTTTTTGACAATATGAAAAAAACGTATAAACCTAGATTTTGTTCTGACTGACATCCTATCCAAAATTGGTCAAAACCGGTTAACATTTAAGGGGTGGAAATCGTTATCGCCTTGTGTATGAAAAGGGTGATTTTTGCCGTTGGTTCACAGTCCTCCGAATAATATATAACACTCCCCAACGAAGAAGCCGGGTCACTGTAGGAATCCTTATTTGACGTGACGCGGTATTTTCGCTTGGTTAGATTAGTCACATTTCATTTGCCGATTACGCGTGACGAAACCAAATATTTACTCGACGTTAATCGAAAGTTTAATTCGAAACCGTGCGTAATTATTTGGACTTTGTACCCAAAGCATTCGTCTTAGGGTATATGTTTGAATAACAACAATCGTTTCAAATACTTTTGACGGTCCTAAATGCATCCCTATGCATTTGTCTCTTGCATTGTATAACTTACTTTTGGTGATTTTAGGGTTCCGTACCTCAAAAGGAAAAAACGAAACCCTTATAGGATCACTCGTGCGTCTGTCTGTCTGTCTGTCTGTCTGTCTGTCCGTCTGTCACACCGCAACACGCACGCGTGACGTAAATGTATGAATTTTAAACATGTGGGACACTTTTGGGGGGCTGATCAGAAAATTAAAAAATAAAAGTCATGCAATCTATATTGTGTGACATATCAAATGAAAGGGCTTATTGTGAGGACTTTAAATATATTTTTTTCTGAATTTTAAGTAAAATAGTTTGGAAGTTATTTAGGAAAATAGGCGAAAATTGACCATTCCCCCCCCCCCCCCCCCCTTATTTCCGAAACTACTGGGGCTAAAATTTTGAAAAACATACAGAAAATAGTTCTTTACCTATAGATTACAGGAAAACCTATAAGAAGTCTATGGTATTTAAAGTAACCTAGTAAATTGCATATAATCATGTACGGAACGGAACCCTCTCCACGCGAGTTTAACTCGCACTTGTCCGGTTTTTGTATAATGCTACGGCTACACACATCGCGATAACGCGAATATTCGCATTATCGCGATATATGTAGCCGAATATTCGCGAATACTTCGGCACTTCGTCCGAAGCCGAAGCCCCTTCGCCCCGCTGTCGGTAAATTTGCGCACATCAAAGGCTTTTATCGCGACGAACTTCTCTTGCGCGGCCACACTTCAGTTGGCTCAACTTCATCGTGCGTAGCGGACGTACTGTCAACTGCAAGCGGCGACGTATTGTTTACGATTTCACGGTTGTTCACGATGGATTGGAGTAATGACAGAATCTTGGAATTTATTTCCAATTACGAGGATGAGCCTATACTATGGAACCCTAAAGAATAATTGATCAGCGCCATAAAATACAGAGCGACAGCTTCGTCCATTTTTAGATTTAGATTGGAACTCTTATAGAGGTTGTTGCTCGAAAAATCCTTTACGGTGCAGCAATATCTTTTATCTACACCCATATCATAAAACCTCCAAAGTGTAATCAAAAACCGTAGGATATGACCACCATTTTGACAACCAATTAGGTAAAACGAGTGCTGCAATGTTATTCCCGTATCGTTTTTAGTATAGAAATGAGATTAAATTTGGAACAGCTGTCAAAACTCAAGTGGGTCTCTATTCTAGTATCCATAGATATTAAAACAGTTATTGATACGAAACGTCAATTCAGTATGTTTTTTTAATATAAACTGCACAACATTTGATCTCGAGTGACATGAAAATAGAGACTTCATTCGTTTGTCTATGATTTAAAAAAAAAATGGTCTTGACGGAGGATCGAATTGTCGCCATTATGTTGGTGTTTTGCTGAACGAAAGTAGAATTGTTGTTGAATTGAATAGAAAAAGTTGTTTGTAATTTACATTTTAGTTGAAAATATGAATAGTAGTCTTCTCGGAGTGTGTGTGATGTGAAAATGCGCCGGATATCGGAAATATGCAGCCACGATTGCAACAAATAACTTGTTGCCAGAAAATATTGTTTCTGAACCCATCATGGAGGATTTATAATATGTGTGTAGATAAAGTTATGTATGCAACTCTGCATAATTTGGCCTTAAAACCCACGTGCGATCTTATTATGAAACTCGTTAAAGCTCGTTTCATGAAAACCGCACTAGTGTTTTAAGGCCTATCATTATGCAACCGTTGCATAAACTACTATTAAATTTCTGACTTGTATAGCTTCATCGGTGGGAGGTGTGCTTTGATTCGTCGGTCAGAGCCCCTAGTGTAAGTTTGAGTCATAGCAAACGTGTACAACGCGTTTGCGTAAAGTATTTATTTACTTATAAACGAACCGATTAACCCTTTGACCGCCACAGTCGGCTATGGCCGTCGGCAATTTACCGTGACCCTGACGCTACGATATGCCGTTTTCCATACATTTTCGTCGGCTACAGCAGTCGTCGAGCGCTCATGGCACACTTTTTCGCCGTTAGCCGTGGCGTTCAAAAGGTGAACGCGTTCGAGATGATTTTTATGATTCAAACTTTCACTAAGGGCACACTCTCAGGCAGAGCTCAGTCTGTCTGTGTGCATGTCTTCGGCATCGGTATTTGCGGTTCTATTCAGGAACGTATTTATTTATTTCTAGAAGATATCCAAACTTAAATTTAGTCAAAGTTGAAATCTCTTTACCTCTTGTAATGTGAAAAATCGATGAATGGTTCTTGGTATTCTAATTTAAACGGATTAGCCTAATGAAGTTGTGTTTTTGTCACGTTGTCACATTTAACGTCATGCTGAAACTGGTTTTTCAGCCCACAACGAGCTGGTTCGACGATGAGGCGTTCGGTCTGTACCCCCGCGGACTGCGCGAAGGCCAGCCTCGGATCTACAAGCGCTCGCTGTATAAGAAAGTTGCTAACACTATCCTGGAGCAAAAGGACAGCGAGAAACATTAAATAAATGGCGGACCCGGACACTGCGAAGCGGCAAGGACATCTTGCTTTCACAATATGTTTCACATTTGTATTTATTATCGTTTGATTCCTACCCTTCGAGTCCTACTTGTACCTTCACATGCAAGTTAACTTTGGTAATTTTATGATGTCTTTTTAATAACTTACATACATACATACATACATACATAGCATCACGTCCGAAATCCCTAATGGGGTGGGCAAAGCCACAATACTACTTGTGGCCACGTTCGATTAATTAGTCCTCAGATGGTATGATGAACCGTATGGTGACAGGTGATCAGCCCATCGCCCATACAGATAGTCCACCATGTTGGAGAGGACCCGTCCCTTAGTCGACTTTTACGACATGCCAGGATGATAAGCATCTGCACACATTCTATGCTATTTCTTCACTCCCAGTGCAGAGAGGTTTAATAACTTCGAGAATAAAATCATTCTAAACTTTTTATAATCATTTATTTAACTTTATTTGTAAGTTGGTTAGTACATTTTCAATTGGTTCCCGTGTATAAAATGTTTTATTTATAGAAAAACGTTATTACACCTTATCTTTTAATGTTGCCGCTTCGCGTAATTAGGTACATTGATCTGACTGCGGGGCTAGCACAACCTGCCCGTTCTGAGTTGACGAGTTGGAATGTTTATAAAAATTTGGAAAACAAAATGCACTTAAAAAAATGTATTGAGACGGTCCAGTAAATTTTATTAAAACTAGACCGGAATGTTTAATTTAAATGCAAATATTTTAAATACACGGCCTGTTATGAACAATTTTAATGTACCATTAAAGTGCCATAAGAATAGTCATATATTTATTTGATTACTTTTAAAAATACCTATTTATATATTTGTTTTACAAGTCCCGGTGATGTTGTCATAAAGATTTAGGGCCTATATAATTTTAAGATGTTTATTGTTGTATGTTACCGAAAATAAATATTTTCTAGTCCAAACTTTTTCTTCTGTATATACAGCTCCAATAGTATGATAGTATTTATATGTATATTGTATGTACTTAGATGTAGCCGTTATCTTAACAGTGTTGCGCTAAAGATAATTATTAAATATACCTAATAACTTTATGAATTGAATGGCATTGGCAGCTAAAGTTATCAAATTAAGAGGACTGAACCAACGGCAAAAATCACCCTTTGCATACAAAAGTCGATAACGATTTCCACCCCTTAAATGTTATCCGATTTTAACCAATTTTTTATAGGTGGTCAACTCAGAACAAAATCTAGGTCTATCTATTCGTTTTTTGAATATTGATAAAAAATCAACAAAGTCAAATAATCACGGAAATAAGTTTTGTATGAGAATACTAAAACGGTATTGATTATAGTGAATCGGAGGTGGAAATCGTTATCGCCATTTGTATGAAAAGCCGTAGGTTCACACTCCTCTTAACTTTCTATAATATTGTATGGCTATTGTATGAATTTGACTTCAGCAGTATGTTGTTTGTATACTTTAACCTTTTGACCGCCACAGTCGGCTGCAGCCGTCAGCGGATACACGGTAAAAAAGTCCTTCATTACCTTGACTTAAAGTTGAAATTCGTGTTACATCTCAGACATGCTGGTGGTCAAACGGTTACTAATTCCTACCCGATTGAACACTATTAATAATTCTGTTCTACTAATATTATGTGTAAACATTATTGTATTTTGTAGTTAATATTTATCCTAATCAATACACAACAGTGTTAAAAAAATAAATTATAAGATATTGTGTGAGTGTGGTCATTTTATTTAGGTATGTTATATTTTTTTTAACTTGGGGCTATCTTGTTTGTGCTTTGAAGCTGTCTGCATTTTTGACTACAATCTCTATAATACACCCAATGTGGGCTAGTCAGCAGTTGCGAAGCGTCAAATATTTCCTAAGGGAAGCCGGAAGAATTAGAACCGTACGGTGCGAGTCTGATATTTTGTTAGAGTAACATGGACTTCACTGACAGCGAGCAGTAGGTTTCTAGCTTGGTAAAGCCGTCAGGAATCGGCTTGTAGGCAGGCTACGCCACTGCTAGTCAGTACTATAAGTTGACCGCTTAAATGAGTCGTCGCCCGCGCGGCACGGGCGCGGGGCAGGATGACAAAGGGGCCTGAGAGAGGTGCGGGCGGCGTGAAATGAATGAAAACAAAAATGCGCCTGCCGCCCGCACCTCTGTCGGTCCCCTTTGTCGCCATGCCCCCGCGCCTCTATGCCGCGCGGGCGACGACTCATTTAAGTGGTCAACCTATAGTCTATACGGTATCAGTACGTAGGATTGGGCAGCATTAAGCATCTACACTGATTTTATACCCTATACATTATTAGGTATATGAACAAAAGACTGGGAACGCAACAACTGTGTATCTTAAAGCCCGTTTTCTTTTTCTTGGTGAGATATTAAGCAATCTTAAAAATAGAATAAAAATAACAAGCAGGGTTAATTTTTTTATTGTCACACGCATTTATTGCTTTGCACAAATACTTAGCACATACACACGCTTCGGAACATTCTTAAAGATAATTTGTTTTAACTGAGGAAGTCAAGATTGAGCACACGTGCAAATTCGTCCAATTGTCACATTAACCTATTTCATCGCAAGTCTCTAAGGGAATTCACTTAAACTTTTGAAGAAAGCTTTTAATAATACTAAATAGTGTAAGTGGCATTGAGGTTAGATTTCAGTACCTAAGTAACTGAATTTTCGAGTTCTGGACTGAAGAAAAGTCTGCTTCTATAGCTAATCTCACTCACACTTTATAATTAGCTGGACACAGAAGGCACACACCCTTATCATAGGATCTTTGCACACAGCGACCGTTTAATATTTTATAGTGTGAAAGCACCAACGTGTCGACTGGGAGCAAAATGCATCCGTGTGTAAAGGTCCTTAGGCTATTTTGAAAGTTAATGCCTATTTATTAATACTAACACTATAATTCACAGTGAATGATGTGGTACATTTACATACGGCCCACGTATAGGCGTACATAGTTATCCTAATTATCAATAGCTATCCTAGTAATTACACTTATCATCTAGAAGTACTGGTGTTTTTGTAGCTTACTTTAATCCTTATTTTAAATACAACCATATCATGATTTAATAGTACGACTAATACATAACAAAATTTACGATATATTTTTGGACGGATTCGTTGCATGTTTCATGTTTCGATTTGCATGTACTGCAATGCTTTCTTATTATTGTGGTCGTCGTATGTACCAAAATATTGTTAAGTGCATTATGGTACAAATAAACGAAATGGCACGAGTTAAATTCATTTGAACATATTTTCCAACAACCTACATATTCCATCGAAATTAGGTAACATTACGGACTAAGTTCTTATGTTTGTGAATATTTTAAGCACCATTCAGATTAATTTTGTAAAGCGAAATGTCGAAATTTAACAATTTCATAAGTATGTATTTACAATGCTTCAATAAAATTATTTCCTGCAGAATTTCCTAATAAAGTAAATTTTAAATTAATAATTCGATAAACAAAAAAAATATACATAATTAGGGATTGTTACTTTTCCATTTGCCGCATAGTTGCCACCATTTCACTAAATTCCACTGGTCATTTCGTCAAGTCCTGAAAATAAAAATAACAAACGTAAAGAAACATTACCCTCCTTCTGGCGCAGTCGAGTAATAATCGAATGAACGATAGTAACATGGTTTACTAGTCTTTCGCTTAAGTCACTTTAATTTGGTATAGATAATAGAAAGGATAGGTATCCTGAAATTGATTTAAATTGTAAATTTGATGAATCGGTTGCAGGCTGCAGTGGCCTTAGCAAGGTGACATGAGGATAAGTTCAACTATCTCTAAGTGCTCTCTAACACTAGTGCCGACGAAAGAGAGAGTCAGTGAGATGGGACGGGGTTAACTTATCCCCGCGTCAACCTTGCTAGGGCTGCAGTTTTGAATATGTATCTTGTTCTATTCGTATAAAGCATAATTTCCACCAAACGGCCCGCATTGCATCGGATCGGCACGGATTTTACAATATTTAAACAATATTAAAGCATGTACACAGTATTTAAAGTCTATATTACCTAGCCGCGCGTCGCAGCATACTTTCGGCTGCGATCGTGTATCGCGGAAGACGCCTGCGGTCTAGCTGCTGTGGGCGGCTAAGTAATATAGACTGTAAATACTGTGTACACGATTTAATATCTTTTAAAGAGTGTAAAATCCGTTCCGATCCGATGCGATGCGAGCTGTTTGGTGGAAATTATGCAATAACCTCTGAATAGCTTCCGTGCAACTGGCACAATAACGACTTGAATTTTGGACCGTTTTATGGCTTCGTTTCGTTTGTATCCAATTTACTATCATTCAATTTACAATCTACAAACATAAGAATTTACTAACCTTATATGTATATTATGTACAAGTTACCTACCCTAATGTCTATTCCGGTGCATGCCTGAGTGTCTGCTGCCCGGCCGCGACTGCACTATCGCATAGTGGTCACTATTATCCGACACAGACCTGAAATATAAAAAAAAACCTTTAGGATGCTGACAATGTGTGCTAAAAGACGAAATAATAAATAACGCGACATTTAATGTCCTAAACCCACCCTTGTTTCTTGGATCCACCACTCTACACAAAGGCAACCGACTAGACCCCAACACAAATTTTACTAAGAAGTTATTTTAGGATATGAGTATCTGACTCTGGCGTGCAGTGGCGAAGCGTCAAATATTTCCTAAGGGAAGCTGAAAGAATTAGAACCGTACATGCGAGTCTGACGTTTTAGTTAGCGTTACATGGGTTTCACTGACAGCTAGCCGTAGCTTTCTAAATTGGTAAAGCCATCAGGAATCGGTGGTTTGTAGGCAGGTGCGCCACTGCTGGCGTGAATAGAAATGCAACTCGAGCTTCGTAGGCAAACAATAATCTCTAGGTAAACTTGTCTCTTCTCTTACATTTGTTATTCAGGTAAAAACATCACTTATCCCAATATTAAGTAAAGAAGCACTTTTGATAGGTGTTAGAGACAACATTCAAGTAAATCGAATGTCAAAGTGATATAACACCGGGGTGAATTTATCCCCGTCTCAGTAATATTAGGCCTACAGTGGCTCTAGCAAGAGTGACACGAGGATAACTTAACCTCCGTCTTATCTCTGTCTTTCGTCGGCACTAGTGTGAGAGAGACACACTTAGAGATAAGACGGTGTTAACTTATCGTGTCAAACCTTGGTTTGAGTTGTGTTACCTCGCGGAGTGTATGGTGGAGGACGGGTACCGGCTGCCGTACTGGCTGCCGTGCCAACTTCGGTATGGGTCGTAGTCCTCCACTACCGATGGATCCTTCTCAATCACCTGCAAACAAAGCGACCTTTATTATAACTTATTTTATTCTTGCATAAAAAGCCTAATCAGCCTATATGTGTCCCACTGCTGGGCACAGGCCTCCTCTCATAGTGAAAGTGACGTGGCAGTAGTTCTCGCGCGGACTCAGTGCGGATCAGGTCAGTTTCAGTTACTGGCCATCCAGATTCCGCAAAAACTTATGACCTATTTTCTCTAATAAAGATATCTAACGCCTTACTGATGAGGTGGTCTGTTTCCATTTTGTCATCTGCCAGCTTGCAATATGGCTAAGGAGTAGAATTCCCTGCCTGCAGACTTGTTCCCAGAACGCTACAGCTTCAGGGTCAGCTTCAGGGTCTTTTCAAGGAGAGAGTGAATAGGCATTATCTAGGTGTGCATGCTCCATCGTCGCCCTCATCGTCACTTTCCATCAGGTGAGATAGAGGTCAAATGCATCTATCTTGTATAAAAAAAATGTTCAACTGCAACGGTTGCTGCGTCCCAGTTTGACGGAGCAAACAAGGATGGTTGACGCCGCCGTTCGAACACCTCAGCGCTACCGCTAGTGCGTGAGGGCCACGGTACTCACGTCGGTCCTGGCGCACGAGCAGGTCATGGCGGTGCAGAGGAAGCAGTTGACGAGCAGCATCACGAGGAACATGACGCCGAGCGCGATGGCCAGGTACAGCAGCCACGCCGGGTGGATGCCGCCTTCTGCGCAGCTCAGCGCAGCGACTGCGTATAAGTATTGGTGAATTTCAGCAACGATTCTACGACCACAATCTCGTAGGAACTTTGCAACTATAGTTTGACCACAGGTGCTTTACCGCGCCTTAGGTAGCTGCGCGGCAAGACGCGGGGTGCCCGCGTCCCGGAAAGGGGCGGTGGAGTGGGGGATATTCCTATATATTGCCCTTCCCCCCGCGCGTCTGTCGCCACCCAAGGCGCGGTACAGCGCTTGTGGCCAAACTATAGTTAAGACTTCCTACTCCAGGACCAACTGTTGGTACGATTCGAGATCGATCAGCTCGTTTGATCGTTTTATCTTTGATTCAACTGATTAGAGCATACTGTGGCCCTAATATGAATGACACAAAGATAAGATAGACCATCTTATCTCTAAGTGCGTCTCTCTCACCCTAGTGCCGACGAAAGAGATAGTCATAGAGATTAACGGGTTTAATTTATCTTTGTGCCATTCATGTTGCGATTCTGAGAATGTATTCTCGCCCTAATCTTGCGACAACAAATTTAATATTATAGCATAGTTTAATGAAACCAAAATCCCATTCCAATATAAAACAGTTTTGATTGGTCCTTCGATCCGGATTGAGATATTTGTTTTATTATAATCTATAAATCATTTTATGATGGCAATATTTTACCTGTGCTATCATTAGGGTCAAGGACGAAAACTCCAGTGGAAGCAGTGACGGTAGTCTCTTCTTCGCCGACCACGCCGATACCGTCGTCGACAGTGCAGTCTTGCACTGGACAACTTCCTGAATACTCAACAAAATAAGTTGAAATTGCACACATAATATTCGGATATTGGGCTTGGATCTTCTAGCTCATGCTTCTCTTAAATTCATCGCACATACACGACATCCATGCATGGTTCTAAACATGAAGTAGATATGATCAATTGCTCAAGTCAATATGGAATTGTGTTGAATTCACGTAGGTAGGTTCGCTGCTACACAGAGATACATTACACTACCTAGCTAGCACTTTACGGGTAATGATCAAAAAAATAAGGATACCACGCACATATTTATTATGGGGGATCGGGTTCTATAATTAACACAAATTGATATCCAGTTAGGGTTCTCTGTAAGTATTGAACGGGACGGTAAAACGTCTGTGAAGCATATGATTAATCATATCCGAGTAACGGAATAAGTATTCTTTTAATTTATGGTTTATTCTATAATTCTATAATTCTAATACATGCCTGTAGTTACGTAGGTAGCTAAAGGAATTTATTAACTTTCGACCCTCGGCGTTGTGCATATTTCAGCTGCACACGTTTAATTAATGAAGGTAAATGACGGTCAGCGATTGTCAAGGAGGTGATATTATTTTAAGATACTTTTTACGAATAACCGGAAAAAGAACATAAGCTAAAGGTAACGTCGTTAGCGATTGTGACGATACAGCTCATCCAATAGTAAAGAGCTTGCGGAATGAGTTTTGCGAGTCACTTTCTCACTACCAATAGTCTCGTAATATTTTAATGATAAAAAGCATCGATTTTATATCGATGATAAAAGGCAACATATAGACCTATCGATCGCCGGTTTCTTCCAAGACGAGAAATACTAAGATCCCAGGGTTAGCACCTATAGATACGTGAAAACTTAAGAGGCATAAATTACCTTTACAAATGGATATGTCGCACTGGAAATTGATCTGTGAAGAGTCGGGGAAGCGAAACATGGCCGGAATAAAGAGACCGGCCGCGCCGCTCTCAGACTTCACTACGACTGACTGCTGCCTTATCGGACACCTGAAAACTCAAGGCAAACTTTAGTTAATTGAGCGAAGGGAGATCTCGAAGTCACCACGTCATATACTACACTTATCGGTATCTGCTTATGGGTATACATATATGTATCAGAGTAAGGGTTTGGAACCATTGATCTGACTTCCTTCATTATGTTTAGGTGGCGTGTATTGCTGTGTGACTTAATAGGTAGGTACGTATATGGAATGTTTTTCGTCACATCATTTATTTCCATTAGAATTTTCAATATGACCAGGTATACAAAAAGTTAATGTTATTTGTCGAAGATATCGTTACTACAGCATGCCTTATAATGTACTCACCCTCGTTTATCCAACAAGTCGACTGTGTTATTTTTCATATTGAAGGCGAAACAACTTTTCATCTTGATGCCATGAGCTCCTAGTAACATAAATAAATATTTTAAGAAAAGACTAGATGACCCGTGCGAATTTTCGCACAGTATCGTGATCAAACACCGGATAATAATAATATAATAAAGTGAGAATAATAAGTGTACTAATAATGCAAGTATTATTAGTACACTATTTGTCTATTTTTCGTCAATAGCAGATAATTTTGACAAAGATAATAAACGGGGTACTTGCGGGTGTGCCATCTATTGGCATCGGTCTGCAAATAGGCAAGACACATTTTAGTTAAACAGACTGTCAATACATGGCGCTTGCAATTCGAAAGATTTTTATTTACGTACGCGGATGTTGTTGGCCACGTGCTGTTTTGTAATTGAAAGTCTTAATACGTATTATTATAATACCTATATAGTAACGGATAATTTTGACAAAGATAATAATTAACGCAGTACTCTCCAGTAGCGCCATCTGTTCACATTAGACTGCATGTGCAATTAGCTAACAGACATGTTAGTTAAACAGACAGTTAATAGATGGCGCTTGCAAATCGCGTGGTTTTTTATTTTTTAACGAAAACGTTAATTGTAATCAATTTTTGTATTTTTAAGACAAAGCGACGATTACTTTTTGTAAAGAATTAACGTAGATCTTGAGCGTCTTCAAAAAAAAATACCTTTTAGAAGTAATATATATATATGATTCTATCTCTGTTTATGAACCTTAATCGGCCATTACACTGAGTCGTTCGTTGCATGTTCCATGCGGCGACCGCAACAGTGTAAAGAACACGGTAGTCGGCCGCATTAGGCGAGCGACAGCTGCAACCGCCTAATTAGGTGACCGCAGTAATGTACATGCGGCCGGCGTCTGTCGGCCGCATTAGGTCACCGAATGCGGCCAACGCAGATCATGCGATAAAGTAAAACTTGTATGCGAATATATATATCATATAATTGGCATTGGCCACTTATATTTGAAGTTGTGATTGAACTTTTCTTTATCATAAATAACAAGTAGGTAAATAACAAACGTCAGACGTATGACGTTGTAGTTCGGCCGCCGCATTCGGCGACCGCATTAGGCGGACAGACTAGTGTAAAGACGACGCTCGTTTTTGAAACAAGTTAGGCGACCGCATTAGGTGAACGACTCAGTGTAATTGTCGCTTTAACTACCTATGAAGTTAAACGATCCTGCAAAGGATAATTTTTCCAGAAAATATACGCAACTTCCTCCCATCATCTATAATTTGAGATTTTTGGTTTGGCATGTTTCGAAGAAAAGGGGGCAAAAAACAATGGTAAAAAAATAAAAAATGTTTTGTAATGATCCAACGAACCTCTGTCATATGAAACCCCTCTTGACCTATTACTTGGCATTTTTTTTAGTAAAATTTTAACCAATTTAATTTTTATTTGAATTTTCTTACCATCCGGTTTGCTCATCTCGGCACGAAGCGTGTATGGAAAGTTAAAAGCAGCGTTCATCACTTTTTTTCCATTTTCGTTCAACATTCGTAGAGACACGAGTGAGGTTTCGTTTCTGAAAGAAAAGGCTTTTTTATCGACAGTCTGTACCTACACTTTTTTAGTTCAAGTTTCAAAGGGTGAACCGCTGAGTAACCGAATAAGAATTTAGCCCTCTCGGAATTCTATAGGTACAAGCGTCATATGGGCGAATTCAGAAACGCCACTTAAGCATTTGAGTAGATATTAAGTAGTTAAATGTCCCTCAACTAGTTGTCAACCTATACAGAAACGTCACTGAAACGTCACTTTAATTAAAGCTAAATTTGATTGGCCTTTCTGAATTCGGCCAATAATCCTTTTTGACCTCTTAATTAACTTCCTATCCCTGCATCTCATCAGCCAGTTGTTAACCTATAGACAATATTATAAAAAAAATCAACATAAGTGCTCATGGTCCTTTACAACAAGCTAGGGGCTGTCGGTGTTTAAAGTTCACAAATATTGCACCTAAATTATCTCTGCACCTTGATCTCTTGTTCCGATACTTAACTTTTAATTAAGGTAAAAGGCAACTTTTAAAGGGACTATTCCGGGTACAATGGTCGTTTTGATACTCATAATATTCCAATGAATAGGTCACTTGACACATTAACTTCGTGACTAATGGGGAAACCAGATAAAGATCCGGTCAAATTGCGGCTTGATGCCGGTACATTACGTTTTATGGCGTTAGTGTGAGCGGGATCACGGCGCAATGTGCCTGAGCCTTAAGAGTTGCGCAAAAATACCTCGCATTTCTGAATCCTGCTTTGCCGCACGTGATGACGTAGAACTTATCGTCTGCCAGCTCCAGAGTCCGATGCACCCGGACCGCAAACGGCAAAGAACGCTCGTCAGTGCGCTAGAAAATTACCAAATAAAAAAACATAAATTTTAGACGATAATCTTCGTAAAAATAAACATTGGGTGAAATCCCTCAAAAGTAACCTCTACATTGTTAACATTTTTACAAAAGAAAATGACAGATATGATGTTTTGTTGACATAGAACCATTGACCGGAACACTTAAATTTGTAAAAAAATTGATGGCTAGGTACCATGGCAACAAAGCTTACTAAGCGGGTTCTACCTTGGGTGTCGACATTGATAAAATCAAAGTTCAAAATTAAAAGAATTTTCTCATTGCTACAATTTCAGTTTCAAACTATGCCAAAATGTTTGATAGTACCTAAGTAAGCCTCGTGTTGATACTAATTGTGTACCTATATAAAGAAGCTTATAATTAGTAACGGCAGTTAGCTTTCCGATTAGAATAAAATTAGACTACATTACTCCTTCAAGCATTTGATGACACTAAACAGCATTTAGTTTATAGTTCAGGACATTATCTTTTTAAGCCCCAATTTTTACATGAGCGAGTGACACTTGGGTAAATTTGAAAATGTGCGTCCATTCGTACCCAAGTGTCGCTCATGTGACCATTATTTTACAAGGCGCAGTACCAGCCTAGGTTTACTGGACAGCTGCTTACGTTGTTCCAGAAAACACCACAGTTATCCAGTGAGCCTTGCGCTGCCATCAGACTGACATCGAAGCTCAGCGACTCAGACCCGTTGCCTTGTGCCATGCACGCTGGTGTTCTGAAAAACGACCAAAGGATTCATTAAATCTCATTATTGCATAAAAAATATTATCAGTGGCCACGAGTAGAGTCCGCTACTTAACGGAGTTCTAGTCAGCTATATAATATTTTTACTCTATAAATTAAGTCAGCGGTGTTTCATGCGTTGGCGATTGGCGTTGGGGACTCGACGCGTAATGCGTAAGAGCGAGATGCGAGTCTCGCTCGCGGGTCGCTGCAGTATAACTTAGACGTTCCCGAATAGACGCCCAGTGGCGGTTCCTATTTTGCAAAATGTATAGGTAGGTAGGTATTTGCCAAGAAGAAGCTAGTTGCCGAAGGTGTTACGTATATTTGTACAACAGTAAGTTTATAATAATACCTGAATTCTCTTGCGTGTGCAACGCCGTAGAAAGGTTGGTTGAAATTGATTTTGACAGACATAACTCCCGCCTTGCAAGTCGCTGTTACCACTGGCGTGAATTCACCACTGCCCTCAGTACTCTGAAAAGAAATTTCAAACATTTAATCGGAACATCTTAACTTTACTCATGTCAGTATTGTACCCGAAAATATGAAAAGCACCAGTGGCGGAGCGTAAGGGTAAGCCAGTGTATAGTTTCTTAACTCAAACAATATAATTTTATTAATTACTTGTTGTATTAACATAAAAATCGCATACTACATAATTTTTTATTTAAATAAAATATTTAATGAGTAATAGTTTAATGTTGAAAAATAGAAATGATACACCGGCTTACCCTCAAGCTCCGCCACTGAAAAGCACGTCATAATTGACCGATAGAGGTTAGGTTTGGCAGCGATATTCGTTTTAGGGCATATCGGAGAGATGCGCCACGCCCCCGTTACATGCATATCGATTCCTTTCTATGATCTGGAGGTGTGACGTCTGTTATTCTTCGCGACTTCCAAAACAAGGCCGCCTTTACTGTCAAGTTAATACCGTCGCAAATTCATTTGCGATATCGCTTACAGGCACAGCTGCGATCGCGCTGCACTTCTGCCATGCCCGCTATGTGAGCGGTCCTTAATTTTTTAATGTAGGTATATTGGGTAAACGTTCGTGAACAAACATAGCTTGATATTTTTCTTATAACACGATTTGTTTTTAGGGTTCCCTACCTCAAAAGGAAAAAAGGAACCCTTATCATCATCATCACTCGTGTGTCTATCTGTCTGTCTGTGTCTGTTTGTCTGTCTGTCTGTCTATCCGTCTGTCACAGCCAATTTGGTCCGAAACTATTGGACCGAATGTTTTGAAATTTGGTAACACGGATGCGTAACGTAAACAAATTAATTTTAAACATCGGGGCCACTTTAGGGGGGTAAATTAGAAAATTAAAAAAAAGTTACGCTAACCATATCATGTGACATATCAAATGAAAGGGCGTATTGTGAGGATCTTAAATATGTTTTTTTTGGAATTTTAAGATGAATGGTTTGGAAGTTATTTAGGGAAATAGGCGAAAATTTACCATTCGCCCCCATTATCTTCGAAACTACCGGGCCTAAAATTTTGAAAAAAAATAATACAGAAAATAGTTCTTTACCTATGTATTACAGCAAAACCTATGAGAAGTCTATGGTATTTAAAGTAACATAGGAAATTTCAGATAATCATGTATGGAACGGAACCCTCTCCACGCGGGTTTAACTCGCACTTGCCCGGTATTTTTGTATTCTCGCGTACTGTACTAATATTACCTTATTTAACTCTGATCATTGCGCAAGCCTGCACTGACCTTACCAAGTTTATGGCACACTGTAGCGTTGCTTCAGTTACAATGAATATATACGTATTGATAAAGTTTCTATACGCTCGAATTACGTGACGCGAGCCTTACTTTTGGTTATCGTCCAATAACAACAGCAACTGTAGATTACTGGTACTACTTATGTATATGCATAGCTGGGTACAAGACCGTTAATCTGTTAATCGTTTATTAACGAAGTTAACATTTCGAGTAACAGATTAACTTTAAGTTAACTTTGCAAATTGTTAACGGACTCTTTAATTTCCGTTAAAACAATTAAAGTCCGGTAAACGTTAATAAAGTACCTACAATTTGCCAAAGGGACACCGCGCGGCTTATGTCAGATAGTTTTGATTTTAATTTTAATCTCTAAATAATCAGGTATTATTATAAACTAATATATTTTATAAATTTTTCATATCCTGCCTAAACTTCCATAGCCCATACCAACTTTTTTTTATAAGTAATTCACTAATGCAAACACATATAAAATGCAATTTTTACCAGCTATGTGTATATGCTAAATATAGTGTTGCATCATTGTTTGATGGATGCATGTATTGAGGCATTAGATAATTGCTCAATTTGTCATCCATGTTCGACTGAGCAAGTCATAGCGCGGCGTGCATACAAGGATTTCCTGTACGCGATGCGCCCACCTTCCTTCTATGGACGCATGCACGCAATTGTCTGCACACATCGTTTTTGTTCTAACGCACTGTTCGTCTGAGTAATTAGTGCGATATTTGATGAGTATAGCCCACAAACGATTTATCACATTTTTCGGTAGATATATTTTCAACTTAAAGAGTATCAACCAAAAAGTAGACAAAAAAAATATATTTATTTTATTCCCATTGTACACCGTGAATTACCATCAGGTGGGTAGAATAAACTGTACATCGCGATCAGCGCGGGGCGGCTCCGCCGGCTGCCGCTCGCGCGTGGTTCCGCCGACCTGGGGCACGCACTGCCCGTGGGAGTTCGAAACCATACAAAATCCATAACTCCCTAGGGAGCTATGGATTTTGTTTGGTTTATAACTCCCGCTGACGGCGGGGCCCATAGAGGAGTTAAGGAGTCGGCTATAGCTGCTCTATACGCCTGCGTATAATAACACCCTTTCCGAGAAAGTGTGATGAAAAATTATTAAAGTACTTACCTACTCAGTTGCTACTAAGTACGTAAACCGATTGAAGGTGACTTTTTGCATGTCATGCATAAAGAGGAAAATGCAGCGTTCATTTTGAATGCATAATAGACAAGATAGCTCTGTAGATAACCAGTAACCGTTACCTACGAGTGTTACGACTCAAACCGACATAACAATTCATAAATCTAAGACAACAAATCGTTGTTCTTTGCGCACCAGACAGCCTAAGAAGTTGCCGGCTAGGTCTGATATTATTTTAAATGCACCTTATTTTAACTAGCACAAGATTTTCTTTAATGTTAAACCCTATCTTAGACAACTTGTGAAATAAATAAGCTTCTAGGTATACCAATTTCAGGAGGGCTATCAATTGTAGTCGGACTTAATTTTCACCCCTAACTTAGGAGTCCTAAGTAACGCTTTATCAGACAGGGGGCCCAATTTTAAAGTATGTTCGCTAAATTTAAAAGTCGACCTGCGTGGTTGTTGTTTTATTTCCAAACTTAACGACATCTAACACTATTTAGGCTTTACCCTCATTTTGTACATTTGTGAAATACTTTTCAGTTGTTAGCGATAACACAGACACAAAAAAGCGATATAAACGGTTACGTTCGTCTTTTCTTATCTCTACTATATACAAATGAATTGTTGTTTGTCTCCTATGAATTCCTATACCATTCATCAAATTACGATGAAACTTTGGTGAGTGGTGCGTGCGCCCGGGAAGGTTTTTAAATAAAATTCAAATGTGTACCTCCTTAGAGAGAAAAAGAGGCGTTGCAACATATGTTGGACACAGCCAGTTTACTAAAAATAATATAAGACAGTTCTTGGTATGCCTGTAAGATTATAGCGTGATCAAACGTCGGTCGGACAGACGACATAAATCGACGTTCACAAAGGTACAGCGTGGTACGAACGGATTTGAGCGCTTAGCCCTGGGGAAAGATTGCTAGCCAACGCTAGAGAAGTCGCGGGCAGCGGCTAGTTATTCCAATATTTTACTAGTCCAGGAAATAGCCGTAGTTACTGACGCAGGCCGCAAGGGTCGCGCCCTCGGGGCGACGAACGCGCACGATTCCATCTACACGATCTGTCTGATAGCTTTCCACATTACTCTTGACTTCAATTTATATCGAGACTTGAAACAATTGATGGCCATTCTTTTACCTAAAGCCCTAAGGGTACTTCCCGGGAATTAGCAAATTGATTTTCTAAAACAACACCTCTCTTTGATTTTAATTCTTATTTATATACAAGATAGGGTGTACTGACCTTTGGGCAAAATATTTTTCGCCAAATTTCACTTCCCAAAAAACTTATCGCAGTAGTTTAATTTCCCAAACGAATCTTTAGCATATTTACATTTCACCTTTTATTCATTTGGTCAAATTATCATTTGGCATTATTTTGATTTGTCATGGGTAGGTTAGGTTAGGGTTAACTTGTGTCACTTATGTAAGTACTTATTTGTCAAAAAATACTTTTGCTAAGTGTAAAATTGCGATAAGCTGTTTTGACTAATAATAGGTCCAATTCGAATCGGTGTCCGCTAAATTTAAGATTGCCTAAATTTAAAATAAGAAACGTCAAACTCGATGTTGTACAGCTCCAAGGTTCAAAATCGAGTCGAACGTTTCTTATTTCAAATTTAGCGACTTCTAAATTTAGCGAAAACACTTTCGAATTGGCCCCAGTTTTGCCAAATGATAATTAGAGTTAAATAGTTTGGGATCTGATACTTTGGGAAAAGTTTTTGGCCATTCATTAATAATCCACAAGGTAGATTATAGCGCAAGGAAATCAGAAACATTGTTTAACCGTTTATAAAACGAATAATAACAGCTTCAAGCAGAATACAATACCATTAATACATTTTCATGTATAGTCACAATACAACAATGGTTAAATTGTTTTTCACCGACAACATTTTAGTATTTATGAGTTGAAGAAACAAAAAAATTTATAAAGCGTTACAAAATATTTTAAACAATAACGTTTGTCAATATAAAATTAGTATATGTAATACCGACATACATGTATTGAAATGAAAGTTGGCAAGCTGAATAAGCCACAGGCACTGATTGCTCTGAAGGTGGAAAATGATTGACACCCGTCGCCGTTTATTTACTGTGAACTGTGAAGGAATCACCATGAAATCACGTATCTATTTTTAATTATTGTCATATAAACAAAAACAGGTTTTTGTTTGAAGCCTCAATTTCAGCAACACTGTGACAGGCATAATTATGTTTTAAAATTAGAATCCCGCACAGAATATTTAGACAAAACATATAAGCCCTAAAAAATTATATAAATTCATTTCCTGAGTTTTTGATATCTAACAATGCGAAACGATCATTATTTATTGTGCTCAAAATAATATTATGCATACAATAAACATGTGTTGCAGAAGGGTTTCTACTGTTAACCAGAATTATATATTATAATTAGCTATGGTTTTAAGTTATATTTTTAGTGCATTTGCTTCTTTTGAGCAAGCACTGGGTATAGGTATATCGTATGTTAATTGCGATAAAAGACTTTGACAACGATTACTATAATACATTTCAGCATTTAGTACTATTTGGACCAAAAAAGGAAAATGGTGATGGATAAAAAATATTTGGCAGGTAATAACGATACCAGCCCCCCAATTCTCGCTGCATTGGAGATAATCTCACAATCGAGATAAAACGTCAGTGCATACAGTCGTTTGACACAACTGCATGAATCTAACGTTTAATCTCGAAATCGACATTATCTCTAATGTAGCGAGAATTGGGGGCTTGTCCCTTAGATCGTCATATAAATAAGTGTAAATCTTTTATTATTGTACATTATCTACTGTTTTAAAGGTGTAACTATAGTTTTACAGCCTCGAGTACCTACTCAGAAGGCACGTTGGCAGGTTGTAGACGGAGAGTTATGCTCCTTTTTCACCGGCGAGACGAGACAAGAATTGAAATCTCGCCAGCCCGGATCATTATCACAAAGATGCGCTAGGAGAGAATTGAATTTTTACCATTTTTACAATACAAATTTCAGTTCTCGTCTTGCCTCGTTGTGTCTCGCATCGCCGGTGGAAAAGGAGCTTCGTTGGCAATTGACAATGCAGAGATCATGAGGAGGTCAACGGACGACCACCGGGCGTCGGGTCGAGTGACCGAAAGATGAAAGAGTATGCGCAGGAAAACATGCTATACTATTATGATTATCTTTACATGTTTATAATCCATAAAAGGCGACGCGAATTACACACATATGTACTGTATGCTATAGCTAGATTTCTGGTTCATGGTTGTCCTTTATGCGTGAAGATATTTCTATTGCTGTGCTGTGCGACAGTTTGTGGTGACAATGTATGCGTAGAAGTCATAACGAAACCTAGTATTGAAATTTGGTCGTAGGCTTAGTCGGTGGAGCGTGTTTGCCGCAGAACCTGTTGTGACAGCAACAATAGCCGAGTCGAAACGTTGAAGGCCACTCTTGTACGCACGATTAATATCGACTGCTTTTTAACCGCAATAAGAGGCCATGATTAACTTGAGTCGATCTTTTTGCCATTTTGAATTCTTCCGGTAGCCATGCAGTAGACTTGTCGAGAAGTCGGGATCTTTTTCTTATTTGTCTTAAGACTCTCAAGTATTTTAACTATCTGGGATATGTGAAACAATTCCTGAATCGGTCATAAGTCTTATTCAATGCTTGATCCTTATACTTATCTTATAACTATGATTGTCATCCTCAAACTACATTATATAAGTATCTACAATGTAGATTATATATGTAAGCGAGAATTAGCAACATGTGGATTCTACCTGTTGTTAATTCTCAGTTAATACGAAAAGTATAGCACATTACGAGCTCACCAGTTAAGTGTAGTAATGTAATGATATAACACGGGCGGCGCAGCACTTGCGCAATGCTGGGGTGCCGTTTGCGCCGCGCCGCTATTGACTTAACGGTTCTCCTACGATACATTCAAAATTCGAATCGCAAACGGAATCCCGTAATAAAAAGAGTTTACCTACATAACCGTTAAGTTCTAGAACGGATGTACAGAAAAAGATGACCCTGTTTTGTTAAGCCGCTTAAAACCCGAAATAATTTAATATATTTTAAGTGCATATATTAAAAGCGGTAGGTATATAATATTGGACCGTTTGATCCAATTGAGGAACTTCGCTATGGGCATTAACGCATGATTTGAATTACCTTTTCACGCAGGAAATACGGTTATTTCTAAGCATCAGTGAGGCCGGTATGGTGCTTGTTGCAGTTATGATAATTTAAGGTTCTTAATATGTACTTTTAAGAACCTTTTAAACTGGATTACAGGCATTAGATGTAATGATAGACATCCGTAATCGGGCAAAGGCTGTCGATCAAGAATGGGCAGCGCAGATTTGTATGGACTATCGATTGGTGTCGATTGTTGAGCGAGGTTAAGGCCCGCTAGCCGGAATTGAGAAGCAAATTGAACAATCAATTGTGTTCAAATCCAAAATATAAAAAGAGTCTAACATCGTCATCCACGGGTGGAAAAATGAGTAACACACTACCGATGGTAGGTTTCAACCGCAGCTAGTCACCACACCCTTGGAAAAGCCATGCCGCCATGCGACTCCAATCGTTTTTCGATATGATGCCTTGGATAGCCAAAGGTTCTCCATGGTGCTAATTTAGCAAGTATTCGTTCTAAAAGGCAAATTTTGAAGAAAAACTTGGTAAAGTAAGTAAATTTAGTTGGTTTTGCTTGCCAACTCGAGCTTGTCGAAGTATTAATTAAATAATTTAGGTAATTTCGTTATGAACTTTGTTTACGGGCAAATGGTGTTTCGAATATGGTACATTAGTGTCAACAGTAATAACTAATAAAAAGTTATTTGATTTCATGTTTTATTTATAAGTTTTCTTTTAGGCTACTTATATCAAAATATGAACCCAAAAACGTACGTATTTTAGCAATTCTGCCAAAGGAAATAATCGGCCCCGCTTTTTTAGCATTCAAATTTACTTGGAACAGGAATTAGGCAATAAACAAGAGCTGGTGTGCTATACTTTGAGCCGTCTCATCGGGAAGTTTAGAAGAAATCTTCTGTCTATTAGACCTCATATATACCCCTTAAATAGTAACTTCATGGTCATTCAACGAAATGGGTTTCCAGCTGAATATAAGCATGATCCTGAAGAATAAAAGACCCCAAGCAATAATCACATATCAGACTTTATGGGGTAAATCCATGATGTTTTATGGACTATTAATAATTGCATAAGATCTAGTGAGACTATTCTCTCAAAAGGGTTGCAAAATTAGGTCTAGGAAAGGCCTTTCCTAAAGGTAAATGTATACTTCTCTCATTAATCTATTCATTTGCTAAGATTTTTTTACAGAGATTTGTCAACTAAATGCACTTAAAATCGCCAACACCTTGCCTTGCTTGCCCATATTTGGAAAAATCAGGTACGTTTTCCATTCTTTTCTTTCTTTCGTTTCTTATTATTTTTTTCTGTTATGATTGTTATTTCGTCTTTCCGTTTAATTGAGCTAGACTCAGTCATGCCCTTAGGCCTTATTGCCTAACATGTTATATAAGACCGAATATTATAGTTAATTCTGCGACGGCTGTTGCTTGATGTAACCAGGCGCAGCGACCGGTTCGTACGGCCCCGATACCTCGCGTCAGCGGTGGGCGAACTTATACCAACACGCTGGGACTTGTGACGTAACCCATACAGAACAACCTGTATGGTATTCTTTATTTCTGTTTTAACTGCTAATGTTGGCGTGGGATTTCTTTCCTCAACAGGAGCACCAACAATTTGCTGTTTCCGTATCGACTGTGTATACCTACTCGTATCTATGAATTGTTTATTGCTAAAGAATTAAACACTGCTGATATTATCATCTGGGCACAGGCCTCCTTTCGCAATCGGAGGAATTGGTCATACCCCTCAGACCGGCACAGTGGGGATTAGGGACTTTTAATATGAATATAAATACCACACCTATTCTAGCTATTTCTGTCGTGCTACTCGTATTGGTATATGTTATTTATACATAATTATATACCACCACTTACTTCACTCGTAATTCGAGTGTCTGCGTTAATTAACTAGCTATATTATTTCGGTTAGTGGAACCTTTTCTTTTCCCAGGAAATCTTTTATATTGCAAATAATGGGGCCAATTCGAAAATACGTTCGCTTAGTTCAAAGTCACTAAATTTAAAATGGGAAATCAAACTCTATTTTGACAGCTTTGTGCTTTACAATATTGAGTTTAACGTTTCTTATTTTAACCCAATGTCTAGATTGGTACCTCCACAAAGTGGGGATCAGTTTTCCGCCTACTGCACACAAGAGGTACAAGTATCTGATACCTACTGTTTTTTGTAACAATATTATTTGTTATAGGCTTGGAAACACCTCGGGTCAGTAATAAGATGTCTGACTCGATGCAAGTAATTTTCGTTAATGGCTAAATAATGTCAACACAATGCGATAATAGGTTGGCCAACCAGACACAGTAGGTCAAGCGTTCTTGAAGTGTGCTAATGAAAAAGTAACAACTTTAGTTGTCGGTTTCAATCACATAATGAACTTCCCACGGAAATGGTGGTGTTGTTGATGTATAATCCCAGATTGCGTACAGGAAGTGGTCAATGATGATTGATGATATACGGATAGACATTAACGACGTGGGTGTCAATCCTAGGATATTGTGTCTGTAATGATTGGTACAGTCATAGAATGTCTTCCAGGAGGTTGAGCAACAAAAGCAATGTCCTTCGGCATAATTCTATATTTTGTGTAGGCAGCTATGTTGAAAAAGGAAATGTGTATATGTTACGTTTTATTTTTATTGTCTACGCTTCGCCACAGACCTTAACCTAAATTTCTAAGAAAATGGGAAAATAGCAATTATTATCATTAAGATTTTATAGTCTTAAAACATACTTTATATATTACTCCACGATAAACAAAGAACAGAAAGAACATCAGCTGTTATTTCCTAGTAACGTGTACACGAAATATTTATAAAACGAATCGTGTGCTAGTGCTTTATTGTTAAAAACAATGATCTTATTTTTTTAAATGTTTTATTTATCTTGGTACGGAATTCATCTTAGTACGGATTTTTCAGCTCATCTTTGCGTGTTCTGCTAAGTGTACGTGAGCTTGTGCTGCTCGAAAGACGACTGCCAGCTGCCGCGTCACTGCTGCACAAATCAAATCTGCATACATACAATATACATATAAGCTCACGCATACAGCGCTACAAGTAAAGATGAGTTGAAGTATCTGTACTTAGTATATTCCGAAGAATCTCACTCGACTTTTGTAACAGTCGAAGATGACGATCGAAGACAATATGTCACAGACACGCCCGCAAATCAGATAACTCGCAGACAGCCACAACAAGTTCGGAATGGAATGACATGAATAACTAAGTTACATATCTATTGTACACTTTGTCAGGTTTCGGTCTAACATATATTGAGTAAGCAGATTTGTATTTGTGTAAGACATGGCAGATGAAAATTAGGTATGGTTGATCAGTGCTACTATATTTAAATAGGATTGTTAGCTAAGGTTTCCTGCTTGGAAATTTGTTGCGAAACGTTTCGGATAGACATCGTACGTGGATGATTTCCCGCATTTGGTCGGAGGGTATAGAAGGCGAGGCGAGCGCTTCCGCGAGGGTTGTTATCGCGATTGCCACGACCGCAATCAGAGCGTTGCGTCCATCGCGCATGCGTAACCAAAGACGCGCTATCAATTACTGATCAAAAATATCCTGCTGTTCTGCATTCACTTAAAATCTTTTGATCTTGATCGCGTGTTTTGTATCTTCGACAGTTTTCTAGTTTCAGTGTACAACTACTTTTTCAAAATAAGAAACCGTTATTACTAGTTTGCCAACAACTATGGCTATAAATTTTCAGCTTCTTCAAATAAACCATTCAGTTCGTTAAAAACAAATACTCTCCCAAAACATCACTGACATAAGTCTAGAAATTTGAATTGTTCTATGTAAAAAACGAAAAACGTTTGCATATATAATAAAGCTTCGGAATGAAATGGTAAATGAATAAAAAGAGGATGATGCGGCCTCGCCGATGCCGACCGAGGCCGCCGCCGCCGGCGCAGCTTAACGCAAACTTGAACGATTACGTTATTATCATTGAATTAACTAATGTTATACAATAATCGTAATACTATATTTATAATGTAAATTGAGTTAAATTATATTATCACTGACATGAATATGATATGAATTGCGTGAATGCTATATTCAAAAGCATTACAACTAATTAACATTTATTCTACTTCTTTTAACCGTTTAAACGCCATACTCGGTTAAATATATAGTGGTATTCAAAGGGTTGAAGCAACAAACCCTAATTTGTGATGAATGTAAATTCGTTAGGCCTTAATGATATGTGAACAGGAGATTAGTAACTAATGCTTAGTGCCTGTCTCTTGTAAACATACTGGATTAGAGCTTAGTATTAGTTAAACTGCAAGTGTGAGTGAATATAAGACGATTCTATTTACTAAGCGAAAAGGCACTACCCAACAAATGCTGATGAGCCCGTGTAAACCTAGCAGCAGTAGTTACGTCTTACTGACCTGCATTGACCCACTTCAAGCGATTAACGTTAGTATTTAGCATTTTCGAGCAATAACTTATGTCCCAAGCAGTTCCGTTTCCTTGATTCGTTCGGGGAAGAATTCCAAGAGACCATTTATTTAGTTCCGCATATATGTTGGTATTAAACGAAGACCGAATGCGTTTTTAATACAAACATGACTACGTGTATAGCTGATGTCAATTCGACCACGACATTTCAACCGGTTTGTCGTTTTTTATACTGTTCAATTTGACGCAGTTAGATATATTCACCTTGCGTATAACATAGTTATGCGACTCACGCGGCTGGTCATATCATGTCTTCACATTTGTCATTGTGTTATGTGATGTCACGCGCCAGTGCAGGGCTCCAGCTACACAACAAGATAACTTTACGAACATATATTGCGATTTTAAATGTCAATCTCGATAAAGTCTACCTATCATGTTTATGGTGCCTGCAGCTTGGCTTGAGTCGAATGTCTTGGCAGAGTAATATTCATTGGTTTGGGTGAACGGACATATGCGAAATCCTTCCCCAATGTGATCAAATTGGATCAAAATGAAGTTAGATATTTCCGAAGATCCCTATATTGTTTCAGAAACGTAATTCTTAAGTGCAATTTTGCCCGTGGGTATTTCTGCAGCTACTTTGGATTGAATTTGAGAGAACAAATGTAGCTCAAAGTAAAGAACGTCGTTAGTCAATTCAGTCGATACAACCATTGTCATGGTCATCATTACATTTTGATTTAAATAAAAAATATTTAATTAAATTCGTAGAGCCTAGCTCCCATTTTATGTCGTAAGATGTCAGAGCTTATAAGGTTGAGTACCTACGAGTAAGTGTTTTTTTTAATCATAAACGATAAATTAATCAGCAAAAAACCAATCAGACCGGACAATGTTGGGCAGCAAGTCATGAGACTTGATTGAAATCTTATCGATTCATTCTTAAAATTGGCTTCCCTCGAGATATGTATCAAGAGCGACAAGGTCCTAAGCTAAAAAACACATTAAATTTAATATGACGTCAGCATCACAAACCACGCTATACATACATATTTGGTAACAACTATACATTTAAAAAAAAAATACCTTTTGAGAAATAATTAAGTATGTACAATATTAATCGTATACTTATTCTAAATATGAATTTAGTTGAGAGAAGTGCGGTAAGGGCAGGTCTTGAATTAAGTTGCGTCATACTTTAAGGCTGTGTAGATATTTGCTAAGTGAGTCAAATTGCGCTTCGAGCCTTTGACTCACCATATTTTTCCGTGAATGAATTATTTGTCACAGCGCACCTATTTTCTGAGTACACGGAGTTCTGCATTTATCTGCCAATGTTTATTATGACTGAAATGTCAGAAGAATAAACACCGCGAGATTTTTCAATAAAATATTGTCGGTATAAATCATACGTCCATTGTTTGAAAACACCTCAATGTTTAAATTATGCATTTAACCTTGTTGTAAAAGAGTAATTGTTTTGATAATATCAAAACAATTCCTATCCTTCGAATGGTTTGAAATTAGAACTTCTCAACAGTCGTTAGCAGCACGTGCGTGGGATGCGTAGGCGCTGAGCTCAGCCTTGCTGCCCGTATTGGCATTGCTGTCAAACAGCCAGCCTTATAAGCTATTTGGGGACAGGGCTACTTTATTGCAATATGAAATATTTTGAATGTTCGCTTTAATTATCTTAGGCGGGAAAAATCTGCCGGCATGAACGTACCTATCTGGTCAGTTTATCATGATCATAGAGATAGCGTATGACTGTATTGCGTGTAAGTCTACGAAGTATTATACTAAGTTAACGAAGTAAATCGATTGATGATTGTCATGGCTGTCTCTCCTAATTATCGTGTTGAATATTTCAAAGGCTTGTCTATCTCAAACGACGAATATTTTAAACAATGCCAGCGTATAGGCGTATAAATGATGTAGGAATATTTATACAGCCGCAGCTGATCAACCTTCCGAACTTATTTGCATATAAGGAATGTATGAGCATGAAAATCTATGCTCTTGAAGATAAAATAAAATACACTAGCAGCACATTGCCTATGCATTCCTGTCACTGGACAAATAATAAAATTAAACAGATGAAAACGTATCCAGATACATTGCTGCACTTTTGCATCTCAATGCAGGCTTTTTTTCGTCCTGTACTATAAATTATTCATTACATGTACTATGTTATATATACTGACATTTGCGATAAATGCACAATTAAATTAAGTCTATTGATTCATGACTATATTGAGTTATATTGGAACAAGGTCGTATCGGTCATTACCAATTATAGTATGCAGTCATTCGAGTGATAACTTATGAAAAATGTTGTGGTTACGCTAAACGCTCCGGTAAATATGGAAGTACTTACATACTTTCACTGGTTTTATTTTGTTAACTAATTCGCTAAATGTTATTTATAACTTCACGCTGATTTTCACTTATTGAATCGATTATTTAATACATACATTATGGCCGGGTTTGATAACGGTCCAAAAATCCATAGGACTTGTATTCAACATGGCCTAAACGATATCGAAATTATTTTGCTACGATATACTAGCTCTTATTAACTTGACAGCAAAAGCGCTCGTCGCGATATCCATGCTTACGCAATGCCGAATAGAATCCCTGATCTATTGTGTCAAAAACTGTGTTGATTTACCTAATATTTAATATGGCTTTACGATCTTGATAAAACCCAGCCTTAATAATAAAGAATCATCAAAGACCCAAATCAAAACCGACAAGGTTTTCCTTCTAAAGTAATATTATAATAAGATTGCCTCAAGTTACGACGTCCTTAATAAGTTTTAGAACTTTATTATCTTCACATTTTACGTTCTTGTATTTAACGAGCGGAATACCATACAAACTCTTTGTCAATAAATAACCCAGGACTTTACTTAGGTATTTAACTATAAGAAAAGAGATAATAGAGTTTTTTCGTTCATTCTTAACGCTGCGTTGTAGCTGGCCTGGCGTATACGGCGGACAGTATTCATAATTTGCATTGCATCAACAAATAGGAGGACCAAATACCTGAGAGCGGGTGGTTGCCAGCATGACGCTGGCGAGGATCCAGGTCCCATAAAGCCACATGTTAACTTGACAGTTGTCACGGCACTAGTTTAGTTTGACAGGAGTCAGCGCGGCATGGCGTACGGTCGCAGTGCGGGACGGAGCGCCACTGCGCCCGCGGACCGAGTTGCGAGAACAACAAACTTTACTTTCTGTGGGAGGCCGCGTCTACATGCAAGGCTAAGGAACTGGATTTTAAAGTATAGCCACATCATTTTCCTAAAACTTATCTGGTTTTCAATTTGATTGACGACTTAGGGGAAGTAAGGTCTACGGAATCCGAATTATTTGGGTTTTCGGTTTTCACACTTTAACAAAATCACATTAAGTATCTGGTCTGTCATTTTAAAAACTATTACTGTGTCTAATTTGAGGTCGATACGTTAAGTCGTTCGTGATAAAAAGAGACCTTGACAAACAGACGGACAACAAGATGATTGTATACTTAAAGGTGTCGTATTTGGTACGGAACTTTAAAAATAATGTAAGGATCATATTATTTTTCAGTTTTTAAAACAACGTAGCAATAAAATGTACGTCCACAACTCAAAAAGGACGAATACTCCAAACCCCTTACAAGAATATAAGAGCCCTTAAGTTCCGAAAGACGATGTTCAATGTAACGACGTCTACATAACTCAATATAATACGACAATTGTCCTACCAAAGTCACGTTCCTCGCGGGTTTTCTGCGAGGGGCGAAAATTGCATTAGCTGATTTTTTCTTGTAAAGTGAAATATGTGCAAAGAATGCTAATTAACGTCTCAAAGAGCATCATAAAGGTCGAAAAAATAACTTGGCGTTTCATTACGCTTGGCTTCTTTTCATGTTAAATTACCTTACAAATCATAATATTTTATGGTAATTAGACGTTTGATTATAAATTATAATACAAATTTGATCTTCGAAAAGTTCAGAAATTTTAGATTTTCTTTACGATAAGATATACTGATAAAGAAGACATATATATTGTTGTTTGTTTATTTATTTAATGGCTTCGTTTTTATTGGCCTTTTTTTGTTGTTCAGTTCAAAGTAAAATTATTTTGACAGATCTAAAAATTGAACAATGTTTTAAAATTAAACAGCTCAAGTGTGAACGCGAGCCGGGCACGCAACAGCGCGCACAGGCGGCGCGGGCGCAGTTACGACACACGCACACAGGCGCGCGCACACACGCGCCCGCCAGGTATACCACCCGTCAGATCCATCTGATTATCCTGTTCTACCTTTATGCTACTTTGGAGTTAGCCTTGAGAGCAAATAAACCCATCGGTTCTGTCTAAGCCCTTCAAACTTGCAGCGTAAAGGTCTTTTAAATATTTTTTAAATGTTAAATCGATTTTAGCGGAGCCTTTGTCTGATGCAGCGAAGGTGGTATTTAGTTTTTTGCGCAAGTGAGCTCTATTACCCCTTGCAATCGTTTTTGTTAATTTAGAGATTGACCTAACGGGGCTGACGTGTTCAGCAGTATTCAAAGCCCCTAAATAAAAAAGATTAAAAGAAAAAAAATGCTTTTTTTATAAGCTGTAGGTCACAAAATTATAAAACACGTACCGCTTTATGAAGAATTTGAACTTGATGCGATCGAAGGCAGAATACTAATAACAACATCCAGACATCAAAACCGGGCAAGTACGAGTTAAACTCGCGTGGAGAGGGTACCTTTCCGTACATGATTATCTTAAATTTCCTATGTTACTTACTTACTAAATTTCCTATCATATAATTCTTATGGGTTTTCCTGTAAAAAGAAATCTCACAACAAACCGTTTCATTTGATATGTCACGCGATGTAGTTTCTAAAACTTTTTTTGAAATTTTCTGATTACACCCAGAAGTGGGCACTGTCCCATGTTTAAAATTCATTTTTAACGTTACACGTCCATGTTGCGGTCGGCGACTTGCATACATACTCGTATATGTGCCAAATTTCAACTCAATCGGTTTAGTAGTTACGGAGCAAATTAGCTGTGACAGACGGACGGACAGACACGAGTGATCCTATGAGGGTTTCGTTTTTTCCCTTTGAGGTACGGAATCCTAAAAAAATATGAATAATTATATATTTCTGTCATGGCAGTGCTTATCGTGACCATAACGTTATACATTTATTTGGGGAATTGTGAGTTTATAGATAAAATACAATTATAGAGTATTCAAATGGTGAAAATGAAAATGAAAATGAAAATATTTATTTTGCAAGTAGGCCACCTGGGCTCTTTTACATGTCTGAATCTACCAGCGCTTCGAAAGGTGACATCTGCTGTGAAGAAACGCCGCAAGAAACTCAGCAGTAGGAAGGTCTTTTTTCAACTTTAGCAATACAGTTTTATCTAGAAACTAAAACAAAATGTGCAACATAAAAACCCAATGGGTACAAATTAATTCTAATAAATAACTAATAAGGGAGATGTATAGTCTCCGCGTCTGGACAACTTAAGTAACTTAGAGATGTATAAAGTATCTAAGGGTCATAATAATAAAAATAAAAATTGAAACAAAGAAACATCTAAATCGATTAATCTAGGTTAAATGGAGGTGTAGACAGTCTCCACGGTCAAGTATAAAGATGGAGATGTAAGGTCTCCAAATATCAAAAGAAACAAATTGAAATATAACATTTCATGTCCTAATAATACAAATATACGAATATGAAAAACTATCAAATATAGTATAGAAAACACTATGAAGTCTCTCTAGTCAGGTTCAGATATCGCACAAAACTAATAAATTAAACACTAACCAATTTAAATGGTCCTTGCGAGCATGAACCGTCCGGACCCCACAGTCATTTAAATATTTCTATTGTTTCGACCCGGACTGTTAAAATCATCTGTATAACTTTTAATTATTATTTATAACATCCATACTAATGTTATTGCTGGATGTTTTGAAAATACAGCTAGAACAAAATTGATTTTTAATCACCCAATAGGGTGACTTGTTCAAAAGATTTTATTATTTTTAATATTCGTGCCACAACAACACATAATCGGTGAAAATGTCAACTTGATATCCCTAACGGTTCCGTTTTTTTGAAGGTATGGTACGTACCCTAAAACTGCTCGTTTAATATTTTTGGATAAAACATTTTTGTCCTAAATTACGTTAAAGTATTAATATGAATTAGAGATGAAACAATAAATAATAATATGATTTAATTCGAAGTCATAAAGTTAAATGCGACGCGTTGATGTCTTTTTCATTGTAACTAATTAATTTACCACTAATTAGAGCTAGTATGTTAAGTTTTTGTAACATTATTTTCTAAGTAAATTACGTTTAGCATCGGGTTCATTATTGAATACGTTCTAAAATACGATTACATAATTATTAATAGACATAATTTGATTCCATAAGTAAGTATAGCGCTAAATGTTTTTGGAACGCAATCCTCGAATCAAAAAGTTTGAAAGTTAAAACGCTTTGGAAGTTTGATGAAACATTGCCATCTGTTAGCGTGTTGTGTGCAAGACAAGTTTCGGTGCCGTTACGAGGAGGCCAGAGGGCGCCAGTGTCGCTGCATGTCGCCGCCCTAATCAATAACCATGCCGGCGTGCGCCGTCCCGCCGATTTTCCCTTCAGTATTTCAGAAGGCACCCCCTTTGCTGCCCATTTCTCGTGTCCATTATCGCTGCCAGTGCCCGTAAGCGAATTCCAACCGGACTTGACCCAATTATCAATAGGTGAGTTTACTATCCATAATTGCTATTTATTATTTAGGGGTTCATTGAGCACCTTTGTGTATATCTCACTATTACGTTCATTCATAAAGTCCGAATACGGAGCTGGGAAATGAAACGTCCGTGTAGTGAATATCGGAGCGAATTAGATCGACAAATTACAAACTGATATAAAAAAGCTTTAATAACTCATGTAGTTAATAATAGGTAGCGTCATCATTACGTTTTTTGAAATAATCGTGGTAATAAAATTATATAACTGTGAAGCTGAAAACTTGCAGTAAATTCACTCTTGATAGCATTATAAATCTTTAAATTCGAATGGAGTTGCAATAATGTTTTTGAAAAATATGTAATGCTTTCTTTTGTTTGTTAAATCGTAAATAAATACATCAAAATAAATATTGAATTTCAATTATAGGCAAGATAGTTACCGGCAATCAGAGAATAAATTAATGGCGTGGAACACATTCAGCCTCTCCAAGTATAATTTGACGCTTTATTATTCGAGTTTATTTATTTACCGAAAAATATTAAATAAACGTTTGGCAACCTTGGTAATAAATCTCAAAATAGATATCTTTATTTACAAAATTAAATAGTGTTTAAAAACTACGAAGAGGAGTAAAATAGTTTCGTTGACGAAACGTACTTTAATGTGTGTACATTATAATATTGAAGTTAAATCGGGTTGAAACAAGAAATACACCGAGTCAATGTACAACTTTTGACCTTTAGTGATTTCAACTTTTCCAGGTATGCGTGCAGAATGCCCGAACTTATTACGGAATTTCGTGATGGTCACTGTAAAGGCTCTTGTAAAAAAATAAAAGTCCTTGGAATACTGTGGCACTAGTGGTTTATCTTCTTTCGGATTTTTATTACCTTTGCTTCGTATACGAGTACGTATGTTATTACTTTTCTGAATTGCCAGATAGGTCGGTTGAACGAAACTGTAAATATGTAGCAGTGTGATTTGAAACTAAGTCAATATTATCATTAAAAGATGCTGCCAATGATTTGAATTAAACCACCACTATAGCTTATATGTATGTCGATGACCATCTCGTTACCTATGTTGATTTTTTGTCGCGGGAAAACGAATTTGCAATTTATCTGTTCAATTAGATTTGTGTGCGGCTGTATTTGTGCAAGTTGTTATATGATGAAGCGAGAAAATATTCTAACGTCTAAATTCATTGTGTCAAGCAAAAACAGAAAACAAAAGAAAAGTGTAATATCATCTTAAGTTCAAAAAGACTAATTGAACTCGTAGTCGACGAAATATGACTGTTCTATTATTTACCGCCTGACGAAAACCGTTCTAACCAATTTCCACGGATTTCCTGCAAGCGGATCGTTAGTAGCGGAAAATTGCGAAAATTTAAACTGAGTTATTATTATACGACGACTTAGACAGCGTGTCGCATAGAGTCATAACATATATTTAGATATTTTAGATTTGACAGGCGAGGTGTCATCTTCCAGTGTTAATTCTCATCCAATGGGGAAGTTGCATGAAAATCAAAATGAGGTTTTACTAATACATTATGTAAGTAAATGTAAACAAAAGCATATTACAGAAAAAAGCAGAGCATTTTGACGATTCAGTTTTATTTGATTAAGGGTCAAAATTAGTGAAAATTATATATTGTTTTTTAGTTCTGCTTTTAGTTTTTTTGGACATCCTCATCAAATTTATGTCATGTTTCATGTCTACAATATTGTTCTAAAAACAGTATTTTCGGAAATAATTGCAGATTTCGTTTAAACGCTCTACGTTTTGTACAGTCTAACAACAGCTGTGACGTCATAGCTGTTCTCCATTTTGTATGGAGTGTTTTTTCGAGTGGTATCAACAATGACTTTTCAAAGCTTCATAACTATCAAAAATAAAATTATCAATATAAAAATGTTTTGTGTACACAGATCGGTTTCTATTACTCAGCACTTTCTAATACAAGATGAAAAAGAAATGCATCTTCCCTATTATAAAAGGGACTGACGACATTTTCTTTAACTTAATGTTTTCACGATTCTTATACACAATTACCACTAGTCAATGTGTTTGATGATAATGATGTGTTTGCATTAAGAAAGGAATTTGATAGTTTAATAATACCTTGAAATAATAAAATATATTTTATACACGTGCATAAAGCAAAATGTCCTATCCGATTCCTTTTAAAAAGTATAATCCATCATTATTATCGCGCAGAGCAGTGTCGTCGGTGACCTAGTAGCGAAAGGTGTCGACACGATCTAGTAAAGTATCGGGTTCTAGTCTTAGTTTATTACGTCTAAATTAACTTGTGTTCTGCAGTAGTCTGGTTCTCTTACTCTGACTCTGAGGGAAATCATCGTAAAGAGATCTACACATTCAGCTTACTGAATGTGTATCCGTAATCCAGTTGGTCGGGATTCCTTGTCAGAAATAGCAGTCGCTCCACTGTGACCACCCGACCTGCATAATCAAAATGATGATGATGCGTTATAATTAAAACTTGCACTTATTGCATAAAGTTTTCAAATGCATTTTCAAATAATGCATCTTATGCAACAGTCTTAACTTCAATAAAGATTGTATGACATCCTGCAAAGATTACGGTTATAATAATGCACAATGCGTCGAGGTAAACTATTCCTACATAAATAAAACAAAATATGCTCTAATAGCTTTCAGTTTTAAACGTTAATACATAGTTTTTAGTAGTGGTAGAACCAAACAGTAATCCTCACTAGATGATTACTGTTCGAATGGCCTGGCTCGACCGGGGCAGTACCACACTCTCACAGAATATCGACGTAAAGTAATAGCTTGCTATTGCGTTTCGTACGGTGAGTGACGAGATCCGGAGGCCTATTCCCTCATCCCAATCCCATCCCCATTACCCATCCTCCCTAGACTGGCAACGCATTGGCAGCACCTCCGGTGTTGCAGATGTCTATGGGCGGGGGTGACTACTTTCCACTAGGTGGGCCGTCAGTTCGTTTGTCAGTCTACTGACATAAAAAAAAACGACTGCCATGTGATTCTCAAACTTGTAAATATATAGAGGTAGAACACCGGTTTGTGCCACGATCTGAGTCGACGGAGGGGATCGCCCATCCATACCTTGAATACTGCAAAATAAGTTGTACACGAACTGTATCCCATCTGGGAGCTAGCTGTCCGCAGGACGAGGCATGTAAGTGGTTCATGAAAACAGTTAGCATTTAGCATAGCACGCTCCTGGGATCGATCTGTGGCGGACCGACGTCACGCCGCTGGCGAGCCGCCAGGAGGTAGCGCAACTGTAGATGTCAGATTAGTTTAACTATGTGACAATAGCAGTAGTATAGTAACCTACCTTTGCTAAGCGTTGTGTATTATACATTTCCCACTCAATAGAAATGATGGTGAAAACCGCATGAAAATCAGAATAATAAGTTTTTTTTTTAAAACGCACCGACTGAGAAAATGAACTACTTAGTAGTTATTATAGTATTTATAGATGAGATGTCATAGATATTTTTTCATGTTTGAAAGTATTAAGTGAATATTTAAAAAAAACTCGCCCTTCGTCTGGAGTCGGTAGGTACAGATTTAAATTTAGGTATGGGTTATAAAATGTGGTTAAATAAATAAGTATAAGTTGTTCCTTTTTTCTTTGTGTTTATCTGTCAACAGCAGCCACAAAATTCAGTGGGAGGTGCCGTTAAACCTTGTTTATTAACAAAATCACTTTATCGTTATCACTAATAAAGTGCTTTATGTATGATTGATTCTGCTTTAGATAAGTACCTGTTGAAAGTATTGCTATTAAAGGACATAATAATGAATAAGTTGGACTTATTACTTTAGAGCTTACTTTGGGGCTAGATTGATATGTGTAAAGATTGTCCCCTGATTTATTATTATTATTATTACTTTTTTGGGTTAAAAAACGCTAAAACGCATCAGTACTTTTGAATAAGTATGGAATTATTTATTAATGTTCAAACGTTCGTAAAATAAATACTTACATACGAGTATAAATTCACGCACAAATAGGCTATGGATGGGAGAGACTCACTTTCACTAAAGATATACCTGAGGGAGGCAAGCTTCATTTATTTTTCCACGTCTCACTACTCGTCCCGAGGGCACTAGCTCTACTTTCCTTCTTAATGGTTATACAATGGTATTTGTACCTTATTTAAGTTTTTTTACAAGTAATTTGTTTCTGTTGTTGGCAAAAGGGCAAAGGGTGAATATTAACGTTATACACGCACTTTTTGTTAAGAAATTGTGAGGATCCTCAGCTTTGTTTAAATCCTTAGTAATATTATAAATGCGAAAGTTTGTGTGTGTGTGTGTGTGTGTGTGTTTGTGTGTGTGTGTGTGTGTGTGTGTATGTTTGTTACCTCTTCCCGTTAAAACGGCTGGACGGATTTTGATGAAATTTGGAATGGAGATAGCTTATGCCCTGGATTAACACATAGGCTACTTTTTATCCCGGAAAATTGAAAAGTTCTCCAGTGAATAACGATAATCAAACTCTACGCGGACGAAGTCACGGGCACAGCTAGTAAATTATAAAGTAACTGTCTGTTCTTGTGTCTGTCTGTTTGTAACGTTTTCACGGATACACCGCTGAACCAATTTTGATGAAATTTTGTATGATGATAGTTTGAGTCCTTAAGAAGGACGTAGGCTATTTTTTTAGACCTGCCCCTAAAGGGTGAAACAGAGGCTGGAAAATTAATAAACGGCAGATTTGTGCGTGTCCGATGAAATCGGGAAGGGATTTGAGGCTTGATAATTCGTTATATTTTAAAGATACAATTCCACGCAGACGAAGATGCAGTAAAAGCTTACTAATAAAACGTTTTCTTAATGACTAAACATTCTTATTTAGGTTAATCGGTATTGTTCCCTATCATAAAAGCTAAGCTAACTGTGCAGCGACACCTCAATGAAAGTTTCGCGTGTCCTAGAAACCTTTAAAGCAATTTTCAAAGGAAATGATAATAAAAAAAAACACACTGCACCGCACAGGGAATACAAATCCGGGCTCTATTTAAAATTAAAGTGAAAGTAGTCGCCACCAAACCGAAGCCAATGGCCCAGTAATGGGTTAGAGCCCCCGGGGCGGCTTGCGTAACGGGCAGAATAATTGTGCGTCGGCCCAAACCACGTTATTCTGGGAAATTATATATTTTGTTAGCCCTATCCTCCTCACTCTTATGTCGCAATTTAACGAGAGAAAGAGACATGACTTACGTAACTTAAATATCGAATTTGCGAATAGGCTAGCTGGCGCGTAGCCAGCGCGGCCATTCATGCCCTGGTTCTAACACGTTTCCGTAAGCCACGCTATTCTGTATGAACCAAACAAAAGGTAAAACTTACGTGTATTACCTACATTCGTGCTGTCCGTTTTGCCTTTCATAAGTTAATATTATGCCGCAAAAATAAGGTTTTCCAATCAAAAACCTCGGATATCTAAGTTATTTAAGACACCAAATGTTTCCGACGCCGCCGGTTTACGGGCTACGCAGTAAATTGTACGAATACTAAAACCAATTTGCCTATCAAATGAGCGTAACATACGATGAAAGTAGATCAATAAAATTACACCCACACATTTTCATACTGTAAATATCTAATTTATTTCAAACACAGAATTAGGAATACATCGAATGAGACAGACAAAAAATACATAAATAACAAAATTTAAAATAATCGAGATCTAAATATTACTACCCGGGGCATTGTGCCTAGTGGCCCGTTTCAAAAAGCTACAAGTTTATTTCAATTTTACAGGTAGAAACTGGCAATAATGCAACGCAGATGTATGGTATCTGACATCGGTGTTGCCAGATTTGGCTTGTAAAATTGTAACTTGTAGCTTCGTGAAACGGTCCACAGGACGAGACAGGACGCCGGTTGCACTTCTCCGCTGGGCTTACCCTTCGAGCGAAAAAAGCTCATACCGTTATCATACTTAACTGAAATAGGATACGTTAGGTAGCCCTCATGTAACGTTATTACTAAAACTTATTCGTTATGAAATATCCTGACACTTATTTACGATTCAACTTTCCTCTGATCATATTTTACTAGATAATAAAAATAGAAATGTAGTCAAAGCCAATAGGGAAGTTAGGACGGATGTCGTTTTGATAACCTGAATCTATGAGGTATGGTATAAGACAATAAAAGAAAATTTACGATGTCGTGAAATATTCTATGGTGACATAAAGCTGAGATGTATAGCTTGTTTAAAGCTTACCAAGTGTTCAGTTATACATTGTTTGTAACAGTTACTGTTGATAATATTGAATTGAGTAGTATTTTCTCAATTCTTTGTCATTTTTAGGGTTCCGTACCTCAAAAGGAAAAAACGAAAACCTTATAGGATCACTCATGTGTCTGTCCGTCTGTCACAGCCAATTTGCTCCGAAACTACTGGACCAATTGAGTTGAAATTTGGTATACATATGTAAGTCGGTGACTGCAACACGGTCGCATTTTAAACATGGGAGCCACTTTTGGGGGGTAGTTTAAAAATAAAAAAAAGTTGTGCAACCTATATTGTGTGACACATCAAATGAAAGGGCTTATTGTGAGGATCTTAAATATATTTTCTTTTGACTTTTAAATAAAATACTTTAGAAGTTATTTAGGAAAATAGGCAAAAATTGACCATTCCCCCCCCCCCCCCCCCTTATTTCCGAAACAACTGGAAATAAAATTTTGAAAAAATACAGAAAATAGTTCATTACCTATAGATTACAGGAAAACCTATAAGAAGTCTATGGTATTTAAAGTAACGTAGGTAATTTCAAATAATCATGTACGGAACGGAACCCTCTCCACGCGAGTTTAACTTGCATTTGTCCGGTTTTTGCTATATTGATTTAGTATGAATTAAGCACAAGTACAGTATGTTTTTTTTTCTAATTCAGTAAAAAGGTGCCAAAAAAGGGTGTTTTATAAATAAACATTCTTGAAAACGAGTATACGAGTAATAGTATGTTTGTTCGACAGTTACTCCCGCCCATCCACCAGTCGGTCGCACCTGCTGTCACGCAGTTGTTGATATCGCTCATCCTTCCCTGAAGATTTCCCAAGGTACGTTCATCTCATGAGTTTGTTTGTGTAGAAATTCCTATTTAGACACCTTTGCCTAGCCGATTAAATAAACTGTCATCCTATTAAATATGCCAAAGTTCACATGCGCTCTATACGAACAACGATATGGAATTTTGTGAACAGACTATACAGGGCGTCCCACGGCTATATGCTAAATGGAAAATGTAAAATTTCATAGACTTCCTTTTATTGAAGATGGTATGTTATCTGAAAAAAAAAAAATCCTTTCGATTGAGCCTTTTGATCGGTATCGTAAAATTACGGGAGTTTGTTTTTCACCATTTGGCGGGTTCGATTCAGAAAGGCGATTATTCAAAAACCTTTGAATGCAGTTTAAATTGTTTTTAAAATCATAATGAAGTGTTTTTTCAGTAAAATATTCTGTCTCCAATATTTAAGATACTTTCCCTCCATGTGGCATAGCAGTGGGACGCGCTGTATAATACGAGTATGTTGTTTCACGAATTATTTATTCGTTGATCACTCAGCTTAAAATTATGGTTATAAATAAAGACATTATTAATAAGCGCGAAGTAATAAGGTTTCACCTAAGAGAAAATACAGCAATAACAGCAGTAATTTGTGTGGGACATCACAATAATAACGATTACGCACATCGCGGTTCACGCCGTCGGCCACTCGACGACTCTTACACGATGTTACACTTGAACGATCACAGAACGAGTGTTTATATTGTTATTGTAACCATTAAAAAGACTGTTCTAGTGTGATTTTTCTGGCATTGTTATTGCGGAATTTTGTATGAAGATTTTTGATGGAATGGAACTGGTATAATCAATGAATATACCTAATCTGGTTTTTAGGGTTCCGTACCTCAAAAGGAAAAAACAAACCCTTATAGGATCACTCGTGTGTCTGTCTGTCCGTCTGTCACAGCCAATTTGCTCCGAAACGACCGGACCGATTAAGTTGAAATTTGGTACATATGTAGTTAAGTCGCAACACGGACACGTGACATAAATATATGATTTTTAAACATGGGTCCACTTTTGGGGGGTAAATTAGAAAAGTTAAAAAAAATAATGTTATGCAACCTATATCGTCTGACATATCAAATGAAAGGGCTTATTGAATGGATCTTAAATATATTTTCTTTTGAATTTCAAATAAAATAGTTTAGAAGTTATTTAGGAAAATAGGCGAAAATTGACCATTCCCCCCCTTACTTCAGAAACTATTGGTTCTAAAATTAAAAAAAAAATGCAGACAATAGTTCTTTACCTATATATTACAGGAAAATCTATAAGAAGTCTATGGTATTTAAAGTAACTTAGTAAATTTCAGATAATCATGTACGTAACGGAACCCTCTCCACGCGAGTTTAACACGCACTTGTCCGGTTTTTTATAAATAAAAGTAATAAATAAATTTTATATATAAAGTCCGGTTGTTATATTGTATATATACATTTTTTTATAATAGGGACGGCAAAATAGAGCGTGCGGGGTGCCCTGGGATCTGTGGCCCGCAGGCCGCGACCACAGCAACCCTGTCTTTCTCAAGCTTCCGAACCTCCTTCACTAGCAATGTCAATTACCTGAAACGAAGGTATGTATCACTTCATCTGTAAAATTGGAAATCTTTCTAGCGGCTTTTAGAGATCTGTCATCGAACAAGGAAACCTTATTGTTTGCTGCATTGTTCGCAATGTCCGTCTGTCAGTATGCCACAGCTACTTGTACTCGAATACTAATAAGATACAATGGCTGAAATTTTTACATATATTTTAAAGTACAGAATTATACGTGAAATTACCCTAGCATCGTAGCGTCTATTCCGGAACGTCTAAGAGATGCAGCGACCCGCGAGCGAGACTCGCGTCTCGGTCTTTACGCATTACGCGTCGTGTGGACGAGTGGGATGAGAAATCTCGCTCGCGAGTCGCTACGACATCACTTAGCGTTCCCGAATAGAATAGCGTTCCTGATTACAGAACCCGATATTGTGCATGATCCAGCATGCACTTAACTGTTTCTTTGACCTATTTTGTTTTTCCGTGTTTTTAACTATCTATTCTTTATTTTGTGCAGAATAAATAGGCATAGATGTGCATATTTAACTAGTTGACTAGATATTTTATTTAAACTCTTGATTAATTGTTAGGTAGCTATGTAACGAAGAATCAGCATGTGCAAATAGAAAATTGTTAGTTGGTTAATGACAACCAATATTAATGTTATAAGACTTATTCTTTTTTCATTACAAATCTCTTATGGGAATGCCTGCTTTGGATGGATGATGTTTTGTTTATCAATTTATCTAAACGAGAATGTAATTTTTCAGCATATTGAAAATCTGCATCATATTACGTCAGATTTTCTATTCTGTGTAAAAAAGTTACTTGTTACTCTAGTTAATTAGCTCGGCTGTCGGAGCTTCTGCTACAGTTAAGAGCATGTCACGGAATAAGCGGAAAATAACTTCAAATAGTTACTCCATTACATAAACAAGGCCTTAATATTTAGATACAAAATGTTTTGTTAATGGTGAACAGCGCGAATGGTCAATGGTTTACAGCGGATTATGTAAGCTCGTAAATTGACCTATCGCGTGATGTCGTAAATGTATGTTTTAAATGTACTTACCTTGCAAAGCTTCGACTTGTGAAAAATATTTGAAATCTTTGGTACTAGAACTGATAGTTACATTACAACCTTGAAAGCCCCTTGTGACTAGTAAATTTTGATCACGTAGAGTCGGAGCTTTAAGCAAAAAGAGACGTTTAGAACACCGTAAAAAAGCCAAACCGCTTCACCGCGCTTCCACCCCGTCGACACTCAACCCGCCGGCACACCCTCTGCCTCCCCGCTGCTCACATGTGTGCCACCACTCATCAGCTCAATTTTATTTGCCCACGCCACCCTTGGTCTTTGGTCACACGAACGTTGTTATTTGTCAACTCTAATTACGTGATACAGATTAAACATAGCGCACAAGTGATTAAATATACCTATTTAAGGATGTGTACCACGTCAAATCCGCAGTACATCAATTTTATTTTTCAAGTTTTGTTTCATTTACACAAAATAACAGCAATGAGTAATTTTGTACGAATAATGATTTAAAATATACAAATTGAGTCATTATTAATAATTATTTAGTAAGTATGTGAAATAAAATCAAAACCTGATTTGACTACTCGAGTCATAACCAATTAATATGCAGTATTTGAAACCGTCCGGACACATGGAAATTCAATCAAGAATATTTCCGTAGGAACAACGGTAACGACATTTTTTTTTCATCAAAAAATAATGTATGTTATAGAAAATACATTTTCTAATTATAAAAGTACTATGGGACAGAATTTTTTTTCCCTTTTTCTTGTAATTTAATCAACTTCCGGTACAAATAACACAGGCACAGCACATAACACAGGTAATCATAAATGTCATTTATCTCCTTTAAAAGAACGGTAAAGTGGTTTTATTTTTTATTATGCGAAACGACTAATATTACCATACTATTCAATTTCAGCGAAAAATAAACAAATCGGAATATTGGGTATACATACATCCTTAAATAGTGCGGGCACTGTCGCTATAGCGTAGATATCTCCTGATTAAAGGCGTTAACAATTAAACAAGTAACAACGCAACGCCGTCAGTGCATGGTCCATCGTATCGATGTTGTCATGATCGGTGTCGTCAACTGGAGGGTGTGGCTACATGGTGTGTCGGTGATTCCTTGTCCCGCGGTGCCGGTGCGGCGGTAGCTCAGCGGAGGCGTTGCGCAGATTCAGCTCGGGAGACCTGCAGTCGGAGTGCGATGAGGGCGAGGTGGACCCCTACACCGGCCAGCCGGCGACCACCAGCCAGCCCAAGCCGCAGAACCAGAGGCCCGTCTCCCAGGGTAAGTAAAACTTTGACTCTTTGTGGTCTCTAACATTACCGCTCGAAGTTCCTCGTCGTATTTTCAATACTTTGGCTTCAACTTCGGCTTATGCTTGGACTTTGGGGACCTTCAGTCCCTTTCAATCTGGGCGAATGCTGACACAGAATGAAAGTCGCCTAAGTCGAGACGAAGAGAGCAGCATAAAGTATCCTATCGAAAGCAAACTAAGGGCAATTCGCGAGTCGTGTAGTGGACCTATAATAGTATATAACTGCTTTTAAATATGTTACTTAGTATGATGCCTGAGCAGCGGCATCAGTATCAAGAGCAGAGAGCGGGATTGGTATCAGACCCGAATCCGAATGCGGACCGACGGCATGTTGTTCCTTTCCTTACTATCGACTGTTATGAGACAAAAAATAAAAAAAACATTACAATATCGTCAAACTCAAACATTTATCTATTTATTATCATTATATTCTAAGTATTTAATTCGTTCGCAGAGGACGAGGTTTCATTTCACAATCGTAAGAGTAAACGATTTTAGTCTAACTTCAAAGAAAATTAAACATTGTTTTACTGAATTCAAGCGTTTCAGTATGCGAGCCGTTTTATCTGTACTCTAATTGCATAAAAAACACGACAGCTAAGAAATAAGTACAGGGAAAGAAACAATTCAAAAAGAGAATTCGAAAGACAATATATAAATATTCAATTCGAAAATGAAATGTCTGCGAAGTAATTTTAGAAGTTGCGCGCGTTGATACAATTTGTCTGAAACAGATTTGAAACTATTTCAAAACCGGAGGTGGCAGTGCAAAGCGAGTTGAGGAAATCTGATTTGCGAGCTGAGCTCGACATTGTTGAGTGGTCCGGGGCCTTTGCGACCCTGACATATAAGATAATAATAATAATAATATCTATTTATAGTGTCTGTATTTTTATAGTGATATTGTATTTTACTTTTTATACAAATATTATAAAACCTAGCTTAAGATTCAAGATTAATAAAGATAATAATAATAACATATAATTTTATTAAAACTGATTGTGCTTACTATAGAAAATGACATGTAATATTAAATAATATTATGAATAAATGAGTATGAGTATGATAAGCACGCTGTCCCTTTGCTGGCATAATTTCAGGACTTACCAATCCCAGCATCGCTGTTTACTTTTTGATCCTCTACACTACAAGCAATGATACCTAACAGTGGCGCAGCGTGCCTACAAGCCGATTCCTGACGGCTTTAGGTTTTGACGGTAGAAAGCTACGGCTAGCTGTCAGTGAAGTCCATGTTACTCTAACTAAATGTCAGACTCGCACGTACGGCTCTAATTCTTCCGGCTTACCCCAGGAAGTATTTGACGCTTCGCCACTGATACCTAATACAAGTTTTAATGAGCAAAGCGTTATTTCAATGTTTAATTAGGGTTTGTTAACCGTAGTACCCTCGATAGTACCACCAGTGGGACCACGGTTACTTTTACCTACTTTTAAGGATAGGTAAAAGAAACCGTGGTACTCACTGGCGGTACTATCGAGGGTAGAACGGTTAACAAAGGTTAATTAGCAGAATAATATACGACATTTTCACATGTAAACCTGTTAAATAGTCAGTGGATTAATAACTGATGTAAATTGCATTTAAGTTAATCAACGTATTTGCGGTAGCTCTACGGCGTAGCACTCATTGCATTTCTACACTGAAAATGTAGCAGTTTCCAACTGCAAATAACATGCAACGGTAGCAAATCAAATTTAATCGTAGAAGCTCTATCAAAGCGATAGAAAAGAAGCCAGACTACAAACTATATATAAACTTATCAGGTTTCTCGGAAACGGCTCTAACGATTTGGATGACATTATAATAATGCTTTACGTTCCAAGTTCATCAAGTTAGGTTTCATCCCTAAGATAGAAGTAAGACGCGAAGCAAAAACTAAAAGAATCATTTAAACTTCAATGTTGTATGTAGGTTGATAAATTATTAAAAAGGTCAAAGTTGGTTAACATTTAGTAGGATAAAAATGTTATCTCTTTTTGTATCGAAAGTATTTGGTAGTCGATCCTCTTTACAATTTTAAGGAAAGTCACTTGATCCCGTATTTATTCTAAGAAGCATACACTGATAGGTCTGTTCAACATCATTATTTAGTGAATAGGACCAAGATTCGCGAACTATAGCTACTGCCATTCAACATTTTAGGCTCATCTTTTATTTGGGTGATATAAAAGCGACACGACAGTTTCCGCTAGGGAGACGATCCTAGAATTTAATTGGTGGATTCAATGCGTGTCGTCACTTTCTGGTATAAATAAACTCGTTACGAACAGGAAGCCTGGCTACCAAGTCCTTGGCCAAGTAACCTTAACGAGGTATATTTCCAGCTACCGGCGGTAGCGTCAGCAGCACGGGCAGCGGCAGCGTCAGTAGTACCGGACCACCGCCGGCGCCCAGCTCGGGCGGCGACCTGTCGCTCAACCTGCGCGGCGGGTCGCGCGGCACCTCGGCGCCCTCCTCGCCGGCCAAGTCGCGTGAATCGCTGCTGCAGCGCGTGCAGTCGCTCACCGGCGCCGCGCGCGACCAGGGCGCCAACCTGTTAGGTGACCAGACAACTTTGATAACGTAGTATATCAACAGGTCGCTCAAAGTACGCGGCGGGTTGCGTGGTACCTTGACTCCCTGCTCTTGCAGTCGGGGTTTCTGCTCGTAAAGAATTGCGTCGGACTTAACGTAGAACAGGCCACTGGCGAGAGACAAACTCACACTACTGCTACCGTACTCCAAATTCTTGATTAATTTAAGATTTGAGCATGAGATGACTGTATTATTATAACAATATATGTACATAACACAGTAAAGCTACACCTTATTGTATCGACGGAAACCAGTAAGAGGATATTTGCTGACTGGAGGTCGAAAAAATTGTTCTCCTCTGTACCCATAATTCTGTTTATTACAATATTTCATTGTTACTGTACCGTTTTCCTAAACTGCTTATTCGCTCAAGAAAACATTACCCCTTTCCCCTTTTCATTATACTCGTATATTATTTTTCAGAAAGCGACTATTAACCTTTATTGCTCTGATAACAGCTATCTTGTGCGCAGCCTATATGAAGTATACAAAAAGTAATACTACTTAATTAATACAACAACAAGCGTACGGGTGTTTTGGTAATCTGTACGACCTCTTACTTGTTTAGATTTTTTCGGATAGTAAAGCCTCAATTATATTACTTAGGAGTTTGTTTCATCGGTACCTCAAAATACGGAAGACCAGCATTGGCTTCACAGCTAGCAAATGCTGAGTTGGGACCGTTACGCAACAATTATGCGTGTTCCATTATATGTTTATAGCTGTGAACAAATAAAAAAAAAAAAAAACAAATTTTCTAAAAAGAAATACCTAACCAAAATGAAGTTCCATTGATTATCAAACATTTTAATTCATTAGGTACCCAATTCAAAAGCTAAGATTATTGATAATAGTAGTTTAGGCAACGGTTGCATAATGATAGGCCTTAAAACACTAGTGCGCTTTATGAAACGAGCTTTGCGAGTTTCATAATAAGATCGCACGTGTGTTTTAAGGCGAAATTATGCAGAGTTGCATACATAACTTTATCTACACACATATTATAAACGGCGACACGGCGACGATGGGGCCCCGCCGGCTGCGGCGACAATGGGGCCCCGCCGGCTGCGGCGACGATGGGGCCCCTCCGGCTGCGGCGACGGCGGCGCGCCGACCTGTAGTTCATATCTGTATCGTTATGACCATTACGATACTACAATCGATACTGTAATAACATTACTGTACAGGTTGTCATAATGGTGGTCATTTCCTACGGTTTTTGATTACATTATGGAGGTTTTATGATATGGGTGTAGATAAATATGTTTTCTTAATAGTGTTCGGAAAACTTAGTTTAAGTCGTCAGTTTCAAGTCATAAAACAAACTAATAACCAGTTTGCAGATAGCTAGCTGCTTCTCAAATACGGGTTAACCCCTGCGTATAATAATGCTAATCCAGCGTAATAATAAACGATGGTATCGTACACCTTAGTCTCTAGGGAGGCGGTTTGTATAATCATTTTCATAATTTGTACTCAAATCTTAATCTACTAAATAAACGTTTAATTTAAAGATATTTCAACGAGAATTCCGGTGCCATACTTTATAATCCCATTCGGACTGCTATTTTGTTAACGACCATTTGTAATATTACTTACTCGTGGAAGTATTAATATATTTCACGTGAGCGATCACACCTAATCACATTAAAATCCTTATCTTGCTACCGTTTCGAAAAAATACGCCATCCGTTGTCCAATGCATAGTTCTTGCAAGCGATTATAATTTATTTCTCCGACATTAATAGCAGCAGTGACAAGGTTTTTGTTTTCCATGCACAGGCAGCGTGACTTCGGTGGCATCGGTGGGCCGCGGCTACAACCGCGACCGCTGCGTGACGCTGCTCGTCGTGGATGATCAGAACACCGACTGGTCCAAGTACTTCCGCGGGCGCCGGCTGCCCGGCGAGTGGGACATCCGCGTTGAACAGGCCGAGTTCAGGGTGAGTGTCACGAAGGCAGCGTGACTTCGGTGGCATCGGTAGGCCGCAGCTACAACCGGGACAGATGCGTGTGCAGATCAGAATTATGCATGTTTTTATATAACTACACGTTTTGTCTTTATATTCCTTTGCTAGGAGGACGGAAAAACATAACAAGACTGACAAGTTATAATAATGCTTAGCCAATGTCAATTATGTAGGCCCGGCGGGTTAGTATTATCTCGTCTAAAAAAGCAGCTGGTCTAAGTAGCAACTGGTCTAAAAAGCAAATGGTCTAAGTAGCAACTGGTCTAAAAAGCAGCTGGTCTAATGAACAAGTGGTCTAAAAGTCAGATGGTCTAATTAGCAAGCGGTCTAATCCACTGTATCTTGAACTCTTGTAAAGTCAAATATTTGTTCCGCCATTTCGAAACAAAGCGAGGTCTATAGCTCATAAAGCCACTAGTTATACCTATTTACAGCTATATAATAGCTTAATAACATGCGGGCAGATAATAAGTAAAGACTTTACAAGAGTTCAAGATACAGTGGATTAGACCGTTTGCTAATTAGACCATCTAACTTTTAGACCACTTGCTAATTAGACAAGCTGCTTTTTAGACCAGTTGCTACTTAGACCATTTGCTACTTAGACCAGCTGCTTTTTTAAACGAGATGATACTAACCCGGCCCGGCCATATTTGTATTTGTGTAGCATTTTATACATTATTTTAATCTGTTTACTTTTCATTTAGGGTAAGAAATATTTTCACGAAAATTAAACACCGCTCTGGAAAAAGGAACACAGAGCTACTCATGAAACAATTGCGTGTACGAAATTGAAATCGTAATGGCAAAGCGACTGTAAAGCAAAATTATAGGGAAAAGTTTATACGATGGCTATTTAAATCACGTGAACAAATTGGGTTAAATTATTTATTCAGATCCACATCCTACGTATCCGCGAAAAGCAAACTACTCAGATATTCATAGGCAGGCCGCGTACATGTGTGCGTTGGCTTGGCCCTATCCCGGGAAAACCTAAATGGATGGAAACCATTAGTGCCATTACTCTCACTCTCGAATCGTGAAACATTGCGTGAAAGAGACAGAAATATCCAGATTTCATGTTTCCCCATATTTTCCCCAGTTCATAAATTGCATTAAGCTGAAATAACATTAATTATCTCAATGAGTACATTATAAATAAAACGAACAACAAAATCTGTCCACTTTTAAGATGATAATAATCATCAGCGGGAGTCCTTTCGGTGACACTCGGTCGTATTGTGTCCTTTGTTAAAGGGCACAATGTATTCAGAGTTATCGAATAAATCTTATCTTATCTTATCTTATCTTATCTTATCTTATCTTATCTTATCTTATCTTATCTCGTGTTAAAATTGTAAAAAGGAATTTATGCGGCTTTTACAGACTTATATAATATTTATTTAACTTCATTTATTAGCTAGATGTTTGGATCCAATTTTCAATATTGGAAGTCAATTTTGAAGTAGGTACGGAAAGTCAACGGAAGAATTTAACACATTATGTATTTTATATTATTTGCTGTTGCCCATGTTAATTAATTGAATAATATACCCGACATATACTGTATGTATGTGAGGTTGAATATATGTATATATTTCTACTGTACGTGTGTATGTCACTGAACTCCTCCTGAACGGCTGGACCGATTTGAATGAGTTTTTTTGTATGCGTTTGGGTGGCGCCCTGTGCCTCTATTCGGGAACGCTAAGTGATTCTGTAGCGACTCGTAAGCGAGATTTCTCATCACACTCTTCCGCACGACGCGTAATGCGTAAGAGCGAGATCGCTCCAGAATCATTTAGCGTTCCCGAATAGAGGCGCTGGATGGTTTAGATTCACAAATCAGCCCGGCAGATGGCGCTGCAGGACAATGTCTGACGGGTCCGCTAGTATATTATATACTACGTTACGGCGGTGAGTGTTAACAAACACACAAACATGACATTTAAAATAGGTAGGATAACTAGGATTGGCAAGGCATTTCTATTTGTGTATTTATACAAACGTGTCGTGCGCAGGAACTGACGGTGACAGCCAACTCCGACGGCTCCAACGTGTCGATGGCTGTGTACCGCGGTGGCACTAAAGTCACCAGGTGCTTCAAGTAAGTTTATAACTAAGTAAGACTCTACCCGCAAAAATAATAACACCCATGTAATGTACCTATTTGGTTTCAACTACTCCTGTACAGTGAATTTTTTTGTCTATACAGAAGACAAAATAATACACTGTCTAGCTTTAGTTTTAGCAATATGTTATGACCTAAAAATTATTAATGAATAAATCTCCATTTTATAATTTTCTATATTTTTTTCTGCTGCTACATTAATCATTTCCTAGATTTAGGTAGTAGGCTATGGCATTTTATACTACCCATACGAGTAAGTTTTAAGCAGGATGTTAGTTCAGTAATAGATCAGTAAACTTTGATCAAGAACACTCAGTACCATTACCATGAGTTAATGCAAGCCGTTCTCGTTATTGAAATCTATCGGAAATATTACTTGTTATAACAAGTAAAAGGGATCATTGTTTTCTATTACAAGAAAGGTTCGCATAAACTCATGGTAATGGTACCTACTGGTCGTTCTTAAAATGCTAATCTATCGATCAGTATTTTACGGATTATGCATTAATTATGTAACTGGCTACACGCTTTAACATATTATATCGCTGCATTTTTAAATAGTTTGTATATTTGTAGGCCGGAATTCGTGCTAATTCGGCAGAATGTCCGCGACGCTGGCGCAGATAACCGCGCCCTGCTACTCGGGCTGAAGTTCGGAGGAGTACCTTCCATCAACAGCCTCAATTCAATCTACCACTTCCAGGTGGGTAAATTAATGATCTTAACCGGTATGTAATGTTTACAAAGGCAACGAATAACAATGAGATTTAACTCAAGCTGGACCAATAAACTTTGGAAAAGCAGCAGAAAACAACTCCGATACATAATTAGGGTGTTCACGGGTCACTTCGGGGTTAATAATCTCAGCTATGACAACATATATAAGTATTTTAGAATGTGTGGCGAAGGAAGAAACAATGAAACACACCATTTGTGAATGTGACGCCCTCATCAGACTGGGAATGACAATCCTTGGCAATGAATATCCAGAACCAGGGGAATTTAAGGCACTACCACTATTCTCCATAATTTGTCTCATTAAAGTAGTGGGAGATGCCATTGACTAAGTGCTTAAGAGAGAGGTAGGGAAGTCACACAAAAAATCCCATAGGGTCGAAGCCGTATACGTAAGGACCACACACAAGTCAAGTCAAGAGAAGTGGCAGTACATAATTTCACATAAGTAACTAAAGTGAAATTATATACTGCGTAAAGTTTAGTTTCAAAGTCAATAGAATCGAAGGACGTCTCCTTCAACTAAAAACAGTTCGTTACGTCGTTTTCGTTTAAATAACAGTTTTTTTTTGTGCCTATCGGCTTGTACTTTGATCAAGACACACCCAGACTTATCAAACTTATCTAACTCCGTTTAGCTTCGCAATTTATTTGCTATAGATCCAGTTAAAGCAAATTCACATCGTTGATTTGGAAGAATTTAGTGTATACCTACTGTATTTACTACATCTGAATTTATTTTTTAACACTGACACGAACAAACGTTTGAACGCCTTTCTTATCCGTCGACTTGATGCATTAATCTCAAATTCGCCTTGCATTTAACCAGGCGTTTTAGCATCAGTTATTATTACGCTTTTAGACACCTATAAATAGTTTGAGCATCCATGCTAACCAATAGGACCTATCGATACTAGTTACTTTTTCTAGTGGATAGTGGTATAATACCTACTTTAAAAAAAAAAGCTACCGGAACTTTAGGCTAGCGAACCCATCATTCATTATCGCTTGCAATTCAGCAGTAAACTCCTAATGCCTTTTCTCTTCAACTTGACATTGAATTGATAAATGATTAAGAATCCTCATTGTCATCAGGACCGCCCCTGGGTATTCGGACATCTGCTGCAGCTGCAGCGGCGCCTGGGCCGCGAGAACTTCCCCCTCATCGAGCAGACTTACTACCACAACCATACAGACATGGTGAGTCTAGTTTTATTTCTTAGACCGTTTTTATTACAGTGTTTGACAGCGTTACACTGCAGAAGCAGACGATTGAAGTAAATACATAGGGAAGCTCTGAATATGGATAGTAAAGCTTTATGAAAACTGCGGCCCTAGCATGCCAGACACGGGGATAAGTTAAACTCGTTTATCTCTCTATCTCTTTCGTTGGCACTAGTATGAGAGAGACTCACTTAGAAATAAGATGGTTTAATTTATCCTTGTGTCAACATTGCTAGGGTCGTATTATAGCATTTGAGGAGCATGGAACTGTCCTCATTAAGTAACTTTGTATAGCGGCTTCACATGCCCCTTCAATAAATATACACGGTGACTTTGAATTGGTATACAGGAACCATTTTTTCTCAGTAATTGATGGCAATTACATTTCAATTAGAAGTTCGTAAAACAAATATGATGTTAAAAATCCTTTTTTGTTAATTTAGAATTTAATTTTAAACCGAACTTATTGTCACCTGTTCTCTACTACTACGTTCTTTGTCTTAACTGACGTATGCACCTCAAGAAATCTAGGGTGACCATACAATTAGTGTAAATAATTTTTTATCACTTTATTATTAATTAAATAATTCAGGAATTAATTAATTACTTTAACACACGCATAGTTAGATTTAATTTTGCCCAGGCAGTAAGATAAATTGGTTCCTGTATACTAATTCAAAGTCAGCGTTTATAGATATAAATAAATTAATAAATAAAATTAATAAATTACTAAATATTTGAAGAGTTTTTCTTTGGGACGATTCCGCCATGTTCATGTCATGAAATTTGCAGAGGCGAAACATAATAAATTATGTACAAGTACGCTTCGCAAATGCTTTGAAAGATGTACACCATGAATGATTTTAAAATCATACTGGTTACGTGGAAAGAATTCGTTAACCCTTTGTTTGCTTTTAGATGTGTGTATTTCATAGGTATAATTCGGTTTCACTGCTGAAGCAAACATTACCACCTCTCCACGGATTTCAATTGCAGTTAGGAATACTGCAGGCGTTTTAAGAATTTTGAGCGTTAGAGCGTAAAGGTAGCATATTAATAATAATAAATAACCACAATATTATTAAATTCTTTATTTAAAACCTAACAATATCACTATGATTTGTTAATTTAAAATCATTAACTTGAAAATAAATAATATCTTTAATACGTTATTCTAACTTACATTCGGTTTCAAAGACAAAACAACATCTTGCAACTGTCGTAAATTTTACATTTGAAGATTCCATAGAAAGATGAGAAATGTCACAACAAATAGGTAATTTATTCGTTATTGGTAATTAAAAAGCATTCTGTAACAAATTGAGTTTCAAAAGACATAGAAACGAATGTCAGTCAATGAGAGCCAAAGAGCCATCTGCAATTTTTTCCAAATACCGAGTTTCTTATCGTCATTGCGTAATATAAAGGCAATTTAAATCCCCAATTTGCTTTAACGTAATCCTTTCTCCAGTGATATTCCTATGCTACAAAATTCGTAAGATAACAAGACAAGAGGTTCATAGGTGGAAAGCATGCTCGCTTTCTTCTAGCATTATTTATTTCTTTAAATTGTACAAATTGAATTCAGTTGGAGCTTTAACCATTAAGTAGACAGCATGCGGGTTGCCTCACTCGTGGTTATAACGCTTAACTTAGCGTCTTTCCCTCGTAATAATAGCTGCTGCTTGCAAGTATAAAAATATTAGTAAATTAAATAATCTTATCTTACAGTAGGCAACAATATAGAAATGTAACATTTTTTCAATGACTCGTAGAGATTAACAGTAGGTACTTATGTTAAAATTACTGCCGTTAAATCAAGTCTTCGTGCCGTTGAAGTGGTGCTTCTGCAGACATCTCGTGAGAGCCGGAGCCCTGTAATGTTAACGAAGGAAATATTGATTGACAATCGAGTTGGGAAGGGAAACTTTACAGGGTTTATTCACGAATGGAATCATGCTGCTATAGTAGAGCAATATCTGAACGATGGCACGTCTGCGCGGGTTTGTGCAATATTCGTTATTAAAACGTGTTGTCGGCGAGCAAACATATACATTTATTTTATTTGGTTCACTATGCAGAGTGAGTTATTACTACTTTTTATATAAAATATTCATAATAAAAAAGGGTGACATTGGCAAAAATCCGTGTTGAAAATTTCGTGATGTGCGATAACATCAGCATTACTTATTCATGATGATATATTATGCAGCGTCATCCATACAAAGAAACTAAAGCTAGTGGATTTTTAACTTTCAAAGCTACATTATTTTGTGTCTTTATAGGTCTTATTCGAAAATTCATGCAGTATTAAATTGTAAAACCTAATTCCAAATAAATTTATAACAATTTGTTTGCAGCTATGAGGTGGGATGGTTTTCTTTTTGTATTCAATATTTCACGTTGCACGCGTCTTGGCGGTTGAAATAGTCCTTCGGGCTGGCCATCAGTATTGTATTAACATTAAGTTGTAGTTAGTTAGTTAGTTACCTGGTCCAATGGCACTGACGTTGGCGGTCCTGTAGACAGATGCCGTGTCGTTCGTAGCATTCGTCATTCCTTGTGGAGCAGTGGTTCGGCGAGCCAACATATCGGGCTTTCACCTGAAAATAATAAAATAATCATCATATATATTATTTCTAAAAGGTATTTTTTTCTCCGTTAATTCTTTACCAAAATTAATGATTTAAACGTCATTTTAAAGCTTATGTTCGTCTCTTTGTCACAAAAATACACAAATAGATTAAAATTAACGTTTTCGTTAAAAAATAAATTAAAAATCACGTGATTTGCAACCGCCATCTATTGACAGTCTGTTTAAGTAACTTGTGTGTTGGCTATTTGCACATGCAGACTAATGTGAACAGATGGCGCTACTATCTTTGTGTCATTCATGTTAGGACCAATTATTATTATCTTCGTCAAAATTATTCGTCACTATATAGGTATTATAATAATACGTATTAAGACTTTCAATTATATAACAGAGCGTGGCCCACAGCCGCGTACGTAAATAAAAATCACCCGCATTGCAAGCGCCATCTATTGACAGTCTGTTTAACTAAAATGTGTCTTGGCTATTTGCAGACCAATATGTCATAGATGGCACACGCGCAAGTACTCCGTTAATTATCTTTGTCAAAATTATCTGCTATTGACGAAATATAGACAAATAGAGTACTAATAATACTTACATTTACTTATTCTCACTTTATTATATTATTATTATCCGGTGTTTGATCACGATATTGTGCGAAAATTCGCACGGGTCAGTTAGTTATACATAAAGGAACATGTTATATGTGCTACTACTCCCCCGAATATTTTTTACTGTTAATTATGTTATGAAAACAAAACTAGGATAACTAATAGAGCATTGTCTAGTCTTTCTCGATTCATTCATTGCATTTAAGAGGAGTGTGAACCTACGGTTCTTCAAAGAAAAGGCGATAACGATTGCCACAGGTTAACCGATGTTGACCAATTTGTGATAGGTTGTCATTCAGAATAAAATCGAGGTTTATGTGTTTTTTACTATAATCAATAAATAAACTTTTATTGTTGCTTCAGTATTCTCATACAAAACTAATTTCTTCAATTATTTGACTTTGTTCATCTTTAATCGAAATTCAAAAATGTATAGGCCTAGATTTTGTTTTGATTCACAACCAATCAAAAATTGATCAAAATCAGTTAACATTTAAGGGGTGGAAATCGTTATCGCCTTTTGTATGAAATGGGTGATTTTTGCCGTTGGTTCACTGTCCTCTTAAAATGTATTCCCAAGCAACACATAGTTCTAGTTCGACCGTTAAAAAGCATGTATAAGCTCTTTGACAGTTTGTGTGCTGTCACGTTGTCACGTTCTACTGTAAAACGGTGTTACTTCTGTTGACTTTTGAAAAATCTAACGCTTGTCTCATAGGTACAGATGTAGTGCATAATTAGTTTCCATCGTGTTTTATCGGAAAAGTTCGTATTTATCGTGCTCTCTCAATTAGCTTCAGCAGGCCCCCAATTCTCGGTGCATTCGTGATAATCTCACAATCGCGATTAAACGTCAGTGCATACAGTAATTTGACATAACTGTATGAATCTGACGTATAATCTCGCAATTGACAATATCTCGAACGCATCGAGAATTGGGGGCCAGTACCCATCATACCATGCTGTCATTTTTCATTTTGACATTTGACACTAAATAATAAAGTTTCATATTAATGAATATAAACATGTCACTCATTCAATACAATAATTAATTGACACTTCGGGTCCCGTTGTCTTCCGATTGAGATCCGAGTTTTACCGATGGAAACATATTATTCACTATATCTGTAACGGTATGAGACATAAGCGTTAGAAATAATCATTTAATTGGAAACAAAATTGTAAACAATTTTTGTTTTTGTGTTACTCAATAGCGTTGTTTGAATTACCTTGCAATTGCATCCCTGCTTGTAGAGCTGCCTGAACCCTTTCCGCTGCCGCGGAGTGACCTCGCGCCATTTGTTAATGTACCCGCAGAGGTTGACGTGCGCTTGGAGGTGCATTATATGACCTGCAATTGTGACAAATGGGTTCAGCGAAAAAAGTGGAAGAAGAACCTTCATACTATTCTAAGATGATAACAAGATAATAAAGTAAGAACCGAACGTGTTTCAAACAAGCGCTGATACAGGACTTTGTGTGCTTTTGTTCGGAAAATTCGTTCTAATTTGTTAAAATTTGTCAGGGTCTGGGGGAAGGGCAGGTGGCAAGCCACGTTTTAAAATACCTCGCCGTTGAAAGCACTGACATAGTATTAATACGGTCACGGGTCGCCAGTTCTTTTTTACTTGTAAAGAGGTCGCGTACTCAAAAAGGTTGAAAAACACTGCTTAACAATAACCATAACATCATCTTGGCCAAAACCTAAACCATGTGATTCTCTAACGAATAAAGCTCTGAACTCGACGACGAAAACTAAATTGCCACACGTAGGTAACGCTGGTTTTTGTTAGTAAGTATGGAACTCGACGGATAGTGATCGCAGCACAAGTAAGAGAATCGCGCCTCTGCGGCCCGACCAAGGACACGGGGATAATTTAACCTCCGTCTCATCTCTGTGACTAGCTTTTCCTCGGCAGTAGAGTGAGAGAGACGCACTTAGAGATAGGACGGTGTTAACTTATCCTCATGTCCCCTTGCTAGGGCCGCTGAGCGCTGAGAGTCAAGATTTTTGAACGAGAACGGCATCGGATGTGCGGTGTATGTTCTCTAGTGTTTGTTTTCGAATATTACATTTGAAGTTTGGTATATTGTTTTTACCGAACACGGAGCGAAAAGTAATTTTCTTTATCTACACCCATATCATAAAACCTCCATTGGTTAATCAAAAACCGTAGGAAATGTCCACCATTTTGACAACCAATTAGGAAAAACCAGTGCTGCGATAACGAAATAACATGACTTCTTTATCGTTTTTAGTAAAGAAATGAGATTAAATTTGGAACAGCTGTCAAAATTGCAACAAATAACTTATTGCCAGAAAATATTCTTTCTGAACCCATGTTCAGAAACAATATTTTCTGGCAATAAGTTATTTGTTGCAATCGTGGAGGATTTATAATATGTGTGTAGATAAAGTTATGTATGCAACTCTGCATAATTTGGCCTTAAAACACACGTGCGATCTTATTATGAAACTCGCCTATCGGCTCGTTTCATGAAAACCGCACTAGTGTTTTAAGGCCTATCATTATGCAACCGTTGCATAATTATTTCATCACACTTGCTCGGAAAGGGTGTTATTATACGCAAGCGTATAGAGCAACTATAGCCGATTTAACTCTTCTATGGGCCCCGCCGTCAGCGGGAGTTATAACCCATACAAAATTTTGTATGGTTTCGAACTCTCGCGGGCAGTTAAGTGCGCCAGGTCGGCGGAGGTGCCCCGCGCTGATCGCAACGTACGCTCAGTTTATGAACACCCACCTGATGGTTATTCACGATGTAAAATGGAAATAAAATTAATATATATACTTTTTTTTGTCTAATTTTTATTTCATTTCCTCGCAAATGTGATGAAAAACATTGTGTGTATCACGGGCAGTAAGGGGATAACAAACTCGAGTCATAAAAGCCCTCGCCTATCGGCGTCGGGCTTCTAACAGACTCTCGTTAGTTATCCCCTTCTTACGGCCCTAGATGCACAATGTACTATTAAGAAGTTATATAAAATAAACCTGTGCCTTTTTATTCTTCTCTTAAGGTTTTTTTTATTCTTCTCGGTTTAAGGTTTAGGGTTCTCTTACTATGTACTTATTTTAATATGTTTGACATAAGAATGCCATACCCACATGCACTGCAATTCATGTCTTATCAATTCATTTTGTTAGTAGCTATGTAGATTTTGGAATAGTCTTCTTAGCAATTAAGGTTGGTTTCTAAGCTTTTCGCAATTATTATTCATTAAAAACTAATCTAGTTAGAAGGGTTATTTATTTACCTGTTATGACATAGGTTTCTCTGGGCTGCAAGGTGACCCCACATAGAGAGGATTGTGTGGGGGATAATATTCGACCTGACTTCAGTGCGACAACCGCTTTCGGCGTTGCCTGCAAACATATCATTCCATTGTAAATACATATAAAATGTTTATCTTTAAAAAGTTAAAGTCATTTTGTTCGTCGATTTGCTGGCCTTCAAAAGCTTTATTTTCGGTAAATACTCACTTTAAACACGTTTCGAATCTTCATTTTGTAAGTATCATAATACGAATTTCCTTTAAACATCTTTTGTACTCTGCCAACGATCACTGAAAAGAGGACTCCTGATTATTAGTCAGCCCAATAATAACTTAGTTTTTCAATATCCTTAATATTTTATTCGTGATCTTAGCTGAAAGTTACTAATGGTTTCATTCCCATGTCGAATTTAAAGAGAGGATACATGGTTTCTACATCTTAAAAATTTTGTCGTCTGGTTTCAATAACTAGGCGACAGATAGAAAACCTCACTTAAAATGTAAATTTTTTATGATGCTGAGGAAAGTATACCAACCAAAGTCGCTATCGCAAAAATGTGTTTGTGGATGTTCGAAAAAGCATGAGCAAGCGTCGGCGGAGCGCCAACTTGACACCACCAGAGCCAGGACCACCCATCTCGACAGCATGCTGGTAGCTTACGAAACTGTCAACAAAATAGGAGTCTATACTATACTATACTATACTATACTATACTCTATATATAAATAGGGCTTTGTTTTTTGTAGAGGCCAATGTTGTTGAAAAGGTTTACAGTGATAGGGATAATCCCCTCATCAAGGTATAATATCTATACGCAGATTTAAATTTGACATCTTAGAGCTGTGGCTCCGAATGAATAATATGAAGTTAATTGTACATCGTGTATTGTAATTAACGTTTCTCAGTACAACATACTTAATTAAACCTGACACGTAAGTCATACCTAATTGAATTTGGTACGCTTAACATTCATATGATACTGTGCGGAGACGCAATGTCACCCCGAATCGAGGGCCTGAAGGGCAACCAGTGATCCACGTTTAACGACCGTTTCATCGTGGTTACCGGAAATTGAACTTTTGAGTATCGACTGCGCACAATAATGTCAGAATACATCGGCGCCGAAAATACGACGCGCTAATAGAGCGCGTCTGTTGCATGCATGGCGCAACCACCCAGCCCGAATTCCACAAAGCCTGGTGGCCAATTTGTGACCATTGTGGCCGTATTCCGAACAATACCGAAAGCCGCACACAATTTGAAGCCCTAATGAGCCTAATTGAAGACCTTCTCTCTTCGTAGCGCTTTTTCCCGTGTCTGATTCGCCGTGTGACCTCCGGAACTCTTGTGACAAGGAACCAGATCAATTTGATTATGGTTACACATTTAGTAACCTAAATATGAAGGTTTCGTCACGATGTTATCCCTCCTGTAAGAGCATCGATTACTGCAATTCGCAGGCAGATAATGTACATAAGTTAGACAAACTCATTGGTACATGGCGACCGCTTGGGTTCGAACCCGGACCTCACGATCACGAAGCGGCATCTATATAGCCATAAGGCCACCGACGCTCTAGCCTAATTGAAGATCCCAATTTTTATAATTTGGGCCTAAAACCGTTAGAAAGAGATAAATGTGTGATTGCAACTCGTATAATTCGTTTGGGTCTAGTGGAAACAAGCTAACCGAATCGTTATATCGTATACAGTAACATGGTGCTCTTTTTATTTACGCTAATTTTAAAACTAAACTATGGAATAATATCGATACTCGGTAGAATTATAAGGCTATATGATGAAATTATATTGAGATTTTACGTTCGGAACGTTCTAGTAGTCAAATTATAGATAAGACACCACGCTAGTTATTTTTAATCGGAGAAACTACAAACTACATTGACTTAGTTAACTAGGAGAATACGGCTACCAATTAACACTGTAAAGGGGTCCCCCTCTCCCTGGCTACGGCTAGATAATTTATTAGCTTAACCACCTCTGGGCCACCATAAGATGATGTCTGTGACCTAGTTTGTACGGTAACGTTATAAAATTCTATACCCTGGGTACTTACAATGTGGTTACAGTATTATAAGCGGGACACGGTGATAACATTTATAACCTCACCTTTATTTTTCCCCGCAATAATATTGTCATAACGAGACGTTAACGTCATAACTCAGACTGTATACTTTGTTGAAAGGTTTAAAGTTGAAACGATCCCAGCGAAATCTTTTCGTCGCGGTGGGTTTTTTTGCAAAGTATCTAAGCCTTAGTATTAAAGCGACGAAAGCAGAGTTAACTTCCCTAAAGATTATCGAAGCTTGTTTAACATTGATGAAAAAATATTATGGTTAATAGGTAAGTAGGTATACAAAAATAATCAAATGTAAAGGCACTCTCAAAAGTTGAAAAAGTTGAGCTGAGCGTAAAATGGTGAATGGGCTTCTATAGAGTAACGTTAATCCGATTTACCTGTATAATCTCTAGAGTGTTTCATTCGTTCATGACGGCATGCGGTGTCGGATGAATACAACAGCGCTTATCCTCACCTCTATGGTTCTCGAAACATGCTCTGGCTTTAATAATTTGACTAATGGCATTCATTCGTCATTTACTCCAGTAACTTATTCAAATATTTGATTTGACTGTTTGTCATTACATTATCGACAGTAATATCTATCTAACCTACATTTCTCTTTTCAAAGGTCTTTACCTGTAATCTATACATATAATAAAATTAAAAGCGGAAAAATTCTGTACATTGAAAAAATGCTATGGGGAGCATCAGAATAAGCAACACAACACATCCCAACGGTTTTGTTTGTCTGTTTGTCTGATTGTATGTGCGCGATAAACTTTAAAAGTTCTGGACGGATTTCAATGCCGTTTTCGATAGTATGTTAAGGGCTACCTCAGACAGTATATAGGCAATAGAAAATTTTGGAAATAGAACTGGAAGGGGTAAAGGAGGCGGTTCGCGTGCCAGCAAAGTACTAATTTGGCTTGTCTAAAATTTTACGGCTACATACAACCGAGACTTACGAGTATTTGAAAATAAATTACAGCTTTATAAATTATAGTAGACATGTGATTGCTTTTACTTGTTTGATGTTAGCAAACAGCTTTGCGTGCTCTGTCCGAAATAAAGTCGCTTGGTTGGTATTAGCAATAATTTGTTTATTTCTAGCCCTCCCATTTTTTCAGTGTTGAAGTTAGTATGAGAAAAACTTATAAGTTTATCAACCTGAAACTTAGTATAAATACTCTTCAAAACATAGCAGTATATAGTTATGGTTATGCTTAGGTTCTGGAATAGGACATAGGGTACTTTTTATCCCGGAAAAGTAAAATTACCCGAGGGTATATTTATAACCGAAAACCACGCGGACGAAGTCGCACGCGGAAGCTAGTAAGTAAATAGTTTGACTGGCACCTTTATAGGTCAACTGTCCCAAATAGTAATTAAGAAAGTTTTTATTAATAATTGTTGCCTGCGGGAATTATAAGGTGGCTGTGGTGTGGTAGCGTGGGTCGACCCGTCGGTGCGGTACGGAAATGCACTGTGGTGTTAATCTCTAAGCTGCATAGAGTTGCATTGTTGGTGTATTTCTCTAAGCTGGATATGAGGCGATTTACGGGACGTTGCGTATTCGTTAACTATATAATTAAAAATATAATTAAAGATTCACCAAACATAACTGCAAGTGAGTGTTTAGAGTATGATAAAATTAATGCAACGAACTAACAATAAAATTAAAGGTAGGTATCATAATAACAGTCGGAAATGACCGAATAGAATATGTAGATCAATATGTATATTTAGGAAAACAAATAGGAGTTAACAGATATAGCAACGAACTTGAAGTAGAGAGAAGAGTCAAACATACCCGGAACAAATAATGGAACTACAAGGAGATATTCAAAAGCGAAGTGCCTATCAATTTAAAGAAAAGAGTCATGGACTCTTGCCTCATTCCTTGCCTGACGTACGCATGTCAAACATGGAAATTCACCAAGAAAATAAAAGATAAAATAAATACATGTCAGCGAGGAATGGAGCGGAGTATGTTAAACATTAAGAAAATACAGAATATAAAGCACACTACAATAAGATCTAAAACAAAAGCAATAGACGCTCTCAGCCATAGTCAAAAGTTGAAGTGGAAATGGGCCGGGCATATAGCACGTCTTGAAGATCGTAGATGGACAAAAACAGTTACGTCATGGACAGGCCCGTTGGGTAAGCACAACAGAGGAAGACCGTTCACAAGATGGGAAGACGATTTAAAAAAAAATAGCTGGCCAAAGATGGCACAAAATAGCCCAAGACCGAGAGAAATGGAAAGCTTTGGAGGAGGCCTTTACCTGAGAGGGGTTCCAGTGGAATAATAAATTTGTACCTATATACTTATAATTCAAATGTTATTGTTAAAAAAGTAAAATTACATAGTTTTTTTAGTAAGTAGTGTAATTGGAAATAAAGGGCTTTTTTATTTTTTTATTTTATCTACCATAATCGATGGCTAGGATAATTAATCGTAACCTAGGATTGAACAATTTTGTTTTACTCTTGCATATTTTGTCTATTTAACTTGATTGTATTACCTAGTGGGCAGTGTGAGCACGTAAGGCTTAGATTACAGAACAAGATATTTCCAACTTACTCGTGGCCGGTCAGGTAGAAACCACAGTGCACTCCTCAGTGCATCGTTCGTTCGAGTAGCTCTTTGCAGAGCTGACGCTCCTTTTGTATGCTCACTGAATAGGTACGATAAAATAATCCAATACCCACATTCTTAATCACAAATCACAATGCGGAGCTTTATGGGTGGATTCTCGTGACCGTGCTGGCCGCTGCAGCGGTGCAACAATGCCTCGTTTGTCAGGGTTCGTCGGGACTTGAGGTGAATGTTGACATTATGAGCTCAGTGTGTGCTGACGCTGAGCTGGGCGCGGCTGAAGCGCGTCGATTCGCTTATCGGATAATGACGAATTATATACAAACGCCTGCTCTAAGTCTCCGTCAATACCGACTCCAAGTACTCAGCTAATTTAACTGATGACATCACTGACTTTAGTTAACAATAACATGTTCTCTACTTTTTGCGACTTGACTTTGATTGAAATTCCTGAAAGGAAAAGGTACGCTTTTATTGTCCGAGAGACCACTACATAGTCTGAGATAATTGGAACACGTCCCGGAACTTGTGATGACTAATAAAATACAAGTACACGATGCGAGTAACTGACTGTATTTAATACAGACAGTTAAGTCGTCAATGTTTATACCACCACCAGGAGCTGCTGAATAAAGCTTATCGCTCTATTATTAATAAAATTCTGATACGGTCATAAAGGAGCAGCAATGAAAGAAAGATAAGGTAACAAAATGTTTTTACAGCTTTTCGGTAAAAGGTATTACATTAAGTTGTATTTTTCCGTTAACAGGCTATAAAAATACTTGGTATAAATCCGCAACAATATAGGTTTATAACAAGCTATAGAGTAATGTATAATACGGTAATTTATACAGACAATATATTCGTTGAAGTTATGATATGAAATACATAGAGTTAATTCCTAGCCATTGTGTGAGTTATCCATTCATTGCGCAAGCGACGTGTAACGCGGGCCATCAATCGTACTTCACTGTTAAAATACCTAACTACCGCCATGTGGCTAACGATCACTGACTTCGTCGTCGCCGTCAGAAAAACGGACACAAAGCATAAATCTATCGCTCAGTCCCTTACCTGTCCCGTGACACTTCGATTATAGTAAACATGTCAATCAATCTCGCAGTTGAGATTCATTTATCACCCAAGTGCATAAAAAATATATGACTCGTAACAGGAAAATCATAGACTAGTTCGTCGGTCGCCAAAAATATGGGATTTAATTAACGGATTGGGACAAAAAATTGTCCGCTTATGTCATTTGTCAATTACATTGAAGGATTATTCTGTAATGTTTTATTAATGCTTGGTATCGTTGCACAGATATAGACGGCCTTCCTTAATAATAAAAAAATATTATTAATTATGTTGCGGTCTTGTTACATAGTACGTCGCCAGCTTGTCAATCAATATAGGTATGGCATTCCTGTGCACGTCTTTATACAGACTTAATTAAATCGTATTAACAAACTTCTTTTACTTTTTAATTCTTTTAAATATTGGATCCGAGTCTGAGTATGAACTTATTTTACTATGAATACTAAAACCATCTATATTTTGCACTTAGATGGTCTAATATGCAGCTGCATTTCTTATTTACTGATGCAAGAGTGGTATTAATGTATGATTGAAGCTCTTCACGGTGAACTAGAATCTAAAATTGAAAAAAATATAATCAAAATGATACGTTAGTGATCGCTATCTGAATACGCTACTATTCTAACCAATTTTGATTCTTATAGAGATATACAGTGAAAGACAGATTTAATATAGATAAATACCTACTCGTAGCCACTAGCCATTGACGAATAAAATTAATTGAATTACAGGAACTACGGTAACCAAACCAGGATATCTATCTCTGAGGATCACGTTGTTTATTCTACAGAGTGGAAATCCCATGCTCAAACATAGGTATCAGTGTTTTAAAAAAGAGTAAACATAACCATTACACCGCAGGGTCGTCGTCTTACACTTTGGCCGAAGCAATTTGTTTACGTAACATAAGAGCTCAAATGTGACGAAGTTAGTCACGGTTAGAAAACAAATTATGCTTGGGGGTGAGTCGTGACTCCATTTAAGCTTTATATTGAACATATTATTTTATCTTGATAATAGAAACGACAGTGATGACTTCAACAATCGTGTTGCAGTTGCAAAATAAATGTTAAATGCAATGAGTTAAAAAAGTGAATGTGAGAAAAATAATAAGTGTATTCTGTTTTGAGTGAACATGTTGACAGCCGTATGCGCTGGTGGCGGTCGGTTTTGCGTTTATATTTCTGCGAGATGCACGTTAAAATGCAAAAATGCATCCCGATGAAACGTTGATGACAATAAAATCAGCGACCGCCCACTACTTACGACTGATGATAAATTCCTCGCTGACGGGTTAAATGCTGCGAATGAATACTGTATATAAGAAAGTGAAATAAAATTAGAGGTAACTGTAGTTATTTACTGCAGCTCCTGACCGTTTATGATGTAAAATTTAATGAAAGGTTTGATATTGCCATGCGTCTTAATTAGAGCAATTTCGTTATTTAAAGGCATGAATTATTTATTGTATTGACGATTGCGTTTGCGCAGAAATGCATCTTTAAAATATAGCGAATTTTCATTTTTACTTTTGTCGTGTGTGTGATAAAATAATATTGAGAACTGGTTCTACAGGTAAAACATATGCAGAACATGCATGGCAAAAAATACGGACTAGGAGGCAAAATGCATGGAAGAAAATAAGTCTAGCAACGAAAACTAATAGAAATAAGGCGTCCGAAGAAATAACCTAATGGTAACACAACTGCATAGGAAAATAAAAAAGTGGGGAAAACCGCGAATGGACCTAAAAATATTGGGAAACAAAAATTTTGGGTAGCTAATCTATTCAGTCACTAAATTGCGGTTAATACAATTTCCAGACCATATTTCATAATTTTGGAGATAATATTCTTAACAAAGGTATGATCTTCTACAGAGTTTCATCTCCATACCAAATTTCATCAAACGCGATTGAGCGGTTTAGGGTAAAAATCCGGACAATCTCGAGTTAAACTCGCGTGGAGAGGTTCCGTGATTATATGAAGCTTCCTATGTTATTTTAAATACAATAGACTTCTTATAGATTTTCCTGTAATCTATAGGTAAAGAACTATATTCTGCTTTTTTTTCAAAATTTTAGGTCTAGTAGTTTTGGAGATAATTGGGAGATTTTCGCCTATTTTCATAAATAACTTCAAAAACATTATCATACATTATAAAAATATATGTATATATTATAAGATCCTCATAGCGAGCCCCTTCATGTGATATGTCACACGCCATAGTTCGCATTTTTTTTAATTTTCTAATTAGCCTCCTAAAAGTGGCCCCAATATTTAAAATTCGTTAATTAACGTTACACGTCCGTGTTACGATCACTGAACTTACCTATGTGTACTAAATTTCAATTCTATCGGTCCAGTAGTTTCGGAGCAAATTGGCTGTGACAGACAGACAGACAGACAGACTGACGAGCGATCCTATAAGGGTTCCGTTTTTTCCTTTTGAGGTACGGAACCCTAAAAACGGAAAGAAAGACCGAGGCCATACTAATGTATGGATTAGCTGAACTAACGAACTTTAAAATAATAAAAGATTCCGACGAATTGTGAACCCCCACCGTTTTGAAGTCGGTTAATAACATAATATTGACTAACTACGTAACGAAAATAACGTAATATTGACATCGCATTGACACCAGACCTTTCCTACCTTACAAACAACTTATTCCGCGTACACTCGGAGAAATGAAAGGCTGACAATCTGCTTATTATGAAACCTGAGTCCACACCCCGCTCACCGAGGAGATAAAATTTGTGCCTAAAAGCACATAATGATATTTACAAGTGACACTTCGCATGTACTTTTAAACTTTTGTAATTTTTAATTATCTCAAGATTTGTTGAAATTACTCTTAATAAAACTGAAAAACCAAACTAGTTTATCTTCTAAAATTTTAAAACATTTACAACACATACATTAATTAATTAATCGAACGTGGCCACAAGTAGTCTTGTGGCTCTGCCCACCCCATTAGGGATTTCAGGCGGAATGCTATGTATGTATGTATGTACAATGTTCAAATTAACATTATTCATTGCAATAATGCTTTGGTGGCCTAAATGTCTAAGGATGTCGACTCGTGATCGTAAGGTCCAGGTTCGAAACCAAACGGTCGCCATGTACCAATGAGTTTGTCTAACTTATGTACGTTTTATCTGCGTGCGAATCGCGGTAACTGATGCTCTTACGATGAGGAAACCTGCACATATTTGGCTAACTAAATGTGTAACCATGATGCAATTGGTCTGGTTCCCTTGTCTCAAGGAATACGGAGGTCAGATGGCAGTCGCTCCACTGTAATAATCCGACCTGCCGAATATGGGATCATGGTCAAAGCGCACCCCGAGACGGGAAAAAGCGCTAGGACGAGATTGCAATGTTTACGAACGCTATGGCAGAATTACCTCATCTAGCATTCGTTACAGTCAGCTAAAGTTAGTGCCAAGTGAAGTCTTTATTATAACATTTCATAGCAGGCAGTCAGCTCGCTTACCTTGTCAATGTTACAAAGTTAAACATTGTTTAATGTCTTCGGTAGCCTAGGGCAGGTGATTTTTAGGGTTCCGTACCCAAATGGTAAAAACGGGACCCTATTACTAAGGCTCCGCTGTCCTTCTGTCCGTCTGTCCGTCTGTCCGTCTGTCCGTCTGTCCGTCTGTCCGTCTGTCCGTCTGTCCGTCTGTCCGTCTGTCCGTCTGTCCGTCTGTCCGTCTGTCCGTCTGTCCGTCTGTCCGTCTGTCCGTCTGTCCGTCTGTCCGTCTGTCCGTCTGTCCGTCTGTCCGTCTGTCCGTCTGTCCGTCTGTCCGTCTGTCTCCAGGCTGTATCTCATGAACCGTGATAGTTAGACAGTTGAAATTTTCACAGATGATGTATTTCTGTTGCCGCTATAACAACAAATACTAAAAAACAGAATAAAATAAATATTTAAGGGGGCTCCCATATAACAAACGTGATTTTTTTACCGTTTTTAAAGATAATGGAACAGAACCCTTCGCGCGCGAGTCCGACTCGCACTTGGCCGGTTTTTTTTAAATTTAGTGATGACGAACATCTATCTATACGGTAATCAAAATCTCGGCTTGTCGTAACACAAACCGTTTTGACTTCGTAACACATATTAGTGTGCGTTCCCATTCGGTTTTTTTAACATAAGTGGCCAGTTGTTACGGTTATTGACTCTCATTATCGATAATACAAAACTCATTTTAGGGTTTCGTACCCAAATGGTAAAAAAGAAACCCTTATGGAGCGACTTCATTCTCTGTCTGTCTGTATGTCACAACCGTTTATCTCAGCAAGTACAAATTGTATGAACTTGGGTATATTGCAGGAATCAAATTGTTTAATATAGGTATTTTGAACTATACTATGAAAGGATGCTTAGAGGAGCGGGTCAAATTTTAAAAGTCAAGCAATAAGGGTTAATGAGGTTGTAATATTATTAGGTATGAAAGGGCTTTGTTCAGTCATTTTAAAACAATTTGTTGAGAAAACAAAATAAAACAGAATAACCTTAACAAGGTCGTATCACACTCGACGGTTGCATAGATATAGTGGCTTGCGAAAGTTATTTCTTGTTTTATTTCATGGGTTTGTTGGTTAGTTTAAATTAGAAGGTATTTTTAGGGTTCCGTACCTCAAAAGGAAAAACCAATTAACCCCTTATAGGATCCTTCGTGTGTCTGTGTGTTTATGTCTGTCTGTCCGTCTGTCACAGCCAATTTGCTCCGAAACTACTGGACCGATTGAGTTGAAATTTGGTACACATATGTAATACACACACACATGTGCAATATCGTGTGCCATATCAAATGATATTGGGAGGATTTTATCTATGGTAGGTATTTAATTAACATAGGAAATTTCAGATAATCATGTATGTAACGGAACCCTCTCTACGCGAGTTTAACTCGCACTTGTCCGGTTTTTGTTAATAACTACTGTTTGCTTTATCATAACGTTATGTTGGCTATCGTCGGTAACATTGTGATTTTATGTCGTCGTTAAAATATTTGATGATAAGAGATTACTTAATTAAGAATACAAAAACTAATATTAGTATGGCGGTTAAACATTTGTACAAGCATATGGACAACCATGCTTATTTCCATTCGTTTCGTCTCTTGTTTGTTTATATTATAATACATCGCAAGGCCGAAATTGGCGTCTCCACTGTCGAAACGACTAACCACTCCTGTCAATAGGTAATTACAGCTGTCAAGTCATTTAGAAGTTGCCAAGTGGAAGTTATGGCTAACGTGGAACTAAGTCAATTAATGATGTTCGGTTGCTCTTGCTCATTACATTTGGTTTAAGCTTTAAGCCGTTATGTAAAACTGACCACTGTCTGGAACCGAGTTAACTTTGTGGTCGATGTATGACTGCCTAAATATTTGGTAAAAGAGCTTTGCAGTTAAATGAGGAACGCTATTATACAATAATAGTCCGTCATACAGTCTCCGAGTCTCAGACTCAGTCAGAAGCAAAAGTTCTGGAGATCGACGATCGTATGATTCTAATCTAAGTTTACAAAGAGACTAATTCTATTAAATATAATAGGGAAGTTGCATGAAAATCCAAATGAGGTTTAAATGATAAATATTATGAAATGAAATGTAAACAAACGCATATTACAGAAATAAGCGGATCATTTTGACTATTCATTTTTATTTGATTAGGGGTCAACATTAGTGAAAAATATATATTATTTTTCAGTTCTGATTTTAGTTTTTCGGATATCGTCATCAAAATGTCATGTTTTATTTCTAAGATGTTGGTCTAAAAACATTATTTTCGGAAATAATTGCAGATTTCGATTAAACGCCATATATTTTGTACAGTCTAACGACTGCTGTGACATCATGACTGTTGTCCATTTTCCATAGAGTGTTGTGGTATGAACAATGACTTTTCAAAGCTTGTTAACTCATAAAATAATGAACATAAAAATGTCTCGCGTACACAGATCGGTTTCTATTACTCAGCACATTCCAATACAAGATGAAAAACAAAATGCATCTTCCCTATTATATAAATAAACACTAATTCGAGTGACCAAGTTTCTTGCGGCGTTTCTTCTAAGCAGATGTCCACTTTCGAAGCGCTTGTATATTCAGACACGTGAAAGAGTCCCTCTGGCCTACTTGCTATATAAATATTTTCATTTTCGTTTTCAAGGTCGTTCTGTTTACGGCCAATGGATATTAGACAATGTAAAATACATGACCTGTATATAGGACCATCAAAGTTTTTTTTTTTTTTTTTAAATCAAAGCGAAATACTTTTCTATATTGATATCGGATTTTTTTACATGTTATTAAGTAAGTAAATTGTAACATTTACGGCTACAATTCACTAAAATAAAAATAAAAAACCAAGTTGACCAATGTTGATCATCTAATCGCGGTCACGGAAACTTGGCATCGAAAACCTGCCTATATACCGTTTGTGCAACACCGAGGAAATGTTATGAATGTAGTTGGTATCAGGCCAAATCACGTACCGCGATCATGTGACCCGCAGTAGTGTTCGCCCGGTGACTACTATGCAACTTGTACACAAATAATGACTGTGCACAGTAGCGAATGTGGTGGAACTACTATTGTTTAGAATTCAGATTGTGCAGACTTGCGAATAGGAAGAAACGATATTGGCATGAAAGTCGAATAATCCCTTGCAATCATTTGATTGCGTTACATACAACTATATTTTAATGAAGGTCAAAGCTATCGGTATAAGATAAACATTAAATGAAATTATGCATGCCCTGCACGTCCTGGAATGTAGCTCATTTATATTCTACTTAAGAGGACTGTGAACTAACGGCAAAAATCACCCTTTTCATACAAAGGGCGATAACGATTTCCAGTCCTTAAATGTTAACCGATTTGGACCAATTTTTGTTAGGTTGTCAGTCAGAACAAAGTCTAGGTCTACACGCCTTTTGAATTTTGATCAACGAAGTCAAATAATGGCCGCATTTGGTGTTGTATGAGAATACTAAAACAACATTATAATTTAATTTATTGATTATAGTGAAAAAGCCAAAACGTATAAACCTAGATTTTGTTCTGACTGACAACTTTAAAAAATTGGTAAAAAACCTTTAAGGGGTGGAAATCGTTATCGCATTTTGTATGAAAAGCCATCATATCATCGGCCTATACACGTCCTACTGCTGGGCACAGGCCTCCTATCATACGGGACTGAGCAGTAGTCCCCACGCGGGACCAGTGCGGGTTGGGGACGTCGCGAACGTCTTTGGATTACTTCGCAGATATATGCAGGTCTCCACATGTTTCCCTTCACCGAAACGCTCGTGGTAAATCTAAACAATTCCGCACGTGATCTCGGAAAATCTCATAGGTGCTAGATTGGCTTTGAGCCCGCGACCCTCTGCCCATGATGCCGCTAGACTACTAGACATTTTACATTACATCCTGAGATGCTTAATCACTCAACCATACAAGGTGAACAAGACGAATAACAAGCTAATGGTAGGTATGACATTATGTTTTTGTTGAAACCGCACACCGACAAATAGTTATAAGCGCAAACAGACCTGTCACTTTATAAATATAATTATTTTGTTTGCGGTGAGTCAGTGCGGGTCGTCTATTGTGTATTGACTTCGGTGAACCGCTGACCGTTGACCTCGGGCCCTTAACAGCGGATTACGAGCGAACTTGACCGCCCACGTGCACATACTTCTCTATACCCACCACCCATTTACAATAACCTCAGCTTTTGCCATCGTTGCAGCCGGGAACAGCCTTATTCATTACAACCGATGCGAGTATAATAAAAAATAAATAAAAAAAAAGTTTATTTATATTCATCATTTATATATAGGTATAGAACCCATTTATAATTACATTCATTACACATTACACGATTAGTACTAGTGGCTCCGTGAGCTGTAGACCTCGCGACAAAGGACTTCAAAAAACTGAAGTTAAAACAAAAACCCTTTGAAAAAGTAAGAAATAATGATTTGCGTTGCGACAAACGTAACTTTACATACATACATACATACATACATCACGCCCGAAATCCCTAATGGGGTGGGCAGAGCCACAAGACTACTTGTGGCCACGTTCGATTAATTAGTCCTAAGATGGTATGATGAACCGTACGGTGACAGGTGATCAGCCCATCGCCCATACAGATAGTCCACCATGTTGGAGAGGACCCGTCCCTTAGTCGACTTTTACGACATGCCAGGATGATAAGCAATCTGCACGCATTCTATGCTATTTCTTCACTCCCAGTGCAGCAGAGGGAAACGTAACTTTGCCGTTGAAAAACTAATATCTCCATACATCGAGTCAGTTTACCAACACCGCCAGTAAGTTTGTAATTGCAAAAACCTCCATATCTCCGCCATTTTCAAATATGTCGAAAAACTGAATCAACAAAAAAAAATTATACATTTACTGAACCTCCTCATAAAATTTCACGAGAATCGGTTGAGAACTGCGAGCTGTAGACGAGAACAAATGGACATCCGCTGGACATTGGACATACGAAAGCATTTTTGCCCAAGCTGAAACGGAGATGCTTCGCTCGCTCGGTCGATAAAATACTTTAAAAAATAAATTAAATGAAATTAGATTATATTAAAAACATATTGAATTTATATTTCAAAATTTGAAATTTGAAATATTGAGGCCTCACTCATGAAGTAGCACGTAGTGCATACCGTCCTCACAATATTATTGGCCGATGCGCTCACTGTCTTATCCGCATTATAGCGAAGAAGTCATCCACTCCGCCTCGTATAGACCCCGCGCAGATCATAAACACGATATCTTTGGAATTCAACCGACGATCAAACAGCGTAAAGCACAAAGACACGGCAAGCGCAAACAACATGTATAGTTGTATACCAATCAGTATCAATCATTGTCATCCTTTTCACAACCAATGACTCTATTCAAAGCTCGGACGTCGCCTACCAGCTTTCACAATCACTATAACGCGCATAGAACCATCGATAGCGGGTCCGACATCGATAAGGCCCTATCGATTCTCAGATCGGACCATTACATCGATTTATGTGACGAGATCTCAAACTAGCAACACGTAATAAATCTCGTAAGCAATTTTCTTGGGACACAATGCTGGCACCTCAAATCGACGTAAACATATCAAATAATTTCTGCCTTTTTCGATTATTCTTTAATGCATGCTTTGCGCCTTTACTTTCATGAGTAGTCTGATAAGTTGGGCCGATTCTAGTACATTGCACGGCATACGTTATTAACAGTTTAGGTAAAAACACATATAAATGTATGGGCTATATGGGCTGTCGAGCACTTGAAAGTTATATGAAATCGGTTAAAAAGATTCAATTTCATTTATATACTTAGAGACCCCCCCACACTGGCGTCTTTAGAGCGTCCGCGTGCAGCGTCGACGCGACGTCAGTGGCGTCTTTTGACCGTCGGCGTCTTGCCAGCGTCCGCGCAGCGTCGACGCGAGGCTCGCCCCACTGGCGTCGCAGCGCCGCAGCGGGAGGCTTGCGACGCTGACAAGACGCCAAAGATCGAAAGACGCTAGTATGAAGGGGTCTCTGAGTTAGTCTCATATAATTTTATTCTATTCTTCCATGATCAATTTATTTGTCTACCATGTCTCGCTAGTTTAGGAAGATTGGACACTGACGAAACCATAATTCCTTTCGTAAGCAGCCCTTCTTATTTAGCTATAACTTCAAATATTTATGTTGAATTAGTATAGGAAAACTACTTTATCTACACCCATATCATAAAACCTCCATTGGTTAATCAAAAACCGTAGGAAATGACCACCATTTTGACAACCAATTAGGAAAAACCAGTGCTGCGATAAAGAAATAACATGACTTCTTTATCGTTTTTAGTAAAGAAATGAGATTAAATTTGGAACAGCTGTCAAAACTCAAGTGGGTCTCTATTCTAGTATCCATAGATATTAAAATAGTTATTGATACGAAACGTCAATTCAGTATGTTTTTTTAATATAAACTGCACAATATTTGATCTCAAGTGACGTGAGAATAGAGACTTCATCCGTTTGTCTATGATTTTAAAAAAAATGGTCTTGACGGAGGACGCCGCCATGTTGGTGTTTTGCTGAACGAAAGTAGAATTGTTGTTGAATTGAATAGAAAAAGTTGTTTGTAATTTACATTTTAGTTGAAAATATGAATAGTAAGCAGTCTTCTCGGAGTGTGTGTGATGTGAAAATGCGCGGGATACCGGAAATATGCAGCCACGATTGCAACAAATAACTTGTTGCCAGAAAATATTGTTTCTGAACCCATCATGGAGGATTTATAATATGTGTGTAGATAAAGTTATGTATGCAACTCTGCATAATTTGGCCTTAAAACACACGTGCGATCTTATTATGAAACTCGCTAAAAGCTCGTTTCATAAAACCGCACTAGTGTTTTAAGGCCTATCATTATGCAACCGTTGCATAAAATACTATTTTAAAATTGAATGCTTTTCTTCCACTGTGATGGGTTGTGACCAGAGTAGTCGTACAGTAAATTGTACACTGTCTATGATAGGTACGAATTATTCTTTAATAATGTAAGCCGCGGCTAGCAAAGTCGTAAAAATACAGACCAGTTCTTTATGACCTATATTATCACTATAAATTGGCTAATGGGTGTTTCATAATACATAATACAAAGTTACGCACTAAAAATAGTTGTGATTTCACTGCAAGTCCTAAGGTGTAGGTATAAAGTATGTAGGTACAATCGTCATTGATGCTCTTTAAAGTGTATCGGTACATATAAACATGACAGAAAATTATTATTAGGATGATCCCAGTAAAACATTTGAAGATATAATCGTTCTGTGGTCATATTATGCTGTGACATGTTTGTTTACCACAAAATGACTATATACTTTAAGCATCATTTAAGCAGAAATTAATTCAGCGGCACGGACTTTTATTATGATTCCATATTCTTTAACCACGTATCAATTTCGAAGGCAAGTGTCTGCATAAGTATGCCTAATTAAATGGCTGGTGCAGATTTTGCCGGCGAAAGCAGCTGCGCCCGCGCTGCGCCGTTAATCTCGCTTAAGTCTCAAGGTTAACTTTCGCGGCTAGTTGCCAGTGCAATTTGCCGTGCATTTTACTACACTGACACATATTATATGCCCGCGACATTAATGAAAATAAATGGAATTTGGAAAATCGAATTAACATCAGTCATACGTATTCCTTTCTTTTTTAACCGACTTCAAAAAATCCAAAGGAGGGGGTTCTGGATTCGACGCGTATATTTGTTTTTTTTTACAAACCGTTAGCTAGAGAATCAATTTTAATGCATAAGTTTCAGCAGGAACTCACAAGTTAATTATTTTTCTTCACACTATGTATGGTTTATAACTCGCGCTGACGGCGGGGCGGCCGCCAGGTCCGGCGGGGGCGCGTGCCGGCTCCGGCGGTAATCGTTTCCTTATACAAGTAGCGCGCAACCGACGCGACACACAGTTAATTCTACTCACCTGATGGTAATTCACGGTGTACAATGGGAATAAAATAAATATTTATTTTTGTCTAATATTTATTTCATTTCCTCGAAAATGTGAAGAAAAACATTGTGTGTGTATCACGGGCAGTACGGGGATGACAAACTCGAGTCATTAAAAGCCCCCGTTAGTTATCCCCTTCTTACGGCCCTAGATGCACAATGTACTATAGGATTTTATTTAATGTATTGTTGTATCTGACGGCATAAGCTAGGTATTTGTTTTGGAACAACTATTATAAGTTTACACTTATAATTGATACGACTTTTGGATTTTAGTTGTACAATCCTGTATATCTCAATTTTATGTGAAACTGGCATTTTGGCATGGCATTCTGGCATATTATTATTATTATTATTATTATTATTATTTTATGTAAGTATGCTCCCCGATTACTCGGAGATGGCTAGATCGATTTGGATGATTCTTTTTTAATCGATAGCGTATATCTTGCAGTTGGTCCCATTGTAGTCAAACATAAGGTATGATGAGAGGATCTATGAGGAATCAATGGAACTCCTCAAATAATTATAGGCACGCATATACCAATTTTGGTAATTTATGTAAGCAAGCAGTTGCGTCCCAAAAGCATTATTTGGTGAACTGAAACTGATGAAGAAGACCATAGGTAGCCACCGGAACTTCTCAATGATAAGTATTGCATAGGTGGCGATTAGATTACTTTATAAGGTTGACATGCAATTTATGATCATGAAATGCATGTGGTACTTAAAATAGAACTGGGTTTGAAGAACTAGGAGAATTCCTCAAAGATTGATGTCGTTGCACCTTCGATAGCAACATTTTGTAAATGGTGATGAACAATTGGCATTATGCTATTGTTGCTTGATGTACTTAATAAATTTGTTTCATACGATAAGCAATAAAAAGTAAAAAAATTAATAAAAAAAAGAAGCGACTTCAAAACCCCTGAAAAGTAAGAAATAATGATTGACTTTCAGTCATTCACCTAGAAACGGCAGATATATTATTGATTAAGTTATAAATTAAATATATCGAAGATAAACGATTCTTTCTAATGCACCCCTCATACTGTGTTCATTTACTTGACACCGACTTCGATATATTTAATTTATCACTTAATATCTGCCGTTTCTAGGTAAATGACTTTTGAAAGCCAATCATTATTTCTTACTTTTCAAAGGGGTTTTCAAGGCGGTTCTTTTATTTGTTATTAAGATCACGATTTATTGTTCTAGTAAGGTATTAAAGATACTTATGTAAAACAAACGCAACCGACAGAGGGCTAAAATCAAGGTCACATCAGCTTTTATAAAAATACGTATATTAAAAATAGGGATCGACTACGGGTATGAAAATACAATATTTAATAAATGCAAAGTGAGGTGCGCTTAAACTAGGTGCTACGTACTTACTTGTAAGAATATTCGACGAAGCCTAAAACTTCACGTAATGAGTTCAATAATTATTCGCAGAACACTTTCCTCAAAGCACGATTTATGTTTTAATTGTTTCTTTAACTAGAGCCACACAACCATTCTTTGTATTGTTTCAGGAGTGAATGAAATATTTATTTGCCGTCAGGGGCTTTTATCCTTTGATGATACAGAGTTCCCGTAACACATAAATGCCATATTATGTGTCATATGTGATATCGCAAATGTTCGTCTTGTTTTATTCCTTATCGTCCAGACTCTTCTGGTGATGATTGAACGGCGTAAAATTTGTTAGTAGCATCACGTAAAAGCCCTTATCGTATTTCAATGCGTCGTATATTCCTTTATTTATTTCCCTTATCAAACAACAACAGTGGCATTTAAATCGATATTGCCGTCGATCTCGGCAGGCGTGTAAAATTACCCACTGAAATTTTAGGTCATTAATTTCAGGGGCGTATTTCATGCCATGGCCCGAGGCGGCAGGCTGGCAGGGGCGGCGAAGCCTCGCGGCCTTCTTTGGGCGCCTTTTATTGTCAAGTTTACCTACAATATTTTTATTACTTAATGGGGCGCCAAAGCTAACTGGCCCAGGGCGCTAAATCTTTAAATACGCCTGTGATTAAATTGCGTACAGTTCCTGGGCTTTATCACCAGGAGATAAGGAGCAGCAGTTGCGTCACTTGACGTGTTCCTGAATGGCGCGAGTACAAACACACACGTTATGAATCATTAGGATATATTTAGTGCGCTGAGACATGCGTGTAATTTACTACGAATAATGATTCTACTGGAACGGATATTTAAATCTGTATTTTTAAAGGTCTCGTCATCTGCATACTCGCGATGGTGACGTACGCATTCCGTACATTTTTAACGCAATTAAGTCATCTGTCTCACAGATTAAGTAATTCACGCAATACGATAATTTGTTTACCAACACACGAAACTTTTTTGTATCCAACTTTTGGTAGTGTGCGGATAACAACCATTTATATCCAGTATATCCAGGTGTACTCCTCTGCTGCACTGGGAGTGAAGAAATAGCATAGAATGCGTGCAGACGCTTATCATCCTGGCATGTCGTAAAAGTCGACTAAGGGACGGGTCCTCTCCAACGGTGGACTATCTGTATGGGCGATGGGCTGATCACCTGTCACCATACGGTTCATCATACCATCTTAGGACTAATTAATCAAATGTGGCCACAAGTAGTCTTGTGGTTCTGCCCAACCCATTAGGGATTTCGGGCGTGATGCTATGTATGTATGTATATCCAGGTGTTTGGTGGAGTAATTGAGTTCTAATAATAGAAGCTGACTGAAGTATATTGGCTGAATGACCGGGTTCCCAGACGCATCGATCAATATGTATAGGGAATCGATAAATCAGCATCCGTCAGCTCGTGAGTGGACAGCCTCGATTATTTCGCGCCGGGTGACTCACCATTAATGCTCGATCTGCCTAAAGGCTTTACGCATACATTTTATAATTGCATATGCGTAGACAATGTCGGAACAAGCGCGACGAGATCGCATGAATAATGCATAGAAAAAAAGCCGGCGATGTTGATGCCACCAACGGTGCTCTTGTTGTGTAAGCCGTTCACTAAAACTGTTTATTTTTATTGACGTGACTTCTTTCAGGTAAATTATTTTATAAACTTTAAGAACGTTGGGATAGGATAAAAAATCTCCAAAATAGACTTATGGCCAAATTCACAAAGGCCAATCAAATTGATCCTTAATTATAGTGATGTTTATCTATAGGTTGACAACTACTTGAGTGACATTCAGTTATAATCTCTAATCAATTGATTAAGTGGCGTCTGTGATTTCGGCCATTAATCTCATATTAAATTTTAAATCAGTTAAATGCGATGGGATAATCAGTTCAACCCGTTTTTTTTATAAATGTAGAGTTTCAGCGTGAGCCACTGTTCCTATAAGGGGCCAAGGAGTAGGGAATGCAAACAGGTTATTTTTGTATGGGATAACTGGTTAATAACCGGTTATTAACTGAAATCCCATAGAAAAAATAACCGGATTGCATTCCCTATTACACAGCCGTTTCCTTTGTTTATAGTCTCCAATAATTTATAGCCGTCTGAGTATCCCTGTCGTACTTTTCTTTTTTAATTTAAGACTATGTTTCAGATGAACATACCTGATATTTGGGTCACACGCACGTTTAGGTTCCGAACTGTCCCCTCCTATTCCCGAAAGTTAAGGACCCTGAGGACTGATTTTGTTGCTTGGACTAAATACGCATGTAGGACATCAGGTATAGTTTTAGCCTGTATGAACAAAACGTAAAATTACGCAGTCGTTTTCGTTAACTTTTGGTCACAGGAGGGACAAATTTTGTTTCTCAAAGTGTGTATTATGCATTTGCTTACCTTAATCAGATGCGGCGTTCCAGTAACTGTTGCGTTTTATCTGAAATCATGAAGCATTTGGTTATTATATATGATAGCAATGAGTGTTATCTGATAAAGTATAAAGTTGGTCATTTGTAATAGTAAAAATGCATAAGTATTATTGTTTTGTTATAAAGGAAACCTATAATGCGTAATTGCGTTACTTTAAGCTGGTACGTGTTAACAATTTTACAAGAGTACAAAATACGTGCTCTCATATATTTTTGTGGTTTTTCAGAATAAATACTAATGACTAAATACGTTCCGTGACTCAAGCAGGCATATTATACAGTAATAAACTAATTATTTAGTTGGTTGTTACATTAAAGATTTAATAAAATAGTAGGAATGGATAGATACGAATAAAAACATTCTTATTTAAAACTAGCTGGTGCCCGCGACTTCGTCTGCGAAGAATAATAATTTAAGTAACCTATGTACTTTTAAACCTTCCCTAGACCTCCACGAATATTTCAAGACTAAGATAAGATAAATCCGTTCAGCCGTTCTCGAGTTTTAGTGAGACTAACGAACAGCAATTCATTTTTATATATATAGATGACATGATAATGTTCCTTTTTAGGTTACCGTAGTCTACCAAGGAACCCTTATTGTTAAGCCATATCCACTCGTCCGTCCGTATGTCACACTCATTCAATATTAGCTGGTTGTTATCATTGAGAGGCTAAATCCTAAAATTTTCATAGATTAGTGTTTAGTCTGTTGTTTCTAAAGATATAATTTCCAAAAAAATATATCTGACTCTTCGATCTTTCTTTCACATTCGAATCAACCAGAATTTTAATATCTTTTTTTTTAAACTTTGTTACAAAAGATATTAAAAAATCCCCTTTTCCGTATCTACTTCTTTATTATGCCATTTGACTATATTTAAATGACAATTTTAAGCAGAAGCCCAATTACAAAGGCTACAAACGTAAGAGCCGGATTTTGTATTAAATTTCCATAAAAATAATTGCTACGGGAATATGCTATTTATTTTTGAGTAAATGGTATTTTAAAGTTTTTGTTTTTAAATGACGGAGTGACACTTTAATAATTAACTGTTGTCACGGTGAAGGTCCGCTGGCGCAAAGACAAACTCATTCGGATAAAGTAGCTAAAGTAGCTAAATCATGTATAAGCAAACAGAAACAATAATTTTCTCATTGCTACGTTCAGCAGAAAGTTACCAAATTTTTCGTGAAGCCCGAGGCGATCCTCTATTAATAAATCCACTTAAAAACGGGATAAACTAAAACATGCGGGATACCAATTAAAGTTTACCAAGTAAAGATATACATAATATATTATCCGCCAAATGGCTACAGTCGGCAGCAGGATGCTAAGTTCTTCATTAGTACAATTTATGTTCTGCTTTCTTTTGTTTTGTGGTTATGACCTTAATCTAGGCAACAACATTTAAATATCGAATCTATCAGAATAATAACTTAAGCTTCCTCGTTTTGCAACCCCCGGGGACTTTAGTTGTAATTGCCTGTATTATGCATTATTTAACATAATTAATTATTGTAGGTATACGCGGATTATTAGAAAGTATTATAACGAATAAATTATTCCTCGAGGGCGTGATTCCAGAGAGATTGCGGGAGTCGGCGAGACGCGGGACTGCGATCAATCACTTGGGGAGATAAAACAGCCTCTCTGTGGGTTTATTCGTGGCTATGTCTGCCCTTTAATCCCGCTAAACGTGTATGGGCAGTTTTACTCACAAATACTTATGCCACTTAAAACCCAATTATTTTTTGGAGCTACATTCTGGTTTGAATAATAGGGAAGATGCATTTTTTTTTCTTGTATTGGAAAGGGCTGAGTAATAGAAACCGATCTGTGTACGCAACATATTATTATGTTGTTTATTTTATGAGTTATGAAGCTTTCAAAAGTCATTGTTCATAGCACTCGCAAAAACACTCCATACAAAATGGACGACAACCATGACGTCACAGCATTCGTTGGACTGTACCGAACGAAATCTGCAATTATTTCCGAAAATACTGTTTTTAGACCAACATCGTAGAAATAAAACATGACATAAATCTGATGCGGCTGTCAAAAAAACGAAAATCAGAACTATAACCATTGTATATTTTTCACTAATATTGACCCTTAATTTAATAAAAATGAATAGTCAAAATGATCTGTTTTTTTCTGTAATATGCTTTTCTTTACATTTACTTTCATAATATATCATTTAAAACTCATTTTGATTTTTATGCATCTACTGCATTAAAAATATTTTTAGCAAAAATCCAAACCGATTCCAAAAACCCTTTAAAAAATAAGAAATAATAGGCCTTCGTTAGTAAATTACCTAGACACATCAGATATATCGTTAATTAAGTGATATTTAAAGACATCGAAATCAGCGTCAAGTAAGTGAGGTAAGTAAGTACATATGAGGGGTATTACTAAATTTACTTGCCACCTCAATATATTTCATTTATCACTTAATTAACGATATATCTGTTGTTTCTAGGCAGGTAAACTAATGAAGGCTGCTCATTATTTCTTACTTCTCAAAGGGTTTTTGGAGTCGGTTTTGTTTTTATTTAATATATATGATATTTTTTTAGCAAATATGATTCATGCTTCATTATATCCACTACTAAGCCACTGTCGCCACCAGACAACAAGAGTATTATGTGCACTCCTCATCGACCTTTGCATGATATTGCTATCAGAATACAAGGACTGTTAACCGTGGAGGAGTTCTTTTGCGAACCCCACCATTAGATCCGATTTACCAGATGCGTATTAACGAGAATAATAAACTTACTAAAATAACTCACAATAAGCCATCCTTGGGCTCTATTATCACTCTCACTTGGCCAACTGCTGGTGCTCTGGTGTAAGAACATCATCTCAAAAGATGGCAAAATCGCTATAAGCTTGCTTACAAAATTTGACGAATTCCGTTGATTGCTCATAGATTCCGTGTCATCATCAGTCGTTTAAAATATGCGCCACTTATTTATATTTATGACCGGGCGATTAAAAAATTAAACGATTTCTATCTATCATTATATTAATATTTCAAAAAGGTGACATCATGATGATGGAAGAGGTCGTCAGTGCCGCATAATCTGCATTTGTGCGCGTCTATAATAACGGTCAAATTTTAAAATGTACTTACGTACCTACTTTACGGTTCATTCATTTGCCCGTTCATTTGAAGTTATTTAATGTAACATGCATAAAAAGTAACAATATTATATAATTTAAGTTCGCAATTAGCCTGTCGCTTTTTTTGTTGTACGATGGACAAAACAAAACTACATTTTATATCTCAAAAGCCACAACTAATTTTATTAAGCCAAGGTGACTGGTGAAAAGTCCTTGAAGATCTCCTTGACCAACAGCTGGATAAATATTTAGATTTACATGACGCTCAGTTCAGTTTTCGGGTCTGACTTTCGATTAACGACGCTATTTTTACCCTTAAGGAGACTGTCAGGTACTATACTCAAAGAAAACTCCAGTATATGGATGTTTTCTAGACCTTTGGAAAGCCTTCGACCTGGTTTCCTATCGGATACTTTGGGATAAGCTAAAGGCTAGGCTTGCCTGGAGAGCTTGTTGAACTGTTTACGCACTGGTATGCGAACCAAGAGAACTGTGTTCGATGGGCGAGGCGCATATCCGACACGTATAGGGTAGAAAGTGGCGTGAGGCACGGGGGATTGGCATCACCAAAACTCTTCAGCCTGTACGTGAACGAGCTGATCACTGGGCTCAGCAGCATGCATGCGGGATGTTCCATAGATGGCGAGATAGTCAATAACGTCAGCTACGTGGAGGACGTGGTGCTGCTGAGTCCATCGGTTTGTGCACTTCGGGATCTGCTGCGCGTCTGCGAAGCATACGCCGAAGAGCACGGGCTCAAATACAACTGCAAAAAGAGCGAGGTAATGGTGTTCGCAGAGCGCGGCACCTCGCCCTGCTACGTGCCGCCCATACAACTGTACGGCCAGGATTATAATAGGGTGCACCAGTTTAAGTACCTGGGTCATGTGGTCACTAGTGACTTGAAGGATGATATTATTTTAATTATTATAATTATTAATAAGATACTAGCTTTTACCAACAACTTCGTTTTCGTGGAAATGTGCTTTATTATTGAGTTTTTAAAATTTAGAATGCAAATCCCTTCCCACTCTTATCGGGCAAGCACGATTTTGTAGCTGAAAAAAGTAGCTTATGTCCTTCTTCAGTGCTAAAACTATCTTCATATCAAATTTCAACAAAATCATCACTACATAAAAGGACATCTACAGGCTCTCATCGGGAACGCACGAACTTCCTGTAAATCAAATTTCCAACCCCTTTTTCACCATCTGAGGAGCTGATTTTTTTTGTCCTTTCCTAAAGCTCATCAACTGCCTTCATACTAAATTTCATCAAAATCGGTTCTGTGGTTTAGCCTTGAAAACGTAACAGACAGACAGATAGACAGGGTTACCTTCGCATTTATAATATTATATTTGAATTTCATCGTAAATAAACGATTTTTGAAATAATAGCAGCTAGAATAGTAAAGATTACCTATGTACAATAAAAACTATTTATTCTAGGTATGCTCTTTGTTGTTAGGAATATTGCTGAACAATTTCCTGATAACAAAAGGCTATTGTTCAGCTCCCAAATAAATCAAGTCTGCGCGATGGAAAGATCTAGTCAAATCTGGCGGTGATTCGGTCAAGTGGTACAATATAATTAGCAGATTCACTGAATTTTAATGAGATTTATTTATAGGTAAACTATGTAGGCACGTAAGATAAAGGTGAAGAGTATTAAGAATTGATTAGAGTAAATCGCCATAAATAATAACGGTTTTGAACGACAGCAAATATGCCAATGGCAGTGCATTGGTATTATAAAACAAAATGATATGACTGTCATTTTGTGTCTTCTAATTCTTTTAGACGTGAGACCTGACGTCATATTGTAACGATTATTAATATCAGCCACATCACGATTTGATTATGCTTATTGTAAAAAAACACTTCTGATATTTATTGCGAAACATCTTACCTGCTGGTTGTTAATAATATTTTAAGATAAACTGACGAAACATTTGAATCTGCCGTGGTCTTTACGACCGACATCACCCGACATCTTAAAAACTAACTTTAGGCTATGAGGGAATGTTTGAAGCAATCTGCGACCAGATGGGCGAGGAAAATAAAAACAACCGACCTTCACAGTTTATGTGTAGTAAGTAGGTGGTGTTACTCCGCGAATGAAATATGAAAGGCGTGTCATTTTGTTGGGGTATGAGAGATAGTTCGATAATTTTGCGAATGCTGCAAGATTGTTTGTTCTGAACCAGGGCACCGATCCGCTTGGCCAATCAAAAGTAAACGTAGTCAAGCATGCACGCAAATATGTGTTTCATTGACAAAAACCTAACTCCCTGTTTAAGAAAATAAAAATAACAGCGCTATGAATGCTGCGGTTAAGAAATAAAAAGGCTCTACCTTTGCAATTTATTTATGTTTCTGAATGTGACTGCTCGTCTGGCAGTGACGCGACCTCACCTGTTTTCAAAGAGGCAATTTCAAGACGTATTACCCTTTGTTTGCGGGACCCTGAGCGAGGTGCTTACGGCGGCGTTTAGTGGTGCTGCGAGTTAAACGGCAGATTGTTTCAACTTCAACTGCCTGGTAAAATATGAGACGGAAAAATAAACATTATCAACTTTTGGGTGTTCCTGTTGCTGAAGGACCGTGCCGACAAGTAGAAAGTTGTACGTTACAGTAACCCGGGAGTTTCTCCAGTTCGCGTTTGTCACGGCTGTACCGGTATTGCAACACGTGGATCGTTTAGTTCCGTGCTAAACAAACGCAGCGCTACTTTCGACACGGGTGCACTTAGCGGCCCTTCATATGGAGATGCAAGGCGCCCCCTGCCTACTAACACTTCACACAATTTCCACGACATTCTTCTCTAAACAAGTTGCTAGTTTGTTTGGTCTTTGTTATAGCGGCTCATGTCTTCAACAACTTTTCATACAACGTTATTGCATTATGAATGAAAGTTAATATTTGACTTGGTATTCAATGGTTTTACAGCGCGGATGTTTGCGAAATCTTATTAAATCTTATCGACTTTCTTTTTTTCGGGACATCGCAATTGGATATTCATAGTTTATAATGTTGATAAACGTTGGAATAAGAACTAATTCTAAATTAAATGTGGAACAAGTACCTACGTTTAATTCCAATGAATTAAGCCTAATTAAGCATTTAAAATTTGTTTTGCAATCGTTTGACTTTGACAACATTAATAAATTCTTTGAAACGATGTTTTTTTCCTAAGTTATATTCCCGTTTATAAACGCAATGCACGCGTAATGACATTACAGTACGTTTAACGGCAAACAAATGTGATTTAATTTTTAATAATAACGCGCTGGACGCTCCGGGCTCTTGCTGTAGTAATAAACTCGGCCTCGACCTATTTCAGAGTGACAATAACTCAGTTATTGAGTGCACAACATTTTTAACTATAAATTAAAATATGATGAATCTTTACTCAATAAACGCGAGATGTGTAGTTGGCTAATTCAACTAACATAATGAAATAGTAATTTTCAAACAACTTAGATATTTTAATGCAAAAAACGCGGCTTATGAATAAATCCTCTGCTGCACTGGGAGTGAAGAAATAGCATAGAATGCGTGCAGATGCTTATCATCCTGGCATGTCGTAAAAGTCGACTAAGGGACGGGTCCTCTCCAACATGCTGGACTATCTGTATGGGCGATGGGCTGATCACCTGTCACCATACGGTTCATAATACCATCTTAGGACTAATTAATCGAACGTGGCCACAAGTAGTCTTGTGGCTCTGCCCACCCTTAGGGATTTCGGGCGTGATGCTATGTATGTATATATGTATAAATAAATAAAGTAATCTTTCCAATTGTTAAACGCCTTTGCATTTTATTTGTTCTTTGCCATGTTTTGCGCTGCAATATACCTAACAAGTGGTTACTACGGAATGTACTCCACTTACAATAAAGTATTTTACTTTTATATAATATATCAAATGTGACAGCTGCATTTGTTACAATATATCGCCATTGCAAATTTTTCCATGAGCAATGGGAACTAATGCATTCCAAACGTTTGTCGTAATCGTTATTACCCAGGCATTCATTTATTGTTCACTGCTGTTCGGAGAAATCACATCAAATTCTGAGTCAATTTGAATAGAATGCGACGAAATGTTTAATATTAATTTCTGTTTATGAACACTTTTTCCTATTGTGATTTATTTTACTTTAATAACAATTAATAACACGGTATCAATTATATTTATTTAAATATCAAGTATGGCTGAAGATCATGCTTTTAAAATGAACTGGTATATCCCCTTTTTAATAAAGCCCAGAACATTTCAAAAGTTGACTGCTGAAGGACGGCGTCTTGTCACGTTGGAATCGATTTATTGTTTCTGCACATTATAAATACGTTGCCAGACACATTAGTCTCATATATCTGTGACAGGTCTTAATTATTTGTGTCAAGTTTACACAGGAAATTGAAATATGTAAATATTCATGAACGCCATAGAATTATTCGGTTTCAAACAGCGACTTTAAGAGTTTTCTTCCTGATTTAATTCCTTCTCGACTGACCGACCGACCAACGATTAGATTTATTTACGCAATTGTATTCACATGCTTTCTGCCTCAGCCAAACAATTATCTTTGAAAGGGGCCTTTTGTAGAAGCGGCAGCGACGGCCAAAAGAAAGTGACGCGGTTCTCTGGTCGGATTTTGGAGAGTCTTAAAAGTCTTAAAACCTCGACTGTAGCCAGCAAGCATGCATATTTTGGCATAGGTTCTTCAACTAATGCTACTATTATTACCCTGTTTCTTAGCCTTCGTTCTAGTAGCTTGCAGCTGCTGCCGTGCCTTTTTGTCGTTTCGTGTAAACATGACACTTCAATGTGCTTTAAAGGTCCGGTCACATTGCAAGCGCGGCGTTGCGCGCGCTACCTACCCCGCCCAAACCAATGCAATACAAGATAATGTCGTCGCACTGCATTTACGCGTGCGACGCACGTACCTGCGCGGATGCGATGGTAATATGTTGTATTGCATTGGTTTGGGCGACAGGTCGCGCGCGCAACGCCGCGTTTGCAATGTGACCAGGCCTTTAGTGATTTAAATACACAGTACGTAATCATCACAAAATGACCATCGGATAAACCGGCCGTGTAATTAATGACTAGTGTAGACAAACGACGCGTCGCTTAATAACTATAAGTCACTTTGCCACATGGTTGGTCGTGGGCCGCTCGAACTACATATACTATACCTACTTAATAGGTTTATTATAATGATAACGCATCGCATTTCAATTTAAAGCATCATTAAATCTGATGCTCATGCACATATGTAGTTGTTATTAACCCAGATCCTGCGAGCCTTTGCTATTCTACAGTTATCAAGGTCCGAGAAAAAATAAAAAAAATGATTTGTCTGCAATAGGCTAGTCTCCTGAAAAATTATAATAAGTCCGTCATTTACATTATAAAAAAATATTGATACATATTTTTTCTTTGGTCAAATAAACAAAACATTACGAAGATATAAGTAGTGCGTTGAAGTTCCGCGTGACGTCACGACTTTCCACACTTTTTACCATTAAGTGACGTCATTAGCCCCCACTCCCGAACTTTGATGCGCGTTATCTTAGTCAATTTTGATTGATTTGATTTTTCAAAAAATACGTGTTTGATATTTTTTGATAATCTAACTGACCGACTAATTAGAATTATATATTTTTTTTACCCAGGCAACATCCCTATTCTGTTTCGGAATTTTAAGCCATATGCGGATTCAAGGTTTTCGATAAAAAGTTAATTTGGAGCAATATTTTCAATATACTTTGAATTTTTTGCTTCTTTGCAATATGAGACGGCTTTATTATGTTATAATACTACTTAATCGTAAATAAATTGAATTAACACGTAGTGGTTTGTAAGAAACAAAACATTCCTGTTAAGGATAAATTGATAATTTATATTCCTATCAGGCCCGATCATTTTGATAATGGTTCGCGTGGCGATCTCGTTATCAGATTATCTATGCACCGGTGACTCGATGGCACAGTGCTGCATGCCTGCCTTATCGCGCACAAACAGAGCCAAGGTCACCTCAGGTTACAAATAATACCTAATTCATGACAAAGATACCGATGCGATGATGTTATACTTACCTACCGTCCAACCAATCGTACTAAACATCATAACAATGTTATTTTTTCCAGAAACAAGTTAAGTTAGACCATATGTTTTCATGCACTGCTGCACTGGGAGTGAAGAAATAGCATAGAATGCGTGCAGATGCTTATCATCCTGGCCTGTCGTAAAAGTCGACTAAGGGACGGGTCCTCTCCAACATGGTGGACTATCTGTATGGGCGATGGGCTGATCACCTGTCACCATACGGTTCATCATACCATCTTAGGACTAATTAATCGAACGTGGCCACAAGTAGTCTTGTGGCTCTGCCCACCCCATTAGGGATTTAGGGCGTGATAATATGTATGTATGTATGTATGTATGTATATTTTTTCATAAGTAATATTGTAATAAGAGTAACCCTCGACTAACACTCGACTGGCGTAAAAGTAGTATTTTCTATTCTTCTTAAAATTCTTACATAGCCTATAACTATGACACTTGCACGTTATCCATGAAACATTTATGATAGTTACCCCATTTATTGAAATTGGTCCAGTACTTCAGGAGCTAAAGTTGAACATCTAATTTTTTTCGGCATAGGTACATACATACATAGACTGTGAAACTCTATACCCTCATTTTGGCTCCGCGCAGTCAGGAAAAAAATACTAGTGCGTAGTGGTAGAGCCAAACAGTAATCCTCACTAGATGATTACTGTTCGAATGGGCCGGCTCGACCGGGGTAGTACCACACTCTCACAGAATATCGGCGTAAAGTAATAGCTTGCTATTGCGTTTCGTACGGTGAGTGACGAGATCCGGAGGCCTGTTCCCTTATCCCTATCTCATCCCCATTCCCCATCCTCCCTAGACTGGCAACGCATTGGCAGCACCTCTGGTGTTACAGATGTTCATGGGCGGTGGTGACCACTTTCCATCAGGTGGGCCGTCAGCCGAATTTAATTCAAGGACGGGTAAGTCAGAGGAATATGTTGTCTACTTGTATTGTGGTAAACAGGAGTTGCGAATTTTTCACAAAGCATATATTAAAGTATGTTGATAACTACTTGAATAGTCATTGCGTTCATAAAGTATCTTAAAAATACATCTAGACATTAACACAGTTACAATATTCGCCGTTCCCACCCACTTTTAAATTATTGATAAGGTTCTCTATCTGATAGTAGCCAAGTTAAGATGAAACTTCAATTATTATTGTGGCTTGTGGATAGTGGCCCACATAGTTTAATCACCGTGATTACCTCCGGGCCGCCGCGACCGGCGCTCTCGCTTGTAAACCAGAAGCCATTGATTAATAGCCTGAATGTACATAAACATTATAGTTTCACGCAACTGTACTACAACTACAACAGCTGATAATATACTTAAATCATAAAAGAATCACTTGTTCGGTAAGAGGTATTCACATTGAAGAAGCCATAAAATTGTCGCTTCCGAGTCCGACATTCGATGAACTGTTACGAGTTAGTATTTCTCTGGTGGGTGCGACGTTCTTTAGCGCATCTTTATAACGCGAGTAGGCGTTCACGTTTAAAATGTATGTGTTCAAGTGTTTGGAAATAAACCGCACATCTTAGGACAACAGCGCATTATCTTTTGGAAACTAACGATGCTACCTATTGAAAACCTACAAGCTGTGTAAAAGGTATGGTTTACCCTTGAATCGTCGACAAACGACGTTTCCCATATTTTCATTTCATAGACTGTTCATATCATCGAACGAATAAATCAAGTAGTTTTAAATCGCAGATTATTTAATTGTAGAATAATTGTTTCATAATTTGTTTATCTTATGGAACTTCATTTCGTTATTTTTTATTTCATGTTTTATTTACATCTTGTAAATGATGTTTCATAAAAATCATTCAAATGTGTATTCATTAATACACAACTAATTTGTTTAGTTTGGTGAACTAAACGCAATATGCTAGCGGACGTGTGGGTAGATATACATATCATACGACTCATCCCACTTATCAATTAAACACTAATAATTGTTTATAAAAAGCAATACTGCCAGGGTGGTCTTAAAAAAATAATAACTAACATCAAAGGCTAATGCGGGAGCTTCGCTATGCTACGCTACGCTCCCGCATTAGCCTTTGAACCTAACCGTTCCGAGTCGCTTCCGCTCTGACCCATCTTGCTCACTCGCTTCGCTCGCTCGATGTTTGCGTTTTTTGTAGTGACATATTACATCCTAACCTCGAGTGTTTTCTTTTAAGAAATAATAAGTAATCCTTGTACAGTTGTTCTAAGAATTAAGAAAATGTGCAATGTATAATCAATGCAACCAATTACTTCTAAAAAAATTATAGGAGCTGAATATTCTATAAATTTTTTCGATGAAAAGTTTGTCGACGATTCAAGGGGATACCAAAAGGTATCGACTTTATTACAATAAACGTGTCGCAATTTCGCAAGGATATTTTGCATCATAAACGATTAAGCAATAATTGGCGGCAGTATTTTATAATAAATGCCCTCTAGGGCATTCTCATGTGTACCAAGGACGGAATTACCTGTTTTCTGTATTCTTTAATCGTGTTTATCGTGGCATGAATATTAATTGTTTGGGTGACAAATGTAGAACGGTCGGTTTAGGACGTCTCTTCCTCTCCTCTCCTTTGGTCGCGAACTGTCGATTTTCGAAGTTTGGTGATGGTGTTCGTCTGAGCGTCTATCGTCGATTGGTTCATCGTGCCTTATTTTGTCTACTCTTTCATCTATTCGTCAGTTCTAAAATAAAGGCATCGAATTTTAAAAATATGTCGTCTTCCAGTCGTATCAATCAATTCACTCGGTTGGCCAGGAGGCTGGACGCCCCGACAAATGTTTTATTGTTTGAAACTGTATTTTCTTTGAACATGCACGTAAAAAAAAAAACTAAGAAGCTCAGAAGAATGATATTTACTTATCAATGAGATTAATCTAGACTTATTTATTCTTGGACTTCATGGGTCTTCTAGTACCCATAACACAAGCCTTTAGAGCTTACTTTGGGACTTTATTGATTTGTGTTAATTAAAGATTGTTCCCTAATTAATTAATTTATTGTATTTATATTAAATTTCTGCCACCGGGGCAAATGTAACATTTACGTTATGCATTTTACTGTATGTAGCATTGCGTGGAACTGTTATATGCGTAGTCAATAAATGAAATTAATTTAATATGATGAAAAATAATGCAATTTTTATTTTCTATATATTTTCAATTTCATTTTAATTTGTACTTTCCAATATTTTACTTATACTTTTAATTGACATGCTTCATACACTATTGGTATTTACATGGGCTCTAAGATTTTCAACAAAGTTTTAAACCTTTAATATTTATTCATATAATTTACTTAATTTTATTTTATTCTTAGTGTAAAAAGATTACTCAGCACACCTGAGTTAATACAGCAAATTCATATCAATGTATCAACACACATGTCTACATTTACTTATCATATTTCTGTTTATGTAAAATCTGCACATAAAGAATGTTCTTGGAATGCTACGTAATCACCAATAGAATATTATATATTTGTTAAACTATTTAGTATCGAAAATAGGGAACTTGTGAGAACTCAATTCACAGAAATAGGAATCACGTGTTACCACATATTAGCTATTGTGTTGTGATATATTATATGTTTTGGTTTAACAACGAATGCTTAACCAGAACCGCAAAACAATACAGCATAAACTATCCAGACCTGTCCCACAACCAGGTGATATATTTAGTCAGGCCAAACGAGTTAGACAAAAAACATTACCTTATCCAACAAACTTTGAGAATGAAATCTTGTAATAACCACATGATGTGATTTTAGAATTTGAAACAAGAGTCGTTCTCATTATGTTCCTTTTCGGTATAAATGGCTGAGATAAGCACGAAATAAATCATTATATTCAAAATAGTAGTACATCATGACAAAGTAATGTAGCTATAGCAACTTGGGAATCCCTTTCATTCATGCGCACGTTAATTGAACATTTCGCTTATGAGTATCTGGAAGATCAAGGTTTTAAAAGAGTTAGGTCACTGTTTAAGCATTGCATTCTTTATCGCGTCATCCACCACTCGAGATTAATTGAAACTTCTCAGTTAAACCGTTTCAGAAAGATCTGGATGCAAGCCAAAAGCTGTACTGCATCAAATTCTTGTACTGAGTTTTGGACCGACATGTGGTCAAGGTTACTCATAGAGCCAGTTATTCAAATCATGTAACTTAATCGGCTTACCATTAAAATTATGCTTAATTAATTTCGTATTATTGATATCTGTGCCACATATTTTAATACGCGAACTCGATTAGTCATTCATTATTTATAAAAATGCTTAACTGCGTTTCGCCGACCGGTACGCTCAGCTGAAGCTGTCGTGTATTGCCACAACGATGTACCTATAAAATATTCTGAAGGCGTCAGCAAAAAATGCATCAGGTAAATCGAACATTTAGCGAAACGTTACACCGGCAAAACCTTACCTACTCGGCAAACTGAAAGGGAACCAAAACTGTACATCAATTGATATCAATAACAACTGCAACATCATTTGATTTTTGTGGCCAAAGGGAAATTCTTCTGCGAATATGTAATTAATAAACAGATTTATTACACAGAATGATTAAGAGATCACTTTAAACTGGTTGAGTTTCCCCTTGATGAAATCTATCTCGGCTTTTTTGTGAACATTCCACAATCTCTCGAGCGCTTTTTAAAGTAACGTTACCAAGAAAGAACGTTCTTTATTATAAGGTTACACACAGTTCAGTCCGTCAGTCTGGTCAGAATGACCGGAAAATGATCGTCTAACCCACGGACTGACGGACTGATGGTCCAGGCTGATGAAAATTAATCTTTAATAAGTATCTAAAAATTTTGATAATTTCCGTCCAGTGTGATGAAATACTGATGGGAAACTGATCGTGTAACCGACTTGTATCATTCTCGCGTTAGTTATGATCCACGACGAAACGGAGCCAGGCGTGTCACACGACAGCTGCGCGCGCGCCGCAAGATCCACTGCTGCTGTTCCCGCCGCCGGCCCAAATTGAAATAGGAGTTGCCCGTCTTATGGGATAAAACGCACACTAATAACTCCAATAATTACAAGAGAAACGACGCTTTTCTCATCCAACGTTTTTTTATTATGCGTTGTTTAAGCAGTAAAGCGATAAATTATCATTGCGCAGGCTTTTTTTAACCGACTTCAAAAAAGGAGGTTATTAATTTGACACGTATGTATATTATATTATTGGAACTGCAATATATTCACATATGATAATCTATCTATTTTATGTATGTATGATTGTCCACGCATTTCTCCGAAACTTTTGATCGATCGGATTGTGACCATTATTTCTTTATAAAATCCATAGCTGAGCAGATAAACGACTGTCGTCTTCGCGATCTAAACGGCGGCGACTGGCGTACGTTTTATCATTCCGGTATCAGTCTTGGATTGATCGTGTTGCCGTTCGACTCACTCATCATTCTGGCGTCAGTAAGTTTCATCACACTGACGGACTGAACTGATGGCATACTGAGAATGTAACCTTAGATTAGGTATAGTGGTTTTTGAAGGTAATCTTCAACGGTGCTGTACAGATTAAAATATATACTTATTTTTTTAAATGAAGACATAAAGATTTATTCATTTACTTTAGGAAGCAATAAAATATGTTATCTAACTAACTCTTTTGAAAAAATACCCGAGCGAAACGGGAACTAAAACTATTTAATTAGGTGGTTTTTTACCACAATAAGAACCACAATTAAATGCAAAACTAATTTATGCAGGAGTCACTTTGAAATTATATGTCTTCCTGCCCAATTCTACTGCAAAGTATTTGTAAGTAGTATTTGCAGTATTTTAACTACAAATACTACTTACGTAGACACAGTAAAAGTTTTCACTGCTACCTATTTTATTCTCTCGTAAATGATCTATGGAATAGGATTGGGCAGTCCGTACAACATATTTCGCCTAAAGTACTTAATTAAACAATAAATCTAAAAAGTACTAATTCTGGCCATTGCCCGTCGGTTTATTATTACTTAATGATAAATATTCTCTAAAGTAGGTACACCGAGACGTAGTATCGCTCTAGTTCAAATGCATCTGGTCTTTCGGTGAACGCATACTTCGTAATGAAATAGGGTGATTTATCACCTTATGATTCATATTGATGTTAAGATTCCGTTTCATCTTTAAATAGAAGTTATGTAGTGTATCGTAATCAAATAACAATGCAATAATTGTGCTTTGCTAGAGCAGTTATACCATCGCATCGTATTTAGCACTAAAATTAACAGGCTGGCATGAAGTAAGGAACGGGGTCGATTTTATGGCGAATTTATTGAGAAAACTAACCTTGGCCAAGTTTAAACCTGGAATGTGTTATTCATGTTGCGTTCACGGCGCTTCAGGATGTTTACGTAATCCATTTTGAATGGAAGGTGTTTCCAACTAGGTGATTATTCTGGCGTTTAACGATATCGTAAAACTTTCCTGATTTTAGATAAAAGATATAACAACAAGCAGCGTTAAGAACAATACACACATGAGATACTTTCGATAGAATATTGGATAATAGTGGCTGAGTTCAGTGCAATATTTCTTGATTTTTGATTGGCCTTGACAACGGCAATGAATATGGCGGTGATAAAGTAAACATCTAACGACGGACGCTCGAAGTATCTCTTCAAGTGATTACGTCATCGACTGTCGTCAATGCGAAGCTGCGGGGACAAGCCTGCAACTGCAAAAGTTAGTCTAAATCACTACTTCATCAGTTTTGATAACATAACAAGCCATCGACATATATAAATAACGACCAAGTTGTTATTCATAATTTAAACATTGTAGAGCTATTTAAGTTTGTGTTGCATTATGCCGGATTGCGTCCTTCTTGAAACCGTCATCGAATAGGTTATTTTGGGAGTTGCAAACATTACGATCGCGCCGGTACAATGGGGGTCGGCTGACACGTCTATTGTTTTGTGCATGTGCAACGTCGTAAATCAAACGATAATTCATTTCATAGGAAGTTAAATACTCTATCAATACAGAAGTCTTCTGACGTTATTCCCGATTTGAATGTAACGCTGCCTTGCTGGCCAGGCTAAGAAATATAATAAGGACCAAGACATAAAAAAAATATTATGTATGATTATGGAGTTTGAATTGGTAACAAAAAGTAACAATACAATACCACAATAAATGCCCATTTTTAAATAAAATAAATGGCATTTTGTTTGTAAGCAGATTTAAGGCACGTGTACGCAGGAAATGACTTAGACAGTAACTATCCAATTACTACAGTCACACCTGGTAACTTTGAACACTCGAGCAGCATTAAAAGACCGTATAAAATATTTTCGCATATTGTTTTACCACAATATATTATTTTGTAATAATATTTCATTAATGTCATGTCCTTTGCTCTTGCTGCCAATTAAGTACAAGTATGTATTTGAATGTTTAATATTACTTTTAAGGCCGTTTAATATTACGCGAATGTTGAACAGTTTACTGAATTTAGAAGAAATCTGAATTCCATAATTGTTGGATTTCGTTTTAATGTGGACTTAATTGTAATTAATTTCTAGTAACCACTTATGCAAATATCCCTATTTCATATCCTTTTACCCATGTGCACTCGTGTATCGTGCTATCTCTGTCACGAAACCGTGATGTTCACGCAACAGCCGCGCCGCCTGGTGTTTTCTTTGGTAAACTCTCTCTTCAATTCGCAACGAATCGGCTCAAACGGGTGTGCGCGAGCTCCGAATCTTAATCTGTATAAATCAAGACAAACCCTTGATATTTCTATCCAATTTATGTGTAATTCGCTAAAGAACTGAGTGTGCTTGTGTAAACAAAAGCTACTTTGGACATTGGTGCTGTGATCGAGCTCTGGTGAGCCGGGCAAGTGCAGGGCACGAGATTCGTGTCTAACCCAGGACTTTCTGAAGGATACTCCAAGTAAGTGCGCATGGTTTCCTCATTATACCTTCTGACCAGCTGCTCTTCATCGTCCTCGTCAGCTCCAATAGCAGCTTCAGGTTTCCTAAAGCATTAAGTGGTTACAATTTGATATACTTAGGTTTGGTTTCCTCTAGAACCAGCATACAGTCCACTAACCAAAAAGCACTACGTGATTGAAAAACACAAATAAAGTGCACCGCAAATTAATCCATGGTGGTTTGGTTCTTTTTTAATATAAAGACCTACTGCGCCACCATTTTTGGTTCCATCCGAACCGGACGCTTTACGCATCTAACAGATTTTATTTAATTTAACTGCAATTTACCAAATCAGTTATCATTTAAAGTAGCTATTTATTTAACACTCACAACTTAATCTTATATCCTATCCAACAATCTTAAATCTAATTCAAAATACGAATCGTAAATTACATAGTTTATGCTGGATTATTAATCGAAATAGTTGTCTTATTTCTTCTTTTTCTCGCAACCCGCACCGTAGGCAACTAATTCATTTCCATTTTTCCGCAAGTCTACATAAATTAGTAAAAAGTACGTTTGTAATTCTTATCCGCATTATAGGTACGAGATTCCATTGTTCTCGGTTTCGTTCCGCGTTCACCCGCAAGTTTCGTGTAAATCTACCCGCTTTAACGTTTTCGAGCATCGCTCACCGCTCGGACCGCGCCCCGTTTGCTACCGCTTAACCGACTTCGTTGCGGAGAGTAATTTTAACCATTTTATCGTTTTAGTTTTACACACGTTTATTTTTATACCGCGTATATAGTCGCTTGTGTACACATTTACACTACACAATTTTATTGAGTGTATACTTTTACAATTACACGTAGCTCGTATTTCATTGAATTTATTTTACAAGAAACGCGTTATTCAACATGCCTAAATCGGATAATGATTATGAATCGGCCGAGGATCTCGTCCCGGGTGAAATGATTATGTTGGAGGCTAAACGTAACGCGTTCTTTACACGCTTACAAAATATTTACTCTTTGTCCCTTAAGGCGCACGATGGTGAATTTCAATGTAAATCGTTTCTAAGTAACGTTGTTAATCTCGACCAATTACGAGCTGACTTTGAGCGTGTTTTAGACTCGTACAACGCACTCGTAATAAAGACGAAGCCAAATGCTACCGTCAACTATCAATCTTGGATATCGTTTGAGGAGATGTACTGTCAAGTCAAACGAGTTCATTCCGAAATCAAAGAGAAGTTACAAGATTCGCAGCAAGCTCCGCAATCATGTGTCAAACACAAATTACCTGTCATAGAATTAATGTCATTTAACGGCGAACTTTGTAACTGGCCTTTGTTTCATCAACAGTTTAAAAGTGTCATTCACAATCATCCGCGCTTATCGGATAGTGAGCGAGTGCAGTACTTGGTAGGCAAGTTGACCGACAAGGCGAGGTCCGTGTGCGCGGGCCTGCCCGCCACCGGGGAAAACTATCCTATTATTTGGCAAACGCTTGTCGACAAGTACGAAGACAAGCGCGCCCTCGCCGCCGGCTACGCGAATCAGCTGTTAGACTTTAAACCAATTACGCACGGCTCGGCTTCGAGTTTGGAGACATTTCTAAGCATCTACGATGCATCGGTTAGGGCACTGAAACAGTTAAGGTTACAAGATTTAGCTGATTTCCTGTTCATGCATATCGCGTTACAAAAACTAGATTCTGAGTCAGTAAAATTATTTGAAATGTTTCATCGCAAGGAAAATTGTCCTTCCTATGCTGATCTTATTCAATTTATAAACGAACAGAGCAAAGTTGTTTCTCGTTCGACAACAAAACAAACTTTATTTTCGCCGCAAGCTAAATCTAGTAATAACAATAATAATAAATACATTCCTGTTCCAAAAAATAATCTTACAAAAACTTTCGTTAATACTCAACCGGCCACAAACGCTAATTGTTTGTTATGCAAAACTAATAAACATGAACATTTGTATCAATGCACATTCTTTTTAAAAATGACTCCGCACGAAAGATATAATTTCGTAAAAACAAATTCAATTTGTAACAATTGTCTTAGTTATAAACATAAATTTTCCGCTTGTTTATCGCAACGCATGTGCAATGTTTGTGGAGCGCGTCATCACTCGTTATTACATTTCCACTCGCCCTCAACATCAAGTAACTCGTCCACTACCGGTTTAAATAATAATCGGTCAGTATTTCCCGCGCCCGCTTCCGCTTGTGAGACGGGCCACGCACCGCCGGCTGTATTCATTAGCACGACAGATAACACTGCCTCAAGCAGTTTTCAACCGCAACCGCTACCAATTAAGGTCGATAATGGCTCGCAGTTTCATTCAACTTTGAATCACCTTTCATCTGGAAATGTTTTGTGTAATAATATGGAGAGTTTTACTCATAAAACTACCTTATTAGGTACCGCGAAGGTCAAACTTTTTGATGTTTCTGGTAATGCTCATTATGTTAGGGCCTTGATCGACCCAGGCTCACAGAGCGACTATATTTCACTTTCGTGTTGTAAACGCTTATCACTTCCGGTTTCTAAACAAAATCGTTTCACTGAAGTCCAAGGCATTGGTGGTACCTCACAAAAAATAATAGGGGTATCCACGATTAAATTCGTTTCACGGTTTGACATTAATAATATGTATTCGATTCAACCTCTTGTTGTTGACCATATTACGTCACAACTACCCGACGCGCGCGTCGACGTGTCCGCGTTCGATTGTTTTAATAATTTACCGCTAGCTGACGATAGTTTTAATGAGCCTGGACCGATTGATCTGCTTTTGGGAGTAAATTTATTTTGTGAAATTTTACTTTTTAACAAAATTTGTAATAAAAATTTGCCTTCAGCTTTAGAAACGACGTTGGGCTATGTCATTATGGGCGACGTCACTGCGACGTCATCCCCGCGCGCTTCTCGCGCTCTTTGTGCTTTTACGCAAGAACCGCTTAATCAAAGTTTAGAAAAATTTTGGAATTTAGAAGAAGTGCCTTCTAAGACATTTTTAAGCCCCGACGACCAGAAATGTGAGCAAATATTTACTTCAACGACAACTCGTAACGATAATGGTTCTTACGCTGTTGACCTTCCGTTTAGTCAAAGTCCTGATAATTTAGGAAATTCATTTACAACCGCAAGAAAACGTTTCTTAACATTGGAAAATAAGTTTTCAAAAAATACGCAACTTTTTGAAAAGTATGATGAAATTATCCGCGATTATCAGGATAAGGGAATAATTTCTTTAGTTCTACCTAAAGAATACCGTCAGCCAAGCTTTTATCTGCCGCATCATCCCGTCATTCGTAACGACAAATCTACTACAAAGATACGGATAGTTCTTGATGGCAGCGCTGTGACGGACAGTGGTTTGTCTTTAAATGACATCCTACACACCGGTTGCAATCTACAGGCTGATATTTTTCACATTCTTTTGAATGTTCGCATTTTCCGCATCGCTTTTTTCGCCGACGTTCGGCAAATGTACTTGTGCATAGAAGTACATGCCCCGCACCGCTCTTTTCAAAGATTTTTATACCGCTCTTCGCCTGAGGCCCCGCTGGATACCTACCAGTTTAATCGGGTCACCTTCGGCCTCCGCTCCTCGCCATTTCTCGCGCTGCGCACGCTTCGCCAACTCGCAAGCGACGAGCGAGAAAGATATCCTCTGGCTGCCGCCGTCCTCGAAAGAGACGTCTACATGGACGATCTAGCTTCCTCTGCTTCCTCTGCTGAGGAAGCGGTTGTGACGGCGACCCAGTTAATCGGTCTATTCAGGACTGGCGGGTTCGATTTAGTGAAATGGACTAGCAACTCTCCGCAGTTGCTAGAACACATTCCCACGAGTCACCGCCAGTCTGAAACGATCTCTTTCGACGACGGCGACTCCCTGAAGATCCTCGGCCTTCAGTGGCTTCCAGGTTCTGACGAGTTTGTCTTCTCTGTGGCACCTCCGCAACTCACCGGTACAAAACGTGCTATTCTCTCTGCCACCGCCCGCTTGTATGACGTGCTCGGACTCGTAGGTCCCGTTATACTTTTTTACTTATACGTCGCTAGGTTGGAGCTGTGTGCCATAGTTCTTATGTCGAAATTACTTCGAACTGTTTATGACACTCTGTCTCAACGTCATCCAATCGACAAGACCTATGCGTTTTCAGATTCGGAAGTTGCTTTATGTTGGGTTCACTCTTCACCTCACAGGTTTGCTACCTTTGTGGCCAACCGTATCTCGCAATGTCAAAATACTCCGGAACATTTCTATCATGTACCCGGACATCAGAACCCCCCAACCGCGCCTCACTTCGGAGGTATTTGGGAGGCAAATATAAAGTGTCTTAAAACGCATCTTCATCGCGTCATAGGTAAGCAAATTCTTACTTATGAAGAGCTACTTACTGTGCTCAATCAAATTGAGGCGGTCCTCAATAGTCGCCCGCTGTATGTTTTAAGTTCCGATCCATCGGAACCTACCGCGCTTACTCCTTCTCATTTTTTAACAACCGCGCCCTTGCAATGTTTACCCGCGGCCGATTTAAACCAGGAACAAACGCATCTTTTAACACGGTTTTCATTATTAGATTCGCTAGTCCAATCATTTTGGAAACGCTTCCGAACTGAGTATCTCCATAATTTGCAAAGCCGAGAGAAATGGAATACTCCTGCCAATCCGCTGACTGTAGGAACGGTCGTTTTGATAAATGTTGATAACGCACCGCCCCTGCAGTGGCCGATGGGAATTATAACTAGCATCTTTCCTGGGCGCGACGGAGTAGTCCGTGTGGCCGAGGTGCGGACCTGCAACGGTACATTGCAGCGCCCAATTGTGCGCCTCTGTCCGCTGCCTACGCAGTAGGGTTGTCACTACTTCTTAATTAATTAATTTTTATATTTTTTCACGCATAAACTATATTTTTTTTTTTCTTTTCTCTTTTTCATTTAAATTTTGAAGGGAATCCTTCAAGCCCGGGGGAATGTTGGATTTCGTTTTAATGTGGACTTAATTGTAATTAATTTCTAGTAACCACTTATGCAAATATCCCTATTTCATATCCTTTTACCCATGTGCACTCGTGTATCGTGCTATCTCTGTCACGAAACCGTGATGTTCACGCAACAGCCGCGCCGCCTGGTGTTTTCTTTGGTAAACGCTCTCTTCAATTCGCAACGAATCGGCTCAAACGGGTGTGCGCGAGCTCCGAATCTTAATCTGTATAAATCAAGACAAACCCTTGATATTTCTATCCAATTTATGTGTAATTCGCTAAAGAACTGAGTGTGCTTGTGTAAACAAAAGCTACTTTGGACATTGGTGCTGTGATCGAGCTCTGGTGAGCCGGGCAAGTGCAGGGCACGAGATTCGTGTCTAACCCAGGACTTTCTGAAGGATACTCCAAGTAAGTGCGCATGGTTTCCTCATTATACCTTCTGACCAGCTGCTCTTCATCGTCCTCGTCAGCTCCAATAGCAGCTTCAGGTTTCCTAAAGCATTAAGTGGTTACAATTTGATATACTTAGGTTTGGTTTCCTCTAGAACCAGCATACAGTCCACTAACCAAAAAGCACTACGTGATTGAAAAACACAAATAAAGTGCACCGCAAATTATTCCATGGTGGTTTGGTTCTTTTTTAATATAAAGACCTACTGCGCCACCAATAATAATAATATTATAAATACGAAGGTAACTCTGTCTATCTGTTTCGTTTTCACGGCTAAAGTCCTAAACAGATTTAGATTATATTTGGTATGACGATAGTTTGAGTTCTGGGAAAATGCACGCGCAATTTCTTTTTAAAAGAATATCAACCCTTAGAACGGTGCAATAGAAGTTGGAAAATTAATTAACGGCAAGTTCGTGCATGCCCTATGAAACCTCGGAATTTGAGAGAAAAAATCTAGATTTAAAAAGTCAGTTAAATGAAGATTCGTAATATTTTAAAAATGCATTTCTACGCAGACGTAGGTGCGTAAAAGCTAGTTGTATTATAAAACTCGGTTAAAAACTACTTCGATGTGTTGTGTTGCTCATTCTGAAGGCCCCCAGGGCATATTTTCATTGTTATCTTCATTGTACGGACTTTTTCCTCTTTGTTATTGTAATTAATAGATACAATAAGTAAAATTGGATTGAAACGAACTTTTAGAAATGAAAACGAAACACGAATGTATTTAAAGGTAAGCCATTAAAGTTCTCGTTTGTTATTATAGAGCCTGTTGTTTCGAGTTGTGTGTTTTATGGCCCCAAATTTATTGTGATTACACAACCGAGGCACCGACTGTCGCTGAACGGACTCCCTGACAGTTTCATTAGCATTAGCATTAACGCGTTGTAACGTTTTTGTAGATTCGCTCATAATTTACTCTGTCCATTATGTTTCATTAGGAAGATGAAAAGATTTCGTTCTGAGAGGATTTTACGTCGTGAGTTTAAAATAAACGCGGAAAGTGGTTAGTGCAACATATTTTTTAACATGACATTGTATTGAAATAAATGCATTAGAGGCGGCGTTCCACGTTCCTCGCGCGTCTCGGATGCTCGCTTGCTGTAACCTATCGATCAGGCCACGTATTAATTTATTTGGTTTGATTGATCATTATAATTGTGTTTTATCTTCAATTGCAACGTTAAGGTCCTACCCGGCGAATTCCGCTGTTTTCAAATCCTATAAAGTATACTTTGCGTTGTGAAAGAACCTTGAAAAAATATGTATTGTAGTATGGAATCTATTCTTTATATGGAATCATGAAAAAGTTATCACTTTTTTTATCAAGAACAAAAAAAAAAAACAGTAAACCCTTTTTTCAAACTAAAATCCGTAAAGGCTCCCTTATTATGCGACGCTTATACATGAGACTTTTACTAATCAGAAGACAATATTGTACACTATAATATCATCCGCCGGTTTTTCAATTTATTTTATAGTTTTTGAGCAAATTATATTATTCACTGCGGCGTGTGAACTAATTCAATTGGGGAAAGACCGAGGTGGAACGCTCAAGGTCATCGGCGTGGGGTACGCCCTTAAGGTGAGATTCTCTCTAGTGAGAGTTCTGACTAAATAATAACAACTAGGATTAACTAAATAGCAAAAGTATCGTCACGTATTGAATAAAAATACTAATACAAAATATTCAGATAAACTTTTAGGCTTCTTGTATTGTCATTTGCTCGGAGGTCATTTCGTTGGTCATTATAGGAAAGACAACTTCAAAAAATGCTTTTTTTAAATACCCAAAGGAACAATAGGAAAAATAGTTACCAACATAGAGTAGCAACACTACACCACAGGACAATGGCGACATAACAAACGTCAAAACAGCAAGTTGCATCTCTGCATTATATCACAGCATGAGTGACAGGACAAACTCCCGCGTCAACATAAATCTCCTTTTTAACAACTAACTCTAGGTCCTTAAAGAATGGGGCGGAATTTATTGAGTTCAATAATAGTGTTAGCTGATTGCGTGAACATACATATCTAAAGGAGCAAAGCTTGGTCAACCTGGTACTAAATTAAATATATGCTAGGCAGGTGATCCTAATTGTGAGGAGCGCATCGGGGACTCGGGAGGAGCTTAGTCAGGCATGTTGTATTACCGTTAGCTACTGCGCGGCGCCGCTAACTAAATAGGTACTGCTATATAGTCATGCGCCGCAATATGATGCCATCTTTCCTATAATGTCACATTATAATCCGATCCTGCAGTGGACGGAGCAAAGTCTGAGATCATGTTACTCGTACAACCATATTAATTAGTTCATCTAATCTATCGGTGTAGATTTTAATGACTGTTTGTAGCTGATTGATTTACCGGTAGCTTGATTTTATCAATTACTTATTTGTTGATTTTATAATTTGTCGCACTTTAGTCACATTAAAACTTTCGTGTGACATTATGAATACTTGACTCGCACTTTGTCAATAAAACAATAAAGATAAAAGTAATTGACGGATTTTGATGCAAGCAGTAGTATTTTGAAAAACGGGCCTCATCTATTAACTTTGTTTAAACTACAACATAAGTAACTAAATAATAATCTAAATAACTAAACTTCAACTAAATTAAATATAAAATGGTGTTTTCACGGCTTGTGTCGAGGATACTGAGAGCGTTGCCTAGCTGTATCACAATGCTAAATAAGTACATTGTGCGAGGAAGCTGCCGGCTCTCCTTCCAGCTGCCAGTTCCTTCCACCAGCGGCCCTAGCAAGGTTGACACGGGGATAACTAAACCCCATCTTATCTCTCTATCTCTTTTGTCGGCACTAGCATGAGAGAGACTTACTTACAGATAAGACAGTGTTAACTTATCCTCATGTCGACGTTGCTAGGGTCGCAGCCTCTTTAAAATATCACATAAAAAGCGTAGTGCACCAGGACCGGTGGTAGTATTTAAATAGATATATGTATTTATACATACACTCATCATCATCATCATCATCATCATCAGCCATAAAACGTCCACTGCAGGACATAGGCCTCCCCCAAAAATGGGGGGATTTGCCATAGTCGCCACGCTTGGCAGGCGGTTGGCGACCGCAGTTGGTCGTGATAGTGCTCGAAGGACGCTACTGCCCATCCTTCGGTTGGTCCCTCTGTCGCCTTTTACGACACCCACGGGAGGAGATGGGGTGATGCTATTTTTAGCCGGCACCACACGGCCCATACATACATACATACATACATACATACATACATACATACATACATACATACATACATACATACATACACCATACATACATTATTAGTTAGGTATACAATTTATCAAATCTTGGAGACGTAAATCATGAAGTTTACGAAGAAGGGTGGTGTATTATGGGCGGGATCAATCCATCATAATAACCGAGATTCATTGAACTTCAATCCCGCCAAATAGGTCCCTTAAGTGATGAAACTTTTACAATATACCCCTAATACTACTATAACATGTGAAGTAACCAATATTGTAGAATATTCCGTCGACGAAACTCTTGCTCCTCTTTCTTGTTCTCGTAGTGCAATTTTATGATATTGATTTGTGTCATTTTGTGAGATGCCAGGCACCAACAGTACGAGTAGGTAGCATTATGATAAATAGTTTAGTCTTATGAATATTTAAATGGTTCCTAAGATGACAGAAACACAAGGTTAATTGTAGCATTAAGCTTTATTTTGAACTATAAAGCATGTGGACATGACGTTATGTTATCCTATGCTAGAGATTTGCCGGCGCCTCACGCACGACTAATAATATTATAAATCCCGGTGCACGTGGGCGGACACAATTGTCGGTTTCTTCTTATAAAGCTGGATGAACGCTGCATTATCGTGAGAAAGTTCTACGTAGGCATATTTCACTGTTAAAACGTACTTACCAACTTTTAAATTAGTTGCTATTACAAACTTCACCGAAAATATGGTAGTCAGATACCAATTAGATACTAAGAATTCGAAGAAGTTTGATTAAAAGCAACAAAGTCGAGACAAGTTTTGACAACAAAAAGCTATTATTTTGCGCAAGGCTTGGAAGAGAAATTACATATTATATAAAGTTGCGCAGAATCGAAAAAAAGATACACACTCTAGAAACAACTATTTTCCACTTATTTTTGTATACTGAAGAAATTAAATTAGATGTCAATATTAAGTTTCGCAGTGACGAGGTTGCGCTAGATGCTAAAATGGTGCGCGTCCCAGTTCTGTTGCGCTACCTAATATACGTTCTGTAATAAACACCAGTTAACTCGAGTTGTACAGTAATAAGAGGCTGATAGACACCGAAGACACAATCTAATAATTGCATTTAAATAGAAGACTCACGAAGATTGATTCCATTTGTGCCGTATTCCTGATTGGACAGATTCTTGTTTCGACAGATTCCGTTTCCGCCATGTTCTTATGGCAGTGTGGCGTAAAACGTGATAAAAGGTAACAACCGCTTTTGTCACCTGCGCTCAATAGTCCGACGTATTGTTTTCATTCCTACGATGTAATGTGAGCTCTGCGGTGGATTTGCGGCTTGTCGCACGTAAGCGAGATCAGCCCGCTCTACGATATTTCCTCTATCATCCAGATACCGATAATATTACATCGACCTAACATTAAATTATTATCTAACAAAAAGAGATTTTAAACTTGTCGCTTAATTTAACAACAGTTATGGCCGTTTGGCGTTTCCGGCTCACTTTACTCGATTCTCCGTATTTATGACGCCGAACTCGATCGATATTGTACCGCGGCCCGCAGCTTTGAATTAAGATAACGGTTTTATTAGCTTCTAATTCAATCGTGGAATATGTTTCTTATCTTTCCCACTTATAAACCTTTTCCTATAGGTGCATACGAATGTGGCTTTCACAATACCTATTGGTGATTACGCTACACTGGTAAGAGGAAAACTTGCATTCTGTGAGTCTGGGTCATCGAGATAGCTTGATCTGCTGTGCGCATTCCTCGCCTCTATTCACTGAGACAATTACTTGTATTCCTTTACAATGGCATTCATATACTCACTTATCTACTATATGTAGATTTGATAGGTATGACGATAATGGTCTGTTCCTGGAATTCTGTTGCAAACTGGTTCAATTGCACATGATCAATTGAGAACTTGTGTTTTATTGATCGTGTTTATAATGACCTTTTGCTTAGGCTGTCTAGATTAAAAAATCATAAGAGCCAACATTGAACTCAAATATTATAAGTATGATAATAATTACTTAATCTATTTCTCTAAATTATCTGTAATTTAAAAAAATTAAATATACATTGGTGCATTAAAAAAAAAGTTCAATAATTATGTTATTTTAAAACCACCATGGTTTCAAACACAAGCAAGTTGTAGTTTGATTAAGTTTCCCTAAATTAACAGGAACAAAGAACTGAAGTAGTTGCAACGGATTATTCGACTTTCATGCCAATATAGTTCTACACAATAGTACTTCCACCACATTCGCTACTATGCACAGTCACTATGCATTATATTCGAATTTCAATTTCTTCGCTACAATCAAAGCAATGTATTTATTTCGTTATCAACATAAATAACAAGTAATAGGCAAGTCGGTGTTGATACCTATCTGCGTTCGTGATTACCTTCTTCCGTGAGCCGGGTCAACTAGCGAGGGTCAGGTTTTGACACCAGATCTTCGTTTCGAGGAGGAACTTTCTAGCTGTAATATATCCTGACTGATAATTACGAGTAATAAGTACTTGTGAAGCATTCATTCCTATTATCTATGATTTATGATTGCATTACCTTTGTCAATGTTATTGGCTGGTAAAGTTTAGTGTTAAACTTAACCCAAGAATGTAGGTAACAAAAACCCGATCTGGGGTCGTATTATGAACTCTTCCAGCCAGTTTCCGTTGTAAACTATGCTGCCTAGAAAATTCGTATTATAAGAGGGCTAAAGCCGGTCTCCTTAGTGCGCTCATAATACGAATTTTCCAGGCAGTTCAGTTTAAGGCAAAGACTGCCTGGAATTAAAAGCTCATAATACGACCCCTGGCCTACGCAACCCTTTCCCATTTCCGATACCCGACGTAAAACCCATTAGCGCAGTGTAAGGATGTCACGTGGCCTTTTTGTTAGACCTATTTATTCTACTTGGAAAATCTTTCTTTATATTTATATTCTATTCAATCGTATAATCAATCAGTACACTTTGTTTGTTTATCTGTATTGGAAGAACTTTCGATAAGGGCTAAGACAAAGTTTATATGTATGTGAAAGTATGAGTGAAACTGAAGGAAGATCAATTCTTTAAAAATATTCAATTCAATTCTTTGTCAGTATCTACTGTACTATAACTGTACTTGACTTTATTTATATCCAGGATAATAGGAATGATCACCGTCATTATCAATCTACCAAATAAAGGAGGTTGTTAAAAAAGTTTTGCTAAAAATAACCGTACGTCTTGGGATAGCGGCGTCTCGGACAATAGGAGACACTTAATGTTTCATATTATAAATAAACGAGTATGAGTATACAAATGGCATACGTCTTAGCAGCGGGCCAAGTATGATTGACATCTTATCCACTTTTGATGCTATGACATTCACTATGACAATTGTTAGGAACAAGTTTGAAGTAAATCGAATATCAAAGTGAAACCAGGTACCTACTTACTTCTTCCCCGTGTCAAACTACATTATTAGGCCCATAGACTTGTATACGGGTCTTAAAAAACAACGTCCAATCTTAGACACGCAGCCATCCCGTTTGCTCAAACTGGCGCATTATGCAATAAAGTGATCTGATTAATCAATAGAGCAGAGTGGTCCTGCCGCCATAGCGTACTCGCTAACGACGCACATCCTTCGCCAAGCATCCTGGTTTTAGCACCCTGTCAGATTGGTAACTTGCAATTGGATTTGCATTTATAATGCCTTGAAGACATAATGCAAAACCATAGTTTAAGATATATCTCACCTAGGCTAACAACGCCTGCGTGATCCTGCAGTGCTGGAATTAAGATATCCACTTTTTAATGGTTTTACATTTATCCTAATTTATTTACATAAAATTGGATGGATACTCTTGCTCTAATTGAATTAAACCGACCATCTAACATTATTAACTTTGACACATGACATTGTATACATAAAGTTAGCAAATGTGATGTGTAGGGTGACAATACTAGGCTACCTTCATTATTATTTTCGTTAAGTAAATTAGCTACCGTTGAATACGAATTTTTGTAACATCAGTGTTTTTGCGTTCTAATGGCCGTCATCAAGCCGGAATCATTATTTTGCATTAAGTCTTCAAAGTCACCTTTATACAGCTACGGTGTTATTCTATTATATTAATAGAAAATCTCTCACGCTCAATACTTCGTCATAATATACAAATATGAAACATTGTCGGCGAGTTTGTTATCGTTAGAGAAACCGACGCAACTGGCACAAGGCTCCATGAAATGCGACGTGTAAACAATTGTCTTTAAGAAACTAGGTACAGATGGCGAGTAAATATTATTCGATGGTTAAGAAAGACAATACAAAACAAATTAATAATTTGCGTAATTATTTAGGTATTTAAACAAGATTAAAGAGAAATCTCTTTAAAATTGCCGCCGTTTCATAACAAAAATTTCCTCGATTAATTTCCGAAATAATAATTTTGTGAGGTTATCGTAAGGTTCCAGATTCGTCGTGTTTCAGACGTTTAATAAGGTAAATATCACGAATTTTTTAAATTATCTCGTCACGCTGAAGTGTTGAGCCTTGTTAATTCTATGATAAGCACAAATATGTACGAAGCAAACGACATTTTTTTGATAATGTCAAAATCCAGCTTGTAAGTTTATGTATTTTAAATGAGTTTTGATGCTATACCTGCATTACCGTAATGTATTCGTAGCCAAGTCCAAATAATGTCGAAGCATCCGAAATACTGTTGATTCTTACGTGGTAATGTAAAAACGTATACGCGCTTTTGTAGTCCGCAACATTATCCATGTAGCCGAGTCTCTAGTTACGTTAGGTACGTTTTTTTCCAGAATTACGAACGTGGCATCCAGAATTACGTATGTCGGTACAGTAATTTTGTCTAAGTGTAATAGAAGAACAATATTAGGAAGTGCAGTACCTACACTTGCGACTAGCAGCAATACTGACTTGTCTAGTGAGCGCTACGCACGGTGCGAGAACGCTAACCAAACGCTAACAATGTTTACAAAATGTGTCACGTTTGCTTCTCAAGCAATATTTAATATCGTCGTAAGACGACAAACTAAGCATTTCGATTTCCGAAAGGAATCACTTTATGCGCGATATAAATTGCCATTTTGTTTTAATCTTAAGAACTACGTGCCAACTTTCGCCTGCATAAACGTTGTGTAATTAGTAATTGTACGTGTTGTAGTTATATCTATGTTGTTTATTATCAATTTTGCAAATGACTCAGTCACCAGAGAAGGTGCGGTGCATCTTCTGACTGTAACCGATTCCGATAAAACTATGTTCAATGCATTTAAATATATGAGCAATACCTGTGTAATCTAATGAAAAATAAGACATTAAAAAATTAATAAGTAACTAAAACATGAGTCTTCATAATTTTTTGTGAATAATAACATAAAACATCAAAGTAAACGATGCACCTGGACAGGTTGAATTTCATTCAGCTCTACGGTAAAGTCATCCAAGGCGACGTCACTAACACTGCAACTGTATCACTGTTCATCAAATGTCTGAGTTCGTTTGTTGTTTGTAATTGTAGTGAAATAGTATCGTGTATGCTCTCGCGCAACCGGCGTCGAATTGAGTTCGACACGCGCTCCCCGTAGCGGACAATCAGTAACTGAACGTTTCGTTGGGTCGGACCAGTTATTATGCGCCGATGCCATCAACATATACACTAACACGTGGGTACGTGCGCTGCTATCACGTCGCTCACGCAGATCTTATCGCTGCATCGCCGGTAAAAGCTCGTGATTCATCAGATTTAGGTTTCGCGAGTGACTTCATCAAGGTATGCAGCTATGTAAACGTTAGATGCATTCGCTATTGGCACCGGCATGGCCTCCCTCTGAGCCAACATCGGCTCTTACGCGACGTGTGGTTACAATCAAACGTCAAGCTAAATATTTGTATCTTCATATTTTCGAAGAAAACCCCACTTACTTAGAAATGTGGGTTTACACAGATACCCTTCTGGAGAGTCATTTGTTATACAAAGTTGGTTAGAACGCCCATACAATGCGTTACTTGGTAGTGCAGATGTTTATCGATTGAAATCTGAAATCTTCGATGCATCTGTGAAGAGTTAACAGTTATGAGAGTACTTGTGTCAGTTTCAACGTACTTAATAATTCAGTAAAAAGGTTACAAATGTCACGCTGGACATGTTTTAGCGCCGAGAAGTGCTTTTACTTACATGGTGAAATCGTGACACACACGAAGTAGCTTTATTATAGCAGGTAAGGGACTGAGCATCGTTGCTCTTCCCTAATAAAGATAAAAGATAATAAAGGTAATGTGAAATGTCTTCTTCGTATTGTTCATCTCAGTATGGTTTTTTCGGCCTTGGGATGCGCAACGATAAAAACAAAAAATCTAAATCTGAATATTTACTTTGCAAGTAAGCCACACGGGCTCTTTCACGTGTCTGAATCTACCAGCGGTTCGAAAGGTGACATCTGCTGAGAAGAACTTATTATTATCATTAGTAGAGCCGTGATCCAAAGATATACCTACAGTGAGCATTTTAACCTGGTACTGAATAAGGACACAAGCTTATTTAAAGAAGAACATATACATAATACTAATAGAAAATACATTCGACTAGGAAAAGAAATCGGAAATTTTGTAAAATAGTAGACTTATTTGGAAAGTATACATAAGAATTAACGTAACGCTGCGCACACATTGCATGTTAACTTTCATCCTTTGCTTACATCGTTTGATCGAAGTGAGTACAAACTCGTACTTAGATGTCTCTTATCAAAGTGGGTCGAGCCTTGTAAAGGCAAACTCTTGCGATATTTCCTTCTAGGCTACTTACTACCTTCATTGGCAGAATCCATTGTTTATCCAAACACATGCAGTATGAAAATATTTATATTTATTAATATACTGTGGTATTTTTAATTAATGAAAATAATACCTGAGTTTGCGTGTTATGACAACTATGAAATGTTATATAAATTCAGGTTTGTTTTCTTGTTTATTCAATAACAGATACAAATCAGTACGAATAACTCTTGCGTAATCTCTTTTTATCGGCGGTGTCTAAGCTATTAGTTCCTCATTAACATTTGAGAAGTCCGAGGTTAGCTTATGACAGGTATCGGTGGTGCATCGAGTTAATTTAGTCGGTGAACACATTCTTGACCGTGTTAATGTTAATTACAAGCATAAATAATGAGACCACATGGCGTGGCCGCTAGCTAGCGTTACCGCTTTGCAATTTAACACCCACACCATTATTATTGATTTGTATATTTACTTCAAACTTTTTGCCTCTAAAGAAATTATATGTTTTTACATAATTATACAAAACTAGCAAACCCGGCGAACTCCGTTTCGCCACCAGATGGCTTCGTTTTATGTAACATTTCGTTTGGTGTAGCTATGTATCAGAGATGGCGCTGTATGTGAAAAAAGATTTTCCCGCTTTTCTGTTGAAAATTTCCCTGAATTTTCTTTGCTATAAACCTCACGGAGCCCGAGACCTTTCCAACGAATGCAAAACCGTGGAAATCGGTTCGTGCGTTCTGGAGTTATAGCGTCAGGAAGGAAAACCCGACTTATTTTTATATAGTAGATAAACTGCGAATGTGAACTAAATAGAATAATAAATAATAGCAATAAATAATAAATCGGGGACAATCTTTACACAAATCGATCTAGTCCCAAAGTAAGCTCTAAAGGCTTGTGTTATGGGTACTAGACGACGATATACATACTTATATAGAGAAATAAATACTTAAATACATAGGCAACATCCAAGACTCAGGAACAAACATTCGTGCTCATCACACAAATATTTGCCCTTACCGGGGATCGAACCCGGGACGCTAACTTCGGAGGCAGGATCACTCCCAACTAGGCTAACCGCGTCGTCATGATGGCATTAGTAACTGTTTGATTAATTATTCTTTTATTTAGGCAAACGGTAAGGTGTATATTGTTTGACTGCGTATAACTATGCAATAATATCATTACGGTGATGTCTACTTTGTCATTCGAGGCTTTATAATAGTATTCATTGTAAGAGATAAATTGGCTTTGAATGCACGCAAATACATGTCTAGCGCATTTGCGTAAATAGTGCCAATCGCGCCGCGCAAAGATAACATCAAAGGCGGTGACCGTAGTGATGAATGACAATTGCCTCGTCTTTTAACTACAATAAATAATCCATTGCGACAGTATGATATTATTTCTCGCCTGCTTATAATCATTAAGAGCTATTGTCAGCAACTCGTTACGATATTTGAATTGAATGCCTCCATAGTCTCGGAGACTTTATCGGCTAGATCGATCAGCAGATAGCTTATGCTTTAAGAGCATATCATATGGTGATTATAGTCCACCATGGCGGCGCCAAACCGAGAATTGACAAGCTCAAGTCTCCTAAAAAAAGCAATCACATGGAAAAACCACTGTAGGATTCTCGTGGCTTAGAAGCATTGGCCTTTGCAAGCATCTGCGCAAACTTGCTACGGCCAGACGTGTGCAAAAAGGCAACAATGCTCAATCACGAAACTACATCAATACATAACTGGTGACATACCATCTTTGGTAATATACACGGGCTGTGTTTGTTTAGCTCGGTATGCGTCATGAGCAGCCAGACGCAGGAAGTGTACCTTGCAGAGCAAAACACTTGATGCGGCGCCGCCCACGACACCGCCTCCAGCAACTTGCCGGCAAACAACTGCGCGTGAGCATCAGCGACAGTGTTGCCAATGCAAATTTTAAAGGGGCCGTATACATTGGATAAAAAAGCCGTGTTTATATGGAAAAAGACCAACAGTGGGCCGTGGCACTCCTTGAAAACAGAACATTAGCCAAATGGCGCTGTTTTTGGTTTTTAACATTTATTAACCCGGTTTTACACTACTAGGAAAGTTGACCGACGTTAAGTTTTAAGACGACATTTCGTGCATCTGAGTAACCCATCAGTACACTAATGACAGTCGAATACTCTAAAAGTGAATTTGTAGTAAATAAATAAATTAACGATCGTAAATTTGCGAAAAGCCGTAGGATCTACTACGGCCCCAGGGTTGCAGCCGTAGGCCGTGGATTTTGTGATTATTTGGACTGAAACCCGCAGAACACGGTAATTGCCGTAGCATTGGCAACACTGATCAGCGATGTGATTCTCTAACGTGCCAAGTGCTCCACTCGCTGACGACGACCCGCAGATTAAACCGGTTTGTGCTAGAATGACACACGACGATGCGTGATCGCTGCGCAAGAATCACACCCCAGTACCCTGGCTGATAGGTATATTGTCCTCGGTGTTTTTACATCATGAGTGGTTCGAAAAACGCGCTAGGCTCTGCATAATGGAAAAGTGATTCAAAAATCACAGAACTTATGTTTTGCATTAGATGAGTTGTATTAAGTTGCAATTAGCTAATGCAATACAAACATGATCTATCACAGGTATATGCCATGGTATTCAGCTCATTATAGGAACTGGAATATATACCTGCATACTTTAACAAAATTCTAAATATAGTGCATTATATATATATATATATATATATAGCACATATTCATGGCCTCTATTCGACATTAGTCTAAGTGATATAGGATCCGATCGTTAATGTGGGAACGATATACCTGACGCTCTTTAAGCGCCCTAAAGCGACTTGGTAACCGATGGGTTTTTTATCACTTAAGCCAATGTGGAGTAGAAACAAGATATTTCTATTTTAAACTTGAGAACAATCAGTCAGTCAATATTGAGATTTCGTTTCCAGAATCAATCCTTTTATGTGGCATTTATTGATCGTTCAAATTTAAAGCATTGAGCTCTTTACAATACGTGCCAAATATTATTTCCACCTGATTGACTGACGTAATCACATTTCAGAGAAAATAGTGGGTGGTTACTCAAACTGGCTTAATCACAGCACGTGAATCATTTGAGTAAACGTTTTTCGATTAAACCCTACCAATTGGCATCATCCGCGTAGAACCAATGTTTAGAATAAGCTTTGTTCATGGAGGTAACTTCTATATTAAAGGTTCTAGGCTATGATATAAACCATGTTATAATTAATGCACGCGCGTTAATGTTAAGTACCTAAGTACTTTCATCAATTACCGTTTTTACTGACACCGAGAATTTTCATATTCAGAAAGAAGTCTTTAGTCTATTTATCTTCACTTTATGCACGTATGAACTTCACTGGGCTACGGAAATAGAAGCTGTAATTACGGAACGTACCTGGATGAGTTATGGTACCTCCATTTGCAAATCGATGAGTTTTTAAAGTTCGGAAATATGTAAAGTTCTTTAGTCCTAAGGCATGAGGCAAGTACCTTAAATGAGGCAGGCCGTACCAAAGCTACAATTTCGTGCTTGTTAACAATTAAGATTCCAATCGGCGTCATAAAATTAACTAAAGGAACGAAATAACATACTGTTCGCGCGTCCGCGTGTTATTTATAACAAATGTATGATTAAAATCACAGACTACCTACTACTTACGGCTAACATAAAGCTCCTAATTTATTACCTATTTCAGATTTTCGGAGGCCATTATTACTTAACCAATTTCGTAATAAGCGTAAGAAATGCTGGGGAACCTTTATGATAATATGTGTATTAGATCCAATTTCGGTCAGTTGTGTAAAATTCTTACTGATTTACTAAAATTTGATTCGACTTAATTTACTAACGGACTTTTATAAAACCAAGCCTGAACGTGCCTAATAGGGATGTTTCCTTGATTTTTTTTAAATTCTAATTAGTCCGTCAGTTAGATTATTAAAAATATTGAACACCTATTTTTTTGCTTTATCAAATCAATCAAAATTGACAAAGATAACGCGCATCAAAGTTCGGGAGTGGGGGCTAATGACGTCACTTAATGGTAAAAAGTGTACAAAATCTTGACGTCACGCGGAATTTCAACGCACTATATCTTCGTCATTTTTTGTTTAACTGACAAAAGAAAAATATATGTTACATATTTTTTTATAATGTAAATGACGGACTAAGTAGGTTTTTTCAGGAAACTAGCCTATTCGTTAAATAACTTGGTTTGGTGTTGCAATTCAAGAATCGCAATAAATTACTAAGCGTGCAAGTTAATTTTGTAAAGGATTATAAATAAACTTTAAAAAAAGAACAATGAATAGATCACCTATTAACAGTCCATGGAGATAATAGTAAAATCCGGCGCTTTGATAAATTGTCTTCAACTCACTGGAAAAAGGAACTAAGGACGATTCTTTAAAGCTTCATAGATACCATTCTGTTTCTTATCGAATCTGTGATAAAAGGCATGAGAATAAAGATCTTTCTTTTGTTAAAGGTATCGGCTTCGCGGTTCCCAGTGGTGATCAAGATAGGGCACGCGCACAGCGGTGTGGCCAAGGTGAAAGTGGACTCTGTGACCGACTTCCAGGTAACACCCGTCTCAGTAGCATTACCGGTACCTATCCGTACGTAAAACTGTTTAACAACCCGATCCGGATTACGCGACTCGCTGGATTATAGCAGGAATAAACGCACGAGCAGGAGCCGGTATTTGAACAAGATTAATTCGAATTGTCATCGAGATTTATTATTATCCATAACATTGAGTAAGTAAGTAATTCATATTCAACAATAAAATATGACTCGTTTATTCAAATTTTGTCAGGTTGTGCGTTTTTTTCTGAGGTGTATATATATATAAATATGTCTCATCAGTGGATAATTAATTATAGCTAAAGATGGTATGTTTTTTACTTTTCAGGACATAGCTGGGGTGGTGGCAATGCTGGGCACATACTGCACCGTGGAGCCCTATATTGACGCCAAATACGACATTCATATACAAAAAATCGGCACCAACTACAAGGCTTTCATGTAAGTTAAGAACAAAGGCTAAATAACACATCACTAAACTTGTGGAAGCATCAATATAAATTGAGAACACTTAGCCTTATCAATGAAATTTAAAGACGTAAAGTGCACCAAGATTATCGTATACAATACAAATATACAAATTGCGATGCATTTCTCCGACAACATGTGGGCGGTAAAATAATAGACATAGATTTTACGTCTGCAGATAACTTATTAACGAGTTCCATGTAAACGTTGGATATGAACATAATTAGCTAGGAGGAGTATTTATTTCATTCTCTTAACAAAATTTATGTTTAATTATTGTCTTAATTTCTTTTTAGGCGCAAATCTATATCAGGGAACTGGAAAACTAACCAGGGATCAGCCATGCTGGAGGCGATCGGCATGAATGACCGATATAAGATGTGGATCGATGAGGTAACTTATACATACCTAACTCTAGTATAGCATCACGAGGAATGGTATTTATCATTCTTAAGTATTGTTTGCTATGCATGCCACTTTTCCGCGAATAGAATATTACGGAACACATCGTTTACAAAGTACGAGGGCGGGTTGAAAAGTTCGCGGCCTAACTATTAAAACAAATACACATATTATATTTATTATTATTATTTTTCTACATAGTCCCCCTCAACTTCAATGCACTTTTTCCATCTGGATTCCAGGGCCATTACACCACTCTTGAAGAAGCCTTCGTCCAGATCCTCAAAATACCTGTCCACTTCAGCTTGAACCTCTGCGTTGGTCAAAAATTTCAATCCACCCATATGTTTTTTTAAATTGGGGAATAGGTGGAATTCCGATGGTGCTAAATCGGATGAATAGGGCGGGTGGGGCAATAATTCAAAGCCACAATTGTGAATTTCCGCCATTGGTTTTAGTGACGTGTGAACACGTGCATTATCTTGATGAAAGAGAACTTTCTTGGTCAACATTCCAGGTCTTTTTGACTTTAGTTCCTCGCGTAAACGAAGCAATAGGTCACAATAATAATCCAAGTTTATGGTAGCACCTTTCTGGAGGTAGTCAACCATTATTATTCGTTTTGCATCCCAGAATACTGATGCCATGACTTTATTGGCAGACAAAATCGCTTTGGCTTTTTTGGGAGGCGGAGATCTAGCACGAACCCACTGCTTCGATTGCTGTTTGGTCTCTGGCGTAAAGTGGTGAACCCACGTCTCGTCTGTGGTTATAAATCTGTTTAAAAAGTCTTGAGGATCGGCTTGATAGAGTTCTAAACAGTCGCGTGAATTTGTAAATCGATTGCGTTTTTGCTCAACTGAAAAGAGCTTCGGAACCCATCTCGCCGACACCTTGGAAAAACTTAATTCATTGACAATCATGTTCTGAGTTCTTTCATAGGAGATGCCTATGATGTCAGCTATTTCTCTGATTTTTAAACGACGGTCTCTCATAATCATATCGCTTATTGCTGCCACATTATGTCCATTAGTTGCCGTTGTTGGCTTCCCGGGGCGTGGGTCATCTGTAATACTGTCTCGTCCACGTTGGAACTCAGCTGCCCATTTTTTTATCATCGTATATGATGGACAGATTTCCCCTAATGTACCTTTCATGACTTCATAAATCTTTTTCGGAGTCAATCCTTTTTTATGCAGTTATTTAATTACAGCGCGTTGTTCCAATTTCTCTATACTTAAAAATCTGTTCTACACATGTACTTCAATTGGCCGTAAAAATATAATTAAATACAGATTGAATAATTGACCAATTGAAAATTCCCGGTTTGACAGTGAAATAATGACAGTTCAAAATGGCGGCATAAAAAGAAAAATATTTCGTTTTTTTTTAGTTAGGCCGCGAACTTTTCAATCCGCCCTCGTAGTATGAACGCATTTGCAACTATATACTATATACTTGAACCTAGCTCTTGACTCAAGGACAAAAATCTCGCGCGCCGAGGGTCCCGTAATAATTACCTTTGAAAATGAACGAGGAATAACTTTTGCCAACTCCTAGGTACCTCTTTATGCAACAACGCCAAATGTGATACGACCTAGCGAAGTATATTCCATTTTCTTTCGAAAACCATAAATAATCGTAACTTCTTTTTATTTTATCTGTAAAATATACGTAACAGTTTTTCAGTATGAATTATTTGAGATTGTTTGACAGGCTAATGTCGGAGATAAGGGGGGCCTTTCTTTTGCAAATTTGTGTAAATAAATGCAACATGCAATGTTTTGAAATGTTTCAACAGTCTTTTTACATGACCCATTTTTGCGAATGATTTCTGAATTCGATCCATTTCCTACCTTAGCCCTCTTTTTTAGTAAAATTTAAAATATATTTATACCTTTTATTCACGCAATAGCAAAATCAAATTTCAAAGCCAAATTTCAAGTTCATCTTGCAGAGGTACAATTGCTATGACATATAGACAGACAGACAGACAGATATACATACATACAATGAAGTCTAACCATGAGGGTTCCTTTTTTACTAATTAAAGATAATTAGGGATCGAACCCTTAAAATGTAAATAAGAATAAATACTTATAAAGCAGATAGATTAGAAGAAACGACGATAGATTAGAAGAAAAAAGAACACTAATTTTAATATGTTTTTGTCTGCACCTGACATGATGCCAATGAGCGTGACTTCAAATCTTGTTCCTTTCCTCACATAGACAATTTTGAAAAAACCAAAAATAGCGCTATTTAATCTACTAGTAACGCCATCTATTACTAACAAAAAATGCGAAGCTATTTTCTGTGTGCGTAAGTTTACTTTATGTTTACACACCTTTTCAAAATCAAAAGGTAATAAAAGACAAAATTGTGCTTCAAGGTACAGACAATATTATAATTAAATAAAACAAATATAGGTACGCGTCGAATTGAGAACCTCGTTCTTCGGCTTTTTTGAAGTCGGTTAAAAAGATGTTAGATCTGTGGGTTAAATAGGCAATAAGGGGTCGTCTACAAATTACGTAACGCAAAATTCTCAAATTTTTGACCCCCCCTCCCCCCATGTAACAGGACCGTAACGCTTAGCCGGGACCCCCCCTCTCTCTCCATTCCGTTACGTAACATGTGCTTTGTAAAAAGGTTTTTGCCTAATATGTATTCAGGTAATTCGGCGCTCTTTTTACATTGGGCGAGCTATAATCATCTATGAACGTATTTCGGTTCCATTTCTTAATAATATAATTATAATTTCTTGAGTTTACATTAATTGTACAATATTATAACATCGTGACGTAACACCAACCTTAAACCCCCCCTCCCCCAACGTAACAGGACCGTAACGCTTAGCCAGACCCCCCCTCCCTCCAAATTGCGTTATGTAATTTGTGGACGACCCCTAAGAACTAAGAATAGGTACTCAAAGATCATCATATACAGTTTACACCATTTATCTATCCAAAAAAAGATTTTTCAAATAGTGAATAATAACAAAACGACTTATCAACATGAACAAAAAAATAACGATTGTACTTCTACTAATACAAACAAATTTTTCACGGATTTTTATTTTTATTGCTATAACCATAAAAAGCTTTAGAGACCTTATTCCTATTTGTTTCAGTTTTTCACAGTGTATATCATTATGTAGTTTTAGATAAAGGGGGCAGACGTAAATTTCCTACAGTTTTTCGATACGACGATGAATATATTTCAATCTGCATTAAATTGACAGCCACCGCATGTTAGCGTATTTTTTTTAGATTGATTTATTTCTGTAAATTCGATACTATCCAGGTGAGCGAGATCTTCGGCGGTTTGGAGGTTTGCGCTCTAGAGCTGGTGGTGGGCAAGGACGGGCGCGAGCACATCATCGAGCTCAACGACTCCGCCACCTCCTTCATGGGTGACTCGCAGGAGGAGGACCGCCGCCATGTGGCTGAGCTTGTCTTGCAGCGTATGCAGGTACGTCCACGTGCTGATAAACTCGTATTCATTAAGACGTCCGCATCAGAATAAATCAGCTAAATAATAAATAAATCAGAGGACAATCTTTACACAAATCAATGTAGCCCCAAAGTAAGCTCCAAAGGCTTGTGTTATGGGTACTAGACGACGATATACATACTTATATAGAGAAATAAATACTTAAATACATAAGAAACATCCAAGACTCAGGAACAAACATTCGTGCTCATCACACAAATATTTGCCCTTACCGGGAATCGAACCCGGGACCGCTGGCTTCGGAAGCAGGGTCACTACCAACTAGGCCAAACGTGTCGTCATCAGGGCAAACATTTTTGATTTTCAACGACTCTGTCGCGTCCTTTATGAGCGGCTCGTAGGTGAAGGACCGACGCCATCTTGCCGAGCTCATCTTCTGGCCTATGCATGTACATCTACGGTTAGCTTATACATAGATTATATGCAAATTCTGAGCATTACCCACATAGGGAGCCGAATGATAGATACTACAGCGGAGGTGAAGACTAACGGGACAATAACTAGGAAGTTAGATAGAATGGCTCAACGTTTCTAATTTATTCCGATAGTTTATAAAAGCCCAGCCAGTTACATACATATCAAGAGTAACCACGAAGTATGTGGTGCATTTCAGGCTGTGTGCCGGCCCGGTGCGATGACCAAGGCCCGCAGCAGCGTGTCGGGCAGCTCGGCGCCGTCGCCGGAGGAGCGCGCGGCGCCGCCCCCGGGCGCCGGGCCGCCGTGCGCGCCGCCGCCCGCGCCGCTGGCCGCCGCCGCCAGCATCGACCGGCCGCTGCCGCCCATCCCCGCCGAGCCCGCGCAGCCGCCGCCGCCGCCGCTCACCCGCCGCGACTCCCAAGGCAAGGAGGCCGACGACTACCAACTGAGGACTCAGGGGATCGTCAAAGTCTTTGTTGCTTAGTTAAGAACTTTAACATTTCAAAGTCAAAGTCAAACTATCTTTATTCAATTTAGGCTTTTAAAAGCTCTTATGAAGGTCAAGGAATGAATCTACCACCGGTTCGGCAAAAATCTTCTACTGAGAAGAGCCGGCAAGAAACTTGGTGATATTTTTTTCAAAACAGTACACATATAAGTCAACAATGATGTTTAAAAATTTTTATAAGGCTAAGTAGTACCACAGTAGGTACGCTCATCGAGACCCAGGGATCGCCGGTGCAGGTCAGGATTGAAGCCAAACGTCCCTGTCCATGACGTAGTCTTTTACTGTGTAATATGCCCTAGAAATAAGAAATTTACTAATTTCAGAGAAGAGTCGTTGGATCTAATATAAAAGTTCAGGAACTATAAAACCTATAACCTTGAAACTTGCCAGGTAGGTTCCCTTTAGGATGTAGACATCCCAGGTAAGGAAGGATTCTATGAAAATTTTACAATAAGGGGGGGAAATGGGGGTTTAGTTTGTAAGAAAAATACCGTGGACGAAGCTGTGCCGGGACTGCTAATCTTTATATAAATATATAGATATATGGATAAGTTCTACGCTGTCATTCTCAAGTAGCTAGCAGTAGCGCATCCCATTCCTGACGGCTTTACTATGGTAAAAAACTAAAAGTAGCTGTCAGTAAAGTCAATGTATCTTTAGAGTTACGTCAGACTTGCACTTGTACGGTTAAATACTTCTGGCTTACTTTACTTATATTTGACGATTCGCCACTGTAAAGTAGGTAAATATGTTTTACAATAATGCTAGAAGCAATGAAGCGTATGACCACAAGTACACCCCTGGCATGTACCTGACGGTCTTGAAATGCCGAAGCTGTTATTTCCGCAATATTTATTTTAATGCATTTGGATTCTACTGGGTGGCTTTTTTGTCAGCAATACAATTTTCTAGCATTAAGTAGATCGGTTATGTTCAAAAACTACTTACTCTACTTATCTATACTAACAGCTTATTTTTGGTAAACCAGCTTCCCAGTCGTCGACGGTGTCGTCGGCGGGTGCGGCGCCGAGCGCGGCGGGCGCGGCGGGCGCGGGCGCGGGCGCCGCCACGGGCTCGGCCGCCGGCCGCGGAGGGTTCGCGCGCCAGGGCTCTCTCAGCGCCACCCTCACCGAAGACGCCGAAGACACCATGAAGAACTTGCGGAAAACATTCGCCGGTATCTTCGGTGACATGTAAAACTGGCCAGTGCTCGGACAATAGACGACATTGAACGGATGCGCAGACAGGAGTTGAACCTGAGATTTAGCTAGAAGGTATTTAATATTACTATCATCTACTTAGCATCAAATGTGTTGATTCGGCCAGACTCCTGTTGTTCCAAACATCCAGAAACGCATGTTTATTGACCGACAAAATTTGAGGTAATGTTGTTATTCGAATAAGTTTCGTACCTTTATTACAAACTTTACATTATACATTGTTGCAAATAATAGTTGAAGACGGTTCTGGTAATTTTTATTGTTAATACTCATATCCTTTTCACCGACGGAAGGGTGACAGTACCATCCGCGCCAGTTCGATGGGACCACCCTTGAACGGAGCGGACGCGACCGTGTAAGACCCAGTAAGTTAGTATTAATGTAAAATTACTATAGATTTTTACAATAAGTTTATAATAAAATAATGAAAATACGAATCAACTGAGCTGCATTGTGATCGAACCCGTTCGGTACACGCGACGCGATCGCGCGCGTTGTCAGTAGTGTCTGTCTCCGGCCTTCCTTCTACCTCCTTCCTAGAAGAAGTTCTCCTGGAGAACGACGCAAAGGACATACACTTCGCTAACGAAACTATAATCATTGTGGATAAATAAATGTCTGGCAATAACTAGAGTTTGAAGCGTTTTAAGAAATTATGTAAATGTTTCATGACTTCCCGATAGTGTTATCCGAAGCTATTCATGAGGTACGAGTAATTATGGTTTCGAAATCAACCGTGTAAAGAATAATTGGAAAGGAGAAATAGTTAAGTTTAACGCTAGTACTAACTCAAACATTATTTGTTTTGTGTTGAGATTGGCGGCAAAAAAGGAGGTATCGACATTTTTGTTGAGTAATCCTATAGATCTTAATTGTTGGAAAGTGAGCAATGCTATTAAAGACAATATTGTTAAATGCAAGATTAATTCCACATTTTATATAACTTATAACTAGTTGTATCTCATAGTTTTAAGAATATCTTGTTGTCAAGCATTAATAATAATAATTTTCATGCTTATCCATCTTAAAACGATTTTGTGACAGCACATACCTGCTTCTTACTATTTTACAATTCAAGCTGTCCTCAAGACTATTGTTAATCTGAATTATAAATAAGTTCGTTGAATTTTTATAAATTTTGAAGTATTAGAGGTTGTACGTGAACGAAGTGTGATGATGTCATATCAGAAGCAATAGAGGGTTAGATCAAGGAAGGGTTGGGAAGGATTCTAAATCCCTTGCGTATTTGTCACGACTGCTTGCAAATTTACAGTTAAGTAAATCTCTATTATAATCATAGCAACCATGTATTGCCTATCTATACTTTAGCTAATGTTTCTAAATAGTAGATTTTTGTAATAAATATGTAGTTGAATTTAAACATGAGGTACTCACGGATCATGCATAGTGCGGGCGCCCACTGTCGCCTCTATTTCGAACGGAACCCAACAAGTTTAATCGACCATTTGTTATTGTAGATTTTACAACGAATATAGCTATACGTATACATTACATGTAAATTATGTTATCGATTGCAGATACAAGTAGTTACGGTGGTTATTTTGTTAACTTAATGCTCAAAGTTTTCATACCTACATTTCATAAGATATGTATTTAGCTGATGAAATTAATTTCATATGTTGTTGGGCATTTGTACCGTACCATACCTGTATATTCAGTGACATAACTGCAAATCAAGTAGGTATGCATAGTAAAAAATAATGCACTTGTAGCTAGTTTTGACACATATTGTTTAGCCGTATCCACCTTGTACCTAAATGTAATTATCTATAAAATGCGCAATCAAATAACTTAATATTGAAACATTATATTATTAATTTATTATACTTACACCGTAAAAATATACGAATTCAATTACGTTAACCAGTTACCAGAACCTTCGGCGCATAATGCACAAAACGCAAAATGTACACTACACGCAAAACGTATACATTGGTAAAATGAACAATACGCAAAATGTACACAACGGATATTGCAAAACACGCAAAATGTACACAACGCATATTGCCAAACACGCACAATGTACAAAAGCAAAAAGTACATTCTCTAAATGTACATTACGCAAAATGTACACTACACGCAGAATGCACAATACGGAAAATGTGCAATACGCAAATAGTTCAAAACGCAAAATGTACAAAAACCGAAAAGTGCGTATCGGTGCTCTGCAATAGCTGGTAACTATCAAATGAGTTAACTAAATATATAAAACTGGCTTTCCGCCCTCGACTCCGTCTGCTCTTTAAATGAAAATATAAATGCCGGTCATACCGTATACCGCTCAACCGATTTTGATGTGTTTTGGTGTAGAGATTTGATATGGACCTTGGAGAACTACTAAATAATTATTTTACGCAGACGTAATCGCGGGCACCAGCTTATGTTTTATATATTTAGTTAACTCATTTGATAGTTACTATTGCTGAACACCGATACGCACTTTTCGTTTTTTGTACATTTTGCGTGTTGAACTATTTGCGTATTGCACACTTTCCGTATTGTGCATTCTACGTGTAGTGTACGTTTGGGTATGTAAATTTAGAGAATGTGCTTTTTGCTTTTGTACATTTTGCGTGTTTCGCAATATGCGTTGTGTACATTTTGCGTATTGTTCATTTTACCAATGTATACCTACGTTTTGCGTGTAGTGTACATTTTGCGTTTTGTGCATTTTGCGCCGAAGGGTTACCAGATAATGTAAGTACCCACCAATTGTATATTTATACGACCGTAAATTAAATCGATTTTTTCGTTTAAGTTTATTTTATTAGATATCAATTTATAAAATAAACATTAATATAAATGCTGTTGTTGTTGTTGCTAACAAGTTGTACGATATGTACTCATAAATATGGGATGGTCCGGCGAGCATTCAGAAGATGGATTACGACAAATGGAATATAAACTCCTCCTCCAGTAATTTGTCGTAGTGATCTTCTGTGAAGTTAGAGAAAGGAACATGGAATGTTACTTACGACAATAATAACCCACCTAACTTGAGGCTGCGTTTTTATCAAAGCTGTGTGACGAAGCTAAGCGGTGAGCGAAGAAAAATCCACCAAAAGGGTTCAAAATTAAGTCACACCACCGCTTAGTTGCCCCACGCAGCATTGGTGGGAACGGAGGCTTATAGATCCGGCAAAATTTATCCTGTAGACTGATCCCGACCTGCCTCATCTAAAGTTGAGTGACATCCATGTTTTTCGTATGTAATAAGATCTATATTGGAATTTGAATGCATGTTTATCTATATACATACCTTAAGAATAAATAAATACCTGTTTTGGTAAGTACTGGATAGACGTTTTTAATTCTCCCAAAACAAAGCATCGTTAAATAGACTGATACAATTCTACAAAATTACTTTAGTCACTGAAAAAATTATTCGAAACTAATATCATACTCGAACAATCCTGTGTAAAATATTAAGTAAGTACAAAGTAAAGGAGTTAAAAAAAAATATATTTAGAGGTAGCTGACAGGGTCCATTCCGGTGTTTAAGCTGTAGTTGCGGTACATTCCGGCCTTTGAGAGGAGGTTTGTGAAAGTCTGACCAGCTGGGTAGAATACCGAGGGCACTGAGTGAATGCCTGAAAAGTTATAATGTAGTATCAGCTTATTGTAGGACCGTAACCATCTGAGCTCTGGGATCATAAATAATTCCATCAGTCCTCTCGCTCGCACTTAGGAGGTTTATGGAGCGGTACTCTATAAGGTTTCTAAGTGCGAGCGAAAGTTCCGATTGAATAATGTATGACCGCAGCTCAGATGGTAATGGCCTCTCAATAAATATACGTAAAAGTTAGGTACCTATTTAAACCAGCAACATTATTGATAATAGTGATAGTGAATGAGTAAATGACATGGGCTAAAGTATTCTTCTTAACCGCCTCATATATATATTTTTTTATATGTTTGTTCACCGATTACTTAGAGATGGCTGGACCGATTTGGATGATTCTTTTTTAATGGATAGGGTAACCTCCAAATTGGCCCCGATGTAGTCAAAGTTGAGGTCTGATTAGAGGATCATAATCATAATCATTTATTGCTTGAAGTAATGAGGATCTATGAGGAATCGATGGAACTCCACAACGTTACTAGTTTATAAATAATTAAAATTTCATACTTTTTTTTGGTTAAATAATTGATTATACAACTTAAAATAAACGCAATTACAACTCCCAAATTACCTACTACATATTGCGACGCGTCAGCCGTTCGAACTCAGTATTGCGCGACCGCTCGTCAAAGTCGAACCTATGTCATGCCAAACGATCCTTCCCAATGTAAAAAGAGCGCTGACGGCCATACATAAAATATGATTGTATATGGCTGTCAGCGCTCTTTCTACATTGGACGAGGGCAACTTGTTGCCGTGCTTCAATATACCTAATCTTTCAGAACGCAATTGCGTGATAGCCCTCTTAACAATTAGGTAAAGCGAAGTATAAAAATACCATGCTAGTAAAGGAAGCCTTTGTGCGCGAGTCGGACTCGGATTTTTTGTAGTTTTTAATAACTGATATGATTACAAACCTGGTGGGTACCAGCCGTATTCGCTAGCACTCGTCCTGTAGAGCGGATGCTGCTTGCTCATTTGGCTCCCGTAGCCGTTAAACCAATCTGAAACCAAGTTATTACTAACTAGCTGGTGCCTGCGACTTCGTCTGCGTAGAATATTAATTTAAGTAACCTATGTGCTTCTCCAAAGTCCAATCTATCTCTATACCAAAACTCATCAAAATTGGTTAAGCGGTTTAGGCGTGACAACGTAACATACAGATCTATCTCTGTACCAAAACTCATCAAAATTGGTTCAGTGGTTTAGCGTGAAAACGTAACAAACAAAGTTACTTTCGCATTTATAATTATAGCTTCCGCCCGCGAGATCGTCCGCGTTAAATTCGCTTATAATTATTCCCTTGGGAAATTTTGACTTAGGCAGGATAAAAATTTACCTATTTTTATTTACCATATTTTAAGTAGGTACTGTAGGTAGATATCAGCATGGAATCAGTTCTTCCCATTCAAACTTTCAATACACCAAATCATCTTATTTTAGGGGCAGATTACATTTTTGGAGTATTTTCGTTTTTTTCTCGATCGCCTACCTAATTGTTTGTTTTGAACTGCATGTATACCAAGTTTCCAGTTGATAAACCAATGGAGTCAGTTTTTCCAATACAGAGTTCAATACCCTAAGACATGCTTTTTAGGAGTAGTTCCGTTTTTTCTCGATCGCCTACCTAATTGTTTGTTTTGAACTGCATTTATACCAAGTTTCAAGTTGATAAACATATGGAATCAGTTTTTACAATACAGAGTTCAATACCCTAAGACATCCCTTTTTAGGAGTAGTTTCGTTTTTTTTCCCGATCGCCTACCTAATTGCTTGTTTTGAACTGCATGTATACAAAGTTACAAGTTCATAAACATATGGAATCGGTTATTCTCATACAAAGTTTAAAGTTTAAGTTTAACGCCCCAAGGCCCTCATTTCAGGGGAAGTTTTTTTTTTTTTTTCTGTAACTTATAACTAATTATTTGTTGTGAAGAGTATTTACACCAAGTTTCAAGTTTATAAAATCACCGAATTAGTATTTTCCACATGTGCTAACTTCAACCCCCTTTTTTACCCCCTTCCAGTTTCATTATCAAAAGTTTCTATAGCCTATGTCCTGCCTGAAGTTTCCCTTAATATATTATCGAAAACCACATTGAAATCCACCCCGTAGTTTTAAAGTTTATCGCGCACATACAATCAGACAAACAGACAAACAAACAAACAAACAGACAAACAAACAAACAAACAGACAAACAGACATGAAATTCAAAAACCATTGGGATTTGTTGCGCTGCTCATTCTGAAGCCCCCCATTGCATTTTTTCATTGTTATCTTTAATGTACAGACTTTTTCCACTTTACGATTTTATTATATGTATAGATATATGTATAGATTGTTATCTTCAATGTACAGACTTTTTCCACTTTACGATTTTATTATATGTATAGATATATATTCATTGTATGGCTGTAGTTATACATTTATAGCAAACTAAATTTAAGACACTGCTGCAGCACACATCGAAAGCTTTTCGAAATCCGCTGCTTGTACGCCATAAGTATCCGGTGAAAGGACTAGAAAACCGTACTGTATGCTATTATAAGGATCATCGCTCTATTACATATATTATGAAACTGAACACTTGGCCGACTTTAAAACGATGCGTATCGGTAATACCCGCATTACGCAGGAAACGCTTAACATTATGTTTCAGCAAAGATCATTGACACTTTGAAGTAAGTTTGACTACGCTTGTACTCTTAAATAATATCTACAATTTTATTGTTGCGCTTAATATGAGACAGCTCAAAATGACATGCATAACTAAACTATTCTTCGTGACAAAAATTTCTTCGGCATAGAAAGAAAGGACGGTTTAATATCATTGTCATCGCTAGATAAAGTTTCAAGTTATATTCAGAACCTGCTGAATCAGTGCAATAATTAAATGCTAAGCCGGTTACTCATATTTTACTCATAAGTAATTAAGAACTTTAGTAATAATAGATGTGCTTGGCATTATTAATTCAGACGTTAGTAAAGGTTTTATTCGAAAATTGACATTTTTTTTAGTTTTAGCTGATAATAATTATCGACCTTGGAGTTTCTAGCCTTCATTGGACTAAATGCAATGAATAAATTACCTTAGGTGTGTAATTACAACTTTCAACGTACCTACTAAACTGCCTAAAGTTAATACCTAAAGCTAAGTTCTCGCAAATTACTGCCACTGGGCAGGCTGCTCATAATGCTTGCTGGATTTTGTTGTATTACTATGTCAACCCAGGTAGCCCTCATAGAATTACAAACCATATAAGGATAGTTTAATTACATAAAACCGCCCTGACAAAAGTGAAGCAATAAACCGGTGCGCTTTGATATTTGACACTACTTTTTGTAGTGGTAGAGCCAAACAGTAATCCTCACTAGATGATTACTGTTTCCACCACACTCTCACAGAATATCGGCGTAAAGTAATAGCTTGCTATTGCGTTTCGTACGGTGAGTGACGAGATCCGGAGGCCTATTCCCTCATCCCCATCCCATCCCCATTCCCTATCCTCCCTAGACTGGCAACGCATTGGCAGCACCTCTGGTGTTGCTGATGTCCATGGGCGGCGGTGACCACTTTCCATCAGGTGGGCCGTCAGCTCGTTTGTCAGTCAATTGACATAAAAAAAAAACTACGAAGTGTCCCGACGTTTGTATGAATTTGGAGCCATAAATGCCTCCACTTTTGTTGCTTCTAATTGTGCGCGCGGACTTGGTTTCTATTGCGTTATTATCCTAAGGTAGTCCTATGGTCATTGGAGGCTAGACCAATGAATGAATGAATGTAGACTTAGATTAGCTTGCCATCGATAACGTTTAAAGGCGTCCGAGCCTCCGGTCCCTAGGACCCCAGCGACACCATTGCCAACGTTACAAAATTATCAGCAATATTTGCTATACGTATTATGAACTTGAGTTATTTAGAAGTAATTGAAATACTGTAATGGAATTGAATAAATTATGATACTTACGAGGATGTTCAAATCTCTTAGGCAAATTACATGTAACAAAAATGTCTGACGTTTTCGGCTCAGATTTCTTAATTTCCTTTTGAAGACTTGCTCGGTCTATGCAAGTCGCTGAGCAAAACCCCGGTTGCATCTCTTGATTCTTCGGATTTTTTGCTTGGTTATCACTCATTGTTTAATAGTAAAATAATAATTACAGAAGCAAGCCGCGCAAAAACAGTGACACCAATATCGATCTTAAAATTCAAAAAGCTAACTAGTATGTCGCCCTGACAACCGCAGTTTGTAAAGAGTTTGTATGCTTTGTAATAAGGTTTGTATAGATGTATAGGTAAGCTACAGAAAAAAAAAATCGTTTATCAATCGTATTCTTGTCTTATATCTATTATGCTACGTCCGCACAGACAGGCGGCTTGCTTAGCGCCTAGAGCCTAGCGAGTTACCTAGCGAGTATCTTAGTAAAACGAACGTTCTAGAATGTTCGCGACCGAACTGCGCGCTTGGCGCCTAGCTAGTCGCTTGGCGTGTATCGAAGTAAACAAACGTTTCGTTTTTTTGTCACGAGGTGCGAGGTATTTTAGAAGAAAAATTGGAATAAATATTAATTGTGCACGCACCACGCAAACCACCTCTCAGTGCGCCCACCGTGTATCCTAGCAAGTAGCCAGAATGCAAGCCACTAGGCTCTAGACTCTAGGCAAGCCGCCTGTCTATGCGGACGTAGCCTTACGGTTGTCTCAGTAATAACACGAGATCGGAAAGGGTGTGGGGTGGGAGTGTAGTAATATGGATTATGTCTGAAAAATCTACTTACATCAAAACAAAACAAAAAGTTATTCAAACATGACTGCAATTTAAAAGATCGATTATTTTGGTGGTATTAAGTAGATTTTTAAAACAGTATACTTACTCTTTCTGATCTCAGCGGCCCTGGCAAGGTTGACACAAGGATAGTTAAACCGTCTTTAAACTCTTCGACGCCAAGCATGTCTGTGAAGCACGAATTTCAACCTTACGTCGAACCCATGTAGGGCTCTTTTACCCTGGATGCCCTGACAGATATATCCGTCATTGCCGATGAAAAGATTAAATGCATCTCTCTCACACTAGTGCCGACGAAAGAGATAGAGAGATAAACGGGTTTCACTTATTCCCGCGTCTAGCCTGCTAAGGCCGCTGGGTCGTATTATGAGCTCTTAATTCCAGGCTGTTTACGGCGGAAACTTTACGAGCTCACAATACGACCCCTGGTTTAAACTGCCTTCTAAATTGTGATAGAAATAGCAATTGAATAATAATACTACAAAATGTGATTTTACTTAACGTGAGAAGACTTCGTCTAGCCGACGACGAGTTCCATGCTGGCAGAAACCGCCTATCTTTGCGGCGCCTGAGAGCCTTCGTCGGCAAGTGAGGAGCTTTGCTCGTATAAAAGAATCACATGACTGGAAATAAGTAGGCAGTAAGATCGGCTCTGCACAAGATCGGGTGCAAATCAACATAAACAACATTATATTACGTATGTGTGCCGTTTATTCAGTATAACTTGTGCTACACCATCATTTCAACATACGCTAATGAAAATATCGGTGTAGGTACTTTGGGAAAAGTTTTTTGCCCATACATAGTAATCCGAAAATATCAATCATGAATACAAGGATTGAGGATATATCCGATGCTGAGAAGACTACGATATCAGTAACTAGCTTCTACCCGCGACTTCGTCCGTGTGAATTTTGGTTATAGTTATTCCCTAGGGAACTTTAAAATTTTCCGGGATAAAAAAAGTATTCTATGTATAAATGCAGGGTAGAAGCTATTTCCATTCCAAATTTCATCCAAATCCGTTCAGGCGTTGAGCGCGAAGGAGTAACAAACATCCCTCCTCACAAACTTTCGCGTTCATAATATTAGTAGGATTTTACGAGAAAGGCTTGCTATGACGACCAGCGAAGGGAAATTATCAGTAAAAAATTCGATCTCATGCCTGATTTACACGATTTTAGCTGATTAGTTGGGAAGTCGCTCCCTACTTATCAACTTACCAGATAAAATCTTGTAAACCTGGCATTAGGTATGTTTTTTTTTGTTTTCACAAGGTTTTCGCATTCAAACTTCATATCGCAGTAATGAAGTAGGAAAAACGAGTAGCTTTATCTAAGTTAGGTACTTCAAGAACAAAGACCAACGCATAGGAAAATAAAGGAAAATATGTTTGTATTCGACTGCAGCGAAACAAAAAGGAAGGGAGGAGGAGGGGGGATTGTTCCATTTTGATGTGTCATGTGTGCATATGATTATGTTTCTATATGGTAATGAGTCGACTAGATTAAATGTATAGCTACAACTACTGAACCGTTTTTAATAAAAGAGGATGTCAAATGCTACGAGGTTGCTACACGACATATGACATCATGTCGATCATGGCGAATGTTTAATTTTAAAGGCATTTTGTCTATTAATATTTTTCTCCCATTTATGTTTTGTGGGCACCAGAACTTTCTATTCACCAACACACAATTCAAGCGATGAGTCACGAGTATATTTAGCACACCATACTAAAAATATGTGAATAAATAACTTTCATTAAGTAATGAGAACTGAACCACAAACACATTAAACATAAATAGACTAAAAAATGTGAGATTGATTGCTAGTTACCCGGGCAATTACGTTATGACAAAAGTTTTATAACTTAAAAGACAAGTCGGTACATCAACCAAAAATATTAGATGATCAAACGAACTTGCAAAGTGAAGTTCGATCGTTATAATATGAGTCGCTTCTTTCGAAGATATAATCACCATTCTATCTGAAGAAAGAAGCGACGAAATATTATTAAACATAAGCAAACCTAAATGTACCTACCTAGTTTTTGTTTTCAAATAATTCCTTAATAGTATATACATATATTTTTTTTCATTGATCAACAATGGGGCCAATTGGAAAGTGTCCACTAAATTTAAAACTGGCTAAACCTGAAATAAGAAACGTCAAACGCGATTTTGACAGCTTGGTAACATTCTAAATCGAAGTTGATGTTTCTTATTTTAAGTTTAGAGAGTGTTCAATTTAGGCAACGCCGTTTCGAACTGGACCCATCGTCAATATAAAGTAACAATTAAAATGTTCGTACATTTCAATAATTATTTTATTTTATAACTAGTATGCTCCTTTGACAAGTTCTGATGATGACCTCATCATTAGTCCAACCTCAAAGCTTGCGACAGTTGTTTCTTGAAGCATGAGCTCAAGTTGGCAAGCTGTTGGATTAAACAGTCACAAACAGTGTTTAGGGTTCCGTAGTCAAACTAACGCTTACAAATAGTTCCTCCTTGTCCGTCCGTCTGTCTATATAGCACAGACACTTTTTCTCGAAGACTATTTAAGCTAGAAAGCTGAAATGTTGTCCAATTATGAATGATTGTCCCGCGCACAATTTTAAACAACAAAATTGGAAAGATTATAGTTTTCTTTCAATAGTAGGTATATGGATATGTACAGTAAAAACGAAATAAATAAAAAAAATCTATATCCTCGAATGTAGTGTCGTTGGATAGCTCTTTGAAAACTCGTATGACTATGTTATAATATGAATTATTGAGCTCTTAAAATGTCATGTCTGTTGGAGTTGTGGCTCCTCCCACCCCTACTGTCTAACTGAAAACTGGCTACGGAACCCTACACTGAGCGTGGTCCAATATGGTCTTGACCGGTTTTTATTATATTGCCGTTGCTAAGATTAGACAGAAAATCTCATAAGCTCCCAACTCCTCTTGTGAGTACGTAGCAAGCATATAACAGTGCTAGTATTATCCATTTATTATGTTGATTGAGTGCCCCTTTTTACCCGACTGTGCGAAAACAACAGCGAGGGTTATATTTTTATATTAAAAAAAAAATACGCCCTTAAACTACAAATTTCACAGACCGGTGCCCCTTAACTCATTGGGCATGCATTCAGCTGAATATATTACCCTTATCAGTGATATCGGTATACTCCGCTACAAGCGAGTGGGCGCCTATCGCACCACCGCCTGCCGCTCAGTTGCCACCAATCCGTCTTATTCACTCCACAAACATACTTAATTACCAGCTCATTTCATTACAACACAAATAAATACTTCCCATAAAGTGATTAATTTAAAGTAATCTTGAGTTTTATTAATAAGTTTCAGTGAAAAGTTTCAATAGATATTGAAATAGACTTGACAGTGACAGAATTATAAATCAACAAAAGCAAAAGTATCATTCTAAATAATATTCTGTTTTCGATAAGTTACAAAATGCAAACAATAAGTGTACAGCAACCGATAAATTTAAAAGTAGTGAAACTCGAATTGGACTTTACGACCTTAATACCAGAGTCACCCAGACGGGAGAAGAAAGTGAAAGATATTAAGATTCCTAAAATCAATTTTAGTAGGAGGGTTTCGATAGTGCCGCCCGCACCTCCAATCAAGAGTTGTTCTCAACAGGTGATGCTATTACTACATCTTTTATAATATAACAATGTAGCACTTACTTAATTTGGGTATGTCGTTACAACAATAAGTTTGAATTTGAATACATTATTATGAGAATGATTGGACGGATTTTGTATTCACTTAAGAGAGGGGGATATTTTGGACCAGTTCCAAATTCAGACTAGACGATTCTTAAATGGTAAGACTTAGTGGCGACGAGACTTGTATTCGAGGTCATCTGTAATTTTATATGTGCAGATGTATGTCATGTTATTAACCAAGGCCTTTAAAAATTAGTCTGTTGAAACTATAAGATTAAACTACTATTAATTGATTTAGCTAAATAGTTCCTGGGAGGATGACGGTACATTTTTTGGGGCCCCAAATAATCACGGATTGCTGGCACACAGACACTGCTTGAAAAACCAGACATAAACGTACCTACAGGAAAATGGTGTTTTTAAATGGAAATCAAATCATAATAAAATGATTCCTGAAGATGTAGAGCTCAAACACCACATTTTTTATGAGACTCGAACACGTCATTTTCCTCTTTACTAGCAATTCGCAGTAATGCTTAAAACCTTCACAGATTGCTTTCCCAAATGAAAATATTAGCATAGGAACCTATCTTGTAAGTGTACCTCAATATTTAAAATGATCTTCAGAAACGAGACGTGAAAGAATTAGTGGAAGAACTATTGGATGAGCTTTATGCAAACCAGCGCGACTGGAGTTCAACCAGTGGCGTCGAATGCAGTCATGGGTAAGGTTTATCAGTCCCCGCTTATCGCAATTTAATGCCATGTCTTCTCAACAGACACCAATTCGTTAGGTATAATTAACGCAATATTGTTACGTTCCATTTTCCTTATGTATTATTTTGATTGTTGTCCTGTTTTTATGTTATTCTTTTATGTGTCTGCCGTGACGATGTTGTAGATGTTTCCAACGAAAGACCAGCGCTGGCTTCCGAGCCAGCATTATGCTGAGCTGGGACCTTTTCATAACAGTTGGCACAATGTTCTACTTTTTCTCCTCTGTTGTGAATCAATGTTTTTCTTTTCTTTCTTTCTTTATTTTAGTAAACTGAGCAGGATATTCATATAAAGTATTTTGTTTTGATTACAATTCTAGAGGATTAATTCAATAAATATTCATATAAATATACCTGCACTTATTCGAACAGTTTCATAATGATATAGGTATGCATATTATATAAAAATTAAGAAAAATCGGTCAAGAGTATGTCGGACCATGCTCAGTATAGATTTCCGTAGCCGTTATAACTTCGAAAACCGTAACTATTAGCTTGTTTTCTATTCAAAGTTATTTTGTGCTATTTTTGGTGATTTTCAGTAGGTATAAATATGTTAGTAGCTTACTCATGAACCATTGAAGGCTACTTAGTCGAGATAGTTTTTCTTATAACTTCCTTAGCTTTCATTTAAGAAATTTTTCTGCTTTTTAAAATTCCAGTTTTCTGGCTTAAAAAGTCTTCGAGAAAAAGTGCCTGTGACATACATACAAACAAACAGACATGACGAAACTATAAGGGTTGCTAGTTTGACTACGGAACCCTAAAAATACCGGCGCCAATACAAGTGGCAGCTTGTTTTCTATATTCTTTCTTTTCAATGTTCCCAGACCATTTTTCTTATCCTTAATAAGTGTTTATAAAATAAAACTGATAATAATAAAAACCGATTTTGTATGACTAATTCGATAAAAGTAATCCCAACACTGTGATAAATGATTCTCTAGCATAACTTATTCTTAGAAACCTTGGCACTGAAAATGAATGATTCGCATTGGAACGTTTTACTACGGTGTTGGTTAAGACATTTTATTCGTTGTATTTACTCGAAAGAGATTACCGCTCATAAAAATAGAATTCAATCCGAAACCTATTTGAACAGGGATCTGACCGATAAAAGCTTAATTCCCGATGGGCGTATATTGCGATGGGCAAAGATCTACCCTAACCCTCTCCTTAGTCAGTGGAAATATGAGATATGAAGGGATACTTAAATCATACATCCATTGTGTTCTGTAGTTATTCAGCGTAGCGACTTATCTGCTTTAGAAATTAATTATAACGGGACAATAGCTCTTAACAAGATGGCACTGGCCATGGCCGTGGCATCTAATAACAAATAGAGTAGCACTTGAGTAATAGTTTCACTACTCGTGTTAATTAATCTAGGTATATATTTCAGATCAATATCAGCGGCGTCCATAGCATCAACACAGTCGATTTGCTGTGATCAGACAGATGCAATCGAGCGAAACTACTTGGAAGGATTAGGTATGGCATGACTTCTAGTCTCGATAACTTACACTCATCACCCTTCTTAATTAAACAATGATAAATTTTAAATACTTACACTTAATATTTAGAAATGTTGTCTTTGGCAGGGGCTAAATTCCGTCGTCTCTGGTTAGGTGCTACCAAACATACTTACTTCTACTTTTAATAAAAATATATTAATTTTACAACATAGACGTGGAGGATCTTCGGAAGCAGACAGTGGAGTGGGAAGTGAGACTGCGAGTGGCAGGCGAGCGGTTGGCGCGGTGCGTGCGCGCGCGGGACCGGCTGCAGCGCCAGCAGAAAAGGCTCTGCGCCGCCTTCACCGTGCTGCTTCGACACATTAGTAATTCACACAGACAGATTTTTAGATTAAGCACCCTTTACTCTCCCCACTAGTGGCCTACTATATTCCTCTTAACTTTTGCTACAGTAAAAGTCAAGATACCTACTACAAATGTATTCTAATGTTATGTCAAACGTCTTATAAATATAATATAACAGTTACAACTACAAATTCATTCATGAGGGTTTAAAATAGCATTACGCACTTGAAAGCAGACTAGGATCGGCTCTTCACACCTCTCATCCGACACTGACGTACACAAGCAGCGTCGCGAAATCGATACACAACGCACACAGGCATACCGCCTGATGCCCGCAAGGCGCATGCTCATGGCAGGTACCACGAAACTCTCCGGCGGCATCCTTGTCAAGCTAGCTGGCTTTTGAAATACAATAATATCCTTCGAAATAGTAGTTTCATGCGATACAATGGTATGAGGTAAGCAGATCCGTCGCTTTATTTCGCGACTCTCCCAGTAAACATCGCATCAGCTGGTCGAATACGCAGTCTCAAATGTTTTCGAGATATGGCTGATAATTATTTACGATTTCGAGCTCAGTTGTCAGTGGTACTGTATTTTTCGGATATTGAGAATAGTGGGTTGTTAGTGAGCCGAGGATGGGCGGCAAGCGGCACTCCGCAGTGACACTGCATCGAGTCAGGCTGGGGCGCTGACTTGGTGCTTCGTGATGTGCAGTTAGGATATGCGTGTATTGTCAAATGAGTGCCTCGTGTAACACAGATGAGTGCCATCCTAAACTCCCTCCGGAACTTGGCTGCCTCGTCGAGGGCTGGCACAGGTGAGCTCTTATAAATTAAATTATATGGTACTCCTTTTTTCTGTGAAGCCTTTTAAGTTTTTAATTGATTCTTGCTCACGAAACACGATTTTAAGTGATGGTTAGTTATTATTTATTGAAATATGTGTTTCGGCATCATCAGCGTCGTATGTTGTCTTTTTATTTTTTTTATGTGCACACTAGTGAGCCAATAATGTTGAAAGGTGATCTGTGACAAGTAATTGATGACAGACAAATATGTATACTCGTAAAAGAAATACGAGTAAATGTAAAAATAAATTTAAATATTAAAATCTTATAAAAACACGGATTTATGGCTTTATTATGCTGCCACTTTTTACCGACATTTCGTACTATATATTAATTAATCTTTACTACTGACTGGATGGTGCGACTGTGCCGGCTTCACGTGACGGGTTCAAATACCGTAAGGGGCAAACTGCCTGCGTGATGAGGACGAATGTTTGTTCCCGAGTCATGGATCATTATAGTATTACTATACCTATCTATGTTAAAACAATCTATATAAGTATTCGTATTGTTCATATTCGTATTCTATACCCATAGCACAGGGAATCAAGTTTGGGACTAGATCAGTGTGTACAAGATACATTTATTTTATATTATTATTGACAGTTTTCAAAGGGCAATTAAAATAATGTAGGAAAAAATTGTTTACGTAACGAGTGTACCTACGTACCGAAAAATCGGAAATAGTAACTTAAATAAAGTCGCCTTTTACTCAAATGAGAAATCTTGCGGTTTATTTTAAAGTTTTATTTCCCTAAATAACTAGTATAGCCACAGTCCGTCCTTCCGTTGCCATGACATGACCAGATGATCCGGGTCATTGGGGCTGGAGAAGAAAATTCGGCACGGAGGGGTGTCAGGTTCTAAATAGAAAACGGGTTACTACTTAATTTAACCCGGGTGTGTTGTTTTGAAAGTCTCCGCGACTATACCGTCAGTATTTATTTCCAGTTTTCAAACCGTAATTTGGTTGGCCATTTCGTGATGGAAATAAACGATTGCTTTCAACTTTAAAACCTTCATTAAATTCTTAAGAAATAGAGGAAAGTGTAAATTTATGTTCAACTGGCATTATCTAATAATAATAATTTAATTATCTTTTATAATTTAACTAATCATGACAGGCTTACTTTTTTTAAGAGGAATATCGTAAGAATCGTGATTGATCTAAATATATCATACGTAATTTAACTCCTACCATACTAGGGTTTGAATTATTATCGGAGCCTACAATTACATATTCTTACACCCTCATATTATAATAATAATATGAATACGACAGTTAGTTAATTTGTTTCACAGACTATATATTCAATAGACTTTGCATAGGCGGGCGACCCCAAGCGTTGTGGCCGAATGGCCACAAGTGGCGGGGCTACAGGGGGTCGCGCGGAGCGCATAACTTCGAACGCACCAATCACAGCGCTCTAAAGACCCCGCACGCCCCGCAACTTTGGCAGCTTTATTTGCTAGTAAAAGTGAGGCTAATGTCTTTAGGATATTTGGTCTGTGATCTTTGTATATCGGTTTTCCAGGCTTAAGCAGGAAGGATGATAAACACGGATCCGTGCTTTTTCTATAGTCACAAAAGAGACAGGTAAAGAAGTCAGATTTTCACAATTGAAAATCCCTAATAACTTTTAAACGGATGACCCTAGTTACACAATTTCAATTACACAATTGCCCTATCCGTTTTAGACCTAAACCTATCAAATGACACTAAAAACAAAACAATACAAACAAAAAAACATATTTCAACTTACGTAACTTTTCGGCGTGAATTTACCTTACAAAAAATTAGTTACTTCGTTTAAAATACTGATTCTAAATAGGCAACTATTACCTATACATATAAATCGATCTTAGATATATTTTTCGGCGGCCGGGGCGGGGCGCTTGCCTACCTACCTAACCGTTCGGTGTAACGTTAAAACGAATCATCGCAATACAAGCAAATACCTACCTACTTACCTCTCTGAAACCACTGGTAGCTTAAAAAACGATAATTCACAGTTTAATGTTGAGTATAAACAACGTACCACTGAACAGTTATAATAAAAATTTTTTGTTGCTCCATTATTGCACTGCACAAACACGTGTATTAAGCGGATGGCATTCGCGCTAGAACTGGTTTCAACGGTTTGAGATATCGTGTCCGTGAGCAGTGTCTAGGTGTGCGTTGTTCGAGCGCACTTTGTATGTAGATTGATTTCTGTACCTATCTCTTTTGTGCTGTAGTGCACTTTTTGCTTTCTTTTTTGAAGTATTTTTAGTACTCCAAGAGTCAAATGAGACGCGTATGCTGATTTTTTTAACTAACCCCCTACTAAGGTTTTGTGTTTATTTATTAACGAAACCAAGTTTTTTTTAAATAGTTTTGATATTAGAAGTGTTGATGTGTGCAGCGGGCGAGACCGGCGCCCGGTTCGGCGTGGTGCCGCCCGGCAGCGAAGGCCCCGGCGAGGGCGGCTACGCGGAGTGGCTGCAGGCGATGCGGCTCGTCGCGCGCCTGCCAGCCGGCGTGCCACAGCACTTTCGCAGAAAGGTATATACCGTATAGGTATGATGATGATGATGGGTGGAGACGCCTGGCCGGTGACAGGCGGGCGGTCGATCTGCGTGTGCTGATCATTCAGCCCTACCGTATACTTAGGTATCGCCACGAGAGTTGAGGTGAATGATTACACACACAAGTACACTATGCCATACAAAACCTAGAGGTTTGAAAGGAGACATTCCTCGAGTACCTTAGAGGTGCACTAACGAGGGATTTTTGAAATTCCATCCCTAAAGGGGTGAAAAGGGGTGATAAAGTTTTATGGAAAATACCGTGGGCGAAGCTGTGGAGGGTCCTCCAGTTACTTATACAAATTAATCGAAAATCCCCTTACCTAACTTTTTTACGAGTAGAGATGGAGTAGAGTAGTAGGTACTAACCAGCAATAATTCAACGAACGTGCTCACACACTCACCACATTATAATATTATAAGGGTGGTGTGATATAACAACACTTGATGAACCGCTTAAGAAATATGCCCAAATTAGAGTCAGCCCTACTTGACTGCGTACCCAATTCAAAAGTGCTAAGGTTAAACGAAATGGCCTGATTTTAAAGGATGAATATAGGTTAAAATCTTGATATATGGCTGCATGCATTTATCGGAACGGTCGGGAAAATGATTTATGCAACTTTGAATGCTGTCCCGATTTCAATTTAATTAGGTAAATAAATGCGTACATTTATTTGGCTTTAAGTACCGGTCACATTCCGAGCGCGAGCGCGGGGCACACACTTCATATTTTTATTCTTCTTTCTTTCTTCAACTTCAGCGCGCCGAGATATGTGTGACTTCTGTACGACTTTCAATAGAAGTCAAATGATGGCGTCACGCTACGGTCGCGCCGCGCTCCTGCCGCGCCGGCAATGTGGCCGAGCCTTTATCCTTAGTATACAAGTTGCAATTACGATCAGCGCCTCTATTCGGGAACGCTAAGTGATTCTGTAGCGACTCGTAAACCAGATTTCTCGTCTCGCTCTTACGCATTACGCGTCGTGCGGAAGAGTGAGATGAGAAATCTGGCTTACGAGTCGCTACAGAATCACTTAGCGTTCCCGAATAGAGGCGCAGGCACACAGTTAAAATAAATACAGACAAACCTATATTTCGATTATGCGTACGTAATAGCGTGGATGACGTACGTTATCCGAGCTTTATATGGGATTTACATTAGGGATTTTGAGATTGCAAACTTTGCGCATCAGACAACGAGTGGTGCTCGTTTTGATCTTTTTCGCAAAGTTGGGAATACGCTTTATGTAAAAAACATTGTGATCTTTATAAAAGATTTTGTAGTTATCAGTTTCTTTTACTTTTTATATCATCACGACGCTCATTCTTACGTTACATTTAGATAACAAATAAAACTCTTCGTCTTTTGCACAAAAGGTGACGAGCGAAAAGGTCAATGAGTGGGCAGTTATCAATGGAATAGGTATACTTACCTGTATTAAATCGATGAGTCCGTTACTGTTGACTTTTGACTTTACCAAAATCCTATTCTATTTTAGTCGCTATACTTACGCAGAATAATAAACCAAGTCAAAATCGCGAAGCACACGAAGCATCATCCTTTGTGTGAAGTCCCAAAAGATTAAAAGTATTTTAACTCCGAAAATCATTTAGCTAGATTTCTATTTAAAGTTATTTGGTTAGGTTAGTTAGGTTAGTTTCGATGATTTTCAGTTTAGGTAAGAGTATAAATAAGTTAGTCGCCTATAACTCATTAATCAATGAAGACTACTACAAATAAGTCGTGATAGTCTTAATTTTAACTAAGTAATAATAACTAAGGTAATTTTCAGATTTATAGAATTGTTGTATAGAAATTTTAGTATTTGTTGTTATAGCGGCAACAGAAATACTTCATCTGTGAAAATTTCAACTGTCTAACTATCACGGTTCATGAGATACAGCCTGGTGACAGACGGACAGACGGATAGATGGACAGACGAACAGACGGACAGATGGACAGACGGACAGACGGACAGACGGACAGACGGACAGACGGACAGACGGACAGACGGTCAGACGGACAGACGGACAGCGAAGCCTTAGTAAAACGGGTCCCGTTTTTACCCTTTGGGTACGGAACCCTAAAAAAGAATAAACCATGCAGCCTTATATTTATAGTCGCACTGAAAGTCCTGATGGTTTGTAGTTATGGATCTCGTTGGCGGACCGGCACCTGAGCGCCAGAGGCATCGACTGGCCGGTGGCGGAGAGCGCCTGCTTCCGCGGCACAGCCCAGCCCGATGACACGGAGCTCGGGGCGCAGATCATCAAGGTATCAAGATTTCATCTGCTCAGCAGTCTCCAGCATAAGAAAACCATTCGTACCAGTATGAGACTCGTCTTTAGCCTTATGTTTGGAAAGTTAGAGAATCATACCAGATGATGATGATGAATGACACAAAGATAAATTAAACCCGTTTGTATAGATAGTCATAGATGACTATGTCTTTCGTCGGCACTAGTGTGAGAGAGACGCACTTAGAGATAAGACGGTCTATCTTATCTTTGTGTCATTAATGTTGGGGCCGCTGTGGTTGGATTTGGTTTGGTTAAAGATACTCTCACTTCTACTGGTGCCACAATGTGTCTAATAGTGCGGAATATTTTGAAGACACAATTAAGTAAATTATGAAGCCAAAACCAATTCGAACTATCAACCGTGTCTTGCTTTACCTAAAGGCATACAAAATGGGTTTAAATAAGTAAAAATCTTCTGTTTTAAATAAATTAAAACTGTTAACATTTGAAAGTTGTGTTGGGTAATAAATAAAAAGGTTCTCTGGGTCCGGCAATGCCGGCTCATATAACGTATCAGATGTTATTTACCAAAACGACACTTAAGTACTACTTTTACGAGACCTATATAAAGTAACGAACCACGAAAACTCTTGGTATGTGGCAAATTAAGTTCCCAGATACTCCGTAAATAGAGCGATAAAAAACACTCGTAAAATTACAATTCGCATGTGAAAGTGTTCTAGAACTTTTTCGGCTAATCGATATATTTAAATATAGCCTTAACAGTTTACAGACGGAGGGATGCAATTTAATTTTCATTTGCTTTAAAGGATTTACATCGGACCGGCTGTTCTCTTTTCTGCGGCACCGAAGGTCGAGAAAATCAAGCCATGCTACGTCGAGTTTTGTTAGCCTACGCAAGGTAAATACTTTAAAGGCCCGGGCAAACCAAACGCGTTTCCGCGCGTCGCGTTCGAACGCGGGCCCGCGCAATTTGTACACGGCACACCGAAGGCGGGCGGCGGCTTCAACGCGTTTCGAACGCGGGTCCACGTTGCTCACGCTCCGCGCCGCTTTCGCGACACGTTCGCCCCGCCTCGGTGTGCCTCTGGACATGGCGGCCATGTTAAATACAACTTCGCGTGCCCGCGCACGCCCCGCGCCGCGCTGCCCGAGTTGTCTGCGGCGAAAGCGGCGCGGCGCGGGAGCGAAACGTTTCGTGTGCGGGCCCACGCTACTTTTTGGTGTGCCATGGTCAATTTAATTTGTTGTTTTACAAATTGCGCGGGCCCGAGTTCGAAACGCGACACGCCGCAGACGCGTTTGGTTTGCCCGGACCTTAAGTATTTTTCATAGTGAAAAGTTTAGACATTGTTTCTTATGATATTTATTTAATTGCAGATGGAACAAAGACGTCGGCTACTGCCAGGGTTTCAATATGTTAGCAGCAATCATTCTAGAAGTTATGGACAAATCAGAATCCGATTCCTTGAAGGTGAGCAACGTGTAGCTTGTTGCGTGAGTTTTTCTTTAATACCATGCCAATATAATGATAAAGAAGTCCTTGTGGTGTATTTCGAGTATCTGTCCGTAATGTTGATCTATTGTGGTTTTACCCGCTAAAGCTATCGGGCTTAGAACCTTCATATAATACCAGTAAAATGAATCAGCTAACCTATTTATAAATTTGAACTATTGATTACACTTGTATATCTTTATAATTTAGCTCTTGTAGTCTTACAGATAAACATCGTATGAATAACACGGACCATTAATCTAGGTATAAACGAGAGAGTGTTCAATAATAGACTAGTACAACGTAAATAATATTAATGTTGAAAAAAAAAGACCGACACCATTTGCGGAATAAACTAAAGCTATGGCATGTTTACGACAGAAGTTTTATTTTTATTGTAAAGGTGATGATATACCTAGTGGAAGCAGTTCTGCCGGAGGGTTACTTTGCCGACGACCTACGAGGCCTCTCCGCGGATATGGCTGCTTTCAGAGACTTATTAAGACTACGTTTACCTCGATTAGCCAACCATATGGATCATTTGCAAAGGATTTCAGACGGTACTAAAAAAGTTTTATTATAAAACAATCACGTACATGACCTATTAATGTTATTGTAACCCAAAGAGGAAACTTATTAACTTCATTGAAAATTTCACTAAAACTATATTTTATACAATAATTTTGACGTATACGAGTAGGTATGTTTTAACATTTTTAGGTGGCGGTGTAGAGCCTCCATTACCTGATGTATTCACTATGCAGTGGTTCCTCACCCTATACGCTACTTGGCTCCCTCGGGAATCGCTTCTGAGATTGTGGGATCTCATCTTGCTTGACGGGAACGAAGTTCTTTTACTCACTGCTCTTGCTATTTGGGATATGCTTCAAGAGTAAGTACGAAAAATATATTTAACGTATAGTCAACCAAATGGATTTGTGAGCATATAAGTTATTTTGCAGGCGTTTCAGCTACTTTCATCTCCTTTCTATATAATTTCTTTCTGTTATTCTTTTAGCCGCATCCTGTCCGCTCGTTCGGCTGATGAGTTTTATACCTGCATGGGCGGTGGTGCAGGAGCCGTCTATCAGGCAGGGGAGTCTCTAGTAGCGAGAGTAGTGACTTACGACTCAGTGCCGGAACTCCCACGACTTCGCAGTTTGCATAGATACAGAGTGACGCCACCCGCCCCGCCTGTGACCGCTCCCGTCTGTCAACCTCCGTTACACTCTGCGGTAAACCAGTTAAAGTATAATATGTATTTATATTATTTTATATCTCAGTAATATAATATTTGCTTCTATTTATTTACAGATGCAATCAATGACAAAAAGGGGGCTACGTTTGTTCTATTCGGAGGACGAAGGCGACTCGAGTGATGATGGCAATAAAATGGCCTTAGCCACGGTAATACTCATAATTTACGTATCCAATTATCACTGATTGAACAAGAGTATGATTTATTAACTACTCCTTTTATGAAGGTTATTCCAAGGCGTGAAGATCGCTTGGGCGCCGGTGACAGGCTGTCGTTGGACATTGGTGCTCTTAAACGACAATACGTTCGACTTCGGGAGCGCCAGAGACAAGCGCATGTAATTTTGGCAGCTGCTTGCGCTAGACATGCCGCAGGTAGGCATGCTGCTTCCTATTTGATTTAAGTCCTTCCATTATAATTTTGGGTAAATTTTAGGGTTCCGTACCTCAAAAGGAAAAAAGGAACACTTATAGGATCGCTTCTTTGTCTGTCTGACTGTCTGTCTGTCTGTCTGTCCGTCCGTCTGTCTTTCTGTCCGTCTGCCTATTTGTGTGTCAAGACCTTTTTCTCAGGAACGAGTGGAGGTATCAAGTTGAAATTAATATCAAATACGTACTCAGGTCTGCAATCTCCTGGAGCTGCGAAAAAATCAACCTTCTAAGTCACCGCAATCGAAAGATACAACCGTTTATGCCATATATTTTGATACTCTCAAGGGAATCAAAACCTATAGGATACTTCCCGTTGACCTAGAATCGTGAAATTTGGCAAGAAGCAATGTCTTTTTATTCGAAAGGTATTTTTTGTCTTATTTCATAGGTAGGTTGTAAATGGTTACCCAGTTGAAAAAACTTATTTTTGTCATTTTTAGAGTTCCGTACCTACGAGGTACTGTCGGTTTTTGATAGGTCATGGGACCCTCGGCGCGCGAATCAGACTCGCCCTTCACCGTTTTTTTTGTTTTACGAATCTTTTCTTTTGCAGTTGGTGTACCTACTTCGCCTACGTCATTAACAGTCAACAATCTTTTGTTAGGTAAAAGTGCAATTGTAAGCTCACGGGGTCGAAGACTCGGTCCCCCGCTAGGTGCGGTGCCGCCGTCCCGCCAGGCCCACGGCTCACGCGAAAATGCGACATCCCCGACTAATACCCGTTCAAATGAAACTATCAGTTGGAATGAAGAAAAGAGTCGTAAAACGCATAGCAGACGAAATTCTGTCAAATGGAAAGATATTAAGAAAGAGACCACGGAAAAAATTAGAAAGGCGTCTATTGATTTAGACGAAACGGGTGATGGAATAATCGTTTCAGAGCGGGAAGCAGATGAGATGATCGCTTCATTGAGATCACGAAGCTCTAGTGAGAGCTCTTCATATTCTTCACATTCAGCATCAAGTACCGATACAAGTCTATGTGATGAAAACGAACGTGCAAGTGACTCGGAGCCAGAAATACCGGACGATAATATAGTAAAAGGTAAAATCAGTACAAAGGAATCAAAACATACACACACTTCTCTTTCAAAAGACAAAAAAATAACTCATCCCCCTTTAGGTAATGAACCCAAAACCTCGACTTTTACCTGTGCAAAGGATACAAAGTGTGCTCGAACACCAAGTATTACTAAGGAATCAAAAAAAAAACCATGTTATATTGAAAAAGAAACTTTGATAGATCGTGCACCGCCACATATGGAATCAAAAATAAAACCATCTACTTTTGCAAATAGCGCTGACGTGCATTCTCCCATTCTAAAGGAATCCAAAATAACTCCCCCGGCTTTTACTAAAGGCTCCGAATATGTTCTTTCACCTATTTTAGGAAATTCTACATTATCACCTGTAATTTTAAAGGAAGTAACTGTAAAAGATATCTCGGATTACCTAGATTCAGCCGCTGGCGAACCACTAAGAACTTATATTGATGGCTTTGAAAGCAAACTAAAAGATAATTTATTTACACATATTGAAATGGACAGTTATAAACCAATAAGTCCTTTAAGAAGTAAATCTCCATACTCAGACCTCGGTTCTGAGAAAGGAGAAGTCCTAATGAGACTAAAATCTGAAGAATATTCTCGTAGTTTTGAATCGGTGCAATCTTCAAAGCCACCCAAAAATCTTACAGAACTTAGCCCTATTGACTTGTCTCCATGTAATTTTGATATTGGTTATAAATCTCCTTATAATTATGATTTTGAAACAAATTTTAAGCGCCCTTCTACTTCTCAACTAGATCTAAGTGCTAGGCCACCAGATATTATTGATAGTTTAACAATGTATCCAAATTTTGTGCCTGATATAGATTTATCAGAAAAAAATATGTCAGATCTCGATAGCCCACAGAGAAGTCCTGGTGCAGAAAGTATTGTAGTAAGTGAAGATGAGCCTCTTATACCTCTGAGAATCGATAAGTATTTTGAACACAGTCCTGAGTTTTTCGGGGCTCGTGTTACAGACCCCAATAATTGTGAGATACCAAATCGGCGAGCTGCTAAGAGATTATCACGATATCCGAAGAAGCCAGACTCCTTAACATTACAGAGTAGTAATAATGATAAAATCACTGGTAATGAAGTCGAAAGAGCATCATCACTGCCACAAAGTCATAGTTTTACAAAGAAAATCAGCTTAAGTCCTGATGATCAAGAACTGCCTATACCTGACCACAGTGAGAAATTATACGAAGAATCAAGTATAATTAAAAATGTTAAGCCAGTTAACTTGGAAAAAAGTCCCGATATCGAAAAATTCTCCCCAAAAGAATATGTTCTTAGATCTGGTCGCAAAAACAGTGAAAGAGCTCTGCAAATAATACAAGAAAATTCCAAAATTCTAAACAGAATTCTAACAAAGCAAAATGCAACAATTAATAAAACATTTGAAACCAAGAGTTCAGAAAACTTGGTTGATATTTTCAAGCCAAGTAGTGAACTTGTTAATGACAAACCAGTCGAACCAAACTTTACTGATTGTTCTTTTCTTAAAGAGTCAACGTCAGATTCATTGATTACCCATAGAAAAAGAAATGTTAATATTGATACTTATGACAAAAATGACTTCGTAAGGATCAGACCAATTTCGATAGATGATCCGTTCTCACTCGAAATTCGTGAAGGAGTTTCACGCAATTCAGAATTCAAAATGAAATGTATGAAATCCCCCAGCAGCGAATGCCTAGGCAACAAAACTGATTTTTACGGTTGGGAGAATAAAGGGTTCTTGGTCAAATGTGACTTTAAGAATCTATTGCGTAAACCAGAAAAACATGAGTTGGATACAAGTAAACCCATTACTACCAAAAAAACTCCGGAATCGACAGCACATGTTGATTCGTCAACGAGTGATGCAAAGACAACATCATTTTCTGAATGGACCCGAAATTCTGCTCCTGGCGAATCTAAAGCTTCTGTTACCTTACCGCTCTCGTCAGAACATAAGGATACTTCGACCTATGAACGTCGATTTACATCTGACGACTACAATTATCCACTTTCTAGTAAATATAACGACTTTGTTTTGTCGAAAGCTAGCGACATTTGCAGCAAAACTGCAGGCCAAGGTCCAAAAATTTGTGAAAGTTTATTAAAGACTGACAACAGCCAAGTAAGTGAGTTTGCTCATGTAGTTACCTCCTCTATTAGCTTCACCTATGAACCTTCAGCTGAGGATGATTCGCCGACAGGAGCAAAAAGTAATTCAAGTGACACATTGTGTCAAATAACCTCCTTAGACCAGGTGTCCACTCCCATTTCACCAAAAATCTTTCCAAATAAAGAAACTCCTACGTTACCAAAGGACTATTTAGAGAAAAGTGATAAAATGAAATTGGAATCTGATGATACTTGTAGCGCCATAACATCTCTTATAGATACTGACACGCTGTCTTCATTGTCTTATCCTCGCAGCCCCTCCACTGGATCTTATCACCCGTTCCCTACTCGCCCAGCGATGCGCATGCCGAAAGAACTAGGAGTAAGACTAGGAATGTATCCCAAGGACAATGTTCACTCTCCCCCAAAATAAATAAAATTTAACAAAATCGAGTAGCATTCAAATACAGCGGGAAACCGTAAGTAATTTTTTGCAAGTTCGTATGATTGAAGCTCATGAACGCAATAATGGACGTAAGCAGATGTGTTAAAATTTGTTTTTGTACCCCGGGCCGTTTTATGAAGCTGCAAGTTGCAAGACTAGAAGTGTACAGGCAACTGTAACCTGTTATGAAAGACTCATTGAAAGTTACCTTTGTAATACTGGACTGTATATCTCGATTACAGGTAATTTCTACAAATGTGATGTATGAACAACAGGTGGTCGTCAAACGCTAAGATCCCTCGGTGCTCACGCGCGGACGTAAGCTGCAGGCTGTTCGGCTAGCCTATCCTATACAATTGTAAAGCAGTACTTTTATAAAACGTTACAATTTTGTCGTTTCCATTTTTTGCCTCTAACATTGTAACTTATAGCTTCATAAAACGGCAAAAAATTAAAGTCCACGGAAGAAGCGGTGAGAGTCATTTGATTTTATGGACAATTATTAATCTTAAACCGTGAGAACAAAGTAGGTATTCTTATTGTACTGAAAATCAATTGACCCGCACCGTTCCTGCCATGAACTCTTCACTTTTTGATATGTATTTTATTATTTGAGAAATACAAGAACATCTGATAACAAAGCTAAGAACAACCTCTTTGAAAAAATGAGAAACTAAATTATTTGTATAAACGTAGGATTTAAGGAAAGCATGTTGGACTTCATCAACAATTTTACAGAAGATATAATGATAAGTGCTTCGTCAAATGTGCTAATTAACAACCATTTAACTGTGGTTTTAAATTTCATGAACTGTTTGCTTATTTAAAAATAATGTTTATTTCAATTTTTAATAAAATTATTTTATTAAGAAGCTAATAAACAACTTTATTTATATAAAATTTTCATAACAGTTTAATTCAGCCTGACTAGGTAGGTAGTTCATTTTCTCAAGTTAGTTTTTGTACTGATATTTGAAAAATTTATTTCGTGTTTTAATTTAAGACAGATTTTATAATTGGTATATTTTAAGCATGTATCTTGTATAGGTTATTAATTTGGTGTGAATTTTTATAATTTTACATTTAACTTATTCGATAATATTCTGGATGTTTTGTCGATGTAATGTCGTCGTCTAATGTTTTGGATGAAGCTCTACAAACCTCCACACGTAGATAAAACACGGCTCCTCTGGTCTATTGTAATAGTCCGTCATCCCAGAGGTAGAAACTGTAGTATATGAATTCGGGTAAACTACTTATTTGGTTGGTGTGGCACTAGACTTACAGTGCTTGAATACCTCTTTCTTAGGCGCCGGACGCTCTTTGTAATGTTGGAGAATGTCCGGAATACGGAAAAAAATGCAAAAAACTGGAAATTCGTAAAGTTGCTCATGGACGTAATTGGCCCAAAAATTTCCATTCCAAGTCAAATTCAAAGTCAAAATAATTATCTTTATTCATTTTCAAGCTCTTAAAGGTCTATTTCATACGAAGTATTTAGGAATTAATGACTTTTTGTATTTTTTAGGGCCCAGCAATGACGTACAATACCAATTTTTTCTTTCATCTATTTTTATTTCAGACTCCTGTCTTCCAAGAGCGACCTAACCGGAGCGTAGAAAATAAATACGTATTCGAGCACTGTAGGTATAGTGCTAAACCTATATGTATATGTATAGGTCGCTATTCGAATTCAAATACTTACTACCTACCTACAGTTTTTTACCTCCCTCGTGACGACAGACTATAAGATCAGGAACTGATTATTTGCCGGTAAAATAATAAGAGCACTTATAAACTTTACTAGTGTAATAATAATAAGATATACATAGCTTCGCTTGTACGAATAAGCGTCGCAAAGTCTATTATAAAAATATAGATTATAGCAATAAGCTGTTCACTAATTTGAGCTAGACACAAAACAAACACGTTGCCTTGAATCTATTTTAATGTTATGTATAATAATCCTTTGCAATATCAAATATTTGTAATAATAAGATAGATATATTATTTGTTTGAAGTCAATACCTTGTTTATACCGCTATAGAGTAAAGTCCTATCATTGCAGAATAAGAGAGATTTTGTTGTTAGAGGGACATATTTATTCTACGACAATATTGACTAAATATACATACATATTCGACCGCTAGTAGTTTGATTTAATCTTAAAAATTACATAATAACAAAAATAAAATAAATAATATTATAATAAATATAATTAAATTAACAAAACAAGTGCTTAGAAGTCGTCAAGAACGGGTGGGCAAGTGCAGACAAGATGTTTGTCTCCGTACATGTCGTCAATGCGACCGACCGTTGGCCAGATCTTGGTTTCCCCTTTCACAAACGGCTGAAAAAAGAAGATAGGAATAAATTTGAATAGCCTTCACAAAGGTTTTGAGAGGAAGTTAGGTACCTATACCTATTTTAAAGGAAAAATAAAGCGAAGTTCCATAATGTTTATAGTTATCGGACACATTCAATGTTGCATAAAGGAGTACTTACACGGATACAGGGAGGGCGGAATGGAGGCAAATTGTACCATTTTTTATTCAGATATCGCTTCCCCCCCAACGATGTCCTGTATCTGCGCCTGACATTATGATACGAGAGTCATAATACTTACGGCTGGGAAGGCAGCTTGCGCTCGGCTGTAAGGCCTATTCCAGTCTTCAGATATCACTTCTTCTTGCGTATGAGGCGCCATCTTTAATTGAAAGAAAATTTTATTCATAGAATTTATTCAAAAGTCATTATGGAATTTGGAAAGTATTGATTCAAGACTGTATTTGGAGATACAATATTTAATGTAAGAAAAACGAACCTTCAACGAGTTCAACCGCTTGTCCATGATTCCATCTTCGATATCTTTAATTTCTTTTCGAATTAGAATAAGCGCGTCACAGAACCGGTCCATCTCTTGAAGGTCCTCAGACTCTGTTGGCTCTATCATCAGGGTCCCGGCAACAGGCCACGACATTGTGGGCGCATGGAATCCTACAAAATTACGTTGATCTCAGTAGGTACCTTAGATTACATTAAACATTTCACGCGCTAAAGCAAACATTATAAAAAAAAACAGTTTTCCCCTGAAATCGTTAAGATAACAGACACTTACCGTAGTCCATAAGTCGTTTTGCAATGTCGCCAGGTTCAATATTAGCCGATTTTTTAAGATCACGCACGTCTATAATAAATTCGTGCGCCACCAAACCTCTCTCGCCCTTGTACAAAGTTTTATAATGGCCTTCGAGCCGACGCGACATGTAGTTAGCATTTAGAATGGCCACTTGCGTTGCTCGCTTCAATCCCTTTGGACCCATCATCTGTGAAACAAGACAGAGATATATGATTAATTGCTGTCTCACACAACTTTTGCCATGAACTTGCCAACTGTATTTCTGCTTACTTTGATGTAGGCCCATGATATTGGTAGGATAGCAGAAGATCCAAACGGCGCAGCGCTCACTGATCCGAAACTATGGGCTGCGTCACCCAAGTCTGCTAGCGGGTCTACGACTGGATGTGAAGGCAGGAAAGGTGCTAAATGAGCTTTCCTAAAAAAAAAAATCTTTATTCCAATTAAGTATATTTGCCAATAGTCGATTGAAGCCCTGATTAGTAAAAATCATACGAAAGGTTATCAAAACTTATAATAAATAACGGATGATAATAATAACATCATTGTCAGATTACAAGAAATACTGTGATAGATAAGGCTGTTCTGCGACTGATGGATCAAATTAACTGACTCAAAACATACAAATGAAATTTTGCTTACACTCCAATAGGACCCATGCCAGGCCCGCCACCGCCGTGAGGGATACAGAAAGTCTTGTGTAAATTAAGATGTGATACATCGCTGCCGTAGTCCCCAGGACGACAAAGGCCAACCTAGAAAAAGAAAATCGTTTTTGAAATATCCTTAGAGGTTTATTCACTCTTCTCTTCACATCATGGACAGGGATGTTTGGAATAAAACCTGTCCTGCACCGGCGATCCCTGAGTCTCGATGGGCTGGGCGTAACTACCTACTGTGGTAAAATAAAAAATGCTTTTCTTCCAACTACGCGTTAATTTTATCATTATGGCCTTAAATACTCAGGACAAAGCAGCCCTTATTTGCTCTAGAGCAATAAAGTTGCATACAATAGTAGATTGTTGCACCCAGCAGAAAGCGATTCATTATTATCATAATGATTTGTATAAAATTGTCCTGTTTTGAAAAAATTAAACCTCACCAAGTTTCTTCTCAGAAGAGGGTTTTTTCCGAACCGGTGGTAGATTCATGGTTTGACCTTCATAAGAGCTTGCAAAAACCTAAATGGAATGAAGACAGTTTGACTTTGACTTCTTTCAGAAACTACGGACACTAAGTGCATAAGCGGTCACTAAAGTCGGCTTGCTATATTCCCAAGCATTGATCGCCGAGATATATTTTGAAATAACTTTATTTCATGATGACTATTTTTAGGGGCTTCTCGGTCATGCGATATAATTCGGACCAAGAGGGACCCAATACATATCTGTCTGTATTGGGTCCAATACAATAAGTCTGCGTCTGACCTGAGCATTCATATTCGCCCCGTCCAGGTAGACCTGACCTCCGTGTGCGTGCACCAGGGCACAGACATCAGCCGCCCGCTCTTCAAACACGCCAAATGTACTCGGATATGTCAACATCAAACAAGAAAGCTTTTTACTGTGCTCCTCCACCTGAAAATATAGAATACTGATTTTACAGACAAATTCTAAGGAATCATATTATTTTTCTAAGTAGCTTTTTGTCGCCGCTATGCCCACGTTGCTTTTTGTAATAAAAAGCTGGCGAAAGTCTGTTCTGGCGCGTCTGAGTGTCAATCATCATTTGGTCGACGTGTCTTGTTTCACCCCCTTAGGAGATAATTTTCAGTCAGTCAGGTAATGTTTTCTATGCTGAGTTTCTTGCGGCGTTTCTTCTCAGCAGATGTCACCTTTCGAAGCGCTGGTAGCTTCAGACATGTAAAAGAACTCATGTGGCCTACTTGCAAAATAAATATTTTCATTTTCATTTTCATTTTCTATCATGTAATAATATTTCGTGACAAATTATTAACACTAGAAATAAGAACGACTTTACTCACGATTGATTGTCAGAAATAGTCCGACATGTTTCGGACTCATATGGAGTCCATCTTAGGGGTTGAGTGCACTAATCTAGTCTTAATAATATAGATTTTTACAATAAAGACTTTCACATTACAACCCCACCATAATTATGAAATATCAAGTGTTTTTCAAAAGTTTTTCAAATATAAAGTCGACTTCCATAAGCCTATTTATCCACGGGAACTATACAGGCGGGTCTGCTGAAGGTTTGGTTCCTCATAGTTTGCCAGTGTCTAATAAGTCAATATCTATATTCTACCTTGTCTTTAAGGTGTTCCATGTCAATATCCCCGGAGGGTGTCACGCGGATCGCGCATACTTGCATCCCCGCCATATGTGCAGAGGCAGGGTTGGTACCATGTGCGCTGACAGGGATCAGGCAGATGTTGCGCCCTGTGTCGCCACGGTACTCATGGTAGCGCTTTATCGTTCGCAGCCCGGCATACTCTCCTTGAGCTCCACTGTAATAAAGGTGCAACTGATAGTCATAAATACTTATACAGAGAAAAATAGAACTTCGACCGGGGTAGTACCACACTCTCACAGAATATCGGCGTAAAGTAATAGCTTGCTATTGCGTTTCGTACGGTGAGTGACGAGATCTGGAGGCCTTTTCCCTCATCCCCATCCCATCCCCATTCCCCATCCTCCCTAGACTGGCAACGCATTGGCAGCACCTCCAGGTGTTGCAGATGTCCATGGGCGGCGGTGACCACTTTCCATCAGGTGGGCCGTCAGCTCGTTTATCAGTCAATTGACATAAAAAAAAAACTTAATATTTCCATACATCGCTGTTACAAAAGATGTTGAAATGATCTTTACCTGTTGGGTTGGAAGGAGACTCGATCATAACCGGTTATAGCACACAAATCGTTGGCCAATTCTTCAAATAATGTGTGGTAACCCTGGCACTGGTCAAGTGGGGCAAAAGGATGAATATCAGTGAAGTGCTTAAATGAGCAGGGCATCATTTCCGTTGTAGAATTTAGCTTCATTGTGCACGATCCCTGTAAGTATCACATGTCATTATTTTATTTGCTACAACATTTCAACAGGATTTAAGATAACTACACAGGACCAACCAAAGTATACGTAACATAAGCACACCATTTTAACAGTAACTTACCAAAGGAATCATAGAATGCACTAAAGATATGTCCTTATTTTCCAAGCGTTTCATGTACCGCACCAGCCTGGTTTCGGAGTGATGCATGTTGAAAACTGGATGTGTAAGATAAGGTGATGTTCTTCTGAACGGCCCTTTTAACACACTGCGAGATTTCACCACATCACCATTTTGCATCACCTGCATATATTTCAGATGTTTAGAATACCATTGAATATAGGTATTGATGTATTTTGCCTATAGACTAACGATTTCTCACCTCGTTGACTCCTTGGCAATCAAATATCCACAGCAGATCATCAACGTCTTGCATGGTAGTGGTCTCGTCAAGCGCCACACCAACGGCACCGTCATCGAAGTATCGAAGATTGATCTTTTTTTCTTGGGCTCGCGCTTTGATAGCACTTGCATCGTGCCCAGGAAGAGGAACAACGTGGAGAGTATCAAAGTATACATCATTGGACTGCTTATGACCACGTTCTCTGATGCCTAAAAATTTATAGATGTGGTGAGGTGTGGCGAAGAATAGATGAACTCAGTTATTAACGTTTATTTACTAATTGACAAACATGAATACTGCAAGGCAGACGGGAAAAGACTGACTCTCCGGGCACGTTGTCTCCCGGCATTGGCGTAGCTACGTCAGCTCATATTCAAGTGCGCCTGCACTTAGATATGAGCTGACTCGGCACACGACAATGTAAACACTGTGTCGCTACAGATGCATTTGAAAATTAAAACATATTTCAATGGTACATTTGTTAACTTACCTTGATCAAGGACGAGCGTAGCATTATGAACTCGAGTTGCAATATCCCTCAAGCCTTGGGGTCCGTGGTAAACTGCAAACATGGCAGATATGTTCGCCAGCAGCGCTTGGGCCGTACAAATGTTAGATGTGGCTTTGTCGCGTCGAATATGCTGCTCTCTAGTTTGAAGTGCTAGCCTAAACAATTAATAAAATATGGTTAAACTTCATCATCCAGTAACTTTATAAAATATTTGAACATGAAGGTTCATAGATAAATCAGAGGGAGGCCTAGCAGTGGCAGTATAGAAGATAAGATGTCTCTAAATCTTGCCTGTAAGCATCTCTTCCTGTGGCATCTCTAGTCACGCCCACCATGCGACCAGGCATGAGGCGCACCAGCGCATGCTCTGCTGCAAAGAATCCAGCGTGAGGACCTCCATAGCCGAGCGGTACTCCCAGGCGTTGAGACGTACCCACGGCCAGGGCTGCACCGCATTCTGCTGGAGGTCTAAGCAGGGCCATAGCGAGAAGATCCGTTGCTACTACAACTAATGTCTTTAAACAAAAAAATATTCGTTTTAATAAAAACTAATGACCCTGTGAGCTGTAGACATCGCAAGTAAATGTGTTTTTTTTTTACGTTTTCAACACCCTACCCTTTTGAAAAATTTCGATTAACTGAATCGACAAAAAATATCTCTATACTTAATTCCAACCTGTTCACAAAATTTCACGAGGATCGGTTGAGAAATGTGACCTATAGAGGAAAACAGCCGGCCATCCGCCACGCGGACATACGAAAGCATTTTTGCTTGCTGAATCGGAGACGCTTCGCGCTCGCTCTGTCAATAACTAATATCAACCGTATCATATGATTTAAATCTACTTACTCCATGTTCATGGGCAGCAGCAGCTAAACTGGAATAGTCATAAACTAAGCCCCTCGTATCAGGGCACTGTAGGAGGACAGCGGAGATGTCCCTTTGGGCGAAGTCCGCTTGGCGTACGTCTGGTACGACCATCACTTCCAGGCCCAACGCATCGAGTCGCGTTTGAACGACTGCCAAGGTTTGGGGATGCAGACGTTCTGATACCACGAACTTATTTCTTTTATTATGCCTGTGGATGCAAACCGTAATTTAAAACTTTGATAAAAATACGTGACGTGTACAGTTTCAATGTTTAAGTATCTAAACTTTTACAAAAGTGAACGCAACTAACGTTTCTTCCTAGTCTTTAATGATCTAAATATAATATTATCATAATACACGTATATTAAGTAGGTATTTCACAAACCTATGGCAAAGAGACAATGCCTCGGCAGCGGCCGTGCCTTCGTCAAGCAACGATGCATTGGCGACGTCTAGTCCGGTGAGGTCACTGACCATTGTTTGATAATTGAGCAGCCCTTCCAATCTACCTTGAGCTATTTCAGGTTGATAAGGTGTATACTGGGTGGTCCTGAATTCCAAAATAATTTACAAAAAAAACCATTGTTTTATGTTCTATATTAATTGTTTGTTTTTATAGCACTCACCACCCAGGATTTTCGAACATGTTCCTCATGATTGTATGTGGTACGCAACAATTATGGTATCCCATGCCAATGTAAGAACGCCATATTTGATTGCTCTCGGCTATTTTGCGTACTCTTTCGATTAGATCATATTCGCCTGAAAATTTATATTTTGTAAGTAGCTAACAAAACTCGGAAAATCTGGTAAATCTGGTAAAGCTAATACTTACTCATAGGTTCAGAAATGTCCATTAGGCCTTGCATTTGGATTTTCTTAGGAACGGCATCATTTGTCAATAGGTCCAAACTCTAAAATGATAATTACGGAATATGAAATTAATATAGCACAGGATTTTTTACTTAAGTGCAAAACTTAATAAAAATAGAACATGATTTCTGATTCCTCAAAGAAAATACAAAATGATCAAACCTTATACCCTAACAGATCCAGCATGGTCACAATATCCTGATCTCTGGGCCCGATGTGCCTGCTGGGAAAATCAACCCTCTCTGGGAACAATTGGTCTGCCTTCGCATCCTGTGTAGTGAGACATCGAGTCCCTTTCCATGGTTTTAGTAATTTCACACCATTCGATGGCTTCCCAGTAAACACGCCACGTATAAGGAACCTGTGCATTATTATAAATTATTTAATGAAATCACTTTAAGAGTCATAAGCATGCTGTCCGTCTTACAAAAGCGACCGTAATGTACTGATACAGAGGTCAAAGCGCCTCGTTCAGTTGATAGATAATGTGAACTATGCAAACATCGTTTAATAATGTGTTGTTATTTAATCATTTGTGACTTTACCTAGAACGATAATCAAATTATTTCATAAAGATGCATCATTTCAAAAGTTTACGGGTCTTAACGCGATATTAAAACATTTTTTTTTAGTTTTAAGTAAAGTTATTTGCAAGACATCATCGATCTGATCAACCGGTTAACATCGATTGTAGTTATTTTAACTTAAGTACATGTTATGACACCCATAGAAAAACATAACTATAATTATGAAATGCATAGTTCTACACTTTTAGTTACTTATTTATAATTTAATAAGGTGTAGGTATAGTATAGAGGTATCCACTAAGATGCGCCCGACGACTTTTTGTAGCGGTACAGTCGCGCGTTTCGTGAACGTACTACTGCATCGCGACGTGGCCGGATTTGCAACGCACGACAGGAGTGATGCAGTAGCACTAGTCACGCTCTATTGATTCAGCATCGCTACAAAGGTGCGACTGTAGCGATGCAGTCGCGCTGTTTCGGTCCACCATCGGTAATGTATGTGTACTGTATCGCGGGAGGGAATAGCGAAGGGAGGCCGCGGGCGTCTGTATCGAAACTGCATCGCAACTGCAAAATGCAAATCGGTAGTAGAAGAAAAAAATGGGTAATTCGTTTTGTGTGAAATCATTGAGCTATCTGGAAAATTGCATTTTATAATAGTGTCCATAAACATTCAGTTTGGTAATGATACGATTATCCTGTGTCTATTTGTCACGTCATCATTCGGTGAAATGAAATTATGCGATAAGTTATAATCGGTACTTGATAAATTATTTGGCGATAACGCAGATAACCCGAGAGCTTTTTGCTTTTTTATAATATTTTTTTTTGTGTCAGTTGTGCTATGCTGCCTTTATGCTTTAAGTCAATACCCGGTAATAATACGTATACGGTATACGGCATACCTTAGGTTTCTTTTTGTAATTTAAATTTTTGGGTAATACCTGTAGGTATTAGGGTCAAGGCGGCAACAGTGGGTCACTTTTTTTTCGAGTGATCTCACTTGATTTGGACGAGTGTTGGAAAGATGCAAAAGGATTAGTATTATAGTGTAACTAATATAGATTGAATATTTTAATCGATTTAGTACCACAAGGTAATATTTTGGAAAATAAACAGTATTTAACAAAAAAACTTATTTGAGCCACTGTGTACTGGGGGTGGCATACAGTGAATCGGCCCTCAGTTCACAGTGAATCAGGTGAGTTCACAGTGAATCATCTATAATTATAACCCAAATAATAATGTAATTTTCGGCTTTTTATCAGTCTTTATTTATTGAATTAACCAAACAATAAATGTAACATTAAATAAAAATTATATTTTGTCTTAAAATTTATAATCAAGTTACCTTAATTTAAAAACATTAGACTCTTTTCTCTCGCTCATACCAATTTTTTTTTAAAAGCGTTTTTCATGTCGTCAACTGTGTGTTTCCCTATTTTACGGGGCCTTGCTGGAAGAGCCATCCTAAAAGGAAAAACTAACGAAAATTATTACATCTTGTAAAATTTTCTAAACTAATGTCTGAGCACTTATTATCAGTAGGTACCTACAGTACACAGTCACCACAGTGTATCATGGACCACTGTGTACTCAAGCGATTTGAGCCACTGTGTACAAAAACGCCATTTTGGATATAACTTATACCACGCATGATAGTTTTGCTTAAATCGAATTGCAGTATACGTCAAAATGGCCTCAATTAAGTTTATTTCTCAGCAAAATTATTAATCCATTGGTAAAACAAAATGTTCGTGAAAAAATAGAAAGTTCACCTTACCTTAAAATTCACTTTTTCCATCGTTAAAGAAAAAAACATTAATTACACGGGTTCGTTACATAGCTGACGCAAGCGAACTGGTTGTAAACTGTTTCTATCGGGAGACCTTCCAAAGACTGAGAAAGAAAGAAAGCTATCTATAATATTTTTGACAAAACGGCTAGTGCGCCACTGTTGTCGCTATAGCCACTGTTGCCGCCTTCACCCTACCCAAAAATTTAATGAGATTAGAATTGTTTTATTGCAGTTTCCCGAAAAAATTGAAGCCTTGAGGGTTCAATTTATTCTCTTTATATTATTTAGGCGTAGGCGATAAATAATGATGTCATAAACAGACTGACGGATACGCAGCATGCTTGGACGAAGTTAAGCGAAGAGGATCCTAACCATAATAAATGCCATTATTAATTTAGTTCTATGACATCGATATAATATCTAAAATCTTAAGATATCTTATTGTGGAATGGATCCTTTTCCCTAAATTACATCCGTTTAAGAAGTAAATCGCGAAAAAGCTTTCATAGACCAAAAACGTAGACGTATAAGTATATTATTAACGATTTATTAAAATAGTCAAGCTGCAAGCTGCATACATCGTCGAGGCTTGCAAATTCGATAAGTTAGGTTAGGTCAACCATAACTTATATAAACAAACATGGGAGCGCAGCATCACAGCCCAGCAACCTCCCCGTACGTACCAAGTTGGGGATCCACAATACGTACTTACCTACGGTCCCGCCTCACGTATGCGGCACCCGCATGGTACGCTCTTGTGTCAGAAACCAACCGTATGAGGCTCCGTGCGCAGGAGTCCCAGTCCCTGCCCACGGTCGTCACCGCTCCGCGCTATGTGGGCAATAGCACAATAGAGCGCGACCTTCACTGGCTAGGCCTGGACGCCTTCATCAGCCGCCTCGCACGCGGTATGTTTGATAAGCTGCAGATAGGCAAGAAAACTCACCACGCCGCAGATGGCATAGCTACAACACACAGCCCTGAATCCCCCCCCCGCTGACGCGGGGAGGCGTGTGCGATGGCTCCAGGCTGCATCACGGCCGAGAAGCCCGGGGGGCACCTGCTGCTAGTCTCACTGCAGAGACTGACTAAAGTTTCGTAAATCACTCGGCGCTCCAAAATATTTATAACACTTAATGTCTTTTTCATAATAAATTCAACTACAATTACCTAGGTACCTACTAATAATTTTTTAATGTACCTACCTAAGCCTAATCTGTTGAGTGTTGAGTGCATTTGGAAACAGAGGTGGTGGCAGGGCGGATTTAGAGGTCTAGAGGCCCTGGGGCAACAAAGGAGTGAAAGCACCCTAGACTACAATATAACGTAAATGATATTGACCGTCAATATCATCTACTGACGAGCAATATTACGGTGCAAGATTTTTTTTCGGTCTCTATTGCGGTGGCCCCTCTTTTGTGGTGCCCTCCCCTAAATCCGGCCTGGGTGGTGGGAGAATTACTAAAATAATATGACTTTTTTGAGCTGAAAACCTTTTTTGACCTTTTTGGTCTTTTATTCGGGAATGTCCAAGCGATATTGTTGCGGCTCGCGAGCGAGACTCGCATCCCACTCTTACGCATTACGCATCGTGCGGAAGAGTAGGATGAGAATCGCGCTAGCCGTCACTACAATATCGCTTAGACGTTCCCGAATAGAGGCGCTATTTTTTAAATAAAATATTTGTAGCAATGCATAAACAAGGTGACCTTGGAACATCACCTCTGCTGTTTGACTATGGGAAAGTCCCCTTGCATGCAACGTTCCATTTACGGAATTACCTAAATGTCGTAGCGCATGCATGTGACGTTCAACTTATTTTACTACTCTGAATAATGGGTATTATTAAGAATGCATACTTTGGTTGTGTTTTTGACATCCATTTTGCTTATTTTATTAGATATTGATATGAACTTCCCCAAATTATACGTTAGTATTACTTATCTATTGAATGCCCAAAATTAAAACTGCAAAATGGAATTAATTCTTTTGACATTGACAACTAGCAAAATTTGACAGCAAACTGAATAGAAATATAATATATTGAATCATCTTTGAATTAACTTATTAATCATCGAACGAATAATTTTGATGAAACTCATTGTTAAACAGTTTTGGTCGTGTTAAAATGAGAAATATACAGCTGATTGAGTGACTGATACTGTAAAGAAGATGGTGCGCATCGCTTTGTATCCGACTGGCTTCTAAAGCACACAATATGGTGGCATCGCCAGAGTATACGAGACTAAAGGATTTGATAACCCTTCAGGTCGGTATGAGCGAAATGCATAGTCCAATAATACAAGCGATGAAAGTCTTATACCAAAATGACATCAACTCCGTTAGAAGATTTGAGAAAATTAGTACCATTGGGCAGCTTTTGAAGATTTTAGAAATAAGGGACTTGCTCTCTGAAGAAAAAATACTGCCTTTAAAAGTGTTAGCAGAACGTCTTCCGAATAACAATGACTTGATTAAGAACATTGAGGACTATGAGAAATCTATAATCCCAAAGCAGTGCTTGAATCAATATGGTAAGTATCCTCAAATCAATATGATTACTAATCCTCTTTGACCATATTAACCTTTTAACCGCCGCACGTGTCCGTGTCGCCACTTATATACGAAGTGACTCATTCAAAATATATAAGTCATTTGTCTTAATTATAAGACTGTGGCGAAATGAGCTGGATATTTTGTGTCTTATAATTCAGACAGCGGCAGTTAAAGGGTTAAGCCCTAATACTGATGCTTAATCACACAAAGGTATTGTATACATTGTTGTATCCTTATTATCTATATGAAAGTGAAACAGCACTCGACAGGAACACCTACAAACTAAAAACACATAGGTTCTTTGCACAAGGTCTACATCAGCTAAGAAAAGATTTTATGAAAATCCACTCCTTAGGGGGTAAAATGGGCATTCAAATTTTGTATGGGAAATACCGTAGCTGTCTGTAGATGAAGCCTTAGCCTTTGGAGCCTTAGCTCCATAAAGCATGCAGCAGTCATTATTATAACATGGTATGAAGAACCAAATGAGTTTTAACCGCTGTTACATTTTCGCCGTGTCACCACCTATACTAAATGAGACATACAAAATGTACAAATCACAGTATGACTGCAGAAAAATGAACTGGATATTTTGTGTCTTATAATTCAGATAAAAGGTTAACTGTAATCAAGCAAGCAATTATGAAACACGCTTTGAGAATGAACATGCAGGATCCATAGTCACATAATATTATTTAAAATTTTAGTTACAGAACCAGTACAGCAAGGTACACAACCTAAAAAAGAACCACCACCTGATTCTGGAAAATACAATTCATTTATGGATGGAATAAGTGACAGAAGGAGAGACAGAATGATTCAAACAGTCACTGCAGAAATAGGCACGAACTGGCGGAACTTAGCCAGATACCTGGGCATACAAGAATATAAGATAGATGAAATACAGTGTAATTGCAAAACATTTTCTGAAAAGGCTTCAAAAATTATGGATATCAATTTAGAAAATGCAGATCGCAAAACTTGGTTTTTTGATCTGATGGATGCGCTAGAAAAAGCTCATAGGCGTGAATTGAGTGACAAGTTGAAAAGAATTGCTACAATGAATATTTGAAACTTAAGGATGTATGCCACGTCAAATCCGTAGTACATGTATTTTATTTTTCAAGTTTTGTTTCATTTGCACCAAATAACGGCAATGAGTAATTTTGTACGAAGAATGATTTAAAATGTACAAATTGTGTGATTATTAATAATTATTTAGTATGTGAAATAAAATCAGAACCTGATTTGACTGGTCAAGTCATAACCAATCAATATGCAGTTTTTGAAACGGTCCGGACACATGGAAATTCAATCAAGAATATTTCCGTGGGAACAACGGTAACGACATTTTTTTTGTCATCGAAAAATCGAGGAGAGTACAAAGTTATAGAAAATACATTTTCTGATTATAAAAGTACTATGAGACAGAAACCTTTTTCGCTTTTTCTTGTAATTTAATCAACTTCAGGTACAAATAACATAGGCACAGCGCATAACACATGTACTCTTAAATGTCATTTATCTCCTTTAAAAGAACGGTAAGTGGTTTTATTTTTTATTACACTTATGCGAAACGACTAATACTACCATACTATTCAATTTCAGCGAAAAATATACAAATTGATATATTGGCTATACATCCTTAAGTAAATGTGCCTTGCTATTTTTTACTAATCAGTCTAGATTGATTTTGGAAAAGATTCCACTGATTTATAAAAAAAATTGGCTTATTCCGTTTATCCACCCTAAAACAGCCACCCTAAGATGGATACTCGGAAACGCGTGTCCGTCTATCCACCCTGAACGGGGTGGATAATCGGAATTTACTTCTGATTGTACATCCGACTTTTTGCCCAAACTATTCTAAAAACGTATCCAAAAAAAAATTTACATTACTTCTTTACCACATAAAAAGAATAGTTACACCGATGCAAAGCTGGGGCGGGACAGGTAGTAGTTTATAAAGTCTGCAATATGTCCAGGAAATAACCAACACTAATTTCATCAGTGAGTAGACGTAATTTTGTATCCTGGATAAATTCGTCTCTTTTAATGTAAATTTGCAATTTTTTGCTTTGACTTTATTAAAAAGTGTGTATTTATAGATTTTTTAATGTTCACTAAGTATCCTAGACTGGGTGTTTGTTTCGATGTAACACAATGCAAGCGGGAGAAAAAATCAAATCAAAAGATATTATGTAAATTCTGATTATCCACCCTGTTCAGGGTGGATCTGCGCCTGGATTAAGCGAAATTCGAAAAGGAAAGACAGCTACAAGAAAAAAACCGGCCAAGTGAGAGTCGGACTCGCGCACGAAGGGTTCCGCACCATTATCTATAATCAAGCAAAAAAAAAAACTTGTTGTATGAGGGCCCCCTTAAATATTTATTCTAATCTATTTTTCAGTATTTGTTGTTATAGCGGCAACAGAAATACATCATCTGTGAAAACTTCAACTGTCTAAGTATCACGGTTCATGAGATACAGCCTGGTGACAGACGGACGGACAGATGGACAGCGGAGCCTTAGTAATAGGGTTCCGTTTTTACCCTTTGGGTACGGAACCCTAAAACATTACCACCATCATTTAAGTGAACATCCAAAAAGATATTGATCTATCAACATTACATGTTAGTGTAGGAATGTATGTAATAAGTTAAAGGGTTTAAATTAAAATGCATTGTAAAATGATTTTGTTTATAATAAGAAAACATAATTTGCTTAACTATAGTTCATATCATAAGGCACATGATTTAAAAGTCTAAATAATACTTAACCTGTAGGAATGTTGTATGTATATACATATAAAATAAGAGTTTAATAAACCACGAAGTTCAATAAGAAAAATGTAAAAAATGATACTAAAATTAAATCAGTTAACTTCGATTCGAGTTTTGTTTGATTATTAAAACTAATGACATTCATATAAGGCAACTTAATATTTAAATTCGAAGGAAGACATTTTTAAGCTATATTACCGATTATTTTGACGAAGCAGGGTAGTAGTAGCCAGTGGCGAAGCCTACCTACAAGCCGATTCCTGACGGCTTTACCGAGCTAGAAAACTACGGCTAGCTGTCAGTGAAGTCCATGTTACTCTAACTAAAGGTCAGACTCGCACGTACGGTTCTAATTCTTCCGGCTTCCCTTGGGAAACATTTGACGCTTCGCCGCTGGTAGTAGCCCAAATATATTCTATATTTTTATGTAAAGGTATTATAATACCTTACAGTACATGCGTGTGCTATCGACTGAAGTTATAGTGGCTACCCTGAAACATTTAGTACCCCTTGAAAATTAAAATTATTTGGCCTTTATTATTTCTAAATATTTGTGTTTATGAACAAATGGTGTTGATAGTATTCAAAAAGTTGGAAAAACCCTGCGACAATCTGACATAAGAGTATAAATAAAAAGTATGGAAAAGTTGACAATACTTTCGGATTCTCATTGTAGTTCTACCACCTTTTTGTGGACTCCAATGGACTATCAAAATGGTATATTTGCTAGGATAAGAAATTTAATGTTGGTAATATCCATACTAAGGTCTGTTCGCTGAGAGTTGATAAAAAAGTAAAAAGTCAGGGCTTCTTAACTCATTACAAATAGCGGCCCGCTAATTATTTTTGCCGTTGATAATAAAAAAAAAACATTTTTTTCATGGAATATTATCATTGAATAGCCTAACTGTATAAACAGAGCAACATACAAGAGCATACTCTATACAAGAGTTTATGGAAGACGATTTCCAAAAATTAAAATAAATGTATAGTCATTGTTTATGTTTAGCCCTAAGTTACTGTATTTGCTCCGCCCTAACAGGGTCCATGTGTTCATACCTTAAATGTAAGACCTGTAAAATACCATGTTTGCAATAAAGATATTCTGTTCTATTCAACACGCAAACACCCAAACGACACATTCGAAGCCAATGATATATTATTATTATATTAATAAAAGACGTATCCATAGTCTACGCGTTTAAACATGTGTCATAGATTAGTCTTTTTTTCGTTTCTTTTCGGCCAGTGCAGATTTATGTGACATTTGACGAGCAAATAATAAAACATTAATTTGCAATATGGCAATTGTGTATATGAACAAAATAAATATATTTTTTTCGCCGCCGTCCACCCGGCGCGACACCCCACATGCTAACATCTGCATCTCTCGTACCACGAAACTCAGGGCGCGCGGCGATAAGCGACGTCCGTCATACAGTTTGCGATAGGTAAGCGACAGTCGCTATTTCGAAACGATACCATAATATTTATCAACTCTCGCCGAACAGACCTTAGGGGTGCATGATTATTTGATGGGTGCGTCTAATGTTCCCTAGCCCATAGATAGGCGTTCTGGAAGAGCCTGAGCCAGGGCGAGGCGTGGCTGGCGGGGTCGGCGGCGCGCGCGGGCGGCGCGGGGCGCGCGGGCGGCGCGGCGCACTGCCAGCGCAGCACGCAGCGCTCCGGGTGCGGCATCAGCGCCGCGTGCCGCCCGTCGCGCGACCGCACGCCCGCGATACCCACTGAAAATGAAAATGAACATATTTATTTTGCAAGTAGGCCACATGGGCTCGTTCACATGTCTGAATCTACCAGCGCTTCAAAAGGTGACATCTGCTGAGAAGAAACGCCCAAGAAACTCAGCAGAACTCACTGTAACAGATACCATCATTATGGGCGCACTACATTCACGCAGCTGCGCACCGTTGACTGTATACTTTTCTCTTTTACGCATAGGGTAAGTGAAGCATACAGTGCGTGCAATTATTCTCAAGCAGAGCAGTGGTACTTGAACTAAATATTGATAAGAATGACAGAGCAATGTTTAGCAAGAGCGGAGCGGAGCATGTCTGACCAATGAGAACGCTTGAACTATTTCAATGAACTATGGATATGATTGTCAGAACAACGAACGTGGAAACTTAACCGCAGGATAATTTGCATAAATAGGCTAGTTTCCTAAAATAATTTTAATTAGTCCGTCATTTACATTAAAAAAAAAATATTGACCACATATTTTTTTCTTTTGTCAATTAAACAAAAAATTACGAAGATATGGTGCTTTGAAGTTCCGCGTGACGTCATGACTTTGCACACTTTTTACCGTTAAGTGACGTCATTAGCCCCCTCTACCGAACTTTGATGTGCGTTATCTTTGTCAATTTTGATTGATTTGATTAAGCAAAAAATACATGTTCGCTATTTTTTGATAATCTTACTGAGGGACTAATCAGTTTTTTTTTACTTCGTCAGTACTATAGTGTATATAGTGACTATTTTCCACGATCATATAGAAAACAAAAATGTGAGTTTTAATAGGTTAATAGAGGTAGGAAGCGTAGATTCAGACGTGAAAGAGCCCCTATGGCGAACTAGGAAAATAAATATTTCGATTTTAATTTTGAATGCAGCCATGCGAAGCCGGGACGTGTCGCGAGTATTTATTATAAAATCAGACTGAAACTGTCAAATTTAATTTTAAAAAAAATGCAATACTCACGCGGGCTGCCGTTAGGGTTCATAGGGTAAGCTTCAGTCGGGGCGCCGTCATCGTCCACGTACTGCATGGCGACCTGGCGGTTCGCCTGCAGCTTGGCCAGCACGGAGCCCTCGGCCACGGCGAAGCGGCCCTCGCCGTGCGCCACCCACACGCCCAGCACGCTGCCGCCCATGCCGCGGAACCACACGTCCTCGCCGCTCACATCCTCGGATATCTTCACTGCGCTCCAGCGGCACTCGAACCTGTGGTGATGAGCATTTTCAAATGTGAGCAGCCCCGCTTTTTAGGGTTCCGTACCCAAAGGGTAAAAACGGGACCCTATTACTAAAGGTTCCGCTGTCCGTCTGTCCGTCCGTCTTTCACCAGGCTGTATGTATCTCATGAACCGTGATAGTTAGACAGTTGAAATTTTCACAGATGATGTATTTCTGTTGCAACAGAATAAAATAAATATTTAAGCGGGCTCCCATACAACAAACGTGTTTTTTTTTGCTTGATTATAGATAATGGTACGGAACACTTCGTCCGACTCGCACTTGGCCTTTTTTTATGTCAGTTGACTAACTAACCGGCAGACGGCCCACCTGATGGAAAGTGGTCACCGCCGCCCATGCACATCTGCAACACCAGAGGTGCTGCCAATGCGTCGCCAGTCTAGGGAGGATGGGGAATGAGGATGGGATGGGCATGAGGGAATAGGCCTCCGGATCTCGGCACTCACCGTAAGAAACGCAATAGCTAGCTATTACTTTACGCCGATATTTTGTGAGAGTGTGGTACTACCCCGGTCGTGCCGGCCCATTCGAACAGTAATCATCTAGTGAGGATTACTGCTTGGCTCTACCACTACCACTACTACGTTATATATAGGGTGACGACGTCATAGATTGGTTAAGTTAGGTTATGCTCTGCCTATGAGGCGCCCCTTCTAATGTGACCTGTGTAACCCAGAATCAAACTAAGCTCTGGTGCTTATGATGATGTCTGCAAACAATCTTTAGACCCACTTGAAATGGGACAGAGCCGCCTTTGGTACATTTAAAAACCATAAAGTACCACTGAATCGGTTAATTGAAAATCAAGGACAAGGAGGAGGGAGTAATTGCCTAATTTAAAAATAAATATGCCGCTTTCAAAGATATATAAATATATATATTAAAAATTGGGAGATGTGGTAGGTGTCATGGTTCGTGTGGTATCCGGCGGTGAGTGACTGCACCACGGTAAAAATAAATGGAATGTAAACGTTACCCAAATGACTGTACATTTTATTAAGTGTCGTCTTTTACACATTGTAAACTTTAACCAATCGAGATACGTTTATTTATGTAGTGGATACAAGAGCGTTAGTGTTGAAATGCACACTTTCTTAAAAGTGGCGACATCCGTACGCGATCTGTTCTAGCGGTTATGGCACATCTCCCTTTCTTATTTTTTTCCTATCCTATCCTTTAAGGCAAGGTAAAAACGGCTTTTCATCTTATGTTTACGTATTAAGAAATAAACAGAATACCTTTCAGATTTATTATGGTCCAGGAAGATCTGGGTTCTGTTCAGAGCTCCGTTGCTTGGTTCGGGGTCGATCCATCCCAGTAAAGCCATCAATTGGCACCCGTTACAGACTCCCAGAGAGAACGTGTCGCTTCTGTTCTTGAAATTGGTGAACTGTGAGCTCAATGAATTGGAGAACAGAATGCCTGCCGCCCAACCTTTGGCAGAGCCGAGCGTGTCTGCAATAAAATGTACATTTGAAACCTTTGAGTAATTGTGTATACTAGAGTGGACGCCTCAAGTTGATTTTTTGTAAAGCCTGTTGAGGCCAAATGGCACAAACGCCTATAAGAAAACGAACACCGCCGGACGCGGCGCGCATGCCCGCTCCGTCATCAAGTTGTAGTGTGAGCTGCGCCACACACACTCTCCCATAATTTAGCACTATATAAATAAAAAAGGACTATAAATTTACCATAAAATATATACAAATTAAACTGTATACATACATACATACATATTATCACGCCCGAAATCCCTAATGGGGTGGGCAGAGCCACAAGCCTACTTGTGGCCACGTTCGATTTATTAGTCCTAAGATGGTATGATGAACCGTATGGTGACAGGTGATCAGCCCATCGCCCATACAGATAGTCCACCAGTTGGAGAGGACCCGTCCCTTAGTCGACTTTTACGACATGCCAGGATGATAAGCATCTGCACGCATTATATGCTATTTCTTCACTCCCAGTGCAGCAGAGGAGGAATTAAACTGTATACCTATAAGTAATGCTACATAATAATAAAGTCTTACTTGTATCGTATACTTAAATACTTAAACTAAGAAAAGTGTTCTTTAATCCCCACATCACAAAGTGCTCGCTGTCATTTGTTTGAGATGTTTGTTCTAGTGTAAAACGTAATACTTCAATGTTTGAAACATATTGTATGACAGTGAGATCCAAAATAATTTGAATTGTTTGATTTCAAGTATTTGTTGTCTGCAAGCAAAGCGCCCGGCACAGCAAATGCGCCTTTAAGTTATTGAATGAAATAATGTAATTCTGGCTCTTATTTTCATCTTTAGATCTTTAATTTAACACATTCAAAGCCGAAAACCCGATATCGGGTTTTCTATGACTTTATCGCCATGCCAAACGACTGGCTGGTCGGGTTCTTCCTATAGCAATTTTGTATAGAGGCAATTCTGCGGCGCCTGGGATGGGACTTGAGTTTTGGGCTGGCACTGAAAGTGTTAACTAGTAGACCTAAGGCACAAATGCGTGAGATAAGTTTACCTGCATAACTGAATCCTCCGGGGAACACTAAACCCTGGAAAGCGTCCAACGTAATCTTCTTGCTCTGTAAATCGCTCATGGTCACATCATACACTTCGAAGTAAGCCATGTGAAGGGAAGCAATCATTTCGCGGTCTCCGTTCGTCCCTGAAAAAGATTGCATGTTGCCAATCAGGCAATTTTCGTTAAAATCAAAATGATTCTGTATTCAAAGCGAACTTATGACCAGTGCCTCTATTCGGGAACGCTAGTGGTTCTGTAGCGACCTGTGAGCGAGATTTCTCATCCCACTCTTCCGCACGACGCGTAATGCGTACGAGCGAGATGAGAAATCTCGCTCGCGAATCGCTACAGAATCAATTAGCGTTCCCGAATATAATAAAAATCCCGGAAATAGAGGCGCAGAACATTTACAAGAACGGTTCTCTCTTACAAATTGTTGTGGACATATCAAAATCGGTAAGTGTTTGTCAAATGGTACCTTCTTCACGTAGAACAGCTACCCTCTTAGGCTTCGACATGAGAACGGGAACTGTGGGATCGTACGTCACATTGTACGTGACGCCCTTACGCTTTTCAAGTCCTGAAACATATACTTGGTTTCAAAAATGCACATCAGGTTGCATTAACCTTTTGACCGCCAAGCATGTCTAAGAAGTAACACGAATTTCAACTTTAAGTCAATGTTATGAAGGGCTTTTTTTAACCTGTATCCGCTGACGGCTGCAGCCGACTGGGGCGGTCAAAAGGTTAAACAAAGATTAAAATCGTTAGCTATGACATGACACCGAAAATCTTGGCAGTATTTTATAGTTGACAGAACGCAGTTTGTATTTCTTTCGTATCTGTGCAATCAAAATTGAACCTTATTACCTATCACTGCGTTCACTCACATTGCGAGCGACTTCGCTCATTCCACGAGTGACGTATTCCGGCACGGTCACTGTATAGCATGTCTCATCTAGTGATTTAAATCTTTGGCATTAAATATTTGATTGTTAGGTACACAAACCTTCCCATTCCTGCTTGGCGCATTCAGAGTTAGCCTGAAGACACTCTAGCTGGAAGCTCGTTTCCTCCCACATTCTGTACACTTCTATCAGCTTTGTTTTCAAAACGGATTCACCATTTACTTTGATTGATACCTAAAATCCAAATTAAATAAATTTAATATTCATCTGAACATAAGCAAGCTAAATGCTCGCATTTACACACTAGCACATAAAATATGTCAGAAGTATAGGTATTGCCACGAGAGTTGAGGCCACGCACACTTTCAACATTGCACGTAATGACAGCGAGGTTTTGAAATTAGTGTTCTTTTTTCGTACCGATAGCAAATTCAACAGCAAAGTACAAGATTGACTAAAAGCTTTTTCAATTTATTTAGAATCAATATTTTTTTTAGAAAAAAATATCTGATTTAAATAAAACAGATCATAATATTATATACAGGTCAATGGAACCTAAGATTGATAGTATGTCCGAAAACCATATCCATGAATTAAATCTAATTGAATCAAATGAAGATATGTCAAGTGACTAGTTTATTAAAGCATATTTTTATTTTCCTGCTGTGTGTTTTACCTATTTTTCGAAAATATATAATTCGATCGTGCACTTAAATTACATTCCTCATTCGTTCATTCGACACATTTTTTGCTATTAGTACTCCATGTAGCAGTGTGTGTAACCATTCATTTCAACTGTCGTGGCGATACCTATAACGCTATTGACTATTTTTAATAAAAAAACGAATCAAGCTCTCTCATTAAAGTTTTCACATTACCTCAGAGTTCATGCCATATTTTCCAGTAACGCCAATCTTCTTCGCTTGTACGCCCTCATTATTATACTTCGCAAGAACATACTCGAGATTATCTGGTGAAACTTCGATAACAATGCCAGCTTCTTCGTTGAAGAGCGCCTCAATGGCTGACACAGAGGGTTCCACTGACACGTCCACATTCAACCCTCGAACACCACCAATGCCCATCTCAAGGACGGTGGTTATGAAACCACCCTCACTGATATCGTGACCGGATAACAATTTCTTTTCTGCAAATAAAAAATTTATACATACATACATATTATCACGCCCGAAATTCCTAATGGGGTGGGCAGAGCCACAAGACACATATAAAACTACCGTGACTCAGTTATAGACAACGCACAGCCTAAACGGGTGGTCCTAGAGATTTGAAATTTGGAGGAGACGTTCCTCAAGTACCCTAGAGGTGCACTAAGGAGGGGTTTTTTGAAATTCCATCCCGTAAGGGGTGAAAAGGGGTGATAAAGTTTGTATGGAAAATACCGCGGGCGAAGCTGTGGCGGGTCCACTAGTTTATTATATACTGGCTGTAACCGATCGTAGTTTTCTTTGAACTTTCGCCTTGTCACCGTCGGCTGTATCATAATACAGGTAGTTCTAACAGTGTTAAAGCAAGCTACGTACATTTACGTAATGCTCAATTTATTATTGTATTTCTTGGGGCTAACTTTGGTTGCGGTATGGATGTCTCACCTTTCAACAGTTTCTGAGTAACTTTGAATAGTGACTTCAGAACCTCGGGTTTGTCAAGATCAGGTGGATTGTCGCCGAGTTGTTTGTAGCACTGCGCCAGAGCCGACCCTCCTAACCTGTGGAGATATTTTATTATATAAAAATCGCAACTTTAAGGGAAATCCTACTAAAATAGCTTCGAGGTCGTAAGTAAATTTAACGAACAACCTTTATTATTATATTATTTAGTTTTGGAAGGGTAATCTGAAGATCATAAGCTATACCCTGTTCGGAAAGGTATTTAACTAAATAAATATAAATAAATCAGTGGACAATCTTTTACACAAATCGATCTAGTCCCAAAGTATGCTCAAAAGGCTTGTGTTATGGGTACTAGACGACGATATACATACTTATATAGAGAAATAAATACTTAAATACATAGGAAACATCCAAGACTCAGGAACAAACATTCGTGCTCATCACACAAATATTTGCCCTTACCGGGAATCGAACCCGGGACGCAAGCTTCGGAGGCAGGGTCACTACCAACTAGGCTATGTGTTATCGGCTAAATGTTAATAAATTAACCCACGTGACTCACTTAACCAGCCAATCCAATGAATCCTTTTTATGTATGGTATGTCATGATTGTCTGCTTATCCGAGTCACGTGGCTTAGTTTGTTTACATTTAGTTAAATACCTATCCGAGCAGGGTATAGAGTTTGCGTATTTTTTAAGCATAAAAGTAACCAACGCCACACTTTCCTCCGAATGAAAACATATTAACCTGTATTTTCCTGCCGACACTGGTACATGGACTAGTGACGAGTTTTCTACGAGCAGGGCAGGCTCGATCTTGACAGTGATATCAGGGCACGGGGCGTACGTAGACACCACCAAAGTTCCAGGCGATTTCACTGTAAGGATAACATAATTATTATCTATCTTTTCGAATTTCCATCGTATAACGAATACTTTCCATCAAGTAGGCCATGGCAATAAAAAATGCGTAAGGTACTGGTAAACGAAGTTTTCACGCCAGGATATATAGCCGTCTTACTCTAACTGTGTACGTTAGAGGAAGTCGCCTATAAAGTCTGTTCACCGAAAGTTGATAAATATTAAGATATCATTTCGAAATAGCGGCTGTCGCTTAACTATCGCAAACTGTATGACGGGCGTCGCTTATAGCCGCGCGTACTGAGTTTCGTGGCAGCAGATGTTGTCAAGTGCGGTGTAGCGCCGAGCGGACGGGGGATAAAAAGTATTTTGTTCATTTATATACACAATCGCCATATTGCAAATTAATGTCTTATATGTGCGCGTCAAATGTCACATAAATCTGCACAGGCTGAAAAGAAACGAAAAAGAAAAAAAAACTATGACACATGTTTAAAACACGTTGAGTATGGATATGACGTGTCTTATGTCTTTCTATAATAATGTCAGTGAGTGGCTTAGAGTGTATCGTTTGGGTATTGCGTGTTGCTTTCTATTTATAGTTAGGCTATTCAATAATAAAATAATAATATTTTATGAAAAAAATATAATTTTTCCATTTTTTTTTATTATCATCGGTAAATATTATCGGTGTCGTCATATTGGCGGGCCGCTATTTGTAATGAGTTAAGAAGCCCTGACTTTTTACTTTTTTATAGACTTTCGGCGAACAGACCTTAGCTGCCGGCTATAAATCGTCGTGAAAATGTTGCTCTTCTACAAGCACCCTTTTAGGCTATCGCACCAGTGTCCCCGGAGACGTGCGCGCACATGGACAGCGAGTCCTTGCCGCCGTCGACGGCGACGCCGAGCGCGCGCATGGCGGCGCACACGGCGCGGCACGCCGCCACGAGCGCCGCGCCCTCCGCGCCCGTCTTGCCCGCCCACATCCAGTTGCCGGAGCACTTCACGTCCTCCAGCGACGAGATACCGGCGAACACCTGGTAACGTACGTTCGCTTTACTACCCACACGTAACAGGTTCTACTCGTAACACATTCGAATTTTTATGCCAATGGGGAAGATGCATGAAAATCAAAATGAGGTTTAAATGAAAGTAAATGTAAACAAGCATATTACAGAAAAAAACTAATCATTTTGACTATTCATTTTTATTTTATTAACCTTTTGACCGCCAAGCATGTCTGAGAAGTAACACGAATTTCAACTTTAAGTCAAGGTAACGATGGACTTTTTTTACCCTGTATCCGCTAACGGCTGCAGCCGACTGTGGCGGTCAAAAGTTTAGGGGCCAAATTTGTGAAAAATATATATTGGTTATTAGTTCTGATTTGAGTTTTTTAGACATCCTCATCAAATTTATATCATATTTTATTTCTACGATGCTAGTCTAAAAACAGTTTTTTCGAAAATAATTGCAGATTTTGTTTAAACGCCACACATTTTATACAGTCTAAAGATAGCTGTGACGTCATAGCTGTTGTCCATTTTGTATGGAGTGTTTTTGCGAGAGGCATGAACAGTGACGTTTCAAACCTTCATAACTCATAAAATATACAACATAATAATGTTTTGCGTACACAAATCGGTTTCTATTACTCAGCACTTTCTAATACAAGATGAAAAAATAAAAATGCATCTTCCCTTCATGACGCTTTTAAAAGGACTGTGAACCAACGCCAAATATCACCCCTTTCATACACAAGGCGATAACTATTTCTACCCCTAAATGTTAACCGATTTTGACCAATTTTTGATAGGTTGTCAGTCAGAACAAAACCTAGGTCTATAGGTCTTTTGAATATTGATTAAAGATCAACAAAGTCAAATAATCGCCGAAATTAGTTTTGTATGAGAATACTGAAACAGCCATATACTCGTAACTGAATTTATTGATTATAATGAAAAAAAACCAAAACGTATGGACTAAGATTTTGTTCTGACAGACACCCTATCTAAAATTGGTCAAAAACGGTTAACATTTAATGGGTGGAAATCGTTATCGCCTTTTGTATGAGAAACTGTAAGTTCACACTCTGCGTCCTCAGCGTTGAAAGGTTTAAATATTGATAAAAAATTCTGAACACCGGTGTCGGTACACCATATTGAAGAAGGCTTGATACAGATCAGAAGCTCTTGTAGTGGTAGAGCCAAACATTAATCCTCACTAGATGATTACTGTTCGAATGGGCCGGCTCGACCGGGGTAGCACCACACTCTCACAGAATATCGGCGTAAAGTAATAGCTTGCTATTGCGTTTCGTACGGTGAGTGACGAGATCCGGAGGCCTATTCCCTCATCCCTATCCCACCCCATTCCCCACCCTCCCTAGACTGGCAACGCATTGGCAGCACCTCTGGTATTGCAGATGTCAATGGGCGGCGGTGACCACTTTCCATCAGGTGGGCCGTCAGTTCGTTTCTCAGTCAATGACATAAAAAAAGCTAACATTTCGCTATTGTCTCTTACCAAGTTGGTGAGAGCCTCGGCGAGCGACATCCGCGCGCCGGCAGCCGGGTGCAGCAGCCCCTTCACGTTCTGAGTGCCGATAGACGTGGCCGCCCCGACCAGCGCGCCGTGCGCCAGCGCCACCACGGCGCAGTCGGCCAGCGGCGCGTGCAGCGGGCCCACGCACTGCTGCTGCGCCACCAAACCTGACACGCAGCGGTCAACCTGCCAGTTATAAAATAGATTTGTCTCAAAATGATACGTAAAGTCGCCATAACATCTTTAAAGTCACCAGAAAGTTAAGAATACCAGACAACGATCAAAAGTGTCCGGTAAGTAGAGGTTTTGAATTTGGAATGCAAAAGTGTCCAGTAAGTACGATACAAATCTCATAACATGCACGGCACGCGTGCCCCAGGGGGCGGGCGAGAAAGGCCTCACCTTATTAGTTAGATATCTCTTGCTAGCTACATTGACCAGCCTCAAAACCCTATCGAGAGCGCTTTTGACGGTCACGTCTTTCGGCAAAGAGAGTGGCAACTTGGTTCTCTTGTCTTGTCTCAAGTCGAATGTCTTCCTTGGCATATTACCTGAAAATAAAAGGTATGAATTTAATGTGGACATATCAAAGATCTCAAAAGAAAGATATGCCTATCGGTACAATAGGGATGTTTCCAGGGTAACAAAAACAGTAATTCTAATTAGTCCGTCAGTTAGATTATCAAAAAAAATTAAACACGTATTTTTTGCTTTATCAAATCAATCAAAATTAACAATGATAACGCGCATCAAAGTTCAGGAGTGGGGGCTAATGACGTCACTTAATATATCTTCGTAATTTTTTGTTTAATTGATAAAAGAAAAAATATGTGCTCAGTATTTTTTTCTAATGTAAATGACAGACTAATTAGATTTTTTTAGGAAACTAGCCTATTTCGTGTAACAAGTTTCATAGTAGGTTATCGAACGCCAACGCCATGGCTTACCCCCCCCCCCCCCCCACCTTATTGCTGATGTCTTAGTTCTTACGAAATACACACAAAAGTCTAATATTGCCTGATTCACACGCTGTCATATCGTTGTGGACGGTGTGGTCGGTGGTGCTGTGGTCTCACACCGCACGATACGGGAGGGCATTTTTGTAATTATAAGTGTCACTTAAATGGGTGTCATGGATGGTGGTTGACATGCGACTGAACCTGCGATGGTGTCAGATTCTCGTATTGACACCTCAAAACTAAGCATCGTGAAAATGACTTTGACCAGTTCCATACTATTCGCTGGGTGCGCAAGGACAGCGCCAACTAGCGGTTGCAATAACGGCGGACTGTGAAATGGCGGTCTTTACGAGAAGTAGTACATAAACAAATAATCATTCCAATGAGACATCGCAATTTACACATATTCTCTACGGTTATGTAAGTCTATAGTGTCGATGATAATGTTGAACTTTTTTTCCCGTCTAAAATGGCACAATAGATAATCAGAATAGGTTTTCAGGCAGTCACACACGACATCGCTGTCTCACCTGAAACCAGTGGCGTACCGGCGGCGGACTTTGTCATACTGTCTTCACGAGAATTAAATAAAGATAAAGAAATTTAATCAAATTAATATATATATATATATATATATATATATATATCTGGAAGACGTGAAATCGAAGCTCGTGTTATTCGACAAACTTCAGTGACATCGTGAAAATTGTTGATTGTGAGTTGACAATTGATTACCTACTATTTTTCCCATTATTCTTGCAGTTCACTACGCAGCAGGTTTCGTTAGGCATGTTTATCTTGCTTAATAATGTAAAAAATACGTAAACACTGGTATAAAATAGTGACAGTTCGTCCGCCAAGTGTCTTTTTTTGTCACCGCGCGCGCTGCGGTCGATACCGGCTCCCCCACCACCTACTTCGCACCCAGCGAATATATTTCAATGGGACATGTTCTATAAATTAAGGCTTATTTTTATACCACAAACGAATTATAATGCCATCAAAAGCGGTCAGTTAAAGAGTTCGTTAAACCTGTATATATTCTGTGTACTGCAAAATCAGTTTTTTTCGCACATGATTGATTGGATCTATCATCAAAATCATCATAAGACCCTAGCACCTTTACAATAAAATAAACACATACCTAACACAGCTTCCAAATGCAGATCATAGGGCAGCTTAGCTTTGACTTCAGGCTTGACTCTTTCGTTTCTGCTGATGAACTGGTCATCGAATTTGCCCTCCACGAGAGTCATGTAGCCGTCATCAGTAACTTCACCCACAAATGATACGGGACACCGCTCTCGCTCACAGAGTTCTGAAAAGAAATACAATATTTCAAATCTGATGGCAACAGATGCAGATATCAGTCGGGTATCTGCAGTACCATTATCTTATTTTTTAGTATATCGGTCCAAGTTAATGTGATACAGATATTTGTATATTTTATTACATATTTTGTATGAGGCAACATTTTCCTCAGTGAAAAAAGGAAGACACCAATACTTTTGCCAATTATAAATTTTTTGAAACGTACTCATTCTAAAATCACGTTACACCATGTTAAATCAAATCAAATCAAATCAAATCAAATATATTTATTGCATGGCTATGAGTTATACAGGTCTTAGGTTATACAAAACAATTTAAAAAAAACTATGAATGGGTCTCTATTAAAAAAAAGTCCAGTGACTCAACGATCTTGTAATGGATGTCGAAACAGCAATGATATTTATCTATTCTGCCAAAAAATTAGAAAAATTGCGTTAGTTATTTTATTTTATTAATAAGGAAAATGACATTTTAGTTAATATATTGGGGCCAATTAGAAAGTGTGTTCGCTAATATAACACAAAAGAGCCTTTAGCCCAGGGCCCCGTATCATTGATACGGATGATACGACGGTAGCTATGCCCCTGGTGTTCAGAAGGCAAAAATTTTTAGATTTCTATAGTAATTTTCACGTCTCAAGAACAAATAAATGTTGTCAATTACAATTATTATAAAACGTACCTTCCAAGGCAGACCTGTTTTCCTTAGCGCAAAGAAGCGCGTCATTTTCCTGGTATTCTGCTCCCCATAGCTCGAGGGTCGTGATGGTTGGGTCTCCGAGCTGGAACTCTTTGGTGAACACCACCGCTCCCTCGGGCTCAACCAATTCCTTCAACACGTTCCCATTGCCGCCGGCTCCTTGGTCATGTATTGCTGTTGATGGTAAACTAACGTGAATGGATATACTAACCTACCCTACTTCCCAACTAATATTATGAATGGAAAGTGTGTTTGTTAATAGGGAAGTTTCCTGAAAAATTCTAATTAGTCCGTCATTTACATTATAAAAAAATATTGAGCCATATTTTTTCTTTTCTGAATTAAACAAAAAATTACGAAGATATAGTGCGTTGGAGTTCCGCGTGACGTCACGACTTCTCACAGTTTGTAACAATAAGTGACGTCATAAGTCTCCACTCCCAAACTTTGATGCGCGTTATCTTTGTCAATTTTGTTTGATTTGATAAAGCAAAAAATACGTGTTCAATATTTTTTGATAATCTAACTGACGGATGACTTAGTTTTTTTTTTTTTACCTAGGAAACTTCCCTATTTGTTGATTTGTCCTGTCCCGCAGCAACAGAGCAACGCAACGGATCGAGGTGATTTGTTGCACAGAGTTTATGGACCAGAGACAGGCTAATTTTATCCCGGAAAAAATCCGTTACTCAGGGAACAGCGATAAACAACTTCCACGCTGACGAAGTTTTTGATTTGCTGTTATACTATAAAGTTCAATTAAACTAATACCTTATACATTGGCACTTACATTCAACAGGATTGACGTCAGCCTCCAGGCAACCCCTGACGACTCTGTTAAGACGATTCCCCATTTCAGCATCACCTGTTCAACAATAAAACACATGGACTATTGTCTATCACTAAGTCACCTTACGATAAAATAAGATATGGTGTCTTACATGAGATACAATAATAGATCAATTACATTATTATGGATAGTGAATAATTGTATTTTTATTTATTTTATTAGAGGGAATATTCGAAGACGACATGATTAGCGAGCGTTGATCGCGTACTGGAAGGCAGCGTTCGGCAGATTACGGGACTCCGCTGGATGCGAGCAGCCCATGATCGGTCGTCGTGGCGATCATTAGGGGAGGCCTATGTCCAGCAGTGGACGTCTTACGTATGTACGTGATGATGATTATGATGCAATTATCATCGCAGTCGCTTATTACACAGGCAATGGTCAAAAAAGTTGAGCAACTTTAGAGCGTACTAAAACTTAAACACTTACCTCTCTGAACAGCTCCAAAATCTAAAGCAGCGTCTCTAGAATCGCCACCTTGTACGGCCACGGACGACGCAGCCCCGCCGCCTACACCGATACGGTACACGGGACCACCTATTTTCACTAGCAACATGCCTGCAATAATACATAAAATAGTGGTATACAGGGTGCCGATTGGAACAGTTGCAATATCTCAAGGGCATAAAGAACAGTATTTAAAAAAAATATAGCACTATCAAAAACTCCTAAAAAGTAAAAGAAAACCCGTTTTTAATCTCCTCAATTTCTCTCACTCAACTCTTAACGTATGCGCACCAAGCGCGGATGCACGCGCCGCGCCGCGGTCCTTCGGAGTGGGGATTGCGAATAGTTAATTAACTTTAAAACGACTGTATCTGTTTTAATACACGATTCCAAATTTTCCTTCAAATCAAAAATACCGATATCGGTATAAACATAACCATAACAAAGTGGTATGTAAACAGTGGTAGCAGTGGTATACTGGTGACAGTGGTTAAGACGTGAAATAAATGATTATTATAATGATATCAACTTGATTACGGCTAAACATTACCAAACTAGGCCTCTATTCGACATTGCTTAGGAAATAATACTAATGGTTTTCTTACAATGCGGCCTTTACTATCAAGATAATAGGAGCTACTACATTGTAGCAAAATATTTTGTGATATTGCTTAGGCTAAGGCCGCACAGGCAGGCGGCTTGCTTAGCGCCTAGAGCCTAAAGAGTCAGGTGACTATTGAAGGCGCCAAGCGCGCAGTGCGGCCGGCGCCGAGAAATCTAGAACGTTTGTTTATAGCCATGGGTCTAGGCGCTAAGCAAGCCACCTGACTATGGGATTCTGGCCTTAAGCAATGGCGAATATAGGTCCCGGTATAATATTTTTATACTGAGACTAGTTTATAGTAATTTGCCATTATTTATTATTGGTAGCCTAGTGGTATAAGTGCTAGCCTCGCGCAGAGGGTCGCGTTTTCAAATTCTTCCTCGCGCCGCTGCGATTCTTGGATATCATTTGAGGAATCGATAGTTATATTTAACACGAGTATTACGGTGAAGGAAAACATCGTGAGAAAACCTGTACACATCTGCGAAGTAATCACACAATGTGTGAAGTGCACAATCCGCACTCGGCCTGCGTGGGACGTGTTTAAGCCTATGTTAATGATAAATTTAATGAAGGCCATTAATATTGGTCGAATTGGGTTGTACTGTGTTATATCAAGGTAGGTATTCTGAATTATAACTTACCTTTCTCAGGTTTATTCTTCTTAATCATTGAATGAGGCATGTATCCAATTCCACCGCTGAACATGATTGGCTTTACAAATTCCTCTCTGACATTGTCGCCGTTTTTCAAGCCATATGATTGGACAAATCCTGTAAGAAATCATTCGATTTTTAGTTAATTAAACACTCATACTCTGTACGTCAAGTAGTTAACTAAACGTAAACAAACCCACGTGACATAGCCAAGCCAGTGAATATTTTTAATCTATATGGTGTATCTTGATTGGCTCTTTTTTTAACGTATGTTATGTCTTGATTGGTTGATTAACTGAGTCACGTGGGTTAGTTACATTATTTAATTTTGCATTTAGAAGGCACTATTTACCGGTAATGACGGGTTCTCCAAACTTGTTTCCATAGTCGGAAGCTCCGTTACTGGCCTCAATGATGATTTGCAGGGGACTAGCAAAGTTACTGGGGTACTCCCAATTTTTCTCTTCCCATGGCAAATCATAACCTGTTAAAAACAATTGAGTTATATAATAATGAACTGAATTAACTATGTCGAAGGTTTCGAGAACATATTTACTCAATATTCCGAATTTAATGCGAATAAAAATGTCGTTACATTCAATGCTCAGAAATGTAGGTACTCCTACAGGCGTCACTGTACGCTTTCTACAACTAAACTGATTATCTGATTTACATATTACGTTATTGTCAGTTTATGGTCTAATATAGAAACTGAAAAGAAAAGATGGTGTTAAAGGGCCTAATACTTAATCGATACGTATTATTTTGCTTTGCACATTTCGTGTTTACATATTGCTGCATTCCTAACGGCCAGAACGATTAACATACCAGTGACGGTTTGAAGCTACAAATTACAGGCAAAAACAGGCAACACTGCAAGGCAAGATGTATGAAATCAGTCATCAGTGTTGCCAGTTTTCAAAACTTCTAAAATTGTTACTTGTGGTAAATTGACCATAGGTCAACTCATAATATACACCATACCGCGTATTACTGTATTACTGCTTTACGGTCTATTCTTCCTGCACCATCCTTAACATGTTTCTGTTTGGCCTAGTGGTTGACTGGTAGAGAATGCCTTTTGGCATTAAGTCCGCCATTTGTACACTCGTATATTGTGCAATAAAGTTTAAATAAATAATAGTAACAAACCAGGAATATTCAGATTGCCAACACTGTATCCGGCAGTCCCGGCGACCGTGTGCCCGCCCCGTCCGACTCCCTGCACGTCTCTTATCCGGCCGCCCGTGCCGGTGGTCGCCCCGCTGAACGGCGCAACCGCCGTCGGCATGTTATGGGTCTCCGCTGTGAATATGATATCAGACTCGGTCACCGCTTGGACCACTTCTGATGGCGCTCGGACGCTACTCGGCCTGAGTGTTGTATGTTTGAATCCTTTGATGGCACTGAAAGAGATTTCAATATATATTGATCATCGTATGATAATTGTTGATTATTTATTGACAATGTACTCTTCCTCACCTGCTGTTGTCGCCAAATTTAATGACATTGTTTTCGTTCGAAGTAGCTTGAGTGGAAGCAACCATATCAATTAACGATTCGTCGATTTCTTCACCATCCAAAATAATTTTACCCTTGAAAATAAAACTAAGTTTAGTACGAATCTTAGATGTTATAATAAAATTTTTGCTTAAAATGTGTACTGAGTTACCTTGAAGAACCAATGACGCGAATGCTCGCTGTTACTTTGAGCAAGATCAAATAGTTCCACGCTCGTTGGGTCTCGCTTCAGTTTATTCACAAACAGATCCATATAAAAGTCCATGTCCCATGCATCAAAAGCCAAACCTAATCACGAAAAAACACGAACTCTATTAATTAACAATCATGCACTATAAAGCATAGGTACAACTAAAAAATCTTTTTAAAAGGCGTACTAGGTTGTTTTAACTAAGAAAATTAAATCTGAAAAGAATAAAGAACAAAATAGTTTTACCAAGTTTTTGGTTCACCCGTTCCATGGCAGGCCTGCCTTCTTTAATGAGTGGCACCACAAACCATGGCTCCAAATCTTTCGGCAATCCTTCATTAAAACTCTTCTTAGGAAGGTTTTCCGTCGTATATATGCATTGAGTCATCCTATCGTGGAGAACGGCGGCCAATTCATCAAATTGCTTTTTAGGGACATTTTTAGTCTTGTTAAAAGTAATGAGATATCTGGTGGACACTTCGAGGCGGATAACATCGTGCAACCCAACGCTTTCGCAAATCTGCACAGAGTTACTCGAGTCTGCTGTCGAGAAATTGAACCTGAAATTAAAATTAAAAATAATTATAATGAGATATACACATACCGCTATTATTAATTATTATTATCGCATGATATAACCTTAATATAGATCATTACCTTGGGCCAATTTCAATGATTATTTGATTGTCCTTCACATTTTTATAACAAGTATTATTTCTTACAGCCTGGGGCTGAAGTGGAGAACTGAGCAGCCATTGCAGTATCTTTATCTGGTTAATGTTGAGGTATTCACAACCTTCGGCCAGTTCCACATGGTAACAAAGTTCAGTAGATAAGGCCGTTACATCCAGGTCAATGACTTTTAGTTTCTGCAGTATTTCTTTGGTTTTGTGCACACTAAATGCCTCACATGCGAAAAATCTTATTATGCTCATGTTGGAATCAATATGGAAGCAACGGAGTCTGGCACTGTACTGCCCGCTAAATGGATGTCATGGACAAGTACATAAATTAATATCTTACATCAATGGCAAAGTTCAACCAATACATCACGGAGTTATCTGTAACAGATATAGACAAACAAAAGCTTATGCAATGTGAATGTGTAAATGACAACATTTCGAGTATGAGCAAAACATTTATGTTAGTTTATTTCGAGCAGATTTGGTGACCCTGTGGGTCTTATGGAAATTAACGTTATCTACATATGCTTGACTATTAGTAGGAAATCTAAGTTATTCGTGAAATGATGATTGATGATTTAAGATGAAATTTGGAATTTAATAGTACCTACAATAGTAATATTTTTTTTACTTTTCCAAAATACCACAGTAGGGCTGCTATACGTAGTACCTCTCTTTGCTCCCATGTGACACATCACATGGGAGCAAAGAGAGGTCAACAGCAACATAGTTGTTATTAATTGCCGTTGAAAGAGTGTATGAGATTCTGTGAGAACTTTAGTCCAAGATAATTGTTTAATAATAATCATTTGATATACTTAATCAATTCTAAAATGCTTATGTTATGACAAACCTGTACAAATTTGTAATGAATTAGGTTTTTTTTATCTGTCATATTGCATATTTGATAATGATATAAATAAATAAATAAATTTGTAATTTAATTGCAAAGATAACAGAATATCTAAACAAGGGTTGAGAAGGGTCCCAACCCTAGCTTGCACATATACAGGATGTCTCATTTAAATCGGTCAGTATGGGAAAGTCTGATACTATAAGACATATGAAGATCCGTTCTTAGGAACCATGTCATCAATTTTAATAAGAAGAAAAACCGCATTCATACACCTAAAAAAAACGTGTTGAATATTGTATTGAAAAAAAAAACGGTGGTCACTTCGAAATCCTAATAAAATAAAGTACGTGAAAACAATGCATTTTATTCATTTTAGACATCATGTTTTATAGAGCCATTTACCGCAAGACCTACACAATCGATATCCAAATAGAAATAGTGTTAGTTTATTCTTTTCAAAACAACCGGTTCGATTCCCGAGCTGAGTACAGGCCCCTTTCAAATGTATGAATGCAGTTTTTCATCTTATTAAAATCGATGACATGGTTCCTAAGAACAGATCTTCGTATGTCTTATAGTTTCAGACCTTCCCATACTGACCGATTTAAATGAGACATCCTGTATGTATATCCTTATACCTATCTTATTTATACAACCTTGTGGGCCAAGTCAAGGTACTCGCTTAGCTTGTACGAAATTAGCATCATCAGATGAAATCAGGCTTATTGGGGACTTTATTAAACATGAATAAAGAAATGTAGACTTAATGCCCAATGGGAATGATAATGAGGTAGGCCTAAGGAAAAATAATGAGTCATTGAAATTAAGAATTTTTATAGTCTTAGTGGGCTAAAGTACATATTTCTTTGATGCTGTGGATACATTGATTTAGTCTCATTTTGGTTGTGGTTCACCTGGGTGGACCATGGGCATATTTTCTTGCCGATAGACCAATTATTTAAGTTCACCTACTTATTTATTCATTGACTATGACATTTTAATTGAATTTCTTATTTGCATAAGTAAGACAAAGTAAGGACAAAATAATGTCTCAGAGATCGGAGGCAGATTTGAGTAGGCAAAGTTCTCATCCTGAGTTATTTTTGTGAACTGAAAAGGTACTGTACCTACTAAAGTATATCAAGTAATACTAAAGTTATCAAGTATATCAAGAAATATGTTATGGCAATGTTTTCAATATCAAATAAATACTATAATATACTCAATCAATGAGTATATGGAATTGACATTGAATTGAATCTAAATTATGAATAGAAATTATTATTTTGTTTTTATGACTGACTTTACTATTTTTATTTTGATTATAAATCGCTTGTTATTAATATGTAATAATTGAATTAATGTTTTGATAGTGTTGTATATTTTTTTGGTTTTAACTTAAATTTATTATTATTAATTTGTGATGACATATATTCTATTTTATTATTTAATGTTTTGACAATCTCAACTTTGAATTCATATATTTTGACATGTACAGAATATAATGTAATTTAATTTGAGAAATAAAATAAATCTAAATCTAAATAAAGGCACAGGTAACATAATCCTGTAGGTAAAAAATAATTTCATTCTTATCGCAACAAGGACATGTACCACTGCCTATTAACTAAGAATTTTGTAAACTCTAAGTAATTCCTAGGAGTAAGGCAGACAGGACAGTACTGCTTGCTTCATTCTACATTTGAACAGAAGATATGACATGACAAGTTCTGAAAAGCTGAGCAGCTCTTTACTTACAGCCACAGAACTATAGTTCTGTGCTTACAGCCCAAGTATAGATTTTTATCTCAAGGTCCTAACAAGAGCAAACATACATAAAACATCTTTATTAATCCTAGGAGTCATTGTATATATCAGAATGTAATGCAATTTTTTTATTTATGGTGGAGTTACAAATACGTGGACCCGATTTCGCAGCCCACAGTATAGTTGTGGCTTATAATGTATATAACCTTTACTTTTATAGTAAAACTGTATCCCAACTTTGGTAAAGCTCACATCACGTAAAAAGAGCGCCGCCAACGGACATACAATTTATATGGCCGTCAGCGCTCTTTTTAACCGACTTCAAAATAGGAGGAGGTTATCTATTCGACCTGTTTTTTTTTTTATGTATGTTCCCACATAACTTTTAAGCCCGTAAACCGATTTCGATACTTCTTTTTTGTTTGAATTGTCATAGTTCAGAAATGTTCCCATAAAAAAATGTGGGATCTGACGATGGGATCCATGAGGAATCAACAGAACTCCTCACTCATTTTGTAAGCAAGCATATACCGTTTTTGCCATTTTCTAAGATAACTGATGCATTTGCATAAGAACATCATCATTTTGTCAACCTGGGTGATGATGGAGTCCACGGATTACTACTTAGAACTCTTCAGTGTTAGACAGCCAACGAATAATGATGAAGTTTCCTTGTCTCTGCTGCTAAGCAACTTGATCTCGTTAAAGCGCATCTGGTAAATCGGAACTGATAGTGGGGTTCGCGAAAGAACTCCTTAATGGTCAATAGTCCTTGCATTCTGAAAGCACTATTCTACAAAGGCAGATGAGCTGTTGACATAATGCTATCGTCATTTGGTAAAAGTGGATATAATGAAACTATATATAAAATCGTATTCACTAAAAAGCTAAAAATAAAATTAATTTTAACAAAAAACAAAATCGACTCCAAAAACCCTTTGAAAACTAAGAAATAAAGACTGACCTTTAGTAAATTACCTACAAACATCAGATATATTTGTTAATTCAGTAATTAATTAAATATATAGAAGTTGGTGGCAAGTAAATTAAGTATACAACTATACATCTCTCATACTGTGTTATTTTACTTGCCACCGACTTCAATATATTTAATTTATTACTGAATTAACAAATATATCTGATGTTTGTAGGTAATTTACAAAAGGTCAGTCTTTATTTCTTAGTTTTCAAAAGGTTTTTGGAGTCAATTTGTTTTTTGTTAAAATGATTATTGTTGGTAAATACCAACCGCAACCTTAAACACCTCAAAAAGCAGCAGTGTTTAAGATGATAGTCACTTAAAATGATTTGCGGGTAATAATCAACTTAAGAAACAACATTTGTCTTTCCTGTGGCCAAAAGTTAACGAAAACGAAGGATTCAATTCGTTTTCTTTATGGAGGCCAAAACTGTGCCTAACCCTACATGCAGACATAGTCCAAACAAAAAAATCAGGTCTCAGGGTCCTTAACTTTCAGGAACAGGAGGGGACAGTTCTGAACCTAAATGTGATTGCTCTTGTGGCACCCTCTTGCAGATAAATGCACTGAAAATAATTAAAATAAATTTCCATACCCAACTGAATCTAGAATAAATTAAACAAACGAAACCAAAACCGCAACGAAACAAAATTAAAATTAATTAACTGCAGACTGCCTGAACTGAAGTATTTTTTTTGAAAAAAGGACGGAGGTTAGACTGCCGATTATACGTCAAATTGACACATGTTGACAAGTAAGTGTTACCACGATTTGAATCACATTTGAATAGTAAAATGCCGAAACGTCCAGAATATTAAATAAAAAGGGAATATAAGGTCACGCTGGTATCATTTAGTCAAATGTGGGATTGTTCCATTTGCGCTGGCAACAAAAAAAAATGGGATCTGAGCACAGATTAATTTCGTAAAACGGGCAACTGGATCGCGATTATTGATCTTGATCACAGAGTGCCTAGCACACTAGTTTTTATCGCGCACATCAAGCATCTGTCACTTTTTTACTAATACGCGGGTGCGAAAGGGACGAATGCTTTATGTGCGCGATAATAATGAGTGTGCTAAGCCCTCTGTTCGCGATCCAGATTAACCGTTTACTGGCGAAACTAATGGGCTTATTACACCTTCCTAAATTTAGTTACTTACGAGAGGGACGCCGCAATACGTTTGATACGTATGAAGATATCTCAATCACATTCCAACGTATTGCGGTGTCTCTCTCGTAAGTGACTAAATTTAGCCCATATAAATAAAGCCCATAACTCAAAAACCCATCCTTGCTGCTCAAAACATTGCTTTGCTGGGACCCTGCACTGTGCCTGGCCCCCATTTCTCGCTTCTGTCGAGATTTAATATATTTCGAGATGATCTCGAATCGTGTATGTTGAGTACATAGAGGTATTGTCGTAGGATACTACATTGTCTATGGTAAATCTGCGTTTTATTATCTCGATTATGTAGTAGTTGTAATCGAAAAAATATACATTAACGTTTTAGAAATATATTAACTATTGAAAACTTCAGAATTCACCTTATTGGTAATCTTTAACGTAGTTAATTATTCAATGAGTACGTTTTTATTTATTTGAATTATTTTTGACACCTGGTTGAACGAAAAGGACGTGTAGCGAAACGCAATATTTTGATGAAATATAAACACGTTAAGTACTAAGTAAGCTATTTTGATTATATTAGATTATATGGATCGTCAGTAGTTGAAATTACCCGCCAATATCGTCTCCTGATGATCAATATCATTGTGCAACCACTGATATTGCACAATTATACTGATCGTCAGTAGATTATATTGGCCGTCAATATCAATTACTGACGATCAATATAATCGAATATAATCAAAATAGCTGAGTTCTAACAACTAGTTAATATAATAGAGACTGCGCAGAAGGTTCGGCTGATAGCCCTTATCGAAGCAGATAAAGAGCTTCCCCAAAAGAAGTTTTCCTCAAAATATTCAAAGAAATAGCCTGAGAGTAGGTTTCCGGCCCAAAAAAGCGTGGACGGAATGGAGAAAAGTAACGCCGCACGACAGATTGTAACATAAGATGCAGTCTCGACTACTAAACACCAACCGTTGCATCTCGAGTGCTAGGAGTAGACACATCTCTATAGTGAGATAACGAGAATACATAAAAATGCTTGCTGTTGAGATTCGCCATTTTTTATCGAGATATCTCGAATTCGAACCTATCTCGAAACCGCGAGAATTGGGTCCCAGGCACGCAGTGCTTTCAGTAGAAAACCGCTGTCGGGGGATTAGGGGGTTGGGGGGATTGCTGAACGAATCGAACGCGGTGGTACCGGGCCGGTAGCCATTTTGCGTAGATAGAATTAAAATAAAAATGGCGCACGTTTGTACGTTCTGTTCGCAACCATAGTATTTTTTCTTGTGAGAATCCTAAGAAAGACATGGAGTTCGCATAGATTGTTTGCATTCATCCAAGTAAAGCTTTTATTTGCTGTAAGAAGAAGGAAAAAGAAGCAGATATTTGGTCGGAGTCCATAGCGTCCTCGCGCTGTCTCGGCCATACCAATTTCATTCCTATTTTATTGATTTCTAAAAACAATGCTGATGTACACGGTAAGATAACTTTGCACATCCACGTATGAATTTCTTTTTTTCACGTATTAAAATTAATCATTGTTCATTCGCCATGTATTTTTATTTAAATTGACATGAGTGAGCGTTTGTTTTAACCTGTAGGCGTAGGCGTTATCGATAACCGTCTACCAGCTTCATTATAACTAAATACATAACATAATTAGAGTTCCCTGCGTTGTCTTGCCTTTTCGCATACTTATATCCTGTACAGTTAGTTGTTCGTAGGTTTGTATTATGTTGTTTGGATATGTATTTCAACAGAGGACATATCATTGCGATATGCACGTTGTGTACTTATTACATTACTTTCTTTAGAAAAGTGGTCGCTGCTTCAGTTTGTAAATACAGGCAGCTTGAAGCTCAAACTTCTAGTCCTCTGAACATGATACTAGTACCTAATATTGTTTGGTATATTCTATTACACATGTATGAAACTACAAAATGATGAGTGGAACAACTTCAGAGCATACTAAATAGAAGCATCTATAAATATGTCGCGGTCTGTACTCTACTGGTATTGGACTTGGCATGAATATGCAATAAGAGTTTACACATAAAGAAATACCATTTTAGCATCTCTTCATGGGGCATTCTTCTTTCTAACTGACAATTTGAAAGAACCAGCTAATCTTACAATACAACTTATAACTAGTATAATGTACAGAGTACAGATTGAACTATATCTGACATATCGCATAATGTACCTGTTTGCATATAGATATTGCAGAGATATAAGATTCATATATAAATAATACTTTTTCATTGCTGTTTTCACCTCTGCCACAACATTTATTTATTTATTTCACATGAGTAAATATAATATAATAGGATATTGTAATGCCTCATTGATTTTGTATGTTACATTAGAAATATTGTTACAATATGAAGTATATAGGTTGTCCCTAAAACCAACGATAAAACGAAAGCAGGTGGTAAGGCGGCTCAAGAGCTACTAGATTAAGTAATTTTGACCTTAATTAAATATCATAGTTTTCGAGATAATGGCACTTTTATAAAACTCCTGGTTTTTGATACCCTGATTCAATATTTTTCTACTGCTAATCAGTGGGCAAGGTTGTAGTTCCCCAGGAAATAATGATAACCAAATTCTAGATGTGGGGGCTAAAGCAACTTATTTATTAATTATTGTCTGTATGGTCATACCAGTTAGCCTTTTTTTTTATGATTGTAGTAGCATGGGTAGATAGACATATTTGAGAAAGAGTCCTTGAATAGACAAATTGTATAAATAGTTCTAATTGAACATTTATATTTACACAATATTGTGATTGTTTCCTTTTGAAACATATAATCATATAGAAACTGACAACACAGAAAATAGCTTCTCATTTCTGGTAGTAAAATCATCTTCCTAGAGATTGTGCTACTTGTATATCAAATGGCACTTTTGCTGGTATTTCCATAACTGCATAAGAAGTACCTTGAAGTTTTTTGAAGAGTTTCTTGTCATGGTATGAGTTTTACTTTCCCATTATTACCTTTTGATTTTGAAGTCTCTGCAAAATAACTGCCCAGTTTCTATAGTTTTTATATGTTGACACCACTTTCCGTTGTCAATGGCACTCTATTACTGTGATGTTCATCAGTGCATCTGTCAGAGTTCTCTACCTATGCAACAAGCATTATAGCCAGTTAGAGTGAAGTAGTATGAAAGTACTATGGCACGGAACCCTTTGGGCGCGAGGCTGACTCGCATTAGCCAATTTTTTTGTATTTTATGTTTAGGGAACGAGTACAGAACAGGACACCCGCTTCAGTGATAAGGAGAAGAAGCTAATGAAGCAAATGAAGTTTGGTGATTGCTTAACCCAACAGGTAAGTAATTCTTTATTAATTATCAACTTTTCATTCATTTTAAATTGAAAATAATGATGAGAATAACTGAGACAGGGCTTGGACCGCAATTCTCGCTGCATTCGAAATAATGTTGATTGCGAGATTAAACGTCAGATTCATACAGTTGTGTCAAATGACTGTATGCACTGATGTTTAATCTCGATTGTGAGATTATCTCGAATGCATCGAGAATTGGCTTCGGTTAGCTGTTGAATATATGCATAGTTTTCTATTCTAGAACTGAATTGCGATATCTAGCTCCAATTCCGTAACTGATACATACTTATTATTTTTATATATGGGGAATCCCTTTTATCATTGCAATTCATTGAAAAAACGTAAATAAATCATTGTAAATTAAGTTATTTATTTCCAGATTCCATGCCCTATTTATGACTATAACTTCACACAACTAATAATATAGTTTTTATTTATTATTTATTGGCATAATTCATAAATTACAATGCGAAAAAATATTTCAACCCATTGTGGTGGTAAAATATAAGATAATAGATATATTTGGCTTGAAACAATGCTTTATTCAGAGTTTGGATTAAACCAAAGGATTTAAATATATTTTCATGTTAAGGTGGACATGTCCAAGGTGAAACTGGATGTTCTGAAGCCATGGATCACACAGAAGATTACCGAAATCCTGAAGATGGAAGACGACGTAGTCATCGATTACGTCAACAACCAGTTGGAGGAAAAGGTGGCTAAGTTGCTCCTAATTTCATACAAATATTTTTAGCGAAATGTAATCATTGCAGTTTCTTTTAGTTGCTATTCCAATTATAGAACAATGTTGAATTGATTTGAAGTCAAGCAATGTTTACAAAGAAACTGCAATTGAAGTATGGTGTCATATGTCTATTGATTGCGTATGGATATTTTTATGGTCCCCTCCGGTTAGCGCCCCGCCGCCGCCGCCGCCCGCAGCCGCCCGCCTGCGCTTCGCCGGCCGCTCTTACGGAGGCCACTTAGCATACTAAATCGGTATTTACGGGGAAATTAAATACTTAACAATGCTAACTCTAAATAAGAGATGCAATGCGGAATTCCCTTGCTTGCGAAGCATTATTCGAGAAACGTAACTTGCGAAAGTCGTTAAGAGCTTGATCTGACTCTGGGTAGGGAAGTTCCGTTTAGGCTTTGCGTTCAGCATAATGTGGTTGTGTTCGCAACACCCTTACAGATGCAAGAGCCGAAGAAAGAACATGGAAGCCGTCGCTGCGTCTTGGTCCGGCGGCGCAGCGCGGCGGGCGGCGCGGCGCGGCGCGCCGGCTTCCCGCGGCCGCGCGTCGCCGTTGGACTCTCGCGCTGCGCAACACTTACCATCTGACATAATGTACACGGCACTCACTTCCCTACCAGAGTCATTTCTGTGCTGCAACTTGCATCGTTTCTCTAACATTTGATCCCAGTGGCGCTCTTAACGACTTTGTCAACTTTTTTATTTTTATTATTTTGGTAATCTCCATTTTAACTGGATAAATATTTTCAAACAAAACACCAATAACAAAAATGTGACATGTTAGGGTGTTAAATGATTGGTTGACCGTCTTTGTGATTAATTACTTATTTTTTTCTTTCCCGCTCTATTCCGGCTCCTAGTTCCCTTGTCCTAAAAAGATGCAGATAAACCTGACTGGTTTTTTGAACGGGAAGAATGCGCGGCTATTCATGGGGGAGCTATGGGAGTTGCTTCTGAGCGCCCAGGCTAGTGAAAACGGAATTCCGGAGTCGTTCACACAACAGAAGAAGGAGGAGATAAAAAAGAGAATGGTATGTCCAATTGCTTCTTTTATTCTTAACATTTTAGAATAGAGAACTACTAATCAAAGTCTAGTCATCTCTTTCCATCTGCTTTAGGTCTATTTTATTTGGCAGAAGGATCAATTAGAGTTGCTTTAAGTACTAGAAGTCGCATCAGCAGTATTTGTAACTGTTATAATTGACAGGAGGAGCAGTTGAAGGATAAGGACAAGGACAAGGATCGTCGACGCTCGAGGTCCCGGTCGCGGTCGCGGGATCGCCGCCGGTCGCGCGAGCGGCGTCGCTCGAGGTCAAGATCGCGCGATCGCTCAACTGACAGGAAGTTAGTATTAATTACTTTACTAATGAAGTATTCTCCAAAGCTGAACCCCCATTTCGTCATATAATCTACGTAACCCCCTGTTAGCAATCATATTATTATATTTGTATTACACGTTTATTTATTTAAAGTGGAAAGTTTCTTGTTACAATTCTTAAAACATAAATAATCTATTTCATTAGTATAACCTGTTATTGTTTTCAATGTGTTCTGCTAATTTGTTGCTGCTATATAGTGCAATATCTTTTGACCGAACTCACAAACGCCACCTAAGGATTTAATCTTGATTCAGGATTAAATAGTTAAACCTTTGTCAACCAGCTATCAACCTATACAACCTAAACTTTAATCATGGAAGAATAAAGCAAGAGGACTGTCAATCGCATTATAAACAAGCGTTCCTCGGATGTTGCAACGCCATCTATCAGTGAATTTCTTTAATCGCAGCTGAAATTCCTCCAGACCATAATGGTTCGGTTAGGGTAGTTTAGACAAATTGTCTAACAAAATGTCTAAAGACTTGTTACAACTGCCATTTTGCACAAAAAAATATTTCAATTTATATTTGATTGTGGCACCATCTATTTTAGTAGTTTAACTGTGTAAGTAGCTTTAGCTTATTTCCGAGGCTTAATCGCTGTAAGGCGATTGTCAGTCCTCTTGTTTCATTCATCCCTACTTTAATCAAAGATCAATTTGTAAATTCAGATATGTTTTTGTCGCTATTAATATAGTAATTTATTAAATTAGGCATCGCAACGGAGGCAGCCCGCGACGGCCGCGGAGGCGCAGCCGGGATAAAAGGAGCGTTTCGAAGACTTCTCACATCGATGACGCCAAGATACCTGAACCCAAAGGTTTGTAATTATGCAATTAGGCGGTATCGCTAGTTAGCACTAAGAATTTAGATAATTTACATTACCTTTTTACCATTACCTTATTCAGAAAATGGCAAGTCTCCTGAGAAAATAGAAGATACAGAGACCAAGGAAGAAACGAATCACAATTCGACCACTGATTCCACCAAGGAGGAGAACAAGGACACCAGTGTGACAGAAGTGACAAATGAGGAAGATGGCGCTAAGGAGGGATCTGCGTCACCTGCCAAGTAGGAACCTAATCATGCACTAAACACTAATATTATAATGTTTGTGACTGTATGCATGTGTGTGGGAGTTAGTATGTATGTTACTTGTTCACACGTCAACGGCTGGACGGATTTGAAAGATATTTGGAATGGAGATAGCTTATACCCTGGATTAACACATAAAATATATTTTATCCCGATCCCGCACGAACCAAGTCCCGAGCACAGGTAGTATAATAACATTATAAATGCGAAAGTCCGTGAGTGAGTGAGTGTATGTTTGTTACTTCTTAACGCTGAAACACCTTAACTGATTCAAGTGAATTTTAGAATTGAGATATCTTATACCCTGGATTAACACATAGGCTATTTTGTATCGCGGAAAATTCAAAAGTTCCCGATTGAACAACTATAACCGAATCCACGCGTACGAAATCGCGGGCAAACTAGTATTAGTCCCCATTTTTGAACTATTACGTGCACTATGAGTTCATAAATATCGATCTCGTTATTGCTAAGCACTTATTTCATACGCTTTTATAGGTCTACGTCTGGCGCTAAACCTGCAGAGGATAAGAAAGAAGAGAAAGCCAACCGCTTATCTAGTGACAGGCGTTCCTCATCGGCGTCATCCCGTAAGTGCCTAGAATTATGCCTTTTTATGTATAATGTTCATGTTGCTTAAAGGGTTTATGGTGAAGGTATTTTATTTAATTGTCTTGAAATGGATATATCTTGTTTCAGGTGGAAGTGCTAAGAAGCGCTCTTCCCACAAGAAGCGTCAGTATCGGTCGAACCGCGATTCGTCCGGTAGCGTAAGCCCGCGACGCAGCTCGCGTAGAGAGAGGCAAGTTAATAATAATAATCGCCATCTCTTTAGTTTTCTGAAGTGAACCAATTATAAAATTTGTAAAAGCAAAAGAGAAAAATTTACTTAAGAGGAGTGTGAACCTATGGCTTTTCATACAAAAGGCGACTAATTCCACCGCTTAAATGTTAACCGATGTTCACCAATTTTTGATAGGTTGTCAGTCAGAACAAAATCTAGCTCTATATGTTTTGATTTTTTGACTGTAATCAGTAATGTGTAACAAATTCAGTTTTATTGTGGTTTCAGTATTCTCATACAAAACTAATTTCGCCATTATTTGACTTTCTTGATCTTCAATCAAAATTCAAAACACGTATGGACCTAGCTTTTGTTCTGATCGATAATCTATCAAAAATTGGTCAAAATCGATTAACATTTAAGCGGTGGAAATCGTTATCGCCTTTTGTTCATACAAAAGGCTGATTTTTGCCTTCACAGTCCTCTTAAGTTATATATTTTTGTACAGAAGCAAGTCCCGTCGCCGTAGCAGCCGTCGGCTATCTGTGGACCGCCGCGATCGGGAGCGTGAACGTGAGCGCGAGAGGGAATTAGACCGCGAGAGAGAGCGACGGCGGCGCGAGAGGGAAAGGAGAGAGAGGCAAGATTTATTACCACTAAAACAGTTAAGACGCAAATAATTAAATAATAGTAAAATATATCTTGGTCACTAACACAATGATCTAGTACCAAACTAGGATTCCCTGTATATGGCTACTAGACAACGATACTAATACCTATTATAGATAAATACATACATATATAAACGTACATGACTAGGGTACAAGCATTCGTGCTTATCACCATAGTTTGCCCATAGCGGGATTATAACCCATCTCAGGCACAGTAGGCTGTTGCACAAACACTGCACCATCGAGTCCGTTATATAGTCTTGTTTGACACTTACTGGGAAAGCATTTAAAATTAAGTGATTTTTCATGTAATGCAGTCGAATTCGTATTCATACCATGTATTTACAGATATAGTGAATAATATGTTTCCATCGGTAAAACTCGGATCTCAATCGGAAGACGACGGGACCCGAAGTGTCAATTAATTATTGTATTCAATGATTGACATGTTTATATTCATTAATATGAAACTTTATTATTTACTGTCAAATGTCAAAATGAAAAATGACAGCATGGTATGATGGCTACTGGCCCCCAATTCTCGATGTTTTCGAGATAATGTCGGTTGCAAGGTTAAACGTCAGATTCATACAGTTGTATCAAATGACTGTATGCATTGACGTGTTATCTCGATTGTTAGATTATCTCGAATGCGCCGAGAATTGGGGGCCTGCTGAAGCTAATTGAGAGAGCACGATAAATACGAACTTTTCCGATAAAACACGATGGAAACTAATTATGCACTACATCTGTACTAAGTTTGATATTCTTAATACCATGTATGGGCGAAATATCCCCTCTGCCCTTTAATGGGTTCGTTTATGTTGTCTTTGCTGCTGGATTATGCTATACGTTTTCTTTGAAAAAAAAAGTATAGCTGCAAATTTGAAACACTGCAAAAATTGACCAATATTGACTATGAAAATGGGGAAAGGACCTCTACTTTATTTAGAACCCTGTTAAAATCATACCATGTTCATGTTACGTGATTTAAAGATGTGTAAGTGTACATAATATATTCGCGTACTGACGCGAGAAAATTGAAAACACGTCGTGTTGACAGCGATCAAACATGATCGTCAAGTTAGCGTACACGTCGAAGACTAAAAAAAATTACTGTTATTTATATTAACCAATCTACTTTATTTTAATTTGAATCCGGACATCTCGGCAGAGTAGAGATGAGTAGAATGTATTTCTCTGTCTATAATATGACTTATTTTTCATATTATCGCATACCGTACCAAATTTCAACTCCATAGGAAAAGTTATGACTATGATAGGAGCTGTGACACAATGACTGGATTGGATGTCCAGTAGAACGATGAACATCAATTGCGTAGCAATTAAATAAATAAGCAGCCAACAATTCCTTTGCTGCTGCTTTAGTTAACCTTTTGAACGCCACGGGTAACGGCGAAAGAGCGTGCCACGAGCGCTCGAGGACGGCTGTAGCCGACGCAAATGTATGGAAAACGGCATATCGTGGCGTCAAGGGCACGGAAATCTGCTGTCGGCTACAGCCAACTGGGGCGTTCAAAAGGTTAAAACTTTTAAAATTGTGTTTATTTCCGTTTTGATCACAATGCCTACGCCGCAAAACAACTCTGAAGTATTACGCCTCAAACGCTTTATGGCTAAGAAGCAAAATATCTAACATTTAAAACGGCTATAAAGCAAAATGCCTCAAATCAATACCTCTGAAGCGGTTTACCAAAGTTGCAATACGCCTATATTTCTCGTTGTCTAGGTAGCATAAAGTCTCATAAAAGAAAATTACTTTGAACGATTTGATTTGTGGTATTTTGTATACTAAAGCATTTTGATGTTCAGGTACTAAAACTACAGAGATGTTTTGCATTTGAGTCATATTGCGTTCATAGTCAAACTGATGTTTAGAGATTTTACTACAAAGTCCTTTTGTATTAGAGGTACAGTCATAAGTTGTTTTTATTTGAGGCATTTCGCTTTATAGCCATTTTAAATGTTAGATATTTTGCTTCTTAGTCATAAAGCGTTTTAGGCGTAATCCTTCAATGCCGTTTTTGCGGCGTAGGCATTGTGATCAAAAAGGTTTAATTTATCTAAAAGTTATGATTCCTAATTTGTATTAAAACATATTAAGAATTTTGCTTTTAAAGGTCGCGAGAACGTCGCCGATCGCTTGATAGGCGCAGGCGTACGCGTTCACGCTCTCGACGACGTTCAAGGGACAGGTAAAAATGTTTTTTATAGGTCTTTATGTTGCGCTTGCGTCCTTCATGCATTTCATTTAGTTAAACGCTCTATGCATGTACGAGTTTGATTTTCGCCAAGCTTTTTCCTGCTTTATTCATTTTTTTCATAAGAAAATGTTATCATGGCTTAACATTAACGTTGGAAAATACATGGAACCAAGCTAGATATCCCAAAGCCCGGCAGACTGACGGCCTTAACCTTTTGAACGCCACGGCTAACGGCGAAAAAGCTGGCTGTAGCCGAAACAAATGTATGGAAAACGGCATATCGTACCAGCAGGTGCACGGCAAACTGCCGGCGGCCACAACCGGCTGTGGCGGTCAAAGGGTTAACAAAAAAGGGTAATCTGTATGATCGAGAACTTTACAAAGTTAGTCTAATCGGCGATCCTATTCTGACGGATACAGATAATGCATGTTTGTCAATTTGTGATAGTCTATTCATGCAGCCCTAGTGGTGAAACGCAGCTTTCGACCGTCAGAACTAAATTTGGCAGGTCTCGCCGTCGCTCCAGGTCCCGCCGCCGCTCGCGTTCCCGCCGTCGCGTCGGCCGCGGCTCGCGCGACCGCCGCTCCCGCGACCGCCGCTCCAGGGACCGCCGCTCGCCGAAACACTCCAGGGACAGATCCAGGTAACTATATCCATTTGAGATTGCGCACGCTTTCAATAGGAAATTGCGTTCAGTTTCACGGATGACAATTATTGTTAGGGTGATATATTTGGTCAATTGTACGCTATTATTTAGTCTCCTAGCTAAATGAATCATAAAACCGGATTAATAATCTATGGGCGTAAACTTTTCCCAACGTATCAGGTCCCAAACTATTTTACCCAAATTATCATTTGGCAAAAAACCATTAGTCAAAACAGCTTATCGCAATTTTACAGTTAGCAAAACTATTTTTTGACAAATAAGTACTTGCCTAAGGGACACAAGTTAACCCTAACCTAACCTACCCATGACAAAGCAAAATGATGCCAAATGATAATTTGACCAAATGAATATAATGCGAAATGTTAAATATGCTAAAGATTCGTTTGGGAAACGTAACTACTGCGATAAATTTTTTGGGAATTGAAATTTGGCGAAAATAATTTGCCCAACACCCATAAAACCACACCCACATAAAAGTGATCAGTAATAAGTATTTCGTAAAAAAGGATTTTTTTAATGTTACTACCGTTATATTATTGGTAAAATTAATTGAATCTAATGTGTATATAAATATTTTAGGGAAAAGAAGTCAAGAGACCGCATGTTGAAAGACAGAAGGTCGGACAGAAAATCCCGTGAGCGAAGGTCCAGCGATATCATCAAAGAGCGGTTGGAAAAATCCGTTTCCATACCGAGAAAAGGTACTCAATTTATTTAATCTTTTGGAAATAGGCACACGCATATATCTATCCTATAGATTGCGCACAGCCGGGTGACACCCGCTGCCTACATGCGGGAATGTAGCCACGTAGTTTGCCTGTAGACAGGCAAGGGAACTCATACATCGGACGCGTCAATCAAAGCGCTCTAAAAACTCCATGCTCCTCGCAAGTTTCGCCCTTAGAATAGGGTAGATATGATTTAAAGTTGTTGCTAAAAAAAAATTGTATTGTTTCAGAGAATCTTGAGTTAAAGCTGCTGAAGAAGCCGTCTGAACGTATTTCTATCCCACGTGAGCGCTCCAAGGAAAGAGTCATATCTAGCTCTAGTAGGGAGTCTTCAGTTGCTAACGATAAATCTGCTACACAGAATGATTCCCAGATCAAACCAGCACACTCTTCAGATGAAGACGACAGGGGAGACTTTATTCCTGTACCAACTTTGCGTGAATATTCCAGGAGCCTTTCCAGAACGCCATCACCATTTTTGCGTAAACACGAAATTGAGTCCGCTAAGAAATCTGAGCGATCTGGAGATGACGCGTCTGGCAAGGAACAAGCGGAGGACGAATCTAAGTCCCAAGAAACAAAGAAAGGTAAGAAAAAAGCACATCAATCTGAATCTGAAAGTGAAAGCAGTGAAGAAGCAGCGAAATCCAAGAGCAAGAGTAAAGTTAAGAGGAAGGAAAAAGCAAGTTCTAAAAGGTCCAAGAAATCTAAAAAGGAAACTTCTTCGAGTGATAGTGATTCTGAAGAGTCGTCTTCAAGTGATACTGAGGAAGACCGTAAAAAGAAAACCAAAAAGAATTCTAAAAAGAAGTTGGCTAAGAAATCAAGAAAGAAGAGAGCTCGCTCATCGAGCTCAGAGTCCAGCTCTGAAGAAGAGGTAAAACATAAGGGTAGTAAGTCCAAGCAAAAAAATGTTCCAGATGAATCTGATGGCGACAAAAAGTCAAGTAAGAAACGTAAGGATATAAGCATAGAACGCTCTAGGACGGACAAAGTTGAAAGCAAACAGAAATCTAAAAAAGTTGATAATTCTGAAGATTCTCACGATGATTCATCTGATAGTGATGCTAAGTCGAACAAAAAGAAAATTGCCAAGCGTGACTCTTCAAGCTCGCCTGATAAAGATGTACGTCGCGGAAAGAAAATAGACCCACCGAAAGAGAAGGCTGTCTCACCAGAGGTTGTTAAGGGTAAAAAAGCTGATGAAAAGCAATCTAAAACTAAACATGTTGAGGAATCGAAGACTAAATCTCGCGATGACGAAAAAAAAGGAAGAAAACGTGAAAAGGAAGAATCTTCTTCAGATAGTGACCAAGTGGCTAAGAAAAAAGCGAAGAAGAAGGTCTCTGAATCAGAGTCTGATACAGACAGTGATGAGCCGAAGAAGTCTAAGAGAGCCAAGAAACACAAAAAGCATTCAAAGAAACACAAGAAGCACAAAAAGCATAAGAAATCATCCAAGAAGAAGGATGACTCCTCAGAAAGCGATGAGGCGGAAGAAGAGGAGGAGGAAGGGAAGGTCAATAACGAGGACCTCGAAAAGAAACTACGCGAAAGGGCGTTGAAGTCAATGAAAAAGCAAACAAGTGCATCTGGTTCCGATTAGCTTCTCTTTTTGTGTGCACTGGACTCATTCAGTAGTTGGAGTAATTTGATTGTAATAAAATAAATAACAAAATAACATAACGACTAAGCTTACATGTATGTCACATTGTTAGTAATAAAGGTTTAAAAATATCTTGTCTTTTTATTAATTCATCTGTTTATTTAAATTACCTCTTACAAAATCCTTCATTTTTTTAAATAGACTTTTACAATAACTTTGGGATAAATACTTTGGTTAACTTAAAACTTATTATTATGCTGGAGATTATCTCGTGTAGCCTCTGTAACCAGTAACCAAGCTAGGGGTGACACCGCTGCTGTAAATGTTACCGTAACCCGGCCTTTTATTGTAGTAGCCGTATCCTAAATGGTATGCGCCTTGGTTGTAGGGGTTATTGTATCCATAGTAGGAAGTGAGCCCGCCATTGCCTCCGTAGCCACCGTAACCTCCATTGCTACCGAAACCACTGGTGCTGCTGTAACCGTAGCCCTTATTATATCCGGAGTATCCTGGGTTGCCGCCGAAGCCACTGCCGGGGTAACCGCTGTTGTAACCGTTATAGCCGAAAGAGTTGTCGTATCCGCCAACTCCTCCCTGGTAGTTGTTGTTGTACTTGTCGTCGAGTAAGCCGTAGCCAGTGACGCCTGCGCCATAACCACCGTAGCCGCTAGGGTTGGCACTCCAGTCAGAGAAGCGCCGATTATCTGCAAAAACGTATTCAACTAAAAAAAATTTTTTTTTTTGATAACTGTTTTTAACATTTTGAGCGCCACAGCCGGCTGTACCCGACAGCAGATTTTTGTGTCCCTGACGCCACGGCATGCCGTTTTCCATACATTTTGTCGGCTACAGCCGTCACTCGGCGTTCGGAGTAACTTCTCGCACGCACGCAGCCGTGACGTCGACAAGGTTAAACTGAATAAATACAATGAAGTACCAACAATGACATGGATTAAGTTCAGTATTTCGTGTTATGGAATAAACACCCGAACCAAGTTTTAAAATATATGGAAAGTGTTCCTAGACCCACATGAAAAAGTATGCTATCATAATATATATATATAAGTTGAGATATTAAAAATCTACACACAAATATTTATTCAAATCCTTTCAATCGTTGTGCGTGATTGCGTGACAAACCTCGTCACAGACTTTCGCATGCATTTTACTTACAAGAATTACTGGCAGCGGTGTTTAGGTCGTCCTTGAGGTCAGAATCTTGCGCGGCTAACGTTGCAGCCTTGTCTGCCGGTTGGGCTTCATAGGTGGGTGCCGCTAAAGCCGACGCCAAGACAACCGATATCAAAGTAAAGGCTAATAACTCCATCTGCAGAAAAAGTTGTATGTCAAAACAGATCGGGTCAAAATGGTTTTTTACAGGAGGCGATTGGATGGAGGATTGGGAAATGTTCTTGAGGGAATAGCATCAGCGGGTACAAAGTAAAAAAGTCCTTCATTACCTTGACTTAAAGTTGAAATTCGTGTTACTTCTCAGACATGCTTGGCGGTCAAAAGGTTATAGGCTTCCACACACCAAAACGCAGGACGGAAGCGGACCGTGTCGAAAGCGGTAGCCGCGCGGATTATTGTGAATGAATCCATTTTAGTTCCTGTAAAATTACTTACGCGGGCCCGCTTCCGATCTGTACCATTACTATGAGTTTATGCCAACCACAATGCAAACCGTTCTCGATCTGCAATACTGCTTGTTGCCGATACAAGTAAAAGGGACCGAGCGATAATTTTCTATTACGAGAACGGTTTGCATAAACTCATAGTTATGCTACTGCTCCGCTTCCGTTCCGCGTTTCGGTGAGTGGAAGCCTTAAAGTATTCCAAGTAACATAACATAACTTATAAACCTTGTCACTAAGTAGGCTAGAACGCCTATGATTAGACAACAATGGCCGATTCTAAGTGCCGAATGAAGAAACGTCTATAAGTACGCATTTTAGGGACGTGTTCGGAATCTGCATAGAGTATAAGAACACCTTAGTAAGTAAGTATATGGAATTGGAATAAATGAGTCTCGTTTTTAAAACTAATTTAAGGAAACTTAGTCGTCTTATTAATTGGTTAGTCGCCTTATACCTTTTTGGAACAGATAATTCTTCGAATAGTTAACGAAATTCATGATAATGCGTTGGTAAAGGTACTTAATTAAGTACCTACTCTCGAACTTATTTGAAACTTCTATTTTGGTTTCTTTTCAGTAGCTTATTTTTGGATTTCTAGGTAATCCAAACACTTTCAAGAAGTTTGTTTGTTACTTATATTTTATTTTAAACTGTTCCGAACAGTGCGGTCTCTACGCCTTGAATCCAAGCCATAACTTTGACCCCCAAAACAATAATCACATGTTTGTTACATGATTCTCACGCTCATTATGCACTGACCTACAACTGTTATGCATTCATAATACCCGGCAATTCATTATCAGAGTTCAGACATGCTATTTTCCGCTTTTAGAAAACAAGATTTACAAAAAAGCCTGGTAAGTATAGCTACAACAGCGAGGTTTCCAATATGTCAGTGTTAAAAGCCGGATTAGGATTAGCACCTGATTTTGAGACTGATTGTACCTATTATCTATCTATATAGATCGCCCTGACAATTATTCGGCTCCAATTCGCTTTTTTACCCGCTCAACTGTACCTATTTAACCCACTATTGTGAACTACACACCAAGAATTATTATCTATAAAAGGAACACGCATGTTATGGTAAGTTTGTACTGTCTGTGTCCAAACGTTAACAACTACGAAGATTTAGATTTCACGTGTTCTTCAAATTAGGATAACAAAACTATGCCTTGTAGGGCATAGTTCAAATCACAGAATCGGGGCCAAAATGTTTACTAATGCATCTTTGAATCTACATGTGCCAAAAGACTAGTGCAACCCGCAAGTAAGTCCGCCTGCGGCCTTTGGCACAAAGATAAAATAGAACCGTTTATCTTTAAGTGCGTTTCTCTCACACTAGTGCCGACGAAAGAGATAATGATAGAGATAAACGGTTCTAATTTATCTTTGTGGCATGTATGTTAGGGCCGCTGGATTTGATTTCACCCTTAGAGCCGCACGCATCACGATCGATCCGAATCAGTAGCGCAGCGTGCCTGCAAGCCGATTCCTGACGGCTTTACCAAACTACAAATCTACAAGTAGTTGCCAGTGCAGTCAATGTAACTCTAAAGACATTTGTACGGTTTTTATTTTTCCGGCTTCCCCTACGAAATATTTGACGCTCCGCCACTGATCCGAATACTAGATAATAGGGATTCCAGAAAATTTGGTCATTTAAATAATGATCGAACATGCACAGTCAGTATGGGCTGAACTTATTGGAAATGTTAGTGTATTGCAATGTTTTATCTGCTCCACTATGTGAGGCAGCTAGGGCGCTTTGTACAATGATTTAAAACATTATTCGAGCTTAAGGTCATTGTATTTATTACGGGACTGACATAGTCGCAGCGCGTCCCAAAACATTATTTGAGCTTAAGATCATTGTATTTATTACGGGACTGACATAGTCGCAGCGCGACTCAAAGTCCCTAATTAAAAAAAAAGATTTAAAAAAAAACGGATCTAGTGAGTAACCACCTTTATGGCGCATTTTCATTAGTCTATAGCCCGCATGCTAGTAGAATTACATTGTGTCGCTGCCTGCAATAGCTTCCGATTTCATAACATGTAAACCAACTTGATCAATGAATATTAGCATGCGGGCTATCGACTAATGAAAATGCGCCATTATAAATTGTACTACGACTGCCGACTTTGGACCGTATTTTCTCGGATCCGGATCGGATGAAGTACGTAAGCAGCCTTAGGACTATCTTCACCCAAATCAAATCTTAAGCAAATTTCAACCTTCTAGCTACCATGGTTTAAACTTCTTTAAAAACGCCCAAACCAATATTCACATTACTTGAACTTCAAGGATAATCAAATTACTTCTAATGCCTAACCTAAATGAAATCCAGAAATTCCACACAACTTATTACAAACTAGCCTTGCTTTGCAGTGCTCGGTTTTTAGGGTTCCGTACCCAAAGGGTAAAACGGGACCCTATTGCTAAGGCTCCGCTGTCCGTCTGTCCGTCCGTCCATCTGTCACTAGGCTGTATCACATGAACCGTGATTGTTAGACAGTTGAAATTTTCACAGATGAATTACCTATTTCTGTTGCCGCTATAACAACAAATATTAAAAAACTGAGTAAAATAAATATTTAAGGGCTCCCATACAACAAACGTGATTTTTTGCCGTTTTATAGATAATGGTACGGGGTTCCGTATCTCAAAAGGAAGAAAGGAAACCTTATAGGATCACTTCCTTGTCCGTCTGTCTGTCTGTCTGTCTGTCTGTCTATCTGTCTGTCTGTCTGTCTGTCTGTGTGTCGACCCCTTTTTCTCAAGAACGCGTGAAAAAATCAAGTAGACAGGTCTGCAATCCCGAGACGAACAAACAAACAAACATTAATATGTATAATTGATAAAGGGTTTAAATTCATAATTTCATGGGTTTAGGGAAATTTATTACTTTTCCAATACTAACTTCAACCCCCTCTTTTGCTCTTAATATAATATTGAATACCGTATTGACATCCGTCTCGTAGTTTTAAAGTTTATCGCGCACATACGACCAGAAAAACAGATATGAAATTTAAAATCCACTGGAATATATTGTGTTGCTCATTCTGAACCACCATAGTATTTTTTCACTGTTGTCTTCAATGTAGGTACAGACTTTATCCACTTTACGATTTTCTTATATTTATGTATACTTAGATGTATAGATTAAGTTAGGTATCTTTAATGAATGTTACCACGGAACCTACATGTAAACCCTCATAATAATATAGTTAAAAAAATAAACTTACTTTAAATGGTAAATTAAGATGCACTTCAGCGATTGTTCACTATATAGCACTAGCACAGGTTGTGTGTTAAGAGCGGAGATGCGCTCTGCGTGCGTACGCGTGCTGCAGACCTTTATAAACCGTGGGAGTTTTTGTCTTTTAATTGACAATGGACACTGGGGAGGTAATGAGCCCATTTGTACGCCGCCCGGCCTTCCTCAAGATGCTATGACGCATCTACTGAATCATTGTCACCCTTCATACTTATAATAACATCTCAGGAGGTGATACGTAACTTTTGCAATATTCCTTGTACGAATATAGAATATCCATTGTTTTCTTTTAATTGGATTATCGTGACGCCTATTGAGACATTTTAATTATTGCAATAGCAATGTTGGTCAATATTGCAACCGCAGCGAGCATGTATTTATTTAACTTCCGCAGTGTCTCGCATTGAAAATTATACATCTTATTGCGACTTTAGTTTAGACTGCGCTTATGTCTAAAGCGCAGCTTGAAGGTGGAAACCTTCAAATAGTCTGATTTTCTATTCTGTATCCATTTAGGAACTTATGTCTCTTATGATTTCTTTGCGTCGTCTAGACCTTGTTTTAATATCCGTAAATGACAATAAAGACAACGCTTACCTACCTTTTAAATTTTAACTGTAATTTGTCGGATTCCGTACCTTAAAAAGCGGCCAAGTGAGAGTCGGACTCACCCATGAACGGTTCCGTGATTTATGACGTAGGTATTAAAAAAAAAACTACTTACTAGATCTCGTTCAAACCAATTTTCGATGGAAGTTTACATGGTAATGTATATCATATATTTTTTTAGTTTTATCTTTCTCTTATTTTAGAAGTTATAGGGGGGACACACACATTTTACCACTTTCCAAGTGTCTCTCGCGCAAACTATTCAGTTTAGAAAAAATGATATGAGAAACCTCAATATCATTTTTGAAGACCTATCCATAGATACCCCACATGTATGGGTTTAATGTTTTTTTTTGAGTGTCAGTTCTAAGTATTTAAGCCCCTAAAATTATTGTTTTTATTTTTTATTTTTATTGTGTGAAAATCTTAATGCGGTTCACAGAATAAATCTACTTACGAAGTTTCAAAAGCATAGCTCTTATAGTTTCGGAAAAAAGTGGCTGTGACATACGGACGGACAGACAGACAGACAGACATGACATGACGAATCCATAAGGGTTCCGTTTTTTGCCATTTGGCTACGGAACCCTAATAAAAAGGAACTCTTACAAGATCCACTCTGCATCTCTGCACATTGGACAATGAGATTTCATCTACACTATAATATTATAAAGAGGAAAGATTTGTACCTATTTTTGTATGTTTGTATGTTTGTAATGAATAGGCTCAAAAAGTACTGGGCCGATTTAAAAAATTCTTTCACCAATAGAATGCTACATTCTTCCAATTTGACATAGGCTACATTTCATTTTGAAAAAAATTAGGGATCCTTGGTAAAATTTGAACAATGTAACCGAAGGTGTAGAAAAATGAGTCTTAAAATGTCTTTCGTCGAATGCGCTGCCGAAACTATTAGCGATAGAACAAAATAATGTACAACAATATTGAAGAACATCATAATGTCTACAAAAAACTCCGCGGTAGCATATGTCCAACTATTGTAGTTATGTCACTACAACAACTTTTTTCATTTTAAACATTAATGAAAATGCTAACCAAATTCAAACCATGCTATTTATGTGTTTATATTAATCCTTATCCAAATAAATTATTTTATGGTCAAGACCATTTAACTATCTATAAAATAGTTTTTAAATTATTTAAATTGGACTTTCCATTCAAAAGATATTACGAATTAAAAAATTCAAACAGTAAACAAAACAGACAAAAAAGCTGTAAAGGTTGTTTATAAGGACATTCTGTAATCGGTAGGTATATTTAGTATCAGCATTGCACCCGTGCGAAGCCGGGGCGGGTCGCTAGTTTGTAATATAACAAGTGCAAGCAATGCAGTGTTTACAATATAAGTAACGTTACTTTTTCTTAAAAATAGTATTCAGAATAAATAAAACATGTTAAGTCTCACTTTTATGTTTATAACTTCAGCGGTGCTTACAAAGTTATTTTATTAGTATCCAATATTCGTATTTTATCCACTTTTGACAGGTGTTACGGACAAATTTCAGGTGAACAGAATGTCTAAGTCCAATCTTAGTCTAAAGCCCCCCATATACGGACCCCCACAAATCGTCAGCGAATGTTATGGAAAATCGTTAACGATATTACCATACACTAACAATTTGTCGTTTCGATTAGTCTGGAACAGACGGATCGTAAAGACGGGTCGTTCCGTATATGGGGCCCTTAAGGCCACTGCAGCGAAGCAAAAAGGAGGGTTTATGTATAATGTGATTATGCATGTATACAATGACATTAGTTACTACCTAGAGCCAAAACTATTCAACCGAATAAACGTAATTTCAAGTCACTGATTGCTATTTTCATATCGAGCACGGCAGGAGCAATTTCTTGTATTATCTTTCTTTTTGAGATATGCAGCCGGGTTTTCCCAATGATTTTATCAGATGCATTTTACAGGCGCCACAAAAAAACTTCATTATCAAAAATTTTGCATGAAGACTTGCTTTGTATTTTTTTTACATAATGTTAAATTAAATTTTGCCGTCAGATTGTTAAAACCAAATTTTTTTAAATCACCTGAACCTGGAAAAGTACGGATTACCTGGATAGTAACGGGTTTTTCTTGAAAATTTTAGAAAGCTAATCGGAAGTTAAGAGTTTTGCTATAAAAATCCGTAAACATTTTTATAGCAAAACTCTTAACTCCCGATTAGCTTTCTAAAATTTTCAAGAGAAACTCGTAACTCCAAATTCTGAAGGGAGTGGCGGGGGGAGATACGAGGAATTCCTGTTACAAAATAGCGGTCGGGGGTAACATTTATTAAGAGTTTTGCCGTTAGATGCGTTCAGAATAGTACTACCTATCTAAAAGTGTCAAAACACGATTTTCAAAAAAATGGAGTTACGAGGTATGCGATTTAGGCCGACGAATTGTCACTAGGCGGCGGTGACCACTTCTCTTCAGCTGATCGGCCAGCGTATACTTACTAGGGAGCCCAGCGGCCCTAACATGCATGGCACAAAGATAAATTAGAACCGTTTATCCCTATGACTATCTTTTTCGTCGGCACTAGTGTGAGAGAGACGCACTTAGAGATAAACGGTTCTCTTTTATCTTTGTGCCATGCATGTTAGGGCCGCTGTACAAAAACTAAAACAAGGTGCTTTGAAAATTCTGTCATAGGTAGGAAAACTATGTTATCTAGCCGAATTTCTTGGATAAACCGCTTTTGATAAAATGTATACTAAATTTATTTATGTTCGGAACTCTCTGTCCGCGAATCTGCGCTCAATGCTACATTCACTCGGATTTTCAGTATAATGACATTCATTTTTAGGGTTCCGTACCTCAAAAGGAAAAAGATCAAGATCACTCGTGTGTCTGTCTGTCTGTCTGTCTGTCTGTCTGGCCGTCTGTCACAGCCAATTTTCCCCGAAAGTACTGGACCGATTGATTTGACATTTGGTATACATATGTAAATCAGTGACCGCAACACGGACGCGTGACGTAAATATATGAATTTTAAACACGGGGGCCACTTTTGGGGGGTAAATTAGATTTTTTTTTTAAAAGTTATGCAGCTTATCTCATGTGACATACCAAATAAAAGGGCTTATTATGTGGATCTTAAATATATATATTTTTTTAATTTTAAGATGGTTTGGAAGTTATTTAGGAAAATAGGCGAAAATTGACCCCCTTATCTCCGAAACTACCGGGTCTAAAACTTTGAAAAAAATACAAAAAGTAGTTATTTACCTATATATTACAGGAAAACCTATAAGAAGTCTATGGTATTTAAAATAACATAGGAAATTTTGTATAATCATGTATGGAACGGAACCCTCTCCACGCGGGTTTAACTCGCACTTGTTCGGTTTTTGAATCTTGAACTAGTGTCATCTGTTGTGCCTATATTATGGTAGTAACCTTGGTCCTTCGAGGAAGTATGTGAGGTATGACAAATTATCGGTGAAATGATTGCAGTGACGTCTTCAATTGCTCTCATGGTTCGCTGGTGCAAGAGGTCAGGTCGTCAAGGTCAATTTTCATTCTTAGTGTTTCTACTTTATGATATAAGTAGGTACGTTACGTACGTACACTGTTTACTAAACGGACATCGCTTTGAATGTAGTAGTTTTGAGTAATGAGACATCGCGTTACACTTCGTAGATAAGTACCTAGACATATTTACTTACTTAAGTAAAGGCTTCCATACACCGAAATGCGGAAACATTTGAAAGCGGGTTTGTTGTAAAAAAGAATAATTGATTCATGCAGAAGCTTGTCCATGAAATAAATAAAGAAAACTTTTCCGTGCCTCCGGTGATCATAGGGTGGTTCATTCCTCGGCCAACGTATAGGCATAACTATATAACGAGGGAACGCAGCCAGCCTTATGCGCCAGCGGCAGTGATTTAGGCGATATTTTTTGGTATGCTCCTCTGCTGCACTGGGAGTGAAGAAATAGCATAGAATGCGTGCAGATGCTTATCATCCTGGCATGTCGTAAAAGTCGACTAAGGGACGGGTCCTCTCCAACATGGTGGACTATCTGTATGGGCGATGGGCCGATCACCTGTCACCATACGATCATCATACCATCTTAGGACTAATTCATCGAACGTGGCCACAAGTAGTCTTGTGGCTCTGCCCACCCCATTAGGGATTTCGGGCGTGATGCTATGTATGTGTGTATGTATGTTTTGATACGAGTAGTTTAGTATACGGTTAGTAGGTATTTAGTATTAAGGTTTTTCCTTTTTAAATCTTTCATTGTTTTTTTTGTTTACATATAATAAAGAAAATTGCGGGGCAGTCTTTAGGGTCTGCCGATAGAAGTGAAAACCCAAGTCACCCAAAAAGCTAGTTTCCAATATAGTTCATGGAAAGCGTTCGGTGACGATGACGCCAGTTCCATGATTTTTGTTCACCCAAAAAGTGCTCAACGCGCCTAAAGAAGTTGTCACTTCAAAAATCAATTGATTCATTATCTAATAAATAATCTAGCAAGTGTCATACCATTTTGGAATCCGGAATCATACAAACGCTATCTTTAAAGTCATTTGCCAAAATAGCGTACTACATTATTTTCGGTACAGTCAGACGAAGTTCGGCGTTGCAACAGTTTTGGTAGATAGTTGGGAAAAAAGTGATATTTTCTATAAAACTGGGGCAGTTGTGTTTAAATTGTAGACTGTAATTTACAAGAGTTATACAGCGTCACAAAAAACATAATGACCCGTTTCCGGCTTGACTTTGACTTTTGAGATATCCTGTATAGTATGATAAGTATTATGATCTGATCATGTGATTCTCTAACGTGCGCAGCGGCTGACCAGCGATGAGGGACTCATTCTTTAAACCGGAGACGTTGTACTTACAGTCTAAATTAAGAGGACTGTGAGCCAACGGCAAAAAAATCACCTTTTTCATACAAAAGGCGATAACGATTTCCACCCCTTAAATTTTAACCGATTTTGACCAATTGTTGGTAAGTTATCAGTAAGAATAAAAGTCTTTACGTTTTTTGAATTTTGATTAAAGAACAATAAAGTCAAATAATTGTCGAAATTAGTTTTGTATGAGAATACCTCCTACTCCTCTGCTGCACTGGGAGTGAAGAAATAGCATAGAATGCGTGCAGATGCTTATCATCCTGGCATGTCGTAAAAGTCGACTAAGGGACGGGTCCTCTCCAACATGGTGGACTATCTGTATGGGCGATGGGCTGATCACCTGTCACCATACGGTTCATCATACCATCTTAGGACTTATTAATTAATCGAACGTGGCCACAAGTAGTCTTGTGGCTCTGCCTACCCCATTAGGGATTTCGGGCGTGATAATATGTATGTATGTATGTATGAGAATACTGAACCAACAATAAAATTGAATTTATTTATTATAGTGACAAAACCAAAAAGTATGTACCCAGATTTTGTTCTGACTAGCAACCTATAAAAAATTGGTCAACATCAGTTTAGCTTTAAGGGGTGGAAATCGTTATCGCCTTTTGTAGGTACTCGTATGAAAAGCCGTAGGTTCACACTCTTCTTTATAGTTTCGTTTATCCGATGATCAGCTGCTGCACGCTACAGAATCAGACCACTGTTATCGGTGATGCATGTACCAGTACTCGGTAGCAGAGGCGAAGCGTTAAATATTTCCTAAGGGAAGCTGGAAGATTTAGAACTGTATCTACGTGCGAGTCTGACACTTAGAGTAGAGACTTCACTGACAGCTAGCCGTAGCTTTCTAGCTTGGTAAAGCAGTCAGGAATCGGCTTGTAGGCAGGCTGCGCCACTGCTCGGTAGGTACTTGTATTGTAATTTCATAAAACAAGTCTCTGTCAGAAGCCAAGGTCCATATTTATTCACTTCGCTTATTAATTAATAGACTAGGGCCTCCTGAACCCCTCCGGATTAATTAACTACCATAGTGAAGTAAGTACACATGTCTAGAGATTGACTTCTGTTTGTATTTCGTTAAATTAGAAAGTTAATTGTACCTAAGTTCTCCATATAAAATATATAGATTTGCGATCTTTGAAGTTCCCTAATCACTTATTTACCCAATTATTTTATTTGGTGCTAATACAATTTTTTGAAAAAAAAAGGAGCAATTAACTATTGTGTAATAGTAGTTTATGCAACGGTTGCATAATGATAGGCCTTAAAACACTAGTGCGGTTTTCATGAAACGAGCCGACAGGCGAGTTTCATAATAAGATCGCACGTGTGTTTTAAGGCCAAATTATGCAGAGTTGCATACATAACTTTATCTACACACATATTATAAATCCTCCATGATGGGTTCAGAAACAATATTTTCTGGCAACAAGTTATTTGTTGCAATCGTGGCTGCGTATTTCCGATATCCGGCGCATTTTCACATCACACACACTCCGAGAAGACTACTTACTACTCATATTTTCAACTAAAATGTAAATTACAAACAACTTTTTCTATTCAATTCAACAACAATTCTACTTTCGTTCAGCAAAACGTCAACATGGCGGCAAATACGATCTTCCGTCAAGATCATTTTTTTTTTAAATCATAGACAAACGGATGAAGTCACGTCACTCGAGATCAAATATTGTGCAGTTTATATTAAAAAAATATACTGAATTGACGTTTCGTATCAATAACTTTTTAATATCTATGGATACTAGAATAGAGACCCAATTGAGTTTTGACAGCTGTTCCAAATTTAATCTCATTTCTTTACTAAAAACGATAAACAACTCATGTTATTTCTTTATCGCAGCACTGGTTTTTCCTAATTGGTTGTCAAAATGGTGGTCATTTCATACGGTTTTTGATTAACCAATGGAGGTTTTATGATATGGGTGTAGATAAATCATGTTGTTACATTGAAACGTGATAAGTACTTATCATATTTGCTTAAGTTGCTTTTAGCAGCCCTGTAGACAACTGAAGCCTTTTATTAAACCACGTCAAAAAGGCTTTGTGATAATTTATGTCTGAAAAAAGGGTACAGCCCTTTTTGTGCCGGGCGATAGATTCTGTCCATCCGTCTGGTTACTTTCTCAAAGTCTTATATCATGAAAGCCTTGTCTCGAATTTTAAACACTTACGGAACTTTAAGCGTCACTTGAATCAAAAATATAAATCTAGATTTAGTCTTAAGTAAGATTTGGTTGTGTTAAAATGGATTAACGACTTAAATCAGATTTAAGATTTTGGTGCAAGTCTCCCTAACTTTAAAAAAGTTAACGGACGATATGTATGCGTATGATATCGTAATAGTTTCTTTGGAAAATACTTTAAACTTAAACCACAGAGTATAATTTGTGACTGAATCAACCGCATAATCATGGATATAATACTCAAAGTGCGATCATTTACTGACAGTTATTTACTAAGAATAAACATGTAGTTCAGTATTCGTGTACATTTTATTACAGAAAATAGGTAATATTGTTAAATGTAAAGTTTAAGTAAGCGTGTTGAAAATGTGTTGATATGGTTGCTAAATAACGAATATATGAAATACATATATATTTTATGTTGGTGAAATGAGTACGAATTCTGTAGGGGATTTTAGGAATTGTGAATGAACTTGCTTATGTTTGTATAATAGTTATTTGGAACTATACTGTTTGTAGCAGACAATTGAATGAAACACCATATTATGTAATATTGGATAAACACGGGATTAATATATGAGTTCGGACACATGTTTTGTAGGAGATATTTCATAATATCGATGACTGTAAAAATTGGAGAACGAAAGGTTGCTGTTAATGGTTTCTTGTTCATTGTACTTTGAGTTAAGTAGATATTCTTGACACGCGCATTGCGTAAGGCCTGGTCACTTTGCGGGCGCAGCAGCAGCGTGGTGGGATGCCATTATGTTGTATTGCATTAGTGTGAGCAGGATAGATGCGCGCCGCTGCCGCGCCCATGTGTCCGGGCCTTGACTTAAAGTAATAAAGTTAAGAAAACATTATAATGCATTTCCTTCTTTTTGGTGTCAGCAGGCTTATCACAACTCATGATAGCGGCCCTAGCACGGTTAACGCGGGGATAACTAACTCACTCTTTCGTCGGCATTAGTGTGAGAGACGCACTTCAGAGATAAGACGTTTCTCCTTTGACATAATTGACATATGACAAAAGCCTTTGTCAGCTGGTTACCAGATTCGCAAAACACCAGATTCTCAAAACACCGGATTCTCAGAATACCAGATTCGCAAAACACCAGATTCGCAAAACACCAGATTCTCAAAACACCGGATTTTCAGAATACCAGATTCGCAAAAGATCAGAATCGCAAAACACCCGATTCTCATAATACCAGATTCGCAAAAGATCAGGCGCCTCATTCGGGAACGCTAAGTGATTCTGTAGCGACTCGGAAGCCAGATCTCTCATCTCGCTCTTACGCATTTCGCGTCGTGCGGAAGAGTGGAATGAGAAATCTGGCTTACGAGTCGCTACAGAATCACTTAGCGTTCCCGAATGAAGCGCCAGAACTGTCAATTGGATTTTAACTGTATATTTTACCAATCCTTAAATGTTTCGCATTGGGATTAGTATTTTCGGTTCGCAGATAAGCAGAAAGGTTTTATTTATTATTTTCGATCCATGATTGTATTTCTGGTGTTTTGCGAATCTGGTATAATGAGAATCCGGTGTTTTGCAATTCTGATCTTTTGCGAATCTGGTATTCTGAGAATCCGGTGTTTTGAGAATCTGGTGTTTTGCGAATCTGGTAACCAGCGAACAAAGGTTTTTTTTTTTTCAATTTTTCGTTGACATTTCGGTTTATTCATGTATTGGAATGATATATAACTAAAAGAGTTACACTTACTTAGGAGAGCTTAATAAAAATCCGTTACATCACATTTTCGATCAGCAATTACACAAATCATACCGATTTTCTAAAATTTGACCCTACCTATTTTCAAACGGAACGGAATTCCAGCCAGCAATATTAAAGCAATATAATTTGACCGAATAATCGATGTCTGCGTCCGGTCGCCCCTTCGCATCATCAAACAATTACATTTCAAAATGATCATTGTAATTAACTTTTTCCCAGTACTTTTCATTATTAGTTTTCATCGCATTAAAACAAAGGCTTAACAAGGAGGCTGCTCACTGTTCCGTACAATACCAGAAGTAATACGTTAACCAACTTTTCTAGGGCTCAAGTGGACTGCCAAAGTTCTTATTGTATTAGAATAAAGTATTGTTTTGCTTGGATAAGAAGTTTAATAGTCCAAAGAAAGGTTGGTAGAATTATCTTTAACACGATAAAAATAGAATGCAGTATCAATTAATCGTATACTCCGCCATATTCCACTTTAATCTATTTAATGAAAAGTTCCGAATTTATTTGGGATATTAGGTCAATAGTTTTAATGGGTCACCATTGACTAATGTTATTATTTCTGATGTGATTTCACCTACATATATATAGGAGACCAGTTTACTTGAATAAAATAGAATAATAACTAAAGAGTATCACTAGAGTTTAAAGGAATTTCGCGGTTTGATAAAAAATTACTTTAAAATTAAAGTGAAATGATGGCGTGCTGGCATAATATCTGACGTGGATCACTATTTAGTATCCAACGTAAAGGGTAAACCAAAGAAGGCGCGACGGTAAATACGGCTTTGTCTAAATCCTCAAGGAACATGATTTAGTTTTCTTCGCTTTAGCGCTCCTCGTCTCGTCCACGCCTTCATCTGAAACGCAGGGTCAGGTACCTTAATCAATCACTGTCTAGTATTTACTCTTCATGAATACTCTGCTTCCTTTATGTAAATTATGTGGGAGCCTACATTTAAGTTTTTTTCTCAATGCTGCAAATTGAGTTAAGTATTCAGGAAAAAATGGTAGCTGTAACATGCGAGGTCGACTCTTTGAATACTTTGTTGGCATCGCAAGCTTAACTACCTAAGGCCTTCAAGGATTATTATGCAAATTTTGTATCATACTAAGTTTTTCTTGGTTGTATAGCTTACCTAATTAGCTGCCACATCTATTTGTAAAATATATTTTGATGTAAGCAGAATTAAGAATCGATAAACTGACTAGAATATTATTCAGACAAAGATACTTATTTTGTCGACGCTGTTGTAATAAAGAAAATAATGAAATAAATCATTATCACTTAACTTCAATCTTAATCTCGACGTAATTTATGGCCAAAATGGTCTTTAGCATCAGCTTTATGCCACGAAATGACAATAAGTTGAGAGGTTCCGTAACGTCTTTAACTCAGGACCGCCTACGCCTTATGCCATTAACTTTATTAAAGATTTTATTGTCGACTAAAGTGTAAGTTTATTGAGTTACGTCAAAGTGTGACCCAAGCATAGGTTCCTATTTATAAGGTGAACGTGAAGTTGTTTTCGTAAGAATTCGTCTTGAAATTTAATTTAATTTGAAATTTGTGGTAACTTGGTGTGTTTTGGTAAATTCGGAGAATTCGGGGAAATAAGCCTGCGTTACTATGAGAAGTTGACTCTACATTTCCGTTTAGGTACCTAGTTAGTTATCATGTTTGATTAGCGACAACTTGCGTGGACTATAAGGTGCCTAGTCTGAGTGAGCCTATTATCAATCACTCAAAGTTGCAAATTATTGTGTCGGTTTTAACCATAAGCTCTGTTAAACTTAGACGCCTGTACATGACGTCAGAGTACGCGTGTACGCTCTGGTTAATTACGTTCAATATCAGTTGCAAGGCGTCAATCACTAAGTCCTTGCATTGCGTAATTGTGCTAAAATTTATGTGGTTTGGAAACCTTGTGTCCGATTCCTGACGTCAGTTTTAAAGCTGTTTTAAGTTAATGTAATGCCTTAAAACGGCCCTTGCCTCGGTCGTTTATAGCGCGCTATCGTAGTGCGATGCCAGCAGTGACCCGTGACCACGCATCTGACTCATGGCCGTCTCGCAACAACCCACTACTTACTACAACTTACTACTTCACCATGTAACGAGTAACATGGAGTACCAATGTGACAACACAAGTGTTTTTACATATGATGATAGAAATAATCACAATTCTGTTTTAAGAATGAACAAATAAGCCTTATAAGATTACGAATTGCTCTCGTATAATACTTTCCGTTTGTTTTTAACTAATTAATTTGTAAGACATTACATTAAACTGCTCAATCAAGTTAACTGTTACATACATCCTTCAGTAAGTTTAAATATTGTGTTCCCTTGTAAGATGAAAGCGCAGAAATCGAGGGAACACACTGTTTCTCTTCTGAACCGATAAATAAACATGGTGTATAAATATGGCGTGTATTTTGCAGGCCTTTATTTATACTTGTGTAGTAGAACTGCGATATTAAAATTCATGACGCATTCCTACTCGTCTCAGAGCATAGAGCATAAAATACGAAGGTAATGTTCCCAAATGGGCTAAGCCTAATGGTGCAGGGTCGTCTTAACTGTGCATTGTTTATCAAGACCTGTCTATTGTGCTCGCATTATCAACACATTTAGTACCAGGAACACTAGTTATTCGATACATTCCTATTAAGGGGATAAAGTAAAACTCATTTGCAGCAAAAAAGTCATATAGTGCCGTGTCCGAAAATTGTTAGGGTCTGATATATTGAAGATTTAAGTATTTTTTACGAAATTACGGAATTTAATTGACAAAAGTATGTACAAAATTAATTTGGCATTTTTTGATTTATTTATATGTATTTTCTGAAAGGTAAGATGTCGGCAGTTTCATGTAAAGACTAATAATTAAAAACGTAATACTACATTTCATGCTATTGAACAAAACTCTCATTGAAAAACACAAATAAATAATAAATTCATGTCATATATTTTTTTTAAACACCTGTCTTAGGTGTTTAAAAAAAATATATGACATGAATCGTACAAATTGCTACCTCATTAGAAAGCTAGTAAACCAAGGAAGTTTTTTCAGCAATTTGCACGAAACATGTGATAAATGTGTGTGTAAAAAAATCACTGTCTTGCTATGGAGTGTGTGAAATGTTACATGCATTACGTTTTTTTTAGTTATTTGTCTATAAATGAATCTGCCAAAATCTTCTTAGCTTTCAGAAAATACATAAAAATATATCAAATAATGGCAAATTAGTTTTGTACAATGTTTTTCAAATAAATACTGCAATTTCAATTAAGCAAAAAAAACCACTTCAATATCTCAGAAATTAATAATTTTCGGACAGCGCAACGCGCGGATATGACTGTTTTGCTCCTATATCCTAAAAGGAATGTATCGAATAATCAGTCACCCTGTATAACACTTACAGATGCTTGGTATGTAGTAAAAAAAAAACATAATTTAAGAATATGACATATTTATTAATCTTTAATAGAAAATACAACTAAATGGCAGCGCAAATTTCACTTTATAAAATCAATTTTATTTACAAAAATAGATTAAATTTATTCAAGTAATTTTATTTTGTAAATATTACATACAAATGCGCATATCGTTTCTTTTCCAAAAGATTATCATGAATCATTACAAATACGTATAATAAATACTCTATAACATAATTCGCAATAAATACTAATCCTTAAAATTTTGAGAGCGTCCAAGAACTGACGTATATCGGACAGTCCCAAAATTTGTAAAATTTGATCACTGATTTTCTTCACTTTTTAGTTATTTTGTAATCCACTAGATATTTATTGCATCTTGAAGTTTATCTAATTCGATGACTCATCGAGAATTTTAGGGTGGGCTGCTATCCGCGGAAGACTCTTTCTCAAGGGCCTAATTTGTTTTTTGATAAGATTTTCCAGCTCCCCAATAGATTTGATTTCCTTTAAATCATTGAAATTGCTTCGAGCCCCGTTCATTCTTCCGAAATAACGGTAAAGGTTTTGATTGGCTTGACACTGCCCGCAGTTATAGGGTACGGGTACAGCATTGGGGAAGTTTTGCTGTGCGGAATTTATGTCATTGTTTTGCCCTGGACAGTATGGCACAAATACCACGGGGACGAAGCCGATTATACCATACGGAGCGTAGTAGCCTTGGTTAGCAGACTGCGGTGGAGGCTGGGTCGGTTCAGAGACTGCAGTCGTGTCGTTTTTACCGGGGTTCACTAGATAGCACGGGCACGAGCCAGGGCTCGGGACGATCGGAAGCGGATACGGAATGACGTAGATGGGGAACGGTGGTATTTGGGCGCCTGGTGGCGGCTGTGGAGGTTGTACACCGGTGCCAGTTGGCTGGCCATCAGAATCTGAAAAAAAAATACAATATTTAAGAATTATATCATCTAAGAATTTAGACAATATATTTATTAGAACGCATACATACATACATATTATCACGCCCGAAATCCCTAATGGGGTGGGCAGAGCCACAAGACTACTTGTGGCCACGTTCGATTAATTAGTCCTAAGATGGTATGATGAACCGTATGGTGACAGGTGATCAGCCCATCGCCCATACAGATAGTCCACCATGTTGGAGAGGACCCGTCCCTTAGTCGACTTTTACGACATGCCAGGATGATAAGCATCTGCACGCATTCTATGCTATTTCTTCACTCCCAGTGCAGCAGAGGAGGGATATTAGAGGGGGGAGGGGTATTAGAACGCAGAGAAGATTTAATCAGCCGTAAGAGCAGTTTCATGTTAATAATACACATGACATGGTAACACTAACGAGCACATGGCATAATGCTTTCGTGGCTACATATTCTTTTAAAAGTTAACTTTAGCAAATATATTCTATTTCTTACCGGGGTATTGTCCTGGCTGTCCAGGTTTTCCTGGCTGGCCTGGCTGTCCTGGTTGTCCTGGCTGTCCTGGTTCTCCTGGCTGTCCTGGGTAACCTGGTTGTCCTGGTTGACCAGGACCTCCTGGTTGTCCTTGTTGGTTGGAGCCGCCTGGTTTTCCAGGTTGACCGGGACCTTCTGGCTGTCCTGGTTGACCAGATTCGCCAGGCTGTCCGGATTGTCCTGGCTCACCGGGTTTGCCCGGCTGTTCTGGGTATCCTGGCTGTCCTGGGTGTCCTGTTTGTCCTGGGTACCCTGTCTGTCCTGGCTGGCCTGGTTGTCCTGGGCTTCCTGGTTGGCCGGGCTGTCCTGGTTGTGCTGGTTCACTAGGTTTTCCTGGCTGTTCAGGTTGTTCTGGAAACCCTGACTGTCCTGGGTAACCGGGCTGGCCTGGCTGTCCTGGGCCTCCTGGATATCCTGGCTGTCCTGGGTGTCCTGGCTGTCCTGGGCCTCCTGGTTGGCCGGGTTGTCCTGGGTATCCTGGCTGTCCTGGTTTACCGGGTTCACCAGCTTGTCCTGGGTAACCGGGCTGGCCTGGCTGTCCTGAGCCTCCTGGTTGGCCAGGCTGTCCAGGTATACCGGGTTGGCCAGGCTGTCCTGCTTGTCCTGGTTGTCCAGTTTGTCCTGGGTATCCTGGGTGTGCTGGTTCTCCTGGTTGACCAGGTCCTCCGGGCTGGCCTGGTTGTCCTGGTTCACCGGGTTTTCCCGGTTGTCCGGATTGTCCTGGGTATCCTGACTGTCCTGGGTGTCCTGGCTGTCCTGGGCCTCCTGGTTGACCGGGCTGTCCTGGGAATCCTGGCTGTCCTGGTTTACCGGGTTCACCAGCTTGTCCTGGGTAACCGGGCTGGCCTGGCTGTCCTGGGCCTCCTGGTTGGCCGGGTTGTCCTGGTTTACCGGGTTCACCAGGCTGTCCTGCTTGTCCTGGTTCACCAGGTATTCCTGGTTGTCCAGTTTGTCCTGGGTATCCTGGGTGTGCTGGCCCTCCTGGTTGACCGGGTCCTCCGGGCTGGCCTGGTTGTCCTGGTTCACCGGGTTTTCCTGGTTGTCCGGATTGTCCTGGGTATCCTGACTGTCCTGGGTGTCCAGGCTGTCCTGGGCCTCCTGGTTGACCGGGCTGTCCTGGGTATCCTGGCTGTCCTGGTTTACCGGGTTCACCAGCTTGTCCTGGGTAACCGGGCTGGCCAGGCTGTCCTGGGCCTCCTGGCTGACCGGGTTGTCCGGGTTCACCAGGTTTTCCTGGTTGTCCGGGGTACCCTGGCTGTCCTGGGTGTCCTGGCTGTGCTGGGCCTCCTGGTTGGCCGGGTTGTCCTGGGTATCCTGGGTGTCCAGGCTGTCCTGCTTGTCCTGGTTCACCAGGTTTTCCTGGTTGTCCAGGTTGTCCTGGGTATCCTGGCTGTCCTGGTTTACCGGGTTCACCAGCCTGTCCTGGGTAACTGGGCTGTCCTGGTTGGCCGGGTGCTCCTGGCTGGCCTGGTTGACCGGGTCGTCCTGGCTGGCCTGGATGACCTGGTTGCCCTGGGTGTCCTGGGTGTCCTGGTTGTTCTGCGTAAGAAAATTTATAAATTGATAACTATTCATAAGTACAAAAGGTTAAATATGAAAAATACATTGTTCTGTAAATGCAAGATGTTAGCTAAAAAAATCTTTTACGCAGTTTGAGTAATTTTATACTAGAGTGGACGCCTCAACTTGATTTCTTGTAAAACCTGTTTGAGCCAATCGGCACAAACGCACTCTGTCTATGCCGGACGGCTGCGACAGCTCGACACATTAGACTGAAAAGTGTTACCTACGTCTAAATATGCCTTCATGTGTACTGAGCTACTGTACAAACTGCTCAGGAAAATCAAATAAAATTGAAGGAGTGACTTTTCACACGTAAATTTACTTGATTTTCGTTAAATCACGCTTAATTTAATCTTTTTAGGGTTCCGTACCTCAAAAGGAAAAAAGGAACCCTTATAGGATCACTCGTGTGTCTGTCTGTCTGTCTGTCTGTCTGTCTGTCTGTCTGTCTGTCTGTCTGTCTGTCTGTCTGTCCGTCTGTCACATCCAATTTGCTCTGAAACTACTGGACCGATTGAGTTGAAATTTGGTATTCATATGTAAGTTGGTGACCGCAATACGAACGCGTGACGTAAATATATGAATTTTAAACATAGGGGCCACTTTTTGGGGGTAAAACAGAAAATTAAAAAAAAAAAGTTATGCCACCTATATCGTGTGACATATAAAATGAAAGGGCTTATGGTGAGAATCTTAAATATATTTTCTTTTGAATTTTATGTAAAATAGTTTAGAAGTTATTCAGGAAAATAGGCGAAAAATGACCATTCCCCCCCCCCCTTATTTCCGAAACTAAGGGGCTACAATTTTGAAAAAAATACAAAAAATAGATCTTTGCCAATAGATTACAGGAAAACCTATAAGAAGTCTATGGTACCTATTTAAGGTAACCTAGTAAATTTGAGATAATCATGTACGGAACAGAACACTCTCCACGCGAGTTTAACTCGCACTTGTCCGGTTTTTTGTATAAATACTGACGTATTTCTACGCGCCACGAGGCGTTTTTTGTTGAAATCATAGAGTAACCAAATCGGTCTCGCAGACGGGACAATATCGACGTGCAATATTTACACAGATAATGAAGTTATTTTGAAGTTCCCTATCAGATATTTAATTAAATATAAATTCTTGCTCGACTACGAAAGAAATGTTAATGTTGTTAAATATGGACACAATGTATTATTTATATTTATTAAAGTTTTCTTCGGCCGTACCATGAAAAAAGAGTCATGGCTTAAATCTGTTCAAAAGAATTGAAGTGAAGAAACGTGGTTACCTTTTGCTCATTCACGCATATGTTTTGTGCATTATAAGGAAGACCAAAAATATATCACTAAAACAGGACGAGTTTATCTTAAGAAATCTGTGGTACCATGTGATGAAGAATGTTGTAGATGTTTGTAAATTCCCAATTCGCACTGGGCCCACGTGAGGCTTCCGATCTACTATGAGAGGAGGCCTGAGCCCAGCAGTAGCATGATAATGATGATGATGATGATCAAACTGGATCCCATCACTTTTTACTTGTTTGTTCCTCACAGCAACAAATATTAAAAAGTAGGCAAACTATAACAGTAGTTTATAGTAGTAACTATAATATGAAAAACTCACAGAACTAACAATATTCAAGGGATAACACAACGTTTATTTATTAGGCAGAATAATCTAAACTACTAAGTTGGGTCTCCCCTACTTAATCAGTCATAATCTATGGCGAGTTATCCCCGCCACGCACTCTCGGTCAGCGCACAGATTTCGTTGGCTCCGTCGGTTCTATATACATACTTCAATAGTTGCGCATAAAGATTTTCTTCGACCCGGTATATTTCTCTGTTTTAGTGTAGCGTTAAATTAGTAAGTGAATTTTAAAATAATCGGTGGTTAATTTATCGAAGGGAATTAGTAATATGCTTATTTTAATCAAATAAAAGGTAAACTTTAAAAATGTACATTAGCACTAGGCTACCACTCCTTCCACAGCACTAGTGTCAGTATATTTCTCAAATCCTAGAAGTAGTCGTAATCGGTAAAAATTGTGATTTGGTAGATAGAAATACGAGTATATTAACAGTCCTGGACAATATAGCTTGTCAAAAATAAAATACTCATTATAAAAACCTATTAAAAGTAGAAGGAATTGCATAATGTACTAGCTGACCCGGCGAACTTTGTTCCGCCTTAGACGCCATAAATGAGCAGATTTTTGATTTTATTAAGTTAATTGTCTGAATTAATAATTTTATATGGTGGTTAAGTAATTTTAAATTTTCTAATTTTCCGCGCAATTTCCTTAATTTTTTCTTTCATAAGAACCTTCTCCTGATAATAACGAACAGAACAAAAAAAGAATTAGCGAAATCGGTCCAGCCGTTCAGGCGTGATGCCGTGACCAAGGGAAATAGGGATTCATTTTTATATATATAGATTATGGGAATTAGTAATATGCTTATTTCAACCAGATAAAAGGTAAACTTTAAAAATGTACGAGAGTACTGTCGAAATAAGTCGACAATTAATTTGTTTTGTATAGTACGCACCTGGTTGTCCCGGCTGTCCTGAACTTCCTGGTTGTCCGGGCTGTCCTGGGTACCCTGGCTGCCCTGGTTGTCCTGGGTAACCTGGCTGTCCTGATTGTCCGGGCTGTCCTGGGTATCCTGGCTGTCCTGATTGTCCTGGGTGACCTGGCTGTCCTGGTTGTCCTGGCTGTCCTGGCTGTCCTGGGTGCCCTAGTAAGTAAACAAGCGGTTAACTTCACTTGTTATTGTTGATGATAGTCAGTCATCATCACCGGTATAGCGTGGTTGGGATACGCGTCATACTCGTGAATGGGTGTTGTCTGAGGGGTCCGGCTGGTTCATGCTCGCAAGGATCAATTTAATTGATTTTTATTAATTTATACTTCGCAGATGTATGCAGGTTTCCGCTCACGTTTGGTGGTATTTTGTCTTCAATTCCGCACATGAGATTCAAAAATCTCCGAAGTGCGAGCCGGATTTGTACCCGTGATCCTATGTACGAGAGACCCCGCATCAGAATAATACCACTCCTTCCACAGCACTAGTGTCAGTATGTTTGTCAAATCCTAGAAGTAGTCGTAATCGGTAAAAAATGTGATTTGGTAGAAAGAAATACGAGTATATTAACAGTCCTGGACAATAAAGCTTGTCAAACATAAAATACTTTTTATAAAAACCTATTAAAAGGAGAAGGAATTGTATAATGTATTTTATCTACACCCATATCATAAAACCTCCATTGGTTAATCAACAACCGTATGAAATGACCACCATTTTGACAACCAATTAGGAAAAACCAGTGCTGCGATAAAGAAATAACATGACTTCTTTATCGTTTTTAGTAAAGAAATGAGATTAAATTTGGAACAGCAGTCAAAACTCAAGTAGGTCTCTATTCTAGTATCCATAGATATTAAAAAGTTATTGATACGAAACGTCAATTCAGTATGTTTTTTTAATATAAACTGCACAATATTTGATCTCGAGTGACGTGAGAATAGAGACTTCATCCGTTTGTCTATGATTTAAAAAAAAATGGTCTTGACGGACGGCCGCCATTATGTTGTTGACGTTTTGCTGAACGAAAGTAGAATTGTTGTTGAATTGAATAGAGAAAGTTGTTTGTAATTTACATTTTAGTTGAAAATATGAATAGTAAGTAGTCTTCTCGGAGTGTGTGTGATGTGAAAATGCGCCGGATATCGGAAATATGAAGCCACGATTGCAACAAATAACATGTTGCCAGAAAATATTGTTTCTGAACCCATCATGGAGGATTTATAATATGTGTGTAGATAAAGTTATGTATGCAACTCTGCATAATTTGGCCTTAAAACACACGTGCGATCTTATTATGAAACTCGCCTGTGGCTCGTTTCATGAAAACCGCACTAGTGTTTTAAGGCCTATCATTATGCAACCGTTGCATAAACTACTAATGCATTATATGTATAAACAGATAAAATGTTAAATACAAAAACAACATTGCGTGTTGACACGGAGACAAGACTGGTGTAAATATAAAATAATGTGATAATTAAGTACACACCTGGTTGTCCGGGATGTCCAGGTTGTCCGGGGTGTCCTGGTTGATCAGGTTTTTCAGGTTGTCCCGGGTAGCCTGACTGGCCTGGCTGTCCTGGTTTATCAGAATGGTCTGGTTGTCCAGGCTGTCCTGGGTATCCTGGCTGGCTTGGCTGCCCTGGGCCTCCTGGTTGGCCGGGCTGTCCTGGCTGGCCTGGGTATCCTGGCTCTCCTGGTTTACCGGGTTGCCCAGGCTGTCCTGGGTATCCAGGCTGGCCTGGTTGTCCTGGACCTCCTGGTTGTCCGGGCTGTCCTGGATATCCTGGTTGTCCGGGTTGTCCTGGGTATCCTGGCTGTCCTGGGTGTCCTGGTTGACCTGGGTATCCTGATTGTCCTGGTTGTCCTGGGTAGCCTGGTTGTCCTGGTTTACCAGGTTGACCAGGCTGCCCTGGGTATCCGGGCTGGTCTGGTTGTCCTGGGACTCCTGGTTGGCCAGGCTGTCCTGGTTGTCCGGGCTGTCCTGGGTATCCTGGGCCTCCTGGCTGTCCTGGTTTACCGGGTTGACCGGCCTGTCCTGGGTAACCGGGCTGGCCTGGATATCCTGGTTGTCCTGGTTGTAATGGATATTCTGGTTGTCCTGGTTGTCCTGGATATCCTGGCTGTCCTACGTGTCCTGGTTGACCTGGGTATCCTGATTGTCCAGGTTGTCCGGGCTCACCAGCCTGTCCTGGGTACCCTGGCTGAGCAGGTTTTCCGGGTTGGCCAGGTTGTCCTGGACCTCCTGCTTGTCCTGGCTGTCCTGGATATCCTGGCTGTCCTGATTCACCGGGTTGACCTGGTTGTCCTGGGAATCCCGGCTGGCCTTGTTGTCCTGGGCCTCCAGGTTGTCCGGGTTGTCCTGGGTATCCTGGCTGTCCTGGTTTTCCGGGTTGGCCGGGCTGTCCTGGGTATCCAGGATGTCCGGGTTTTCCTGGTTGTCCTGGCTGTTCTGGGTATCCTGGGCCTCCTGGTTGCCCGGGCTGTCCTGGGAATCCTGGCTGTCCTGGTTTTCCGGGTTGACCAGTTTGACCTGGGTACCCGGGTTGGCCTGGTTGTCCTGGACTTCCTGGTTGTCCGGGTTGTCCTGGGTATCCTGGCTGTCCTGGTTTACCGGGCTGACCGGGCTGTCCTGGGTACCCGGGCTGGCCTGGTTGTCCTGAACCTCCTGGTTGTCCGGGCTGTCCTGGGTATCCTGGGCCTCCTGGCTGTCCTGGTTTACCGGGTTGACCGGGCTGTCCTGGGTACCCGGGCTGGCCTGGTTGTCCTGAACCTCCTGGTTGTCCGGGCTGTCCTGGTTGCCCGGGCTGTCCTGGGTTTCCTGGCTGTCCTGGGTATCCTGGCTGTCCTGGTTTTCCGGGTTGACCAGTTTGACCTGGGTATCCGGGTTGGCCTGGTTGTCCTGGACTTCCTGGTTGTCCAGGTTGTCCTGGGTATCCTGGCTGTCCTGGTTTACCGGGTTGACCGGGCTGTCCTGGGTATCCGGGCTGGCTTGGTTGTCCTGAACCTCCTGGTTGTCCGGGCTGTCCAGGGTATCCTGGGCCTCCTGGCTGTCCTGGTTTACCGGGTTGACCGGGCTGTCCTGGGTACCCGGGCTGGCCTGGTTGTCCTGAACCTCCTGGTTGTCCGGGCTGTCCTGGGTATCCTGGGCCACCTGGTTGCCCGGGCTGTCCTGGGTATCCTGGCTGTCCTGGTTTTCCGGGTTGACCAGTTTGACCTGGGTATCCGGGTTGGCCTGGTTGTCCTGGACTTCCTGGTTGTCCGGGTTGTCCTGGGTATCCTGGCTGTCCTGGTTTACCGGGTTGACCGGGCTGTCCTGGGTACCCGGGCTGGCCTGGTTGTCCTGAACCTCCTGGTTGTCCGGGCTGTCCTGGGTATCCTGGGCCTCCTGGCTGTCCTGGTTTACCGGGTTGACCGTGCTGTCCTGGGTACCCGGGCTGGCCTGGTTGTCCTGAACCTCCTGGTTGTCCGGGCTGTCCTGGGTATCCTGGGCCTCCTGGTTGCCCGGGCTGTCCTGGGTATCCTGGCTGTCCTGGTTTTCCGGGTTGACCAGTTTGTCCTGGGTATCCGGGTTGGCCTGGTTGTCCTGGACTTCCTGGTTGTCCGGGTTGTCCTGGGTATCCTGGCTGTCCTGGTTTACCGGGTTGACCGGGTTGTCCTGGGTACCCGGGCTGGCCTGGTTGTCCTGAACCTCCTGGTTGTCCGGGCTGTCCTGGGTATCCTGGGCCTCCTGGCTGTCCAGGCTTTCCAGGGTATTCTGGTTGTCCAGGTTTTCCTGGAAAGAGTAAAGCCATTTAGTATTTTTATATTGATTATATATGTTTGTATGTAAACTCTTTATATTGCACATAAGGGACATAAATTCTGCATTATGACACAAACAAAACAATGTACAAAGGCCAGCTTATCCCTAATGCGATCTCTTCCAGCTAACCTTGGAGTTGAGTTGAGGAGAAGAGAATGCGTTTTAGTTAGACTAGGTTAGTAAGTCGGATTCAAAAATAAAAAGCACTTAATCTAGATGCGGTCAATAACAGGAAAATAATCATTGATTGACCTTTAGTATATTAACTATAATGTATCTTTGATGTATATCGGTCTTTCCCTTCTCCTTGTTTTTCAACTTCTACTTTGATTATTGTTCTAATAATATGTTATACCAAGTGATCTAACATGGTTTCTGGGTATCAACTTTTATATCTCAGAATTTCACTATTCTAAAAACTGTTAACTTTTTATCATTTACCTGATGAGCTTTTTCCAGCTATGCTATTTGCCTTACCCAACGCTGTATGTTTTTATTATAGTCCATTTTTTAGTTCCATACCTTCGACTTTTGGTACGTTATTATGACAATTTTTATGTTTACTTTTTATTATAAGTACTGCACTGAGAAAAAATTTCGTACGTACGTCCGTAATTCGTACGTTCATTTCATTGAATATTTTAGCAGAGGACAAATCGTGGAGGAGGGAGAACGGCTGTGCCCATTATAACGGCTCCGGCTCCTTATTGGCACTTTTCGGCAAAAATTGAATGTAATTTGTATTGTTCTTCTTTTTTATCTTACATAACATTAATTCTATGGAAATAAAAATCAGAGTTCAGAGGAGTTAAAAACCGGCCAAGTGCGAGTCGGACTCGCGCACGAAGGGTTCGGTACCATTATCTATAATCAAGCAAAAAAAAAAAAAACACTTTTGTTGTATAGGAGCCTCCCTTAAATATTTATTTTATTTTAAATTAATTATAATTTTTAAAGTGAATATTCTGTGAATATTTCAAGCGTCTAACTATTGCCGTTATCAATATCAAGCAAAAACGAGCAAAAAAATCACGTTTGTTGTATGGGAGCCCCCTTAAATGTTTATTTAATTCTGTTTCTTATAATTTTTTGTTATAGCGGCAAAAGGAAAATATCTGTGAAAATTTCAACCGTCTAACTAATCACGGTTCATGAGATACAGCCTGGTGAAAGTCGGACGGATAGACGGACAGCGGAGCCTTAGTAATAGAGTTCCGTTTTTACCCTTTGGTTACGGAACCCTAAAAAGTAGCAAAGCGGTGCTCCATCGACTTTGTCACAGACCGTAAAGGAAACAGAAGTTAGACTCAATACACAATTAGGTACCTTCATCGTTTGACATTATACATATATATTTTGCATTAAATATGCGGCCAAATACTTATCATTAAAATGAGTCGTTACTTCAGTGGAAAATTATTTTGGTTAAAGCAGTACAGGAGAAAAATAAAATTCATATATATTGCGAAATGATTAAAATGACTAACTAACTAATGTTTGACAAAAACCAATATTTAACCAAATGTATTGAGCTGTTCTTTTGGACGGGTTCATATTGGCTCGCATAAATGCAAAGCAATATTTTCAATCCGCATGATTATCTATGTCATAATCATCATTTCACATAAAGGTCAAAAGTAATTTATTTTAACAATATTTTTTCAAACCCTAATATCTTATCAATACATATAGTACCGTGATTCACTTATAGTCAACGCACAACCTAAACGGGTGATCCTAGAGGTTTGAAATAAAGGAGACATTCCTCGAGTACCCTAGAGGTGAATTAAGCAGAGATTATTTGAAATTCCGTCCCTAAAGGTGTGAAAAGGGGTCATAAAGTTTGTATAGAAAATACCGCGGGCGAAGCTGTGGCGAGTCCACTAGTAAAGCATAAAATATTAGCCGTCATAAACGCGTATTTTTTTTAAAATTAATTCTAAAATCAGGGCTGCCAGTACATTAATCTCGTTAATACGGGGTGCAGTTCTAGTGACTGCAATTATACAAAATTCGATTGCATTATAAATAACTATTTTTAAATCCGGTTTGTAATTACTTTAATTACTTCACAATAAAAAAATACAGACCTGTATTTTGAGTCGACTACCTATACGTAATAGATACAATAAACAGTCCGATTGATTATACACGTTTTGTATCCAAATATGCGATCTGCAGCCCTCTGTCTTAAACTTATAACCACAAAATTCATGTATAGCGCCCATTTAAAATCATTAAGTCATATATTAAGGCAAACCGTTGATGAAAAGCCGCCATGTAGCACATGCGCATTGTTTAAATTGGTTTCATTTAGTCTAAGTTTTTCTATATTCTTTCATTCATTTTTAATGGGCTTTAAATTTATTTTTCCTTTTATGTGCGCTCTAAACACAGGGCACAGTTAGTGTAGATCTCTACCAACTTTTCTCTGGGCTACGTGGAGTGACTGTCAAAGCTCTTTTTGCATTATAATCGAGTATTGTTTTGGTTGGTAAAGTAAATCGGCAGTTCAAATTAAAAGCTTTTGGATCTATACTTCTTCGTTTGTAGTTAATGTGTAGAATGTATCATTTAAAACGAAGTACGAAAGTACCATGGCAAGTACGGAAACCTTTGGCGCAAGTCGGACTCGCAGTTTTATAAATACGTCTAGTAATTATTATATACCTGGTCCTCCTGGGCCGCCTTGGCCGCCTGGGCCGCCTGTTGTGCCGGGTGATCCTGGGGCTCCGGGTGCACCAGGGGTGCCGGGATATCCTGGGTAAGGGCCGCCAGGGCCGGCAGGACCACCTGCGATAAATATTTTAAGACCATCAAGTTTGAGGTTTGCATAAACTGTAGGTAAATGCCTATCCTATCCTACTAGGAATGTTATGAACAAATGTGTGTACGTCGATTCGTCTCTTTTAATATTGGATAATCACAAAATCTTATTTTTTATAAATAAATAATAAAGGGTTCCACTTTGTGCGCAAGTTGGACTCCCACTTTTATAAATACGTTAAGTAATTAATATACCTGGTCCTCCTGGGCCGCCTGGGCCGCCTGGGCCGCCTGGTGTGCCGGGTGCTCCTGGGGCTCCGGGGGCACCAGCGGTGTCAGGATACCCTGGGTAAGGGCCGGAGCCTGGACCTGAAGGGCCGCCGGGACCAGCTGGACCACCTAAGATAATGATTTTAAGACGAGATCATGTTTGCGGTTTGGATAAACCGTAAATGCCTATCCTATCCTACTAGGAATATTATGAATAAATGTGACTATCACACGCAAGACCATATCGTACAATAATAAAACATAAGACACTTTTCATTCCTATCCCTCGAGTATGAAATCGATTGTCGGCTACTTGGTATTAAACTTTATAAGCCTCGACGCGAGTTTAGTGGGGATTGGGAAAATTCTACACAAATCTCTAAACCGGGAGCGTACGGGGCTACGTCTCTTGTTATATTGGAATATCACAAAAAAATATTTTTATTAAATAATACTAAAGGGTTTCGCTTTGTGCGCAAGTCGGACTCGCACTTTAATAAATACGTTTAGTAATTAATATACCTGGTCCTCCTGGGCCGCCTGGACCGCCTGGGCCGCCTGGTGTGCCGGGTGCTCCTGGGGCTCCGGGGGCACCAGGGGCGCCGGGATATCCTGGGTAAGGGCCGGAGCCTGGACCTGAAGGGCCGCCGGGGCCAGCTGGACCACCTAAGACAAAGATTTTAAGATCACACCAAGTTTGGGGTTTAGATAAATCGTAAATGCCTATCCTATCCTACTAAGAATATTATGAATAAATGTGACAGTATATGAAGATGTTTGGATATTTATTCCTCAATCACGCGCACAGGGATGGATGGATTTCAATAAAATTTGGCAGTAGACCATATCGTACAATAATAAAACATAAGACACTTTTCATTCCTATCCCTCGAGTTATAAAATCGATTGTCGGCTACTTGGTATTGAACATTATAAGCCTTTTAATATAATTATCATCAGCTCACATATTGACAAGGACTAGGCAAACGCCTCCACGCGGGCCCAGTGGGAACTAGGGAAATTCTACACAAATCTCTAAAGAGTTAGCGTACGTGGTACGTTTCTTGATATATTGGATGAAAACAAATCTTTTTTTTTTCAAATCGTACTGGTTAAATGTGGACATTGCCGCATACTGCTAAAGACCCTACCTTTGCTTAGTGCGAGTAAGACTTGCACACAAAATGTTCCGCTTTGTGCGCAAGTTGAACTCGCACTTATATAAATAGTTTAGTAATTAATATACCTGGTCCTCCTGGGCCGCCTGGGCCGCCTGGTGTGCCGGGTGCTCCTGGGGCTCCAGAGGCACCAGGGGCGCCAGGATATCCTGGGTAAGGGACGGAGCCTGGACCTGAAGGGCCGCCGGGACCAGCTGGACCACCTAAGACAAAGATTTTAAGATCAGATCAAGTTTGGGGTTTTTATAAACCGTAAATGCCTATCCTATTCAACTAAGAATATAAGGAATAAATGTGACAGTGTATGAATATGTTTGGATATTTGTTCCTCAATTACGCGCAAAGAAATGGATGGATTTGAATAAAATTTGGCAGTAGACTATATCCTGGAATAATAAAATATAAGACACTTTTCATTCTTATCCCGCGTGTGCGAAATCGGTTGTCAGCTAGTTGGTATTAAACCTTGTATGCCTTTTAATATAATTATCACCAATTCACATATTCAGAGGGACTGGGCAGATGCCTCGACGCGAGTTTAGTGGGGATTGCGAAAATTCTACACAAATCTCTAAACCGGGAGTGTACGGGGGCACGTCTCTTGTTATATTGGAATATCACAACATTTTATTTTTATTAAATAATACTAAAGGGTTCCGCTTTGTGCGCAAGTTGGACTCGCATTTTTATAAATACGTTTAGTAATTAATATACCTGGTCCTCCTGGGCCGCCTGGACCGCCTGGGCCGCCTGGTGTGCCGGGTGCTCCTGGGGCTCCGGGAGCACCAGGGGCGCCGGGATATCCTGGGTAAGGGCCGGAGCCTGGACCTGAAGGGCCGCCGGGGCCAGCTGGACCACCTTAGATAAAGGTTTTAAGATCAGATCAAGTTTGGGGTTTAGATAAACCGTAAATGCCTATCCTATCCTACTAAGAATATTTTGAATAAATGTGACAGTATATGAAGATATTTGGATATTTATTCTTCAATTACGCGCACAGGGATGGATCGATTTGAATAAAATTTGGCAGTAGACCATATTTTACAATAATAAGACATAAGAAACTTTTAATTCCTATCCCTCGTGTATGAAATTGGTTGTCGGCTAGTTGGTATTAAACTTTGTATCCCTTTTAATATAATTGTCACCAGCTCACATATTGAGAGAAACTGGGCGGATACCTCCACGCAGGCTTAGTGGGTGTTGGGAAAATTCTACACAAATCTTTAAAGAGTTAGCGTACGTGGATACGTTTCCTGGTATATTGGATAAAAATATATATTTCTTTTCAAATCATACTTGCTTAATGTAGAAAATGAAAATGAAAATATTTATTTTGCAAGTAGGCCACCTGGGCTCTTTTACAGACTTTGCCGCATACTGCTAAAGACTCTGCCTTTGCATTTATAACTATGCATTGGTATGCAACGTATTGATTGCGGACATATTGATAAAAGTGCGAGTCCAACTAGCGCATAAACGGTTCCGCTTTGTGGGCAAGTTGGACTCACACTTTTATAAATACGTTTAGTAATTAATATACCTGGTCCTCCTGGGCCGCCTGGGCCGCCTGGTGTGCCGGGTGCTCCTGGGGCTCCGGGGGCACCAGGGGTGCCAGGATATCCTGGGTAAGGGACGGAGCCTGGACCTGAAGGGCCGCCGGGACCAGCTGGACCACCTAAGATAAAGATTTTAAGATCAGATCAAGTTTGGGGTTTTGATAAACCGTAAATACCTACCCTATTCTACTAAGAATATTAAGAATAATTGTGACAGTATATGAAAATGTTTGCATATTTATTCCTTAATTACGTGCAAAGGAATGGATGGATTTGAATAAAATTTGGAAGAAGACTATATCTTGGAATAATAAAATATAAGACACTCTTCATTCTTATCCGTCGTGTGCGAAATCGGTTGTTAGCTAGTTGGTATTTAACCTTGTATGCCTTTTAATATAATTATCACCAGCTCACATATTCAGAGGGACGGGGCAGATGCTTCGATGCGAGTTTAGTGGGGATTGGGAAAATTCTACACAAATCTCTAAACCCGGAGCGTACGGGGCTAGGTCTCTTTTTATATTGGAATATCACAAAAAAATATTTTTAATAAATAATAATAAAGGGTTCCGCTTTGTGTGCAAGTCGGACTCGCACATTTATAAATACATTTAATATTTAATATACCTGGTCCTCCTGGGCCGCCTGGGCCGCCTGGTGTGCCGGGTGCTCCTGGGGCTCCGGGAGCACCAGGGGCGCCGGGATATCCTGGGTAAAGGCCGGATCCTGGACTTGAAGGGCCGCCGGGGCCAGCTGGACCACCTAAAACAAAGATTTTAAGATCAGATCAAGTTTGGGGTTTTGATAAACCGTACATACCTATCCTATCCTACTAAGAATATTATGAATAACTGGGACAGTATAAGAAGATGTTTGGATATTTATTCCTCAATCACGCGTACAGGGATAGATGGATTTGAATAAAATTTGGCAGTAGATCACATGTTAGAATAATAAAACATAAGACACTTCATTCCTATCCCTCGTGTATGAAATCGGTTGTCGGCTAGTAGGTATTAAACTTTGTATGCCTTTTAATATAATTACCACCAGCTTACATATTGAGAGGAACTGGGCGGACGCCTCTACGCAGGCTTAGTGGGTATTGGGAAAATCCTACACAAATCTCTAAAAGTTAGCGTACGTGGATACGTTTCCTGTTATATTGGATATTTTTTTTTTTCATATCGAACTTACTTAATAAAGACATTGCCGCATACTGCTAAAGACTCTGCCTTTGCATTTATAACTATGCATTGGTATGCAACGTATTAATTAAAGTGCGAGTCCAACTAGTGCATAAAAGGTTCCGCTTTGTGCGCAAGTTGGACTCGCACTTTAATAAATACGTTTAGTAATTAATATACCTGGTCCTCCTGGGCCGCCTGGGCCGCCTGGTGTGCCGGGTGCTCCCGGAGCTCCGGGGGCTCCAGGGGCGCCAGGATATCCTGGGTAAGGGACGGAGCCTGGACCTGAAGGGCCGTCGGGACCAGCTGGACCACCTAAGATAAAGATTTTAAGATCAGATCAAGTTTGGGGTTTTGATAAACCGTAAATGTCCCTATCCTACTAAGAATATTAAGAATAATTGTGACAGTATGTGAAAATGTTTGGATATTTATTCCTTAATTACGCGCAAAGGAATGGATGGATTTGAATAAAATTTGGAAGAAGACTATATCTTGGAATAATAAAATATAAGACACTCTTCATTCTTATCCGTCGTGTGCGAAATCGGTTGTTAGCTAGTTGGTATTTAACCTTGTATGCCTTTTAATATAATTATCACCAGCTCACATATTCAGAGGGACGGGGCAGATGCTTCGACGCGAGTTTAGTGGGGATTGGGAAAATTCTACACAAATCTCTAAACTCGGAGCGTACGGGGCTAGGTCTCTTGTAATATTGGAATATCACAAAAAAATATTTTTAATAAATAATAATAAAGGGTTCCGCTTTATGTGCAAATCAGACTCGCACATTTATAAATACATTTAGTATTTAATATACCTGGTCCTCCTGGGCCGCCTGGGCCGCCTGGGCCGCCTGGTGTGCCGGGTGTTCCTGGGGCTCCGGGAGCACCAGGGGAGCCGGGATATCCTGGGTAAAGGCCGGAGCCTGGACCTGAAGGGCCGCCGGGGCCAGCTGGACCACCTAAAACAAAGATTTTAAGATCAGATCAAGTTTGGGGTTTTGATAAACCGTACATACCTATCCTATCCTACTAAGAATATTATGAATAACTGGGACAGTATAAGAAGATGTTTGGATATTTATTCCTCAATCACGCGTATAGGGATGGATGGATTTGAATAAAATTTGGCAGTAGACTACATCTTAGAATAATACACCATAAGACATTTTTTATTCCTATCCCTCGTGTATGAAATCGGTTGTCGGCTAGTTGGTATTAAACTTTGTATCCCTTTTAATATAATTATCACCATACATATTGTGAGGAACTGGGCGGACGCCTCCACGCGGGCTTAGTGGGTATTGGGAAAATTCTACACAAATCTCTAAAAGTTAGCGTACATGGTTACGTTTCCTGTTATATTGGTTTTTTTTTTCAAATCAAACTTACTTAATAAAGACATTGCCGCATACTGCTAAAGACTCTGCCTTTGCATTTATAACAATGCATTGGTATACAACGTATTGATTAAAGTGCGAGTCCAACTAGTGCATAAAAGGTTCCGCTTTGTGCGCAAGTTGGACTCGCACTTTTATAAATACGTTTAGTAATTAATATACCTGGTCCTCCTGGGCCGCCTGGGCCGCCTGGTGTGCCGGGTGCTCCTGGGGCTCCGGGGGCACCAGGGGCGCCAGGATATCCTGGGTAAGGGACGGAGCCTGGACCTGAAGGGCCGCCGGGACCAGCTGGACCACCTAAGATAAAGATTTTAAGATCAGATCAAGTTTGCTATTTTGATAAACCGTAAATGCCTATCCTATCTTACTAAGAATATTAAGAATAATTGTGACAGTATATGAAAATGCTTGGATACTTGTTCCTCAATTACGCGCAAAGGAATGGATGGATTTGAATAAAATTTGGCAGTAGACTATAATCTTGGAATGATAAAATACAAGACACTTTTCATTCTTATCCCTCGTGTGCGAAATCAGTTGTCAGCTAGTTGGTATTAAATCTTGTATGCCTTTTAATATAATTATCACCAGCTCAAATATTCAGAGGGACTGGTCAGACGCCTTGACGCGAGTTTGGTGGGGATTTGGAAAATTCTACACAAATCTCTAAAACGGGAGCGTACGGGGCTACCTCTCTTGTTATATTGGAATATCACAACATTTTATTTTTAATAAATAATAATAGAGGGGTGCGCAAGTTGGACTCGCACTTTTATAAATACGTTTAGTAATTAATATACCTGGTCCTCCAGGGCCGCCTGGGCCGCCTGGGCCGCCTGGTGTGCCGGGTGCTCCTGGAGCTCCGGGGGCACCAGGGGCGCCGGGATATCCTGGGTAAGGGCCGGAGCCTGGACCTGAAGGGCCGCCGGGGCCAGCTGGACCACCTAAGACAAAGATTTTAAGATCAGATCAAGTTTGGGGTTTAGATAAACCGAAAATGCCTATCCTATCCTACTAAGAGTATTATGAATAAATGGGACAGTATATGAAGATGTTTGGATATTTATTCCTCAATTACGCGCACAGGGATGGATGGATTTGAATAAAATTTGGCAGTAGCAGTAGTTTGAGACACTTTTCATTCCTATCCCTCGTGTATGAAATTGGCTTACCAACTAGCCGACAACCGAAAAGTGTCTTATCCGTTATTATTCTAAGATATGGTCAAATGCCAAATTTTATTCAAATCCATCCATTCCTGTTCGCGTGATTGAGGAATTAATATCCAAACATCTTCACAGACTGTCCCATTTATTCATAGAATATTATGGATAGGATAGGCATTTTTGGTTTATCTAAACTTTGTATGCCTTTTAATATAATTATCGCCAGCGCACATATTGAGAGGAATTGGGCGGACGCCTCCACGCGGGCTTAGTGGGTATTGGGAAAATTCTACACAAATCTCTATGAGTAAGCGTACGTGGATACGTTTCCTGTTATATTGGATAAAAATTTATTATTATTATTTTTGCTTAATGTAGACATTACCGCATACTGCTAAAGACTCTGCCTTTGCATTTATAACTATGCATTGGTATGCAACGTATTCGTTAAAGTGTGAGTCCAACTAGCGCATAAAGGTTTCCGCTTTGTGCGCAAGTTGGACTCGCACTGTTATAAATACGTTTAGTGATGAATATACCTGGTCCTCCTGGGCCGCCTGGGCCACCTGCTGTGCCGGGTGCTCCGGGGGCTCCAGGCGCACCAGGGGCGCCGGGTTGTCCTGGGTAATAGCCGGATCCCGAACCTGAAGGGCCACCGGGACCACCTGGACCACCTAAAATAAAGGTTTTAAGATCAGATCTAGTTTAGGGTTTGGATAATCGTAAATGCCTTTCCTATCCTACTATTTTTTTAATTAATTTGAAAGTATGTGAAGCTATTTGGATTTTTGTTCCTCAATCACGCTTAACGACTGGACGAATTTGGATAAAAATATACCTTGGAATAATAAAAAATAAGATAGTTTTCATTCTTATCATTCGCGAATGAAGTCTTAGGCACAGCTAGTTGGTTATAAACCTTACAAGCCTTTCATATAATTATCAGAGACCTTTTGAGATTTTTTCCAATCCCTACTGGGCCCTTTTGCAAGGAAAAACTAGCAACAAGTCAGAATAGTCATATTTATGGGATCTGATATAGGTGTTGCCCGTTTTTGCTTGTAAAATTGTAACTTGTAGCTTCGTAAAGCGGGCCACAGCTCACTTATTGAGAGGGACGACAAACGCCTTCACGCGGGTCCAGTGGGGATTAGAAAAATTCTCAACAAATCTCTGAAACCAGGACGTAAGTGTGCGTCTCTTGTATATTGGATCAATACAAAATCTTGATTTTCTCAAATCGTACTGACTAAATGTGGGCGTCCCGCATACTGTAAAAGAACCTGCCTTTACTTAGGTACCAATGCATCGGGGAAAAATCCTCTTAAGTTTCCTTAAGAGGCTGTGAACCAAGGGCAAAAATCATCCTTTTCATACAAAAACCGTGAACGATTTTGTATGAAAAGCCATAGTGAAACTTTTTTTTTTTCTGTAAATTGACTGACAAACGAGCTGACGGCCCACCTGGTGGAAAGTGGTCACCGCCGCCCATGGAAATTGCAACACCAGAGGGGCTGCCAATGCGTTGCCAGTCTAGGGAGGATGGGGAATGGGGATGGGATGGGGATGAGGGAAAAGGCCTCCGGATCTCGTCACTCACCGTACGAAACGCAATAGCAAGCTACTACTTTACGCCGATATTCTGTGAGAGTGTGGTACTACCCCGATCGAGCCGGCCCATTCGAACAGTAATCATATAGCTTTTCATACAAAACGCAATAACGATTTCTACCCATGCAATGTTAACCGATGTTGACCAATTTTTTATAGGTTGTCAGTCACAACAAAATCTAGGTATATACAGTTTTTGAATATTGATTAAAGATCAACAAAGTCAAATAATCGCCGAAATTAGTTTTGTATCAGAATACTGAAACAACAATATAACTGAAGTTATTGATTATAGTGAAAAAAACCAAAACAACAGTCAGCATCGGTTAACATTTAATGGGTGGAAATCGTTATCGCCTTTTGTATGAAAAGCCATACGTGACATTTCGGTATAAGCCAATTTTATAGACTTGCTGAATCCAGTTTAAGCAACCGGAAGATAACAATAAGATCTGTTAAAAAAGATGTCGTTTACGCTTTGAAACTCGTTATCTTTGCGTATCATATAAACGAGCGAACCAGCAATCCAAGTCAATGAAACATTGTCTCTAAGGTCTCGTAATAGTTTATTTACGGTTTCATTAATGAATCACCGGTCGGGTTGCAGACTACTTGAGCCGCCATTCTGGATTTATTTCGTTATATATGTATAATGAAAAGTTTTATAAACGAAATAACAAACTTGTACATTGAATATCTTGGACTTATTTCTTCATTTCATAGGGATCATGGGTGAATAGATGTTGCTCCGGTTAACATCATAATTTACATAATTGGTGGACTTTTAAGTAGTTACAATTATAACAGACCTGGACCGCCAGGGTAACCGGGGGTACCGGGAGTGCCTGGTTTTCCGGGTGAACCGGGGGTGCCTGGTCGTCCGGGGGTGCCAGGTGAGCCAGGGTAGTAACCTAAAAAATTAAGTAGGTACGTTTATTTATTTTGTTTCACAATTTTGTTTTTGATTTTAGATGGCCATTATTGTCGTAACATAAAATCCGTCTTGAATACTACATCTTACCGGGATAAGGGTTGCTCGCTCCGCCGGAACTGTCTGTTGGAGGCTTAGGGGGGCGGGGAGGCCCAGTTATCGGCTTGGCGGGAACTCCACCAGGTGTGCGACCACATCCTTTCGGGAAGTACAGCTTGTCATACGGCACTATCTGTCCGGGAATCGGCTTATTGTCAACCGAGCTAGAAAATTATGAAATACCATGTCATTAAAGATATATTACAATCAATATTTTTACAGAATTTAATGCAGGAATCGCGAACGGGCCTGCGTTCGCATAAAAATTAAAGTCTTCTCAAATTTTATAGTGTTTTTTAAAACAATTCTATATAATAATTTAAATTAATAAATAAATACTTCATGGTTCAACCGTTCACCGTTAAAATGTCATCTCAACTGCTCTCCGGCTCATCACACCACATGTGCCATTTCATGCATATAACGTACTATTCCCACATGATATACCTATTTGATTTATGTTTAGTTTTGTTCTTGTATGTCAGTCTACCGTGACTTTACTTAATGGTCTCAATGGAAGACCAGCGCTGGCTTTAAAGCCGGTATTATGCTGAGTACTGGCTTCAGACGATTTCGTAACAGTTGGCACTATCATTATTCTATGAAATTACTTCTCTGTTCTTTGTTATCTTTTGCTTGCCATGCCCTACTAAAAAATCAGCACCGCGGCAATTGATCTGTATAGGGTCTTGGCTCATTTCGGCACACGTGGTTTAATGTTATTTCGTTTTTATTTATTTATTTATTTATTTATTTGTTTAGAGTCTTGGATGTTTCCTATGTATTTATTTCTCTATATAAGTATGTATATCGTTGTCTAGTACCCATAACACAAGCCTTTAGAGCTTACTTTGGGACTAGGTCGATTCGTGTAAAAGATTTATTATTATTATTATTATTTGATATGTATTTCAAATGTGTGTCAATAAGTAAATGTTTATGTTAAGAATACATGCTTTTTCTTTCTTTCAGTATTCTTTTAAAAGTTACTTAATAAAAAATTGCCTCGTCTTTTCTGTTCGAAATAAATGCTTTGGCTCAAAGATGGCAAACAAAGAAACCTAACCGGCCCAGTTGAAGATAAATATTTTATTAAGCTGGAGTCGTTTGCTAACGTGGAATTCATTAACGGGTTTGAATTTATGTTTATAGTATTTGCATTGGAATCTTGGCTATTTTTGTCTGGCTAACAACGAACCTGCGGTGGACAGGTTCCGGGCTACCTGCCTTTATTTATTTGTACATGGCAATTTAGGGCGTCTATTCGGGAACGTCTAAGTGATACTGCAGCTACTGACTCGCATCTCGCTCTTAGGCATTACGCGTCGTGAGGAAGAGTGGGATGAGAAATCTCGCTCGCGAATCGCTATAACATCACTTAGCGTTCTCGAATAGAGGCGCAGTACCTTACTATGTATTTTGCCGTAAGCAAATAGTGTTCATTCATTCAAATTAATTATTTTATTCCGATTTTAAATTCAAGCACTCCTCTACTGCACTGGGAGTGAAGAAATAGCATAGAATGCGTGCAGATGCTTATCATCCTGGCATGTCGTAAAAGTCGACTAAGGGACGGGTCCTCTCCAACATGGTGGACTATCTGTATGGGCGATGGGCTGATCACCTGTCACCATACGGTTCATCATACCATCTTAGGACTAATTAATCGAACGTGGCCACAAGTAGTCTTGTGGCTCTGCCCACCCCAATTAGGGATTTCGGGCGTGATAATATGTATGTATGTATGTATTTTAAATTAATTGCAGGAACTTTTTGCATAGGAATTAGGAAGTAGCTTTAAATATTTAACAAGAAAAGGCTAAGCCAACTACGAAAATAATAATTGGAAAACTTAAACTTTGCAAGGATGGGGTTTAAGCCTATTTAATTTTTCTTTAAAAGTGGGTGTAAAGGGGAAAATTTTTATACAACTGCGCCATTTCAACTCTTTAAAGAATTTTTAAAACCTTTTCCTTATTTTTTGCAAACCCAGCAGCATTATGATTTTGACGACGCTATTCAGCCTTTATTTTACTAGGGATAAGGGAACGCTTTGAAATCTGTTCGTTACACCAATTTTCGTGTCTAAGTATATGATAAAAACACACGTGAGATGTAATCTCAGATGCATAGTTTTTTAAAATTATTATCGCTCTTTTTTTATCAGGAGACAATCTTTACACAAATCTATGTAGTCCCAAAGTAAGCTCTAAAGGCTTGTGTTATGGGTACTAGACGACGATATACATACTTATATAGATAAATAAATACTTAAATACATAGGAAACATCCAAGACTCAGGAACAAACATTCGTGCTCATCACACAAATATTCGCCCTTACCGGGGATCGAACCCGGGACGCTAGCTTCGGAGGCAGGGTCTCTTCCAACTAGGCTAGCCGCGTCGTCGTCGCGTTTTGACTTCGTGTCATTAAACACTAAAATTTAGGTACACAGTAACCGGAAAAATGTATGGCAAAATAAAGACATTTACAAACATACGTGAACTTTGAAAACGATACATAATTTTATGCAGATACATGTTTAAAGTCAAAACTTACTTTTCGTCATATTCGTGTTTCGCATCAGGGAAGACTTCGACGGGTTTCTCGGGCTCGATGACGCGGTAACCATGGCTGTCGGCGACATAATGCGTGGCGCGAAGCAAGCCGTCAGGGTCCACGTAACCATAGCAACCGTAAGTTACGCCATCCGGCCCGCGGTTCTCGTGGTGGAACTGGCCCCCCGGGCCCACGTCGTAACCAAACCCGTAGGCACCTGAAATAGGGTTTTAACTGAACTTATTTGCGTAATCATATTGATAAACTGACATACAGGTACAAAAACTAATCGAGGATCTTTCTCAAATGCTTTTTGAATTGTGCACCTCCTCGCTTCAAAATGGTTTTATTACATTAAATCATTATTAAAGTATGACGGATAGACATATTTAAATAAAGGACGTTTTAATTTGTCTTAATTTGTTTAAAAAAAAAATTAAGATAAATTTATTTACATCTTCTTTCATAAGATATACTTTAAACCTATATTCTTAATCAATCAATCTATTTTAGCCCATTGTGTCCCACTGCTGTGCAAAGGGCTCCCCCCTCCGTCTCCACTCCACTTTAGGTACACTTAATATATATATATATATATATATATATATATATATATATATATATATATATATATATATATACTTAGTAAAAAATAAAAAAATAAAACACTCAAATAACCCGCCCCGCATCATTTCGGGCGCAAAGGTGCCCATCACATTCGCTGCGTTACCGCGTTGAACCGCGGTGGAAAACCTTTGCACCAGGAATGACCCAGAGGGGGCGTCGAGACCCCTCTCTCGTCAACAACGTCCGATTTCCCTGAGAAATATTTTATATACAAATATACTACAAATTACCTTTAATATATAACTATCCTAACTTAACCTAACCGACCTGGGCCTAAATCGTGCCAAAAGTCCCCATAAGCTCGAGGCATTTACGTAATCATACTATTGGATTTTTGATGTTACGTTGCTGCGTACATCAAACATTCGCCTCGAATATTTTTCTTGCAATAAAACTTACCATTTCCATAGACGAAGTAAAAGCGAATAAGAGATAAAAAGTTAAATCATTGTGCCTTCAGGAAAGACTCAGACGGCACATTTTCCCTAAAAACACACGAACTAAATAACCGCTCTTCCTAAAAGGCCGCAGACAAAATACACATATTCCCTATTTTCCGGGCATTTCACCCGCGCTAAGCAATTGACCAGAACGCACGGATTTTCCCCGGATGTGCTCATTCAAAGACCACGTTTGTCGTATTGAACCGAAGAAAAACAAAACTGAGGGTTTTTTTTTAAATCAAGATAACCAAAATCTCAAGTTCATTTTGGATATTTTGAAGGTTGACCCTTCGAATTCACAGAGCTCGCTGAGTTTTGTATACCTACTCGTGCTGGTAGGCGGAAAATTAAAGATAGGAGTTAACGCATAGAAAGCCATTATGTTAACACAATATCACTTTTCATCAATGACCAAAGCTTTGTTGATTGCTTTATTATTATTTATATTTATTTGACTAAATTTAATTTTAAGAATTTAGAGTGACTATAGACATGAAGTTAAAGTAGAAGTGCACCATCTACTTTGGAAGCCATTTGAAAAAGTGGCTTGTGCACAAGTAATTTTATAATATGGATGAATTTTATGTAATAAGCAACGAATAATTCTAATAATAATATATATTTATATTAAAAGTGATTGTATTTATCTATAGAAAATGACATCTAATATTAAATAATATTATGAATAAATGAGTATGAGTATTTATATTAAATAAACGAATTTGACTTCGAAGGAGGAAGTCAATACCTGCTCAATACAAATACCTGCTTCATTTCATATAATCGGGTTGATCGAAGAAACCAATTGCTAAATCGCTATAGATAAGAATTTCAGTGATTCATTAACTGTTATTGCGTTCCGTCAATTTATGTCTGTCTATTATTAACTGATTCGATTCATTTGTGGTTGTATTGAATGATTTAACTTCGGGTATTCTCAGCTACAATTAAGTATTTGACTATTGGATTTTCCTAATGATGTGTTATTTGTAATATAAAAAATTTTCATGCTCATAAGCGTAGACGAAGTTAATTATGGACTGAGTATATAATAGGCACATGTAGTTACATGTACTTATAGGTAAATGTATTTTGTACTAGCTGTACTGTAACCTGAATCCATCTGATAGGTAATCAAAATTCCTTCAGTATTAACTTCAGTGATGTGCCTGTTCAACTACAGCAACATTAAAGTCACATAAAACTACAAATATGCAAAATACTTTCGTAGGCACATACTATACAGAGATGAATGCAAAATATACATAAATACACACACACGCATATACGTATATTATAAAAATAAAAAATAAACCTAGTAAGCTATACGAAAGAGAGAAAGAAAGTATGATTAATAAAGATAACTTACTAGTGTCATAGTTGGTTTCGTAATATTGGGTCTTTTCATCATCTTCGATGTCGACCACCACTTCGTTGTTCTCGTCGTGTGCGGGCCCGTAGTACTGCCGGTTATTACGGCCATTCGTCGAAGAGACTTTTGTACTGTTCACTGGCACGTCATCGCTAGCTGACGATAAAGCTAGCGATACCTGTAAATAAGGAAAAAAGTATTAAATAACAGTCAACGTATCGCGCCCTTTTCTGTGCAAATCTCTCACAACGGTACATGCTGTGAGAGATTTGCATACAACCTAAGGGACTGAGGATAAGGAAATAACATTAACGGAATATTTATTCCATGAGGCGTTTCATCGCCGTATGTTTTTGCTATATAATAAACGTAGGCGTTTGATTATGACGATTGCATAGTCTGGGTGAGCCCAGACGCACACATGATATTTTTATTCGCGCGATCTTTCAACCATAATATAGCCATCGCTTTCACACCACGAGAATATAACAGAGACAATATTACATTACGCAGCCAAAGGGTGCCGTGCTACGGTCGGTTGGTGGTTCTAAAGCTTATATATTTTAAATTTCGCTTTCATATGTATTATATTCGTTATAAAATGAAGAATAAAATTGTTTTCTTTTATTCAGTTATTATTGTTGCAATCATTTTGCTATTGAATAAAGCCAAGGAAAACAGGTCTGGCTAGTATCAATTTACTCATGCTCCTATTATTTTTATGCAATTCATATAGCCGTTCAAGCTCTCTATTCGACATGAGAATAGGAGAGAATAGTAATTATTTCTTCGATTTTCTTATATTTACATTTGTTGGATAAGAAAAGTACATTATTACACGATTAGCATATTCTGACGATTTCGGCGTAGAAATATTATTACTACCATTGACATTGTCTAGGTGACATACCTATTATGGAAAACGACAGGTAATCTCTATAGCTTGATCCAAATTTCAATGCAAACTTCGAAAAGTAATATGATGCCAATACATTATGACATACAGTATAATAATGCACTTAGGCATCTTACTTTGTTAGGCATCTTGCTTTGTAGGCAACTCGCTCATAACCCCTTTTAAGTAGGTTTGCCTCAATAAATTTTGACGATAAGGCCATAGCACATGGTGACATTATTCTACTTTTCAGTGCTTCGAAAAAGCGATTCACAAAAGTGCATCTGCAACGCAGCAAAATGCCATTTAAATTTTAAATGTCGTAGTGTCGCAGCGTGACTGAATGGGTACTGAATCGCCACAAAACATGTGCATGCACATCATTATATAATACAAAAGTCTGAAAACGAATATCTCACGTACGTGATAAATTGAGCACGCACGGCTTACAACTCGTGTCAACAAAATTGGACGACGCCGCGACTTTCAGAGTTTATATAGTTATAATTTAAAATTTTACAGGGAAAAATTACAGATCCCATGTTATATATGTTTTCCAATAGTTTTGAAATTTGCCATAAAATAGGATGCAGAAATCTTGTCAAAAATGTCAATATGGTGAATAGCCAAATTGACCGGCGGTGCAAAACAGTTACGTGTATATCGATTCTTCATCTGTGGCGCTGCCAAAATTACTCAACGTATATCTATTGCGTTCGGCGTTTACTCAATCGATGTCTAAATATCATTGTTTAGGAGTGTCTCTCATGATGTCATTTTAAACTTTCAAGTCCTTCGGTTGCAATGCAATGGTTGCAAACGCATTTGATATGAGACGAGAGCTAAAAAACGTTAAATATTTTGACGGATTACGTGTATATAAATGAAAAATTGCTATTTAGACTAATCGTTCCACAGAACTGTATGATTTAATGTATTGTCTGAGAAAAATGAGATGTCTGTATGAGAAAAATCGTGTAGTATACATATATTTTTGTACTTGTTATTCAAAACCCATGGGTGCTATTAAAATCCTACCTGCCACCAGTGAATTTCCAGCGCTGTACAAAAAATAATACACACCTAAGGCAGAGCTATTTCCGTGATTCTGTAATGTGCGCGGAGGTTGATCAGCGATGAGGGAGACATTGAAGTTTAGACCAAATGGCTTTGTTCTTACAGTCTAAATTAATAGTTTCATGTATCCGCTGATCAGTCGCTGCACACGTTAAAGAATCACACCATACCACAGCCATCGGATTTTTATTCCTTTTTTCGCCGATAACATCTCCTGAACTCGCCACAGCGCGGCAGCGTGCGAAATGAAACAAAAGTGTGTCAACTTTTGCGTTGAGTCTTTGCGTTTCTTTTAATTTAGTCTTGGTTTATTTTGTGTATATTATTATCGTTCAGATTTTATTTACCAAATTTATTCCTTATAAAAAAGGTAATCGATGCACGAGGCAAAAATCCACCAAAAGGATTACTTTATTTTGAAAAGACCGCAATCCTATTGGCACTTTTTTCCTCAGTCACTGCTCAGCCGCCTCGCACAGCTCTGGTGGAAACGCAGCTTACGGCATGTTTTTCTTTTTGGCAGAAAGGTCGTTTTACTCAGTCATGGTTGCATCACCGTACTTTGTAAGTGCTAAAACGCTGTGCTGTGTGCTTAGTGTTCCGGCACGTGCGCGACGCGTCGAGGCAATCAGGTGCTACGCACATTTCTCACAATGCCCATTACTAATTAATGGGCAATTAACGTAAGCACTCTTGATGGGCACTGGGCATTTTGTTTATAATTAAATGATATAAAAAATTGGACGCACAAAGTTAGTGAAGATAAGTATTAATATTCATGTTGGTTCGGGTGTTTTTTTAAGATACCTATTGATCTAAAAAACATTAACTTGCCATTGTTACAAAATTTTACCTATTCGCAAAAAACATCGCCAATAATTCACTGAACAGCGAAAGTATTATTAGCGTCTTCGCTTGGCGTTCAGTGTACCGCTCCGTATTTCACATACGCGATTAATTATAACAAATGGGGAATAAATACTGTTATTTAGCACTAGGTAATAAAATATACTAATTGAAACGGCAGGTTATACTGAAATAATTTACCGTTTTATTAGATCGTCGATATGGCTTGATCGAAACGCCACGGTTGAGTATGTCATCGTAGATTTTAAAGTAATGAGAGCGTCCAACTATGTGACAAGTCTTTTATTAAAATTAAATCCCTTTTAGGTTTAAATCGAATTACTAAAGTCTTCATATTTTTGATTAAGTCTCATTCATTTGAGACTCCTCCAACCATCGTCGTTATTTTATCTACCGAATTAATTATATCGTTATTTTCTTTTTACTACTAGCTTTTATTTAACTTTCTTCGTTTGTATGTATTTCCGGTACAAATCTTGGGAATCAATTTGGAACTAGTTCCCGTGATCGGAATAGGCTGGGGTGTTTTTCTCTTAAATAACACTTTGTCACCCCTTTAGGGATGGAATTTCAAAAAATTCCTCCTTAGTGCATCTCTAGGGTACTCGAGGAATATATCCTCAAAATTTCAAACCTATAGGACCACCCGTTTAGGTTGTGCGTTGTCTATAAGTATTGGGAATTGAGAGGCGAAATGAGCAACGAAATTTGTTAAGAAAATAATATAGCCGGACGTAGTGCGTAAGCTACCATAGAAATAGTTCAACGACCACTCCAGACCGTATTTTTACGGAGCTGGATCGGATACGGAACCGGCGTAGTGTGTAAGCGCTCTTAAAGTACAATGGGCAAAAAGCTTGTAAGTACCTAAATTGCGTCAGTAAATAACTTTTACTGTTATGTTTTTTAGGCTTGGTAAGTAAAGCTTTCATTAATGACATGGAATGTAATATATACGAAAGGGATAGACAACGTTTTGTGCGTCCATGCGGCTGGATTAGACAAGTAACTAATTTGAAGAATATACGCACGCCGCTGCGGTAGTCGGACCGAGTTGGAAAACGATTTTTTCAAGTCACTGCCCGTATATAACAGGCATTAAAAAGCATGTCGTTATTATCAAAAGGCCCCTGATTTTGTATATCTATACAGTAAATTTATCTATTTGAAGGTGAACCAACTAGGTAGTTTGAATTTCGCGCTGAAGGGAATAATTATTTAATCTTAAAATTGATAAAGGCCAGGCATTAGTAGAAAAAATACTATAGGTATTTACTAGGCGGCCCCAAGCGAATGTTACAGAGATAAAATAAACTATTTTTGTTTTCATTTATAAGAGAATCCAATAAAATCCCTCGAGGAATTTAACCATTAATTAAATTCCGCGTGTCCGTATTATAGGATAACAAGGTTTAGAGGACCTTTTGAATGAATGAATGAATTATTTAATGCCATACAAGAAAATGAGAAAAAATACGATACCTAAAATACAATAAAGAACTTTTGACTTTGATTGGTTTCAATATTAATGAAAAAATAACAGGAATGATAATTAAAAGCTACTTTTCTGGTTTTATTAGGCGTAGAGTTTCGCGGTCACCTTTGGTAAATATTTATTTGATATTAGATTTCAATTACATTTCACATTTTCACCATGATATACTTAGTATATACAGCCCATCAACCTGAAATCTTCGGGTATTAAAAAAAAACACTTCGGTTACCGAATAAATACGCGTTTTGAATTTGTATTATGTATCCATTAAAATTTGTTGCGATCATGGTTTTTGATGACTATCAATATATAACCATATATGCTATTTGATTGACATGTAAAAAGGTCTATGTTAGGTAAATTTTCTATAAAAACGATAATTAAAAGTCATTTATTAAAATATTCTACACGGGTTAAATTTATTTCAGAAAGAAACTTGGGAAGAAAAGAACAATCTGCTATTTAATTGGACGTGGATTCAAATAACGGAAGTCAGATGTCTCTGCATACTATAAAACGTTTGTTGAAGCCTGTTGTCCGTATAAATAGTACCTATACTATCCTATTAGGATGCGCGCCGCGTTTGGTCTCGGTCAGTAAGTAGCAGCGTCCCATTGACCGTAACCTGACTACCGAATAGATAATAGTACTACGTCCTGATGATCTACCAACAATCGTACTCACGTGTCACACTCACATCAAAAGTATTTATTTACTGAACCGGGCCGCAGACGTGTAAGCATTCAAAAGGATAATGTAGTATTTTTTAACGGACAAATTCGCAAAACAATAGCTTTGGCACAGAAAACCAAACACCTACATTCAGTGCTCTAAAATACAAAGCTCGGCTCAGTTGCGGAATATATTATCTTGGTACGCGCTCCAATTGACAATGCTGAACTTGAACCATGCTAAGTTAATGTCAACGGTTTTTTTTTGTTTTTTGTTAAGTTGTTTTCAGTAGCTGGTAACATAATTACGACAATGATAGTCAGAGCGAATGTTCTATAAGGTCCAGTTAAGAAAAATCTTTTATCTACACCCATATCATAAAACCTCCATTGGTTAATCAAAAACCGTAGGAAATGAACACCATTTTGACAACCAATTAGGAAAAACCAGTGCTGCGATAAAGAAATAACATGACTTCTTTATCGTTTTTAGTAAAGAAATGAGATTAAATTTGGAACAGCTGTCAAAACTCAAGTGGGTCTCTATTCTAGTATCCATAGATATTAAAACAGTTATTGATACGAAACGTCAATTCAGTATGTTTTTTTAATATAAACTGCACAACATTTGATCTCGAGTGACATGAGAATAGAGACTTCATTCGTTAGTCTATGATTTAAAAAGAAATGGTCTTGACGGAGGATCGAATTGCCGCCATTATGTTGGTTTTTTGCTGAACGAAAGTAGAATTGTTGTTGAATTGAATAGAAAAAGTTGTTTGTAATTTACATTTTAGTTGAAAATATGAATAGTAGTTTTCTCGGAGTGACTGTGTGGTGTGAAAATGCGCCGGATATCGGAAATATGCAGCCACGATTGCAACAAATAACTTGTTGCCAGAAAATATTGTTTCTGAACACATCATGGAGGATTTATAATATGTGTGTAGATAAAGTTATGTATGCAACTCTGCATAATTTGGCCTTAAAACACACGTGCGATCTTATTATGAAACTCGCTAAAGCTCGTTTCATGAAAACCGCACTAGTGTTTTAAGGCCTATCATTATGCAACCGTTGCATAAACTACTATTAAACAGATATTACGACTGATAAAATGGTTAGATAGTTGTAATACAAACTCTCCACTATTTTTTAACTAAACATACAACAGTCGTAAGTAACTAATCGCTACAGTTTTTTTATAAGTGAAGTATCTAACTTTATCTATTAGCTGGAGACGGAGCTTATTGTGCTTACCGCGTCTCTCGAAGAAAAGCTGATGTTAAGTAATCTGGTCACGGCAGCAGGGCCGGAACGAAGTTTACCTCGAGGTTGCGCTCTGCGTGATATCGCTATACAGATGCAGCCCTCTACGTCATCATATTATTTAAATTATGTTTCTGTAAACCTGTCGTATAATCCGCACATCTTTATGACTGCACTTGGTCATTCATATAATTACATGTATGCGGATCTTAAATATTACGGCTTAAGTGCCTTTGTTCGTGGCTGGTTAAATTTTATTAAATTGCGTAGTTCTTGCTGATTGGATATTAACTTGCAACGTTTTACTAGGCGCCTGCTCGATTCATTTCATATATATGATGTATTCATCAAGATTTTGGCATTTCACATTAAATAAACGGCATTTCAGCATTTGCATATTTATTGCGAATCCCACAACGGCTACAGTCCCACATAATGTATCAGCAGTAAACAAAAGCCGTAATCTCTTAGGGTACCGTTGTCTCGATTACCGTTCGCATTTCTTATTTTGGCATCTTTGTATGCCCATACTCATGTATAGCAATATATAAAATCGGATTGCAGGTGCTATATGAATGGTTTATGATTACATCGGTATTTATATCGTGTCAAGGTGCGGAGGGTGACGCCATCGAATTATGTCACACACTCTCCGAACTTCGAACGCTAATCTAGGCGCTAAGTAGCTAGGTAAACCGGCGAAGGTCGCTTGCATCCGGCACGGCGCCTATTAAGAGAAGCCTGGGCCTCTTCACTCGTTATACGCTAGTGAAAGTGGCTAGGTAGCTCTGCTAACCTTTGTAATTGACCACTCATATCAGTCGAGTGTTTATAGGTTTACGCGCACATCATATATCAACAATAGATACTTTGAAATGGCAGCTGGTCATCACTTGTCAGCATTTCACAGTTACAATACACTTGCGCTTACTTCACTCCTTGTTAATGGATATTTATTTTGAGTCTTATTCTATCGCAATTGTTGTCACGGGTTAGGTTAAATCGTTGTTGTAATCATTGAACTTTTGTCAAGTAGCATTACGTGGAAAATGTTGTGGTATATTGACATGCTATTGCACATCCTGTCATTTAAATGATTTTTTAAATTTCGAGACTAGGAACCGGTAATCATACAAAAATCATAGTTGTGTTCTGCAAGCAACACACAGTATATTTCCTTATGTGTGGATTAGAAGCTCGAAATCTTAATAAGTACTTATAGCATCTTTGTCGCTACTACAGTGACAAAGGTTTTGAAAAGTTTACATAAAGAATTTCCTAATAAGTCTAGCATTAGTAATAAGATGCCGTCCTTGTCAACTCATTAAAATATAGCGGCCATTAAAACTGCAATTAGTATTTCAAAATATACAAACAGCGGGTACATTTATGTCGTGGAAAACGGTGTTGCGAAAGCTGATCACGATAACGTCTGCGGATGGTAAACATACCGGCAGATTGACTGGTCGGGTCCATACCATTGTGAACCTAACACAATTCGACCTAGTAATGGGCGAATGGGCCAAAGAAATCGAGCGGCGCCCAGAGCCTCGTCGCGTGAGAATAGGCACAGATTGCTTCACAACCCCAATTATTTAAATGTATTTTGATGTTGGTTCTTTCAACTTCTTACTTTATTGTTCGTAGTTATTTAACTAAGTTGGTGTAGATAATTAGTTCTTTGACTGGAACCAAGTGTTAAAGTAACGTAGCTTCTCATGTTACTTATAATAAGCACATATAACAATAGCTATTTATATTTCAAAGCGAAATTTTGAATTTGATTACATACTCATTAGTCATTATAATGTTGAGTTAATTAATTGTTCGTTGCGTTTATGTATTAAGTTTACTATTTTAATGTTGCTTTACAACCATGGCGACTAATATGAGAGATTATTATAATTTTGGATTTATTCGTTGGCCGTCGCCGTGAGGTCATACCAACCTCGATAAAATAACTACTGATTGTGGCTCCGGAATTTAAACGACGATTTATGCAAATGTTCAGATCGTTCCTTCTTTCAGTATTCAACGTCAATAAAACAGTCTATTCTTATGTTCTATTCTAACTTCTTTTGGAACAAAGAACCGGAGTATTCTTTGAAACTTCTGATGCTTGCGTGACGGTACATTAGAGGCAGCGATAAATAAAACTGTAAGTTTCTTGGAAAGGTCGCAAGAGCCGCATTGTCTTACATCATCGTTAGTCGCTCGAGCCGCTGTCAGTCGGAGAGGTGCTGCGCATCCTCAACCTTTACTCTTTACAAATGCTCACTAACATTGAACGTTGTTTCAGCCAGCCTGTCGCAAACCGGTATCTCAGTTTCTATCATTTGCTCTGATGACTCAGTCACACAACATAGAATACGTTCGTTATTGGATTTTAATGATAATTAACTTACTTTAATTATTCAAACACTATGTGTTGTGAGTTGACTGTTCGCGTCCGTTTCGGTGTTCGCTTAGCTTTATTAATGTGTTTACCATGCCAGAAGTTGATACATTCTTAATAATGGAAGTTTCTCGATGTTATTGTTTCAAATTTAGATTTAGTTCTTATTATTCTTTTATCATCCACATTTGGTAGCATGATCATAAGAACATCGTTAGCAAAGCAAAACGAAACGCAAATGAGATTCCAATGGAAATAAAGACCACCCGCTTTCTGATTTTGCGAGTGCTAAAGACACGAATAATAAGAATAATGCGATTATCAGCTCATTTACATCCAGTTAAAAGGTTATTTTCAACTTTCGGAGTGTCTTCCGTTTCTTGCGTTGTATTAAAATGCTAATCGCGATCTGTTTGACAATTTCCTTATGTTGCTTGCAAAGTTTTTGCGTGATAATGAGATTTTAGAACACTAAAATGGGCTTTACGCGAAGTAACAACTCTTCCCGAGTTTGAATCAACAAAGACGCCCGAGGGAGTGCTGGAGCGTTGTCAACTAAACGGTTGTTTGAGTAAATAAAAGCAACTTAAGTCATCTTGAGATTTTGCGCGAAAGCAATGTAGGAACAAAGACAAACAAGCCGACGAAATATTCCGACTTCAAGTTTAAGCTAATAATAACGGTAGTGAATCGCGAAAGTGATTAATTTTTTTCATTCTGCCATTACAAAGTGTCTGACGCAACGGACATGTTAATAATTAAAAAGAAAAATATACCTATATCATAGGTTCCAGATTGGACATTACATTATGAATTATGTTGCTCTCAATCACGGTTTTAAATCTTTTTAAATACGAACCGGTGGAGCTACTTCGATAAGGGAATATTTCCGTGTATGACGAAATCCCTCACGAGATATGCATGAATAAAGCAACTATTTAATAAATTCATAAAAACAGGTGAATATTAACAATTGATATCAGTGCCATTTCACAAAAGTTTTGCTTAACAATGTTTTGAAATAATAAGGTACGTACAATTAGGTACATAAGTAAAATGCCTATTGTTTAATTGAAAGTTAGCAGATAACATTTGGCACGGCAGAAGAGCTTGTTCAATTCGGTTTGGACCGTAATCCTGCCAAAGTATGATTGACAAGACAATACAGCCAAAAAGTATTAATGTGAACCAGTAGGTTCGCTGCACGCAGCCAATGTCCATGTCAATGCCCTGATTTATTATAAAAAAAATCTGTAACAATAAATCTTATTTATTTCCATCACATCAATAGATAACACTATTATCTAGATACATTGGCAAGTCGCTGTGTGTACAAGTGAACGTAACTATGGCCGGATGTCAGAATTTTCAGCGTCCCCAGAGATTGTGGTCGTGACTCGTATGATCAAACTGAAACTTGAATACGGTGGAAAAATCCTAATGTCAGTTTTTTTTTATAGAATCAAAAAATTGAATTTGGATAGTTTCATGTATAACCTATTTATTAAATAAGTTTGTATATTAGAAACCAATTTTTTACACAATTGTTCCAGGTCCAGGTGAGACAATGATATCCAAGATGATGTATTGTTATATATCACCCTAGTATTATAAATGCGAAAGTTTGTAGGTGTTACTTGTTACTTCTTCATTCTGAAACGGCTCACCTTACTTGAGTTGAATTTGGAATGGTACTTTTTATTCGGGAAATTGTAACAGTTCCCGAGGGAATAACTATAAACGAATTCCACGGGAAAAAAGTTGGGGGTGAAGCTAGATTTACTTTCTGCGGAGTATTCCTAATATACTCGTATAACACTGCGAATAGTGCAGCATTGTACAAAAAAATCCAAAGTAACAACAAAACTAAACGCAAAAAATATTTTCTTAACATTCCCTATTCTTGTGTCATCCCGGAAAATAATTATTATATTAACTGCTTATTATTTTATTATCACAATCAATATTATCAGTGGCGGTTCAAAAGCAGTAAAAACCGTATACATTTTAAGATAATAAAGCCGTGTTTAAAAATGGGTTCGGGGTGGTTCTTCCGCGTACATGTTTTGTTACGAACAAGGTTCAAATGAACAATATCGGCGTTACGCTAAAATTTATAATTAGAACAACCTTAACAAACTTCATTCAAACTTTCAAAGAATAATGTAGAGCTGGGAAGAAGAATAGTCAGACTGTAATTGCTACGTGAAATTTCTTAAAGTCACCTGACTAATTTCGGATAGACAAATGTTACAATGACTAACTGTTTAGACAAAATGTATTGAATTCTCTGAAGCTTTTACTTGTTCAAAAACGCTTCTCATTATTTTCATAATTGCCTAGCGACATATCCCAAGAGAGTGAACTGTCGCTGAGTCAGTGGCTACGTCACGCCTACGTAGCTTTGCTCCATTGATCTTTAAAGCAGCCTTTCGGATACCAGCTGTCATACAAGCTAGGTCACAATACTTTTTATTATTTTTAATACATTTTTAGTTTCGTACCAAATTTAAAAAAAGTGATTGTCTAAAAGTATCGCTTAGACAATCACTTTATTGTCCGTCCTGTTTAAGAATAACATATGATGTACCTATTGCTAACTGTGTATAAGAACTATCAACAGTAGTCCATGGGGGCCAATTCGAAATGGTGTCTTCTTAATTTAAAATTTCGTAAATTTAAAATAAGAAATCTCATATCACCAAACTGTCTAAATGAAGTTTGATGTTTCTTATTTCAATTTAAGTGACTTTTAAATTTAGCGACCACACTTTCGAAGTGGCATTGTGGGCATACAATATTACTTACGACTTAAATATTCATATCAGTTTATGCCTAATGCTTATAACCCTTATTCACATTGTTATAAGTTGTTAAAAAAAAAAAAACATTTAAATGAAGTATAAAACTCTTTTTTCGTTTTAAGGCTTTTTCTAAATATTTCCCTGCAAAATACTTATTTGTTGAGGAAGATCGTTAAACACATGTATTGCAGTTAGAAAAGCACTCTTGTAAAAAAACATCGTGTTTATTATTTAGATCGTAACAAGTTAAATTTAAATTGACTTCGTTTGTCCATCAACACTGTTTTTCAGAGGGAACGGCTTAACGTATCAAGCTAAAATTTCGCAAAAGTTGTAGAATTTAGAAACCCTTACAAGAGGATAAGCTACATAAGGTACATAAGCAAGAAATAACATTACTTCAGTCGGAGTACTAAAACGAATTAAAATGAGTACTTATTGAGTCAAATTATATTTCAGTCAGTAATTAAAAACATGTCAGAATATCATATGTTAAGTACTTAAATCGCTATGGCAAAATCAAATAAACAATAAGTCGCTAGTCTATAAATATACTCAAATCTTGAAGTGGAAAAAGGTCAGTACATTGAAATTAACAATGAAAAAATGCTATGGGGGGCTTCAGAATGAGGAACACAATGGTTTTTGAATTTCACGTCTGTTTGTATGTGCGTGATAAACATTTAAATTACTGCACGGATTTCAATGCTGTTTTCGATATAATATTAAGGGCAACTTCAGGTAAGACATATAGGTCATAGAAGTTTTTCAAAATAAATCTCGAAGGGGGTAAAAGAGGTGGTTCAAGTTAGTATGGTAAAAAGTAACAAATTTTCCTAAATCCTTCACATTGTGCATTTAAACCCTTTATCTACTATAAAAATGTTTGTTTGTTTGTTCGTCTCCTATGCATTCCTATACCATTCATCCGATTACGTTGAAACTTTGATGAGGTGTTGTGCGCGAGCCCGAAGGTTGCATTGCCACGCATGTAAGGCACAGCTAGTAGTAAGTATTATATTGAAGTTGCAAGGGCATTTATCAGTAATGGTTTTTTAATGTTTCTATTTGCTGCAATACCTCAAGTTCAAAATCGACCAAACATCGTTAAATGACCGATTGAATTTTGAAATTCGCGAATTGTATGAACGTTTGTAGGAACCAGCGGCCCGGGCAGACGTGCCTTAACGGACCGCCTTTGTCACCTCTTCGTATCATGCTCCACTATCGAGCCATTTGTTATGTAAACCAAACAAAAGGTACACTGTAATGTTCTTGTTAATGGTGTCTGTAGTCAATTGACCATTCCATGAACCGACCGGCACACTATTATACCTTTCCTTGTTTGACGAGTGTACCGAAAAGTCGGATAAGTTACTTATAAAATGTTTGATCGGTGTACTGCCATTCGGGCAAAATACTTTCCGCCAAATTTCACTTCCCAAAAAACTTGTCGCAGTAGTTTCATTTCCCAAACGAACCTTTAGCATATTTCTATTTCGCATTTAATTTTTGGTCAAATTATCATTTCGCATCATTTTGCTTTGTCAGGGGTAGGTTAGGTTAGGGTTAACTTGTGTCCCTTACGTTAGTACTTATTTGTCAAAAAATACTTTTGCTAACTGTAAAATTGTGATAAGCTGATTTGACTAATGATTTTTTGCCTAATGATAATTTGAGTAAAATAGTTTGGGATCTGATACTTTGGGAAAAGTTTTTTGCCTATACATTAGTAATCCTGTTTGATCATTATCTTAGGCATTACGAGGTACGCATTATCCTGGTAAAGCATAGAATAATATAGAATAGCAATGCTCCCACACCGATCTATTATGAAAGGTATGTTGCTGTTATCCTTTCCTTCGTTTAATTTTGTAGTAGCCTGAAACTCGACATTCTACAAATAAGGCAAATGAAAAGCATATGTTCTCTTCTACCTAAAACAGGGAGGGTAAAACCCGTTACTAGTATCTTGGATAAGGCTATCTAAAGGTAGATGTTACGAAGAATTAATTTAAAAGATGTCTAAGTAAGCATACGTGGTGACCAAAAGAGGGCATGGCTTATAAAAACAACCTTCCAAATTAGTGCATAATGTAGTGCCATTGTCTAATGCGACATATCCAGTGTCAAACAAGGGCATTGAACCGGTTGTACTTCTGTAGCAGGCATCACTGCAGAAAGTCAGTGCTTAACAATAGCATGATCGATGGTGTACTAATAAATGCAAAATAGGTACCTATTGTGTCTATTTTGCATAAAGAAATGGCGAGTAATAATGACAGTAACTGATCGCTGATACAATTCAATCCATCATAGAGCTTAATGTATCAATCATTGAAAATTTTGAAGGAAGATGTTATCAACCACTTTTAATGAATTTCTTTGGTACAGCTACATAGGACAACTTAGCATGTTTTAATGAAGAACAAACTTGTCTTCTCTTTAATGGCTGCCGAGAAGCTTAATCCAATGTCAGTTCTCTTGATACTTTATTTGCCCCGGGATTTGCTCATTTGTCTATTCTTTTTCGTTGAACCCAAGATAATGCCGAAAATAAGTGATCTAGCTAATGGTTTCGTCATTGAAGGAGCGATAAAGGAAATCGACCTAAGAATCAAATACCTAAAGGCCACTTATCATGACTTACTATGTAAAAGTCAAGAGCTTTTATGTAAAGGTCGAGACGATAAAACCCTCCTATTATTAGAGTACCTCAAAAGGACAAACTAACCATTCTAAATGATCATTCATTGTCCGTCAGTCTTTCACAGTGAATATTCCCCAACACTAAAATACCATTTAAAGGTGTAATAAGGAAATCTTATTAAATACATCATTTGTTTAAAATTCATATTTTAACACTGCCAACATTTAAACAAGGAAAGTTGTCATTTGTGCGGAACCCTCTCAAGTCGAACCAGAACTTGGCCTGTTGCTTTACTATTAGCAATCATTTTATTTTCATATAAGCGTGTATTTATTTTTACATTTTTTATTACATGTACAAGTGATTTGCAATTGTGTTTTCAATTGTGATCATTCAGCGAAGCCAAGGGGTTGGTTGAAAGCGTCGTTTCGACTATATTGGTCTCGTTCATCCCTCATTGAAATGCAGGAGAGCCGACTATGGTACAGAGTTCTGACTTCAACATTTCCGTTTCAATTTCGCTACCCAACGGCATGGAAATTGTATTATTATTAAATAAAAGGTTGCACGCACTATATGCAGTAGAACAGAAATTATAATGAAGCCGTATAAAATGTAATTTTGGTGTTCATTTGTTATTGATGTCGAGATTAATTTTTAGATGGCAAGCTTTATGTACTGTTAATTATTATTTTTATTGATTAACAGCTTTTTGTTGGTTCATGCGACGAAGACTACGCGACGTAATCAAATAAGACAAAGGCTGACTGGTAGCGAATGCTCGTAGTATTAAGTTCGCCTATTGTTCATATTTTTTCCATGCAATTAACTATAAATGAGTTAGTTACTTTTCATGTATTGTTTTTGACTTCTAGCACAATTTGTAGTTTCCAAATGGTCACCTACTGCTTCCATTTAGTTGCTTTACATTATCGATAAGCGGGAAACGGTATGTTGTAAGAGACGTGCTGGAAACGTGGTTCTTCCATCTATTGATCAGTATGTTTGGCGTCATTTCATCGATGATTTTTTTTTTAAAAGGTTGGTAGGTCAAAGATCAAATTCGAAGTTTGTATATTTGACAACTATTTGCGTGGCATTTGCATAATATGGCCACATAATCAATGCTCGGATCTCATCTTACCAATAAAGCAGATTGCTACACTAGCTCAATCTATTATTCAGATTTAAAACTTTAAGTCATGTTTGACAAATCAAATTATCTTTATCTGTATCTTAATTTTACACCTAGCCAAATAAATGATAATTGCGACGACGAGCGAAGCGAGGTACATTAAGTACTTATTTAGACTGGAATTATAAGAACTAGACTAGCGCTAGAACAACAATTTCCGTTAATATATTTATTTGTTTAAGAGGAATGTGAACCAAAGGCGAAAATCACTCTTTTCATACAAAAGGCGATAACGATTTTCACCCCTTACATGTTAACCGATTTTGACCAATTTTTGATAGGTTTTCAGTCAGAACAAAATCTAGGTCTGTACCTTATTTATTATACCTTATTCTGTAAAAATTGTGTCGTACCGTACGTACAGAAGGACATACAATAATGACTTTTGTAATGTATGCGCTGAAAGCTCATCATCGCGCCCGCCTTTCTTTATAACCATCGTTGATAGCGTGATCGCTTTGATATCCCTATATATAATTTGTGAATATTTTTAACGTACTAACATGTTCAAATAACTACCTATTAATAATACATATTTGTATCCTGTTTGATATCCAAAATATACAGGATGATACCGAAGACGTGATCAGAAACCAGTTTTTTAGACTCGGTAATTGATGGCCATTTTCAAGCAATATTAGTTACAAGAAACAAAAGCTATTTATTTTCTTAATTTACTCCTTCGAAGGGTGAACTATGAATAGTCAGTAGGAGTAAATTAACAAAACAAATACTTACTATATACAAATATGTATTTTTTTGTTTTCTGGTAATTTTTGGTCTCCTCAGTAATAGGTTTAACTTAGTATCTTTAATAATGGTGTTGAGCAGTATGTGCAAGTATTGTCTTAAGTTAAAAATAAAGTTCGTAAATACAAGGGAATTTGTAATTCTGACTAATGATCATGTTCCTAATTATACCGCGAAGATGTTTTCATCGCGCGTCCGGTACAGCCACTATCGCGATAAGCTGGTACTGATTAAGGGACCTTCATTAAACCCACCCTGTATTAAAGGCATGGAATAGACGGCCTTATGGGAGGCATTGTTTCATTTAACGTAGACTTCATTCGTTAAATTTAAATATTGCAGATTTAAAAAGCTTATTTCGACCTTCTTTTTTGCAATATTTGTGTATGTGCTATAATTATTTACTCCAATAAAACAGAAACGATGAAGCAATTACTAAGAGTGTGTTGATGAGTTATAGCAATATTCCGCTCGTGGATAAGATTACAACTTTGTGTTAATAATGTAACGAAAATTAATTTACTCTTGGTAAACAAACAAAATTTCTTAAAGACTCTCACGAAATGAAATTTTACGTGGAGGGGGCTTGCACTAAATGACTTGATATTATAAAACAATATTATATTAAGCCTTTACTATGAAATTTTTCAAATAATTGCTAATTAATAATGCCTGTATGCTTGTAAGTAATATGCTGGAATAATGGGAATTACTGACCAGTAAACATGTGAGCAGTCCCGGCCCCATGGCCTGGGTGCGGCCCTTTAGGCCTGCGGTGCTGGCTCCTCGCGCCGCAACCACAAAGCAAAGCCTCTCGCACGATGTCGGCTTAACGCGACTAATTCGCATACAGGACCCGCGCTCAAGCGACCGGCTTTTCAAACTAAATTGTGCAAACTCGAAGATGCGCCTTTATATTACCTCTTACGTTAACGTCGAATACCGCAACGTATTTGGCATATAGGTGTGCTCGTGTGTGTAGGTGTTTTCGGCGGTAAAGCCTGCGCCCGCCATGTGTGAGTGCCGCGACAGTGACACATTTTGCGCGTGTGTGCGTATACCTCCGAATCCTTTAAGGAAACACGTAAATTTTATATCAGTCCAATTAATATTCCCTTTAGCTTTTAAGGTTTTAAAGTCCATTAGAGAGTACTAGTGATCTAATACTGTTGATTGTTGACGTTTTACGAAAGCGTTTAAGTCGGCCGGTGCGATTAAAGGCGGTTTGATTCGACTTATGTTCATAATTCTTTATTCAAAAAGCATTCGGTGTAATGTACGTGATAGGGATAAAGAAGTGTCACAGATCTTATAATATTTTTAAAGCTACGCTAGTCATGTAGTACCGTACGCAGTTGACAAACTCAAGATTATTTAAGATAAATAAATAACCGAATACTTTTAATGAAATCTCTTTGACGTATGTCCAGATGCTCAACCGCTTTCTGAAGAAAAATAATAATTTAGTTCTAATGTTTCCGCAAATGTATACATAAATTGAGTTGAAACTATTTTTTTTTGCTTTACTCCGGCTGCAATAACCTTAATTGCTGTCGCCGGATAAAGACGTCTAAAACCCCGGAAATTTGGATGAAATAGGAAATTTTCCCCGGACTCTTTTGAAAAACATGGATCATGGATTTGGATTCAATTTGGCACACAGGTAGATCATATTTTTGGATAAAAAAATAGGATACTTTTCATCCCATTCCCACGCGAGCAGTCTTAGGTACAGCTAAACAAAATAATAATAAATTGAAGTTATTTTCCTGTTGAAAAATCTGGTTTGTATTTAAAACTTCGTCTCCGTCACTGTCTTTAAAGCTTTTTAATTCACCCAATCGTCTGTCTAATTTGTGTCATTGGATTTTAATGCTTTCAATAAGAAATTCAACTGTTATTTCGATGTCAGACCATGCGGCTGCTTCTAAACTTCTAACGCAGCCTAGTTAAATTTTAACTATGATTTGTTTAAATTTATAAATTATTAATCAATCTGATCCTGACCCGGATGCGTAAAGACAGTTTTTAAACGCCCTCCGAACAAGGACAAATCCGAGGAAACTCGGACGGATGGCAGCCTACTTGTGTGTAATAATTTGAAGATGAATTCCGACGTTTCAAACCTTTTTCCGGTCTCACGGTCACGGGTACACTGATATATATATATTATGACGGAAATATATATTCGGACACACGAGTTATTCCGAAACAATATAATTTTATTTCAAAGAAACATAGTGATTCCAAAGAAAATAAGTCAATATTCCCCATTTTAATTGATGACTTCATGATGTTCAAGTACGTAAATGGGCTTCAAACCATTAGTAGTAGGTACCTGGTAACATAAAATAAATTATGAATACTTGAAAAACACACGGCTTTACTCACGATTTATTGTCAGAAATAGTCCGACATGTTTCGAACTCGATTGGAGTCCTTCTTCAGGGTTCGGTGCGTGGGTTGATCTGACCGGGACCGCACTCAAACCCTGAAGAAGGACTCCAATCGAGTTCGAAACATGTCTGACTATTTCTGACAATAAATTGTGAGTAAAGCCGTGTGTTTTTCAAGTATTCATAATGTCTCACGAAAGTTTTAATTTGAGTATAAAAGAAATTGTGGATATTTATTTTATTCTGGGTTAATATAATTAAAATAGAAAAGTATAAGCCACTATCGTGAACGAAACTTTAGTTATCAATGAAGTTTTTCCAATAGTTCCGTCAAGTGGCTTCTTGAAAGTACCCGGCCCGCATCGCTGATACTGCGCTGCAACTTGAATTAATACTTAAATTTCTACTGCACTATTTAAAATGATCATAGAATTTCTTTAGCGAATTGAATGATCGTAGTTTGAAGTTGAAATCGGCTCACAGTTATTGTTGAAAGCCAAATTACACGAGATTGCTGGCGACGACCGGACGTAATAAATTTAAAGTTCTTTTGCTCTCATGCCACCAACTTTTTTCGTGCCGTTTTGATATTCTCAATTTATCTAGATATCAATATCCGAGGGAGAATATTCTGATGTGTTAGAATTATTTATAGTATGAACTGCAAAGTCATGGCACGATAAAAAAAAACGATCAAGTGCGAGTCTCACTCGCATGCCGAGGGTCCCGTCCTTACCCATGAAAAATAGACAGTACCTACCTTTTAGGTACGAAATCCTACAAAAGTAAAAAATTGCTTTAAGCAACAGGATAACCATTTAAATCCTTCCTATGAAAGTTTTAAATGGTTATTAAAAACTTTTGCATCTTCCTACCTCAATGAAAACGTTGAGTACGATACGACTCGGTAAAGATTATTCCATATTATGTTGTTTTCTCGACAAACTATAAATATTATGAGCCTTGTTTTATTTTTCCTGTAAAATATACCTAATTTCCTATTGAGGATTTTTGGGTTGGCAAATTTTGGAAATTAGGGGCGGGAGCGGTTTTCTATGCATATTTTTAACCGACTTCAATAAAACTGAAGGAGGAGGTTCTCAATTCGACGAATATATTTCATAAATATATATATATTTGTTATGAATACAGAAAAAACCAAGGTAATGCACATACATTCCTCGCAAAACAACTCTCTATACGTACCTGTGATCAAAGCGCATGCTCACAGCTGCCTGCACTCCGATTACAGCAATGTCAATTGTAACTGTGCTACTATAGACTTAGTATTGGAGCATATGTACATTGGAGTTAAAATAGATTCTAAATTCAATTGGAGCCCCCATATAGAGTATGTGTGTAATAAGTTAAGGTCAATACTAAGCAGATTCGCAATCCTAAAACATAAACTACCCTACAGTACGTTGCGAATGTTATACCTAGCGCTCGCTGATTCCGTGATACGTTATGGTCTCAGTAGTTACGGCAGATCATACAAAACTAGGCTAGATAATATTTACAATCTGCAGATACGATTACTAAAAACCATCGTTCCTAGAAACATCAAAGCAAAACACAGAGAAGACTATTCCCTTTTGTTTCAATACTGTGGTATACTTCCCGTGCAAAACATGATAAAACTGTCTATTCTTAAAGATGAATTTAAGAACATTGTAAACCTACAAAAAAATCATCGTAACAGTAAATTAAGAACGCTAAATAGCATGAATTTATTTGTACTTCCCAAATGTAACAATGCATATGGCAAGAGAATGTATCATTATATTTTACCTAAATTGATAAATAGCCTTCCAAAAGACAAACAAGACCTATATCTGTGTAACATTAAAGCAATAAAAAATATCAAGAAATATTTCTTGTCCTGTAAAGACATAGAATATATATTGTAAATCCTTACCTCTATATGTATAACGTTAACTAGTTAATCTAAGTTAAATTTATGTATAAACTGTAACAACCAGGAACTCTCTGACTGCGCTTAAGCCACCCTGGCTTCTGCAGTCATAAATGCACTTAAAATATGCAAATAATGTAAAATGAATCTTTAAATAAAAAAATAAAAAAATATATATATATATATGTTCACCGATTGTTAGGTGATGGCTGGACTAATTTGGAAGATTATTTTTTTAGTCGATAGGGTATTTCTCTAAGTTGGTCCCGTTGTAATCAAAGTTGAGGTCTGATGAAAGGATCTATGAGGAATCGAAGGAACTCCTTAAATATTATACCTAGGCACGCATATAGAAATTTTGATATTTTCTGTATTAACTCAAGCAGTAACGTTTCAAAAACATTATTTGGTGAAGTGGAACTGATGATGAAGACCACGGGTGACCACCGGAACTCCTCAATGATAAGTATTTCACGGGTGGCGATTAGATTTCCGTATAAGGTTGGGAAGCAACTTCTGCTCATGAAAATTCATGTGGTAAAATAGAACCAGTGGTGAAGAACCAGGAGTACTCCTCAACGATTGATGTCCTTGCACCTTGGATAGCAACATTTTGCAAAGGGTGATGAGCAATTGGCATTATGCTATTGTTACTTAATGTATTAAATGTGTGTCGTTAAATCACATTAACGATAATCACTAAAAAAGTGAAAAAATAAAAATTTTACAAATAAAAAACCGACTTCAAAAACCCTTTGAAAAGTAAGAAATAATGATTGGCTTTCGTAAGTTAATTACCTAGAAACGTCAGATATGTTGTTGATTATGTGATACATTAAATATATCGAAGTCGGTGGCAAGTAAATTACGTAATCCATCCCTCATACTGTGGTGTTCATTTACTTGACACCGACTTCGATATATTTAATATATCACATAATCAACAACATATCTGACGTTTCTAGATAATTTACTTACAAAAACCAATCATTATTTCTTACTTTTCAAAGGGTTTTTGAAGTCAGTCTTTTAATTTACTAATATTTAAATAAAAGTTTATATAAACATGCTGATTATAAAAGGAAATTGTTTTGAAATGCTTAAGCAAAGTCTTTTTATATGAAACCCATTTTACCCTATTGTTTGGCTTTCAAAATTCAACCCACTTCCTTAGCCCCCCTTTATTAGTAAATTTTTAATTATTATTAAACATTTAATTCGCGAAATATATGCGGGCTTGCAAGTTCTATCACTGTTCCAAATTTTTAGTTCATAATATAAGTAGTTGCTGAGATAAATAGCTGTGTAACATACAGACAGACAGACGATTAAGTCTCACTATACCTTTTAAGTACGGAACTCTAAAAAGACAAGTGACACGATTTATGCAACTCCACTTCGATGCTGATTTTTTGCAAAACTACATCTGTAAGTATCTATAGATATGTTGGTATCCGTAACAATCGGTCGTCAACCTCTTTCTTAATTCAAATTATAATAATAAATAGGTCTATTGAACTACGATTAAACGGAATCTTGTGTCGACCGTTTCTGCTATGAATAAATTAAATTCCGCTTTTGACATTTTTAGAAGTATTTTTAAACGACTTCAGATGAGGAGGAGGTTCTCAATTCGTCGGTATCTTTTTAATTTTTTATGTATATTCCCCGATTACTCGGAGATGGCTGGACCCATTTGGATGATTCTTTTTTGATCGATAGGGTATATATTCCAGTTGGTCCCGTTGTAGTCAAAGATGAGGTTCTGTTATCAATAATAGCGTTTCATTCAACATTGGGTATTAATCGGGAACTTACCATTATGAGTATCTAGATATATGCAAACTCGTTGGTTGAAATACTTGATAAGATTAATATAAATAACGACAGCGTAGAATCACGAATGTAGTAAACCGCAGTTGTGTGGAATCCATATTGTGTAGAATCACGAATGGGAAGAATCCCGATTGCGTTAAAATAATCGCTGTGTAGAATTACAAATGTAGTAAACTGCAGTTGTGTGGAATACATACTGTATGGGAATCACGAATAGGAAGAATCGTGTTTGTTTAATCGATTGCAAAATTCAAATTTACCGGACAATCTGTGTGGGGTATAATCTCTATTGAGCTAGGAGAAATTATTTTAAACTTCTTAGTCCGTTTTAAAAACATGGTGTATTCAAATAGTAGTTTATGCAACGGTTGCATAATGATAGGCCTTAAAACACTAGTGCGGTTTTCATGAAACGAGCTTTAGCGAGTTTCATAATAAGATCGCACGTGTGTTTTAAGGCCAAATTATGCAGAGTTGCATGAATGACATATTATAGAAAAAGACACGTTATATCCATACTCAACGCGTTTTAAAAACGTGTCTCCGATAATTTTCTTCTCTTTTCGTTTCTTTTCGGCTAGTGCAGCTTTAGGTGACATTTGACGCGCGCACATTACACATTAATTTGGAATATGGCGATCACGTATGAACAAAATAAATGCATTTTAGTACTTCTATTTGCGTTGAATGTACCTACAAATGAAGTAAAGCATCAGTTCTTCCTTTTATTTTTTTTGTAGTATTAGGAACCGACATTTTGCTCTAGAATGGCTTTTTTGAGAACATTTTCAATAGAACACGACATGTGTTACTCGGCCAAAAGTCCGCGCATGACTCATTGAAAGCAACCCAATTGGGTTGCTTTCTGGGTTTAAATTTTGAGCTTGAAAGACGCATCTTTGGTTTTTTAATATCATTGAGTTGCATACATAACTTTATCTACACACATATTATAAATCCTCCATGATGGGTTCAGAAACAATATTTTCTGGCAACAAGTTATTTGTTGCAATCGTGGCTGCATATTTCCGATATCCGGCGCATTTTCACATCACACACACTCCGCGAAGATTACTATTCATATTTTCAACTAAAATGTAAATTACCAACAACTTTTTCTATTCAATTCAACAACAATTCTACTTTCGTTCAGCAAGACACCAACATAATGGCGACAATTCGATCCTCCGTCAAGACCATTTTTTTTAAATCATAGACAAACGAATGTAGTCTCTATTCTCATGTCACTCGAGATCAAATGTTGTGCAGTTTATATTAAAAAAACATACTGAATTGACGTTTCGTATCAATAACTGTTTTAATATCTATGGATACTAGAATAGAGACCCACTTGAGTTTTGACAGCTGTTCCAAATTTAATCTCATTTCTATACTAAAAACGATACGGGAATAACATTGCAGCACTCGTTTTACCTAATTGGTTGTCAAAATGGTGGTCATTTCCTACGATTTTTGATTACACTTTGGAGGTTTTATGATATGGGTGTAGATAAAATTATTTTTAACAACTTTCTCTGATGGAAAATAAAGTTTGGTAGGTATAAAGCTAAGCATATTTAATTATGAGTCATCCTCTGCCTTATCCATACTAATATGTGTTACTCTTTTTACGATTAAGCCTCTTAATCGATTTCGATGAAATCTAGCAAGGGCCCTTTTTTACCCAACTGCGCGTAGCCAAAAGAAGGGTAAGAGTTTAACAGTCTATGTAGGTATGTATGTATTTGACCGAAATTAAGATGTTTCAGTTTAGCTCCCGAACTACTGGACCGATTTTAATAAATGGGGTATCAAATGATTCGTGGAAAGACACGTGCGTGTGTCGTTGGCTATATTAAGAATTCTAAGGGTACGTTATAAGTAGTACGTAGTACGTTATAGTAGTAGAATACGAACACAGTAGAATATGTACTAAAGAGTACTTATATATAAAAGATCTAACGTAGTCAACCTTTGAGTTATTGATGAATGATTAGTTAGAATGATTTGTTATAAGTACTATTAAACAAAAGCTAAAATATAAAACAATATAAATTTTTGCGTAGGTACGTAGAAAATAATGTATTTTTATTGAACATATCTCTTGTATGTTTTGGAAACAAAATTTTTAATTAGTTACCTAAACATTCTTGAACATGGTTTGTTTCACGTTTTAAAGCTTCAAGGCGTACGTTTATTTCATGCTTACTAGATTTTGTCAATGAGAGGTCGACTTCGAACAAATATACACATGTAACCCAGGCTCAAGCTCCAAAAATTATACTGGATCAGTTCTAAAGAATTATAGATAAACCTCTTTCCGTAAAGGATTTATGTCATTATAATGACAAAAGGCATTTCGGTGCAACGTCTGAATGCCTTCATGTATATCAGCAATGGAAAGTAATTTATCAACAAATACTTCATTGCAATTTCTGAAGTCTTTGAGATCTATAAAGTGCCAGGCCCATTAACCTCATTGAATCAGTGAACAAACTGTCGTCGATAAACCCTTCAAACGGGACGGGTTCAGTGGTTAAGTATGCCTGACTAATCGTGAACAGCATCGCAGGAGGTGATGCAGTAAAAAAAGTGTCATTGCATTTCAATATTTGCATTGAAATATTATGCATATTTTGGGGTTGGGAGTGACATAGCGGTGTTCGTAAAAATAACTTGCTGTAGGTACATTTCGGCCCCATTCTTCGAAGGTGCCAGGAGGGCCTGGAACTTCTTTGGATTTAAACGGAAAGTTTTTTCCTCATAATCATCTGGTTCATCGACCGACCCAACCGCTATTCTCTCGGGCATTATGCAGGCTTGTAACGATACGCCGAATTCACGTGCAGGCGCTGTAACGCAAGATAAATAAATGTTTCATTATTAATCGGAATGCTGATAAGGACTGCGATGCGACGCTACGTTTTATTCTCGTATCGCAATAGCATATTAACTGATGAATACATTTATGCTGACAATATTGTTAGGACATAAAATTTAATTCGCATTTGACATTTAAGAGTAAACACAAGACGTCATTTTGACATTTAGCGCGTTTACGTAATAATTCTTAAATTCATAATACAAAACCGTAAAAGTATGTGTGTATGAGCTCTCCTTACTGCGAATTAAGTTATCAAATAATAATGATTATTATCATTTAGAGACTTTATACATCTCTAAGTCACTTAACTTGTCCAGACGCGGAGACTATACATCTCCCATATTATTTATTTATTAGAATTAATTTGTACTTTTTGTGTTCATTTTAGATAAAACTCTACTGCCAAAGTTGGAAAAAAAGTTACTGCTGAGTTTCTTGCGGCGTTTCTTCTCAGCAGATGTCACATTTCGAAGCGCAGGTAGATTCAGACATGTAAAAGAGCACATGTGACCTACTTGCAAAATAAATATTTTCATTTTCATTTTCCAGTTTTACTCGATTCACTTCTTCACAGCAGATTCGACGTGATAAAAAAAGCTACAAAATGCTGTAATATTAGTAATTCTCTTTTGATTATAATTTTCTTTTGAAGTCTACAGTTATTATTATTATTAGTAAAGCAATACGTTGATGCGCTAGACATCAACGTGACACTAGTGCTTAGCCTGAAGTTAGGGAGATTTTAAATAGGAACCGAAGATAAAATTAGTTGTTGCATCAAGCGTAACTTATATTATTTAATACTATACGCATGTTTTGGTATTTTGGATATAATTGTGTTTATCTACACCCATATCATAAAACCTCCATAGTGTAATCAAAAACCGTAGGAAATGACCACCATTTTGACAACCAATTAGGGAAAACCAGTGCTGCAATGTTATTCCCGTATCGTTTTTAGTATAGAAATGAGATTAAATTTGGAACAGCTGTCAAAACTCAAGTGGGTCTCTATTCTAGTATCCATAGATGTTAAAACAGTAATTGATACGAAACGTCAATTCAGTATGTTTTTTAATATAAACTGCACAACATTTGATCTCGAGTGACATGAGAATAGAGACTTCATTCGTTTGTCTATGATTTAAAAAAAAAATGGTCTTGACGGAGGATCGAATTGCCGCCATTATGTTGGTGTTTTGCTGAACGAAAGTAGAATTGTTGTTGAATTGAATAGAAAAAGTTGTTTGTAATTTACATTTTAGTTGAAAATATGAATAGTAGTCTTCTCGGAGTGTGTGTGATGTGAAAATGCGCCGGATATCGGAAATATGCAGCCACGATTGCAACAAATAACTTGTTTCCAGAAAATATTGTTTCTGAACCCATCATGGAGGATTTATAATATGTGTGTAGATAAAGTTATGTATGCAACTCTGCATAATTTGGCCTTAAAACACACGTGCGATCTTATTATGAAACTCGCTAAAGCTCGTTTCATGAAAACCGCACTAGTGTTTTAAGGCCTATCATTATGCAACCGTTGCATAAACTACTATTGTTGATTCAACACTGACAACTTAAAGCACAAACTGCATATTTTAATGTCTATTGTTTTATACCAAGTAAGTGCATCTACCATTAAGCCAAATTAATCACGCTGAAGAGTCATACTTCAGAGAGATAAGCTTCAGTTGCAACAAAACAGATATTATTATAAACTTTAAACAGCATAAATACGAGTATGCCAAATATTCTTTTATATAACGTACTTACCTACGAATTATTTCTGATACTTAGCTGATCTTTCAAGTATTCCCATAGTAGACATATCTTCACTGTGAAAACAGTACGGAATCCGGAGTTTTGTTCAGGGCGTCTATTTGGAAACGTCTAAGTGATACTGCAGCGAACCACGAGCGAGACTCGCATCTCGCTCTTACGCATTACGCGTCGTGCGAAAGAGTGGGATGAGAAATCTCGCTCGCCAGTCGCTACAACATCACTTAGCGTTCCCGAATAGAGGCGCTGGAGTGTTTTGTTTAGTAGGCGTTCCACCTTCGGCCGCGTCATCCTTTCTATCAGGTGAAACTGTGGTCAAGCGATAGCCCATTAATAATCAAAAAAGTCTTGAAATCAAGCTCATTTTCATTATACATTGTTTAACAGTAAAAATATTAACAAATAAATAAACCCGACTTCAAAAACTTGATTTCAAGAACCCTTTAGATACTGAAAAGTAAGAAAAAATGATTGGCCTTCGTCAATTACCTAGAAAACCTCAGATACATTGTTAATTAAGTGGTAAATTAAATAAAATGAAATCGGTGTCAAGTAAATGCACAAAGTATGAGGGATGTATTACCTATCTAATTGACTGCCCATCGACTTCGATATGTTAAATTTATGACTAAATAGCATTGTAACTGACGCTTCTAGATAAATAATTGACTTACGAAGGCCAATAATGGGTCCAATTCGAAACAGTGTTCGCTAAATTTAAAATTGCCTAAATTTAAAATAAGAAACGTCAACCTCGATTTTGTATAGCTCCAAGGTTCAAAATCGAGTCTGACGGTTCTTATTTCAAATTTAGCGACTTCTAAGTTTAGCGAAAACACGTTCGAATTGGCCCCTATTACTGCTTATTTTTAAAGTGCGTTTTTTGTTTTTTTTTTATCATATGTGACACATTTCTGTATCAAGTAACAATAGCATAATGCCAATTGCTCATCACCCTTAACAAAATGTTGCTATCCTAGGTGCAAGGACTTCAATAGTTAAGGTTTTCTCCTGGTTGTTTATCACATGCATATTCATGAGCTTAAGTTGCTTCCCAACCTTATACAGAAATGTAAATACTTATCTCTGAGGAGTTCCGGTGGTCATCTGTGGTCTTCATCATCAATTCCACTTAACAAAATAATGCTTTTGGAACACAACTGCTTAAGTTATTACAGAAAATATCAACATGTCTAACAGCGTACCTATTATATTTGAGGAGTTCCATCGATTTCTCAGAGATCCTCCCATCAGTTAAAAATGTGTCTATCTTATAACTTAGCTAATCAGGGCCTTTATTTGAGAACATCCAGAGCGCGAGCGAGACTTGCATCCCACTCTTACGCGTTACGCATCGTGCGGAAGAGTGGGATGAGCATCTCGCTAGCGCGTCGCTACAATATCGCTTGGACGTTCCCGAATAGAGGCGCTGGTGTTCCGTAGGTGCTCCGCACTGTATACCCTATATGAGGATAAAGAAACATCGAAATAACCGGAAATGAAATATCATATTGTTTTTATAACATTAAGTAAAACCTTCGTTGGAGTGTCGATACAACGGTTTTCGCTTCGAAGGACATAACCTTTTAAATACCTACGAACATAACGCGAGGTTTGGAATGGGGGCCGTATAAGACAACCGTTACAACACAGAGTTGTTTATTCTACCTGTTCAAACAACAGCTTTTCAAGTGATATTCTTTTATCTTTTTACGACGATTCGCATCTTTTGGGACTGATTGAAGCTTCAACGCGGGAAACTGTCACCGTATTATTATTGATCTTCATTGAGGTTAAGGATTTCATTAAACTGCGAATATTATATATCCAGTAATTGTAAAATGTCTGTATTCGATTGTGCCATCTGTGTCTTTAGTATCGTTGTTGTTTTTAACTAAAACAGATGTCTCAGCTTTAATTACCATGATCGATATTGAAAGGATCTAGGGAGAATTAACAAGATGTTCAGTCCAAGCACTTTGAAGGATATTATCCGTGTACCTACAGGCAGTTATTTAACTTTGGCACTTTGTAGCTAAATTACTGACTTTAATCCACTTGTAACGCTATCCAAATATTCTGAACATTTAAAACATTGATCTTATTTATCTCAACAGTTTCCTTGATTTTTTCGGTGAATGTACCTAAATTCAGATTATACCTTTCTGTGGACAAATCTCAAACGTTCCCTTTATACTTTTTCTAGTGATCCGTCCCGCCAGGATCATTTTTCCTAGGTTCCTACTTAAAGAAAGAAAGATTTTCCTCAAATTCTGAACGATCTTTAAATAAAATACGACATTTAACGATGTGTATACTCATTTTACCTCGCTTAAACATACTGAGGTAGAGTAATAATAATGTCTACACCTTTATACTCTTGTTGCCTGATTAAATTAAAAATAAACCATTGGGAACGTTATATTAAACAAAATGCAATGTTCTTACATTTTCGGTTCATCGATTTTATTATACTTATAATATGATAATATTATACTTGTCCATTCTATTAAACCACCGCCGCTTAAATATACTTACATTCAACATTGTCTCAAACCGGATTTCTATATTTTGTCCCTTTATTCTTAGCAAAAGAACACAAAGACGAAAATAACTGAGTAAACTGTCCAGTTACAATATCACTTAGAGACTCAGCGATATTGTAACCGGTCAGTTTCTCGCATCACAAACATAGTTATCAAAAAAGCCAAAAGCCTAGACTTATGTAGAGCATTTCGTCGTTTTGTTATCAGCATACCACGTCCTGATTATCAAAATTAGCTCAGGATTTGTTAAATATATGTAAATACTATTTTACCGAATACAATAAGAACAAAGTTATTCGGCGAATCATCGTTTGCTAACGACCTTACGACTTCGTACTCTACAAGAACACGGAAAGTTGCGTGCGAGTCGTAACTTCGCCGTGTAAGGAGTTGCAAATTATAATTACAATAACGGTTAATAAGTAACTTGATATAAATAATTATCCTGATGTAAGACACATACATACACGTGCCGTCTGTGGATCAGACTTTACAGCGATAATCTGTAGCCATATTCATAAATGTGTGCGTGGACCGAGAGCAAAGGTATCATCTCCTTTTCTCCAACTGTAATAGTGGCGTTTTCTTTCACGCATCCGCCATTTCACTATCAGTAATTTTTACAAGGAGAGAAAATGAAAATCAATTATTTGGTTAAAAAATTGTACTAACAAATGAAATGGTGCCTTCGCTATGTTAGTGTTGTTTGAATTGTCCCTGCATCTTTTCCTCAGAAAATAATAACATGCTGACACATTTCACGTGCACCGCTCTTTCGGATCAGCACTAATTGCAGATTTGCGTCTTCGCTAACCCCACGAGTGACGTATTTTGGCGAAGTCACTGTATATCATGTCTTATTTAACGATTTAAATCTATGGTCAGAAATTGTCAGGGAACATTCCCAAGCCATTAAGGAAAGATGGAACAACCCTTAAAACCATTAAATGATACTCACTAGAGCTTTTTAAGTATTCTATGCAGTAGCACTGTTTATGTACAAATACAAATACAATACAAATACTTGTTTTTGAACACCACATGAAACATAATGGAAAAGACAAAGAAATAACTAACATGGGAGACAATAACCGGTCTGATCGCTAAGTAGCGATCTCTTCAAAGACGACCTTCGTAAGAAGAGATGACATAAGAGAGACTTGCAAAGGCCGTTGGTGAAAACTACAGTAAACATTATTATTACATTATTATGTGTTATACATATATATATATATACGAAAATATGTTCATTCGTTTATTGCCATTCACTGCCAAAAGCAAAAGTCCCATATCTGTTACATTGTTTCTTTCTTGAACTAGTTTAATCAGGTTGTAAATTTAAAAAAAATATGGTTCTCGTGCCGCAGTATAATATTTCCAACAATGATTTATGCAACTATTTATTGAAAATAACCTTTTACATCATAACCGTAACTCAGTGTTTGGAAACCGTGGAAATGAAAAGCCACTGTTGACCTATGGCTTCCCGCCCGCCCTGCCAAATGTCATCTACCTATGCTCCGTTTTCTTCAGAACTAGAAATAATGTAAACAATCTTGACAAATATTTTTGTGAAAATATGCAATTTAAAAAAGTAAAGTTATAAACTTAAACACGATTGGCGACGAGAAAAACCATTTTTCATAATAATATGGCGCACCCTTAGAATCCTTATATAGTCTTTGCCATTGGCACGTTTTCCGCGAATCAATGATTTGTTAAAATCGGTGCAGTAGTTCAGTTTTAACAGTCTATGCATGTATTTATGTGGCCAAAAGATGGATACATACAAAGACTGTTAAACTCTATACTCTTCTTTTGGCTTCGAGCAGTTGGGTTAAAATAAATAAGAGCCGTTAACAAAGATATCAAAATATAATATATATATGAAGAATATTTTTATAAAAAGAGGTTTCAATAAAAAAGGCTTATGATTGTTTACATTATTTCTCATTTAAAAAAGAACGAAGTATAGTTATGGTAATCCCTAGTGCATGATTACTGAAAGCAGTGACTTCATTGTTTCGTTCGGGCTCGCTTTGGGCGTATTGCGAACTTTAAAACAAAACTTTACCCTCGGAAAAATATCACTCTTCATTGTTAAAAGGAATTTAAACTGAACTTCCCTTTTGATTTTGCGGAAAGATAAGAGCAAGAATAAGAATAATTCTATTTCCAGAAAGTGTACAGTTGCTTAATGTAAACGTCCATTGGACCGGAAGATATGACAAATTTTGAGCTTTGTTAAAAAGTTAACTTAAATAGAGACTGAATAAGCAAAAAAAAAATAAGTAATAGGACAAGCAGCATCAAAGCATCAAGCGTGTGAACGCGCCCGCGCGCTGGTGTGTGTGTGTGCGTGTGTGCGTGTGTGTGTGTGTGTGTGTGTGTGTGTGTGTGTGTGTGTGTGTGTGTGTGCGTGCGTGCGTGCGTGCGTGCGTGCGTGCGTGCGTGCGTGCGTGTGTGTGTGTGTGTGTCTCTACACTAGTAGAGAACCACTTGCTCAAACTACGTTGCAACCTACCAACAGTACACTTTTAAAGTCTCAAGCCTTCTTAATTGCGTTATATTATAAGTATGATGAATGCGAGAAGGCGGGTGAGCGCCTGGCGAAGGCCACCCTCAAAGATGGGTCTGCTTAACAATTTCACGTGCCATGAAGTGCTTCCTATAGATTTTGTTTTATAAAGAAAACGAAATAAAAATGTGCAGTTTAAAAAGGCTTACATCGAAAACTTTTCATGACTGGTTTGCATTATATTCGACTTCTGCTGATTAACATTTTTTCCATGAAGGAATAGATATTTTTATTTTATTATAAGTAATATATCCTTAATGATTTGGGAAGCGTTGTCCATATTATGGTTCTTGTTTTAAGTTAAGCTTATTGCGCGCGGAGCATTTTGGATGGCTATAATGTCATTCAATCTGTCTATTTTCAGTCAGACTTGGGCCTGATATTTTTGCCTTTGGATACAATTTACTTTTTGATCAAATGAGTGTTGACACTTTGCTGCAAGCAATTCTAATTGTTTGTAGTCTCATCCAATATTCATTGTCTCTTCGTGAAAATGGAATTTGTGTTAAGAGATTTCCTTAATTAGATTGAATTTCGATAAGATTTGAAGATCAATTTGTTCGTACATACAGTTTAACATAGAATAAGTAATTTCCTACAGTAAACTTTGGCAATTTACATGACATATTACATGACTACTGGGAACAAAAGTTGAAGTGTAAGCTTTTGGGAATAGTCCAAATTGCAGTAATAAATTTCAAATAAAATGCTCGTTTACAAGCACCTTAATACTATTAGCACCTTGCAGATACATATAACCAGATCATAAAATAAAGAATTAATTACAGCATGGTGTTCCTCTCCTGGAATTCGTCAGCAGTAGAATTTTAAACAGGATATAGTATAATTGTATTTACGAACCCGCCGTCCTGGCATCTTTATATTTGCTCAGCCCATGTTCATACCTTGGTACCGTGACAGCGTTTTGTTTATTTATTTATGTAAGCATTCTGAGTTAACTTAGCTAAGTCAATCAGCTTAGTTACACTTTGTTACTAGAGGTTTTTGACAGTTCCATTGAAATATTTGTGGCTATTCTACTTTTAGTGCCTACAAATACTTACGTCCCCAACATATTTTAAAGTACATATTTTATAATACTGGATTATTCTATATACTAACACGATCTTAAAATATTAATTATAACCACTTAGGCTTTATCCTCATATTTAATAACTATTGTGTTTCATAAATCCGAGTTACTTATTTTGTTGGTAACGCAGTGGTCTTTTGTAGAGGCGCTCGGAGACTGACTGGTAACGCAAGGCTAATTTTATTGAGCAAGTCACTCTAGTTATTTAAGCGTTTCCGAAATAATGATTGACTGAGATTCCTGTGAATAGTAAAAAGGACATGGAAAGATATTTGAAAAAACTAAAATAAATCATGTAAAATAGGCAAATTCGTTGAAAATTAGTCCAATAACCAAAAACATTAGGCACTAAAAGTAGAATGACCCATTTACCGTTTTGAAATATCACTTAACTGGTAATAATCAATCAGTTAAGTGACTTTATGCTAAACAGTTTATTGATAAAAGTGACAAATGAATGAGTAAACAAGTTAAATGCTCATAGTCTCGGGTGTGAGCAGTAATGAATAAATTAATTAATATCTCACTCTTTAAACAACCACAACGATTCGGTCAAATATGAGGGTGAACGACCCAAAACGTGACAACCAACACAGAGATGTCCACCTACATTGCCTATTTTGCATTTTAAAACTAGCTTGGAAATTTTTGTTACGGTTGCCTTATTATTTACGGCTCCATCTTGAACATAAATTCCAAAACCGCAGACTGGTAACCGGCAAAATACTCAAAAGCGGGTTAGAATAATTAATTAGAAGAAACATTATAAAATAAAATTAGTATCGCTTTTCTGTGTTATTTCTACCGCTTAAGTAAAATTATTTAAATCTGAGACTTACTTTAAAAAATGACACTGAGAAAATGTTTGATGCTATACCTGCATTACCGTAATATATTCGCAGCCAAGTCCAAATAATGTCGAAGCATCCGAAATAATGTTGATTGTCACGTGGTAATGTAGGCGTTTGTAGTCCGCAACATTATCTATGTAGCCCGCAACATTATTTATTATTTATTTATTTATGCTTTATTGCCCAAACATGGTACAAATGGCGCACTTAATGCCCAATGGCATTCTCTACCAGTCAACCAACGGGCTAAGCAGAGAGTACTATCAAAAAGGTGCATTGAGAACGGAAACAATAATTAAAGATATTATTATTATTACCTATGTAGCCGAGTCTCTACTTACGTTAGGTACGTTTTTCTCCAGAATTACGTACGTGGCATCCAGAATTACGTATGTCGGTACAGTAATTTTGTCTACTCTTAGTAGTGTACTCTTTACGGAAATACATAGTTTAGTTGCAAAGCAAAATTGTTTTGATAAGATCCTAGCGCGAGTCGCAGGTACTTGACGGTAATGCAAAGTTTGTGGAGATCTAGATTTGCGTAAAACATGTTTCGCATGTCAATTCTTCTAGATTATGCTGGAACAGTAAGCTTGGATATTCCTCATTTTATTAGCTGTTTACATGTATACCTAAACAACGTCGGAGATTTATGTCAGGTTTTATTTGGTCATTCAGGGCCTCTTGTGCGTTTATTGGGCATTAACAACAGACCGCGTAATTTTACCGTTGTTTTTAAGAGCCTGTTCACACTGAATACTTTCGATCACGCGCTGCCGAGATCAATCCACAAGTTTATATTGTTGTCGCCATGTTGTCGCTATATGAACGTTTAGTGGTTAGGAAACAATTTTGAGGTACAAAAAATATTGGTTTTAGAACGAACTATTTTGTTACAATTTTTCTAAATATTCTCTAGCACCTAATCTCTATACAACGCTTCATTAGTTATATAATATCGTAAACCAAGAATTAAAGCAGGACTCCGGGCTGTCAATATGAAAACCCCGGAGTGAAGTTTCACTTTCGGGAAGAGGAAGTAGCCACACGGAGCTAGATCGGAGCTATAACGCAGGCTCATTTCAGGAAAAAAATCCTGTATTTAAAAGTGAACAGAACGCACCGCGCTTCATCCTCGTCGCCCTGCTAAATGAATAGTTAAATGGTATTCATTTTTTTCAAGTATGGGTATAAATTTAAGATTATCAGAAATGTAATCTCGAATCATTTCCACCATCTGTCCCAATTTTGTGACGTTAAATTTCCGTTCCGTTTACAACTTTGAACTCAGCGTCCGGGTAAATTTTTTTTTAGCGTATTTACATTGATGAGTCATTCAAAAATTCGCCAGATTCGTTACGTGCAGTGTATACTAACATCCATTTATTTTATGTAGCTAGATGCCACAAGGAAGTGCGACTTAACAATATAACTAACTGCAAAATAACCAACGCTCTATAAAGCCCTCATTAGACACATTTTTTATTTACTTTGGAAACCAAACGCTGGACTTCCCCCAATTACCAATAACCTAAACGGAACTGTGCCTATGTAATTTTTATTTATAATCTTTCGTGGCCTTGTCGGAACCGAATCGTTGTGTTAATTCAATTAACACATTTCCGTCATTCACGCTATAAATATGTCGGCCATGTGATAATTTCCTAAGGAGGGTTTCAATCACAATTCAACGTAGATGCAGTATTAGATAATAATAACTTGTGAATTAGTGAGTCGAGTACTTGGTTTAAATTGAACTGATATACCCATAGATCTTTCGTTACTATTTGAAGAATGTGTGGATTCCTCAAAAAAAAAGTGCGATTAACTCTTAAAACAACCGTTCTCTAGTACGTTTGACAGTCACTGTGAATCAGCCATGTTATGTGACTCTCCAACTTGCGCAGCGGCTGATCAACGATGAGAGGCACATTCAAATTTGGACCGAATGGCTTTGTTCTTACAGCCTAAATTAATTGTTTCGTTTATCCGCTGATCAGCCGCTGGGTAATTATTTCATTTGGTGTAAATCAGCTGTCCGCGATAATATCACCATCTAAATGAAGTTAGATTTTTACCGTGGATTTAAGTAACTTGTAATAAAGAATGATTTCTAACTGGCGCTTCTTTTAAATTTTATATTATATTAAGTAATATGAAAGTTATTTTGTTTAAAAGGGCCAAAATGTCATTACCCGCCGTCCGCTTACCAGTTTTTGGCAAAACTTCAGCAAAACGTTCCATTAAATTCATGTTTACGGCTGAAACTACTATTTACATAAAAAGTTTAATAGTTATGACATACATTATTGATTGCACAAATTAAAACGTAGTGTAAAACACTGAACAGCAACATCCTACATGTTGGTTCCTATTAAACTCATCATCACCGTGTCACACCGTGACGCGACATGCAGTTCTTCACTAAATAGCTTTGCAGAAACCCCGCCGCTGCCCCCGCGTGCCTCTTGTCGCCATTCAGACGGCAGAGGGAATGCACGTCGCGTAGCACAAAATTAAGAATTTTTATATTTTTTACAAAGTCGTACCGTGGTTTTTGTCACAGTAATATTGTCTTTCTCGTGGTTCTCATTCCTCGATAAGTATAGGAATTGTTTCTATTAATCGTATTTTATCTTATAACCTAACTGATTTGTTATGACGTAATCAGTAGAACATTCTGGAATATGTAATACGATACTTGCTAAAGTGGAAATTTTTGGATTTTGTCATTACCAAGGTAGTCATTACCATGGATTGCCGTGGCATTCTCAATCCACGGTTATGACAATGATTTCATGGTAATGACTACCTCTACTAATCCTGTTAAGAGCTTGCTTTTTTAAATTTTTATTGCCGTTTATATCTGTGCGGTTCATCATACCATCTTAGGACTAATTAATCGAACGTGGCCACAAGTAGTCTTGTGGCTCTGCCCACCCCATTAGGGATTTCGGGCGTGATGTGTATGTACATATCTGTGCACACTTTCCGTTAACTTTGGTGAGTCTGTATTTTGCGCAAATTTTTTACATGATTATTTTACATTTTTATAATATTGATTGTTCTAGTGAATGAAGTAGCTAAATATGCCGCGTAAAAAACAAGATAATAGACAAGAATTGTTACGAAAAAAAACGGTTATCCGAAAAAAGGCGCGAAAAAATTAAATCTAACCCTGAGCTGTATAAAGAATACCTAGAAAAAGAAAAAGCGCGGTATGCTCAAAGAAAAGTGACTAAAAAACTACTATGTATAAATGAGTTAACGCCAAGATGTCAGAGATTACAGAGGAAAAAATGGAAAACCAATCAACAGAACTTAAGAGCAAGGAAATTAAAACTAAAAAAAACTTGCAAAAAGACACGCCACCTGTATCTGAACCCGAAGATGACCCCACAAGTATCGAGGGACAACCTGGCCCATCTTATGGTCACATTCCTAAACAGCATTCACCAACATCTAAAAGCAACTCATCAGATGAACTTCCTGGTCCATCATATGGTCACTCTCCCAAAAGGCATTCAGCGACACCAATGAGCAATCCTCTAGATGGACTTCCCGGTCCATCTCGCGATCGTTTTCCTAAAAGGCTTTCAACTTCATCCAAAAGCAACACATTAGATGATCTCCCTGGTCCATCACATGGTCACTCTCCTAAAAGGCATTCAGGAACACCTATAAGCAATCCTCTGGAAAGACTTTCCGGTCCATCTCGTGATCGCTTTTCCAAAAGGCTTTCAACTTCATCTATGAGAAACCCATCAAACGACCCTTCTAGTCCATCACGTGATTGCTCTCCTAAAAGTCATTCAGAAATACCTATAAACAATCCTTTAGATGAAGTTCTCGGTCCATCTCGTGATCGTTTTCCTAAAATGCTTTCATTTTCATCTAAAAGTAAACCATTAGATGAATATCCTAGTCCCTCTTATATTACCAAGCGTGTAAAATGTCATTACCATGACGCTTAAAGCTTTGTGGGTCCATATCTTCACTAATATGGATCCTAAAAGATGGCCTTCATTTTTTTTATAATCCTTGAATTACAAACTTTCAACTAAAATGAAGTTTGCGATTAAAAACAATATTTTTTATATTTTTTTAACAAGCCGTCCAATTTGCACCAAATGAAATAATTACCCCGCTGCAAACGTTAGAGAATTACATCTCAGTTGTCGAAGCATGAAATCCTTGTAAATTGTGAAATTCGCCACTAATCACCGCAATGTCAAGAAAAAAACCCAAACTCAGCATTTAGTTTTATCGCAAAGCGAAAATTGCCTAGCTATAAATAACCCACCCCAAACCCAACGGCCTCGTATAACTCGGAACCGAAAATACCGAAACATGTTTGAAGTGTAACTATATACGTTAGTACTATTATCTATTCTGTGCTATAACTTAAACTTATAACTTTTGAGCCCACTCAGCCGATGGATCATCCGTTTAAAATTAATATTCTGTCTTCATATTCAGAATCGCTGTTGACTACAAGACTGACTGTTAATAGGTTATTTAATCAGGTCATGAACGCCCCTAGCACGATTTGAATTTAGCGCCCCCCAGGACTTATTTTCTATAAAGAGAAACAACACTGGGTCTGCAACGTGTGCCTCCCTGAGGGTTGCGCCCCTGGAAGCCCCCGCCTGGCCAGCCCGTATCTAAGATACTGAATGAAATCAGCTAGCTCTGAACTATACGAGTATTTTCAAGAGCGAAGATAAGATTATAAATTATAATCACTGTAAAAGCAGCTTAAAATTACGTTAATAACGTATATGTGTTTTACAAGATGGTATTTTAAAAGTAGCTAAAGCCAGTGGCGTAGCTAGGTGACCAAGGGCCCTGGGGCAAAAAAATCTATCGTCTCTAAATTGTTTAGGTTGAAACTTGAAAATGGCGGTAAATTTAAAAATCTTACATGTGCAATAGTTATAAATTCAATACGGATAGTATGCCGAATACATCTGATTAAATACTTTTAATCGTTAAATTTAAGAGCAATTTTTTTTTGTTTATATTAGTATTTTTATGTATGAGTTGTGGATTTGCTGCTTTCTAAAATGCAACGAAAAGAAACTCAAAAAAATTACGTAAATGACATCATCCGCTGCTCTCTTGCCACCGTCAAAGTGCCGGTCCGACAGGAACCACCCGGCATTGCTCGGGACGATGGGAAGAGACCGGATGGGATGATGTTAGTTTCATGGAAAATGGGTCGGGTGCTGGTGTGGGACGCAACCTGTGTAGACACGCTGGTCCCGACATATCTCCATGGAACGTCCAATAGACCTGGTGCGGCGGCTGAAGCGGCCGAACGAAACAAAAAGAACAAGTATAGGGGTCTCGGCTCCGAATATAACTTTGTACCTTTCGGAGTCGAGACCCTCGGTCCGTGGGGTCCTAGCGCACTACGCCTCTTCGGGGAAATCTCGGAGAGGCTGGTTGAGACAACCGGGGACCGAAGAGCTGGCAGCTTCCTCGCACACCGCATCAGCATTGCGATACAACGAGGAAACGCTGCCAGCATCTACGGCACAATGCCACGGGGACCTTTTTTAGATTTAATTTAGTTTTTACTTAGATTTAATTAATTTTATTTAGTATTATTATTATGTTGTATATTATATTTAAAATTGTAACTGTGTAATTGTATATTCAATTATTGCGTTATTGTTAGTAATAAAGAAATATTGTATTTCCAAATATGAAACTTGAGCCGAGTTGCAATATTTACTGGTTCGTATACTGTACACGTACATATTGAGTTGATATTGCGGATCTGGCTTGCAATTTCATTGCAGCCGTCTTCAAACTCAAAACATTACATTGGAGTTAAAAAAATATCTTTATATAAGATAACTTTTACTTAGGATTTATATTGATAAATTTTGTATATTTTGTATTTTGTGTGTTTGGCTTTGGCTTCGTATTTTACTTGTCTTACGAGTATAAAATTATGCAGCCATATTCTTGTAAGTACCTCTTTGGGGGTTTGGCGGCACTGTACACTTTTCGTAGTACTTAATTAGAAAAGTACCTTGGAAATGCGCTAAACCTCAGGCTGGCTTTTGGGTTTACCCTTTATTTATTATCAGAACACATATACAAAATATATATAAAGCACAGTTCGTGCACTTAATTTTATTACATAAAGACTTGGAGGTTCATTTTAATATTTTAGTAATCCTTATATATATAAAAATTGTTACATTGTTTGTCTGCGATGGACTCTTAAACTATTGAACCGATTTTTAATTTGATTTGCACACCCTGTGCAATTTGATTCAATTTGAAAGATAGGATAGCTTACTCGTACATCTCAATTTATAGTCGCATTATTATTTTATTGCAAATTATTTGTCTATTATTTGACAGTCACAATTATCTGTTAGCTCCAAACGATTCTAACAGATGGCGATATCTGTTGACTAGATTGAGTAAGTCTTCAATAGATGGCGCTATGTTAAAAATACAACCGTTTCATATAAGCTACACTTTAATAGCATAACCCCCCACGTGTTGCTGAGGCTAAGGTATAACCTAAAGGATGATGGGCAAAAATGTATGGAACCCAGCCCAATCACCAATACAATTATAACGTATGTAGGCTTATTGATCCCACTATTTGCTGTAATTGTTATTATGACGACTAGACTGTGAAGGCTGGGTAAAATATACGGGAAATAGTATTGCAACGCATGCGGGGCACACCTAGTAAAAATATAAATCTATAAGCAAGTAGCGCTAGGCTAGAAACATGTTAACAAAAAGGTATATAAACAATGCGAGTTCTTCCCGTTCATAAGCGCAAGAATAAACGAGACAGTAACTCAAAATAATACAAAAAAAACGGGCAGGCATAGGTACGACTACATCTTAAACAATAAATGGTAAGACAATTGAAAATCAAACCAAAACAAGGTAGATATTTAAAGCAATTTCAACTTAACTAGTTTTTTAAAAGTACAAAATGAGTTATTAAATGGATCAATATCAGATAAGTATTTATTACAATATCTGGGAACTCGCTTGATAAAAGCATGTCGAGAATAATTTGTACAAACAGAGCTGACGTGGAAAAGATTTTTGGACGTAAAAAGGTGACACGGAACAATGAAACTCACATTCTGTAAGAGGTTCGAATACTGGACTAGCAATAATCTTCAGAAATAAATTAATGTCTAAGTGAAGTCTTCGGTTGTAAAGAGATGGGATACTGAAATGCTTAGCCATTAATCTGAAATGCTTACGAGTTAATCATTAAATAACCGTATAACGTCATACATATCACAAAACGATACATCCAATGCCTGTCTGAATTATTGAATACCTTTGCGGTTTTAGAATAAGACTGTATTATAGCTAACCCTATGGATGTTTTTTATCTGAATTAAAAATTAAATTATTATTATTTAATATAGTTCTTAGTAGTTCTTAGTAGTTGGGCACCTTTGCGCCCGGAATGACGCGGGGCGGGCTATTTGACTAGACATCTTGTTGTAAAATGTAAACTGTATCGTGTGACATATTTAATATTATATCTATATAGTTCTATATAAATTTTGATCAGCTAGCTACCTTTGCTGCGCCGGTTATACCTACCTATATATATTATTATTTTAGTGTTATTGCCTGCATTCTGTGATTTCCTTCTAGAGAGAAGTATGAAAATGACAATGTATGGTATCTACCTTCGCCCAACAAACAAACATATTATTATGTACGTACGTTATTACAATTGATATGAAAATAATATATATTTTGTAAGAGGATAAAAAAGCGCGAGTTAAACTCGCGTGGAGAGGATTCCGTTCCGTAGATGATTATCTGAAATATCCTATGTTACTTTAAATAACATAGATTTCTTATAGGTCTTATAGGGTAAATAATTATTTCCGTATTTTTTTCAAAGTTTTAGGCCGAGTAGTTTCGGATGATCATGAATGAATGATCAATTTTCGCCTTTTTTCCTAAATAACTTCCAAACTATTTACTTTAAAATTATAAAAAAATATATTTATGATTACAACATACGGTTTGCAATTTTTTTTTTTTAATTTTCTAATTTACCCCACAAGTAGCCCCCATGTTTAAAATTGATTTATTTACGTTACACATCCGTGTTGCGGTCACCAACTTACATTTATCTATGTGCCATATTTCAACTCAATCGGTCCAGTAGTTTCGGAGGAAATTGGCTGTGACAGACGGCCAGACAACAGACAGACAGACAGACACACGAGTGATCCTATAAGGATTCCGTTTTTTCCTTTTGAGGAACGGAACTCTAAAAACCGTTGTTATTTTGCTTGCCAGTTTTCATAGCAGTTTTATTAAACCTGGCCAGTGTAGTAGTGTGGTTATTGTGGTCACAAGATGCTATTTAGATATAAGTTAAGTTACGGATAGTGGACTCATCGCTGCAAAAAAGTTCACCTCTGTAACCCTCGACTCCGAATGTTGTTATTATTATTAAGTTTCAATTTTATTAAAGTTATGAATTGGCGTCAGAACACTTCATAAAATATTAAAAAAAATATTTAACTACTGTGAGAGGAAAATAGAATTAAAGAAAAATGTACAATTTGAGCAAGTAACAGTGTATCAAAATATTCCATTAACAGATACACACCATCAACAGCTACACTCCCAGGCAGCACACAGGTTGTATACGAGCTTATACAGCCCTTACGCTCATAACGCTCAAACTAGAGTTGAAATGGCTGTATAAGCTTTTATACAGCTTGTGCGCTGCTTGGGTGTTACTTCAAGGGCTTGGGAAACATTTAGTTTTAACGGTAATCTATCTTTTGCAGTAAAAAAGTCTCCAAATAAAACTTTTAACATCTTATAATCCCATACAAAAGGCCTGTGTATATTATAAAGTATATTGATGTCTAATTGTCTATTAGGTAAGGAATGTAAACTGTTTTTGATTTTGGTTAAAAACCGGTTTTGACCGGAAAGCCCATACAAAATATAATCGGTTTTCATTCCCTAAGTCGAAGTCTATTTGCCACAGGTAAACTAGTAATCATTGATATAGGTACATTTTAAATGCAACCTATATCCGTCTTACTGCGGCCTTGGCATGCCAGACACAGGGATAAGTTAAACCAGTTTATCTCTCTATCTCTTTCACCGGCACTAGTGTAAGAGAGACGCAGTTAGAGATAAGACGGTTAAATGTATCCCCGTGTCTGGCATGCTAGGGCCGCTGTGGGCCGGGTACTTCACGTAAAACACCGAATATAGTAAATACAAACGCTCGAGATTTGGACTCTTGAGGTTTGAACCCTTGTCCCGGTAAATTTGTTAAGGTTTGAACTAAAGCCTCTTTGGGGATCTTCATTTATGTTTCACTTTGTTTGTCCTTAATTAGGACAAACAGTTTGAAATAAAAACTGCTTCGAGTGCCAAGTTCGAGCATGTTTTAGATTTTATCAAAAGATTGTGAATAGAATAATAATTTAATATCTCGTCCGAAAGATAACTGTACAGCAGAGTCCAGTTCTGTGATATAACAATAAAATATTTTGTGGGAGATAGCAAGGCGTGGGCTGTCATATTCTTGAAATGTATTAATAATAAAAAAAAGAGAAAAGTTGTATTAACATATAATAATATAGAATATTTCTTTTTATAAATAAAAAACCGGCTAAGTGCGAGTCGGACTCGCGCACGAAGGGTTCCGTACCATTTTCTATCAAAACGGCAAAAAAAAACACATTTGTTATATGGGAGCCCCCTTAAATATTGATTGTATTCTGTTTTTTAGTATTTTTGTTATATTTAGCCGCAACAGAAATACATCATCTGTGAAAATTTAAACTGTCTAACTCTATCACGGTTCATGAGATACAGCCTGGTGACAGACAGACAGAGACGGACGGACAGCGGAGTCTTAGTAATAGGGTCCCATTTTACCTTTAAGTTACGGAACCCTAAAAACGAGCGAGCCTTACAGTAGTCGCACATGATGTGTAACACTGAAATCTCACCTTGATAATAAGCAACATTAATATTATATCCTGAAAATAGTTAATCTCTCTTTCCTCTTGCTTAATACAGCTAACTAGTAAAAAGTCAAAACATCTAGACTTTGTAAAACAACTTTGATTTTGTATTTGCGGTGGCGGCGACTATCAAACTAGCGGAGGTATTTAAGGGTGATTCTTGAAAGGGTCAATTTACAGCGTCCAGAGTGAAAAAGTACCCGTAGAATTAAAATAGTTGACCTTACTATTTTTTTTTTACTTACATTACCACTTTTTTTGTTTAAGGTAAGTAAAATTACCGGTAAAAAAAAATATCAAACACCTAAAACCTCATTATCTTGGTGCGTCCATTTGCCATTTTGTGAACAAACTACCCCGAAAAGACCAATTCATGGATTGAAATCAAGTAATGTTTTGAGTCGTATCTTTAGAATATTAGTTATTGATTTGAAAGAAAAAATATGGTTCCTGTGTTTATCATAGTTTTTTTTTAGAATAATTATAAAAGGTTTGTCCGGAGCTAAGGTTTCATTTACTTGGTGCCTCACTTAACAACGTGCATATCCCTACTTAAACGTCTTTCTATGAGTTGCACCTGCCGTGCCTGTACAGCATCAGTTGCAGGGAGCTTCTAAAGCTGCAGGGAGAGGACGTGACTCATCGCTGGAGCTTTGAGCTATGAGGGTAAATCTATCATTTGCTTGGCTTTGGTTCACTATGATTATCATTGTTGTGTATTTTCATATAAAATTTATTTCCTGCAATTGGCATAAAGTTGTAAGCGAAAACAAAACAACATGAATGACTGCATGTTTTCATTTAATAGTTATTCCTGTATAACAGTTTCGGCATAATCGACCAGAAACATACTTTTTCTCAGTTCGTTTGCTCTCATTCTCTTGGCGTTTTGAGCACAGTAATGATAGTTTTCTTAAGTTTTCTTGCAAAGAAAAAATATTTTCTTTTGATTCGCATTGCATATGATTGATTAATTTATTTAGAATTTTATTCTATCGATAGCAGGACTGAAATATTAAATTTTGTGCTAAACTGAAGCTTAGAATATTTTCTTCGGTTTCCACGAAATGTACTGTATAAAATATTATATTTTAATGTTTTCATTTTTTTTTCTGTTGATCTCAAAAATTCTACTAAAATGTTAATTCGCTTATTGTTTTTATAATGCCTCTGTGGTCTTATCTCATTTGCTTGGCAGTTAAAATTTTAAAGTGGTATATCTTCCTACCAAATTGACCGAAAGCGATGCCAATTCGATAAATATGCTTATAATTAAATAAAATTACATATTTAATTGTAACTAAGCAAGTCAAACTTTATAAAATAAAAAACGCCAAGAAAATGAAATGAATAATCCAATTCTCAAGAATGACCCAAAACTATCATAACTCCATAATTTATTGAGATTTATGATAGAATTATGAAGCATTAACACAATGCTTTTTAGCATTTAAATGCTCGGTAAGGTTTTTAACATTATAAAATCATTGGTCAAATCGCTTCCGGTGCATTCGGAACTAATCTCAAAATACCCTATTACTAAATACGACCTAATTTCAAAAAGACCTTTTCTCATAAAGAATGAAACCCGAATTGACTTTTTACCAAAAAGAGCTGTCCTCGATATATACTGTTCTCAATAACACTCTATTTCAAATGGACTGAATCTCATAAAAACAGCGGAGTCTTGGTAATAGGGTCCCGTTTTACTCTTTGGGTACGGAACCCTAAAAAGTAGGCTCAACATATATTTCTTCAGGTATGAGTACAACTGATATCCTAGGGTTTTTAGGACTAGGACCTTTTGAAAATCGGTCATTAGGAGCATGACCGGATACTACAATTTAGTGTATTTTGGGAATGGGACGTTTTGTAAATCAGTTTTTATGAGATTCAGTCCATTTGAAATAGAGTCTTATTGAGAACAGTATATATCGAGAACATCTCTTTTTGGTAATAAGTCAATTCGGGTTTCATTCTTTATGAGAAAAGGTCTTTTTGAAATTAGGTCGTTTTAGTAATAGGGTATTTTGAGTTTAGTTCCGAATGCACCGGAAGCGTCAAATCAAATAAGCGCGCACTTCCCCGGCTTCAACTCTACCACCGCGTGCGCTCATTGGGCAAATCAAATAGCGCGCGCTTCCCCGGCTTTCTTTTACACACTTCCGTCCCTTCTCAAGAAATCACTCCCACAGATTGCAGAAATCATTCCCCGCGAGAGGAAACTTTAAAAACATGTTGGCCCCGTATACAATCTTGATTAACCTTTTTTTAGCTAAGCAAGTCCCGGAGTTAAAGATGATAATATAGTAGATTGTTGCACCAAGCAGAAAGTGATTCATTATTGCGCCGAGTGTTGGTTTGGAGCCCGAACGCAAGTGAGGGCTCTAAAAACACGAGCGCAATAACAAATCACTTGATGCGAGGTGCATAATCTGCTTTTCTTTCTACTACTGCTAAAAGTTGGTAAAAAAACGTAAAGCTACAGTTAAACCCAACTAGCGAAGTAAAAAGGATTTTGGCACCTGTTATGACGCACCCTTAGAATTTTTATATAGCCTATGACACTCGCACGTTCTCCCCGAATCTTAAGATACCCTATTTATTAAAATCGGTCTATTGGTTCTGAAGCTAAAGTCGAAAATCCGAAAATTTTCACAGAAATCTTGTATCTAGCCTATTAATTGTCATATTATGCCATTTTTTTTTAATCTTTTTGTAACCCATACTATCTTATCAGCCAGTACTTTGAGCATAACATTTTAGACGAGACAATCACAGTTCGATATGGCCGCCGATATGTGGCCTGTTTTTTTTTTTTTGCTAACAGTAAGTCCACAAAAGAGTGGTCGGCTGTCCCGTCGGACTGTGAATGGGCGGATTGGGTAGCTGTTGGTGTAAACTTCTTAATCAAACAACCAAATAAAAAAATAAACAAAACAGTGCAGTAATGAAATTTGTATGCAACTTTATTTGCTCTAGAGCAAATAAGGGCTGCTTTGTGCTGAGTATTTAAGGCCATTGTGATGAAATTAATGCGTAGTAGGAAGAAAAATATCTTAATTCTCACGTTTGATAAGTAAGGTATCGCTAACCATATACTATCTCCTTAAGATCCCAAATTTCTCGTCATGGCGTTCGATATAACCAAACATTTTAATGCAGGTCCTTGCGGAACCCTACAATCAAACGCAATATTAATTATAATAACTATGAATTAACCATCGATTTTTATAAGTAACGGATTCAATAAAAATAATGTTTATTTAGTCGGATTTAATAACACTGATAAACATCTGGTAGTCGTTATAAGGTCATTGGCTCGTAAGACTTACTCATGCCTCTGGTTTTCAACAAAAGTTTCTGAATACTAATGTTTTTATTTAAGGCAAAAGATCAAACAACATTTGAATTAACGTTTATTAATAATTTAAAAATACTTACAATTAAAATGTAAGTGGGTTTTTTATTTACACCTAAACGGCCTTCATAATCATCATTTCTTTGCCATTCTTATTATATCATTTAAAACAAGTACTCTTACTTATTAAGGTACGAAACTTACAACCTAAAAATTTCGACATCAGATGAATTATCGTCGGGTATGTCTTCTACGTGAATGATTTTCTCTACATTTTCATTAAATGTAACTACTGACTTCCTTCGGCTCTTGTTTTTTCTTTCTCCGAATTCATCTTCATCTCCCGAATTTTCATCTTTTAGTCTATCTATTGATTGTATTACTATAGGCGCCACCGGTTCAGGTGATGCCATGTTTATTATCGTGTCCAAAGTCCCTTCTGGGGCCACTGCTGAAGTGGATGGTTTAGCAGGAACTCCGTCAATGGGCGCTTCGAGCATCTCCTGAAGCCGCCTTTCACTTCTCTTCAATTCTTCTAAATCCATCCTTGGCTTCTTTATACTACCCACTTTGGGCGGCGGCTCGAGGGGCTCACTTCGCGAAGCCAAACTTCTTGTGTCGCTGAATTGTTCATAGTTTCGTGCCGTTCTCCTGATAACAATGACATGAATACGTGATTTAGCTTTTAGTTATGATAATTCTAGCATAAGTAATGTAAGAAACGGTACTCTTACCATCTAAGGAAGAACCAAACGGCTATAGCTATGATTAGTATGAAGAGCAAGACGCTCAGGACTATTGTTGCCACTAATAGGCCTGTATCACGTCCATCGCCGGGTATCGCGCGGCCTTCTAGATGATCTTCTAGAGATATTGTGCTTGTAACGTCTACCCCGGTCAATACATTCTCAGTTATATCACTGTAAAAAAAATGAATGGAGTTTATTATACCCATATCGATTCGGTTAGTGAATCGGATTGATAATTATCTTACGTGCTGAGTTGTTCGACTGCCACTGGTTCACGATCAATTATACCATAAACATAAAGCTGCAGCGATGCCCCTTCGGCGCTGGTCTGTTCTCGTTTCTGTCGCAAATTTACTGCATTTGCGTTGGTGTCATCTGATATGACCGCTGCGCTGAGGACTTTGACCTCATACCCGACAGCAGCAGTCAGATTACTCAAAATAGCCTCTTCCTGGTCTAAAAATGCATTTCGGACTGTAACCACAGCAATGTGACGAACGTCTATTAATTTTACCTAGAATGAGATAATTAAATATTGTCGTGAGTTAGTCATAAAGATGCTAAGAGTATATTAATAAAGGAGATTTAATCAATTGAATTTTTCTGACGTCGTATTATATTATTGTATAGAACTGCCTTGATTTAATTCTATGGGTCAGTTAGTAAGTAAGCAGAATAATATCGATCTTATTTCTAGTGAATAACTTATACGATTTCTGAGCAATAAAATAATGGCAATTAAACGAACTCTGATAATAGGTAATCATCATCAGTATCATCGTCAGCCTATGTACGAAGCGCACCCACTTTGCAGATGTATTCAGGTTTTTCCTTATATAATGTTTTCCTTTCCCGAAATGCTCGTGGTAAAATTTAATTCAATTCCGCACCTAAGAGCCGAAAATCTCAGAAGTAGGTGCGAGGATTTCATCGGGGGGCGTTAGGTCAATAGTATATTTGGTGGTGGGTAAATATAAAATTACTAAATTTATTTGTGGTTGTACATTGCTGGATAAATAAAAAGGGATAGTTTCGTAAGCATCTTTTACGCCTATGTGCAGTACAGTAGGTAGAGCTACCTTACCAATAGTTGTATTGAGCCAGTTAGCCCGTCCTGCCCGTCGCGGTCAGTGACAGAGATGGTGAGCAGTGCGTCATCAGTAAGGGTGACGCCGTCCCGGACGTGCACGGAGCCCGAGCGGGGCGCCACGGCCAGCACCTCCTCAGAGCTCCAGTACAAAAGAGCCGCATTCTCACCCACATCAGCGTCTGTAGCCTGCGGAAATTTGATACACACATAAAATGTCTGAGCATTCCATCACTTGAGATTGGAGTCACGGACAGATGCGTGACATTTTTGCGAGAGCGTTTACAATAACAGCTTAAACATTAACTTACCAGAGGCACGCATTTGGTATGCAAATGTACTTTTCTCTCAGCCGCGATCAAAGGGTAAATTTGAAGATGTTATTTATTTACGAGTCAACTTTGAAGGCTAGTAGGAACGGGTAAGATTTCACTTACGCACTTCAACGAATATGTTTTGGTTAACGTTAAATCCCACACATTAAGAAGCTTTGTATTACATTTGAATTTTAGAATAACTTCGTAAATAAAAAGCTGTTGACTTAAACAGATGTTTATGAAAAAGGAAACTAGCTTGCTTGAAAAGGGATATTTAACTTATTTGCCTACAATATCGCATGTACTTATAAAATAAATAATTGAACCCGTAATCTTATTACTTTAAGCGAGCAGTTCTTGTATAATTTATAATTCGGGAAACGGCTTCGGATGAAATTTTGTATTTAGATAATGTTTTACTTTCCAAATTGATCTACATAGGTGTCGTCCCTGAGAAAGGAAGAAAAAAGAGGAAATATCGGTTGCCCAGATGGGTACTTAACTTTAATAAGGCAATAAATAAAACTAACCCTTAATTCAGCTAAAGCTCGCGGAAGCACAACGTCTTCTAGTTCGGGTATAGGATATCCAACTACAATAGGCTCGCTTTCCTTTCCAATAAAAATAGGATAGTTGTCGTTGATATCGTTAACTATCAAGTTCACAAAGCTCCTTCTCGAGTTGTACAAGATCGTGTCAGTGAGTATCCAATTATTACTTCCGTATTCGTAGGGCCCGAGCCAATCGAGCCTGGAATTCATGTCGACCGAGCGCCTCATCCTCGTTTGAGTGTCATCGGCGCATTCTAAAACAAGTTCCACTTGTACTTGTGACAATGCCATAAAAGCTATGCGCGGGTCCTCTCTGTCAATACTCCTCGCGTGGAGGCCATTGCTGTCAACATACAACCAGTCTTGTTCTAGCGGCCAACGGTTGGTTAGTCGGAATTCGCATCCGGATTGCGTTGCGCTGTCTATTACAACAAGGTTCTGATGAGGTTCTTCCTCGTCTCTGTCCAAGATGATGAGGGGTGGGAGCACGTGGTCGTTATCACCGCAATTTCCGGTAGCGTCTACTGTTAGTTGAACCTATTTAAGAAAGAAAAAAATACATAATCACCCAATCTTCCCATTGAACCTGTTTTTACCGAATTATTTTATTTTATATTTATTTTATTCTATTAGATACACCAACAGGTATCTTAGGTAAATATAGTCATAAAAATAACATTTAGTACTAGGTCTTAACTATGCTCCAATAACAAGCGTGCGAAAACATTTGGATGAATTAGAATGAATTTTATAAATATACTAGCTGGTGCCCGCGACTTCGTCTGCGAAGAATAATAATTTAAGTAACCTATGTACTTTTAAACCTTCCCTAGACCTCCACGAACATTTCAAGACTAAGATAAGATAAATCCGTTCAGCCGTTCTCGAGTTTTAGTGAGACTAACGAACAGCAATTATTTTTTATATATATAGATTAATAGATTAATTTATAAATATAAAAAATTGCATCCAAAGCTAATTATAATACAAGTATAGGAGTGGAGATAAAAGTAGGTATTATAAATGGAATTAAAAACTGTAATAAATAATACTGAACACAGTAAGCAGAATTAGGAGACTCTAGTATGAAACGCTTCAATAAAAGAAGAAGGTTATCAATTCGATGCGTAAATAGGTTTTTATAATTACCCTATAACTTCGACATTTTGCTGGTTAACTATTACAGGGATCTATATATGTTACATAATAGTGGAATGGAGAAAATAATCTTTGCAAATTAGCATATTTCACAGGTTGTAACTCTGGTATGCTAATGAAGCTGTAACAAGTGGAAACATACACTTACTGTTACAGCGAAAATGTAAAAACATATAATATTACTAATGTTTCTAGGTAGTCTTTATTTTTTAGATTTCAAAGAGTTTTTTAAGTCCGTTTTGTTTTTGTGTTATCAATAATCGAATGGCTTAAATTATTTGTCTCCATTTTGTTCGACCATATTTATTCAGCTAGCGACCGACCCCTGCCAAGCTTTGCTGCCAGAACGGCCCTTCAAACATTGATCAATTGTTTTGTAAAAAAAAGCGAGAATCTAATACCTTAATAGGACTGATTTTTAAGCTTATCATCTTTGCAATTAAGCAGACTTTGTTTCGTGTTTCACGTATTTAAATAACTAGTTTTTGTTTAACTAAGGCAGTTAAGAATTAACAGACGAATATGGATACTTTTACATTTATATTACATACATACATACATTCATAGCATCACGCCCGAAATCCCTAATGGGGTGGGCAGAGCCACAAGACTACTCGTGGCCACGTTCGATTAATTAGTCCTAAGTGGGGTAGGATCAGGTGGTGACAGGTGCAGCCCATACAGATAGTCCACTATGTTGGAGAGGACCCGTCCCTTAGTCGACTTTTACGACATGCCAGGATGATAAGCATCTGCACGCATTCTATGCTATTTCTTCACTCCCAGTGCAGCAGAGGAGACATTTATATTATTAATAAATAAATATCATAGATTGTTCGGTTACTTTTTCTTCCATCTAAGGTTACTTACCGTGGCTGTGGCCTGCACTCGAGTGATAACGGAGGTACCAATCACTTGGAAGCTGTATACGCCAGTATTTGTTGGTGCCGAAAGATGAATCTCTCCAGCGCCGTTGACCGAAACTCGCTCTTGAAGATGAGCTAAACACGAGAAAGTGTGATATCACAATCAAAACCCTTTATTTAACACAATAGAATTATTTGTCATATGATCACAATTTATTTACCTCATAAATAAAAAAGATAAGGAAGTGAAAGAAACAAGTTTAGGCTCTTTTTATTAAAATACTTATGCTTATTTTGTGTGCGTCGGTAAAAATTGGAGCGTAGGAGTGAGTCTGAGGTCGATGAATTGATTTTTTATTTATACGTTCCAAATGATAACTACAGCAAATACATTAGTTTAAAAGTAATAAGAAAAAAACCCGTTCCGTTCCGAACATGATTATATGAAATTTACTAGGTTACCTTAAATACCATAGACTTCTTATAGGTTTTCCTGTAATCTATAGGCAAAGATCTATTTTCTGTATTTTTTTCAAAATTTTAGCCCCAGTAGTTTCGGAAATAAGGGACGGGGAATGGTCATTTTTTTCCTATTTTCCTGAAAAACTTCTAAACAATTTTAATTAAAATTAAAAAAAAAATTTAAGATCCTCACAATAAGCCCTTTCATTTGATATGTCACACGATATAGGTGGCATAACTTTTTTTTAATTTTCTAGTTTACCCCGAAAAAGTGTTAAATGTTACTTAAAAGTGTTAATTATGTTTAAAATTCATATATTTACGTCACGCGTCCGCGTTGCAGTCACCAACTTACATATGAATATCAAATTTCAACTCAATCGGTCCAGTAGTTTCGGAGCAAATCGGCTGTGACAGACGGACAGACAGACAGACAGACAGACACACGAGTGATCCTATAAGGGTTCCTTTTTTCCTTTTGAGGTACGGAACCCTAAAAATACAGAACAAGGTAAGTATTATTAGTCCATTTTCATCACAATGTTCATACGCTCTGAAAATACATTCTATTGAAAATGTAAGAATGCTTCGATCATGTTTTTTCTTATAATATAATATATGATATAATTGGAATTCTTGTACGAGAAAGACACAGATTCAAGGCGAAATAATAGGGTAAGGTAAGATTGACTACGAAATCTTAAAAGTTTCCCAGTTTATCTGGATAGGTGTCATATCTGAGAAAGAAAGACGCCGTGCAAAGCTGGGGCGCCCAGGTAGTTTATTTAAATCGGCAAATTATTAAGAAATGCAAACAAACATAACCATGAAACAATATTTTTCAAAGCAAAATCTAGAAAAACAAGGCGGGATGTATTTTTTCTTCCTACTACGCTTTAATTTCATCATAATGGCCTTAAATACTCAGCACAAAGCAGCCCTTATTTGCTCTAGAGCAAATAAAGTTGCATACAAATTTCATTATTGCACTGTTTTGTATTTTTTTTTAATTTGGTTGGTTGATCAAGAAGTTTACACCAACAGCTACCCAATCCGCCCATTCACAGTCCGACGAGACAGCCGACCACTCTTCTGTGGACTTACTGTTAGCAAAAAAAAAAAAAAAACAGGCCACATATCGGCGGCGGCCATATCGCACTGTGATTGTCTCGTCTAAAATGTTATGCTCAAAGTACTGGCTGATAAGATAGTATGGGTTACAAAAAGATTAAAAAAAAAATTGGCATACTATGACAATTAATAGACTAGATACAAGATTTCTGTGAAAAGTTTTCGGATTTTCGACTTTAGCTTCAGAACCAATAGACCGATTTTAATAAATAGGGTATCTTAAGATTCGGGAAGAATGTGCGAGTGTCATAGGCTATATAAAAAATCTAAGGGGGCGTCATAACAGGTGCCAATATCCTTTTTACTTCGCTAGTTGGGTTTAACTGTACCTTAACGTTTTTACCAACTTTTAGCAGTAGTAGAAAGAAAAGCAGATTATGCACCTCGCATCAAGTGATTTGTTATTGCGCTCGTGTTTTTAGAGCCCTCACCAGCGTTCGGGCTCCAAATCAACACTCGGCGCAATAATGAATCACTTTCTGCTTGGTGCAACAATCTACTATTATTAGTCATTTTAAAAGTAATTATTTACCCATTTGCGCCTAAACATCTCGAGTGCAAAATTGGTCCCTAACAGCCGTCACAAATCGTTCAACATGAGGTTGTAGTCTAATATTAAGTAAATCACAGTTTTACTCTAAGTAAACCATGTCTCGATGGCAATCGTACTTGGTTTTAAATAGAGAACACGGTGTGGGAAGAATTTGAGGCAATGGTAAAGCACTTTTTACTTACTTACACTTATTAGGTAGATAGGGGAAGGTGGCTTAATAACACAAATTCTTTAATCCCCTTTCTTCACGACCCTGTTTTACATTTAAAATTTAGCCTGGAAACCTCATTCCGTGGTGAGATTTATAAACAGAATTGTTCATACCACGTTCGTGTATTCTGCCTAAAATGATTTTTATAGAACGTGGTTTTGCGTGACTTTGCTAATGCTTTAAACTAAGGCGCTCACATTCTTTTAATTTTAATAACATCGCCAAAGACGTACCTACTCGTACATACATTTTCTAATGCTCATTATGATATGGCACACTCAACAGGCTAGACTTTAGAAATGTTGGGTCTTGAACCTATAGGCACAAGACACACAAACTACCAGAATCCAAGACAAATACAAGTAATTGACGAGTCTGCCTGTTGTGGGAAGTGGGCTCGAGACTACAGGCTTTGTAGCCCAACTCTCGAATAAGCCAACTTATTGGTTGGGCTAGTAATTAGTCTCACAATTATTTCGCATAAGTACCTACTTATTTAACGTCCAATCAGCTTATCCGGATTAGTCGTTCGGATTTTATGCCTCTTTTATATCTTCTGATAACTCCTACGTCCGGACAGATAATAATGAATGTGGAGAGTTTCGGCAATAATAAGAAAACGTTTCGGCATGGTTTATTAAATGCTATTTTGGTACCATAATATGAATTTAACTGTACATAAGCTTAAAGTTCAAAAAGAAGTCGAATATTATTCTAACTCAAACATTTAGGTACTTTTATTAATAAAGTTTAATATAATAAATTATGGACTGTTGTGTTTTAGGGTGAGACCCCATTAGTGCGTTGCGTTGCGACGACGCAACGCACTACAAGCGCGTCCTCCTTACGGTTTTTACTGTTTAGCATACGATTGGGTCAGTTTCCAGGAAATGTTTATTTTTCTAGGTATTTTCGAAAAACAATTTTCCTGATATGGCTTTAATTTAGCCTTGACAACTTTAGTGCACTCTATCCTTAGTTTTGATTATGTAAAAAGGTAGGTCGAGTTTCATAGTTAAAATAAATAAAAGAAACTTAGTTTCGTGATGGTGACAGTTTAAACGATTATCCTTCAATTTTCACGGATTTCTTTATCGTGTCCGTTAGTGATACAGTCTCCTGATCCTATCCTCCCCTTAATAGAGCAGAGGGCATCCACGAGTCACAAATTAAACATAACTGGCACTGACCAAACAACAAAGAAAGAAACCACAATCACCCTGAAACTAACGGGTCAAATTTATTTTGCAAGTAGGCCTCACGGGCTCTTTTACATGTCTGAATCTACCAGCGCTTCGAAAGGTGACATGTGCTGAGAAGAAACGCCGCAAGAAACTCAGCAGTAAGTCTTTTTTCCACTTTAAAATTACATATAACTAAAACTAACATAAAAAGTGCAACAAATAAACCTAATGGGCACAAAATAATTATCGTATACAACTAATAAGGAAGATGTATAGTCTCCGCGTCTGAACAAGTAAATTTAAGTGCCTTAGAGATGTATAAAGTCTCTAAGGGTCATAATAATCAGAATAATATTAAAACAGAGAAAACATCTAAATTGATTAATCTAGGTTACATGGAGATGTAGACAGTCTCCATGGTCAAGTATAAAGATGGAGATGTAAGGTCTCCAAATATCAAAAACAATCTGAAATATAACATTTCATGTCCTAATAATACAAATATTATTGGCTATTAAGCCAAAAAGAAAAGGTCAATAACCGTTTATTAAGGAGACACAATAGGAAACGGGAGACAGCGCCAGGAAACGACATACAGACTCCCGGACACTACGAGGTTACACTGTTGCGTTTCTTGGCCTCAGAGCTGGCCAAGCTTCTTTATCATTTGAATAATCTTCAACTCTATAATATCCTTTCTTAAGCAGCGAATCTTTAATGTACCGTTTAAATGGATTAACAGACAAGTCCCATGCTTCAAGGGGAACTTTGTTGTAGAATCTTATGCAGTTCCCCAAAAAAGATTTACTTACTTTCTTAAGGCGAAACTTAGGAACAAGGAGCTTATTCTTACTACGTGTATTTAAATTATGGACATCAGACACTTTCTTAAAACCTTTAATATTCTTGTGCGTATACAAGATCACCTCATAAATATACTGTGAAGCTACTGTAAGGATGTCAATTTGTTTGAAACGGTCTTTTAACGAATCACGGGAGCCCAGGTTGTAAATGGACCGGTCTGCTCTCTTCTGTAGAATAAAGACCGTTTCGATGTCAGCCGCCTTACCCCAGACCAGGATGCCATAAGACATAATACTATGAAAATAACTAAAATAAACAAGTCGCGCTGTTTCCACATTGGTAAATTGACGAATTCTTCTTACAGCATATGCAGCAGAGCTCAGTTTGTCTGCAAGAACGGATATGTGTGGACCCCATTGTAAATTGCGGTCAAGAGTTAGCCCAAGAAAAACTGTCTGATCTACAAGACATAGGTTTTCTCCATTTAAAGTAAGGGCTGCGTCTACCTGTGTAACATTAGGTAAATAAAATTTAACACATTTAGTTTTCTTCGCATTAAGAAGCAAATTGTTAGCTGTAAACCATTTAAGCACTTCCTTCAAGGTGTCGTTGATATGACTATAGTCTTCCTGCTGTCGATTTACTTTAAAAATCAGCGAAGTATCATCAGCAAATAAAACTATGTCACTCTTGTTATTTATAAGGCTAGGTAGATCGTTTATATAAACAAGGAAAAGGAAAGGGCCCAAAATAGATCCTTGGGGCACTCCGAGCTTCACAGGTAAACCAGAAGACTGCACTTTGTTAACTACTACTTTCTGAATTCTCTGGCTAAGATAAGATTTTACAAGGTTTAGTGCTTTAACTGATAATCCATAGTGCTTAAGCTTATATAAAAGTGTCTCATGCTCAACACAATCGAATGCTTTTGAGAGGTCGCAGAAAATACCAATCGCATCTTGCGAATGTTCCCATGCTTCATAGATATGCCTAATAAGCACTGAGGCAGCATCTGTTGTCGAACGACCCTTTGTAAAACCAAATTGCTGATCGTGAAGCAAATTATTAGTATTAAAATATTGAAGCATTTGGTTAAGAACAATTTTTTCAAATACTTTACTTAACACTGGAAGAATAGAAATAGGTCTAAAATTACAAGGGTCGGATTTACTTCCAGCTTTGAACAAAGGAATTACTTTACTGTGTTTCATCAGGTCTGGGAACACACCCGCATTGACACAAGAATTAAACACGACGGAAAGATATGGCGCTACAATGTGAATAACCGATTGGATAACTTTTACAGAAGTACCCCAAAGATCCTCAGTATTCTTCAACTTCAGGGAATTAAAAGTTTGTACAATCTCATAAGGGTCTGTGTGTTGAAATTCGAAATCCGTCTTACCTCTTATCGCAGCATAGTCTAGATATGAACCTGCAATCGCAGTAGAGGAGTTGAGTTCACGAGTGGTGCTTACCGCTATATTTGCGAAGAATCCTTCAAAAGCGCCTGCCACATCTGAATCAGACGTCAGAATTTGATTTTCCACTCTCAATTTAAAGTGACATTCACGGGGTCTTGATTTACCTGTTTCAGTTTTGATAACGTTCCAGGCTGCCTTCACCTTGTTATCTGCTGTTTTAACTTTATTGCTAAGATAGATTGACTTAGCGACGGCACATGCTTTTTTAAATACCTTTGAATATTTTTTGACATATTCGGTGAAGTTGGCATCTTGGTTGTAGTTCTTCTCTTCGTATAACTCGTACATCTTGGTTCTGCTTCTATGAATGCCTACTGAGGCCCAATCACTAAACCTAGGTTTGTTAGTACCATTTCGGATAGTTTTAGTTTTGAAAATGGTTCCAAACTCGTAATTAATAACATTGGAAAGTTCCTCGTATAGTAGATTAGGGTTAGTTTCTATAAGGGATATAATAGGAATCTTGCTCATTATGTTATTTTTAAACTTTTCTACACGACTTACAGTTATGGGCCTGTATGTTATTGACGATTGATGTTGTTTTAATATTATAATGGGTCTGCCAGTTTACAGCCTGGTAGTTTTTGTACTCCAACCATTGAAACATTATTTGGCTAAAAATATTTATTGAAAAAAGAGCCCCCAAGCTGAGCTCTTCGGTTTACTTTTCTTATAACTCGGCTAACTAACTTAGGCGGTATTTTCCTATAACTCGATGAGGTAAGTACCTGATCATACAGCAATCACCTGGAATACATATAAGTCTAAGGCGGAATAAGCGGTTGGCTTATTTCGCCACTACTGCTAAATATGAAAGCTAATTTCTCATTTATTAAAGTAAATAGTAATAAATGTTTAACTTTAAATGTTGTTAATGCGTTTAATCTAATGCATGTATCATAATGGTACAAAAATAGAACAATTTAGAAGGTGGCCCAGTAGATTAATAACCAACCTCACGCAAAGATTACTCTTGATGTGATCTGGTAACGATGCCACGAATCTGTCGTCCAGGCGCCTCATTCGGGAACGCTAAGTGATTCTGTAGCGACTCGTAAGCCAGATTTCACATTCCACTTTTCCGCACGACGCGAAATGCGTAAGAGCGAGATGAGAGATCTGGCTTACGAGTCGCTACAGAATCACTTAGCGTTCCCGAATGAGGCGCCTGGTCAGTGGACTCAGTGTCCATTGTAGCCGGCTGAATGATTATGGTATATCATATCTCCTTACTTTATCTTTATCTGACATTGTGCAGTTTTGATTGAAACGAAAGTGACATTTCGTAACCATATTAACGTTATATTACTGTAGCATCTATATGTATCATAAGGTTCACATAGCGCATCGTTTTGGTGATGAATTGTTATAATTTGACATCATTTTTTATGCGTACAAATGTTAAATATAACCACCGAAAATGATTGGCATATAGAGGGACGCGGCATTAGGCTAATTAATTAATAAATTAATGGATGAATAATGAATGTCAAATATAGGCTCTGATCCGCTATTTTATGAATAATTGTTCTCGATTGGCCAGGGTTTGTGGTTTCATTTATTTTGCAGGTTGCTGCCCCATTAAAATATAAACACTTTGTCTGCCTAAGAACAATATCATGGGCACATGGCGCGTGAACTTATTTTGTCGTGGGGTCTACTTTACTACTAGAACTGCAATATTATACTATCAGTTTGGCTCGAAAAGTAAACCAATTTGGTCATCTCTCGATGTAAATAAGGGTACAATTAGTTTACTTTTTGCGAAAGCGATACCAATGAGTGTTTCGTAATTGAGCAACTGGTGTCTATAAATGAGTGAGATACTAGAAACTCACCATCACCGACGGCCAGTGAGTAGACAATGCTCTCCCCATTGCTGGCGGTCGCGCTGACGCGGCCCACCAGTCCGATCTGGGCCATCTCCGCCCGAAGCACGTACGAAGGCGACCCGAAGCTTACCGACGGCACCTCTGGTGTTTCTAACAAAACAAAACGTGGAAGCGATTAATCTTAAGGGATAAAGATGCCTACCGTTGATTGATCGGAAAACCTGTTATCAATTAAGGAAGTAACAAAAATAAGTACGAAATCGGTGTTTGTATAGATGTTATAAAATCTCCGAGTTGTCTTACTTTCTGTTGAGCTGTGATCTCAAAGGATATATTATAGGAAAGGATATAGGATAATACATTCTGTGACTGACTGGGGACATAGTACAGACGACGCATGTGCCAGCAAAATATTATAATTGTTGCACTTCTTCCAAGTTATATAAGACCTTAAATGTATTCTGATTATTAATGTTGTGTGATAAATAGAATTCAGGAATGTTCATGACCGTTGTCCATTGCAGACTATACTATGGGAATTTTCCCTTGACGTATTATCTCTTTTTTATATGTATATGTATATATATATATAATTCTACTGTACGTGTGTATGTCACTGAACTCCACCTAAACGGCTGGACCGATTTGAATGAATTTTTTTGTATGCGTTTGAGTGGCGCCCTGGATGGTATAGATTCACAAATCAGCCCGGCAGATGGCGCTGCAGGACTACGTCTGACGGGTCCGCTAGTATATTTATATAATTGAAATTAGTTTTTGCTAATCATGTATTTATATTGACTATTTGTCAAAACAAATACCTACTTTGGACTGATGTATACCTAAATGCTTCTGTGGATAGATGATAACCAGACTCTGATTGATTTTATTGCATACTTCTTATACTTCACGCAAACAAATATTCACGGCAAATTGACTAAATAAGTATCGGGTAGTCGATGTAAGATGCTTTATAAAATAACTAGCTCTGCTTAATAACTATTTGGTACTTATGTTTTATCAAAAGTACTATGCTTCCGGACATGTTGAGATAATGGCGTTATTCTATTCATAGGCGTTATTGAATCTCCTAAAATCAAAATGAAACGGGAATCATAAGCGAGCCGGTCGGAAGTGGGCCCCCGTAAGTAGTGTCACAGGAACTAAAATGGAAGCCTCAAATCATTGATTGCGCGGCCCAATTTAATGCCTCCTAGTAAAAATAAATGCTTATTTAACAAACACAAGTAGAAAGAAATGTTAGGAACTCGTAATAGTTTGCGAAAACGACGAGACCAAACATTACACTATTTTTGGGGTGATTTACACTGAAATGATGATGATAGCAATAGTACCTGACTGTATGACGTTGAGCAGCAACACGGCGCCCGCTCCACCGGTCCTTAGCTCCAGCGGCACGTGGGTCACATCCTCAGGCAAGCCCACTGTGCCTGACGCTACTACCACCACTACACCCTCGGTAACTGACGCTGAGAATAAGTCCCTGTAATCTAAAGAAACCGAGGAAACGTTAAATTTCCTAACGGTTATGATAACTTAATAGTGAATGATAAAGTAATTCCTAACAATGACTGTAAAACTAAGAAATGTAAGTGGTTTCAAATAAATCTCTAGATGACACCAAAAATCGAAATAAGCACGATCAAGCGTGAGTTGGGCCACATCAATTTCACAGCGTTTAGCTGCAGATTTTCTAGCTAAAACTTGTTAATTGAGAAAAAAATTGCCCAAAGGCCCAAACCGTAAATAAGAAGTCAAGTTCTCTTTATAGTTGTTGGGCCAAAAACAGTTTTTTTTTTAAATTCAAATCAATCCCTTCATTCTGTATATTATCTAGTTATCTGTAATTATGAGCCTTCATCGTCGTTTTAAATACTTTCTTACCTCCCAATATGTCAACAGTATGCCCAGTGTACCCAGTAATGGTGATCGCTTCATGCTGCACCTCGCTTAGATGGATAGTTCCTTCATAGAGCACCTTGTCAAACTCCACATCTGTTTCAGATCCCGATTCTGTAGAATTAAACTAAAATTAAAACAAGAAATATATGGTGCGACTTTTCTTATAAATATCTTAAACCAAAGCCTATCTAAGAACGAAAACCACAATTCTAACTAAAGGAAAAGTTTTTTAAATTAAGTTAAAGCCAGCTAAAAATATGAACATAGAAGTTCTTCTGGTAAAGTCGGAAACACAATGCTCAACAAGTATAAAAGTTGAAGTATAAAACGAATAGATAAGATAATGAATAGATATAAAGATAATTATAATGTTATTAATACTAGTTGCAAAGAAACAAAGACAAGTATGGGTTTAGGTATAATATAAAGAAGTATATTCACAATACGCTTTATAGAAACACTTAGATCACAACATAGATGGTCGAAAAAAGGGCGGAACAAAGCATTCAGTCATCCTTGTGAGTGTTTGTTTCTCTTTCACATTAAAACGGACTACCTACGGAATGACTTGATTTTTTGCCTAGCGATTGTTACAAAGCCAGACAAGGATATTTTCTATCGCGAAAAAATGAAGTTGCGGGCAAAATCTCATCCTTAATAATATTATAAATGCGAAAATAACTCTGTCTGTCTGTCTGTCTGTCTGTCTGTCTGTCTGTCTGTCTGTCTGTCTGTCTGTCGCACTTTCACGCTAAACCTACTGAACCGATTTAAATAAAATATTGTACAAAGATAGTCTAGAGCCTGAGAAAGGACATAGGCTACTTTTTAATGCAAATAAAGGGTTGTAAGGCTTTGAAAGGGGGGGATGAATATTTGTATGGAAGTATCGTCATTTTTAGAGCTAGATGCTTGAAACTTATTTTTTAGGCTGTTGGTTCAATATAAATAAATATGACATTCAAAGTTTGTAAAAGTTTTACCTTCAAGGGTGTAAAATAACAATAGGGAATAGGGGATGAAAGATTGTATGGAAATATGTAGGTTTATGTGAATGTTTTGTAAGTTTTATTAGAGCTATTCTGATGTAACATTTACGGGGTCATTACAAAATGTGAAACTGAAGAAATAATTAAAAATGCTACCCAAAGACACTATTCCATGCGGACGAAGTCGCGGGCACAGCTAGTATCATCATAAATTGTTTCCAAGTCTAACTAAGAAACCGTATATATAGGTTCGCCATTTCTTTCTCTCCGTTTGACTCTTTAAATTTAATGATAGAATAACTAATATTTAGCTAGAAAGTTACCAATTTCGTGCGAGATACGGGTCCCACGCGCGCGGCACATCCTTGCATACGAAAAAATCTCTAGAAATGGTCGTGTATGTATAATCAAGATATTATCAATTAAAAACAGTGTGACATTAAGATATTTTGTGCCTGTTTGTTAGAACAGGCATCACAGCAAAACTTACTTCAGGGATTATGGTAGAATATAAAAATTTGATTTAAGTCCAGGTAGTACCAAATGTCTGTTCGTTTGTAATCGACTTCCTACAAAAAAAAATACATACATTTTTTTATTTTTAAGTATTATCAAAGACCGGTTGTGCTCCGCGCGTAAAGATAAAGTCATCAGCAAAGCTTTCTTAATTTGGAAAATAAATAAAATTATTACATCTTATTATATATATCTATATCTGTACTAACAGAACTAAATCACCCAGAAAAAGAAAATCAGACTATGGGGATCAAATAGGTTATGAGCTAAGGCAAACAAACAAATGTGAATAATCTCAGACAAAATAATGCTAAACGTTCTTTCTTGCTCTGTGCCAATTGTTTTACTAACAAGGGCGATAAAAACTATAAAGCACAAAGAAACATATATGAAATAAAAAAAATATTAATTATTCATATTAAAAATACATTTAAAAGTCATTGCGTGACTTAAAATGAAATACCCATATAAAGAGAAAATACTGATGAATATTGGGTACTTACGATAAGGAATGTAGGTGAATAATTTTTGTTCCTTGATTAACAACAAAAATATAATATTGTAGCCATAAATAGATTAAACACAATACAACCATTGTTTATAAGTTCTTCTTTGTACTTAAATTTGAAGTACGCTCCATGAGACATAATTGCGGATATAATTCTTCTTATATTTCATAGTGCCTTACCATCGACTAAAGAAATAACCACGGTTGCCCTCGCGGTATTGCTATTGGGTTTTTGGGCCGTGACGACGAATATTAGTTGATGGTTGTTGGCCAGTACTGCGGGCGGTATCGCGCCTGTGATAGTGAGCGTGACGGAGTTGCCTTGAACCACTATCGCAAACCACTGGGCGTGATCTGGAATCGAGCAGTGGCATTACTTGAGGTACTGTTGCAATAAGAACACAAAGTAAAAATTAAACCTACCTCCTTCGAGGCCGAACTGCACATTTTGGTCATAGCCATCAGCTAGCGTGATGGCATTTTCAAACACGAGGCCCCCTGCTTCACTTAAGTGCCCGATGTAGTAGGGATCTCTAAAGAGCAGCTCAAACACAGTGGCATCCTCTTCCTGCACGACTTTGAACACTAGGGTGGTAACTGCGGATATGGTTTGCGGAGCTGCCGCTACCAGCTCGATTACTACTATGTGGTTGTCAGGTATTAACTGCTCTGGTATTGCGCTTTGCAACACTATGTTGACGGTCGAACCTTGTATCACAAGGTCAAAGTAGCTCGATAGATCTGAAGTAAACCCATTATGTTTGAGACACTCTGCGATTGAGATTGTAATTACGATAACAAAAATTCGGTAAAGATTGCTCACCGCCACTTAGTGCAAAGGAGACTGCAGGTGTGTAACCCTCGTTTAGGAGGATTGGCTCAATGGTGGAAACATCATTTTCAATCGTGCCGAGATAGTTCGCACGCTCAAAACCTAGGACTGCCGCGTCGCTGTAATCTAAAACCAGTATGATACCCGTATTATAGTAACTTTTCCAAAAAAAATAAAAATGTAAGAAACACTTAAATATTTCCAAGTTTCAAAGTGCCTTACCATCGACTAAAGAAATAACCACGGTTGCCCTCGCGGTATTGCTATTGGGTTTTTGGGCCGTGACGACGAATACTAGTTGATGGTTGTTGGCCAGTACTGCGGGCGGTATCGCGCCTGTGATAGTGAGCGTGACGGAGTTGCCTTGAACCACTATCGCAAACCACTGGGCGTGATCTGGAATCGAGCAGTGGCATTACTTGAGGTACTGTTGCAATAAGAACACAAAGTAAAAATTAAACCTACCTCCTTCGAGGCCGAACTGCACATTTTGGTCATAGCCCTCAGCTAGCGTGATGGCAGTTTCAAACACGAGGCCCCCTGCTTCACTTAAGTGCCCGATGTAGTAGGGATCTCTAAAGAGCAGCTCAAACACAGTGTCATCCTCTTCCTGCACGACTTTGAACACTAGGGTGGTAACTGCGGATATGGTTTGCGGAGCTGCCGCTACCAGCTCGATTACTACTATGTGGTTGTCGGGTATTAACTGCTCTGGTATTGCGCTTTGCATCACTATGTTGACGGTCGAACCTTGTGTCACAAGGTCAAAGTAGCTCGATAGATCTGAAGTAAACCCATTATGTTTGAGATAATCTGCGATTGAGATTATAATTACGATAACAAAAGTTCGGTAAAGATTGCTCACCGCCACTTAGTGCAAAGGAGACTGCAGGTGTGTAACCCTCGTTTAGTAGGATTGGCTCAATGGTGGAAACATCATTTTCAATCGTGCCGAGATAGTTCGCACGCTCAAAACCTAGGACTGCCGCGTCGCTGTAATCTGAAAGCAGTATGATACTCGTATTGTAGTAACTTTTCCAAAACAAAAAAAAGATATTAAGAGCACTTAAATATTTCCAAATTTCAAAGTGCCTTACCATCGACTAAAGAAATAACCACGGTTGCCCTCGCGGTATTGCTATTAGGTTTTTGGGCCGTGACGACGAATACTAGTTGATGGTTGTTGGCCAGTACTGCGGGCGGTATCGCGCCTGTGATAGTGAGCGTGACGGAGTTGCCTTGAACCACTATCGCAAACCACTGGGCGTGATCTGAAATCGAGCAGTGGCATTACGTGAGGTACTTTTGCAATAAGTACACATAGTAAAAATTAAACCTACCTCCTTCAAGGCCGAACTGCACATTTTGGTCATAGCCCTCAGCTAGCGTGATGGCAGTTTCAAACACGAGGCCCCCTGCTTCACTTAAGTGCCCAATGTAGTAGGGATCTCTAAAGAGCAGCTCATACACAGTGGCATCCTCTTCCTGCACGACTTTGAACACTAGGGTGGTAACTGCGGATATGGTTTGCGGAGCTGCCGCTACCAGCTCGATTATTACTATGTGATTGTCGGGTATTAACTGCTCTGGTATTGCGCTTTGCAACACTATGTTGACGGTCGAACCTTGTGTCACAAGGTCAAAGTAGCTCGATAGATCTGAAGTAAACCCATTATGTTTGAGACACTCTGCGATTGAGATTGTAATTACGATAACAAAAGTTCGGTAAAGATTGCTCACCGCCACTTAGTGCAAAGGAGACTGCAGGTGTGTAACCCTCGTTTAGGAGGATTGGCTCAATGGTGGAAACATCATTTTCAATCGTGCCGAGATAGTTCGCACGCTCAAAACCTAGGACTGCCGCGTCGCTATAATCTGAAAGCAGTATGATACTCGTATTGTAGTAATTTTTCCAAAACAAAAAAAAGATGTAAAAAAGCACTTAAATATTTCCAAATTTCAAAGTGCCTTACCATCGACTAAAGAAATAACCACGGTTGCCCTCGCGGTATTGCTATTGGGTTTTTGGGCCGTGACGACGAATACTAGTTGATGGTTGTTGGCCAGTACTGCGGGCGGTATCGCGCCTGTGATAGTGAGCGTGACGGAGTTTCCTTGAACCACTATTGCAAACCACTGGGCGTGATCTGAAATCCAGCAGTGGCATTACGTGAGGTACTTTTGCAATAAGTACACATAGTAAAAATTAAACCTACCTCCTTCGAGGCCGAACTGCACATTTTGGTCATAGCCCTCAGCTAGCGTGATGGCAGTTTCCAACACGAGGCCCCCTGCTTCACTTAAGTGCCCGATGTAGTAGGGATCTCTAAAGAGCAGCTCAAACACAGTGTCATCCTCTTCCTGCACGACTTTGAACACTAGGGTGGTAACTGCGGATATGGTTTGCGGAGCTGCCGCTACCAGCTCGATTACTACTATGGGGTTGTCGGGTATTAACTGCTCTGGTATTGCGCTTTGCATCACTATGTTGACGGTCGAACCTTGTGTCACAAGGTCAAAGTAGCTCGATAGATCTGAAATAAACCCATTATGTTTGAGACAATCTGCGATTGAGATTATAATTACGATGACAAAAGTTCGGTAAAGATTGCTCACCGCCACTTAGTGCAAAGGAGACTGCAGGTGTGTAACCCTCGTTTAGGAGGATTGGCTCAATGGTGGAAACATCATTTTCAATCGTGCCGAGATAGTTCGCACGCTCAAAACCTAGGACTGCCGCGTCGCTATAATCTGAAAGCAGTATGATACTCGTATTGTAGTAATTTTTCCAAAACAAAAAAAAGATGTAAAAAAAGCACTTAAATATTTCCAAATTTCAAAGTGCCTTACCATCGACTAAAGAAATAACCACGGTTGCCCTCGCGGTATTGCTATTGGGTTTTTGGGCCGTGACGACGAATACTAGTTGATGGTTGTTGGCCAGTACTGCGGGCGGTATCGCGCCTGTGATAGTGAGCGTGACGGAGTTTCCTTGAACCACTATTGCAAACCACTGGGCGTGATCTGAAATCCAGCAGTGGCATTACGTGAGGTACTTTTGCAATAAGTACACATAGTAAAAATTAAACCTACCTCCTTCGAGGCCGAACTGCACATTTTGGTCATAGCCCTCAACTAGCGTGATGGCAGTTTCCAACACGAGGCCCCCTGCTTCACTTAAGTGCCCGATGTAGTAGGGATCTCTAAAGAGCAGCTCAAACACAGTGTCATCCTCTTCCTGCACGACTTTGAACACTAGGGTGGTAACTGCGGATATGGTTTGCGGAGCTGCCGCTACCAGCTCGATTACTACTATGTGGTTGTCGGGTATTAACTGCTCTGGTATTGCGCTTTGCATCACTATGTTGACGGTCGAACCTTGTGTCACAAGGTCAAAGTAGCTCGATAGATCTGAAATAAACCCATTATGTTTGAGACAATCTGCGATTGAGATTATAATTACGATGACAAAAGTTCGGTAAAGATTGCTCACCGCCACTTAGTGCAAAGGAGACTGCAGGTGTGTAACCCTCGTTTAGGAGGATTGGCTCAATGGTGGAAACATCATTTTCAATCGTGCCGAGATAGTTCGCACGCTCAAAACCTAGGACTGCCGCGTCGCTATAATCTGAAAGCAGTATGATACTCGTATTGTAGTAATTTTTCCAAAACAAAAAAAAGATGTAAAAAAGCACTTAAATATTTCCAAATTTCAAAGTGCCTTACCATCGACTAAAGAAATAACCACGGTTGCCCTCGCGGTATTGCTATTGGGTTTTTGGGCCGTGACGACGAATACTAGTTGATGGTTGTTGGCCAGTACTGCGGGCGGTATCGCGCCTGTGATAGTGAGCGTGACGGAGTTTCCTTGAACCACTATTGCAAACCACTGGGCGTGATCTGAAATCCAGCAGTGGCATTACGTGAGGTACTTTTGCAATAAGTACACATAGTAAAAATTAAACCTACCTCCTTCGAGGCCGAACTGCACATTTTGGTCATAGCCCTCAGCTAGCGTGATGGCAGTTTCAAACACGAGGCCCCCTGCTTCACTTAAGTGCCCAATGTAGTAGGGATCTCTAAAGAGCAGCTCATACACAGTGGCATCCTCTTCCTGCACGACTTTGAACACTAGGGTGGTAACTGCGGATATGGTTTGCGGAGCTGCCGCTACCAGCTCGATTACTACTATGTGGTTGTCGGGTATTAACTGCTCTGGTATTGCGCTTTGCATCACTATGTTAACGGTCGAACCTTGTGTCACAAGGTCAAAGTAGCTCGATAGATCTGAAGTAAACCCATTATGTTTGAGATAATCTGCGATTGAGATTATAATTACGATAACAAAAGTTCGGTAAAGATTGCTCACCGCCACTTAGTGCAAAGGAGACTGCAGGTGTGTAACCCTCGTTTAGTAGGATTGGCTCAATGGTGGAAACATCATTTTCAATCGTGCCGAGATAGTTCGCACGCTCAAAACCTAGGACTGCCGCGTCGCTGTAATCTGAAAGCAGTATGATACTCGTATTGTAGTAATTTTTCCAACACAAAAAAAAAGATGTTAAAAGCACTTAAATATTTCCTAATTTCAAAGTGCCTTACCATCGACTAAAGAAATAACCACGGTTGCCCTCGCGGTATTGCTATTGGGTTTTTGGGCCGTGACGACGAATACTAGTTGATGGTTGTTGGCCAGTACTGCGGGCGGTATCGCGCCTGTGATAGTGAGCGTGACGGAGTTGCCTTGAACCACTATCGCAAACCACTGGGCGTGTTCTGGAATCAAGCAGTGGCATTAAGTGAGGTAATTTTGCAATAAGTACACATAGTAAAAATTAAACCTACCTCCTTCGAGGCCGAACTGCACATTTTGGTCATAGCCGTCAGCTAGCGTGATGGCAGTTTCCAACACGAGGCCCCCTGCTTCACTTAAGTGCCCAATGTAGTAGGGATCTCTAAAGAGCAGCTCATACACAGTGGCATCCTCTTCCTGCACGACTTTGAACACTAGGGTGGTAACTGCGGATATGGTTTGCGGAGCTGCCGCTACCAGCTCGATTATTACTATGTGATTGTCGGGTATTAACTGCTCTGGTATTGCGCTTTGCATCACTATGTTGACGGTCGAACCTTGTGTCACAAGGTCAAAGTAGCTCGATAGATCTGAAGTAAACCCATTATGTTTGAGATAATCTGCGATTGAGATTATAATTACGATAACAAAAGTTCGGTAAAGATTGCTCACCGCCACTTAGTGCAAAGGAGACTGCAGGTGTGTAACCCTCGTTTAGTAGGATTGGCTCAATGGTGGAAACATCATTTTCAATCGTGCCGAGATAGTTCGCACGCTCAAAACCTAGGACTGCCGCGTCGCTGTAATCTGAAAGCAGTATGATACTCGTATTGTAGTAACTTTTCCAAAACAACAAAAAAAAGATATTAAAAGCACTTAAATATTTCCAAATTTCAAAGTGCCTTACCATCGACTAAAGAAATAACCACGGTTGCCCTCGCGGTATTGCTATTGGGTTTTTGGGCCGTGACGACGAATACTAGTTGATGGTTGTTGGCCAGTACTGCGGGCGGTATCGCGCCTGTGATAGTGAGCGTGACGGAGTTTCCTTGAACCACTATTGCAAACCACTGGGCGTGATCTGAAAACCAGCAGTGGCATTACGTGAGGTACTTTACCAATAAGTACACATAGTAAAAATTAAACCTACCTCCTTCGAGGCCGAACTGCACATTTTGGTCATAGCCCTCAGCTAGCGTGATGGCAGTTTCAAACACGAGGCCCCCTGCTTCACTTAAGTGCCCGATGTAGTAGGGATCTCTAAAGAGCAGCTCAAACACAGTGTCATCCTCTTCCTGCACGACTTTGAACACTAGGGTGGTAACTGCGGATATGGTTTGCGGAGCTACCGCTACCAGCTCGATTACTACTATGTGGTTGTCGGGTATTAACTGCTCTGGTATTGCGCTTTGCATCACTATGTTGACGGTCGAACCTTGTGTCACAAGGTCAAAGTAGCTCGATAGATCTGAAGTAAACCCATTATGTTTGAGACAATCTGCGATTGAGATTATAATTACGATAACAAAAGTTCGGTAAAGATTGCTCACCGCCACTTAGTGCAAAGGAGACTGCAGGTGTGTAACCCTCGTTTAGTAGGATTGGCTCAATGGTGGAAACATCATTTTCAATCGTGCCGAGATAGTTTGCACGCTCAAAACCTAGGACTGCCGCGTCGCTGTAATCTGAAAGCAGTATGATACTCGTATTGTAGTAACTTTTCCAAAACAAAAAAAAAAAGATATTAAAAGCACTTAAATATTTCCAAATTTCAAAGTGCCTTACCATCGACTAAAGAAATAACCACGGTTGCCCTCGCGGTATTGCTATTGGGTTTTTGGGCCGTGACGACGAATACTAGTTGATGGTTGTTGGCCAGTACTGCGGGCGGTATCGCGCCTGTGATAGTGAGCGTGACGGAGTTGCCTTGAACCACTATCGCAAACCACTGGGCGTGATCTGAAATCGAGCAGTGGCATTACGTGAGGTACTTTTGCAATAAGTACACATAGTAAAAATTAAACCTACCTCCTTCAAGGCCGAACTGCACATTTTGGTCATAGCCGTCAGCTAGCGTGATGGCAGTTTCAAACACGAGGCCCCCTGCTTCACTTAAGTGCCCAATGTAGTAGGGATCTCTAAAGAGCAGCTCATACACAGTGGCATCCTCTTCCTGCACGACTTTGAACACTAGGGTGGTAACTGCGGATATGGTTTGCGGAGCTGCCGCTACCAGCTCGATTATTACTATGTGATTGTCGGGTATTAACTGCTCTGGTATTGCGCTTTGCAACACTATGTTGACGGTCGAACCTTGTGTCACAAGGTCAAAGTAGCTCGATAGATCTGAAGTAAACCCATTATGTTTGAGACACTCTGCGATTGAGATTGTAATTACGATAACAAAAGTTCGGTAAAGATTGCTCACCGCCACTTAGTGCAAAGGAGACTGCAGGTGTGTAACCCTCGTTTAGGAGGATTGGCTCAATGGTGGAAACATCATTTTCAATCGTGCCGAGATAGTTCGCACGCTCAAAACCTAGGACTGCCGCGTCGCTATAATCTGAAAGCAGTATGATACTCGTATTGTAGTAATTTTTCCAAAACAAAAAAAAGATGTAAAAAAGCACTTAAATATTTCCAAATTTCAAAGTGCCTTACCATCGACTAAAGAAATAACCACGGTTGCCCTCGCGGTATTGCTATTGGGTTTTTGGGCCGTGACGACGAATACTAGTTGATGGTTGTTGGCCAGTACTGCGGGCGGTATCGCGCCTGTGATAGTGAGCGTGACGGAGTTTCCTTGAACCACTATTGCAAACCACTGGGCGTGATCTGAAATCCAGCAGTGGCATTACGTGAGGTACTTTTGCAATAAGTACACATAGTAAAAATTAAACCTACCTCCTTCGAGGCCGAACTGCACATTTTGGTCATAGCCCTCAGCTAGCGTGATGGCAGTTTCAAACACGAGGCCCCCTGCTTCACTTAAGTGCCCGATGTAGTAGGGATCTCTAAAGAGCAGCTCAAACACAGTGTCATCCTCTTCCTGCACGACTTTGAACACTAGGGTGGTAACTGCGGATATGGTTTGCGGAGCTGCCGCTACCAGCTCGATTACTACTATGTGGTTGTCGGGTATTAACTGCTCTGGTATTGCGCTTTGCATCACTATGTTGACGGTCGAACCTTGTGTCACAAGGTCAAAGTAGCTCGATAGATCTGAAGTAAACCCATTATGTTTGAGATAATCTGCGATTGAGATTATAATTACGATAACAAAAGTTCGGTAAAGATTGCTCACCGCCACTTAGTGCAAAGGAGACTGCAGGTGTGTAACCCTCGTTTAGTAGGATTGGCTCAATGGTGGAAACATCATTTTCAATCGTGCCGAGATAGTTCGCACGCTCAAAACCTAGGACTGCCGCGTCGCTGTAATCTGAAAGCAGTATGATACTCGTATTGTAGTAATTTTTCCAACACAAAAAAAAAGATGTTAAAAGCACTTAAATATTTCCTAATTTCAAAGTGCCTTACCATCGACTAAAGAAATAACCACGGTTGCCCTCGCGGTATTGCTATTGGGTTTTTGGGCCGTGACGACGAATACTAGTTGATGGTTGTTGGCCAGTACTGCGGGCGGTATCGCGCCTGTGATAGTGAGCGTGACGGAGTTGCCTTGAACCACTATCGCAAACCACTGGGCGTGTTCTGGAATCAAGCAGTGGCATTAAGTGAGGTAATTTTGCAATAAGTACACATAGTAAAAATTAAACCTACCTCCTTCGAGGCCGAACTGCACATTTTGGTCATAGCCGTCAGCTAGCGTGATGGCAGTTTCCAACACGAGGCCCCCTGCTTCACTTAAGTGCCCAATGTAGTAGGGATCTCTAAAGAGCAGCTCATACACAGTGGCATCCTCTTCCTGCACGACTTTGAACACTAGGGTGGTAACTGCGGATATGGTTTGCGGAGCTGCCGCTACCAGCTCGATTATTACTATGTGATTGTCGGGTATTAACTGCTCTGGTAATGCGTTTTGCAACACTATGTTGACGGTCGAACCTTGTGTCACAAGGTCAAAGTAGCTCGATAGATCTGAAGTAAACCCATTATGTTTGAGACACTCTGCGATTGAGATTATAATTACGATAACAAAAGTTCGGTAAAGATTGCTCACCGCCACTTAGTGCAAAGGAGACTGCAGGTGTGTAACCCTCGTTTAGTAGGATTGGCTCAATGGTGGAAACATCATTTTCAATCGTGCCGAGATAGTTCGCACGCTCAAAACCTAGGACTGCCGCGTCGCTGTAATCTGAAAGCAGTATGATACTCGTATTGTAGTAACTTTTCCAAAACAACAAAAAAAAGATATTAAAAGCACTTAAATATTTCCAAATTTCAAAGTGCCTTACCATCGACTAAAGAAATAACCACGGTTGCCCTCGCGGTATTGCTATTGGGTTTTTGGGCCGTGACGACGAATACTAGTTGATGGTTGTTGGCCAGTACTGCGGGCGGTATCGCGCCTGTGATAGTGAGCGTGACGGAGTTTCCTTGAACCACTATTGCAAACCACTGGGCGTGATCTGAAAACCAGCAGTGGCATTACGTGAGGTACTTTACCAATAAGTACACATAGTAAAAATTAAACCTACCTCCTTCGAGGCCGAACTGCACATTTTGGTCATAGCCCTCAGCTAGCGTGATGGCAGTTTCAAACACGAGGCCCCCTGCTTCACTTAAGTGCCCGATGTAGTAGGGATCTCTAAAGAGCAGCTCAAACACAGTGTCATCCTCTTCCTGCACGACTTTGAACACTAGGGTGGTAACTGCGGATATGGTTTGCGGAGCTACCGCTACCAGCTCGATTACTACTATGTGGTTGTCGGGTATTAACTGCTCTGGTATTGCGCTTTGCATCACTATGTTGACGGTCGAACCTTGTGTCACAAGGTCAAAGTAGCTCGATAGATCTGAAGTAAACCCATTATGTTTGAGACAATCTGCGATTGAGATTATAATTACGATAACAAAAGTTCGGTAAAGATTGCTCACCGCCACTTAGTGCAAAGGAGACTGCAGGTGTGTAACCCTCGTTTAGTAGGATTGGCTCAATGGTGGAAACATCATTTTCAATCGTGCCGAGATAGTTTGCACGCTCAAAACCTAGGACTGCCGCGTCGCTGTAATCTGAAAGCAGTATGATACTCGTATTGTAGTAACTTTTCCAAAACAAAAAACAAAAAGATATTAAAAGCACTTAAATATTTCCAAATTTCAAAGTGCCTTACCATCGACTAAAGAAATAACCACGGTTGCCCTCGCGGTATTGCTATTGGGTTTTTGGGCCGTGACGACGAATACTAGTTGATGGTTGTTGGCCAGTACTGCGGGCGGTATCGCGCCTGTGATAGTGAGCGTGACGGAGTTTCCTTGAACCACTATTGCAAACCACTGGGCGTGATCTGAAAACCAGCAGTGGCATTACGTGAGGTACTTTTCCAATAAGTACACATAGTAAAAATTAAACCTACCTCCTTCGAGGCCGAACTGCACATTTTGGTCATAGCCCTCAGCTAGCGTGATGGCAGTTTCAAACACGAGGCCCCCTGCTTCACTTAAGTGCCCGATGTAGTAGGGATCTCTAAAGAGCAGCTCAAACACAGTGTCATCCTCTTCCTGCACGACTTTGAACACTAGGGTGGTAACTGCGGATATGGTTTGCGGAGCTGCCGCTACCAGCTCGATTACTACTATGTGGTTGTCGGGTATTAACTGCTCTGGTATTGCGCTTTGCATCACTATGTTGACGGTCGAACCTTGTGTCACAAGGTCAAAGTAGCTCGATAGATCTGAAGTAAACCCATTATGTTTGAGACAATCTGCGATTGAGATTATAATTACGATGACAAAAGTTCGGTAAAGATTGCTCACCGCCACTTAGTGCAAAGGAGACTGCAGGTGTGTAACCCTCGTTTAGGAGGATTGGCTCAATGGTGGAAACATCATTTTCAATCGTGCCGAGATAGTTCGCACGCTCAAAACCTAGGAATGCCGCGTCGCTGTAATCTGAAAGCAGTATGATACTCGTATTGTAGTAATTTTTCCAACACAAAAAAAATGATGTTAAAAGCACTTAAATATTTCCAAATTTCAAAGTGCCTTACCATCAACTAAAGAAATAACCACGGTTGCCCTCGCGGTATTGCTATTGGGTTTTTGGGCCGTGACGACGAATACTAGTTGATGGTTGTTGGCCAGTACTGCGGGCGGTATCGCGCCTGTGATAGTGAGCGTGACGGAGTTGCCTTGAACCACTATCGCAAACCACTGGGCGTGTTCTGGAATCAAGCAGTGGCATTAAGTGAGGTACTTTTGCAATAAGTACACATAGTAAAAATTAAACCTACCTCCTTCGAGGCCGAACTGCACATTTTGGTCATAGCCGTCAGCTAGCGTGATGGCAGTTTCCAACACGAGGCCCCCTGCTTCACTTAAGTGCCCAATGTAGTAGGGATCTCTAAAGAGCAGCTCATACACAGTGGCATCCTCTTCCTGCACGACTTTGAACACTAGGGTGGTAACTGCGGATATGGTTTGCGGAGCTGCCGCTACCAGCTCGATTATTACTATGTGATTATCGGGTATTAACTGCTCTGGTATTGCGCTTTGTAACACTATGTTGACGGTCGAACCTTGTGTCACAAGGTCAAAGTAGCTCGATAGATCTGAAGTAAACCCATTATGTTTGAGACACTCTGCGATTGAGATTATAATTACGATAACAAAAGTTCGGTAAAGATTGCTCACCGCCACTTAGTGCAAAGGAGACTGCAGCTGTGTAACCCTCGTTTAGGACAATTGGCTCAATTGTAGAAACATCATTTTCAATCGTGCCAAGATAACTGGTTTCTTCGAATCCAAGTATTGTAACCTCAGGCATATCTGGAATTTTTTTCCATTATTTACGAAGATCAACTTTAAAACTTAATTTTTAGTGGAAAAAATATTTTTAAACTTGGACGCTGTAATATAATATTAGTAACTTATACACGTGCTAGGTTGCGGCTTTTGCTCGCTTCAATCTTATTCTTTAGTATCGTTCTTTGGCAGAGCATTTACTTTACTCACCCATTAAATTAATAACAATAGCTGCGTGACCAGAAACACTTCCTGATTTATTGGCCATCACTGAGAATAGGAAGTGATTAGTATTTTCTATTTGTGGTATTCCTCCTTCACCAATAGACAGCGACAAACTATTCTGACCATTTTCAGTTAAAACGAACCACTCGGAGCCATCTGTAAGTTCATGATAGTTACGTTTATGTCTTAAAGAAAAACTTAGTCCTATCAAATATAGTTAATAACCTATAGTTAACAATCTGCTCACCTCCTTGGAGAGTAAACGTAACTGTTTCATCAAAGCCTTGAGCCAATCGGACGATGTGCCCAAATTGTAGTCCACTTTGTTCTGAGAATTCACCAGTATAGTACGCTTCTTCGAAAACTGGAGTAACTATTAGCGGTTCTTTAACTATACTCAAAATAAGAGTGGTATAGCCGTTCATAGCAGTTGGTTTAGAAGCTGTTATACCAAGTACTAAGAATTCATTGTCTGATAATACTTCCGAAGCAAGATTGTTCAAAATTTCAATACGGATGACACCCATATCATAGGATACTGAGAAGTATGCTGCGTGATCTAAAATATATATTTATTATTATGTGTCAATTATAAACATTATTGTATATATATTTTCTTTGAAAAAGCAAAAATGTGACAATATAATTCACGAAATAAATGATATAGGTTCTCATTTAATAGTATAACATACCTCCAGTTAATTGAAGTGTTATGGTTTCAGCTATTTCATTTAGCAATGTGATTGTAGGTATTTGTAAATCAGATCCATCGATTTGTCCTTCGTAACTGTTTTGTGAAAAATGTAGCACCTCTATTTCTGTGGAATATTTACATAAGCTTATCAAATTGTTGACATGTTTTTTGTTTAAATTCACATACAAATTATTCTGATGGAAGCAAACTTTTTTATGTTTTTAGATGCTATGTTTGAATTAATCAAAAGTAACTGAACATAATACTAGTAGAACAGCTTATTACCGTTGGGTATACTAATGGAAATAGCTGCTTCTCCCCTTATGGCTCCGGGTTTGTTCGCGACCACAGTGAAGAGCAACTGGTGGTTGCTGTCTAACACTTCCTGTGGTATACTTGACGTGCTTACCAAATTAACAGCGTTACCGTTCTGCACCACGCTAAACCAAACCGATGTTTCTAGAACATAATAACAAATTCGAAAATAAAATGATTTAGTAATAAATGTGGGACAAATTATACATGACAGGACGTCCATTGTAATAAGGACGTAGTGATAAGCGAGAAATTATTTTTTTATGAGGACTGTGAACCAACGCCAACAATCACCCTTTTAATAGAAAAGGCGATAACGATTTCCACCCCATAGTTAACCGATTTTGAGCAATTTTTGATAGGTTGTCAGTCAAAACAAAACCTAGGTCTACACGTTTTGGTTTTTTCACTATAATCAATAAATTCAGTTATATTGCTGTTTCAGTATTCTCATACAAAACTAATTTTGGTTCAAAAAACGTATAGACCTAGATTTTGTTCTGAATAACAACTTATTAAAAATTGGTCAAAATCGATTAAGATTTATGGGCTGAAACTGGGTGTTGGCGTGGTTGGTTCACAGAATTTACGTATCAAAAAATAAGTGCGCATAATTTTTTTCTAATTGTGAGAAAAGTCGTGGCAACATAATCGTCATAGTGATAAATAATCAAGTATTGCGATGTGTAAAATATTTATTTTTACCAATTAAGATTATAGGGGTTTACTATAGGTACTATACTTTCCTTTACCTACTGTACTATAATTACGTTATAATATTCTACTTTGGAAAACACCTCATATCTAGAAATCGACGTGTAGCAAAACTCACTCTACCGTAAGCGCGTAAAGCATACTTTTGCATTAGCTGACTTTGAGATACGAGCTTTATTAAAATTAGGTGACGACATTGCAACTATGTAAACCGTAGGTAACTATGTTATTACTTGTTACCGAACACAGCGTTTAATTGCAGGAGGAGTGAAGAAATTCTCGAAAAAAGAATACAAATACAAACCTCCCTCTAATTCAAATGTGACCGACTCATCGTATCCTTGCAAAAGCGTCATCGTGTCTTGGAACTGCAACGTATTGTCCTCCGTGAACACTCCAGTATAAAATGCTTGGCTGAACACAGGTATTATCGGAGCATCTTGTTCAATTATGTCAATTATAACGCTTGCAGAGACAGACACTGCCCTTTCTCGACGCGCTTCTAACTCCAACACTATGAATTTATTATTTGCAAGGACCTCGGCAGGAAGTTGACTTGGCATTAACAAAGATACAATGTTATTTGAAACTGATATCGCAAAAGATGGGGCATAATCTGTAAAAAATGTTTTTCATTTAACGCTATAACTGAGATGCTAAAGTATGACATGAAATTTTACCAGAAAATATTTAGATTAACGCGATAATTCTGAAGACACTTACCTCCGGCAAGGATGAATTCAGTGTTAGCAGCGAATCCTATATCAAGAATGATACTTTCTAGTGTCAAAATATCGTCTTCCAGGCTGCCAGTATAAGTATTTTTAGCAAATTGCATTACAGTAGGATCAGTTAGTGCTGAAAAACAATATTTTATCATTGTTTTGTGTTTTGATGTTTTTTTTATTGCTTGTATATATTTATTTTATTTACAAACCTTCAGGAAATTTAATGTATATCGCGGCATTAGCACCCACTGTGAGCGGTTTATCCGCAAAAATGTTAAAAACAAAAACCTTCTCTCTAAATATAACTTCTTCTGGAATGTTTGACTGGACAGTCAACATCACGCTATTTTCTAAATTTTGACTGATTTGAAAATATTCAGAGTTTTCTGAAAAAATATTATATAGATGCTTAAGAGGACATACGAACGGCAAAAATCAAATTTAACCATGTTAAAAATTATTATAGTAACAGTCCCCACACGGGTCCAGTGTGAAATGGGGACTTCACACACAAACATCTTTTAATAAATTCGCAAATGTATTCAGGTTTCCTCATGATGTTTTCCTTCACAAAAATGCTCGTGGTAAATATCAAATTCAATGTCGCACATGACATCGGAAAATCTCCGAGGAGCGAACCGGAATTTGAACCCACGAACCTCTGAGTAGCCGCGCTATAGACCACTAGGCTACCACTGCGCTTAACAGTTAATATTTAGTGGGGTTACATTACTCTCTTTTTGAATGGAAAGTTTCATATCCTCTTAATGGATGGGCAAACAAAAACGTTTGAATAGATGGAATTTTAAATTTGCTGAATTATACTGATATTAGGCTACAGTAACTTGGCATTTAATTTAGGTATAAATTCTTATACCAGTTTCATCAAACCGGGCCTAAATATGGGTAATGTGAATAAACGTAACACGTTACCTCCTTCAATTCTGAATGATACGCTGCTGTCATATCCTTGGACGAGGTTAATAGTCCCTATATCGATATCTGAAGATCCTAAGTAGTTAGCGTTGTAAATGGCTTGACTAAACACAGGCGTGGTGACGTCGTCTTTTATTATTTCAAGGAGCACAGCGGTGGTGGTAGGCAGCGCATTCAGTCCAGCCGCAGAGATGGTCAACATTAGGAAATTGTTAGTCGATATCACCTCTTGAGGAAGCTGTCCCCATAAATTTACTGTCACTAGGTTTTGCTCGTTCGATATAATAAAGTAGTTTGCATGCTCTGGAACATTGCCAAGAAAAGGTCAAGATGAACGGCAAATAATTACCTACATAAAGTCAGGCGACCGAAACTTTTTATTATAGAAAATTTTATTCATCGGGATACATTTATATTGTTTGATTGGATGGATATGGATGGAACGAGCCTAAGGAGGCTTTAGGTTATTTATCAGTATATTAATGTTATTGGAATATTTTGCCAAAGCAAAGTATCCTATAAGTAAAACTGAACAGTGGGCCCAATTCGAAACGGGGTCATCTTAATTTAATTTCCTATATGAACTTAAAATAAGAAACTTCAAACTCGATTTTGTATAGCCCAAAGTTGTCAAAATCAAGTTTGACGTTCCATATTTCAAGTTTACGTCGGCGCGAATCCCAAAATCGCTGTGTTTTTTTTTTATTTTAACACTAAACGTTTCAGTTTAAATTTCTGCGTCAGCCTACAAAAAAATTTTTTGGTTTTCAGTACTTGTTTATGTGTTAGAAGGCAAAAATGTACCTTGATAAATTCGCTATGTGAAATTAGGTCGTTAGCGAATTTTAAAAATAACGCACAGTTAAGAAATTGGTCGTTTGATTTCGCTATGTGTTCGTTGATGCACATAGCGATATTGTATCATCGGCATTGTTGTCATATTTTCACACATGGCGATTTTTAGTAGTCAGATATCTTCAAATATAGTGAGTAAAACCCGCTATGTAGCAAAATATTCCTAAAAACATCATTTTAGAAAATAGTCATATGACCGCTAGTTACATAGCGATTTTTAATGTTACAAATTAAACCCGCTATGTAGCAATATTTCCGTTTACGTCATGTATTACTAATAATTTATGAACAAATTTATTTTAATTTAATTTATATTAGTGTAAAAGTTACCTAGTTATCATAAAAAAAATATAACTACGCATATTAAGTAACTATTAAAGAAAAAAACGGTTTTAACTGTCTCCTGAAAAGTAGACCAAAAACACATAGCGATTTTGTAATTCGCACCGACGTTTAGTGATTTTTAAATATAGCCCCAATGTTGTATTGATATGATAAAATTTAACTTACCGCCAGAGAGCGAAAAAGTCACAGTTTCATCGTAACCAACATTTAAAATAATGGGTCGCAGTGTCAATATGTTGTCTTGTATGGATCCGCTGTATGTGGGAGCTTCAAATTGTAATTCCCTAGCTGAAAAGGGTGAGTTAAGAATAGGAAGAAAAAGTTTCAGGAAAGAAAGAAGAAACAGCCACAGAGAAGTTAACTATGAAAATCAAATAAATAAAACAATATTGCGAATTGTGGTTTTTCTTCAATCCTGAGGACACTTTACTGTAACAATCCATTGCAAAAATAGTATTGATAATAAGAAATTTAAATCAAACGTAACACCATTTATTACTTACCTATAAGATAATATAAATAAATAGAATATTGTAGCACATTTTGGTTATTAGGTTTAAGACAACAAAATCCTTCTTTGCTGTAATAAAATTGTTTAAAGCAGGTGCTTCAAACAATGTTAAAATGAATAAATAAATAAGAGATAAATTTAAGCCGTGGTAAGGTTCCCACGGCTTAAGTGTTATCTTATCAAAACACTTTAATAAATTGTGGTCTTCGTTCTTATTCTAATTTAATAAACAGTTCTTAAACTCAAGAGGAAACTTTCACGTTTTTTATTTTATGATGAGTAAAAATCGGAAAAGCAGGAGTACAATGAGCCATTAGAATTAACTAAGGTGCGATTAGGACTCGAGTCATGTTAAAAACAAATAATTTATCTTATAAACTTAATCAACTTTTTTTGCTTTTAAGAACCACTCACAAAATTTATACAAATAACTCACTCACTTATATAAATAATTCCGAAAAAAGCTAGTGGCCAGTTATAGAATCAAGTCTTAAGAGGAGTGTGATAACCGTGTGATACCGTTTTTGATACATTTTTGTCAGAACAAAATCTAGGTCTAAGTATACGTTTTATTTTTACACTATAACCAATAAATTCATTCAGTTTTATTGTTGTTGTAGTGTTGTCATACAAAACGAGTTTCGGCGATTATTTAACTTTGTTGATCTTTAATCAATATTCAAAAACGTATATCTAGACCTAGATTGTGTTCCGACAAAAAAATATCAAAATCGGTAAACATTTAACGGGTGGTAATCGTTATCGCGTTTTGTATGAAAAGGGTGACCTTGCCGTTTGGTTCACAGTCCTCTTAAAATGAACTAAGCAATATAACGGAAATCTATTTAAAGGTTAACTTTATATATCGGTTGGTTTTTCTCAAAGTGCGATTAATCTATAAATGCGAAAGTGTGTTTGTTTGTTTTTCTTTTCCGACAAGACAGAGCAATGGATTGAAGTGATTTATTGCAAAGCAATCGTTTGAGGGCTTGACAATGACATAGGATTATTTATTACCCTGGAATAATGCACAATAACCAGAGGAGTTTTTTTAAACAAATATGAGGACAAATTCACTTGAAAATGCTTGTATTGTGCCTTAATATACCTATATGAGTGTCAGCCTATCTTTAGATGAAGTATTAGAATTTCTTTATTTCTAGAACTAATCCCATGGGTAGCTTATAAAGTGAATTAAAATTAGAACTTTGCAATGTTACCTTCTGGCATAGTAATCGATACCACAGAGAAGGCCCCTACGGTCCGTGGTTTCGCGGCTTCGACGGAGAGCAGAAGGTGCTGCTCGCTTAAGATATGCGCCGGCAGGCCCGCGCCGACCACACGCAGTGTGGACGACGCCCCCTCCCGAACCAATTCGAAGTAATTCTCATATTCTGCAATTCAATATCAACAATTCAGAGATATTACACCAAACTCAATCCGCCCCCGGATTGTACATACATACATATCATCACGCCCGAAATCCGCAATGGGGTGGGAAGATCCCCGGATTGTAATGCCTCAAATAATAAGGCCTGTTTTCCGCTTTGAAGCTGTGGTCTAGACCCTCCTTTTAATTAATTTTGACTCGCTTTCCAGCGCGTTATACCCGCATAATCAATTCAAAATGTTGGTATACTTATTAGAAGTCTTTTTTAAAGGAATAAGCATCAATTTTGTTCTGGGGAATAATTATTTGTTTCAAACGTATGTAATGCAGTCAGTAAAACCTAATAAAACAAGTGCGAGTCTAACTCGCGCGCCGAAGGTTCCGTAAAATGAATCCTATTAATAACAGATAGTACCTTTTACGTACGGAAACCTAAAATTGGAAAAGATGTTCTAATAACCCGGTAAACATTTAAAACTTTCCTATGAATTAAAACAAGAAATAACTTTCGCAAAACACCTATCTCTATGCAACTTTAGGGTGCGATAGGACTTTCCAAAGGGTTATTCCGTTTTATTCTGTTTCGTCAAAAACCATTATATATTTGAAACTTCGGTTTATTTTTCCTGTAAAATATAGCCAAAGTTTCTCTCAGGATGAATGATTTGAGATTTTTGAGTTGACAAATTTCGGAGATAAGGAGGTTACAGTAACTTTTTGCACATTTTTTGTACCTACATGTAGAAATGCTTGAACTTTCTATTTGACTTTTGACCCTTTTGTTTCACTTTCAAAATTTGATCCATTTCCTTGGCCCCGTTTGTCAATGAAATTTCGAATATATTTAAACATTTTATTCCTGCAAATATATGGAGGCACGCAAATCCTATAACTACTCGCAACTAGTACTATAAAAAATCCTTTTTTTATGTTTTAGGTACGGAACCCTAAAAAGGGTAGGCAGTAACAAAAATATCGTAAAATATCTTACCTCCTGAAAATGTAATTTGGACGGTATCATCATAGCCTTGTACCAATAGAATTGGCTCTAGCGTCAAACCGTTGGTCGAATCATATGTCCCTGCGTACAAGGGTTTGCCAAACACTGGAGTTTCAATATCGTCTTTTATTATCTCTAACGTAACTATAGTTGTAGCGGTACTATCGTCGGAAGAGGCTGTCACTCTTAAGTTTATAAGAGTGTTTTCTGCAATAATGTTTGAGTCTAATGGCGTCATCGACAGAGTTACTATATTTCCAACAGCCGAGGCAGTAAAAAAGGAAGGGTAGTCTGAAAAAATAATAACAAAGTTAAGAACATTGGTTTCTTCTTTGTACACAAACACAAAAGAAAATTGTGAGAGATAAGCACGCCAAATTTCAAAATGACCGAACAGTTTGTTTTTGTCCGTGAAATACGCTTAATTTTATAACAGATGTTGAATTCTTATCTTAAATTTAATTACCTTCCACTGTCACGGCCACGGTAGAATCTTGATATCCTTGACTTAAAATTAACTGTGTTAGTTGTAAAGTATTGTCCACGATTTGTCCCTCGTAATGTGGTCGTTCAAATTCCAAGTTCACAGCTGAAATTAACATTTTAAACAAATAGTTTAGGGTGCTTTTACAGGAATGCTTGCAGGTTACAGGAATTATAATTAAGTATATTGCATCTCACGTAACTAACAAAACGAATATTGTATACAAATAAGCATTTTTACAGGAGCGGACAAGTTCTTAAATTATAGGCGATCAATTGACTGTAATCATCACGAGGATAATATTTTTAAAGTATTTAGTTTTTTTTTAAAGTCACAGTAATTTCTGCACATGCATAATATAAACGCACGGATAACCAATAACATGGAACTAACCTTCAGGCAGTTGGACGACAACGGTAGCAGATGCTCCACTCGTATCCGCCCGACTGGCTTTCACTACGAGAAATACCTGCCCTTGTCGAAGCACTTCAGTGGATAGCGGATTAGTAACCAGCAAGGATACTTGATTGCCGTTGTCGACAGTACCAAAATTATCCGCGTATTCTGAGGATAAACCACACAATTAAACCTTGATTTGACCAGCCTGCTGATAATGATAGACCTTGAAGGAGGACCAAGTGTTTGTTTCAATGAAATCAATTTTCCAATAAATTAGAGTAATTTTAATTTAATGTGACGGTAAAAACGGGTGGGAATTCCCTACTTTATGCGTACGAAGTCGATTTGATAAATACACGTTTAATCGAAGATGTACATGAAGTCCTTAAATACAGGAAAGGTAAGTTTTAAATTGTTGTTTTTTAAACTTTCGCGATTACTACATATATTTATAAATTCAGTTGGTTAGGTCTTAATGCGATGGAAGCTAATAAAAGTTAGTTAAAAATACCTTGTACCTAACAAAGTAATAACAAGGTATTTTTATCTACCTATTGTTGTTTTCCATCGTGTTAAGACCCTACCCAAACTTATAAATAAGATGTAAATAACTGACACCAGTCTGATACATTTTTGTCCCACCTCCTTCCAAGCTGAACTGCACCTGGCCATCATAACCTTGTTGTAATGAGATGGGTTGTTCTAGAGTTACTTGGTCGTTTTCATTATAGTTTGCTATATAGAATGCTTGGCCAAAAACTGGCTCATCGGGTAGTGTGAAATCTGAACTGCCGTAAATTGTGACAGTTGTACTTTTTGTTATGGGCGGGTCTCCGGTTTGATCCACGTCCTGAAAAACGGAAAAATAACTTGTTACTTATTAATGTTATGCTTTATGTATTAAAATTCTAACTCAGGACAGATATCGCACTTAAACAAGGTAAGGTAGAGGTAAGAGAAAATGCCTACTTGAGCTCAGTATCAGTTTTGAGTGCAGGCTATTAATACGGACTTCAGTAGTTGACACCAAAATTGCTCGATACAACAGTTAAATAATACGTATGGAAAACTACGGAATGCTCGAGTTTATCCGTAAAAATAAGTTCTTATATAAAGAGGCTGTTTGCTTTCTATAAATATAGAAAGTAAACTGATGCTTAATACTTACAAGAATAGTACTTGAAAAGCGTCTTTCTATGTTAACTGTACGTATGTTTATCATTATGAGAGGAGACCTGTGGCCAACAGGGACGTATATTGATGATGTTGTGGATTTTGGCAGCTTTTATGGATATTTTCAGTTTCAATAGAGGGGTATAAGGGTGGTTTTGTATAACTTACCGTAGCATATATTCTGAGAATGATTGGCTCTGGAAGAGACCTTATAAGACTAGTCGTTCTCAATATGGCTTTGAATTCCTTTTCTACCGTAGAAGCAGCTTCATCATATGCGATTTCAATGAATTCATTGTCTTCGATTTCAAAATCGATTCTGTAAGTGGTCAGATCGACATCTCGTACGATTATATCACTAACACAGTTGGTAATAACGACTCCAGGTGCCACTGGCAAAACAATTGTATACTCATATGTCGTGTCTGCGGATGCCGATGTGCTCTCTGTTTTAAACAGGGGATCGTGGTTGTTGTTGTCATTTATGGTTATTCGAATTTGCTGAAATATTTTTAATACAATATATGTTAACTTATCTATTAAATAAAAAATAAAAAAAACATTCTTTGGCCTGACAAATAATAATAAAAAAGAAACGGTGTGGAGTCGTGACAAACTTAGTCCATATTTAAAAGTATAGTTATGCGAATACCTGAATATATTTATAATACGGAGTGATTCAGGAGCGGCATAATTTAATAGTAGACAGATTACCTGGGTCGAGACTGTTGGAAATATTGCGATTTAAAGTCGAATAAATTACACTGTTTTCATTGAGTAGAAGTTTTTCAAGGACTTTGTATTATAAGGGACAGTTAAAGCGGAAAAAGCGAATGGGTTACCTAAATCCCAGCAAGATTGTTTACGACATTTTGTCGAATTCTTGTTAATAGATTTTTTGTATCCCAAGACTTCATCCACGCGTGCATCTTTTGCATACGTTTTTATTGTTACTTAATCATATTTTGGTGCAGTTAGTTAAAACCAATTATCATAATAAAAATAATAATTAATCAATAATTATCATTATCAATTATCATTCTCTGATATGTCTCAATCAAAAAACAACTTTGCATCTACATTCTAAAATTGTTCTATGAGTCATCATTTTTAGGCATTTTGATACAAAGTTGGATTGCGATTTAGACATACCTACCAGGAACTAGGGTATTATGATATTTCATCGTAACTAAACCAATTACACGTAATTATTTTCAAAAATAATAAGACTCTTACTAGACCGAGGCTAGTGGTGCCCCCCGTACATTGGAACGTATACGTTGAGATGATCTCCTGCTCAGTTTCATTTTCTTCGTATTGTCGAAAAGCTTCATTTGTTGCAATTACGAATGACGATCCCACAATTGCTGCAGTCATGTAAGGGCCTCCATTTAGTTCAGTGTTTAACACTTCAGTGAAACCTGGAAACATGATTGAATACCGAATAATTAATTGTTTTTAACCACATACATAATAGCTCCGCTTCATGTTAATCTATTAGCTCCGTCATTCATTTGGTGGGCACAACAGCAACACGACATGAATGCTTTCCTGTCGCTTGAGGCATTGTCCTAATAAAAGCGATCATCGCTAGCTCGCGCGATTTTGTTCTTGTTTGATACTGATGTCCTAATTTGATTTCGCGATGACATTCGCGCGATCAATTAGGACAATGCTTGAGGGTCGTGCTCTTAGATTATAGAAGTAAAAGATACGCTGTAAATTAATTGAACCTACGACTGTAATGCTACGCTGCTCCGGCGAACATCAGCGCCCTAATGAAAAAACAAGATGGCTGTATTTTATTAGTACGTCGATTTCAAATATGGTTCTTCGCCTTACGTCAGCCAGTGACAGTATGACCAAATTAATAAGATTGTAATAATGTTGTCACAAATAAACACTAAATTGCCAATATTATTTAGTATCATAACCTTACAGGCCAAACAAATGTGCATGTGTTTTGTATGAATCCGTGTGGCCTGTAGTTGACGTTTTGGGCGGCATGGCTGGTTTCAACGTTTACTCTATTATTATTCTATACTCTAAGGTCGTGCTGATGTCGCGTGGCCTAATTGAATGACAGACGGTTATGTCGGCTCGAAATTTGAACTTTACATGAACTTTATAATGGGTTACAGTTGACAGTGTGAGATTAAGAAAGACAACTTTCGATGTTTAAATACATTGATAATCAACAGAACTAATTTCTAGAACCAAATAACGCTTTAAAAAAGAACAGGATTATCACCTTCTATATTAGTTATGCCACGTTCTAAGACAATGTCATCGTGGTAATCCTCGATTTCGATTAAAATCGGAATTTGCCAAACGGTTACACCATCCACAATACATTGTCCTGTAATAAAAAATAAAAATATTTTTATAGTTTCGTTTGATGACGCTGTACCTACTTAATTTAATATTTGAAAAAAAATAGTTTTTGCCGCTTGTTGTTATTGCTATAGATACGAGTATTTAAATCATAAACCCTAAAGTAAGAAAATTTAGATCAAGAAAATTAATTATCATAAACTTTCTGTGTCATTTTTCACATTAATTCAAAATGCAAATATATAATTATTAAAAAAACAAAGCAAAAAAAAAAAACGTTTTGGAACTTTAAAAAACCTAACTACATCTGATATAGGTATAAAATAATTACATAGAATAATTTTTATTTTAATACATAATTAAACTTACCATCGCCGTTGTAAACAGATGCCAGGAAGCAAATGATGAATACCGAATAATTCACCATTAAACTCATTTTATGCTTTTTCTACTACATCACTTAAAAGCTAATTTATTCCCAATAAATTATAAATACTACTTTTTATTTTCGTTAGTTGTGCAAAACTGACATCATATTCCTTTTGATAAAAAATATAAATTAAATTATTTATAATACCCTATCTTCAATTTTGACACTGGTTTTCAGAATAACAAAAAAACAAATATTATTTGGTTGCACAATATTAACACCACTGCCTTCTATTTTGAGCTATTAATACGTCAATTTGTATAAACATGTACAATGAACTAACTTCATGAAAGATTATCATTATTATCAATCGATTGATATCATTTAAGAGGAACAGGGTGATAATAGCGTGATAACATACCAGAGGCAACAAACGCGACAATTATATTACCATTTGTTTTTTAGTGATAAGGATTCGTCACATCGTATCCGATTATATTTTAGTACTCAAGAAAGCGAACGAAGTTTTGGTACCTTTGGTAATTTAGGTGGATTTTTGTCTAGATGTAAATTTAAAGGGGGTCCTTGCATAAATTGAAGAGTTTTCATAGATATCCTATCTAGTCTGTTGGTTCTCAGAATATAATTCGTTCGATTCCTGGACTAATCTGATAATCTCCCAACGATCCAAAACATGTGTCAATACTGGGAATTGTATAATTATATATTCTCTACGTTTTAAACTAAAGCCCATTGCATCGTATAATTAATGCTGTTTATATTGTAACGTTTCGCATAATGATTATTTTATTCCGCTGAAAACCAACTTAAGAGATCAGAGGAGTTTTCGGATTTAGTGAATAAGTCAAAATATTTATATGTATAAAATATTAGCTTTTACCCGCAACTTCGTCGGTGTGAAATTTTTTCTTTAAAATGTAACAAATATACATATTACTGACTTTTTAAATTTAGATTTCTTCCCTAGATTACGGGCTACTTCGGACAACAACAAAGTTGCCGTTAATTAATTTACTAGCGCCTATTTCACCCTATTAGGGAAAACATGTGTTAAAAAAGAAATCTATGTCCTTCCTTAGAGTTCAAACTATCTCTATACCGAATTTCATCAAAATCAGTTCTGCAGTTTAACTGAAAATCGCGCAATCGCATTTAGGAAAATAATTTCTTTAAAAAAAGGAGCCTATGTCCTTCCCCATAGCTGAACCTATTCCTATACCAAATCTCATCATAATCGGTTCAGCAGTTTAGCCGTGTAAACGTAACAGAGAGATAGACAGGCAAAGTTACATTTGCATTAACTGTATAAGTATGGAAGTAAGGATAGTATGGATTTATAAAAATAACAATATATTTAGGTTTCAGCTTGCACTTTTCCACAATTATTATTATGATAACACTGAGTGTGTCATGATTGATTTTTTTAAATTTTTTATCGATTGATAAGATTTTAATTGCTTTTTGCATACATACCGCTAAAGTCTAATCAGTAACTTTATCTTAAGCAGTTTTTGTTGATAATAGGAGATTTATTTAGGGAAAGTTCTTACGACCTTTATTTAATTTAAAAATAAATAAATACTTACCTGTTAAAGTTACATAAAATATACTTTAATTTAGACATAGCTGAAAGAAAACTCACTCAAGAAATAAGATGATGCCTCCCAGCGGGTTGAACTTAGATAGTAGTAATATAAGATAAAGAATATTCTTTGGTACCGAATTTTCCTCAAAATATAAACATTCCTATGTAAATCAAAAGAAAAGTAGGTTTCTTACAGCATCCAAAATTGTTTTATATGCGATGAAAACAAGGGTGTTGTGTTTATTGCCTGTAATAAAAGGGTTTGTATTTTGCCGCTAGTGCTAAAAAGAATGAAACATAGTAAATGTTCTCTGAGAACTTGATATAACGTTACGTTGTTTCAATGCCACGGATCAATAGTGGTGAAGTCATGGTTCTGCTCCATGCTTTCTTGTGGCTTCCTGTTGACTGACACGTTGAGGGAGAGGAGCTGTTGTATGGGCAAGCGGGGTGACAGGTTGACCATGCTGGCCCACTGGCCCGTGCACAGCTCGGGGAACTTAAGCTTCCTGAGGAAGTGGCCCTCCAGGTACCAGGGTGACACGCACGTTGGGGAATAATCCCATATCTTCATTTCGTTTAATCGAACCCATCTGTAATGTCAAGATGGGATGAGAAAACTATTATCTGCCAAAATGGTGGCGCAAAGTTAAAATGCGAAGCATTCTTATGCCAAATGATCATTCGCCGAAATTACGCATAATTTAATTTCGGCAAATGATCATTTGGCATAAGAATGCTTAATTGTTTGGGAAGTGATTATTTGCGGAATAATATTTGCTGATCGATTGTTAAACCTTAGTATGGCTTATCTTTAAGTACTTTGTTTTAACTTAAACTTAAGTCCTGAATATATACTAAATTTGCGTTTAAATTATTTTTCAAAAAGATTTTTTTCGCACTTAAAATAAGAGAGCATATCAATTACCACTTACGCTGATATGTAAAGAGTGTGGCAATCGCAGTGCCAAGGGTTGCCAGACAGCTTGATGATAGCCAATTTGGGCATGTAATCCAACGTGCGCGATGGCAGCGACGGAAACATATTGCCATCCAAATATCTAAAAAAAATAAACCTTTCATTCATTCGTGAAATACCTCAAAAGTAAAATTGTATATTAAAATATATTTTTGTAATTTATTCATTAGACTGGCAACATCATTCAACTGGAGAAATGAAATAATTTATTAACGATACTTGAATAAAAATACATACAAAGTTGTAAGATTGCGCAACGTTGAAAATGTTTTGTGATGCATTTCGTAGAGTTTGTTTTCGGATAATGTAAGTGAAACCAGATTATCTAAGCCAAGAAAAGTCGTGAAATTTAAAAATCGTATGTTGTTTTTTGACAAATCCAGCTTTTCGAGATTCGTGCAGTTGGAAAATGTGTAGTCTTGCAATATTGTTAAGGAGTTTCCTTTCAGGTCCAAATTTCGCAATTGTTTCAGACCCTCGAATTCAACGCCCTTCAGCTGAAACATCGTTATTATTATGATTTCATTAACATTATTATATACGTTCCACTGATGGGCACAGCCCTCCTCTCATAGTTAAAGGTACTGGGCAATAATCCCCACGCGGGCCCAGTGCGGATTGGGGTCTTCATTCACACTATATTATTTAATGAATGAATAAATAATCATAGAATTTCATACTGTTCCAAAATTAGTAGTAAGTAATACTAAAAATACATACGTTTTGCAAATTATTGTCAGACAAATCCAAATAAGTCAGACAATTCAATTTTCTAAACAGGCGCTCTGGAATATTTTGTAAATTATTTTTGTCTAACAATAATGTTTCGAGCGAAGTCAAATATTCGAAGGCACTTTCTGTTATGTTATTAATATTGTTTTCAGACAGTTTCAAAATAACTAATGTTTTCAATAAGAAGGTTCCGTTTTCAAGTTTCTGGATCTTATTTTTGGACAAGTCTAAAATTCGTAAAGTGCCCAACCCGATAAAACTATCTGATGGTAAATAAATAACTTGGTTATTTGAGATATCCACAGTTTCTAAAAATGAATTATTGGCAAAAAGCTTTTCCGGCAGTGTATAAAGGAAGTTATTGGACAGATCTACGTGAAACAGTTTCTTTGTCGATCGAAAAGTCTCGGTGTCAATTTCTTCCAGAAAATTTCTTTGCAGTCGTCTGAAATAAAGAAAATCCATATTTAACAAATATCTCAAAACAAGGAAGCCTATCAGTACAATTTCGTATAACAATTCTCATAGAAGGTTGTCCAACGCCAGCGCCATGGCTTGACCACACCCTATTGCTGATGTCTTAGTTTTTACGACATACCTACAAACAAAAGTCTAATATTGCTTGATTAACACGCTATCATATCATTTTGGACGGTGTGGTCGGTTGTGCTGTTGTCCGCACCGCACCGCACGATGCGGGAGGGTATTTTTCAATTATAACTGTGTCACTTAAATGGGTGTCATAAATGGGTGTCATAGATGGTTGACATGCGACTGAATCTGCGATGGTGTCAGATTCGCGTTCTGATACCTCAAAAGTAAGCATCGCGAAAATTGCTTTGAGCAGTTCCTTACTATATATTTCAATTATATTTAATAAGACTTTAAAGCATAGTTATGTATAAGAGACATAACAGGGATTTCCTTTTGTTTTTCAGCAGATTTTGCATATTGGTATTATTCAGATCCCATCAAATTGTAGTTAATAGCTTTTTGTGATATTTCGAAACTAGTAGTCACGACGGCTCACCGCGCCTAAATCGAGTTTGCTAGCCGTTCATAAGTGAGTATGCAGAGCTATAATCAGGAATCGGAATACTTAGATATTTTGAATACTAAATGACTACAAGTTGGCAATAAAATTGTAATTTACAAGTAGGGCTTTGAACTTTGAAGCATTATTCAATTCTTTGAAGTTCTTGTCAGTATGTATTATCGTTTGAATTTGTAAAAGCACGGGTTTATTTCGCAGTCAACGATTACAGAAATATTTTTTGCACAACCAACATTTGGCACCATTTCGCTTTATCAATGATTTATTTTTCGGAGCGATTGGTTGACGGAAAATTTATTTGCGGACTTTGCCTTAATCGACTTTCTTTGGGCTGCTTTTCTGCCTGGTTTTGGCTCTTTATGTATTTATATTTTTTACACGCTAAAAGAAAAAATCCGCCGTTCCATTTCCTAATAATAAATCACATACACATCATTGACTTAACTACCTATAAATAATTTGTCCCAAGTGAAAGGTACATCCATGTAGCTCAATATAAAATGAATGATAGGCCAAATGTTAAAAGGGCAAATCGTGTATCCTATTACATGAATCAGTTGCTAATTCAACCATCTACGTTACAATAAGAATATAAGTATGAAAATACGGTTTGTGACAATTATGCGATATAATAATTCGGCCGTGTGCAAATCGATGAAACGTAACTGGGGTATGAAAATCAGCTAAATGATTTTTCGATAGTTACTAGTATAGATATTTTTAGTATTTTCGACACAACCCCCTAATGCCTTTTTTTTTAAATTAATTTGACAAAACGTACACAACATATTATACAAAAAATTTCTTCGCCAAACTGCCAACAGTTTGTTGCATGTTTGTTTGCATATGTTGGCGAGATCGCGCTGAAATTTTTTTTTTTTTGCCATGCACCTAAATTTACGTACTTAATCCTACACAAGTTTATATTCTAATACAATATAAGAGATAACTTACTTAAAAGAGAGGGTTTAGGATACTCGTACTATTGGAAATGTTTTCCCTAAGTATGCCAATCCTTCCAAAAGTATTTATTTTAGTATTTTCTCGATCGCCACAATGAATACTGACCTTACAGACGGATGGTTAATTTTCTTAGAAGTAAGTGTTATTATTGTATATTGCTAGTTTACGCCAGCGACTTCGTCCGCGTGGACAACCTAATCACCTAGCGGTATGAAATAAACTTTACGACCTATGCTCATACCTACCAAATATATATACAAAAAAAAAACGGTCGAGCTGTTTCGTAGGAGTGCGACCACAAACACCGTGACACGAGATTTTTATATATATTGATTATATTACTTACAGTATCCTCAGGTTGACAAGCGAGTCAAATATGCCCGCGGGTAAATATTCCACGTGGTTGTCGAACATGTCCAGCTCGCTGAGCGACCGCATGCCTTTGAAAGTAGTCTTGTGCAACGTTCGTAACTTATTTGTTCCCAAGTCTCTGTAATTGTCGAAAAACCCGGATCGCTGGCTGAACATCTGGGTAGGTACTAAACACTTAAAGAAAAAAGTTATCTCTCCTGTGGCCTAAAGTTAATGAAAAGGACTGGTTAAATTACCTCTATTCATAGACGCCAAAACTATGCCTAATGGCCTACATGCGGATATAGTCCAAACAAAAATAAGTCTCAGGGTCCTTAACTTTCGGGTAAAGAGGGACAATTCTGAACCTAAACGTGTGTATGCCCCATTCTCAAGGTTCCTTGTTACATTTTAGATATAAGATTAAGAATCATTATAATTTGAAAAAATATTCTACTACCTTGGTCATGTCGGTCATTGTACACTGTTTAAAATACTGAGATTTTTTGTTTGATGAAGCATCATCGTGTAGTAAATAGCGTGTATTATGTTCTTACATATTAACAAGATCGGAGGGAACCAGAATGTCGGCGCTGAGGGTGTTGAGACCGGCACGCCAACAGTTGAGCGAGCGCCGCGCGACGTCGCATCGGCACGCTCCTTTACTGCACTGCCGCCATCGCGAATGCCCAACACTTATCGTCCAAGCTGTCGAAGAAGCTTGCTTTAAACCATTATGATCTGATTTAATTTGAAATTCCATGATAAGGTCATAAAAAGCCAGACCTATATAATTCATAAACACGACAGGGCAAACAGGAAAATCTGACATAATTGTCCATATTCTCATTAAAAAGACGACAGCATTTTAATACAGATCTACAGGCTTAAGATTAATAAATAACTCAGGAATCGTGGGCTTTAGAAAAGTGGGTGAGTATGTGAAAAGCGCAAGCCGTCAAGAAAATTAAAGTTGCATAGCTAATAAACTCATGAGAGAATCTTACACTACCTAGGTCTATCTATCGAGTCATGCGCTCAGCTTTATCATAAAACATATTTATTTCATGCAATTGCAACTGACAATAATGTTTTATATGTTTTATATGTATAGATATCATCAATACATATAAAACAGTACCGTGACTCGCTTATAGACAACGCACAGCCTAAACGGGTGGTCTTAGAGGTTTGAAATTTGGAGGAGATATTCCTCAAGTATCCTGAAGGTGCGCTAAGGAGAGATTGTTTAAAATTCCGGTCTAAAGAGATGAAAAGAGGTGATAAGGATTGTATGGAAAATACCGCGGGCGAAGCTGTGGCGGGTCCACTAGTATTGTAAAAAGACTCGGAACCATTAAAGGTGTGAACCAGTAAAAAATTCACGAGCACCATAAAATCTAACGATTACGATAACGAAGCTGACGAAAAAAGCCAACTGCCACACTTTACATCTCGAAGTGGACTAGAAGTGAACAAGTGGATCAAAAAAAGTGTGAGTCCGACTCGCCCACGAAGGGTCCCTTGATTTATAACGTATAAAAAAAACTACTTACTAGATCACGTTCAAAACAATTTTCGGTGGAAGTTTACATGGTAATGTACATCATATATTTTTTTTAGCTTTATCATTCTCTTATTTTAGAAGTTACAGGGGGGGGGGACACATTTTACCACTTTGGAAGTGTCCCTGCGCAAACCATTCAGTTTAGAAAAAAAAATGATATTAAAAACCTCAATATACTTTTTGAAGACGTATGTATATACGCCACATAAAAAAAAATTGAGTTTCAGTTCTAAGTATGGGGAACCCCCAAAATTGATTGTTTTTTTTTTTCTATATTTGTGTGAAAATCTTAATGCGGTTCACAGAATACATCTACTTACCAAGTTTCAACAGCATAGTTCTTCTAGTTTCGGAAAAAAGTGGCTGTGACATACGGACGGACAGACAGACAGACATGACGAATTCAGAAGGGTTCCGTTTTTTGCCATTTGGCTACGGAATCCTAAAAAATGATATTAGAAACCTCAATATCATTTTTGATGACCTATCCATAGATACTGTCGCGAACTCTTTCGTTGTAACTTTCTTATAAATTCCTTTTTTTAATTCTTATGTTCTTTTTGACGTTAATAAATTGTCACATGTAAAACTATTTAATTACAGTCCATTCTTTGTGTTCACTTCATTTTGGTCCTTCTCCCTACATTTCCAGCGTACCTAGAGTTTTCATCGTTAACATTTTTCATTTCGTAATTTCATTTATTCGAGTACATGATCACTCGTAGTAAAAGTAAGATTATGTCGACTCATCCTGCACCGAGCGCGTGTGGTCAAGAGCCCGTGCAGTCCACCGGCAAAAATCCGCAACGCGACCGCTCTGGCCTGCAAGGCAGTGAGGGCACTAGCGTGCGGACCGCACGAAGTAAATCTTCGCGTTCTTCTTCAACCGTGAAAGCTCAAAAAGCCGCGGCGGAGGCACTTGCCTTGCGCCGGCGGCTGGAACGCGCACAAGAACTCGCCACCCGGGACCGCGAACGCGAACAAGAACTCGCCGCCCGGGAGCGCGAACGCGAACAAGAACTCGCCGCCCGGGAGCGCGAGCGCGAATTAGAACTGGCAGCGCTGCAGCAACAAGTGGAGGCGAGCGAGTTGCAAGCCAATCTCGCCGCCATCGATGCCGATGCCGAGGGCAGCCGGGCGGGAAGCCGTTCCAGCCACCGCAGCTCTACCAGGTTAAGCGTAGATAGAACTAAAACATGGGTAGAAAACCACTGTGTCCAGTCTCAATTTGCGAATCAGGTTAATAAAGTCATTTCCGCAGTAGGGTGCGAACAACATTTCCCTGTTCCACCCCCGGGCCACCTGGCTTCACAGGCGACTGCCCCACGGGCAACTGCATCCTTTATTAACCCTCTTGCGCACCAAGTTCAACATGACAAAAATGTCTTGAAAGCCTCCGAGGCGGCCATCCCGCCGCTCATTTCTACGGAGCCAGATAAACATACTTCTTCTTTGTTGCAAGCTGTAGCTGACACCGCGGCAGCAGCAAAGGCGCTCGCTTGCGCCCCTAATACAAAGAAACTCGAACTATTTCCTTTTTCTGGTAACAGTCTACAATGGTTACAATTCAAACGTATCTATGATGTTACCAAAGGTAATTTTTCTCCTCTAGAAAATATAAACAGACTACAGAGCGCTCTCCGAGGCACGGCCCGCGAGGCTGTCGGGGCGCTGTTGATGTCGGCGGAGGATCCGGAGGATGTCGTGCGCGCACTCGAAGATAACTTCGCGCGCCCCGAGCTTATCGTTTACAAGGAAGTTACTTGCTTAAAAAACCTTCCACGTTTAGGTAACGATCTTAAAGAACTCGGAACACTCTCTATCCGGGTACGTAACTCTATTTCTACAATTAAATTGTTGAAGCAGGTAGAGTACTTATACTCCCCCGAATTGTTTCACGCGGTACTAGGAAAATTGAACCCTACTATGAAAATCAGGTGGACTGATTTTGCGACGCAAGATTCCACGGGACGCGCTAAGCTTGAAATATTGTCTGATTTTCTGAAGCGCGAGCTAGATCAACACATTCGGTACGGCTTGTCACCTGAGGCTAGCTCGGCGCAATCTATACAACATTTTTCAACTGAAAAACATTTTGTGAAGCGTGAAAACGTAAACACGGTCACACACTCAAAAACTGTTTTAAATAAACAAGAATGTTCTTTCTGTAAAAAAGACCATAACATTAAGTCGTGTGCAGAATTCAAAAGTCTTACAATCGACGATAGATGGCAGTGGCTACGTCAAGCCAAGGTGTGCTACAGATGTTTAAGGCGTAGTTCACATCAGTGGAAGACATGTAAAGTTAATCCATGTGGTGTTGATGGATGTATTTTACGTCACCATCCACTACTTCATAAAAAACCAATTGCCTCTCTCGTCAATACACTCGATACGCAGACTCCAGACGGCAGTATTTGCGTCGAAGGGAGTGAACACACACACCTAGCCCCGAATGTTTGTGTTCCGATTGAAGAAAAGGTGATTGTGTCCACTACTTCTACAGGCATTCAACAACCAAATACCATCTTAGCCCTAAGACCTCGTGCCTACTTGAAGATTGTTCCTGTCACTGTTTCCGGCCCCGCAGGGACTTGTGACGTGTACGCGCTCCTCGATGATGGCAGCACTGCCACTTTGATTGATTCCAGCATCGCTACGCGCATAGGGGCATCAGGGCCGCAACAGTCGATCACAGTGAGTGGCATTGGCGGTCTCGAGCGTAGTGCCACAGTTAATTATGTAGATTTTTACATTAAAGGTAGGCACACACATGAAAACTTTTTAGTAAAGAACGCTAGAGCTATGGAGTCGTTGTCTTTGCGATCACAAACTATTTCCCGAGAAACGATTGACTCTTTCTCACATTTGAGTGATTTAGTTGAAGTTTTAACGCATAAAGATGCCACTCCGACTATCTTAATCGGAGCTGAACACTGGCATTTGTCAATTAACCGTGACGTACGTGTTGGTAGAAGGAACGAACCCGTGGCTTGCTTGACAGCACTAGGCTGGACCTTATACGGCGTTGCTTCTAGCAAAACTAAATTAGTAGAATTTGTCAATCACGTCACATTCACCGAGCCAGGTTCGGACGAGAATATAGAGTTTCTTATTAAAGAACAATACAAAATGGATTCTTTAGGTATTTCTAAAAAAGAAACGTTACATAGTAAACTAGATCAACAGGCCGTAAACATCGTAGAGGCTACGTCGCGACGCTTACCCTCGGGAAGGTTTGAGGTAGGCTTGCCATGGCGCGACGACGTTCAGCAAGCCCCCGAAAGCTACCCTCAAGCGATGTCACGTTTTTTAAGCCTTGAAAGACGAATGGCTAAGGATAAAGATTTTGCTAAGGCTTATGACAACTTTATTACAAACATGATAGAAAAAGATTACGCAGAAGAATGTGCTTCTGAAACGTACTACGCCAATCGTACTAACTGTCAAATTGATCAGCATTTGCGCCTCTATCTCCCGCATTTTGGCGTGTATCATCCTCAGAAGCGCAAAATTCGCGTTGTTCATGATGCTGCAGCTATGAATGATGGAGTCAGCTTGAATTCCTTACTGCTTTCTGGCCCAGACCTGCTCCAACCCCTGTTAAAGACTTTATTTTGTTTCCGGGAGGGCCGTGTTGCCATCACAGCAGATATAAAAGAGATGTTTCCCCAGATCCGAATCAGAGAGCAGGACAGAGATGCTCTTCGATATTTGTGGAGGTCTGATAGAACACAACCTATTAAGGAGTTCAGGATGACAGCTGTCATTTTTGGCGCGTGTTGCAGTCCGTTTATAGCACAATTCATAAAAAATAAAAACGCGCAGGAACACATTCTGATGTACCCTAAAGCAGTGGACGCCATTTTATTTAGCCATTATATGGATGACTATATTGACTCGCTAGATGGCGCTAGAGAGGCAGCTCAGCTAGCGGCGGACATAATTGCTGTCCACAGTGCTGCGTGTTTTGAAATGCGAGGTTGGATTTCCAATGAGCCAGCAGCATTGGAACTTGTCCCAGAAGGGTTGCGAGCCGCTCAATCATTGGAAATCGATCTTGGCAACACCTTTAATACTACCCGTGCTTTAGGGATAGGGTGGAATCCTACCACGGACAACTTAGGGTTCCGTACTGGTTTGGGTGAAACTATTCCTAGCCCACTTACTAAAAGAAAAGTTCTTTCACATTTAATGCGGGTGTACGACCCCTTAGGCTTACTAGGACCTATTGTCATTAAAGGTCGAATTTTATTCCAACAGGCGTGGAGATTAAATGTCGGTTGGGATACTGAGCTCCCTTCAACTGAAGTATTAAGGTGGTCCGACTGGTTCCAAGAACTTTCAACAGTTTCTTCTCTTAAAATTCCTCGCTGGTATTCTAAAGCCAAAGACTCGGAGCCTTCCTACAGGGAATTGCATGTCTTCGCAGATGCGAGCGAGCTTGCTTACGCCTGCGTGGCCTTTTGGCGTCTGGTGTACTCTGATGGCAGCATCAAACTCGCTCTCATCTCAAGCAAAGCAAGAGTCTCCCCCTTAAAGCCCACATCTATTCCGCGCTTGAAACTTCAGGCTGCCCTGATAGCATCCCGTCTTGCACTTACTATTAAGGACAGTCATCGCAAAAAACCAGTACACACATTCTTTTGGTCTGACTCGATGACTGTCCTCCACTGGTTGCGTAGTGACGCGCGCTCTTTTAAGCCCTTTGTTGCCCATCGCTTAGGTGAAATCTTAGAGAATTCCTCTGTTAACGACTGGCGATGGGTGCCAACCGACTTAAATGTAGCTGACGACGCAACTAGGATGCATTCAGGTAACCTGAACCTCTCTCACAGATGGTTCTGTGGTCCATCATTTCTTTTTAAGTCCCCGGAGGACTGGCCTATCGAGCCTGCTAATGTCTCACCAGTTCGCGAAGAACTTAAATCTAAACCGAGCGAAACGGTGGGACTTATTTCTGTTGGTTTAGATTCTCCTTCACCGGTTACTGCAAATTTAAGTCGATTCAGTGACTGGTTACGTTTGTTACGTGCTACAGCTCGAGTGCATCAAGTTGCAGCAATGTTTGGCAAAATTTTGGATTCTATTCGAAATTCTAAATCAAATGGCGGAGTTTTTCGTCCTCGCCACTCATCAACGTCTACTACTCTATTACCCTTAAACGCTGATTTAATGAAGGCCGCTGAAAGGCACATCTTACAGCAAACACAATTGGACAGCTTTTCGGAAGAATTCCACTGCATTCTCAACTCAAAGCCGATCCCATCGAACAGTCGTCTTATTAAATTGTCTCCCATACTAGGAGAAGACAAATTATTGCACCTAGCTGGACGAATCAAAGCCGCAGAAGACATTGACCCAGACACGCGATTTCCAATCTTACTCGACGGCCGTCACCCTGTTGTGCGATTGTTAGTAGAGTCTTACCATCGAAGGGCAGGCCATGCAAACCACGAATTGGTGATCAATGAAATCAGACAAAGATTCTGGCTTTTAAGATTGCGAGACACAGTAAGATCCGTAGCAACGCGATGCTTATTCTGCAGAATTAGAAAAACATCACCAATGAGTCCCGTAACAGGCGACCTCCCACGTTCGAGGTTGTCACACCATAAACGGCCCTTTACGTACACGGGCATCGATTATTTTGGACCTATTACCGTCACTATTGGGCGTCGTCATGAAAAGCGGTATGTCGCCCTACTAACATGTTTAACGTCTAGAGCGCTCCACCTTGAATTAGTGCACAGTCTTTCTGCTGATTCTGCAATTATGGGGCTAAGGCGATTTATCGCCAGACGTGGTGCACCCGAAACTATTTACTCTGACAATGGAACCTCTTTCGTTGGCGCTAACCGAATTCTCAAGGAGTTTTACGCCACTGATATGCAAGAGTTTGCAGCATCTAAAGGAATCAACTGGAGTTTCATTCCAGCGGCCGCACCTAGCTTTGGAGGATGTTGGGAGCGCTTAGTGCGGACCGTGAAGGTAGCTTTAAAAGCAACACTTAATCAAAGAGCTCCAAAAGAGGAAACATTAATGACGTTACTTGCTGAAGCTGAAGCAATAGTGAATTCACGCCCGTTGACTCACGTGTCTACAAATCCCGATGATCCAACTACATTGACTCCATTTCATTTTCTCATCGGATCCAGTTCAGATCAAATTCTCCCTAAAAACTTAGACGACCGCGACTTGATACTTCGTGCAGAGTGGAGGAAAGCTTTGAGATTATCGGATCTTTTCTGGAATCGCTGGGTGCGTGAAGTTCTCCCTACAATGCAACCACGTGCCAAAACAAGAGGAAACCGTGGAGAAGACTTAAAAAATGGGGACGTAGTCATTATTGTGGACGAGTCGCTTCCACGAGGAACGTGGCCACGAGGGCGAATTGAGAGGATGTATCCTGGAAAAGATGGCGTAACCAGGGTAGTCGACGTTGCCACAGTAGGGGGTACGCTACGCCGACCCTTGAAAAAACTGGTGAAGCTTGCCACCTGAGGTGCTTGTTTGACCTTGGTCAGCTGAGCCATTTGGTGCAGTGCTGCACGAAGGGGAGGATGTCGCGAACTCTTTCGTTGTAACTTTCTTATAAATTCCTTTTTTTAATTCTTATGTTCTTTTTGACGTTAATAAATTGTCACATGTAAAACTATCTAATTACAGTCCATTCTTTGTGTTCACTTCAGATACGGAACCCTAAAAAACTGTAAATGATACAGAATAAAGCAGATAGGATTTCCCTTATCTTTTTTACACCTTTTGATGCTTGTTTTATTACGAAGAAATGTAATCTTAATTTAGGACAAAAGAAACAGCTCTTAAAATCTTTTAACGAGCACTAAAATAAATATTATTTTACTAGCTGTACCGGCGACTTCGACCGCATAGTTTGATTATCGTTATTCCCTCGGGAACTTTTCAATTTTCCGGAATAAAAAGTAGCCTATGTGTTAATCTAGGGTATAAAATATCTCTATTCTAAATTTCATCAAAATCCGTCCAGCTGTTTAAACCGGAAGAGGTAACAAAAATACACACACACACACACACACACACACACACACACACACACACACACACACAAACTTTCGCATTTATAATATTAGTAGGATAACTGCGCGGGGTTTGAAATTATACAAAATAGCAATTAATTTGTAGTTTCGTATAAACATAACGGCGGAACGGAAATCCTCATTTGATTTGTTTAATTACCTCATCGTGCCAATCCATAATTAATCATAACGAATGACGCGTGTTCACAAAAACAAATTAACATTATCTCGATACTCGAACCCCAATAAATATGACCCTGATCACTAGGTCATGGCGACTAGGTACGCCATGATATTAAAAGGGAGGAAAATAGGACAACAGGAAACCATAAATATTTATTTTACTATTTAGAACAGTTAAATAAATTACTTGTTATATTTGATTCTGTGCATGTATTATATACGTAATCGTATCGTAATGTATGTTTTATTAATAAAATATTGTATTGCATCTTTATAAACGGGCAAAGTTATTAAATATAATAATAACAATAACAATTAGTATATTCGGAACGTCTTGAATATACCTACGCTGACGAGATTTAAGTTTGTTTATTTAAAAGCTTGATTTTGTTAATTTTCAGTATTTTTAATTATATGACTATAGTCAAGTGCAATATATTAGTTTGTTTGTATTAGACTAGATTATTTTCCATTCCCCCATTTAACAAGAAAATTATAAACCTTAAGGCCGGGCACACACATTCGCTTTCCTGATTCGATTTCCGAATTCGTTTTTCAAATTGGGCTCTCCGAACGCAGCAAATCTATATAACAATCAAGGCTTGTCACACATATTCGATTTTTCTCCGTACGGAATTTTTCCGTCCATTCTTTCCGAATACTAGCCCTTGCGTTCGGATTTCCGAACGGAAAAAAACGAAACGTATGCAAGACTTGCATACTTTTCCTAGGGCTCGTCACACACATTCGGAAATTTCCAAACGGAACGCATCGCATCTCGTGATCAAGGTCACGGACTTCCAGAAAAATCGAATGTGTGTGGTGATTGCACGGAATTACGAATACGGTTTCCGTATACGGTTTTCGAATCAGGAAAACGAATGTGTTTGGCCGGCCTAAGAGGAGTGTGAACCTACGGCTTTTCATACAAAAGGCGATAACGATTTTCACCCCTTAAACGCTGAGTCAGTCAGAGCAAAATCTAGGTTTATACGCTTTTTTGTTTTTTCACTATAATCAATAAATTCAGTTTTATTGTTGTTTTATTCAAAAAACGTACAGACCTAGATTTTGTTCTGACTGACATCCTATCCAAAATTGGTCAAAATCAGTTAACATTTCGATTCATGGTGGAAATCGTTATCGCGTTTTGTATGAAAAGGGTGATATTTGCCGTTAGTTCAGAGTCCTCTTAATATTTAACGTGGCTTACTGGTCCTTAGCTCGTTTGTAATAGGAAGTAAAAATATCCATATTTACAGAAATATGTTTCCGAAAAAGCTCCAATCATGATAAATTCCCTACCTAACATTACGAGTATGTTATTAAACAAAAGAATAATCAGCGTCTTACTGGGTTGTTCGATGGCTCGCAGACGGCGGTCGAGCTGCCTCCATTGCAGGTCCGCGACACAACTGCGCCCGCGCTCCTGGTTTTGGTGCCCTTTCGTCATCATGTCCATCACATCGCACGCGCTCAGGGAACACTCTGCCTGAGTTGGCTGTAACACTGACCAATAAAAAAATATGATTAACTAGCTTTAGCCTGCGCCTGCGCTGGCATTCGCGTGGAATTCGGTTATAGTTATTCCCTCGGGAACTTTATAATTTTCCAAGATAAAAGTATCCTATGTTACTTCTTATACCTCCAAGAATATGTGTACATAATTTCATGATAATCGGTTCAGTAGTTTTCGCGTGAAAGCGTAACAAACAAACTTAGACTCTAGCTTGTTCGCGTGTAATTCAGTTATAGTTATTCCCTCGGGAACATTGTAATTTTCCGGGATAAAACGTATCCTATGTGACTTCTAATACCTCCAAGAATATATGTACAAAGTTTAATGATGATCGGTTCAGTAGTTTTCGCGTGGAAGCGTTACAAACAAACTTACATTCACATTTATAATATTAAGTAAGGATTATCGGTGGTAGGAATAAGTAGAGTATATTTCCCTTAACTTGCGAAGAAGAAGTAATGGATATAATTATAACCCTAATTTAATTATTTTAACTAGGCCAAGAATTATTGAATTTAATAAACGGTCTATCAAAATGATGATGAAAAGCTGTACAACATAAAAGTCTTTTGTCAGTCTCTTTACAACCGATATACGAAAAGATACGAATGATATAGTAAAATGACCTGGCAGATTCTATTCAGGAATATAATTCAGAAAAGGTTGCTGGAAATGCTTTAATTTGGGGACATGACGGCCTCAGGGGAAAGGACGAGCTGTCACTCACGCTCACGATCGTTGAAAAATGATTCTAAGAAATTTTACAGAGAGAGCTTGCTATACAGATCATAAACATTTTTTTTAATAAACATGATAATCTAACTGTGATATTATAATTATGATAAGCAGCAAACGCATAAAAATAAATATAAAGTTTGAACAAGTCCCTCCAAGTCATTGCCGTTCGGAGCAAGTTAAGCCAGATTTTATTTAATATCCACGTTTTCATTGTTAAGATAAGAACTTGCCAGTCGGCTTCGCTGTTCACAGCAAGCTACAGCTAAATGTGCATAGCAAATATCACTACGCAGCAATGAAAGGAATCAGGTCGTAAATGGGTAAAACACACATCAAGAAACAAAATTTGTCTTTCCTGTCACCAAATGTTGATAAAAACGGGGTTTTCTTCCTAAAAGCCAATACTATATCAGAATCAGATGGCCTAAATGCGTATTAGCTAAAACAAAACAAAAACAGACCTTACCAAAAGAAGGAGAGACGGTTCTCAACATAAATGTGTGTTTACTTACCCAAATGCAAAACTCGCAGCTCAATTACGCAGCACAATTGGTATCGGTTTGGTTCAAAATGCAAACAAATCTAGTCATCACACGATGTAAATAAGGGTACATACAATTGGTTTACTTTTCGTGAAAGCGATATCAATTGGTGTTGCGTAATTGTGTAGCTGGCTATTTATTAAGTACCTCATTAACCAGCATTCTGGCTGTTGATTTTCGAAACACTTTAATACTATCTGAAATGAAGGAGGAAAAGCAGAAAAAAGACTACGTATGAAAATGGTAATTTATATGTTAAGTTTGCTGTTTAATTTCAGAAGATACCTACTTAATTTTTTATCGCTGTAGCGCCCTTATTCACTGTGCCAATAATCTGCGTTGAGATGTTAATTCAATTCCCTTTGAGTTGGTACAATTGAAAATGGATTCTCCTTCATTATAATTTGGGTCAATATCAAAAGAATTCGGTGATGAAGATTTACGTGTCAATGAAACAAAACTGTGCCGGCTGATTGATGATGCCGAGGAACTTATTCACGCATTTACAATCTGGCGTAAGGTCGTCTTTTTTTTAGATCAATTACGAAAGTTAGAAAAGCCGTTGTCTTGATTATTCTTACGAGGAAATAATAAAATTAAATTAAAAATGTAACGAAATAAAGTTGAGTCCAAAAACATAGGTATTTAAAATAATCCTACTACTCTACAAATCTTACTATCCTACTGATCCTATCCTATCATACTATAATACAATAAATGCGTAAGTGTGTGTGTGTATGTTTGTTACCAGTCAGCTCCGTAACCGCACCAGAACGGATTTTCATGAAACTCTGTATTAGGTTAGGTCCTGGAATAGGACATGGGCACATTTTGTCCCGGAAAATTCCCAAGGGTATAACTATAACCGAATCCCAAGTGGACAGACAAAATTTGGATCCCCATTTTCCTTAGAGGTGGATTTTTGTAAAACCCCTTCTTAAAACAAATATCTACAGGCGTATTATTATTTTTTAAGAACTTAAAGCTGTATACGTTTTTTTTCTGTCTTCTGATGGAATTCTGTAAAGCAATATCTTTCATAATCTCTTTATTTATTATATTTTATGCACTTAAGAAACATTTACCTTAAAAGGAACCTAATTAAAAATCATATTTCTAATTTGTAGATATTAAAGGTTCTGAGATTTCGTGACTATTCAGTGAGTTTATAGTAACTTTAGAAAAAAAAATATGAAAATTTAAAACACGTCAATCAAGGTATTGTTTTCTCATGTATTTTTTTTGCGAACAAAAATAGTACTAGAAATAACAAATGGTTTCTCTGTGTTGTGAAACAGGAAGTTGAAAAAGATTAATCGAGTCGATCGGATTAACTGAGTTAGACAGAAAACGGCTGGAAGTAATTAAACTTAATGAGATGGATGCGTACCTACTTATACTTTGTTCACTTATTTCAGATTCTTATCCTAATGGACTTTCTAAAGTAAAATTACAACTTCCCAGTAAAAATAAATCACCTGCACGTCTAGCACGACCTGCCCGCGAGTCGTTTGTCGCTCAGTGCGTCCCTTACGTATTTGACTAGTTTGACAGGGACGCACTGAGCGACAAACGACTCGCGGGCGTGTCGTGCTAGCCCCTCTGATGAAGATAGTATAGCGACAATATATGCATATGCGTGACATGATATAGGTATCAGTTTTTCAGGACATCTTATAATGTATTAAAAATCTTACCTTAATTGTATAATTGTGTTATGTTAGGTTATTTAGATTAAGATTAGTTATAGTTTACAGTATTATGTTGCTTAGCATTAATTAACGCATGCTGTGATTGCCTGTAATTGGGGGAGCAGTTAGCTCAGGATGTATGTAATGCTTTTATTTCTGACATGAATTTACTGTGTCCGCTGTTGGCGATCCTATTAAATAAATAAATAAATAAATAAATTGTGTATTATACGCATACATATTTAATTTTTAGGGTCCCGTACCCAAATGGTAAAACGGGACCCTATTACTAAGACCATGGTGTCCGTCTGTCTGTCTGTCTGTCCATCTGTCACCAGGTTGTATCTCATGAACCGTGATAGTTAGACAGTTGAAATTATCACAGGAGATTTATTTCTGTTGCCGCTATAACAAAAAATACTAAAAAACAAAAAAAAAATATTTAAGGGAGCTCCCATACAACAAACGTGATGTTTTGCTCTTTTTTGCTCGAGAATGATAACGGCAACAGGTAGACGCTTGAAATATTCACAGATATATATATGTTCACTTTAAAAATAAATAATTAAATTAAAATAAAACAAATATTTAAGGGGGGCTCCCATACAACAGACATGTTTTTTTGCCGTTTTTATAGATACGGTACGGTACCCTTCGTGCGCGAGTCCGAATCGCACTTGGCCATTTTTTTTTTCAAAAATGTAAGGCACAACTGTTTTTTCTCTACTATCTTCATCAGGTGAATTGTTTCTTGGCCTATCGATGTTAATAATATGGCATAGCACTAGTCACGAGCATTTTGTGCAATCCAGCGCATGCTATACATTAGGTACATAAGCATAACATAGTCCTATACGGGCGAAAATAACGGGTTATGAGCGAGTTGCCTACAAAGCAAGATGCCTAACAAAGTAAGATGCCTAAGTATTATGCCTACAAAGCAAAATGTCTAAGTGATTAAATGCCGTCTAGGCAAATGGCCTACTTGCTAAAACGACTACCAAGCAAAATGTCTAAGTAGTTGAATGTCTTGAAGACAAATTGCTTGGTAATTAAAAACCTGCAAAACAAGACACCTAAAATGGTTTTTATTGTAGGTAACAAATAAAATAAAGATAGCAACAAATATACGGGGTCAAGGTCCTGCTTTTTGGACATCTTGCTTCTGAGACATCTTGCTTTTTGGCCTATTGCTTTTGAGACATCCTGCCTGTAGCGCACCTTGCTTTGTAGGCAACTCGCTCATAATCGGTTCGGATATCGTCACGCCGTTTTCCTTTACGGAAGAACTCGGACACAGTATAATAAACTATCAGTATTTTGTCTCGGCAGTGTCCTCGAAATAATTACCTACGGCCGCTCGGTATGTAAACATGCAGTAGGGCTGCCCACCGACTGTCTTTCTTTGGTTACGTACTTATTTCATAATGCTATATTAAATTGCCGTAGTATCTTTTCATGAAATATTACTTCAAATCTTGTAAGTTTTAATTTTTTTTTTTCTACTGGGTTTATATTTCTACTTTCAAAAGTGACTGTAAGTCGGTATGGAGTAAAAAATGCATATATTGTATTTTGCTTTTAAGATATCACAAACAAAAAATTCTCGTGCCATAATTTATGTAAATAAAGTCATGGGAACATCTCACACTATCCACGTCCGGCCCGAGCTTTCAGAGCGCGTCGTTTCGGCCGTTTGTATAAAGATGGAATACTGTATACTTGATTATACTGTGACTCGGAGTACCTAAATATCAAATTAAATTTCACGCATAGTACCAAAAAATCAAAGGATCAAGCTGGGGTTTGATCTTACGACCCTCTGCGGCCCTAACATGTAAAGCTAAGTTAAACCCGTCTATCTCTATGACTATCTCTTTCGTCGGCACTAGTGTGAGAGGGAAGCACTTAAAGATAAGACGGTTTAGCTTATCCTTGTGTCTTGCATGCGCATCTTACAATATCTAACTACCACCGTCTTAGTGTATGCATTAATTAGTCGCAAAATAGCTACACTGAATACACACATAGCCTACTATTATAAGAAGAATTTAGTAGCCTCTTGGGGAAGCGACGCGTATAAGGTGACCAAAGGTTTTATTTCACAGCTTAATAGCCAAGCACTAGGCTCCATTCATGTAGCGATTTTTACTTCAAAAGGGAAAAGCAGTAGACTTGTAATTTGTAGCGCTACGTGACAATGAAAAAGTGATTCAGATACCATCTGATTTTTGTATACTATATCATTTAAAAATAATTTATAATGAATTACATTGCATTTAAATAAATTCGATTGTATTATATAAAATGATTATTATATTTGAGGATTATTGTTATTATTATTATAATTACATATTATTAAAAATAATGAACGATTAATGCGTAGGTATTATTATATTAGGTTGTAAATTATTAATCTAGGATGATGTGATCAATGTTAATTTACTATTTAATTTTTAATTTTAAACTGTTATTTTTATTTTGATCTTTTGTTTTTCGTTTTTAATGATTGTTTAGGCTAAGTTTATATTGTAGTGCCCTTGCAGGGTGTCATGTTCTGACTTTTTTGAAAGATAATATCACCTTTCTGTAATGTATGCATGACAACAATTGAATAAATGAAATGAAAATTTATACCAGTACCCCAATTCTCGTTGCATGCAAGAGTAGTTTACGAATGAAAACTGTATGAATCTGACATTAATCTCATACGTGAGTTCATCTCAGTTCTGTTACGCTGTGCTTTTCAGCATAAGAGAGCCACGTGATTCTCTAATATGTGCAGCGACTGATCAGCAATGAGTGACACATTCAAATTTAGACCGAATGACTTTGTCCTTACTGTCTAAATTAATAGTTTCATTTGTCCGCTGCTCAGCCGCTTCGAACTTAAGAAACCCACACCACATAATTCCGCACGAGCACTAATTGACGACATTAACGCCAAAGTAAATTATTCTTTATTTATAACATAGACTTATGTTGTTAATAACTATAAGACACTTGTTTAAAAATAATAATTATTAATCTAATATGCCGTGAAAATTAGTTTTATAAACTCACTGTTTGTCGTTTATTTACCTACTAAATAACGATAATTGAGTAAACAGTAGAAACCGGTCAAGTACGAGTTGTACTCGCGCACTGGGTTCCATACTACGCCAATTTGGCATGGTTGAGAAGCCAATCAATAACAGACTTTATGTAATTAGTAGAAGATTTTCGACATTTGCAAATAAGTTAAGCTGCAGCGGTAAAAATCTCGTTTGATTTTGACAAATTTTACACATTCCTACAACAGAACACCATTGAATATATTTGTTGTTTTAACTATAGAGTATAAAATAAAATCAGATATACAATCATCATTATACAATAAAATTTGATTGCTAAAACTTAAGAGGGCGCCGACCGTCCAGTGGCGCCCTCATCACTGTTATTGTGTTTTCTATTAAAGGAAAGTATTTTATTAAAATTGAAGCCGTATAAGTTGTTACGCAACTTAATACACAACGTATATGCTATGTAATATAGCTTTGCTAAGTATAACCATCATCTAATCAATTTAATAGAAAATAGTGGCCGCTATTTTCTGTTAAAATGATGACGTACCGTTTATACTTTGTAAAGCTATATTACATAGCATATAAATTGTGTATTAAACGGCGCAACAACTTATATGGGTTCGATTTTGATAAAATACTTTAGTTTAATAGAAAACACAATAACAGTGATGAGGGCGCCACTGGACGGTCGGCGCCCTCTTAAGTCGTTTTGGAAATATAGCTGGAACAATATTGGTCTATAATCAGCCAATTTTTGAGTATCAATGTTTGGAGAGATTCTCAGGCTTAAAACATTTTGATATTTATTTTTATTTGCTAGTATTCATGCCATAACAACACATATTCTGTAAAATTCCATCCTTCTACCTCTTACCGTTGCTGAGATAGAGTCCTCTGACAGACGGACGAACGGACTTTGTAGGCTCGGAAACCCTAAGAAACAAAATAATATCACAGAAATATGGCATAACTTTGCGATTAATGTCGTAATCTTACCGCAACGTAATTCATTAAGAAGACAATGTTTCTCATGGAAGCGATTACGTTTTAATATTTAGTTGGGATTTATTTGCATGAATTGCATTTTCAAATAAAAATGGAATAGTTGTGTAAATAACTTTTCCCCTATTATGTTATAGTATCGGTGATAAAAAAAATACTAATAAGAAACCCCATTAATCAGGCCGGAATAATTTGCATGTTAATAAAGGAATTTATTTTAACGTCGCCTTCGTGTAATATGCTACCTAAACGTTATTCTTTCGACAAGGTGTACAAATAAGGCCTTTACAAAAAAAAACAGTTTTCCTATTTTTTATTAGGATCACGTACCCAAGGGTATCAAGGGAACCTTTTACCGAGCCTACGATATCCGTCCGTCTGTCCGAGACCTCAACTCAGAAATGGTAAGGGTAAGCTGTTTTTTTCTCAAATTGTACATAATAATATAGTTGTAGCAAAAAAAAAATGCAATAAAAGTTTATAATCTAGGATAGATGGATTTCCCACAATTTGGCTGGTTTAGACTATTTTTTTGTTCCAGCTGTATTTCCAAAAAAGCTGAAGATTCGGTTATCAAATTTAGCCTAATTATTCATAGTTAGACAAATGTGAGTTACCTATAGCTTGTAGATGTGCATAGTCAGTGTGGACACATTATGATAGATGTAATTAACATTTAGATGTGTTGAAAAAGTATAATATTTAAATGCTAAATAACGTGGAGTGAAGTACAAAAAGGCGCATTAAATACCAGGGTATTATGTAGGTTTTTACGAGTATCTACTAGATACTCGTAAAAATGTCCTAGAAGAATGAAAATATTATTTTCAAGTGAGTCATTCATATCGATGTAAAGGTTTCGGCATAATCGTGTAGTGCACAACTAAGTACATACAAAGACACCAACAGGCGCTCACCGGGCTCGACAAGGACTTAGCAATAAATACTTGAAAAACACACGGCTTTACTCACGATTTATTGTCATAAATAGAGATGTGTCAACTGGGTTTGCCAAACCGGTCCAAACCGAGTCAAGCTAAAGTCGAACCGACCCGGTTTGTTAGTCCACTAACTCGATTCTATAAAGAGCAGCGGACCGCAACAACATTCGACACAACATTCGAACCCGCTCGTCGACAGCGCGAGCAGGTCGGGCGAACGGAACCGAACCGACAGCGCGCGATGCCGACTCGCGCGAGCGGGCTGAGCCGGAGCAGGCGAACCGAATGGGAAGCTGAATAAACCCGATTTCTCCCGAACAGGTGGGCGGGCTACGCCGACGACCATTAGTAGACCTTATCTCGTTGCAACAAAGTTTACTTAAATTCGTTCAATGGTACGGTGGCGTGACACTTGTCCTTGAGCTGAGCGCTAGAACTTAATTTGATTTTTGCATTTTTGAGTTTTGGCTCACAAATGTAACAATAACCTATAAACAGTAAAGATTTAAAACCCGAACAAGTAGGTGTTTAAATTTAAATTCATGTCAAACGTAATACTATATTAATACGTTTAGGACCGTCATAGCAACTCGGTTTGATCAACCCGGGTTGAAACCGGTTTACATAGAAAGTCGAACCGTTCAACTCGGTTAGTGATATTTACGGGTTGGCACATCTCTAGTCATAAATAGTTCGACATGTTGTGTGTTTTTCAAGTATTCATAATGTCTCACGAAAGTTTTAATTTGACTTAGCAATAATTAATGAATCACTTATAAATGGTGAAATGTGTATATTTCGAGGTTGCTCCTAGCAAAAATATACGATGGTATGGAAACTTCTGCGAGTCCGATTCGCACTTAGCGGGTTTTTTTCTTTTTTTACGTATATTGGTACGGTTACCATGTAGGTACTTTATTTTCCTTCGTATAAACTATTTTCGGACAAACGTGAAAATCGTTATTTGGAAAAATGTCTCTTCTAAAAATAAATATTTGGCGCATTGCAAAACTTCAACATGCAAACATAAACATATAAAACTGTTTTACTTAATATTAGAGAAAATACACGCGAGGGTTTTTTTATCGCTTTTAAGAAAATAATCCCAGGAATAAAAACTAAACCACTAATTTTACCTTCACCGAAGATGAAGTATGAAATATAGTATAGGTATAGGCGACGTTGAACCATCGTGACTGACCATATAGGAATAGCATTTTGTTTAAGGACTGGCGTAGCGAATCCATTAATAGGAAGAGTCTATGTAATAATGAAACAATATTTTTAAAAAATATGTCTTTAGGACGCTTATAAACCTTGAAGATGAGCCTGCCTGGATGAGCGAGGCTTCGAGCAATTATGTTTAAGAAATCGTTTCAGTAATAAATTTTACTTGTAATAGAAAGTGGCTGTAACAGTAGCCCGACAAAGCTACAAGATCCATTTTTGGAACTAAAAACTGGGCCTGTACCGCGAATGTGAACGTCAAACACGTACAGAACAGCGACACATTGGCGGTTTTGGCATTTTAGTGGCGGAATAGTAAATCACTTAGCAGTCCCAAAAAGAGGCCCTGGCAACGCTGACGACAGATCCCATACATCTGCGTAAGAGTGTTGCCAGTATTTGCCTTTAAAATTGTAACTTGTAACTTCGTGTAACGGGACGAATAATTACATGACCTCTTGTTCCAAAACGGGAATAGAAATCGGTAAATTTCAATATGCATATTAATAAATTGACGGTAATTTACTAATAATGCCATACAAAACTTTACCATGTTGTACCCTCTAGTGTCAAGCGATTCATTCATCTTTATCATCATTTAAACAATAATTAGCCGCATAATTAATACCACAGATGACGGATAACAAAAAGAAGATGATGATGTCCCACAATTTCGATCGTAAATTTATTAATTTACTGGCTACACGGATAAATAAATAAAAAGTGACAAAGCCAAGCGCAGAATTTTAATTTCAGGGCTTTGAAGATTTGTTAGTGAGTGGTATTTCATATTTATACCGTACTAGTGCACCCGCCACAGCTTCGCCCGCGGTATTTTCCATACAAACTTTATCACCCCTTTTCACCCCTTTAGGGATGGAATTTCAAAAAATCCCTTCTTTGTGCACCTCTGGGGTACTCGAGAAATATCTCCTCCAAATTTAAAACCTCTAGGACCACCCGTTTAAGCTGTGCGTTGTCTATAAGTGAGTCACGTTACTGTTTTATATGTAATTAAAGATGGTGTGGGTATGTTTCAGTTTAGCCAAAGATTAGGTATATACTTTATAATTCAGAAATTACACCATCATCATTAGTATTTTCAAAAACTAAAGTTGGTTTTAAAATAAATATTGACTAAAAGTGTAGTCACACGAGCAACATTTTTACGGCAATGTGTGGCCGGCAACTATAGGCATCTTCCTCTAACGTACGAAGTTAAAGTATGGCAGCTTTAGTTGCCGGCTATAAATTTCCGTGAATAGTTGCTCGTGTAACTGCACTTTAAGGAATGCTAAGAGTAATGAACGTTTTAATTTTAGGCAAAGAAATAGAGTTTCAATCATAAACACCGTACTACAATCGGTTATGTAGGTACGTCTATCAATTACAACACTCGAGAAGGTGATATCATTCAGTGGTTTGAAATCGATATATTCTGCAAGCTGCCGTAACTTGCCGTGCCAAAAGTAATAGTACATTGGGCATCTAGGGCCTTACTGCCCATGGTACACACAATATTTTCATCACATTTAAATAAATAATAAATAAATAAATAAATCGGGGGACAATCTTTACACAAATCGATCTAGTCCCAAAGAAAGCTCTAAAGGCTTGTGTTATGAGTACTAGACGACGATATAAATACTTATATAGAGAAATAAATACTTAAAAACATAGGAATCATCCAAGACTCAGGAACAAACATTCGTGCTCATCACACAAATATTTGCCCTTACCGGGGATCGAGCCCGGGACGCTTGCGTCGGAGGCAGGGTCACTACCAACTAGGCTATCCGCGTCGCCATTTGTAAGGTAATTAAATAAAAATTAGACAAAAATATTAATTATTTATTTCTTTCCCATTGTACACCGTGAATTACCATCAGCGGCCCTAACATGCATGCCACAAAGATAAATTAAACCCGTTTATCTCTATGACTATCTCTTTCGTCGCACTAGTGTTAGCGAGACGCACTTAGAGATAAGACGGTCTATCTTATCTTTGTGTCATGCATGTTAAGGCTGCTGGTGGGTAGAATAAACTGTATGTCGCGTCGGTTGCGCGCTACTTGTATAAGAAAACGATCACCGCCGGAGCCGGTGCCGCGCGCACCTCGCCGGACCTGGCTCACGCCCCGCCGTCAGCGGAAGAAATGAAATCTGTATGGTTGATAACTCCCGCTGACGGCAGGGCGTATAGAGCAGCTAAATCGGCTATAGCTGCTCTATACGCCTGCGTATAATAACACTCTTTCCGAGCAAGTGTGATAAAAAAAGTATTAATAGTTAATTTCGAACGTCAAGTACTAATTTCGCTGAAATTAAACCAGTAACACATTTATTTGTCCTATAACGTCGCCTTAGAGTGAAAACTTCGGGAGTGCAATTTTCGTCTTTATTTTTATATTAAGTTTCTGAAAAGAAAAATAATTAAGTAGGTACGCAGTTTTTACTCCCTCCTGAAAAGTTACCTCTTTTGCACTAACGAGGTTTTCACTCTAAGGCGAAGATTAGTAGAATACGAGTTATATAATTAACAGGATTTTAGAGGTCGAGGCATACTAAAAATTCTTCAGGATAATTGTATGCGTATTTCTGCCCTTTGTTAAATGCTTATACACGACGTTTCTAGGAAAACCATAGATTTTCGATTGGTATGGAGACTATACGGGTCATTGTGAAAATAAGGACTGTTGTGCTGTGGTTGCACGCCATCCACAATTTGTTGCTGATATACAATTAACCAGTTAACTAAATGGATTACATCCGTCATTCAAGCAGAAAAGCCAAACGAGCTTTGGAGGGTGCCGGTCCTAGCTTATGGACTGAATTAGTCATAATAAAATTACTGGCAACGTCTATTTTACCGAAATCTCTAATTGAACGATTTAATCTACATAAAGCTCTTGAGACGAAATTAAGAGGCCGATTACGATATTTTCATTAAATGGGCAACTTTGGCGTTCGTATTATGAGAAACTGAAAGACTTAGGCAACTTTGACGGGCTGAATGGTGGAGTATAGTTATTAGTATAGTTCATAGCGGCTTCGCTTTATGCAGTTTATTCTTATCTATTGATATAAAGCCGAAATTCCGCAGCTAGTTTTTCATAAAATGTGCGACGGCACTATTTCGAGCTCGTGGATTGAAGAACTACTGTACAAATCAAACGAAATGAAAAATATATAATAATATCTCTTAAATAGTCGTGTAGTTCGTAGCGGCCTGTGAATTTTGAAATATGTATGGAATATGTAAAAAAAAACCGGACAAGTGTGAGTTAAACTCGCGTGGAGAGGGTTCCGTTCCGTACATGATTATCTGAAATTTACTACGTTACTTTAAATACCAAAGACTTCTTATAGGTTTTCCTGTAATCTATAGGTAAAGGACTATTTTCTGTATTTTTTTCAAAATTTTAGCCCCAGTAGTTTCGGAAATAAGGGGGGGGAATGGTCAATTTTCACCTATTTTCCTAAATAACTTCTAAACTATTTTATTTAAAATTCAAAAGAAAATATATTTAAAATCCTCACAATAAGCCCTTTCATTTGATATGTCACACGATATAGGTGGCATAACTTTTTTATATTTTCTAATTTACCCCAAAAGTAGCCCCCATGTTTAAAATTCATATATCTACGTCCGTGTTGCGGTTACCGACTTACATATGTATACCAAATTTCAACTCAATCGGTCCAGTAGTTTTGAAGCAAATTGGCTGTGACAGACGGACAGACAGACAGACAGACACACGAGTGATCCTATAAGGGTTTCGTTTTTTTCTTTTGAGGTACGGAACCCTGACAAGTTCAAACCACAAAACTACTAAAAACGCTAAGATTTAACAGTAAAATTCTCTTTAAACTATTATTATTATTATATACAATTTATATAAGAATAATCGTTAGTTATTAACTAATAAAAATAACATACAATTTTTGGAAAAATAAGTGGTCAATAAACTTAAAATGAACGTAATAACAACTCTTATAATCGTTATTGTAATGAAATTGATACGTTTAGTACCTCTTTAGGCAGTTTCAAAAGGAGTATTTGTGATACCTTCAAGAATTACGTAAAGGAAAAAAAATAAAATTACTTAGCCTTAGCTTTAGTTTACACTGTTTGGATTTATGTATTGTTCAAGCAACGTTCCGTCCCTAAGTTGGTTAGGAGGACTGTTTATTATTAGTTGTTGTTACATCATCTGTGAACACTGTGTGTAAATGAACAATTTCATCTTCAAATAGTTTATAAGTATTATGTGTAAGACTGTTTGTGTTTCTAAATAAAATAAATAAATAAATAAACTCCTAAATTACTACATAATACGATGCGTAGGCCCGCGGCGTTAGACCCGCGCCAGCGGTCCACGAAGGTGGATCTATGTCGCTCCGAACGATCGTTGCCAAAGTAAAAAGAGCGCTGACGGCCATACTTCTTATTATGGCGTCAAGGCTCCTTTTACATTGGACAAGGGCGACTTGTTGCCGTGCTTCAATATACCTAGTCTATCAGAACGTGATTTAGTGATAGCGCTCTTAAATTAGGAACGGGATCTCACTTAATTGAGATTTAATTTATATCGCTTCTTAAAGCGTGGAGAAATCTAGAGGAATAACTTAATTATTATGGACTCAGGTTGTGGACAAGTTAGTCCGTCAGTTAGATTATCAAAAAAATTTGAACACGTATTTTTGCTTTATCAAATTCAATCAAATTTGACAAAGATAACGCGCATCAAAGTTCGGGAGTGAGGGCTAATAACGTCACATAATAGTAAAAAGTGTGCAAAGTGACATCACGCGCAACTTCAACGCACTATATCTTCGTAATTTTTTGGTTATTTGACAAAAGAAAAAATATGTGTTCGTATTTTTTTATTATTTAAATGAAGGATTAATCAGATTTTTTTTCAGGAAACTAGCCTATTTATTATGTTGTAATATTTTCTTCCCACTTCCACTTGTTAAAATACCATCAAAATTCCCTCAGTAATTCTCCTGTGATGCTTGTTAAAACAAAATGCTAGACAAATAGACAAAAGGACAAACATTATAAAAACAATATTTTAGATTAGGTATATTACTTTTATTTTGTCCTCCTGAATATTATTTATTTCACTAATATCTTTAATGTAGACTTAATAATAATAATAAGAATATAAGGATATAATCACTAACATCACACACACACATAAAAAAAATACGCGTCGAATTGAGAACCTCCTCCTTCGGTTTTTTTTTGAAGTCGGTTAAAAATTAACCTTTCTGAAATCATAATTTGATTGTTATCTTTCTTTTTCATAACTTCTTTAAAAATAATCAAACCTTATTTACTTGCTGATAAGTACATATAAAATTAAATTTCAAATTTGGAATTTTGCGGACATCTCTATAGGTAGGTCAGTTATCTTTTTCAAATGATTATATTTACGGAAACATTACAAACGTTAACACACTGCCTTCTAATTTCTTATCTAAATTTCATGTACTATTTGCATACTTTTCAGGGATAAGAGATAATATCTTACATGTTCGAGTCATGCGGGTTCTGGCTTTACCAATGTCGCTAAAGGTCGACCAAATCTGTATGCTCGTCTATTTCCTCAAATTTGATTAAAAAATAATATTCAAAATAGTTACTGATAACCTCAGAGCTCTTTTAGTCGGCATGTATGTTAATAAATCTACCAGGGCGTCTATTCGGGAACGTCTAAGTGATACTGCAGCGACCCGCGAGCGAGACTCGCATCTCGCTCTTACGCATTACGCGTCGCGCGGAAGAGTGGGATGAGAAATCTTGCTCGCGAGTCGCTACAACATCACTTAGCGTTCCCAAATAGAGGCGCAGCGCATATGGGACGAAATCATTATACTGAGTAGAAACTATAGTCTTCGTTTAATTATTGCCAAAATATCGATCTTTTTTAAGGGTTACGTGCTTTGTAAGCTATATATCTAGTCTGCTCTGCTGCACTGGGAGTGAAGAAATAGCATAGAATGCGTGCAGATGCTTATCATCCTGGCATGTCGTAAAAGTCGACTAAGGGACGGGTCCTCTCCAACATGGTGGACTATCTGTATGGGCGATGGGCTGATCACCTGTCACCATACGGTTCATTATAGCATCTTAGGACTAATTAATCGAACGTGGCCACAAGTAGTCTTGTGGCTCTGCCCATCCCATTAGGGATTTCGGGCGTGATAATATGTATGTATGTATGTATATCTAGTACCATAAAAACCTCCATGGTAGGATATTATTATACACGACGGTTTCTCCTGTTTACGGTACAAGTATTTACTAAGAGGGCCGCTAGTCTGTATGCTATTATTTAAACAGTGTAATTTAATTGCGCTACCGATATGTACGTACATGTTTGACGTACGTGAGTTTGCAAAAGGACGTCCTGATTTTTTAAACAATTAAGAGGGATTTGTAAATTTAATTCAAGATATCTTCGAAAGCTCGTGGTTCCTAAACTAAAATCTCTCTCTCTCAGTTTTATACTGTTAACATTAAACTGAATTATCAATAAAGATACTTATATTATCGTTTTAAGGTAGTTTAATTATAAATTTAATTTGTAATGAGGTTTTTATAGATAATAATATTTTTTTCATTCAAATTAAAAAAAAAAAACTTCAATTATAAATTGCGATGGTATTGTAATTAAGATATTTTAATTTAAATTTTTTATGGTGTAACGTAATTATTATGTTGGCATTGGGGCCAATACGAACGTGTTTTCGCTAAATTTAGAAGTCCCTAAATTTTCAATAAGAAACGCCAGCCTCGATATTGATAGCTTGAAGCTTAAGTTTAGACAATTTTAAATTTAGCTGACACCATTTCGAATTGGGCCCATTGTTTCGTTATAACTAAATACTTGTATGCTATGTTAGTAGCGAGATATGCTGTGATTTACTACCCGTAACATAGTTAATAAACGATGTCTTAGAAAAATGGTTATCTATGGTTTTCTTTAATCTATTTCGTCTTAGCCGTTTCGCACTTAAGTATTACGATTAGTGAGTTCCGGTTTCAAACAGTCATTTATTATCTCTAATTTTACTTATCAAAAGTGTATTCGCTAAATTTAAAAGTCACTAAACTTAAAATTAGAAACGTTAAACTTGATTTTGACACCTCTGTCCTGTACAAAAAATTTAAATTAACAAGACACCGTTTAGAATTGAACCAAATATTTCAAAAGCTAATTGGTACTCAAGAAAAACAGTCTCAAGTACGAAAGGGTTCATCATTTGTTAGCTATAATTTCCACTGAAATTGTATTTTACTATGAAATTTTGAACCTTAGGTTCAATGTTTCATTTCTACATCACTGTATTAATAACATTTTTGTAAAGTATAAATACACGGCTCAAGATTTCATTGTATAATGAACTTCTTTCTTTGGAGTATCATTTGAATTTGTGAAGAAAACCAGGAACATCATTTATTGAAATTAAAACCTTTCATGTGCTGAAGTGCTGAGTTATAAATTTATCGGCCCGGTAATTCAGTGGCAGCCGCTCGTTGAGTTATCATTGCCATGTTTTCAAGTGTAGTGAAGTAAACTAGTCCCTTACTCAAGCTTTTTCGAAAAATATCATCATCATCATGGGTCTATTGTATTTACCGTAAATGTTATTTTATTTTGCTCTATATTTTTCAAGTGCAGTGGTAGCATACGGGTCTAACGCGCGTCCTCTCCTGAATTCCCCAATCCGCACTGGGCCCGCTTGGGGACTACTGCCTAGTCCCTCTCACTATGTGAGGAGGCCTGTGCCCCTAACATGCATGGCACAAAGATAGGATAGACCGTCTTATCTCTAAGTGCGTCTCTCTCACACTAGTGCCAACGAAAGAGATAGTCATAGAGATAAACGGGTCTAATTTATCTTTGTGCCATGCATGTTAGGGCCGCTGCTGGGCACAGGCCTCCTCACATAGTGAGAGGGACTAGGCAGTAGTCCCCAAGCGGGCTCAGTGCGGATAGGGGAATTCAGGAGAGGCCGCGCGTTAGACCCGTATGCTACCACTGCACTTGAAAAATATAGAGCAAAATAAAAAACATTTACGGTAAATACAATAGCTGTCAAGATTTTTTTAACTTAATTTACTCATGGTACATTTTGGTACCTAAATAAAACAAATTGAATAAACGTGCAATTAGATAAGCAAATTAAATGATCAAAGGGAGATTGAAAATAAAACCAGAAAAAGCGCAATGTATTTATTATACACCAAACAATTTTATGAGGAACATGCATTGATTTAATGGCAACATGCTGAAATTATGACTTTATAAAAACAAGTGAACTCTTTTTTTAGGTAAACACTTAAGCGGGCCCCGTATATACAGATATGCTTAGTACATTTCAAATACAGTTTAATGTTTGTCACTTACTGGGAAATCATTTAACAGCAAATTATTTTTGACGTTTATACAATCAAATTTGTATTAGAGAGGTACTATTTAGTATTAGGTAATCTATATAAATACATGTATGTGGTCGATAAAGCTCTACCCGGGTAAGGGTTAAGATAATCCATATTTTTTTGGTATTTTATATTCTTGTTTGATTGCTCTTGATTAAAAAAGCTATCGTCCAAATCGGTTCTTAAATGTCGGAGTTCCGAGTCCTCCTTTTTTGAAACTAGTTAAAAAGAACAAGGGTCCAAATTATTAATTATTCACGACGAATGCTACAAAAAGCAAACATAAAGCCCAATTTTAATAAAAAGCAGTAATGTCTTACCCACAGAAATTCTTATTTTGAGCAATGTTGTTTGCAAAAGGGTGGGTGTAATCGCGTTTCAGCGGCAGTAGCGTCCGACCGAGCGACGCAGCACATCGCTTTCCCCGAGCGCAACCTCCGCCCGAAAACTTTCAGTCGCGCGCCGAACGCCTAAATACAACACAACACTGCAACGCCTCAGCCAAGAGCGTGAAACAAACCACTTTTGATGTGTGTTCAACAATAACAAAGTTTACCTCCGTCTTATAAAAACGGATCGGCTGCAAAAGTTTCACGCAACTTTTCTGTGGTTTGTCATATGTACCTTCGGAGCATGAATCACAAGTTATATTTATTCCAAATAATAAATAAGCTACTTAACTAGTGAGCTTCTGCTCTGTAATCTAGTGCATACATAATTATGATTTTGTTGGTGAGATACACGTAAATAATACTGAATTGCTATTTGAGTATTGCCAACAATTGCGATCTTTTAAAGTGAATAAATACATCGAATGCTAAGTGTTCCGTGCCATAAGTGAAACATACAATTTTCAAATGTTTGCCGAAAAAATTTCTTTATGAAGTGGCAAGGTTGAAAAATCTGTTAGTGTACAGTGTCAACTTTAGAAGTGAGTATTATCATGCTAATCGCAGTGTAAATACGCTGTAAGTCAGTGCCGGCTCGGCGGGCCGTGTGTGCCTTGTGTGTTATCACAGTGGGCCGTGAAAGGCCTCGTCGGACCAAGAACAAAGAAGCTACCTGTTATCAACCGCTGCCATCCAGCTCTCCGCTGTGACCTAAGGACCTTCTAATAATGGATTCCAGGCAAGTTGTATTCAAATATTGTAATTTTCACACGCACAACCATAAATCAAACACGCATGTTATTTATTTGCCTGTAACTCATTTTATTGTATTTTTACATTACTTATGTTAAAGCTTCTTATAAATTAAGTATACAATTAAAGCAGAGTACTAACAAAGATTAAATAACATACTCATTTTAATGCAGTAGGCTGGTACACGTTTTGCGTGAGATTATTTAAAGATTTTTTTTGTACGCATCACTAACGTATGAATGTATTGTTTTTATGAAATTAGTTGGCCACAATACATGTATAATATTATAATAGAAGTATAATTGGTTTCCAAAGCTTGTCTTCTTGAAAGTGTGAGTCAATAAATAACGGTTAAAAGTACTTAGATAATTGGTGAACTGCTCTCTGCTTTTGCAACAACAAATTGAAACGTGAATAGAACAACAAAATAACTTTACTTGCCAAAAATATCAAAGTTAAACATTCAAGAAGCTTGAGTGATTGTAATAATTGATTTTAATTCATTACAAAACCTAAGTTTGATAGCTTTTAACCGTAAGCGTTGACGTGGCTTACCCATACCCATTTCTCTAAATTCAACCCCTAAGAAATAGAAATAGAAGAAATAGAAATAATTTATTTTGCCAGAAAAAGGGTTGGTTTACAGTTGTTACACACAGATAATGTTCTCCTTATTCAGCTATTAACAAACAGCATGCAAAATATGGACCAATACTTAGTCATAAGTTAATTTTATGTAGTATGTAAGTGTTTTTTCATGCCAGTTAAACGAATTTATTTATTAAGCAAGCTGACTTATCTATATATAAAATAGTATATTAAGGAGGTCAGGCTAGCAAGCAAATCATAATTATATTTATTCTGGGTACAAAAGGATCAATTAATTATTATATTTTAGCATTTATGTCAAGTTAACTACTCACTACTTTGTATTATAGGTCACTGCTATTCTAAAAAGTCATTTAATTTATAAAATCTACGTTCTAGAAGCCATTCATATAACATTTTATTGAATTTGTTATTTGGTAGTTCTTTAAGTTGTTGTGGTAATTTGTTGTATATTTTCACACACATTACACTGCAATTCTTCCTAAATCTAGCAGTTTTTTGTTGTTTACCAACTTCAAGCCGATTACCATTTCTTGTATTACGTGTATATATATTTCTAGCAGTTTTAAATAGATCACTATGCTTTCTAACAAACTTTGACATTTCGTAAATATATAAACTCGGAAGCGGTAGTATTCGTAATTTGAGGAACAGGGGCTTACATGATTCAAGTGGGCCAACTCCACAAATGGCACGAATACATTTCTTTTGAGCGATGAAAGCTCTGCACATATCACTACCATTCCCCCATATAATGAGACCATACCTCAGCACAGACTCAACATAACCGTAATAAGCTGCCATAACAGTTTTGCGATCGGTCGTTTTCCTTAATCTATAAAGGACATATACAAATCTATTAATTTTACTAGATATAATTTTTATTTGATCATTCCAATTTAAATAACTATCTACACTTATTCCTAAAAATTTGGTAGTTTTACTTTCCTTTAATTGATGTCCATTATAAACTATGTGTAACTGTTGATTAATATTATTGAAGTTAATAAAACTGGTTTTTCCCAAATTGATTTTTAGGTTATTAATTTCCAACCACTTAACTACAGAGTCTACCGTATTAATGAGGTGCGATTGATGATAGTTTAGGTTCTTTGAATGGTCATTAGTGACTACAATTGATATATCATCCGCGAACAAAACACATTTGTGGTCGATTGTATTTACTAGATCATTTATGTATATCAAGAAAAGGAGTGGCCCAAGGACACTTCCCTGCGGAACACCAAATTTGTTTGCACTGTAGCGGGATCTGCAGTACTCGGTCAAATTTTTATTATTAACTGTTTTAACTTCAACACACTGTGTTCTGTTTTCTAGGTATGACTTAATCCATTGAAGCGCTAAACCTCTTACACCATAGAATTCTAACTTGAGTAACAATTTATCATGAGCTACGAAATCAAATGCCTTGGACATATCGAAGAAAAGAGCAGTTGTCAATTTTTTTTCGTCATACTTTGTCGCAATCTCGCGCACTAAATTGAACGCGGCAAGAGTAGTTGATTTATTTTGCTGAAAGCCATATTGTTGCTCTGCTATTATATTAAATTTAGTGAAGAAATCGGTTAACCGTTTGTGCATCGCTTTCTCAAAGATTTTAGAGAGTATGGGTATTAATGTAATGGGTCGATAATTTTCAATGTCAGTTTTATCCCCCTTTTTGTAGGCTGGCTTTACGATAGATTTTTTTAATTTCTCTGGAAAATTCCCAGTTTCTAAGGATAAGTTAATTAAATATGTCAAAACGGATATGAGTTCAAATTTACATTTTTTTACTATTTGAGTTGCTATGTCATCATAACCCTCAGCATTTGTGTTGTTCAGTGTGGTTATAAAATTAATAATCTCGTTTTCATTAAAAGGTTTAAGGAAGATACTATTTGTCAGACTAGAATTAGAGCCATTTTTTAACGTATTGGTGAAATTATTATTTAATTTATTTGTGGATTGAATAAAGAAATCGTTAAATGTTTCGGCAAGGTGAGATGCTTGAGTTATATTTTTACCATTGATAACAAGTTTGTCAATAAATCCACTTTTTTCAGTGTTATCTACTTCAGATTTGATGACTTTCCACGAAGCTCTACATATGTTCTTACTGTTGGTTATAAATTTACTATTTGTTCTTTTTTGAGCTAATGCAATGCATTTCTTTAAAAGTTTAGAGTATTTTGCGAATTTGTTTTTTTTTCTCTATTGTCTTATTTTTGTAGAAATTCATCATAAGCTTTCTTTTGGTTTTAGTGCTTATTTTTAGTCCTCTGCTTATCCATTTGGGCTTAGCATTCACATATACCTTAATCTTTATCACAGGAAAGCAAAGCTTGTAAAAGAGGCATAACTCATCGTAGAGTCCGTCAAAGCTACTGTTCAAATCTTGGGTATGGTAAACTTCAGAGAAAGATAAACTATTCAAACAATTTTTAAATTTAAGCAGATTTTCTTCGGAATAGTCCCTTCTGGATACCGTTATGGGCTTAGAACGATCAGGTTTTTTAGTGACTTTATATGATAATACTTAAGCTGTGTCATGGTCAGAAAGACCAAGAGGTATGACCCTACCTGTGGCATTTTTGATGTTGCTATAAATATGTTCAATGCAATTATTACCTCGCGTTGGTTCATTTATATGGCTCTTTAAATTGAAGTTCATTAAAAAAAATTTAAGATATAGAGTGACCTTATTTGAATTTATTAAGTTTATGTTGAGGTCACCTGTTACAACAATTTTGTCCTTACTATATTTATTTGAAACTATATGTAATAGAGATTCGAATTTTTTGAGGAATACATTTATATCTGATGTAGGAGTTCTATATAAACAAATGATGATCAGATTCATCGTTGAGATTCTAATTGCACAGGATTCAAATACATTTGTTTCATTTAATTGATTAATCAAAGTTAATTTTTTTAATTCAATCCCTTTTTTTGTGAGGATGCATACACCCCCTCGTTTAGTTTTTCTACAGTAACTACTGGCTAATCTAAAGCCACTAACAATTATATTTTTCTCATCACCACATTTTATAAATGTTTCTGTAAGGCAAATCACATCTAAATCTGTACCCGATTCTGATAATTCAGATAAAACTATTTCTAATTGGTCCTTTTTGGCGAGAACACTGGCAATGTTTTGATGTAGGATTCTGAATTGTAGTCTATTATCAACGAAAAAACGTGCTGCCATTCTCGTCAGCTCCATTGCATTGAAGGTCCTCCTGATCATTATTCATTTGAACTAATGTTATAAACTCTGCAATATTCTGTAGTAGGCTTTGAGCTCCGCTATTATTCAGTTTTCCAGAATTATAAGAAAAGTGGTCGAAGGTCAACATCTGATTCGAGTCAAAAAAGTGACCGTATTTATGTGTTGTGATGTCACGATTCAATAGGGTATTAAATACTTCTACTCTGGTGTTATGTAAAGGCGCACCGCAGATATATGTGGGGGCAGCCAGTATTATATTGGTAGTTGTGATATTTTCCAGTTTTCGTCTTATACTATGGATGAGTGACCTGTAATCTTTTGAAGTTTGGAAATCGGTTTCACCTATAATTATAACGCAGTAATCATACTTTGTATATTCAAGGGGAAAAAGGTGTGCAGTTTGCCCGTACACACTTTAATATATCAAGATATCGTATACGGAGGTGCTAATTAGATACCGATATTTTTAGAGCTGATTTCATTCCTCATTATAATCACTTTAAAGTAAAAACTTGCATTGAGTATATTTCAGTTTTTGGAGAAATTTAATAAAACGACTTTGAAACATTATAACACACCCTGTTGATAAAATAATACCATTCTTTGATTAAAACCTCTTCGATTATCTTTTTGAAACCTCTTAACTATCACTGGTCAGCCTGGCCGCTTCATTTATAATGACATTTATGAATGAAACGCTACGATGTTGACAGGTACCTAGTGTTAAACTTCTTGTCAGTAAATCCACAGGTTGATTCTGTTTGGACAGTATTTTAATTTATTTATTTTATTCACGTACTTAAATGTTAACTCTAAAAGTATCCGTACCTAATTTTTTAGCATCATAAAGTTTGTACAAAACCGATACCATGCTGATATAAAAAAATGGTACTAACACTTTTCGGAATAAAAAAAGTTAGGTTTGGTTTTATTACTCTTGATGGGCTTTCTCTTGACCACAGTCTTACCTGATAGAAAGTGATGACGCGGTCGAAGGGATTGCCCAGGAAATGCCTATTTACTAGAAGGGTAAATTTGCATTTAAATGAAGGAAGTTGGACGAAGCACCGAAACTAGAACTGCAAAATCGTTCGCTTGTTCGGTGTAATTTTCCAGACCCAACCTGTCCAAATGGCTGCCCAAGGCATTAGGTATACCGGAGCACAATGGGGAAGTTGCATGAAAATCCAAATGAGGTTTAAATGATATATAATGAAATTAAATGTAAACAAAAACATATTACAGAAAAAAGCAGATCATTTTGACTTTTCATTTTTATTTGATTAAGGGTCAAAATTAGTGAAAAATATATATTGTTTTTTAGATCTGATTTTAGTTTTTTGGACATCCTCATCAAATTTATGTCCTGTTTTATTGCTACGATGTTGGTCTAAAAACATTATTTTCGGAAATAATTGCAGATTTCGTTTAAACGCCATACATTTTGTACAGTCTAACGACTGCTGTGACGTCATAGCTGTTGTCCATTTTGTATGGAGTGTTTTTGTGAGTGGTATGAACAATGACTTTTCGAAGCCTCGTAACTCATAAAATAATCAACATAAAAATGTTTTGCGTACACAGATCAGTTTCTATTACTCAGCACTTTCCAATACAAGATAAAAAAACCGGTCAAGTGCGAGCCTGACTCGCGCGCCGAGGGCTCCGCAATTACGTATGAAAAAGAAACAGTACCTTGTAAGGACGGAACCCTAAAAAAGAAAAAAAAAATGCTTTTAACAACAGGGTAACCATTTACAACCTACCTATGAAATAAGACAAAAAATAACTTTCGCAAGCTCCTATCTCCGTTCAATCATAGAATGTGATACGACTTTGCAAAGGTTATTCCGTTTAACTTTTTTTTATGTGATGTAATTACAAATTCACGGTTTTCGTACTTTTTCCTTTACTTGTGCTGTAAGACACTGCTTCTTGCCAAATTTCATGATTCTAGGTCAACAGGAAGTACCCTATAGGTTTTGATTCCCTTTGGATTCCCTTGAAAGTATCAAAATATGAGACATAAACGGCCATATCTTTTGATTGCGGTGACTTAGAAGGTTGATTTTTTCATAATTTCAAGAAATTGCAGACCTGAGTATTTGATATTAATTTCAACTTGATACCTCCACGCGTTCCTGAGAAAAAGGTCTTGACAGACAGACAGAAGGACAACCGAGTGATCCTATAAGGGTTCCTTTTTTCCTTTTGAGGTACGGAACCCTAAAAATTATGCATCTTCCCTATTTTGGTTGCTTTCCAAGGCCAACCACGATCGAAATCTCCCACAGGTAGCATTGCCCAGGTATCATGTGTACTGGAGAGTAAAACGTCGGACGTTAGCAATTTCAATCCCCAAACCCAAATGTAAGGCCATTTTTCAACTACCGCTAAGGCGGTATGCAATATGGAGTTATTATATTCATGGGGAAAATATGAGTTTATGAGTTTGGTCAATTACTACTACTTGAAAGTAGGTTTAATATAACTAATAGAGGTATATACTTCAAAAAAATACATTTATATACTCTCAAAACATGAACAAATATATCAAAGAGTTTCTGAAGCAAGAGCTTTCCTACCTCTCCAATCATGGAAACCTTAAAATTGGCTAAGTTTTGTAAATTTTTAGGTTCCGTATTATACTATGAAGGTTCTTACGGAGCCCTTGTACAATCAATTTAATATCTGTCTGTCTGTTCAGACCCTTTTTCAGGAATAGCTAAACGTATCGAGCTCACACATTGAATTTCAAATTTGGCACAGATTTAGTGTTTAAGATCGCACACAAAATGAAATAACAAAAATTGATAAACAACTCTATACTTAAATTAATTATATATAAAGTAAAAAACCGGACAAGTGCGAGTGAAACCCGCGTGGATAGGGTTCCGTTCCATACCGGTTTAAATGAAATTTCCTATGGTACTTTAAATACCATAGACTTCTTATAGGTTTTCCTGTAATCTATAGGTAAAGAACTATTTTTTGTATTTTTTTCAAAATTTTAGGCCCGGTAGGTTCGGAGATAAGCGGGGGGGGAATGGTCCATTTTCGCCTATTTTCCTAAATTACTTTCAAACCACTTATTTTAAAATTGCAAAAAAAACATATTAAGGATCCTCACAATAAGCCCTTTCATTTGATGATGTCACATGATATAGTTTGCGTAACTTTTTTTAAAATTTTCTAATTGGCCGCTCAAAAGGGCCCCATGTTCAAAATTTATTTATGTACGTTACGCTTCCCTGTTGCGGTCACCTATTTACATATGTATACCAAATTTCAAATCAAGCGGTCCAGTAGTTTTGGAGCAAATTGGCTGTGACAGTCGGACAGACAGACAGACAGACAGACAGAAACACGAGTGATCCTATAAGGGTTCCTTTTTTCCCTTTGAGGTACGGAACCCTAAAAATGAGGCTATTGGACGTCCAACCTTCTTGCCAACCAACTAACTTGAAATAATACTAGCAGACGATATATTTTTAGTATTTGACCCCTTCGAAATTAGAACGAACAGACAAACATTGAAGATTGACACTCAGATGACCCAGATCAGACATCCCGTACTTAATCATAAAATTTCACGCGGAAAAAAGATAGAATAACTACTACACTAAACGCACGCGCGCGTATAGTATACTATACTAAACGCGATTTATGATTATTAGATTTTTATGAGGCTTAAAGTAGGTAGTAAAATATTTCTTAAGTGGTCATTAAACTAATGTTGTCATCGAAGACTGAATCATATATCATAGATAATCATCGCTATCATCATCATCATCAAAATCATGTTATCAATCATGCTATTGATTGATAGTATGGGAAAAAGTAGCAAATTTCCCTTAACACTTAAATTCTTTTTCGACTGCATATAAATGTTAATTTGGTTGTTTGTGTGTTTCTCTTTTTGTTTGTGTTTCTATACTATTCATCCGATTACGATGAACCTTTGGTGAGATCTTGTGCGCGAGCCCGGGTATGGCTAAAAACAAAAACAAATGAACAAACGAATGTTGGTCCTGTTTATCCTGTTTCAGCTCTGCTTTACGTTGAATTGATTTTCATTCAAGTCGCAATAAGTATTGAGGATTTTGGTTCAGTTGTGGAAAAAATATACATTTATCTACACCCATATCATAAAACCTCCATTGGTTAATCAAAAACCGTATGAAATGACCACCATTTTGACAACCAATTAGGAAAAACCAGTGCTGCGATAAATAAATAACATGACTTCTTTATCGTTTTTAGTAAAGAAAGGAGATTGAATTTGGAACAGCTGTCAAAACTCAAGTGGGTCTCTATTCTAGTATCCACAGATATTAAAAAGTTATTGATACGAAACGTCAATTCAGTATGTTTTTTTAATATAAACTGCACAATATTTGATCTCGAGTGACGTGGGAATAGAGACTTCATCCGTTTGTCTATGATTTAAAAAAAATGGTCTTGACGGAAGATCGTATTTGCCGCCATGTTGACGTTTTGCTGAACGAAAGTAGAATTGTTGTTGAATTGAATAGAAAAAGTTGTTTGTAATTTACAGTTTAGTTGAATATATGAATAATAAGTAGTCTTCTCGGAGTGTGTGTGATGTGAAAATGCGCCGGATATCGGAAATATGCAGCCACGATTGCAACAAATAACTTGTTGCCAGAAAATATTGTTTCTGAACCCATCATGGAGGATTTATAATATGTGTGTATATAAAGTTATGTATGCAACTCTGCATAATTTGGCCTTAAAACACACGTGCGATCTTATTATGAAACTCGCCTATCGGCTCGTTTCATGAAAACCGCACTAGTGTTTTAAGGCCTATCATTATGCAACCGTTGCATAAACTACTATTAAGACTTACTTAAAGATAAAATGAATATGTCCTATATGTGTGTATGTGTGTAGTGTAGTATTAGTCGGCCACCCTGAAACCTTGTCACATTGGAATAATGAATAAATCTCGTCAAAAGTAACCGTTGCGTTAAGTCACTGTGGCAAGATTCTAGAGTGCACTTTGTATCAAATTGGTTAATTTTTCATTGTAGCTGTACATTACTAGTGCTAAGTAGGTACCTATTGAATAGACGTATGTATTCATCATCATTCATCGGCGTTTTCGTAAACGTCCCATTGCTGGGCACAAGCCTCTTCGCTACGCGCATTGGGAACTTCACAAACCTCTTCGAATTAATTCGCACATATATGCAGGTTTCCTCACGATGCAGTCCTTCCTGAAATGCTTGTGGTTTGATAATAAATTCAATGCCGTACATGAGATTCGAAGATCTCAGAAGTGCGAGTCGGGATTTGAACCGGCAACCATCTACACGCGAGGCCGCGCGTATACGCACGAAATAGCTTCACCATTTGTTATTACAAGTTATTAAGAGGAGTGTGAACCTACGGCTTTTTATGTAAAAGGTGATAATGATTTCCAACCCTTAAACGGTAACCGATGTTTACTAAATTTTGATAGGTTGTCAGTCAGAACAAAATCTAGGTTTATACGTTTTGATTTTTTCATTATAATCCATAAATTCAGTTTTATTGCTGTTTTAGTATTCTCATACAAAACTAATTCCGGCAATTATTGGAATTGGTTATCTTTACCCAATATCCAAATTGATGGCGGAGCGGGCATGTGCGCCGCGTCCGGCGGTGATTGTTTTCTTATAGGCGTTTGTGCCATTAATTTGGCTTCAACAGGATTTACAAAAAATCAAGTTTAGGCATCCACTCTAGTATACATAATTACTCAAAGGCTAGATTTTGTTCTGACTGACAACCTATCAAAAATTGGTCAAAATCGGTTAATATTTAAGAGGTGGAAATTGCTATCGCCTTTTGTATGAAATAGGCTTGTGTAGTACATGTACTAATGAACTAAAGGAATGAATTCCCGTCACTGTACTAGAACGAACTATTCCGTAACGTTTCTGCTCTTAGTACATTTAGTACATTGCGCGGAGCGAGCAGCGCAAGCGAAGCGATCCGTTTGACCGACCGAACGGCTGCACATTGGCTCTGTCAGAGTAAGACAGCAAGAGGGAAGGAAACGGACCAGTCGGGCGGGAGCAGATCATAGAGAGATTATTTCAGTGTACTAGTGTACTAAAAGAACTAAAAGAGCGAACTAGTACATTCGCACAATCGTACTAGTCTGGAGCGATCCGCGCAGTGAACGAGCACGCACAACTCTAGTATGAAAAGGTTGCTTCACAGTCCTCTTAATTTTTTGCCTTTTTTATCTAACATAAAAGTGTTGCGTGGTAGGTAATCCGATCTGATATTAAAAGCATTGTCAAACCTACGCGTATCTTTTAGGTAATATTTGTCTTCAAGATGGATTCTGGAAAAGAATTACCTATTCCTTCGATTCAGGCAAGGCTAAGTTGAAGGTTAAAGCTCCTAATATATATTATTAGCCACAGTTGACAGGGGTTGGCTCCAATTACAGACAATGTGCAAGTTTTCCCATGAATTCCGTTGTTCGTGTTAAACAGTTTAGCTAGAATTATCCTTTAGAAAACAGTATAGGTATAATCCAAACACGAAATCCTTAAAATGTTTTAGGGATGTGAAAGATGAGTAAGATAAGCTCATTTTCGTATAAGAAGGAGTTAACATAAAACGAGAAGTTTTACTTCGATGCGATCGTAATTCTTCTTCATTTATACAGAGGTAACAAATAATTTAGCGAAAAGGCTTCAGTTACATTCTTTTTAGATGGCGGTAGTAACATAAGTTGTTCTTAAAATCTGACTTTTATACGATTATCCCACCCCTAAGAATTCAAACGTATTTTGACGCCATTAAAATGTTATCGAAAATGAAGAATGAAGTCAAAATTCTTTTTGTGTCCGATGGTAAATTTTAATCACAATGATTTTTTGTCATCATTTCAATAAAGTCGGGGTTTATGAACTTTATTTAGATACAATAAAATAAAAATATTTCATCAATAAATACAAGCAAAAATATCCACAATACGCTTCGTTAATAAAAATCAGATAATATCCGCGACATTTCATAAATACTGAAAATATAATTGAACTAGGAAATCATATATCAAGTTCTTGATAAAGGTTAAAGTTTTCTTATATGACTCTTAGCCGAATTCACCTTCGCCATTTCAGCATTAAATTCGGCATTAAAAAGTTAGAACCGAGCTGTCAACCTACGAGTATTACAATAATCTGGTGTTGTTGTTTTCATTTTATTTGACCAGTGTGCTCTGTGCAAACACCGGATTCACGGGGGAAAATCTGTACTGACGTTAAATAGTGCGAGGACACATTAAACTAATTTGATTAGTTGATATCGATAAAAATGACGTTGTTTTTTTTTTTAAATATTAAGAGGGGGCAAACTAGCAGGCGGGTTGCCTGATGGTAAGCAATCACCGCCGCCCATGGACACCCGCAACACCAGGGGAATCACGGATGCGTTGCCGGCCCTTTGAGAAAGGAGTAGGCTCGTTTTTTGAAGATCCCTAGGTTGTATCGGTCCGGGAACGTTGCTGCTGCAAGCTCGTTCCAAATTTCTACCGTACGTGGCAAAAAATGCCGCAAAAACGTACGGTAGTTGACTGCCACCGGTCTAGGTGGTGAGGGTGGAAGGTGAGTTTGTTGCGAGTAGTTCGATAGTGGAACTTAGCAGCAGGTAATAACCCGAACAATTCCTCGGAACACTCCCCATAATAAATGCAGTACAGGATGCAAAGAGATGCAACATCCCTCCGCAGGGCCAATGGGTCAAGCCGATTGGAAAGCGACCGGTCATTAACAATTCGAGCAGCTCTACGTTGTATGCAGTCAAATGGAAGGAGTTGATATTGGGGCGCTCCAGCCCAGAGATGGGCACAGTATTCCATATGAGGCCTAACCTGCGCCTTGTAGAGCTGTAGGCGATGGGCTGGCGAGAAATACTGACCCGCTCTATTGAGCAACTGTTTGTAATTCTAAGAATTTGTATTAAGAAGAAAACGACGTACACAAAAATAAACTTTTTGAGGAATTAACTTCTTTAATATTTTATATAATTTTCATAATATACGATCAACATTTTTTCCACATTCCACATATTTAAAAGTATTCAAACTTAGCTATTAGTTATGATAATGATGGTTAAAAATTGCTTTTTATCGATGTCGATAAACTTAGTCACTGGTACATTTTTGCTCCAGTCAATCCGATGTTTGGTTCTGTGTAATGTAGTGAATAATTTTGTTTTTCTTTCTTTCTCCTTTCTATATATGTATAAACATCAATATGATCAAAGTTCAATTTGACATGTCTTTGTTGTGCATCCGATCACTAAGCTGCCAGTTGCCAGTTTACTATATTCTTCAATAGTACGGCCGACACAAATAATTATGACCGTCTGTTTTCGAATGGCTGTTTAGCTTCATAAAGTGAGATAAACAATACTACTTCTTAATGATTAGTTTGTTTAGATTTCAAAATATAATCGTTACTGGAGGCTACGGCATGTACAGCAACCGCAACATTGTAGTTATAGCGATGATACCATGTCATTTTCAAAGTTCAGACGACCTGTGTAAGAGATGTAGCCTTGTCTAAATATCATTATCTTTCTGCAAGCAAAGTATGGGTTATTGCAAACACAAAGAACAAATATTATTGTCATAAACCTTGAAGAGCGTTTGTTTATTTTTTCTTTTCGTCAGTTGCTCTCCTGGAGAGATAACCTAAATGCGTTTTTTTCTTAAAGTTACAGAACTACGGATCAGAGATGTAATTTAAATGTCGTCAATCTTTTGTTGGCACTGAAAGTGTTACTGTGTATACATTTGAGGATTGTCAAACGGCAGAATTGCGTATCCTAATTCGTTATTTTGATATAGTCGGGGAAATCATTTGTGCAAGCAAGGCCGCAGCATAGCGACAATGATTAAAGCTATAAATAACTTATACGGGTAGTGATACTGTTAGTTTGTCCATTAGGTTATGACTTCGCCGCCGCGTATGGGGTGCGGTTTTAACCGCGTTTTTATATACCCAGTCAAGGATAAAGTCTCTACTTAAGTTGACTGTCGACTATGGCACTATAGCCATAGATAGGAACACTTCGTTGATTTTGTCGACATTGTGTGCGACATCAGTCAAAAAGCTTAATAGTAAGTGACGTAAAATTCCGCTAATGAGATAACTATTCTTCTATGTTCTTGCCAGCGGTTTTATTATAAGAGCCCACGCGCAAATAAACACAGAATTATATACTTATAATTTGGTTTTAGGAATGTACCTAATGTATTTAGAATAGGTACAACAAATTTAAATGACTAGTTTTTGTCACCGAGAATTAATGCGGATGTTTGTGTCACCTAGTTATTATTATTAACAAAATAAAATTTAGATTTTTTATAAATTACAGTTAATTATTATGATCAAGAGTAAAGATATAAAACCATACATAAATTAAATGGAAAGGAAGAGCATATATAGTTTTAAGGCAACGGGCAAATAATAGGCGTTATTATGATTAAAAAAGTTGTATTCAGTAAAAGTAGGTACAATTACTAGTATAGTATTATATAACATATACCTCCCAACAAACTCTCTACTATACAATGCAAAAGAGCAGTCAACTCGTACCCCAAAACTGAAGATCTATTTCGTATAATAAAGTAGGCAAATCAAAACACAAAGTTCCAACTCATGTTTTTGTGTTAACTACGGTCTCCTTGCCTTCTACCATCTCTCAAGGATACATTGACAGATCTTCACGGATATATACTTAATATACTCACCCACTTTAATGACATACAAATACATAATAATCACACACGAAATTTGTATCTATACACTGTACACATTAATCCAGACACTGGGTCCAATTCGAAACGGTTAATCCTAAATTTTAAATTACTTAAACTTAAAATAAAAAACGTCTGACTCAATTGTGTATAGAATCACGGTGTCAAAATCGAGTTTGACATTTTTCTTATTTTTAGTTTAGCGACTTTTAAATTAGCGGATACACTTTCGAATTGGCCCACTGTTTCAGGTGCACTGATGCAGGTTTAATGCTTACGTGCTAAATCTCTCAGATATGGATTGTTTTAACTATAATAGGCTACTTTAGTTAATATTAATAATTCTTTATTCTTCACCGTGGTTATTTTTGTACAATAACCACAGACACAGACACACACACACACACACACACACACACACATCTGCTGTATTACATGTTTGTTACATTTGTGCTGAAATTTTGCTAAACGAGGAGGGGCTTCACCTGCGGTCATACAGTTTTAAACTAGTACCACGGAGGGTTGCTTACTGTTACGCGCGCATCATTTTGACTACTACTGTGTAATCATTTCGTATTTTTGTATTATGTAACTATCCGATATTACCGAGTCCCTGTAAGCTAAATAAATAAATAGAATAATCTGTGGTACAATATAATAATAATATATTACATTTACCTAATGGTAAGGGGACAATTCAGTAATTCAAGTAAGATCCTGTTGTTCTAGCATGAACACACGCATTGTTGTGCATACAAGGATCTCACGTAGCCAGGTTAAGAGAACTACTATTATCACTTAACAGGCTCTGCATCAATAGTGGTGTGATTCTCTAACGCGCGCAGCGACTGATCAGCGGATAATCGAAACTATAAGTTTAGACTGTAATGACAAAGTCATTAAGTCTAAATTTGAATGTGTGCCTCATCGCTGATCAGCCGCTGCGCACGTTCAAGAGTCACATGGTAGAGCTCGTTCTGTTTAAATGTGTAAAAAGCAACTGCTCGCACCTACAGCTATCAAATTAGTACGTTGTGACGCTTATTTACACGTCAGGTGATATACAAAAAATACGTCACACGTTTACATCGCAAAGATTCCGGTTATTCTATTTTAAAGCATACTGTTTGACTGGTGCTCTCCATCTCCATTGATCTATACCTATGTTGATCATAAATGTAAATATATAATATATACTGAAAATAAAGGTAAATATTGGGCCTTGTTAGGAACAGAATAGAGTACAGTATTTTAGAACGCGTTACTTTATGGCAAGCCAGGTGTAATATTTGTCTTTTCCGTGATGTACGGCGCTTTCTTCATACTTTGGTTGACAACACGTTGTCTTTATGTCAGTTTGTCCACTAACTGGTGTTTATTTGAGATTTATATGTAAATTATGCCAAAGGCAGGTACAGAATTACGAGAATCATATTTTATTTTGAATTTTCTTTTCATCTTTTGACGACACCTTTGGCCTAGTTGGTAGTGACTCTGCTTCCGAAGCCAGCGGTCCCGGGTTCGAATCCCGGTAAGGGCAAATATTTGTGTGATGAGCACGAATGTTTGTTCCTGAGTCTTGGATATTTTCTATGTATTTAAGTAGTCGGGTTTTCCTTCCTGACGCTATAACTCCAGAACGCACGAACCGATTTCCACGGTTTTGCATTGGTTGGAAAGGTCTCGGGCTCCGTGAGGTTTATAGCAAAGAAAATTCAGGAAAAATTTCAACAGAAAAGCGGGAAAATCTTTTTTCACATACAGCGCCATCTCTGATACATAGCTACACCAAACGAAATGCTACATAAAACGAAGCCATCTGGTGGCGAAACGGAGTTCGCCGGGTTTGCTAATTTAACTATATAAGTATGTATATCGTCGTCTAGTACTCATAACACAAGCCTTTAGAGCTTACTTTGGGGCTAGATTGATTTGTGTAATAGATTGTCCCGTGATTTATTAATATTTATTATTATTATAGTCTGTGCGTTAAGTTCAAGAAATATTCAGGACGTGAACGAAACTGAATTAGAATAAAAGTCTACGTCGGGGGGAAGTTAGAATAGTTGAATGGGATTTAAGCTGAATGTTAGCAGGCATGATAATAAAATATTAAACAGATCTGCTTGTTAAACATATCAGTGCACGTGGTGCCCGCCAGGGTGTTCCCTCTAGACCGAAATAAGCAAGAACATAATGTTAATTTTCAAGATTTTCCGTAAAAGTTTATACTGACTTAGAAGTTTTCATTGTGACACTTTTTACAAGCTTTTATTTAATTTCACTTGTTAGTTGGTTAACAAGTAAATCTTGATAGTCAACTTTGAACCAGTTCCCGTACTCGGAGTATGCTAAAGTTTAGTACACATTGTACATTGTAATAAATTGAGATTTATTATTAAAAGCAATAACAAAATGAATCATTCAACATACTTCGTCAAAGAACGTAATTAACACATAGTGAAATATCTGCACCATGCTTCGTCAAAAAAAAAAAGCCAAGCACTTACTAATGTCGGGACTGTTAGCCTAGTTAAATGGGAGAAAACGGATTGTTATAAAAATGTAATCTTTAACAAAAAAAAACATAACTATATTAATTAATGTTCTTGACATTTAAACATAAAGCACACAAGACGATAAAAGATAGCAAAAAATATCATAGGTTTACTTAAACTTATTAAGGTTTTGAAATGGTGAATTATATTAGTAACTCCAACAAAGCGTCCTTTGAAAAGCATGTTATTAAAGAAAGACAAGAAAATAACTGCTTATTTTATATCTGCGGCTCTAGCAAGATTGACGCGAGGATACGTTAAGGCCCTCTTATCTCTGCGTCTCTCTCACACTAGTGCCGACGAAAGAGATAGTCAGAGCGATAAGACGTGGCTAGGGCCGCTGAAGTAGATTTATATCTTTGAAATAATTTTAAGGAGTTAGTTTCCGGGGAAAAAGTAATTCTTTTTAAATGTATAATATTTGCGCTAACCTTAAAGCCTTAACCTTAATTAATATAGTTAATTAAGTATCTTCGAATTATGTAAAAAGGTAGCCTAAATAGAGTTTTCACAAATTTCATCCTTACAAAAGGAAAACCACCCAAGGATGCGAAACATGAAATCCAACCGGTTATTTCTTTACAGTACGAGTTCAACCCAAGACGACGATGCTGACTGGTCGAGGAGCATTTCAATTGAAGAATATTTAGGACACAATGGCACAAACAATACATTAGGTAAGTAAGTACCTTAAAACGAGTACATAAAGCACCTGGGCGACCGAGCTTCGCTCAGCGTCTGTTTCTTTCTTTCTCAGAACTAAAAATATATACATTTTCAACTTAGACAATTTTACAAGCTCTTATAAAGGTCAAGGAATAAATCTACCATCTGTTCGGTAAAAACCTTTATTGAGAAGAGGCCGGCAAGAAAGTCGGTTAGGTATCCTTGCTTTCAAAAGCAAAGAAAAGTCTGTTCGCCGACAGTTGTTAAAAATAAACAGGGCTTCATAACTCATTACAAATAGCGGCCCGCTAATTATTTTTACCGATGATAATAAAAAATTAAAGAGAAAAACTATATTTTTTTCATAGAATATTATTATTTAATTACGAAGTCTCATAGTCAGAGGAATAATCAGAGTCGGTGACGTTTATTATGAAACGTTAAAATGCTTCATCTAAAACAACACACGAACATCCAAACGACACACTCGAAGCGTATTCCACAACGTAATGGCAATATGCGCCCGGTGTGGCGTGTGACAACAACTGCGTGCCTCGTACCACGAAACTTTGTACGGGCGGCGATAAGCGACGCTCGTCATATAGTTTGCGATAGGTAAGCGACAGCCACTATTTCGAGACGATATCATAATATTTATCAACCCTCGGCGAACAGGCTTCACACGTATGAGTTTACAATGATGTCTACAGTTTTATAAAATTATTCCATACAAAAACAAACGACAGAAAACCAAGTGAATAACTGATTTCGAAAAAGGAATGACACGGATTTTTAGTGTAGTTTTTTTTTTTAGTTTTAAGTTATTTTAAAAGTTTGCCTCCTTCCTAACCAGCCAATTGTTAACCAGAATTAAAAACGTCAATTTCATGGGTAAGTACTCTAGAGCAGGCTACCTAATATGGCAGTTTATGAAAATAAGTAAGTTGGAATATTAGAAGACAAGCTACGCCATTTTGCTTAACCTCCGTTACAGTACCTAATATTATGGCTGCAATGCACTTCATAGTAACTAAAATTCAATGACTTTATTAAACAAAAAGTAAATCGAATTATTTTTTATTTTTAATTTAACAGATAAGATCGTAACATGACTTATAAGCTTATTGTAAAAATATTTATTATTTTAGTAAATTCAGATTTTTTAAATTATATTTGCGAGGATCTTTCCTAGTTGATTTTATATATTTACAAGTTATCTGACCTTTCCCGTACCGGTAACCGTTTTATTTATTTCTAAGAAGATATATTTTTTATTGTACGTTGGTCGGGAGTATATTCGAAGCCGTACGGATTGGAGTGCGGGGTTAGGCAGGGGTGGGGTTAGCCTCGCCCAGTCTTTTCAACCTGTACGTCAGTCAACGCGCTTATAGAGGAGCTCAGCAGCATGAGTGTCGGCTGCCATATTCAGGGTGTTTGCCTAAACAATATCAGTTACACGGACGACATGATGCTGCTGAGCGCGTCTGCATGTAGCCTTTCGAAGTCTTGGGCGTTTGTAAAGAATATGCTGTGAGTTATGGCTTGTCATATAATGTCAAGAAAAGTGAATGCATGGTCTTTTGGGTGAGGCGAAAGTGCCGGTACTCTGTTCCTTCTATTAATCTGAACGGGATACCTACCAACCTTAAAAAGAGTTGAACAGTTTAAATACGCAGGTTGTATACAGTCCGCTGACCTGAAGGATGATGCAAATATAGAAAGGAATTGCAGGGCGTTGTCTGTTAGAGCGAACATGGTGGCCCGGAGGTTTGCTCGTTGCTCCACTGAGGTAAAATTGACTCTTCTTAGAGCTTACTGCAGTCACTTTCACATGAGCAGACTGTGGGTCCACTATACGCAAAGACAATATAACGCTTTGCGTGTGCAGTACAATAATGTCTTCAGGGTGCTGATAGGGCTGCCCCGTTTCTGTAGCGCGTCGGGTATGTTCGCCGAGGCGAGAGTGGACTGTTTCTATGCCACCATGCGGAATCGGTGTACTGTACATCCCTAGTGCACAGGGTTCGGACCAGCTCCAGTAGTATCCGGTCGAGATTCGCGTAGAGATTCGATGGTCAGTACCTGAATCATTGCTGTATGATTCACGTACTGCCAAATCGATTCGTCTAGTGTATGTGTCCTCGTTAGTTTGTGTTTGTGAAAAGTAACATTAGGTTAAGGAATGACTGTAGTTCACTAACACCAATACATTTTATATGATCCAAGTTGGTCTAAATTAAGAGTTTGGTATTATTATTATAAACCCACCACCGCATCCCTTCTCCCTTTGCCACTTTTAAAATTTCAGTGCTTATGAAAAGTAATTTTCCAATGCTTGTATGTGGACATGAGTACAGATACTTTTTTACACTTTCATTTCCACGTAGCATTAAGTGCTAGCGCTACGCTCGTAGCGTTATCACTTATCAGGCCATTTTGTCTACGAACAGATAATGAGTTCATCTGTTACTGATTCTTTAGCAACGTATTAATGCTCGGTTCCCAAAATTAGAAACCGATTTGTGTTGAAGATTGTTACTATTTTTCGGAATTGGCCATTAAAATTACTTTTAATGCGTCACTCGACAGGATTGGATATTGCTCATTTTTAGACTAAGTTTTGTGTCTACAAAAGCGTGTTCTATAACGGACAGACGGACGGACAGACGGACGGACAGACGGATAGACGAACAGACGGATAGACCGATATACGGATAGATGGAAATCATCATCATCATCATTTTCGGCTTATTATATACGTCCCACTGGGCACAGGCTTACTCTCATAGTGATCGGGCAGTAGTCCACACGCGGCCCCAGTACGGCTCCAATCCGCACTTTTCATACACACAATTGAATTACTTCTCAGATGTGTGTAGGTTTCCTGACGATGTTTTTGATCGCTAACGCTACGAAACGCTAGTGTCCAATTCCACACAGTTCCGAAAAACTCAGAGGCACAAGCGTGGGAATGAACCCTGGTCCCTATGCATGAGATGCTGCGTCGTATCGTATTCCCATATATTTTTTGTATAATGCCCATCGTTCCTCATTATATAGCAGTGCAAAAAGGCATGGTATATACAATACGAGTATGTTTATAGAGTATTTCATGTTAACTAACTGCATCTGCTGTAGCTCAACCATAATTTTGGCTCTATTTTTTGATACTAAAAAAGCGACAGGAAAATCATTGACAAGGTCAAACCTTTTGTTGAGTGAAATTTACTGCCTTTTATTTACTGAACTGAAAAAAATGTGAAATGCGACCTAAGTGACTTTTTGCTCCGTTAACAAGGTCTGGTCGTTTATGAGCCTTTTTGTGTTACGATTATCCTAATTGGGGCATTGGTGACCGAATTCACAAACGGAACGCAAATTGATATTTAATTTAAGTGAGGTTTATGTATGAATTAGCTTGTTGGGGTCTTAATATTAAGAAAATGCTTAAATGGTGTTTGTGAATTCACCTGTTTAGTAATTGAATGCCGGAACGGCAGTTATATTAATTTTCCATCCAACTTGCTCGGAAAGTGTGGTATTATGCGCAAGCGTATAGAACAGCTATAGTCCATTTACTTCCCACGGGCAGTTATGGATTTTGTATGATTTATCCCCATGTGGCGGGGGGCGCGGCGCCAGGTCCGCCCCGAGGTCCGCGTGGCACCGGCTCCGGCGGTGATCGTTTTCTTATACATACAGTTTATTCTACCCACCAGATGGTAATTCAAGGTGTACAATGAGAATAAAATTCTTTTTTTTTGTTTAATTTTTATTTTATTTCCTCACAAATGTGATGAAAAGCATTATGTGTATCACGGGCAGTAAGGGGATAACAAACTCGAGCCATTAAAATCCCTCGCCTTCGGCATCGGGCTTCTAAAATACTCGCTAGTTATCCCCTTCTTAAGGCCCTAGATGCACAATGTACTATAACTAAACAAGAAAAAATAGTAACCTGACATTCCTTTACAAGTTCAACCACTCACTGACCCATTGTTACAGAAACTCTGTACGACGTACCGACTGGCATGATAGTGTTTCTATCATTCCTGTACGGGTCGATATCAGTGCTCGCCGTGGTTGGCAACTGCCTTGTCATGTGGGTGGTGGCCACCTCGCGACGCATGCAGAGCGTCACCAACTGCTACATAGCCAACCTGGCGCTAGCCGACATCGTCATAGGGCTGTTTGCGGTGCCATTCCAGGTAAATACAATTTGTAAAGTGGTAAACTAAATCTGATCATTCTTCCAATGCTTCTATATCGCTGTAAATGATTAAACTGTGGACTTTGTGTAAAGGTGTACGAAGTACTTATTTAAAGTGGTTGTGATGAAAGCGCGTGAAAACACATAACATTCACAGTTTACATTTGAATTATGCCCTAAGGCAACAATTTCGCAGACCTGTTTACGGTCTCGTTTTTAAAAATGTTACTTTAAGTGCAGTTGATAAAGCGATTGTGGATACTTAGTGCACATAGTCGTATGTCTGCAGTGAAATAACTCCAGACATCGAGTGGTACACTTTGCGTCGAACGGCGCAATGTCACCACACGTCCAGTAATACATATACACTTTCGAATTGAGTTGATCTCTATGGCAATAAAATCAAATCGAATATATGCAGGACGTCGATTTCTTTTGCATTAGATGGATAATTTTGCATCAGGAATATCGATGTAGTTACTCGAAATACGTACCTTGTATGAGCATTCATCAGGAAAGGACACTCAAGAAATCAATCACGAAAATAATTAAGCAAACATTAATTATCTCTAAGGCCTCTTAAGCTCTTAGGCTGATGACACTGAAGTACCAAGCTAAAGATAGAACCTTCTTCAGTTTATCTGACTTTGGTTTAGTTCGCGAGCTTTCTAAGTATACTTACTACAAAACTGTTTTAGAGCCAAGCTATTAATAATACAATGCTCGGACTATAGTAGTTAATGATTCCTTGTTCCTTTCTCTAAATTGCAACACAAAATCTTCACTAAGGATCAAATTAATCGTTTATTAACTGACTCTGAGTACCTTTTTCCTTTAATGTATAAGTGCTTGATAATATCAATAATAATAATGTATTCCTGTATGATCTCCACTCTGCGTTCGTGCGTATGTGTGTGTGATCGTGTGCATGTGCGTGTGAAGTACTCAATATTTTCGTACGTCAGTGAGACTAACCACGCTGTTAACTTGTATCTACATACTCGTTGTACGGTAGCTGTTTACAGTGAACACTCTCCCCTCTACGCTTAATTCTAATGAAATTAGGATCATATATATGGGACTTAGGCAAAATGTTCTGTCAACACGTTCAATTGACTTAATTGATTAAAGCTGAAACTCACAACGCGTATTTCATTAAAATTTGTACATTTTGGTAGACTACCTTTTCAATATTGGTTTAACTGGAGTGTAGAAATAAACTAAATTTACGGAGATGTTATTTTACATCACCGGAAAAACTGGTTGCTCGGTAATGAAGACTTGGGAGTCGATTTTGACCAGCTGTCACCAGGATTTTTTTTGTATTACATAATTGTATGCGATTGTTTTATAAAATACAAGCTTTTACCAGCAAATTGGTCTCCAAAGAAGTGTATCTTTAAGATATAACGAATTTAAATATTCCTGACTTGTTCAATTTACATTTTTTCCCTCAAACTGCGGGTTCTCATCGGGCTCGCATGAACTGCCGTTAATACATTTTCCAGCCCCTATTTCACCCTTTAACGGTTGCTTGTCAGGGCTCAAACTATCTCCATCCTAAATTTCCTCAAAATCGGCATGACATCGTAATAGACAGACGGGCAAATATAGATACAGACAGAGTTACTTTCGCATATTTGTAATACCTAACCTAACCTAACTTAAACTATATTAAACGTTAATTATAAAGGAATAATTTGCCAAAAGCGTTTTGGTTAAACATAAGCGAACCGAGTTTTAATAAACTGATAATCAAATTGTTCAATGTAGCGATCAGCAATAGCACTTGGCAGTTAGATGAGTGAAATCGTTAAATTTTCTGAACGCCTTGGAAATTTCACAATACTTATCATAATTAAAGATAACTTAATAAAAGTGTAAAAAATGTTTAGTGAGTCGCACCGGTTTAAATAGCTTCCTTCGTCGTTTAACTGTTTGAGATTATACCGAGCAGAAACGTCTTTTGTGGCCGTTTTTGCTTCTTGTCCTAATTGTTATAAGCATTAGTAAAAATGCTATTTTTATCGATTTGCCCTCCATCGAATACCTTAGACAATCAACGTAACTAGAACTTAAATGAAACACATAATGGGTCCAATTCGAATCAGTGTCCGCTAAATTTAAAATTGCCTAAACTTAAATTAAGAAACGTCAAACTCGATTTTGTCAAAATCGAGTCTGACGTTTCTTACTTCAAATTTAGCGACTTCTAAATTTAGCGATAAAACGTTCAAATTGGCCCCAATATTAGTCTCCCTAAAAGTTTTATATTCAGCACAAGAATTTATTTCTAATGTAAATAATTTTTCATTACTAAAAATATTTTTTTTTTCAATTTCCCTTTCAAGTTTTTTTTTTGCCTCCTATAGTTCACTTTAAATGCGGAATATAATTCGATTAAGCTCCGTTTAAGAGATATCCGAAAAAAGTTATCAGGTCAGTTATAATGCTTTACAAAACATAGGTTTAGTCCACCCCACTATCAATATTCTCCCCAAAATTGAAATCCTAATAGGTCATTTTTTCCACAGTTCCAAGCAGCGCTATTACAGCGGTGGCTGTTACCTCACTTCATGTGCCCGTTTTGCCCGTTTGTGCAGGCGCTCAGCGTCAATGTGAGCGTGTTCACGCTCACCGCCATCGCCATCGACCGCCACCGGGCGATTATAACGCCGTTAAGGTATTTACTTTTCCAGTCACTCTAAACAAGGTGACAGTTGACCATAATAACAAAAAAAAAATTGGGTATAATCCTACGCTTTATGATTGTTCAGACGCATCAGTTTCAAACGACACTACTACTAATACTAATGACACCAGGGAGGTTAGCACGACATGCCCGTGAGTCGTTTGTCACTCAGTGCGTCACTGTCAAACTAGTCAAATATGTAAGGGATGCACTGAGTGACAAACGGCTCGCGGGCAGGTCGTGCTAGACGTGCACGTGCATAAAACTATAGTACCTAAATATCAATCACCAATGGCTAAGTCGGCTTCAATATTGAACAGTTAGCTTGCGGTCGATTTTCTTCTCTCCTTCTTTAAGAACAAGATTATTGTTATTATTGCAGAAAACTTGTTCTTAGTTTTAGCACAAGTGATGTTTTTCTTAAGGAGGGTAACGTAATCATTTTCAATATGAATATTTTTTCCGAGTTCACGTTATTTTTTCTCGCGTCTTTAGAGTGTCTTTTAAATTACTTAGTTGGGACCCAGAAAGGTGCTTTTGCGTGCGCAACATTTACGAAACAATTTGATACAGGGGATATTTATTTTATTGGCCGCTAATTATTATTTTTCCATTATAAAAGTAGAAAGAAATAAGATATATATATTTTTTCTCCAATTAATTATAAGTCAGTTATCTATCTATTAAACCAATTATTTCAGATCCTCTTAGGATAAACCATGATTAACGAAATTGACTTGCTCCAAATGACAAAGTAAGACAGAAAGACAATCTCTGCTTAAAGAAATTAGGGACATTTAGGCCGTTCTAATTATCGCAATTAACTCGGATATTCAGGGATTTCCTTTTCCTCGCAAATATCTTTATAATTTCACTAGCCCGAGATTGTGTATGCGCATAATACGCATACGTGTAATTTTCACAGGGTATTAGAGCCGCCAGGTATTACCGTCACCTTCAATGTAAAATAGCTGTACCTTTTTTACGTGTCTCGATTGCAATGAAAACAAGATGATATCTACTACCTTGGATTTTCCAAAATCCAATTGTGAATGTCATCAATATTCCTTCTTCTGTGATACCTCTTTAACAAACAAACAAATAGCAGAAACATTTAAATACGATATATTTGTATAGTGCGTCGTTCATATTATCACCTTATATCATTTGTATCTAAATATCTTTGACGCACAGACACATCGTTACTAGAGACTTATTATTAAGAAGATGTACTCCAACATGTATGTGTAATGAAAAAAACGTTAGCATAACTTAAAATTGTGTCCAAGCTTATCCCAATTAAATTGTAGGTACTCTTTGTGTTCCTGAATACTCTCCAAGTTTCATTCAGCCAAAACTCTTTAAGGTTTGACCGCACTAGGCGGAACTGCACTACAGCTGAGTGGCGCGACGTGACGCGACTCTATTTAATTAGTAAACCGCACTTAAGCTGCAGCGGCGCGACATTAGGTACGCAGCAAATTTTATCCACCAGTCTTTCGTCAACTTTAAAGCAAGATAGAAGAACCTGATATGGATGTGATAATAGTTTCTTTGCTATGTGATGAAGAAGAAAGACTGGAGCTCCCAAAAAATAAATAGCAAAAATAAGGATACATGACATTCCAACGTAACGATATGAAAAGTGAGAATAGTACACACTTTCCTCACGGCTTAAAAAGGATCGGAGGGTCGTTCTAAAAAAAGTGGCACAGACAGGTTAAGCTTCTACGACTGAGGTGGTAGTCTGACAGACACCATTAAACACATGCAACGTTACCATTCCTTAATATCACGTGATCTAACGCTGTCTCGCTCAGTACCTTCCTAGAACGGTTCGCGGCCGCTGTCAGCGTGGTGCGAGCGGCCGTACGGTGCACACATTTGGCGTAATGAGCTGCGAGTGTCTGACAGACGTAAGTACAGTAATAAAACCTGATTCTGATAGACGTCACCTCAGTTAGATACATGGCACTCCCATAGTGTCTGCCAGACATCACCTCACTAAAATATACATACTCCCCTATGGGAGACACTATTGTCTCACAGACGTAAGCTCAGGAAATGGAATAAATCACATAGTAGTGTCTCTCAGACGTAACCTACTAATGACAATAACTAATGTATTGGGTAAGGTAGAAAGTTATACAGCATAAGCCCCAGCAGACTGAAACGGCAAATAAGATTTGCCTAGCTGTGGGAAGCCCATTTGCCTACAATGTTCCTCTCAGATTTGCGAATTTTGTAAATTTGACTTAAAAATTAGGTCAAATTTAAAACTGATTTGTGCCTAAACCGATCATAGGATTTTATTTTTAAGTGCAAGTTTAAAAATATTAAAAAAGTTAAAATGATTCCAAATTCTAGTAAAAAAAAGTTCTGGTGGTATATACTATGTATGTTTAGAAATGACTAAAATATTGATCTCGATAGAATTGACACCATAATTCACAAAATTTAAATTAGACGTAACTATATTTCATTTATTTTTCTTATATATGAACTACGAAACTGAAAAAGCAAGAAATAATTGTACTATCATTTGAAAACCTTAACATTATATGCAATTCAAAATAACGTCTTACAGACTCCACCTCAGTCGAATATTAACAAAAAAGTCACCTCAGTCGCAGAGGGTTCAAGTATTTTTTTTAATTTGTTCTTTTTTACCTTCTTTCCATAAAATAAGCTTCTAGGTGTTTCAATTATAACATATTTATAAAAGGGAACGGAATGTTCATGAAAATATAAGAATTATTGCTTGTTGAAATATTGGAGATACAGGTGAAAGTTTCATTAGACAGGTTAGTAGGGAAAAGTTATAAGGTTAAAGTTTCGGTATACTTTGGTTGACTTGACTTTGAATTGACCTCATCATTTTAGCCGAAAGACGTCCACTGTTGGACATAGGCCTCTCCCAATGATCTCCACAACAACCTATTCTGTGCAGCTCGCATCCAGCGGAGACCCGCTATTTACACCAGGTCGTCAGTCCACCGTGTACCCACGCTGCACCTTCCGGTACGTGGTCGCCACTCAAGAACTCTTACCCCATCGGCCATCTGTTCTACAAGCAATGTGGCCCGCCCACTGCCACTTAAGCTTAGCAATTCTTTGGGCTATGTCGGTTACTCTTGATCTTTTGTGGATCTCCTCATTTCTAATTCGATCTCGCAGCGATACTGCGAGCATAGCCTTGTCCATCGCCCTTTGGGTGACCTTGAGCCTTCTTGTGAGGCCCATAGTGAGAGACCAGGTCTCAGTGCCGTAAGTCATCAATGGCAACACAGTGGTCAAAGACTTTCGTCTTGAGACACTGCGGTATATTGGACGAGAAGATATGGCATAACTTCCCGAACGATGCCCAGACAAGTCGGATTCGACAATTGACCTCTTTCTCGAAGGTGCTACCTAACTGGACAGTATGTCCCAGGTAGTCAGGTCAGGTAATCATCAACAACTTCGAGCATATAGTCCCCGATTTTTACTGGAGTTGGCAGTGCATGGATATTTGACATGATCTTCGTCTTGTCCATGTTCATTTTAAGGCCAACTCGTTCAGAGACTATACTGAGGTCATTGAGTATTGCACTGAAGTCCTCCATGGTCTCAGCCATGACTGTAATGCCATCAGCAAACCGAAGGTAGGGGATGTACTCGCCGTTTATGTTGAAACCGAGCCTTTTTCAGTCCAGCACCTTGAAAACATCCTCCAGCGCAGTGGTGAACAGTTTTGGAGATATCACATATCCCTGTCTGAGTCCCCGCTGCAACAGGATAGGTTTCATGTTCTGGTCCTGTAGTCCGGACTGACTTAATGGCGTTTTCATACAAACACTTTAACACTTCGATGTACCTGTAGTCAACTTGTCACCGCTGGAGAGACTGCAGTGCAGCCCAGGTCTCAATCGAATCAAAGGCTTTCTAGTTGTCCACAAACGCTAAACAAAGAGGTAGATTATATTCTTCGGTCTTCTGCATAACCTGACGTAGCGTATGTTTGTGGTCTACGGTGCTGAAGCCTTTTCGTAAACCGGCTTGTTCAGAAAGTTGGAAGTCGTCAAACCTGCGCGCGAGACGTTTCGTAATGAGTCTCGAAAACAGCTTGTAAACATGGCTCAGAAGTGAGATGGGTATATAATTCTTCAGCAGGGCATTATCGCCCTTTTTGAAGATAAAGTTGAGATGCCCTGGCAACCAATAACACGTGACCACTGCGAACCGACGAGAAAATTGTGGAACTTAAGGACGAATTGAGTAAGTTACGGTGGGATATCATAGGTTTATCTGAAGCCCGAAGAGAGGAGGAGGACATGATAATCCTCAAATCCGGTAACTTGCTCTATTTACGAGAGGAGGAAGGATATTTCTCTTTAATTTGCCAAGAGTCACATTAACCTGTGCTTCAGCTACAGGTTAAAGTTACACAGGTTAAAGTTAAAAGTAGATTTAGAAGCCATTTACTCTAAAACCGTTGAAAATATGAAGGTTCCACTCTTAGTATCATAAGTAGATACGCCAGAATCACACGTCCAAATGATTAGTAAATAACTTCCCATACCAATAACATTAAATAAGCGAGACAAGATAAAGTTAACATACCCATTACAAACTCCAGGTTACCACCTTTGGTTACCACCCATCATTAATCTCCACAAAAGTACGACAGATCGTCTCCAACCGTTACGTACGGTGGTTAGCCAGACCCTGGCCCAATGTTTACCGAGGATTATGGCCTGCCTATTATTCTCTGTTTTTATGTGAAATGCAATATCACAACACACAGGTTACAGTAAAAAAATCGCTGGACAAACTTCGTGTGTGAATATTGTTGTATAAAAAATATTTATTTAAGACCGTATAATTATTAATTGAATATCATGATATTCTTGTTGTAAATATATTATCAAATATATTTTATAGAATAGTACACACAGTTAAAAGATCTATAAACTGGAAGCATGTCGCATTTGGACAAGACAGGTTACAGTAAAAACTGGTACCTACATATTTAAAAAAAAAGTAATAAGGTTGGAAAAATAAAATGGTTTGGCCTCGATGTAAAAAACCTGTGTTTATCTATGAACGTATTTACTTTTTTCTAAAAAACGCAAATTTAACATACTTTGTATTCAAAAACTAATTGACAGGTTTCCGTGCCACTTTTTTTAGAACGACCCCGGAAAAGATTTCATACGTATTTACATTAGCATGTCTCCACATAAATTCGGCAACTTATTGCATGGTGCATTGCCGTGCATTGCCACAACGAGCAGTTCCGCTGCCGCCTTGTGCATTCTACATACATACATACATAGTATCACGCCCGAAATCCCTAATGGGGTGGGCAGAGCCACAAGACTACTTGTGGCCACGTTCGATTAATTAGTCCTAAGACGGTATGATGAACCGTATGGTGACAGGTGATCAGGCCATCGCCCATACATATAGTCCACCATGTTGGAGAGGACCCATCCCTTAGTCGACTTTTACGACATGCCAGGATGATAAGCATCTGCACGCATTCTATGCTATTTCTTCACTCCCAGTGCAGCAGAGGAGTAGTGCATTCTATCTCATAAGATTTCATACAAAACATATTTTGAAGCGTCGTGTCGTGCCGCTCCGCTGTAGTGCAGGTCCTCATGGTGCCGTCAAAACTTTAATCCGTAAAAACGTGCAACCTTTTACATAAAAAGTGAAATAAAAGATCTGAAGAATAATGTTGGTCAATTTTTGCTTTAAAAACAACATTGATCGCGTGTTTGATAAGTCACAACTTAATTAAGTTTGTAAGGGACGAAGTAATCATTCTAAAAATAGGTTGTAATTAACCGTACTCAATAAAATCATATTATATTTTACTAACAATAGACATTATGTTTGGAATTTCCTCAACGTCAATAACAAGCTATAAAAACGAACCTCTAACACAATTACTATGTCGCTCGCTGGGCCGTTTCATAAAAGTAATCTTCATACGACCAATGTACGAGGTTCGACCCTTTTTAAAGCTCCGATGCTAAGCAATATTGTTACTTTACCTTAGAAATTCCTCCACCGGTTGTACTGCTGAAAAAACAAAAGAATATTTCAACCATTCTACTTAAAATAACAGCAATCCGACCATCTTTCATATAGGTACAAATTAATATAAGAGCTTCGATTATATTTCTTAATCATTACTTACTTACCTAAGATCATATTTAAATTGTACTTTTCTTGTTCTTTTGTTCCCCATTTTGTAATCTGTTCACGCATCATGATATTGTTTACTGAAGTAGTTAAACGCTTGATTGGTTCTCACGACACAGGCTCGACCTAGTGTGAGGACCGCTGATACTCAAATCCTAAACCATATTGTTAAGATAATTATTAACGCTAAGAAATGTAGAAACTGTTTGGTAAAAATAAATAAATTTGATTTGATTTGATATTTATCATTGTTTTTCTTTGGTTGGACGAAGAATCATCCAACCATTTTATATTATTAAATTGCGGTTAAATTCATTCGATCGCTGTTAAAAAGTTATATACTTAGGGTTTTTACTTACATTAATATCCAATTAATTGTATAAATATAAAAGTATGGATGTTCCTATGTTTGTTACCCAATCTTGCCTCAAAAGCTAACCTCATTTTGTACTGTGTAAGATAGTTAATAACTCAAATTAACATGAAGGATATTTTCTATCCTAGACAGATCAATCGTTTCTGAAACCTACGCAGACTAAGAATATTCATATAAGTATAAAATACAAAGAAGTTCGCGTATGATTTTGTAGTGTATATTTAGTGGAGTACCTCTCCGTCAGTATAATCTACGCGGTTTTTTAATAACTTATTATTTTTCTTTGATCGTTTCTTGAAAGTTTGGTGATCGTAAAACTTTGATATAACAAACTCCTGAGGTAATTGAGCTCTCGCCTGGAGTCCTTGACGTGGATTGGTATAAACCTTTGAAAGGCAGCAAGTATATTTGATTCTCGCGAGGAGAAGTGAATAAGTAAATATAAGCTAGACGCTCCCATATTGAGTGTAAATTTACCTAAGTTTGTGATTTAAAATTACCTTTTATGTTATATTTATTATATACAAATTGCTTTTGTCCGGGACTTCGCCCACTTGGAATTACAAATGTTAAAAAAAGAGAAACAGGGTTGTAAAAGGTTAGTATTTATGTATGTTTTTTTTTTTCATTGTAAGTCAAGCTCTTGATGCCCTATGATTCCTTTTGCAATGTCTTTAGATTCAATTGAATTTATTGTAAGGAATAAAACCTTAATTTAAATTGTTTTGAAAAATATTACAATGTGAATTTAAAGTTCACGATTTGATTTAAAGAGGAACAGTTTTTTTGACATTTATTTTTTAGGTACCATTATCTGGGTACCATATAATCTACCATCTACGTTTTAAACTAGCGATGCCTTGCCTATAGTATGTGTATCAAGATTTACGAAGCCGTATTGTCGAGCCGTGTAGCTCGACGGTATGCAGCGAGGACGGGGATTACTGAGGATCTTCGGTATTAAAACGCTCTCGTGGCTAACTTATTTTAATTACTATCACAGGTACAAAAGAGTAGCCACTTCGACGGCACGAATTGGAATGAGCATCTGGACAATCGCATCCGATGTTCTAATAATATTTGAATTTAAAAATATGAATAACAAGTACATCGGTGATGCGCCTGTCCAGTTACAATAAAATACTAGAGCAAAAAGAGGTTGCTCTACAGTATAGCTTCTAGGAAGGAACAAGGATAAATACAGAAATACATTACGTCTTTCCACTTTCCGTGCGGTCGGGTAAAAATAGTAATCAGTATAATCACACATAATATTATATTATTTCATTTCATATGCAATTTATTTAAAGTATTTACCTAGTTTCAAGAGAGGCGTAGTCAAAAGTATGTATACTATGTATGCTATATGTTACTCAAGATCGTGCACCTTTACCACACCATTCATCAAATTCTATCCAGTTTCTAGTGATTGAAGCACAAGTTAACCGTCAGACTCATAGACAAACAGACAAAATAAAATGTAAAATGGAACCAAAACGTATAGACCATTGAAGTATTACGTTACACTAGAACAGACAAATGATAGCGAGCACTTGATGACGGAGCGGGCATGCGCGCCGCGTCCGGCGGTGATCGTTTTGTTATAGGCGTTTGTGCATTAATTTGACCTCAACAGGCTTTACAAAAAATCAAGTTTAGGCGTCCACTCTAGTATACATAGTTACTCAAAGCCTAGATTTTGTTCTGACTGACAACATATCAAAAATTGGTGAACATCGGGTAAAATTTAAGGGGTGAAAATCGTTATCGCCTTTTGTATGAAAAGCCTTAGGTTCACACTCCTCTGAAGCCATGTCGCATATTTCGCCTTCGCTGTCAAGATTTACATATTTATTGAATCTAGATTAGGGTCATCCTATCTTATATTAGTTTGCAGTGAAACTCTCTTAATTAATTTTGAGAAACGTCTATCATTATTTTAAACAGAGTTGACACAGTGTATCTGAACACCACAAACACAGCTGGTTTAAGCTAGATTTCAACTGCTTAAATTTAACATATTTATTTTGCAAGTAGGCCACATGGACTCACATATCTGACTCTACCAGCTATGGTGACTTTGTTGAGAAAAGCACCGCAAAAAACGCAGCAGTAATTCTTTCTTCCATCATATTATATCAATTTTAATGAGACAAAACATTAAAACCAAGAGAAAGTGCAAAAGACAAATATAATGATCACAAATTAATTATAAAGGAGATGATAGTCTCCGGTTCAGTAAAAATGCTGCATCTAAAAATCGCAGAAAGGACTAAATAATAATTATAATTTCGTTCGTAAAATAAATTCGTTCTCATCATGCGAAGATATATTCTTTGCAGGATGAGAACGAATGGTTGCACCAGATTCATAGATGTAGTAGTATGTATAATTAGGGCGTGCAAACCCGGTTTTGGTTTTATGGCAGTATCAATGCCAGTGTCGGAAATCCCGGTACTGCCATACAACCCAATATCGGGATTGCATGCTCTAGTCTATGCTATATAATAATATGTAGTTATCTATATAAGTATTCTTATCGTTGTTTCGTACCAATAACAGAGAAACATCTTAGTTCTAGACCAATGTGTGTTAGACTCCAAGATAAGTTTTAGCATACTTTATGAACCTCATTACCAAATCTATAATTATTTAAAAAAATATTTCATCTACGAAACTGATTTTGTATAATATAATGTCACATACAAAGAGCTTCACAATGTCAAGACTCCAGTCGCTTTCAGTATTTTCTGTTGTGAGGGGTTCAATCTACCTCAGAAACCCGCAAATTGAAGTCATTGTAAGTTTTTGTATGTTAACTGAGCAACTGCGGCTGGGCTTTTTTTTACAATTACATTTATTTTTAGTTTTGTTTAAATTGTACCTATATCATGTCGAATTAAAATAAATTAAATTGATATCATCAACCATATTACATAGCCATTTCAAAATATTTAACAATATCATTAACATTTCATTCAACAATATTTAAGAAATAATAATGAAATAGGAAGTCATATTGGGTCTCCACTAGAGATTACAAAGTAAATCTTAATGTAAAATAACAAATTTAACTAATAAAAGGTAGCGATAGTACATAACAATGTCAAATGACTAAACGGCCTATCTTTCTTGTCATTAATAATCACTAAAGTTTGTGATATAGAATTTATGAATTTTTGGAGGACATAAATGATCGGCTATTAATCTTCAGACTTTTAACGAGGCTATTAGGAGATATTTTGTTGTCGCAGGTGTTATAAGGTTTTTAAATTTCCTCACTATAGAACACGCCCAAACACAATAGAATATTATTATACTTGATAATTCGTATTTATGAAACAATTAACACATGCAAATAATTTGATATATTTATTGGTACTATGTCGTGTATTTGTATGCTTAGGCTGCGTTTCTATTATAGCTGTGCGAGGTAGCCAAGCGGATCCACCGTTATGGGCACGGTGGGCATGCCCACAACCCTAATAGACTTGTGACGTTCTTTGTAGGAACGCCCTATATCGATCATGACCAAGTTCATTCTCCGACTCACACTTGGCCGATTTTTGGGTGGCTGTGCCCACAACCTTTTGTGAGGGCTGGATTCGCGCCTGGAGGTAGCTAAGCGGTGAGCGAGGAACAAGTCTTCCAATCAATTTACACGGCGGCGGCGTTCAGTTGTCTGTTCGACGTCCATCCTATTGGTCCTAGCCGGAGTTGCCATCCGTAGATTTTTTTTCCTCGTACAGAAGTAGCTAAAACCTCGTATTTTGGCTTTCAAACCTGTGCTGGCCAGCCGATAGGGACGCAGCTTTAAAAGGGATACACATGTTATCTCGTGGACTATAATCATAAACTGTACTGAAACCATAGACTTTCTATTTTTATAAAGCTTGGGTTACTTACTCCTCTGCTGCACTGGGAGTGAAGAAATAGCATAGAATGCGTGCAGATGCTTATCATCCTGGCATGTCGTAAAAGTCGACTAAGGGACGAGTCCTCTCCAACATGGTGGACTATCTGTATGGGCGATGGGCTGATCACCTGTCACCATACGGTTCATCATACCATCTTAGGACTAATTAATCGAACGTGGCCACAAGTAGTCTTGTGGCTCTTCCCACCCCATTAGGGATTTCGGGCGTGATGCTATGTATGTATGTATATACTTACTGATTTACGTGCCAGAATGTTACATGCAATGAAAATCATGTAGTAAATTTCTCTATGTACTCTCGTAGATAATTTTAGTAGCCTTTAACATAGTTCTTTCTTAGTGATTGTTAAAAAAAATCTCCTAATGGATTTCGGTATCAGTATACATAAGCACCTCATTTACGAGTATATCTATAACACATTAAAGGATAAAGATAGTCGAGATATATTTGACAACGTAAGTACTTACTACAAAAATGATATGCAAGCTAAAAACTTCGATAACGAATCTGCCATTTTTGTTATCAATATCAAAACCAGTAGGCGATAAAATTGTAGCCAACAATTTTTTATGTATACAAATAATATTCTTTTCACTTCTCAAGCTCTAAAAGTTTGTCATTTTATCTTTGTAGAGACTGTAAAGTGAATCATTTTATCCCAAAGGACTAAAGTCTTTTATCTTTTTCGAGAATAGACTACGAAAACTATCAAAAGCTTATAAAACTAATGTGTCCTTTTAATAAAGTTGCAGAAGACTCGAATTTTTGATGTCCCATTTTAGAAAGAAACGAAACTTTAATAATTGATTTAAATGGAACTGAATGTTCTGCTGTATTAACTTCACATGTATATAAATATTAAATCAACTATTTAAATAAAAAAGCTTTTATGATAACATGTTTTTAAAACGAACTAAAATGTAAAATAGGTAATTTCGTGACCGTCAAGGTGGCGTACACCAATAAGATATCCAGGATTTGATGATGCCAATAAATAGTACCCAAATAGTACCGAATTAGTACCTATTTAAAAAAATTAGTACCCTTGTAGTTTTCGAGATATAAGGGGCAGTAGGTAGGTACGCCACCTTGACGTCAAGGTGGCGTACACCGAGTGAATCTCTGGATTGGCAGTGTTCCCGGAAATTCTGTATGAGCCAAAAATTAGTACCCAAATAGTACCCCTGGCCCTTAAAATCTCATCAGCGTAGCTATTGTAGAAGCTGAGATATTTGACTATTTAACTGAGTAAAAATTTGCGCACCGTCAAGGTGGCGTACACATCTTTTACAGCAAGATTTCACCCAGAAGGCCTTCGAATTTTTCAATGGGCTATATCCCAAAAAATACTACCCGAAATAGTACCCCTTTTACGATCAAAACAATACTGATAATATATGTGGAACTTAGAAACAAATTCAACCAAACTTCTACATACAAATCCATTTTAGTACAGTCGCAAATAAAGATCAAATATGTGTTGCAAACTACTTGCCATGACTGACATCAACGATTTAGAATGGTGGTATGTTGTACTAAGCTTTCAGGCAAAGTGATTCTTACACAGCTGCATGAAGGTGCACAATTGCTTAACTTAAAACATTTTAAGCGCAATTAGACAAAATATTTTTTTTTGCTGTTACCTGTTTTGCGGGCCGGGTGCCGGCGGTGCGCGTTCGTGTTATTATTATTGTCAAGATGACCATCGAACTAGACGGATCTACTAAAGAAAATATTTAAATATTTGATGTGATTTGTTACGTGCGGTGAAAAGTTGAATTACAGTTTTTCTACGATTGTTCGTTTGATTAACGATGCACAGCAAAAAATGTAAGTACCTACAAGCTGTTTCTTTTTGTGATTTTAATATTCTTATAAAGATCAATAAGTACCTACTTATACTCAAATTATTATGAAGGATGATAATATTTTTTTATTTTTCTGTGTATAAAACAGCTACAAGATGGTAGATCAATTTCTAGCAGATAGTTACATTATCACCTCGATTTTTAGCATTTGAATTTAAAGATCAAATTTGAACATAATTTCCATTAAAACACAGTATACCTATTTTGGATTATATTTGTTGCACATTGTTCAATACTGTGTTTGTTGTTGTGTTATTGTTAAATACAAAATGCGTTAAAATTCAAATGCTAGAAAAGAAGTATAGATATTTTATTATTGCTGTTTGAACAATAAAAGTTGCTAATAGAGTTGACAAAACTTATGAACTTGCGATAATTCTGACAAAAAAAAATCGACACGCAATTGACTAATTTCTTATGAATTTTGCCATGCAATACAAGTAATGTAAGTAGACATTACTTAGGAAGATTCTTAATTGAAATCAAAAAAAAAACATACATTTTTCCAGGTGACGAGATCAAACGACTGGTGTTGACGAAGGGGATTTCTTCCGTTAAGGAAAGCTGAAAATACTGAAATGAGATTCAAGTAGGTGAGTATCAATAATTATTTATTACATCCACTCTAATATTATAAATGCAAAAGTAACCGTATATCTGTGTATCTGCCTATTACGCTTTCCCAAACTAATCGCGATAAAAGAATTTCACGCAGACGAAGTCGCGGGAACAAGCTACGTAGGTACTCGTAAAAACCCGGCCTTTGCGCCGTCGGTCGGCGAGTTAAAAGATAGATAAGGATTTTAAGACAAAAGATTTTGCTTCGGCAAAAAGGAGAATTCCACGTAGAGGAGAGAGCTAATTTCACTAAATGTGTACTTACTTTGTGCGTTATTTTATGTGTTTATTTGTTAGGTTTAGCAATTATTAGCATCGATATGATAGGTAGTTTATTAAAACTTTAGAAAATACTCATGTATGGCTTTTGGACATGGAAGTGGTAAATATTTACCATAATCGCGCTAACCATAAAATATAATTTTATTACTCATTAGAATCATCGTTACCAATTATCATAGTATTCATGTATTGTTCTAAACACTGTTTTTGACTTATAACTTCCATGTCCAAAAACCAAACATGAGTATTTTCAAACATTTTGGATAAATAAAAAAATTGAAAAAACAAATTAGAATACAATAAAATCAAAATTTAAATCAATATCAAAGTATAAATAATAATTAATATTACACATTAAAATAATAAATACAACTTGATTGAAGAATAAAATTATAATTAGAAACACGGACTCTACCGAGAGCTCTAGTTTTGATGCGATTTAATGTTCGATGTTTCGACATCTACATATCTATCTAGTAATATACCTACTATTGATTTTGACCCTTATCTCTGATTCTTAACATATTGTATATAAAAATATTTCCTTTTCACATCAGGAATGCAATCTTCCATATGTAACAGCGCTAACATATATTTTTCAGAGATGCACATAAAAACGAAAACGCTGCAAGTGCTGCAAGAGAATGACCGACAGCCCAACACAAGCTACACCATCAAGTTCTCACTGCAATTTATTTACTTGCGAAAGAACGACAGCCCATCACAAGTTTCACTATCAAGTTCTCACTACAATTTATTTACTTGATAAAGTAAGTTTAAAATTATAGTATAGGTACGTTTAGTTAGAACGGTATAAATAGTTTAGTTATATACGTATTAAATATTATACCATATAGTGCAATGTATAGAAAAAATATACGGTGTTGATTTTATATAACATTATGTATATTATAGTGGTCTTTAACTGTTACTTGTTGATATATGCCAAAATATTTTTAATGTTATATTTTTGTATTGTGATTGTGATTAGTAATAAGAATCTTACTTATTTGTATATTATATCCATGATGATATTCACGTGAAGTTTGTCTCAACAAACTCGAACTACCATAAGTTCATATTTTGTTGTTTAATTGTTGATACGCTTATTTAGTAAGTCCATGACTGTATATCTGATCTCAATTGTAAGTGTTAATTGTAAATTAAACTTGGGCACATTCGTAATCGCTTAACTTTTAAAATATTTTTTACAAAGGTCAGTGAATTATTTTGCCATTTAATAGATGGTCTAAAACGTTATGTAGTAAATATTAAAGATAATTATATTATTTACTGTTGCTTGGTGATTATTATGCCATATTGTTTTAAATATTATTCGTATTGATTCGCCATTAGAAAGACATACATACTTATTTATATTTGTATGGCATATCCGTGATGATATTCACATAAAGCCTGTGTCGGTCTCGGCAAACTCATAGATGACGGACTCTACTTAGGTGACTGATGATAGCTATAATTTAATAAGTTCTTTTGTAAACCTGTTTTATGGTTGGTACGCTTGTTTTACTCAAAATACATATTCTTTAAAATAGGTACCATTATCATGTAAAAGAAGTATTATGAAACAAGACTATTAAAAAAACAAAAAAGTATTTTCCTTAGTTTGTTCTATTTTGTACAACAGCCTTGATAACCACTTAACACACACACACACACACGAACACCCTAATATTCTGAAAAACTTTTGATTGAATAATCATAATTCAGAATTACCAAAATTCTGAAATTCATTCTATTTCTGAAGCCGGTCACTCATTACAATAATTTGAACTAGTAATGCTGAAGTTAGATTTAGCGTAGGATACATTTTATATTTTAGGTTATATTTTTAAACTAAAAAATATTAACGGCAGAAGACCAATCAGAAATTAGATGATTGGGAATTAGAAACAAAGAATTAAAGAAACTATTTAGATATTTATTAGCTATTCCCAACTGTTACCACTGGTAATATTTATATTTTTGTTCCCACTTTCATTGAATTCTTAATGTTCAGCAAATATGTAAAATGTTAAGAATACATAAATAATAATATAAAAAACTAAATAAGTAAATCTGACCCACGTCCCTTATAAATATAATTTATCTAATTTCGACATAGGTGACAGTTGGTTGACTGTTACTTTTTCATATGTGACTGTTGTAGCAGCTAAAAAGCAATGTTCGGAAGGTTTGAAACTAAAATTACTACGTTTAATACAATCGGTCAGTCCGCCCAACATTCATCCCTTTTTACCTGCTCCAGCGTTATGAGCTATTTGCAAGTACATAGTTACGTATAGTGAATCAATTATTTTGTGGTTACTACTAGGAATAAACAATCCTAGACCAGAATGTATTCAACAATAACAAAGTCGTGGGAACAATCCAATATTTTATGGTGTGTGAGTGCTCGCCTAAACACACGCGCCCACTAAAACCTACTCTTCTGAACCCACTATGAGGAAGCTGGATCATATTTAGTTAAATTTAAACAAGGACAACTAGCTTATCCAATGATATTGAAGTTTTAATGATATTCAACCAACAATATTAAAAATGAAATTGGTTCATTGCTTTTCGACGCGTCTGTACTTTTACTACGTAGAAGTTTGGTTGATTTTTTTTCTAAATTCCACATATATTATCAGTATTGTTTTGATCGTAAAAGGGGTACTATTTCGGGTAGTATTTTTTGGGATATAGCTGATTGAAAAATTCGAAGGCCTTCTGGGTGAAATCTTGCTGTAAAAGATGTGTACGCCACCTTGACGGTGCGCAAATTTTTACTCAGTTAAATAGTCAAATATCTCAGCTTCTACAATAGCTACGCTGATGAGATTTTAAGGGCCAGGGGTACTATTTGGGTACTAATTTTTGGCTCATACAGAATTTCCGGGAACACTGCCAATCCAGAGATTCACTCGGTGTACGCCACCTTGACGTCAAGGTGGCGTACCTACCTAAAACTACAAGGGTACTAATTTTTTTAAATAGGTACTAATTCGGTACTATTTGGGTACTATTTATTGGCATCATCAAATCCTGGATATCTTATTGGTGTACGCTACCTTGACGGTCACGTAATTTCTCCTAGCTAGATTTCTAACCCCATACAGATTGTCCCAGAAAATTGTGATTAGGAATTTTTAATAGGCATTAAAATACTTTTAAGATTTAAAAACAAAACAAAATGTGTATGTTAACAAGACTTTGTAGGAATTACGTGCTACCTATCTATTTTATGCGCCTCACATTTTTCATTTAAAACCAGACACATATTTTTATAGTCATTGAAAATTCACAATCGAAAATTAATATTCGGTTTGTATTCTTATTTGTGTGAAATTAAGGAATCGGTCTTAAACATCTTGATGAGATTGTGAATATGAACAGAAGGGTCAATGAACGAACACATTGGACCGGAACCCTTCGTGGGACTCTCACAGGGAACCATAAAAACAGCCCTAACCAACCATACCAGGGACATCCACCACCTAGAGTGGAATTCCTTGGCTGGCCTAAGGCATTCAAAGCTCTTTACAGGGAGCGTAGACTCAAGCTGGACCAATAAACTTTGGAAACTCAGCCGTAAACAGCTCAGATACATAATCGGAGTATTTACGGGTCACTTCGGGTTCAAGTATATCTTAGCCAAGATGGGACTTTCTGACAACACAAGCTGTAGAATGTGCGGCGAAGAGGAAGAAACAATGAAACACATCATGTGCGAATGCGAGGCCCTCGCCAGACTAAGAATGAAAATACTTGGCAATGGCTATCCAGAACCAGGGGAATTCAAGGCACTACCACTGCGCTCCACAAGTCACTTCATTGAAGTGGTGGAGAATGCTATGGATAGTGCTTAGGAAAACGGGGTAATTACACAAAAGATCCCATAGGGTCGAAGTGTATCCGCAAGGACCCCACCCTCTAAGATAAGATAAGATAAGAATATGAACAGACAATATGACAAATTTCAGGTTAAGTTCAGTTTCTCGTCACATTACACACAACCTCACAATATTATCAGAAATGTAATTGTAATGTCACAGGGATCAAGCAAGATCGACTTGGGTATAGCTTCGTTCAAAGTGGCCAGTATTGAAAAACGACAATTTCAAATTTAAATTATATCAAGTGCAATTCATATCAAATACAAATCTGGGTAGAATAGGTTAATTCCTTCTAAGACTTATTAGGTCTGGCCAGCGGATCGAGGCAGCAGCACATTTCTGCATCCATTTACACTAATACTAGTGGACCCGCCACAGTTTCGCCCGCGGTATTTGTACCGACTGCAGCGCCATCTGCCGGGCTGATTTGTGAATTTAAACCATCCAGGGCGCCACCCAAACACATACAAAAAAATCATTCAAATCGGTCCAGCCGTTTAGGAGGAGTTCAGTGACATACACACGTACAGTAGAATTATAGATATAAAGATTAAATGCGCAAGTGAGCTGCTTGCTCTGTTTCTACGGCTTAACTATGGCACTGATTTCGATAGAAATGTTGCTTTACTTCCAAATACTTTCAACTTTAGACATGTCAAAAGCCTTTGACTGTGTTGTTCATGATATACTTTTGAGACAATTGGAAAATATTGGTATAAGAGGGCATATACTAAAATTATTTGAAAGCTACTTGCGCAACAGACAGCAAAGTACAATTGTATCCAAATATTGTGAAAAAAATAAAACCATTGAACAATATCAATCAGATTTTGAGACTGTTAGACTAGGGGTGCCTCAAGGTAGTGTTCTTGGGCCCCTTTTGTTCCTGATATATAAAAACGAACTTCCAAGGGTTATTGAGGAACTTTGTGTTTTGTTCGCAGACGACGCAACAAGAATATTTTCAGATACAAATTCAAATGTCTCCTCTTTGGAATCAAACATAAACAGAACACTTAAAAAAATGGTTGAATGGTTAAACATAATAAATCTTAATGTAAATTTAGGAAAAACAAAACTAGTACAATTTAGAAATTATAAAACTGCCCCTTCAACTCTGACTGTCTCTGAAGCTGGTGTACCTCTGGAAGTTGTAAACAATATAACATTTTTGGGGGTCACGGTTGATCCACATTTAAACTGGAAGGCTCATATTGCTAATATAAATAAGCGTATTTCGAGCAACTGCTACGCTTTGTCTATTTTGCCAGAGACGTGTTCTCAAAACATTGTGAGAAACGCTTATTTTGGAAATGTTTACCCATTACTCACATATGGTGTTATTTACTGGGGAAATTTCACAGACGTCCAGTCAACTTTTATCCTCCAAAAAAGATGTATAAGGACCATATATCGATTGCGTGTTGAACATTCACTTAGAAATATTTTTAGAGAAAAACGTCTTCTCACGCTAACGTGTATTTATATTTATGATTTATGCCAATTTGTAAAAAAATGCTGAATATTTTATTAAAAGATCTTTACGGAGAAAAAACTTACGTCTGCAGTATAAATACGATTTATTGCTTCCGAAAGTTAATAATACAATGTATAGAAACAGTGCTTTCATCTCTGCAATACGAATATTTAATAAACTTCCTCTAGCCATTAAAATGTTGGATGGGAATAAATTATAATCAAAATTATATAATTGGCTTATTGAAAGGGTTTTCTACAACATAAAAGAATTTTTTGATCATGAAGATCCAGTGTAGTGTTTAAAAATAAATTAAGTTGTAATTATTTGTAAGTGCCTATAGATAAAATTTTTCATTAATATTGTATGCCTATAACGGGCAACTGTTGAAACTAATATTTATAAATCCACAAATTTGTACACAGTTATACAATAAATAATTTCTGATTCTGATTCTGATTCAATGCTGAATATAGGCACTTTTCTGTCACAGTTCCTGAGAGAATCGTTATAAGATTTTAATTAGGCACACTGTTGGGTTTTGAGTGACGCCTCAGTGATTTATCATCATACAAAATTATTTTGTTACAGTGCCCACACTTCGAAGCGAGTAGCCAAAGTGATTATAGTGTTTATATGGATGTTAGCGTTATCATTAGCAGCACCTATGGCGATGTCATGGGAAGTTATCATGGAGGAGGAACAGGATCCAGGTATAATAGCTAAAATTTCTAGAATATTGCTTGAAATATTTTTTGGAAAAGGTTGACATTGAAAAACAAGTGTTTTAAGTACCTATACTGATTTTCTTATTTGTATCTTTTTATTATTCTGAGACCATAAATTTAAAAAATTGTTGTTTTAATAATTTATTTTCAGTTTTTATGTTACACGTGTTTAAAGCTTTCACGCCGCTTAACTCCTTGAAATTGGTGTACATACATAGTAGCCAAAGTTCACCCAAAGTCCTATTTCTTAAAATGGTACTCTTTTGGTGTGCCGTATAAAAAAATACTAACAGTAGTATTTGGTGTCTTTTGACGAAGAAAACAGAATAATATCAAAAAATGAAATAGAAAAAAGTAGGCTAACAATTTATATAAATAGCGTTTTATATGACCAATATGCTGTTTTTTTTTTATCCGTGGTCTGTGCCCTTTGTGAAACGGGCATGATATTATGTATGTATGTATGCTGAATTTTTATCGTAAAACCTGAAACGAAGAGAACAGTTTATAATAATGTGACGAAATCACAAGTCGATTTACTGTATTCATGAGCTTACATACTTTCTTTTCAACTTTTAAGAAGTATTTCGTTATATCTCTTCTAATACTTTTTTATTACAGTTACCAAAATGTTCTTCAAGAAACCATTTTGTGCACCCAGTGAATTTGGATCACATTCTTTGGCAATCTATCGACTTATTTTGTACATTTGTCAGGTAAGTTACAAAGCACATTCTTCCCGATTTAAAATATGAATACGATATAGCCGAATGAAATCTTCAATTCCTTATAATCTTAATTTGTAAAAACAACTGCGCCTGTATTCGGGAACGTCCAAGCGATATTTTTGCGGCTCGCGAGCGAGATTCGCATCCCACTCTTACGCATTATGCATCGTGCGGAAGAGTCGCTACAATATCGCTTGGACGTTCCCGAATAGTGGCCCTGTTGTGATGTGACGTGATCTAAAAGCTGGTAAAAAATAATGAAATTTCACTTTCCCTTAGGAGGTTCATTACTTGATCCTTTTTAGGGAAGCGTAACGAGATATGATTCGGGTATCCTCTGGTGGAGTCCTCTAACCCACATTTCATTACGGCACTCCGTACGTCCATTACGGAGTGATTTTTTGTGGTTACCGAATGACGAAAGAACTAATATTGCATTACTATTTATTAAAATAAAATATTTATCAGCATTTACTTCGTTTCTATATCATTTAAAATAATGTAAAGCTATATCTGTACATAGCGAGTTTTGAGATAGAAGTTAACAGGTATAATAAAATGATTTTTAATTTTCATACATCTGTGTTTTTATCCTGTATTATTATTATATATTTACTATTATTTGTTTTTCTCAATCACGCAAAGTACATTCTTCTATTTTCCTTATATCTATATACTTGCAAAGTAACAATTGCGACCCGGCTAAAAATATCCAAAACATATTGAACTACGTTTGTATGAAGGGCTCCTCAAAACCCGGGCTCTTAAGATTTTGGTGCTAGCCACCTTTATTGTAAAACGCGGCAGACCCACGACGTTTTAGAATAGCTTTTGAAGATTCTAAGCGACTTCAGAGTCGAAAATGCGATAAATTATCGGAGCAATTGCAAAATCAATGGCCGCAGATGCTAGTAATTGTAAATATTTTTTTCCCAGTACATCATTCCCCTGTGTGTTATTACGTTTGCCTACGCACACCTGGCCCTGAAGTTATGGGGGGCGCGTGCTCCTGGAAATGCGCTGGAAATTCGTGATGCAAACCACATGAAAAATAAAAAAAAGGTAACTTAATTTTAGAACATCAAGCACCATCGAAGTAGCTACAGAGCTGTGAAAATTGCTGAGTTGGAACTATTTCAACATCAGGATGTTGCCGCGGAGTATGTCATCGCTATTTTACCTTGCTCCATAGATTGTAGTTTTAAATTAACGTAAGTCACGCTTTTGAGCAAAATACAAACGTGATAAAACGGTAATGGATGATGGGCAGATTGGCCTATTGACCAATAAGGACAAGCGATATGTCACTGGATAGCTTATTCAAAGTTCTAAAACTTTTACTATGGCAGGTAATCCCAAATCTTTGTGTGAAAAAAGTAGTACTAGTAGAAACATAGTAGTCATTGTTTGTTGGTATACCTATCAATATTTAGTTGTTTTCTCATGTGTATTTTTATGATAACACGTTTAAAAACCGTTGTACAGAACTGAAAACCCTATACTTAACAGTAAAAAAATACTTATTAATGGAATGTTTTTATTTTGCCATAACTTGTTTTACACAATGATTTAAGATTTCCCGCCATACAAAAAGTTGTAGAATATGAAAAAACCTATCAAATGACATATTGGTTTTTAGGCCAGTGTCCATACAAAACTGCCCATCATCCTTTAAGGCCCTTTTACGTTGCTAAAATTTTGGAGTAAGTGGTTTTATGTGAGAATGAGATAGATACAATAAATTCTTATCTACACAATTTGGGCCGACGTGTGACCCTATTGGTGAGACAAGGGCAGACGGCAGTTGAAACAATCCGCACCCTACAGTAATGGAAGTTCCGATGAAAAAATCCGAGCCTTACTAAAATACACTCTTACTGAAAAATATGTTATGGTCGCGGATTTTCCTGTTTAAACCAACCAGTGCATGCCGCAAGAGGAATTTCGTTTGCAAAATATGAGAACCGCGGTTGGACTTCTGTTATCGTTTTTTAAGGTCACAAAGCCGTCTATAGACGTACAACTTACTATAAATAAATTTAAATGCATTCCAATAAATAACTTCCACCATACTTACTCTGTGTAGGCATGACACGTGTGAATTCTCCATTTTCAAACTAAGTAATTATGACTATTTTCACAAGAAATAAAGCTGAAATCTTATTATTGATGTTACTGGCAAGTTTTGCGGTCCGCAACAATTTTATGACTTCATAAAATTTTTGTATGTATTTATTTATATACCGTTGCTTCCGATATGCCTCTTTCGAAAAAAAAAAAATTATCAAGGAACTGTCACAAAATGTGCCTAAATAGTTTGAAAATAGCTTTCACCTTCCATAATGAGGCTATTACGAGACATTTTTTTGGCGTATGGTTACACGAAAAACCGGACAAGTGCGAGTTAAACTCGCGTGGAGAGGGTTCCGTTCCGTACATGATTATCTGAAATTTAATAGGTTACTTTAAATACCATGGACTTCTCATAGGTTTTCCTGTAATCTATAGGTAAAGATCTATTTTTTGTATTTTTTTCAAAATTTTAGCCCCAGTAGATTCGGAAATAAGGGGGGGGGGGGGGAATGGTCATTTTTCGTCTATTTTCCTGAATAACTTCTAAACTATTTTACTTAAAATTCAAAACAAAATATATTTAAGATCCTCACGATAAGCCCTTTCATTTGATATGTCACACGATATAGGTGGCAAACCTTTTTTTTTTAATTTTCTAATTTACCCCCAAAAAGTGGCCCCTATGTTTAAAATTCATATATTGATGTCACGCGTCCGTGTTGCGGTCACCAACTTACATATGAATACCAAATTTCAACTCAATCGGTCGAGTAGTTTTAGAGCAAACAGGCTGTGACAGACGGACAGACAGACAGACAGACAGACAGACGCACGAGTGATCCTATAAGGGTTTCGTTTTTTCCTTTTGAGGTACGGAACCCTAAAAATCATTCAGATGTCTTGCAGAAGCCCAAACGAAATGATGTAGTAGGTCGTGAGTAGGTATATTTTTAGAATCTACTCATGACACCCATTCATTTGATATACGATACTTATACACACGATAATAACAAAAATAATAAATTCAGAAAAATGATACAATAAAGCATACATTTACATGAAAAAAGTTAAACCGCCGTCTTTATATTTTTCAAATGAATTTCCTCTTGCGGCCCGGTCAAAACATTGCAAATATAATCACTATTCTTTGTGTTTTTTTTTTTAATTTAAATATTAGCAACAATCTTGAGAAGTCTTTTTGTGCAGTTCTGCAATTTTTAAATAAATAAGAGCCGCTAGCAAAGATGTTACAATATAAGTTACATAATTTTAGTGTAAGTAATATGTTTGCTAAATAGTTATAACCAGGGGAATTTATTTAAATAAGTACAATGAATAATTGAAAAATTAATACTAAACTACCCGTATGAAAAAAAATCTCCTAAATCTAATGTGCTAAATGCTATTATAATTATGTATATTTATAAAGCATTTTTCAATAAAGAGATTTGTCAAGATTGTTCACATTATTTCTAATTAAATAAAAATGAAGTATATAAACATACATGAACTTGTTGTTGTAAGACACGGGTTAAAATAGGTATGGTATTCAATAGGTATTAAGGAAGAGCTTGTTATCACCACAATATCACAAATGAAGTGGATTTATAATACATCGGTTACTGTTATAGTTAAATGCATAGATCATAGTTTACGGCTCGGACTTAGCACGGTACGGGGAGGGTATTATTTTATTGATGTAGTTTTCGTTTATAGGCATCCGATTCCATAGCTCTATTTTCTAAAACCAATATCCATTAGAACTGTATATGTTTGATGAAACTTGTTAAGTTGACTCTGCTAATGAATGACTTACATCTTGTATCTATACACGTTTATACTATGATTTAAACACTCGACCGAGTGACTGGTAGGATGATAGAATATAAAAAGTCTTCAAAGAAATTCCCTTTAAATCCTTCTTGGTTATTTCAAAGTTGTAAAAGTAAATATCACAGAAGGTAAGTTATAAGTTGCGCGAGAACTTTACGGTCATGAGTTTCGCTGTTTCTTAAGTGTTGTACAGATTTTATATACAGTCCGCGGCTGCTGCTACTGACTTTGTTTTATTGGACCATAATTCTTGTTTTGACAGTCAGTATCCTTACTGCAAAAAGGGAGTTCAGTTCTTTGTTCCAAAAACATGTTCGACATCTAAAATCCATAAATCAATATGCAGACATTTTCGTGCACACTATTTGTTTATAAGACGTCGTTTATAAATCATGGTTTACATTTTTTCCTCAGGTTATAAAAATGCTTGTACTGGTTGTGGCACTGTTTGCGCTCTGCTGGCTTCCTCTGCAAAGCTATTTATTGCTTCAATCGTTTTTCACTTCAATAAACGAGTAAGTAAATTAATTTATCTACACCCATATCATAAAACCTCCATTGGTTAATCAAAAACCGTATGAAATGACCACCATTTTGACAACCAATTAGGAAAAACCAGTGCTGCGATAAAGAAATAACATGACTTCTTTATCGTTTTTAGTAAAGAAATGAGATTAAATTTGGAACAGCTGTCAAAACTCAAGTGGGTCTCTATTCTAGTATCCATAGATATTAAAACAGTTATTGATACGAAACGTCAATTCAGTATGTTTTTTTAATATAAACTGCACAATATTTGATCTCGAGTGACGTGAGAATAGAGACTTCATCCGTTTGTCTATGATTTAAAAAAAATGGTCTTGACGGAAGATCGAATTGCCGCCATGTTGACGTTTTGCTGAACAAAAGTAGAATTGTTGTTGAATTGAATAGAAAAAGTTGTTTGTAATTTACATTTTAGTTGAAAATATGAATAGTAAGTAGTCTTCTCGGAGTATGTGTGATGTGAAAATGCGCCGGATATCGGAAATATGCAGCCACGATTGCAACAAATAACTTGTTGCCAGAAAATATTGTTTCTGAACCCACCATGGAGGATTTATAATATGTGTGTAGATAAAGTTATGTATGCAACTCTGCATAATTTGGCCTTAAAACACACGTGCGATCTTATTATGAAACTCGCCTATCGGCTCGTTTCGTGAAAACCGCACTAGTGTTTTAAGGCCTATCGTTATGCAACCGTTGCATAAACTACTATAAAAATGATATCGTCGGTATAGGCATGTATACCGGGTGTCTCATTGAAATCGGTCAGTATGGGAAAGTCTGAAACTATAAGACATACGAAGATCTGTGCCTCTATTCCGGAACGCTAAGTGATTCTGTAGCGATTCATGTGCGAGATTTTTCATCCCACTCTTCCGCACGACGCGTAATGCGTAAGAGCGACATGAGAAATCGCGCTCACGAATCGCTACAGAATCACTTAGCGTTCCCGAATAGAGACGCTGTTCTTAGGAAACATGTCATCGATTTTAATAAGAAAAAAAACCGCATTCATACTCCTAAAAAATACTAATACTAATACTAGATAATACTAATATTGTTGAAAATAAAGTTGTTCTCTTACTTCTGCCGACATGTCTCCTAGGGCCTCTAAAAGATCTTCTAAGATTGCAAGGTACTTGAATCTATCCAAATGTCCACCATGATTGTTCTTCTCATTAAAATCGATGACATGGTTCCTAAGAACAGATTTCGTATGTCTTATAGTTTCAAACTTTCCCATACTGACTGATTACAATGAGACAACCTGTATATTATATACACAGTAAATCCTGAAAATAAAAAATATCTGTAATGATTTTCAGGTACAAATATATCAACGTTTTGTTTTTCTGCTTCGACTGGTTGGCAATGAGTAATTCCTGCTATAATCCCTTCATCTACGCTATTTACAATGTAAGTCACTGGTTCGTGTACCTTTCTTATTAATCGACTCTAGGAGTCAGACTCCGTTTTCCCATTAGCTCTAGGGCGCCCGCTGTCTTTAGCGTCGTACACACATTTATAAGGTTCAGGTATCGATATTCATGACACCAGAGTCACTACATAATTCAGATAGTGGTGCTGTTGTCTCATGATTTAATCAGCTGCTTTGCTTTTTTATCAATCTTTTTAATTTAGCAGTTATTCTCCGACTATATTTGGAAACGAGAAACAAATTATTTATTAATCATCCTAAACTAAGACGTACACAACAGTATTGTTTTCTATTCTATTGATTACATGAAATTTATCTAGAAAAAATTAAGCTGCAACAAGCTTTTCCGACTATATTATTTTGTGTAAGGTGATTAGGCTAAATTGTTGGAATAAGCAGCAGTCAGCAGTTAGTAAAATATACTAAAGTATTCTGTCAAAGAATTCGGAGCGCGGCCCAACTCAATCTCATTTAGCATCAAATTACCTGGTATCGGTCCATTACCATTACTTAAATAGGTAACGATAATTAAGCAAAATATGTTTTCTATATTTTTAAAAATATTTCAATACTTAAGGCAATTAATTTAAACTTATATTTCAGGAAAAATTCAAAAAAGAATTCAAACAGAGATTTACGTTTGGACAAAAACAAACGAGATTTGAGAGCTACGAGGTAAGACTTATTTTCTTCGTTTGGTTTCACTTATATTTTTCTAGAAAAGTCAATAAATTAAGCCAAGAACAAAAACCAAGAAACGGGTTTCAGTATTTTATTTAGATTTTTCACGGACCTAGTTTCTTATAACTTTAACGCATTCACTGTTGGCAACGCATATATGCGTTTTCGTTACTTTCATCCAGTGCCTTGAACGTGTCTGTGAGTTCATATAGCTGGCATTTCTGTTGTTAGAATAATTACCTAGTTCCAATGGAAATAAATCAACGTCAAATTAGTATGCACTCATGTGTGCGGTTGAGGCACTGGGTATAGTTGCTTAAACGCACATGTGCGCTTGTGGCATATAGAAAAGTGAGGCATTACGCGAAGGTCCAGTAAAAAGGAGTGGCAGTGAATGCGTTAATAGTATTATCATCAAAAGCGGTACTGCCATTGTTCAACTAATAACAACTTAGGAGTCGGCGTTATTAACATCGTCATCATCATCGGCCTATACCTATACGTCCCACTACTGGGCACAAGCCTCCTCTAGAAGTGAGAGGGACTAGGCAGTAGTACCCACGTGGATTCAGTGCGGACTGGGGACTTCACACACATTTTTAATTACATCACATTATCCAAGTTTCCTCACGATGTTTTCCTTCGCCGAAATGGTCGTAGTAAAATTATTAAATTCAATTTCGCATATGAGATCCAAAATTATAAAAGGTGCGAGTCGGGATTTCGCACGACGTACCACTAGCCTACCACTGCACTGTTATTAACATTTTTTATTTGTCGTAGGATGGCCAGTCCTACCGCACTCGGATTCTTTCATTCCGGTCGTCGAATGAACGGAGCGTTTACTCGACGAGGAAGTCGATGAATATGCCCGTTGACGCGTTACGCACCACCCGCTCTTCCTGTCACTGCTTGCGAAATAAGGACGCACAAAGAGAAAATGGTTTCCGATCAATGAATGCAATTGACCTTGACGCCCACAAGTTCAATAAAAAGTTGAACGATTGCCGCACAGAAAGGCGGCTCGAGGCCCAAATCAGAAATAGCGAGATGCCTATCGGTGACGAGCGAGTCAGCGAGTTGTACATATTCCCCAACAGTGATGTCGTCGAGTTCACAGACATATCCTACGATGATAAAGTTTAAACTTAAATTAAAACAAAATGTGATCTATGTCATAAAATTATTCTGGAATAGAAGGGTAAGAAATGTGATTAAGCTAATTAAAGTAAAGGGCACAAAGTGTCGCAAAGAAGAAAGCTGTAGATAAAATAAATAATGTAAATTATGTTCAAGAAAATATACTAATATTGATGTTAATCTAGTTCCTAATATTAAAATGAATGGTTAAGAAGTGACAAAAAAATGTATAAAAGACTGTGCAATTCCAGATTAATTTAATTCGATTAGAAAGTAAGTTAGGGTAAATTATTTTTTCTGATAGCCAGACTAGCCATAATTAATGCAGGAATGGAACAGTGAGAATTTATTTATCCGCCATAAATCTTGCGTAACGATGTGGATAACCATTAATTTCATTATTGGCTTCAGTTTGGTTCTATTTGAGACGCAACCGATGCACATTATTGTTTAGTTTTCGTATTCAATTGTCTTGGACAGATTAAATTTACGAATTGGTTTCATAAGCAGGCCTACTGGTTGCCAGATATCAAATACATATTCTAGGAATGTTATAGAACAAAATAAGTCATAAAAAGTCATAACAAAATCGTCACATTTTCTCTGCCCCCGTTATACTTCGCTGCCGGATGCTAAAGATATGATCATAAATTAGGATTTTAAAATTAGGTTATCAAAGATTAGCTCATACACGACTTTTAAACTCTAGTATCAGTCTCTTAGATAAGCAAAACTTTATATCGGAAACCATGTAAAATCTCCGCAACTAGAAACAGAAACTGGCGAGTTGCCATAACACTTTTAGTAAGTAGCCTGTTATTCTATCTTAGATATCTTTATCGAATTTCGGAACTGCATAAGGAACAATAGAACTTATTGTTAGATAGTCTTGACATTGGTAATATTAACTAGTGCCTGCGACTTCGTACGCGCAGAGCGATGGAACCACCCGTTGCAATTATAAAGATTTGATGCTATCGTAGCTCTTCTGTGATGCATGTTCAAACAAAGGGACAGATAGACAAAAATCTATATACGACATTTTTGGATTCTATGAATTTGTTTCACCGTATTTTTTTTTTTTGTAATTACCTTTACTGTACAGAAATAGAAGTTAATACAAAAATGCTACTCGGTCATGTAGAAATAGAAGTAACAATAAACACTAGAAAATATCGACACAGACAGTAATCATAACTGCTCTAAATGTAAATATTTTCAATGTATTCGGGAACTCATCGTTAAGAGTGATTCCAAGAATGTTTCCACAATTTGAGTGATTTATAAATGTTATTCAAAACACGATGTTGTCAATCTTATAGCCCGTGAAACTGCTACTTCACACGAAAATAAACATTTACAACTCCGTCGTGTTTTATTGAATCACGTCGATATTTTGTTGTTTTAGTAACAGCTGAAGGAAAGAAAAACACCGCAAAAACATCCACATACCTCATGATTTGATTTTATAGGTAATAAAACTTTACTTACGAATCAGACAGTCGTTAAATGTAGCTAGTTTTATTTCGACAAAATGCGTCTGAATCTCAGAATGAATGGGTCATTGGTTTATAAAGACGGTGATAGCATTGAACAGCGATTCTGGTGGGAATAAAAAGCACTTTACAAGTACATTTACAGGATCTACGAGTATAAGAGACGGCTTGCCACTTTTGAGATTAACCCACGGTTAACCCAATACTCAGTTATATGATATCATTTTTATATTTTACCTTTAATAATACTGTAAAATCACAAGTTTGATATTCGTCGTATTCTTGATACATAACAAGCGAATATCAATCAATATCAAACGAACCGAAACGATCTGTGATTTTACCGTTGGGAGATTTTTTCTGTTTGCAATTTGAACTATTATATAGTGCCTATTATTTTGTCTATCTTGTACGTGATGATTATCTCAAAGGTACTGTAAGAAAACAGACTTTAGCTTTTTTATGTAGGTAATCATCCAAAAAGTCATTTTAGTACCTAATTAAAAGGTTCTGCTTGGTTAAGCATAGCGCAGTTCTTTTTATTAATACAGTTGTCCCGTATCTCATGAATTTCTTTGAATGATAGTAGGTATTTAATTCTTGCTTATTTTTTGCTAACAGTAACAATAAAATGAGTCTGGGATGACAAAATAAAACGTTATTACTCAATTAAACTACATAATTATTGACGCGTCATTGAACACTATGTATACTGCTTGATATACAAGCAGTACCTGTGAAACCATATAAATAATGATTAGCACCTTATATTTTGTAGTAGACTGTTATTCCGTGACTATTTGATATTTGAAAATGAAAATGATAATATTTACTTTGCAAGTGGGCCACATGGGCTTTTTCACATGTCTGAGTTGAGAGTGAGCGCTTCGAAAGCTGACATCTGCTGAGAAGAAACGCCGCAAGAAACTCGGCAGTAAGTCATTTTTCAGCTTTGACATTAGAGTTTTATCTAAAAACTAACACGAAAGTGCAACAAACAAACCTAATGAGTACAAATTAATTCTAATACATAACTAATAAGGGAGATGTATAGTTTCTGCGTCTGGACACGTTAAGTGACTTAAAGATGTATAAAGCCTCTAAGGGTCATAACATCTAAATTGCTTAATCCAGGTTAAATGGAGGTGTAGACAGTCTTCATTAATGAGGAACATCCTCAAGTGTGTCGTCACGAGATCAAACAGCGTTGTCGTTTACAAATCTCAGACATTGTCCCTTATGGCTTTCTTATATTTACGCAACTCTCAACAGCGAACGAACAAAAGCCCTATAGCACAAACGTAATAGGTGATGCAATGTTACATAATTATTGTAGAAAAGTAGTATTAGAAAGTCGACTATTTTGCAGGTTGTAGCACTTGCAACGTTTGTGTTACAGGGCGCTCTGGGGCCAGGAGCCCGGACATTGGAAGTCGTTTTAGAAGCAAAGCACTCTGCATGTATCTAAGATAGTGCTTCTCAAACTTTATTCAGCGACGGAATCCTTTTGGAAATAATGATATATTTGACGGAGCCCAATATTTAAATATGATATAGATTTTATTTTTCTCTCCAACCTTATCCTCCCCTTTCGTGTTTATTTTTTCATTATTTCCAGTATTTTCGCGAAGCCCCCATAGAGGCTTTGCCCTGCGGAGCCCTAGGGCTCCACAGGGCATACTTTGAGAATGGCTGATCTAAGAGTATCACACCACTGAACTACTGTGTTAATATTTAAAAGTTGTTGTATTCAAAACTGTTCAACATATCCAAGTAAGGCGTTACTCGGTAGATAACATGGAATTTGTATGAGTTACAGGACGGATGAACAGTACTTGGACATGGTAAAACAGGCTCTAAATTTTTTTATACAAAAAAGAGTTAAATTGATCACTTACTCCCGAGGTGGAGTTATGAACATCAGTAGAATGTAGATGGATTATTACCATAACATACATACAATTACGAGCCAGAATTTAATTATAATGAAATGACAAAGTCTAATAAACAGTTTATTATAGTTAATCGCCAAACAAACAAAAATGGATTGGGTTACAAAAATATGTATCAAGACAAACGATTTTTAACCAACAAACAATACCAAATCATAGAACAAAATCCCTTATTTATACTGCTAGACAATAGAGCACATCTTTCGACAGGTTCATTTCTGTTTGCGTTTATTTTACGATAATACCGATTTGAATGTGTCATTAAACTGTTTAAACAAAAACAAGAACATGACGTGAAATTTTAGTCAGAAGATTCAAAAATGATTCACCACACAGATTTGAAGTATAAGACTATATGTTACCGAGTAACGTCACTCATCAAAAATGCAGGTTTTCAGTAAGATGCAGATGACTCGGTAAGGGTCTGCGTTGGCAGCAGGCCTTCGGTCTTCCAGGTACCCTCGCTTATCTTCCGATACCTGACGAGGTATCCTGACGGAGCAGCAACGGTTGGCGACCCCTGGATAGGAGAAAGGTAATCCTCATAATATCGAGCGTCACTTATTTTAAAATTTCCGTATTTTAAAATCGGTTAATCCTACTACATCGTATTCTATCTTATGCTACTAATATTACAAATGAAAAAGTTTGTAGGTGTGCGTGTGTGTCTGTATACGTTTGATACCAGTCTGCTGTAGTACCAGCAGCTGTTTTTTGTAGTGGTAGAGTCCCTCATCCCCATCCCATCCCCATTCCCAATTCCCCCCTGGACTGGCAACGCATTGGCAGTAGCTCTGGTGTTGCAGATGTCCATGGGCGGCGGTGACCACTTTCCATCAGGTGGGCCGTCAGCTCGTTTGTCAGTCAATTAACATAAAAAAAGCTCCGTAACGGCTTAACATATTTTCATGAAACTGTGTGTATACCTTAGCTCCTGAAACAGATCATAAGGTAGATTTTATCACAGAAATTTCAAAGGTATCCGAAGGAATAACTATAACCAAATTCCACGTGGACAAAATCGCGAGCAGAAGCTAGTAGAAAAATAAACTTAACATGTAGGGTTAACTTTGTTTGAGGTATGTATCGAGATGATGATATATGTATTAAAGGCTGGTACGTATCCATTGCTGCATTAGGAGCATAACTGTCTCTTTGTTGAATCTTGTTATTCATCGATCATTTTATTAGCGTACAAAATCAAGAAAAGTTTTATCAGATTTGTGAATATAATACTCTTATTTTATGTAAAATGAAGCAATTTTCTTACACTAACAAATGATTGAAGTGGGCTTTAATGGCAAGGTAATACGGTGAGTTAAAAAAATACCCCTCTTCTGTAATTCTTAGTCAGATTCCAATAAACGCTGAAATTTGGCTAGAATATTTTCGTATATTTTAAATGAATGAATATTTTTAGCATAAAATTATTTGTTTCTAAATTTAATATTACTTTTATAACAACTACACAAAACGGATACATATAAATATTATTGTCGCTGCCAGCCTCATAATTACGAAGATAAGAACGTACTTAATATTCGGTCCTTAAATATCAATGAAACAAATTTGTAATAAAATAGCCATTATTATTTCCACAAAAATGACATGTGCGTATCGTTTTGGTTGAACTTTCATGACGTCATCATATCGCTGCTTTACCAACCTGAGCAACCCCAGTTACGTTATCTACTGTTCGTTTTTGGTAAAATCGATTTTTCTTCTTACCCACATTATGCATCTGGCCCGGGCTTCCCCTATGTATATAATACTATCTTTTTCCCACGACTTCGTCGGCGTGAAGTTTGTTTATCACTGTTCCCTCGGGAACTGTTACTTTTACCGGGAAAAAGCCTATGTTCTTCTCCGGCGTTCTAACTATCGGCGTTTTAACGTGAAAGAGGAACATACCAACAAACAAAAACTTTCGCATTTATAATATTAGTAAAGATAATGTTTCTTCGAATGCGAAGGAACAAATGTTTTTGAAAATCTCCGAAACAATTCCTGGAAATATTCAAACACAATGTACCGAATGGCACCTCGTAATGGAATGTGTCTTGCATGTCATCAATTTCACGGAAGCGTAAAGCTTGCCAACCGTAAATAATGAAAATTCTGCAGCAGCGTTTTGAAAATGTATACATTCTTTCGTTGTTTATTTTAAGTCAAGGAGATGAGTGACAGTTTCCTGCGCCTCTATTCGCGAACGCTAAGCTCGCCACTCGCGAGCGAGATTGGGTCCCGCTCTTACGCATTACGCATCGCGCGAAAGAGTAGGATGAGAGTCTCGCTCGCGAGTCGCTACAATATCACTTAGACGTTCCCGAATAGACATAGACACCCTGGTATTTGTTCAACTTTATTCAATATTCGTTGGTGCTTTTCTGGTGGTGGTCTGTCTGTATTATTGGTGAATGCGTCGGTAATGTAAAGTTTTGATATTCGTAATTAAAACAAAGGGATATTCTTTATAAGGGCAGAAATTGAAATCAATTTTTAAAGTAAATCATTCCAGACACGGCAGTTTAACATCAAAAATGTAGCAGTAATTTCCTGTTTAATATATGCTATTAAATACTGTTAAAATCGGACTCATTAGCCTCTGCGATTATAAATAAACTTTATGACTAATTATTCCAACAACTAGTCGTACTCGAGCCAGGTACAAATTTCGTCAATCATTTCCTCCCGGCCGACTCGTAAAATGATTCAGAGTTGTATCATGAAGTCTCGTGAACGTCAGCTGGAACTGCAAGCAGCAGCAAAATCCAAATTAAAGTCCAGCAAGTTCTGCGAAGATTAAACGTCAGCAGTATAATCAGAATCCAGGGGAACAGCAATCAATATCGCCCGAAATTTTACATAACCACCCGTAGCATATTTGCGAGACACCTTAGCGTTAAACCAAATTTGATTGCCATTAAGTACTGTCGCGTCGTGGTGGAACGTCTGATGTACATTCCGTTACTTGAAAAAAATATCTAGGAATAGATTTAAAATGTAAGATTAGTCATAAATAACTCATAAAAGTGAATAATTTCAGTCAATTAATTGGTTATCCTACCTGTCCTACTTCATACATCCTAGTAATTTTATAAATGCCAAAGTTTGGATGGATGGATGTTTGTTACTCAATCACGCCAGAACGGAGGAACAGACCTGGATGAAATTTTGCACAGAGATTGATTATAGTCTGGAATAGCACATAGGCTACTTTTTACCCTGGAAATTTTAAGAGGAACAACTAAAATCGAATTCCACGCGAAGTCACGGGCAGAAGCTATAGTTATCAAATAAAACCAAATTTTTAATAACAAATGAATTGACATGTTTTCGTAGTTTCCGTTAAATTGTGTAACATATTTTCTGGGCCCAAAAGAAACGTTCAGTATCCATTGTTATAACAAGCCCACCTTTTGAATTTTTGATTGTGTCATGATTCTTATAAGACAATAAAAATGTATAAAGTGAACTAACAATGCAACGTACCGACATGATTTTTGTACAGAGATAGTAAGAGGGCTGGAGAGTGAAGAATGCTAAAATTCAAGGCCCCTAAAATGTATTATTTTATGTACCTATAGGTTGACAGCCGTTTGGCCATAGTATAAAGAAAGAGGGAAGTAAGTTATCTTCATACAAAAGCACCGCGCGCGGTTTGTATGTGTGCGCCAAAGTATCTATGCGTCGCCGCACGCACACTTAAACAAAATCTCGGCCCGTTTCTCAGTGCGCCAGTCGGGGCTAACACCGCACGAAGTTCGCGCGTCACGGCTTTTCGGCACCGCTAAATGAATGAAAAATGTGTGATAATCGCAGGAGAACGTATTGCTGTGTGTTTGGGTGTCTTAATCATTCATCGATTTCAGAATTCTCTCTGTACAGATTACCTATTGAATAAAGACAACCCTGAGACAGTAGGCAATTATATCGCCGGAGATAGCCTACTTCCCCTCTTTATACTATGGTTTGGCGGAGACTGGAGTAATTAATCTCAGATCCAAACGCTTGGTCTTTGTGAATTTAGCTAATATACGCGTCCGTTTATTCCGTTATCCTGCAGAGTTCCCACGGAAATAACGATAGACTGATCCATGCGATCGAAGTTGCAGACAACCTAGTTATTCATAAAATTGTATCTGGAATTCACGGTCATGTTCCATATATTATATACCTAAAACAATGACGCTTTTATATCGGAGCTAAATATAAAGCTTGGACATAATAATAGATTATTTTACAATACTGTTGAATGTACTACAAATATGGAGGTATTGAATATACATTTCGTGACAAATTAGACCTACAAATCGTCACAAATGGCAGCGTGACGGTATAACACGCAAGGTATGCAAGAATACAACTTTGTCTAGTTCAAATCTAGCCGTAGAAGGGGACTGAGCCAAACTGTCACAATAACAGAGCAAAATAAAATGCATTAATGCCTGTCTTCATAAACATAGTATATAGTAATAAGTATAGTAGTAGTACATTTGTCTAGCCATTCCCCACACAACTTCCCCTGTTTGAGGAATGTCGCTGAAGTTTAAAGGCTCGGGCAAACTAAGCGCGTGTGCGGCGCGTTGCGGTTCTAACGCGGGCCCGTGCTACTTTTTGCTGTGCCGTGCTCAGTTCGCCTTGCCGTTCGTTGTACAGATCGCACGGGCCCGCGTCCGGGACGAGATGCGCCGCGCACGCGCTTGGTTTGCCCGAGCCTTTAATGAGAATTTGAACTATTTTTAGGGTTCCGTACCCAAAGGGTAAAACGGGACCCTATTACTAAGACACCGCTGTCCGTCTGTCACCAGGCTGTATGTCATGAACCGTTATAGTTAGACAATTGAAATTTTCACAGATGATGTATTTCAGTTGCTGCTATGACAACAAATACTAAAAAACAGATTAAAATAAATATTTAACGGGGGCTCCCATAAAACATACGTTACGTTAAGTTATTGATAACGGCAACAGGTAGACGCTTGAAATAATCACAGAATATTTAGTTGTATATTTACTTTAAAAATAAATAATTAAATTAAAACAAAACAAATATTTATGGGGGGCTCCCATACAACATACGTAATTTTTTTTGGCCTTGATTATAGATAATGGTGCGGAACCCTTCGTGCGCGAGTTCGACTCGCACATGACCGGTTTTTTTATTTTCTAGCAAGAGTATGGTGCACATTGTACTATAATGTCTAATGTTTATTAAACGGTATATTTGTACCACTAAAAAAGCCTTTACTGAAATAATGTGTAAATGGAAAAAGGTCTAATTGAAATTATAGGTCTAATCAAAAAAATGTCAACTTGAGATTTTGCTGGGATCTTTTTAACCTGAATAAAGATTAAAACGGAATTAAGTATATCTAATTGCAAATACGTCAACCTATTTAATATTACAACCTATTAAATAAAAAATATTTTTCAAAACTTGATTATGATAGATATTTGCTACTACTGCTGCCGTAGCAAAATTGACACGAGGATAAATTATCGCCATTTTATCTCTCAGTGCATCTCCTTCTTCGATACTAGTATGAGAGAGACGCACTGAAGGGTAAGATGGGGATAACTTAACCTCGTGTCAATCTAGCTAGGGCCACTGCAGTGATGATCGAATAGCTGATCTGATGATGGAGTTAGAAGGTAGGAATGACAACTCCTCACCGGCTAGTGATTACCCGTCTTTAGGTCAACATTAAATTTGGCCCAAATTCATTCTGGAACAACGTACACTTTGGGCTTAATCCATTTTGGACAACATGTATTTGGATCTAATTCAATTTGGGCTTGATACATTTTCGGCGACAAGGAATTGGGGCAGAAATATATTTGTAACTAAATCTATCCGTGGATTAAGGGAATGGCCAGCCATGCATAATCAAGTCAATCTTTATCAAGTATGGATGAAAGTTGCCATAGAAAATGAAATCGATTTCTTGTACGTATTTATTTACAAGGCGACTTCGCGATTCTCGTTCACGCATCCGCCATTTTTCGATCGATAATTTTAACAACTGGAGATAAGTAATGAAGAGTTCTTTGAATTGTTCCTGCATCTATACTAACTTACATACATACATAGCATCACGCCCGAAATCCCTAATGGGGTGGGCAGAGCCACAACACTACTTGTGGCCACGTTCGATTAATTAGTGCTAAGATGGTATGATGAACCGTATGGTGACAGATGATCAGCTCATCACCCATACTGATAGTTCACCATGTTGGAGAGGACCCGTCCCTTAGTCGACTTTTACGACATGCCAGGATGATAGGCATCTGCACGCATTCTATGCTATTTCTTCACTCCCAGTGCAGCAGAGGAGTATCTGCATCTATACACGGCATATTGAGACACTTCTTCTCAGGAAGAGTTAAGTCTGATTATAACATTTCGAGTGCACTCATTACTGCTTTCAGGTGAGCACTAATTACATCTGTCTTTATTATGACTATAAATCTATGGCTAGATTATAATTATATACCTCGCGCCTTTCAATTTCTCGTCTACAGAGAAGGCTACCAAATCTCTTGGTTTGCTACCGCCTAATTATAAACATAAATCAGCCGTTAGTATCTTAACGTGTATCTTATAGCAGTATCTTTAAGCATGGGACTTGTCTGTTAATCCATTTAAACGGTACATTAAAGATTCGCTGCTTAAGAAAGGATATTATAGAGTTGAAGATTATTTAAATGATAAAGAAGCTTGGCCAGCTCTGAGACCAAGAAACGCAACAGTGTAACCTCGTAGTGTCCGGGAGTCTGTATGTCGTTTCCTGGCGCTGTCTCCGTTTCCTATTGTGTCTCCTTAATAAACTGTTATTGACCTTTTCTTTTTGGCTTAATAGCCAATAATATTTGTATTATTAGGACATGAAATGTTATATTTCAGATTGTTTTTGATATTTGGAGACCTTACATCTCCATCTTTATACTTGACCATGGAGACTGTCTACATCTCCATGTAACCTAGATTAATCAATTTAGATGTTTTCTCTGTTTTAATATTATTCTTATTATTATGACCCTTAGAGACTTTATACATCTCTAAGGCACTTAAATTTACTTGTTCAGACGCGGAGACTATACATCTCCCTTATTAGTTGTATACGATAATTAATTTGTGCCCATTAGGTTTATTTGTTGCACTTTTTATGTTAGTTTTAGTTATATGTAATTTTAAAGTGGAAAAAAGACTTACTGCTGAGTTTCTTGCGGCGTTTCTTCTCAGCACATGTCACCTTTCGAAGCGCTGGTAGATTCAGACATGTAAAAGAGCCCGTGAGGCCTACTTGCAAAATAAATATTTTCATTTTCATTTTCATTTTCAACGGCTGATTTATGTATAAACAAAGTTGGCAGTGATTTCGTATAACATTGTCATATTGAAATAAGAAAAGTTTTAGGCTCAACAAAATTTAAAATTCTGGAATAATCTCTGTTTCTAATTACAAAACATAGAATAGGAAAATTAAATGTATCTAATACTGAGTTTCACGACTTTACTTTGTAGCAATTAATATGTTTGTATAGGAGTGAGGACCTCAGGGGTCGAATGAAAATCGGATTATACCAAAAAAGTCTATTCGATCACAGTACACGGTAGGTACATAAAGTGGGGTCTAAACCCTAGAACATTCTATGTAACAACTCGGAGCAGCGCGCGCGCGTGTTGTCGATCGGAAAGCCTCGCAGACGACTACTGCGCCGCGCAACCAGCGCGGGGGGGACAAAACGTTATTGTGTGAGCGAGACGGACAACATGACGTTCGAGCTACTCCATGTAACGCGAAGGCAAGCGGCCGCGCGACGCTCGCGCGGGCAATTCGAACGTTGTCGGCTCCACGGCTGTTGTACGGTTTGCTATATTTGGCAATATCTCCAAGAGGATACTAAGGGTTGCACGGCATAATTTCAACTTTACTGCACCAATATAAACGAAAATCAATTATGTCTACTTTGTCGCAGCATCGCTTTGAATCCAGCCAGCGCAGCGGCAGACTTTCATTGCTCTATTTTACATTGCCGAACAGTAATCAGCCTGCATTGAAATTTGAAATGGCTCAGAAAATAGATTAAAATCGTTAAAAAGACATGGTTTACAGTGAGCGCGCTGGAATACTTCGCTCGTGATGGTGGCAAAACTCGCCACATTGCAATTAGTGGTCATCCAAAAGCGGTTACGAGTGAACGTGAAATATGATTGGTGGGCAGCGTATTCACTTTTCCTGAGAAAAAGTGTGTTATTATCAGTGGCTTAGCTACCCAAGCTCAAGGGGCCCTCGGACCCTGACCTGCAATCCTCGCATTGAACTAGCTAAAACTTCTCCCATCTTCGGAATGTAAATAAAATAGGCTGTTTTTTTTAACCAGGGCCTTTGGTAACCTAGCTTGGCCTCTGATTACTATGCCATGTTACTCGTTTATAACATCCAGGAACAATTCTAAGAACACTAATAAAGCGAAAGGCGTAAAAGTTCATTCTTAAGTAGGTACTATTTTTGAACAAAATAATAGAACTCCTGTTGCTAAAATTATTGATCGAAAAATGCCGGATGCGTGAAAGAGAAAACATGTATTCGATGGAGAAAAGGAGATGACAATCTTTCGGTTTACGCGAACGCGGCGACAGATTGGGGTCAATTCGAAAATGTGTAAATTAAAAATAGGTACTTTTTAAACTTAAAATAAGGAACGTCAAACTCGATTTTGACAGCTTTGTGCTATACAAATTGAGTTTGACGTTTCTTAATATAAGTTCAGGGAATTAAAATTGAGAAGTAATTAAATGGTCAGCCGTAATAAAATTTGGTTAGCCACAAAAATCTGTATTTTAATCATTTGGTCAGCATTCAATGATTTTGTATGCAAGAAAAATAAACAATCCGCAATCCTTGTATCGCAAATAATCTTGATACTGATCAGTGATTTAATCATAAATAAGTAGTCAGTTTAAAATAATATGTGTTCACCAAATAAACAGTCTATCCGCAAAATAACTACTTGATCAGCAAGATTCATACATTACTACTCTTAGGTTAGGTTTCCGCCAACAAAAACATGAATAGGTACTATGCTACCCCGTTAAATAACACCCATTTAAATTTAGGCGACACCTTTTCTAATTGGACCCATTGGGGCCAATTTGAAATAAGAAACATTACACTCTATTTTGACAGATTGGTGCCATACTAAATCTAATTTGACGTTTCTTATTTTAAGTTTAGAGAGTTTTAAATTTAGGCGGCACCAATTCGAATACCCACCCACTGTCGCTATAAAGGTCTCATCTAACGATTTCAATCTATGGCTCTGAATACTTGTCCGCAACACCGTTAATGACTCTTCGTATTACGAACCTTGTCATTCCATGTACAACCGAAGAAACGTGCCTTGTGTTTACTATTGAAGTGAGTTTACCGTGATGACCGTACCCTACTAAGAAACAGGGTTCTCAACAACTAGGGCTCAATTTTGTTTTTGTGATGGTCAGTCCTTTCTAAATGTAGATAATTCAAATAAAACAAAACAAACACCGAATTGCTAAGAAAGTCCCAATTAATAGTAGATTGTAAATAGTAGGCGCATCCTCTGCTTGCCTTTTAATTACCGCAAAAAGTTGATAAAAAGAAGTAAAATTAAAGTTAGAAACTAAAACCCGACTAGTGACCTAAAAAGCACTTTTGCTCCTGGTATTGCGCACCCTTAGAATTTTTATATAGCCTAAGATACTTGCTCGTTCTGCCCGAATCATTTTGATACCCCATTTATTAAAATCGGTCCAGTAGTTCAGGAGCTAAAGTGGAACATCCGAAAATTTTCACAGAAAACTTGTGTCTGTTCGATTTTGATATTCGCGCCATTTTATTTTCTTCAGTAACCTTTATTTTTTTTTCAGCCGGTACTTTGAGCATAACATTTTAGACAGGGAAATTACAGTTAGATACGGCCGCCGACATGTGGACTGTCCTGCTCATACTTTGACAGTCCACAGATACAAAACCGTGGAATAATGAATTTACTTACATGCATACATAGCATCACGCCCGAAATCCCTAATGGAGTGTGCAGAGCCACAAGACTACTTGTGGCCACGTTTGATTAAGTAGTCCTAAGGTGGTATGATGAACCGTATGGTCATGGTGACAGGTGATCAGCTCATTGCCCATACAGATAGTCTACCATTTTGGAGAAGACCCGTCCCTTAGTCCACTTTTACGACATGCCAAGATGATAAGCATCTGCACGCATTCTATGATATTCCTTCAATCCCAGTGCAGCAGAGGAGATGAATTTTGTATGCAACTTTATTGCTCTAGTGAATAAGGAAAGTTACCGGCAGTGAAGTCCTTAATATGCGGCATGTTGTTCTTCCCGGTGAGCCGGCGCACGTTGTCGGCGCCGTTTTTCGCATCATATTCGTTTATGTGCGCTCCATGACGACGAGCCATTTTGTCGATCACGCGCTCGATCACTCTGCACAAACAATTATAATTATTACGTGGGTATATTTAATATCTATAATAGTTATCTTTTGGCTGCAACATCGTATTGAATCGTTTGTATAATAGTTATTCCTTTGGGAAAAACCATGCGTTTTTCCGGGATATAAATATAAAGTTATTACCTTCCCCAGACCCCAAATTGGTTTCTGTCAAAATATCATTGAAATATGTTTGGCAGATGAGCCTTGAAAACAAAACAAACAAATAAACAGACAATTTTCAAATTTATAATAAGCTGAATGAATTATTTTTAGCTCACAATATCCCACATTAGGCAAAATCCCCTTTCTTACCTTTCCATGCGTTTTTCCATGAGTGTAAAATGGCCGCTTTTCTTGACTTTTTCCTTAAAGTCGGAAACCGACTGCGACACACGCTGTGAACGGACACGTAGTTTTGAGTGAGTTTGTATTAATACTAAGCAAAGTTATAATATAGGTCTTTGGACGACAACTGATGAAATCCCAAACCACGTTTCCGTGCACAGCGTGCGCTGCAGTTAGTTTCCGATTTAATTGTTCAGTAAGCCTTAAAATATAGTCTTAAATATTAGTTGATGCTTGTTTATTTAAGGATGACCATGTAAATTACTTATATTTCATCCTTCATCAGTCAGAAATATCCATATAAAAAGAACCCTATCTAAAAGACGAAAACGGTTCATGAATGCCGAGTTGAAAATGGTGTTTTGCTTATGTTACTCCTTATGGCTCATATGATAGAGGTAAGAGTCACGTGTACCAGCAAGTGGAAACTGGCCAAATATCACCATTATTCACCACTGTGGTGGCACTGTTCGCTTTTAAGCTTTAATACATTTAAAAGTAACGTCCAGTTTAAGTTTTAAAGTTGTCAATTTGGCCAACCAACCAACCAACCCTGATAAAATAGTCCATAATAAACTTACAAAATGCCATCCTCTTCTCTCATGTCCTTCGAGGAGAAATAGCAGAAGGTTCCGTTGCCAGGCCAATCAGGCACGGGCTGTGGGTCAAAGCACGCCACTGTGCCGTACTCCTCGGCCAGCCGTGCTAGTATGTAGCGTGCCATCCATAGATCATCGGCTCCACGAATGCCAGGACTTGGGCCGACCTTGTACCAATACAAACCAATATTACCTAATCACACTTAGACCTACTTGCATCCCGCTGGGTTATCATAATTAACTCGGAGTTAGACGCTACTCTAGAGTAAAATTATAATTACGTCTTGCACCACCAAGAGTAAGTCGGTAACCGCAACACGGACGCGTGACGTAAATATATGAATTTAAAACATGGGGGCCACTTTTGGGGGGTAAATAAGAAAATTAAAAAAAAAAAGTTATGCTACCTATGTTGTGTGACATATCAAATGAAAGGGCTTATTGTGAGGATCTTAAATATATTTTCTTTTGAATTAAAAAAAATATAGTTTAGAAGTTATTTAGGAAAATAGGCCAAAATTCACCATCCCCCCTCCCCCCTTATTTCCAAAACTACTGGGGCAAAAATTTTGAAAAAAATCCAGAAAATAGTTCTTTACCTATAGATTACAGGAAAACCTAGAAGAAGTCTATGGTATTTAAAGTAACGTAGAAAATTTCAGATAATCATGTACGGAACGGAACCCTCTCCACGCGATTTTAACTCGCACTTGAACTTATAGCTTTTCATACAAAAATCGATAACAATTTCCACCCCTTAAAAGTTAACCGATTTTGACCAATTTTTGATAGGTTGTCAGATAGAACAAAATCTAGGTCTAGGTCGAAATCTGTTAACATGTGAGGGGTAGAAACCGTTATCGCCTTTTGTATGACGCAGTCGGGTAAAAAGGGTGACTTTTAGTGTTAGTTCACAGTCCTCTTAATTCACTTTTATCGACGCGACATTAGGCTTGGGTAAGCTGTACGAAAAGGAAATTCCACAAGCAAAATTTGACGCAATGCAAACGAAATTGAAAGCATAATAACATGCAAACGAATATCGTGAAGTTTTAATGAACATAAGAGAGCTCGTAAAATTCTTATTAATTCATTTGAACAGTATTTAGATTATTTCATAATAAAAATAAGGATTCCACTGCTTTAAATGAAAATACGACCATAAAAGTAGGGATGAAGGGATTAAAATGTAAGTAATGACACTATAAAGTACCCTGCTGCAATAAAATTTGGATCAATTCGCCTGTACCGCAGATTCTATCGTCATCTAACATTACTAGCTAACTTACTATTCAATGTAATTTCCATCACAAAATTGCGAATGTACGTTGGTTTATATGCCCTGTGTAATTAACTCAAACAAGTACAAATTGCTTCGTAGAATGTTTCTGAAGTAAACGTACAGTTAAATGCTCAGAGTGCATCCATATTCATCTGCACGTCTTATATCTCCGTTCTCTACCTCCTGATGACGGAGTATGGTTGAGACAAAAGAATCTACTTAAAACTACACGAATTGATATTAAAAGGTCACCTGGAAGTTCCATTGTGACGGAGTAGTACCGGGATTAATGCCATTCAAATGTACGCCTGCAAAGAGACAGCATCTGCCGGCAAAACTTGAATTAGTACTAAAACTGTTATTACATCGACAAAACGTAGTCCTGGTGCCTCATTCGGGAACGCTAAGTGATTCTGTAGCGACTCGTAAGCGGAAGAGTGGAATGAGAAATCATTCCACTCTTCCGCATGACGCGAAATGCGTAAGAGCGAGATAAGAGATCTGGCTTACGAGTCGCTACAGAATCACTTAGCGTTCCCGAATGAGGCGCCTGGGCTTTTACTTAACATTGCCTAAGAGATATCACAAATTATTTTATCTACACCCATATCATAAAACCTCCATAATGTAATAAAAAATCGTAGGAAATGACCACCATTATGACAACCTGAACTGTAATGTTATTACAGTATCGATTTTAGTATCGTAATGGTCATAACGATACAGATATGAGTTACAGGCCGGCGCGCCGCAGCCGGCGGGGCCCCATCGACGCCGTGTCGCCGTTTATAATATGTGTGTAGATAAAGTTATGTATGCAACTCTGCATAATTTCGCCTTAAAATACACGTGCGATCTTATTATGAAACTCGCTTAAAAGCTCGTTTCATAAAACCGCACTAGTGTTTTAAGGCCTATTTGCAACCGTTGCATAAACTACTATTACTACGGTATAGTAGCTCTTATTAACATGGCAAAAGGAGGCCACATCGTAAAAAACCTTAGGAAATATCACTTGGGCAATGTCTAATGAGGCCACCCCTATCAAATACAATCCGCAAATATTAGAAGAATGTGATTACGATGTAAGAATATTGGTATATAGCATGAATTACAAAAAAAATGCTTTTAATCAGCCCTTTACTTTAAAGTAAACATCAACTGTTCCAAACAATAATCTCACTTTGGTTTATGAGTAAAGTAATTTGAAGTTACTTTATAATTTATAACGCAATTTCAATTTCATAATTAGTAATTAACATGAACAGAAGAGCGACATCACACTCAAGTCTTTATTTTTAACATGCTTTTATTAGCTTTACTTGTAACTTACTAACAATGTAATAAAATCTTAATAATAAATAATAAAATAAATCAGGGGACAATCTATACACAAATCGATCTAGTCCCAAAGTAAGGTCTAAAGGCTTGTGTTATGGGTACTAGACGACGATATTTATTTATTTATTTATGGAAAACCAACAGCTTACACAAGCAATTTAGAAACTAAAGTAAAATTTAAAAAGCCAATTACAGGTTCTCACCGATTGCAATACATTAGGTATATAACGTTTAACATCGCAGAAAGTCGGCATTCATGCACAAACTAAGAACAAGACAAGCGAGGGCATGTAATAAAACAAAAAATGCTAAAAATACAAACAAAGTAATTAAATAATTAAGTACCGAGGATCGGTAGGGTAAGGGTAAGGGTACGGATAAGGATAAGGTTAAGGATAAGGGTAAGGGTAAGGGTAAGGGCATGCTCATTCAAAGTAAGTGTTCGTTAAAGTACGCCTCATAGTTTGGGTATTAATATTAAACACATCAATGTCGAGCTCTTTTGTTAGGTTATTCAAATTTTTACTTGCACGTATATACATACTTATATAGATAGGTAAATACTTAAATAGATAGGAAACATCCAACAAACATTCGTGTTTATCACACAAATATTTCGCACCCCCAGTAGAACACTGCACTAAGTCAAAATAGCGAATTTTTCAGAATCGACGAAAAACCGTTTATCTCATGTTATATCAAAGTTATTGCAAATATCTTGAATGTTACATGTACAGAATCCAATGCGTATCTGCATTATAATAGTCTAGGTGATTCAAACTGCGCTAATAAAGCAAAATATTGAATATTTTGACTTAATTCACTGTTGTGGAATGACTGAATAAAACAATAAATAATTATTTCGAGTTACGCGCTTCTTAATGATTAATTCTGAAATAATGCCCAAATATTCTACTGTTTTTTGATTGAGATTCAATATACAATAATGACCTTTTGTTTTGTTTTCAGTAATAGTGACCTATTAAAACTGAAATAAAAGACAAAGTTTTACAAAATTTTAATTGCATTTTGAACATAAACTAAGTCGTATCCGTTTTGGACCCATATTAAATAAAACATAAATAATCACAAAAAAACTTCTAAAATCATCTGTTAATCAAAAAATAAGAAATTGCAAAGTTTGATACATTTTATTTTACTTTTTACAAGTACCTAGCATCCATTATGTTGGACTAGAATCGGTATGGATACAAAACAATTAAACTGTTATGAATTAAAAAAAACAACGAAGTTGTACTTACACAATCTTATCTTACCTTAGAGGGTGGGGTCCTTGCGGATACACTTCGACCCTATGGGATCTTTTGTGTAATTACCCCTTTCCTAAGCACTATTCCATAGCATTCTCCACCGCTTCAATGAAGTGACTTGTGGAGCGCAGTGGTAGTGCCTTGAATTCACTTGGTTCCGGATATCCATTGCCAAGGATTTTCATTCTTAGTCTGGCGAGGGCGTCACATTCGCACATGATGTGTTTCATTGATTCTTCCTCTTCGCCACACATGCTTGTGTTGTCAGAGAGTCCCATCTTGGCTAAGATATACTTAACCCCGAAGTGACCCGTGAATACTCCGATTATGCATCTGAGCTATTGTGTTGTGTGTTACACAAACAAAAACTTTTAGCTTTTTTAAATAAAAGCTTCAGCTTGCATTTGTCACCTCAAGGTTGACGAATTTGACGCTCGGCGACCTGTTTTCTAGGATTTGCTCAAGAAAGAATAAATGCTTTTCCTGTATTCCCAGCCAGCAGGGTTTCGTTTTGTTTTTCTACTTAACTTGGGTTCACTCACCGATTGAGCAGTGTCAACGACAGAAGAAGATGAGGGGGATGGTGTCAGAGTCGAATTGGAATTCCGTTGATTGTTTATTGTGGAAGGGCCCGGTCTATTGGATTCATCATCAGATGATCTACTTGAGCTGCTGGAACTTGACGATGATAAGCTGGAGTCTGAAGATGAGCTCGAGGACGAATAATCTTCTAGGTATTACACGAAGCCGAGATTTTTGTCGAAAAATAATTACAGGCAAACAATAAGTAGGATCCGAATTATCTATAAAATTGTCTTCATCGCTGTGATAAGATAAAACAGGAACAGGTACCTCCCTATCTGATCTTATAATGGATAATGCTGCAACGGTTGAAGTTTCGACATCCTTTTCTACGCTTCTTTGTTGAAAAGAATATCTGGTGGCTTCCATTGCCTTTTCAAGCAAATAGGAGACCACGACCCCTCTTCATCTGCCAAAAATATAATGAATTCATCAATAGTGTATTATTTCAAAAAACATTATTTATCTTCTTGTAAATAAATAACAATATACATGGTAAATACATTTCTCTTAATCTATAATGTAAGTAAGAATTTTGAGTATACAAAGTAATATAATTATGTTGTTTTAACAAAATTAGGGCATAATTTATATCTACCATCAATAGTGTATCATTTCACTGATTTTTACCTTTTACGAACAATACTGAACCATTTTGGAATAATACAAAAAATCTAACTTACCTTCGTCAACAACAAAGGACTATTTCGAAATAGTATCAAATACGTAGTACAAGCACAGTCACCAACACTGAACTATAACTAAATAAGTCTGAGTAATTTTCGTAGTGCATTCAACAACACCATATTATAATGAAATAATTCACTGTTGCGTAAAAGCTCTACGTATTATCCCTAAGGCAAACAAGTCGCAACTGGAAATAGTTTTGTTTTTGCGGTAATGACTCTGGCAGCGCGTCTTCACCAATAGAGAGTTAGCGCGCCATCTATTGGTCATTTTTGTAAATATAAATACGCCGGTCTTCGTGGTATGCGCGGCAAATTTTTGCTTATGCAACTGTATTAATAACTCGATTTTGACATTTTTCGACTTAGTGCAGTATTGTACTGGGGGTGCGATTTGCCCTTACCGGGGATCGAACCGGGACGCTAGCATCGGAGGCAGGGTCTCTCCCAACTAGGCTAACCGCGTCGTCTTAGAAGTCAATTTTAACCTACTTCTAATTGTCGTAACAATTTGAAACTTTGCAAGTGTACGCAATACTGAGCATAATACATTAATTTGGTATCATCGAGTTTTTCCGATCATGAAGCCAGGCGGTGGATAGTGGAACTCTTCAATGACTACTAGTAAACCCCTCGAGTTTGGGCTCATTTGTTTTGTTTTGACGAGTTCAATACTTTACCTTGGTGATGAAGGTCTTTTGTACTTAGTAGTGCATTGCTGATAACAGCGTGTTTTTTTAGTTTTTGTGAGCTATAATTATTATTCCAATAAGCATGTTGTTGATTTAAAAACTTGGCAGCAACTTTCAAGGTTCTATTATGTTAAAAGGGTGGCGTAATTAAAGTGAAATGGACTTTGTAAATAAGTACTTAATCGGCGTTAACTACGGGAGCGCAGGTAAACTACGAGATATTGTAAGGATTTATTTCCAAAAAGCTTCATATTCTGTGAGCGTCAAGTTGGCGTACCCTTCGAAGATATCCAGGACCTGAAAATTCCAAAAAATAGTGCCTAAATAGTACCCAATTAGTACCGAGTTAGAAAAAATAGTACCTTTGTAATTTCGGAGATATGAGCCTTGTTTAACGGGTACGCTAACTTGACGTCAAGCTGGCGTACCCGTTTTGGATCTCGAGAACGGTGCTGTTCCCAAATATGCTCTATATCCCAAAAAATAGTGCACAATTAGAACCCCTGGCTCCCGAAGTCTCAACTTCGTAGCTCTTATAGAAACTGAGATATTTCATACCAAACACGGGTAAAATATTTTGCACCGTCAAGCTGGCGTACCCGACCGAGATCACACAGAAAGCCATTGAACTCCTAAGCCAGCTATATACCAAAAAATAGCGCCTGAAATAGTACCCCTTTTACGACAAAAGCATAACAGAAAAGCTAAGTGGAACATTGAAAAAATAATGGATATTCTTCATTGTCATAGTACTGTCACGTACAAAAGTATTATTTTATTTATATTTATTATTTGTTCTTTCAATCTTTTAAGCAGAATGTAAGAGAAAGTTTTAATTTACTTAATATTCATTGCATTAGCCAGATGGGTTGGCATAACGCAGATTATAGCAAACTAGGTTTTATCCTTTTGCGGTACCTTAGTATTAGGTGTTTTTCGGTCCTATAGCTACATCTTCGTACATTTACTCAGCACGTTAAACATGGTTAAAAAATAACAGTAACGGCATCTGTTTACTTAAGTTTTCAGTATAATCGTTTACTAACCGTTATGAAGTTCCTCTCTGTTTGCGTCTGTACCAAAATTAGTTTGTATGTAGAAGTTGGCATTCCTTTTTTTCAATGTTCCGCTTAGCTTTTCTTTTATGTTTTTGTCGTAAAAGGGGTACTATTTCAGGCACTATTTTTTGGTATATAGCTGGCTTAGAAATTCAATGGCTTTCTGTGTGATCTCGGTCGGGTACGCCAGCTTGACGGTGCAAAATATTTTACCCGTGTTTGGTATGAAATATCTCAGTTTCTATAAGAGCTACGAAGTTGAGACTTCGGGGGCCAGGGGTACTATTTGTGCACTATTTTTTGGGATATAGAGCATATTTGGGAACAGCACCGTTCTCGAGATCCAAAACGGGTACGCCAGCTTGACGTCAAGTTAGCGTACCCGTTAAACAAGGCTCATATCTCCGAAATTACAAAGGTACTACTTTTTCTAACTCGGTACTAATTGGGTACTATTTAGGCACAATTTTTTGGAATCATCAGATCCTGGATATCTTCGAAGGGTACGTCAACTTGACGCTCACCATATTCTTCTTATCACTGAAAGGGTTTCGACAGACTGGTTCATATTTTTAGTTTTACGACGATGGCTGTGCGTAATCCAGGGTTTTCAGTTGGGGTTCGACGTTGTTGCCCTAACGTGGTATAAATTTAAATTACCAGCAGGATTAAGTATTGATAGCTTTTGCTGGAAAGCGTATTTGAGTACCGCTTCTATTTCAATCAATTGTCCTAGCAATTAATCAATGAACTTATTTATTTTGTTTTGATGATATCTTTGCAAGTGAACTCAGTAACGAGGTAGCATTGAACACTTGTTTGATTGCAATCGAACGACAAATTTGAAAGCTGAAATGTTTGCCATTTTCTAAATACAGCTGGTTTTTTTTATGTTATCTTTAAAAAAAAAAAACTTGGCCAGTATTCATGCCATAACGACACAAACTGCGAAATCTGTCCAACTTTATACCCGTTTCCGTTACTGGGGCGTCTAACAGCCGGACGGACGAACGAACGGACGGACGAACGAACGGACGGACGAACCAACGGACAGACGTCGTAGGCTTCGGTAATAGGGTCCCGTTGATCCCTCGAGTACCTACGGAATCCTATACCAATAAACAATACCTTGTTCTTTAAGAGGCGTATTACAAAGCTGCGCTGTGAACGTCGCTGTTTTCACATTTTTCTCGATTATTTAAGGGAAATTAAGTGAAAATCATAAATGTAGTCTGTTAACATTGTCCATCTAGTGTATCTAGTGTATCTATATGTTTGTAATGCACTATTTTGTCATGATGAGGCATGTAATGGTTGTATTTAAGCAGAAAATGTATTTGTGTGTTAATACATGAGACGTTGCCAGATCAGCTTCATAAGATGCCTCTTCACACTAATATTATAAATGCGAAAGTTTGTGAGTGTGCGTGTGTGTGCGTGTGTGAGTTAGTATGTTTGAGACTCTTGCACGCTTCAACAGCGGGACGAATTTGGATTTTGGAATGGAGATAGCTCATACCCTGGATTAACACGTAGAATACTTTTCATACCAATCCCACGCGAACAAAGCCGCGGGCACAGCTAGTTAAGTCATACAATATTTTTTTACGTCATTTGACTGACAAACCGGCAGGCGGCCCACCTGATGGAAAGTGGTCACCACCGCCCATGGACATCTGCAACACCAGAGGTGCTGCAAATGCGTTGCCAGTTAAGGGGGGATGGGGAATGGGGATGGGATGAGGATGAGGTGTTCCCTCACCCACTCCCCCTGGCCTCCGGATCTCGTCACTCACCGTACGAAACGCAATAGCAAGCTATTACTTTACGCCGATATTTTGTGAGAGTGTGGTACTACCCCAGTCGAGCCGGCCCATTCGAACAGTAATCATCTAGTGAGGATTACTGTTTGACTCTACCACTACATATAAATATTTATAGTGACTTGCGTACATTGGGTGACCATGCTTATACCTGTAAAATGCCTCCATTAGGTCTCTAGCTACGATTTTATTAGCTCCGATAGCGCAATAGTAAGGCCCTGGCGGAGCCGGGAAGCCACCAGGCGGCCAGCCAAGTGGGCGCTGGTCTGTCGTCGTAAGAAAGAACTCCTGGTTGAAGCCGAACCAAGGCTCCTCCACTTCTCCCTTCTCGCATAAAATTGTGCAGGCCTTGCGGTAATTTGAACCTGTAAGGAAGGCAGCATGTTTATTTATTTATAAGGAATCAATGAGGCACAAAATCCAGCATACAGGTTGGAACACTCATTACAGACAGACGACGATGTTTTAAATTGAAAAAAGGTTAGTGGGAGTGACGCCCCATTATTCCTAATCTCTGCTGTACACACACACACACGCACGCACGCAAGCACGCACGCACACGCACACACACACACACTCTGAGGAAAGCTAAAATAGTCTAAATCGGTTAGAAATGCGCGATTATGCACACCGAACGAAAAGAGGTTTTTTCTCAATTTTCATATTTGTTTTGCGCCAATTTTCGTTATGATATTCGTAATTAGGAGGTCAAAATACGTTATTATACCAAATTTCAGATCGATCAGCGGTGTGCGCGTTTCGTAAGTACACCCGAACATTTATTATCATTTAAATTGTATGGGCCCTTTACATTCACGCAGCACACAGCGAACGCATACCTAACTGCTTCAGTTAGGGCCACTTGCACTAAAAAGATAAATCTAGTTTTAGTTTTAAGTACGGTTTAGCTGTGTCAAAATCTATGGAACTATCAGACTTAAATCAGGTTTAACGACCTAAATTAGATTTACGATCTTTGGTGCAAGCCACCCTGATCCTATGTATAAAAACCGGACAAGTGCGAGTTAAACTCGCGTGGAGAGGGTTCAGTTCCGTACATGATTATCTGAAATTTACTAGGTTACCTTAAATACCATAGACTTCTTATAGGTTTTCCTGTAATCTATAGGCAAAGATCTATTTTCTGTATTTTTTTCAAAATTTTAGCCCCAGTAGTTTCGGAAATAAGGGGGGGGGGGGGGGGGGGGGAATGGTCATTTTTCGCCTATTTTCCTGAATAACTTCTAAACTATTTTATTTAAAATTCAAAAGAGAATATGTTTAAGATTCTCACTATAAGCCCTTTCATTTGATATGTCACACGATATAGGTTGCATAACTTTTTTTTAATTTTCTAATTTACCCCCCAAAAGTGGCCCCCATATTTATATATTTACGTCACGTGTCCGTGTTGCGGTCACCGACTTATATACATTATGTATACCAAAGTTTAACTCAATCGGTCCAGTAGTTTCGGAGTAAATTGGCTGTGACAGACGGACGGACAGACAGACAGGCAGACAGACAGACAGACACACGAGTGATCCTATAAGGGTTCCTTTTTTCCTTTTGAGGTACGGAACCCTAAAAACAGAAAAGTATACGCCTCGCGGGGCGTCGCGGCGTGAATGTAGGCGCCCATTAAGGTGTTTTGTATTCCTATTTATTGTTGAAATTAAAGAGTTTGTGTAGAGTGATGTTGTGTTACTATATCCATGAGACTGTGACAAAGTTGGTTATCGAATCTGACAATTAAAATCGTTTCAATTTGCCTATAAACCACTAAACCAGCAAGCTACATCTTCGGCCACGTCATCAGTTACCAGGAGGTGAAGCTAGCAAAGAAAAAGTTTGTGATGAATAAACACTTATCTTAATAAGTGGTTAGAGTGACTTCAAAGAATTTGAATTAAGAAAAATGCAATATTTGGTAATTTTTAGGGTTCCGTACCTCAAAAGGAAAAAGAAACCCTTGTAGGATCACTTCTTTGTCCGTCCGTCCGTCTGTCTGTCTGTCCGTCTGTCCGTCTATCTGTGTGTCCTTTTTCTCAAGAACGCGTGGTGGTATCAAGTTGAAATTAATATCAAATAGTTACTCAAGTCTGCAATCTCCTGGAGCTGTGAAAAATCACCTTCTAAATCACCGCAATCAAAAGATACGGCCGTTTATGCCACATATTTTGATACTCTCAAGGGTATCAAAACCTATAGGGTACTTCCCGTTGATCTAGAATCATGAAATTTATCAATCAGATGCAATGTCTTATAGCACAAGTAAAGGAAAAAGTCCGAAAACTGTAAATTTGTGGTTACATCACGAAAACCAGGCAAAGGTTGGATAGATTTTGTAAGCTCGTATCACACTCGACGGTTGCACGCGAAAGTTATTGTCTTATTTTATAGGTAGGTTGAAATGGTTAGAAGCTATATTTTTTTTGCATTTTTAGGTTTCCGTACCAACAAGGTACTGTCTGTTTGTAGGTAACTACGGGACCCTCGGCGTGCGAGTCAGACTCGCACTTGATCGGTTTTTGTTTAATAAAGATAGGAAAATCGCTATGAACGATTGATTCTTAAAGCCTGCCTTGTATTATTGTTTTATTGCAAAAGTTTATGACTCTTTTGATCAAGAAAACCAATTAACGGCTTTTTTTATCGTTAAATAAAATCCACCGGGTTGTCAAAAAGCAGGAAAATATAAAATTCTATAGTAAAGGTGTATCTGAAGGCAAACGAATGCTTACAGGGTTTTAAATGGCTCTTTCTGATACGTAAATAAATGCTGTAAAACTATACAGTTACGGTCCAAAACTTGCAACCATAGTCCAAAATATTTCTACGAACCAGTACATTATTTTTTTAGACTTGGGACTATACAATTATTGTATAAAATTTTGCGACTGTAGTCCAAGTCCAACTATGAATATTATTCAGTATATTTTCGTCTTGGACGAAAATACGTCTTGAATAAAATCCACCGGGTTGTCAAAAAGCAGGAAAATATAAAATTCTATAGTAAAGGTGTATCTGAAGGCAAACGAATGCTTACAGGGTTTTAAATGGCTTTCTGATATGTAAATAAATGCTGTAAAACTATACAGTTACGATCCAAAACTTGCAACCATAGTCCAAAATATTTCTACGAACCAGTACATTTTTTTTTAGACTTGGGACCATACAATTATTGTCTAAAATTTTGCGACTGTAGTCCAAGTCCAACTATGAATATTATTCAGTATATTTTCGTCTTGGACTATTCTTAAATTATTGGATTATAGTTTGTATAGTTTTACAGTACCTAAATTTGTTGTTTTATTATTCTAAAATTAGATAATAGTTCGGCTAACTTGTAGGTTGGTAGTTATATTGATAGGTGTCCGCTAGCACTAATATATGCCCGCCGCGTCGAAAGGGATCATGGTAAATCACTTCGGGAAAGATGAACGTGTCTGCGTTGTCTGGATTAGCCTGATTCGTGTTGCTGCCGTCAAAGTACCAGATCGGCAAGTCTGTGAAAACCAATGCATATTGTATAAAATTAACGTAACTCCATGTACAATGAAGAAATCGGATTAGGTGACTAACTAAATATGTAAATTTAGGTGGTACCGCTTACTTCAAGTTATGTTATTTTACTCTAACGTAACTCTAAATCTTACGCTTGCCACTTTTAAGCCAACATCATCATGATCATTTCAGTTGAAAGACATCCACTGCCGGAAATAGGCCTCCCCTAAAAATTATCACAACGACCGATTCTGTGCTGCTCGCATCCAGCGGTGTCCAGCGGGGGTTAACTTATCCTTGTGTTAACCTTGCTATGGCCGTTGGTCATCAACAACCGTGAGTTTACGCACTAGGTATCATAATCATGGCAGCGTTTTATAAAACCTTTAATTTACCTTTATTTGTTTTCGGCACGAAATTCAACGTCCTATCCTTAGAACGCAGGTCGATCCCCGTGCCGTCCACCCACACGTACGAGGCGAGGACGGAGTCGCACGGGACCTCCAGGTCCTCGTACTTCCTCATCGCCGCCTTGTTCAGCGCTATCGGAACGGAATTCATCTTTAAACCTGGAAATATAACCAACAGCTGATTCTTCTGCACATCATTAATACATGTAATACCCTCTACTTAATAATAATAACTCATTTATTCATCCGACAACTAAAAAGGTCCATTTATTATGTTAGTAATTTAGTAGCCTATGTTAGTGCTTTATAAGTTATAAAGCAGCTGGTTATAAATTATAACCAGCTGTGATTTTGTCCTCTGCATGAGACGCCACATAAGATGGCAATCAAACCTAAAAGAAATAACTGCAGGAAGCCTGTTACTGCTCCCGTGCACTCTGTTTAATAGCGAGGCAGTTTTTTTGCGCTAGACAGCGTCGAAGCTGTCTGTGCGCGCCTCCAAGAACATATTCGACGTACTGCAAAAGCGCGAAAGCCTTAACAGCACCTTGGAAGCATTGTATGCCTTGTAGACTACATGAAAACCACAGACTTGACGAGTACAGTGATGTGCAAAATACTTTGAAAAGTGTGATTTTTTCAGCGAACTTGTCTTGTCAGCTATAAATGACTGGCGGTCAAAGAGAGGCGTTATACGAACAAAATAATGAGGTCAATATTATTGAATGTATCTGCACGGAACGAAAATACCATTAAAAGCTTAAATTATGAATAATGTGTACTTTAAGGCTTGAGAGATAACTGGTCCCTGTAGAAAAAGAACGGTTCTTTTAACTTTTACATATGTTTGGTATTCTATGGCATATTTGTGAGGTACTTTGGACGGAACCTGTATCTTTTTGGGGGTCTTCGAATAAATGAAAGTAATATTTTAAGGGCTCTCACAGACAGGTGCTTCGATCTTTTAGTTATATATATTTAGTATCAGTAAGTGGGTATTACAAATTGTATTTTAACATTGATCAAAGTGCCATCACAATCTGCCAGTTTTTTCATACAAATAATAATGCAAAAAGATAATAAGTTACAGTAGGTATGTATGTTGCGCAAGACAAAAATCTGACCGGCTTTTTGAACTTACCTGTTTGCTTCTTAATCGCTAAATCACCATGAATTTTAAAATGAAAGTAAATGTGATGATACTTTGCAAAACAAACGAAAATCTGGAAAAAATACAATGTTGATTACTATCTCATTTTTACTTCACGATATAAATGTTTTTTTATTGGTATTTGTTTTCCTAACTAATTTAATTATGTTAGTTAGGAATAACGATCGGTCAATAAACAAGAAAACTTAACTTCGAATTCAAAATATTAGCGTAAAACTAAGGATTAACGCGATAACTTTTCTGTACCTATAAGAAATTATCTTTAATTATACTTCATTTAATTTTTCAATTTACCAGTATTGATAAGTGAGAAGAAGTAGGTTGGTATTCAGAAAGATTGTCCGATTGTAAATACTCTAGCGCACTTCTATTCGGAACTGACTGTACCACGTATTCATAAAAACAAATCCTGTATGTTTCTTAGAGGGAGGCAGATTTTTCGAAATGATGCTATGCTTATTAAATACAACTATTGTTAATTTATATAAACTAGATGACCTTTGAATATTAATCTTACAAGGGTTTTATCCAACAAAAGTATAATTAACAGGCAAACTAACACGTAAAGTCCACATCACTGGGTCATTTTGCACAACAATCCGAAAGTGTTACAAACATACCAAAACGCTATGATAGCGCAAAGCACAATGTATTTTTGGGGTTCCGTACCTCAAAAGGAAAAAGGGAACCCTTATAGGATCACTCGGTTGTCCGTCTGTCTCTCTGTCTGTCACGACCTTTTTCTCAGGAACGCGTAGAGGTAACAGGTTCAAATTAATATCAAATACTCAAGTCTGCAATCTCCTGACGCTGTGAAAAAATCAACCTTCTAAGTCACCGCAATCAAAAGATATGGCCGTTTATATCTCATATTTTGATACTTTCAAGGGAATCCAAAGGGAATCAAAACCTATAGGGTACTTCCCGTTGACCTATAATCATGAAATTTGGCAAGAAGCAGTATCTTACAGCACAAGTAAAGGAAAAAGTCCGAAAACAGTGAATATGTAATTACATCACATAAAAGAAAAGGTAAACGGAATAACCTTTGCAAATTCGTATCACACTACGATTGAACGGAGATAGGAGCTTGCGAAAGTTATTTTTTGTCTTATTTCATAGGTAGGTTGTAAATGGTTACCCCGTTGTTAGAAGCTATTTTTTTTTCTTTTTTAGGGTTCCGTACTTACAAGGTACTGTTTCTTTTTCATACGTAATTGCGGAACCCTCGGCGCGCGAGTCAGGCTCGCACTTGACCGGTTTTTTTGATATACTTAACGAATTTATAACGACTTCATCTCTGTTGTAAGAGCACGCGCATAGATTGTACACTAAGCCCTTTAATGGTGCAATGATTATTTTTGGGTTCAGTTCTCATAATAACAAAGAATAGAATTCAAGGCGAATATAAACAAATCCTTCTATTTTCAGAAAGCAAACAGGAACGCGGGCGCTGAACTCACAGCTAGCTTGTTTATGTAAGATAGAGATATTGATACCAACGCGAATACGACTATGCATAGATTTACGTTACAAATACAATCGCCAAAATTTATTGTATTAGTACCTAGTGGTAATAACATAGTAAAATCCAAGGCACAATGCTTTTGGTTCGCTGCGGTTAAGACCATGGTTTGCTCCAAGCCCTCCCATAAAAAGGTTTAATTATATTGTTGACTATCATATCATAGAACTATCTTTAATATCAATAATAATTACTTACTTTTGAAATTGAAGATTTTCAGTAAATTCAGTTTGTTTTCTTTGGATTCATATTGTATAATTCAAAAATAATGACATTATTTACTTACTTCACGTCATTTTTCAAATAAAGAATATATTGACGGCATCGGATTTTGTTTGAACCAACGAGGTTTATAATGAATGACAAATAAACGGATACCCCCCGAATTAAGACAAGCATGCACTGCGAAATCCTGCCACTAAATTCTGTGTAACAGTGCAGGCCAGCCCTACAAATCCGCACTGCATATCGCATCCAATTAGTATAAAACCATTTTAAATTGCTATTTCGAGAAGTTGAACATGTCTCCGTTTCTTATAGATTGGCGATAAAATATAGCCCGAGTTTTTATCACAGTGCCGGCTTACTCTGAGTTTTGACAGTTTCATGGTACTTAATATTTAGCCCAAAGGTATAACTACAGCATAAGGACTAAAGCATAGAATCCAGGCTAAAATAGACGACATATGTCTGGTCTACTTCTATAAATGGAATTAATAATAAGTAAGAAAGAGATGTAAGTAAAGATTATTTATCTCGCTTTAGTCTTTATTTTATGTATGGGTAGAACTTTTCGATATTTCCGCATTTCTTTAAGAATCCTACAATATGTTAATGTCAATTACGATGTCTGAATAACTTTCAACCTAAAAATTTAGTAATGTAGCAGTTTTACATTATTTTAAAAAGTAGAAGTATTAATTATCAAGAAATGAAATTATGGGTCATTACTTAAAATGCATGTTTTTTGTTGCATTTAGCGCTCATTTTGCAGTAAATTGTTTTGCAAGCGATGTGTTTGATGGAAATTCCGGACAGCCGCCAGTAAATCAGGGCTTTGTTTGTCGATCAAGACAAGAAAGATCTTTATCCAAAAATGATACTAAAACGACGTCTTTACAGCCCTCTCGCAAGAAATGGCAAGTTGGGAGAGTAAGCCGAAAGCAATATGAAATTGTGAACATGTTGTGGAGAAAAACAAAAGTTTTTATTGATATGGAAAGTACTACTTCTTATAACCAAGAAAATAAAATAAGCAGTAGAGCTACACAAAGTAGCAATCGACTCGAAACTAATTTTGTCTCCCGCCCAAATACACCTAGTTTTATAGAATTTTACTATTTAGATGAAAATGATGAACTAGCCAAAGTTAAAGGCTCTATTGAGAAAATGGATAATTTTTTCATTGATAAAAGAAATACAAAAAACGTTGCAAAGCAAGAGAGAGCTATGAAGCATTCTCCTTTAATTTCATTCCATGTTAATGACCCAAGCAATGAAAAGACCACATTGACTTTCAGGCAAACCAATAATAATCCTTTTAATAAGAAACGTCAAGGAAATCCCAACGAATTCATCATTGACACCATCGAAGCTCGTAATTATTCAAAATTCGGAAAAATATTTAAACCAATTAAATTTTTGGATTTGTTTAGCAACAGTTCCATTTTTGGTAAAAAACTTGTTTCAGTAAAAGTTTATTTAAACGGTTCACGTGTATTTACAACACAATCTACAAAGAAATCTGAACCTCAAACTCTGTCTTCAATTCGAGTTGAATCAACAACCCCTAACGACAGAATAAAGTTCTTCGAAATGTATGACAGTCACACAGAGGTGCTCCCTTCACGTACAAACAAAAACAAATTTAAAAACGGTGACTACGAAAATTCTGATGAAAAAGTTGACTTAGAAAATGTTGATCAGAATATTGGGCATTATAATAGTCAAAATAAACTCAGATATGAGAAGAAACATATAACTTATGCTTCGTTGACAACGACTACAGAAAAGTTAACCACAGAAGACGGATATTTTCAAAGTATCGAAAGGAACGTTTCGAATAAGATTCTTGAAAGAAGTGCATCGGAATTGTCTTTACGACAAAAACTAACGCCAACTGTAGCCAACGAGAGTAAGTTGGCTTCCTGGTCCACTTATCCATTTGTCGCTGTTTACGTATATGAGCCTGCTCAGGTATGACCTTGTTTTAATCAACAGCAGTTCTAACATGAATGAGTGACACGGAATAAAATAACGCCGTTCCTTATCTGACTTAACCATTCGGTTTACTCGCAATGTGTCCCTAACATTTGTAAAAAAATTGATAAACTACCATAAACCATGCCAATCATCCATGTTAGAAACGCTGAAGATTGATGTTTATCAACCATCTGCTAATTAGCTTGTCACCTTTTAAGGCGCATTGTGACGCGGCTGGTATCAGTCCTCACTGGCTAATCGCCGCCGGTTCGTGCCTGACGCGCCATGCTGCAGTGCACTCCGTTGAAGCCCGGTCGGCGTTCGTCACTTACTGCGGGGAGAGCTGGCGACTACCAGAACGCATTGCTTACGTCAAAAACAGCTTAGTGCACCCAAAATTTCATCCACGCGATAAGACTAGAAGACATAGTTATAATATAGGTAAACTCTACTCAAGCATACACACAAAATTAATGCAGACGCATTAATACCGAGACAAAGGTGGAAAACCGAGTTAAAAATTTTAGGAAAGAAAAAATTATTTGAGTTAAATTAAAAAAGTCTACATTATTAACGTTTGCCTCTTGACCGCGACCCTTTCAAGTTGCTTTTCACTTCTTTTTATATTCCGTACAGGTCTAATTGAAGTTTCGAGCTCAATGGTGTCCTCATGCCCTAAATGGTTACCGGTTACTTTGATGTCCCATCAGTTTACGGCGGACCCTGGGGGGTCATCAGTCACCGCACTAGGTTGGGGGCTGGACAGGTCATTTTTAACGCTTATTTTTATATTTTAGTCAATTTGCAGTATCGCAGCCAACATCGAAAAGTGTTTGTTGTAGTAATTACCTACACCTATTAATTATAAAGTTAAAAAAAGGATTTGGTCATTTGGAATTGTTTTGGAATAACAATTTAATCTAGTTAAATCGGGATTCAACCTCGGAATAAAATATAATAATTTGTATAAGTCTTAGTTTTGACTTTTTTGAAGTTAGCTTGATCAAAAATCGCGTGAAATGTGTAGGCGAGTCAATATATATTCAAAATCAAAGGTCGCAAAACTCGTTGTTATTAGGGAAATGTTATTGAAAAAGTTGTACCTACTAGATAAAATGTCTAGCAATTTTGTTTTAAGCTATATTTTATACAATATTAACCGTCTGTGAGATAGAGTGGGAAGCGCTTCGAGAAACGTTAGGTTATGAACTTATGAATATGACATACTGAATGTTTTGGCATACAGAACATGCTTGCGACCCGGCCAGATTGACCTTTTCTAATATATATTTGGTGGGTTAAGCACCGATAACATAAAACATGGTTAATAAAATAAGCTTATAATTTTACTACGCGTCTACAGAATTTTCATTTTGAAATAAACCATTATTATTATAATAATTATATGGAAATCTTAGTTATACTTGGAAGTTGTAACGTCAAAGAGTTCGGATGTCACACCTAAGTATACTACTTATAATTTATAACATATTTAAAACTGGTTTGTTATTAGGTATGGAACAAAATATATGTATGAAAATCTACCACACTGGCCTTTAACGGTGTATGAGGGACTTGTTTATTCAGATTCATGTCCCGGGAGCATCGCATACAGGTAATTATTAAGTCATAATGTAGTTTCTTCGTATATTCTTATCACATTGAGTTAATTTAAGTTGAATAATGTGTGCTGCCTTTGTTTTAATGAACATATCAAGTGTCTCTCTTTTTCCTTTTCATAAAGTCGCTACCTACTGGAGCGCTTACAATTGTCGTTTTTACAGTATTACTCACGAAGCTCTTAAATGCAATTCGAGATCAAAACTTCATACATGGAATTCTGTCGATGTCAAAACTACATTCCAGCACGTCTGGCACGACCTAGTCGCGAGTCATTTGTCTCACATTTGGATAGTTTGTCAGTGATGACGACGCAACGACTAGCCCGCGAGGGGGTTACTACGATCTCTAAATGCGATTTTCTTTAGGTCCCAAACTGAACTGTGTTGCTATTTCAGACAACGTCATTATTTTACATATATAATAATGTCATCATCATCATTTCAGCTGTAGGACATCCACTGCTGGACATAGGCCTCCCCCACCAACCACCAACCAAAAGGGCCGTTTGGAAGCGGCCTGCATCCAGCGTTTTCCCGCGGTCTCTTTTAGGTCGTCTGTCCTTCTTGTGGGTGGACGTCCTACGCTAATAATGTCAACGTATGATAGAATACATCATTTTCTACGTCAGAGTTTGAATACATATTTACGTAGTCATTAAAAGTTTAACTATACAGGTTTTATTATTCAGCAAAGCGAAACATGAAGATACAAATGAAGGCGCGAGCAATGTTTACTGCCTCTTGTTGCCGCCCTACTCGGGGGAAGAGAGCGACCCGGTGCACGGAGGGCTGCTATTAGATGGCGGGAAACTTATAGCTCTGTATTTACAGGTACCTAATATTCAATTAGTATACATATAAAATCCGTTCACTTAAGAGGACAGACTGCCGACGGCAAATGTCATACTTTTATGCAAGAGATTTTAGAATTATAGGTTTAAAGGCTTTTAAAATTTTTATTTAAATTGAAATGGCTTAAATGACTTTTATATGAAACATTAAAGCACAAATATATCTGATTGGTCAATTAAATTAATAAAATATAATAAATTTATTAACTTATGTAATAAAATAAATGATAAAAGAAATTCTAAATCAAATTAAATATAGTGAGGAGAAATTAAAGAGGTTTCTCCTTTTTTATGGAATGAATTTAGTAGCACAGGTAGACAATCTTCTTAAAAATAGTGCCGCCCTTTACAAAATGCCAAACGCAAAATGCCATGTATTATGGAACAAAGAAAGCCAAAGCGACGTACACCTATAGGAAACACTGGTTATTTGGTCATATCATATTGTAATAAGGTAGATTCAATTCCTTTATGCCGTTTGGGTGTATCGAACACAATTTGAATGAACAAGCCGAGCGCAAGAGCTTCCTAGCCAGCGCGTAAGAAAAAGCTATTCGAGCACTGTGGTTCTAGTGCCACACTCTTAAATAGGTCTAGCTCTATCCGAATGCTCCCTCTAATCCAGTCATTATTATACATTTGGAAATGCAAGTGAACCGAGAAAGCTGATTTTTGTACATTGTGTGGGGACGGTATTAGAAAAGCTTAACTTCAGATTTTCGACCAAGATTTCCTATGTGCATTCTCCGCTATCATAAAATAAAGGGTTATATTTTGTTTTTTTGCAATAACTCTGCTCTACGAACATAATACGAACATTGCGATATCTGCATATAGGAAATCTTGGTCGAAAATTTGAAGTGAATCTTTTCTAACACAATATACAAAAATCATCTTTCTCGGTTCACTTGTTCTTATCCGTTTTTTCGACGTAATGACTGGACTAATCCTACGAATTCGGATTTATGATTAGAATATGGTTAATAAAATGCTTCCCTATTATTCCATTAGTTATAATAACATCGTCGTGACACATACACCCAGATGACGGCCTTATTCTCTTTATTCTTATTAAAATGTGTTGTGTTATTAAAGTGTTTAAATAGTTAAAACAACCAATCTTTCACATGTAACCATTAGTATGCATGTCAGTCGTTTAAACTCGGCAATGATTCATCGCAAATGTGACATAAAATCCAGGCGCTATTCAGACCATCATTGGTTTCAAATTATCTCGGTATTTAATAATATCTATCATGGAAATATCGGTTTCCCTAGTTCTCGGTCTTTGATTTGATTTCATGCCCCAAGAAGCGAACACTCAGTGACTTTCAATTAACTCAGTCAGCAATTACTTCTAAATTAAATCTGATTCAAGCTTCGCCAGCAGTCTAGTTATTTGTTTGAATTGGCTAGCACGTCGTCTATTGTCTCTGCAAAATTTAAGTTCTGTGCATGTGTTATTTAATTATTGGCTCGCTTACTGGTTCTTTTACTTTTTCATCATAATAATAATCTAGGATCTAGTCCCAATGTAAGCTCTAAAGGCTTGTGTTATGAGTACTAGACGACGATATACATACTTATTTAAATAAATAAATACTTAAATACATAGGAAACATCCAAGACTCAGGAACAAACATTCGTGCTCATGACACAAATATTTGCCCTTACCGGGGATCGAACCGGGGACGCTATCTTCGGAGGCAGGGTCACTACCAACTAGGCTATCCGCGTCGTCGTAATATCTTAGACTAAAACATATTTATCAAATCCCTAAACAACAATTATATCTAGGTACTTAACTTACTAGATAACGGGCCATGAATAATTGAAGGAAGAGAGAAGAGAAATTCATGATTTGTTTGAAAATATTCATGTCAAAGAAAGTCTACCCCTACCGAAATTCGAACCCGCAATCTAACAAACAGGTTACAGACGAAGTATCACCTAAAGATCGGATTGCTATAATATCTTATACCATATCATGAATATATTATGTCTAGGAAATATATTGCTTTCGAAATATTGTCGAAAATAATTGAATCTAGTAGCATTTCAAAAACGGACATAAAATTGTCAGTTCTTCCATCACGACTCGTGAGCAATTCAAGGTAGCTAAGCTTTTGATGTCATGGGCCTGTTATTTAAATTTGGACTCAAAACTCATACCAAACTTAAGCTCAGACTATTAATATGATCACCAGATTTATTGGAATTCAAGTCTGTGGGTATAATTTAGATTAGTTTAGTTTACTTTATTAAATTTATTACTCGATATAATATCGACTTTAAATTGCATAATCATGTCAAATTTAAATAAATTACATTGAGATCGTCAAACAAATTAAGTGCATGTAAGCATTCAAAATAATAATATTAAGGTAAAGGCACCTATTAACGACCCCATGAAAATCGACACCCATTATCGTGGTGTTTTTAAATACGTGTTTTTTTAGCAAATGGCTTGACTGATTAAGAATCTTTTTTCACAAGACCAAAGCGTACTCAGTTGTCTATTGGATTTACTGGCGCGGGTGCGTATGCATCAAGCAAAGAACTTGCAACTCGTCAATTCCAGCACCGGCGACGCAGGAGCAGCTTATCCCATACAAACACGTTAGGTCATACGTAAGTGCTCTCGCATCTTACTTAGCGATTTGCGTAATAATTGTAATAACTAATCTAATGCTATGTTTTTTAAAAGATTTATTATAGTTTCGTTTACGACTTCGAAATACTATTTTTCTGATATTTTGTTTGGGAATATGTAAAAAATAGAATATAAAATACCTCGGTATTTGGATCCATTTTTCACTGTGGCTCCTAATTCCGAGGTATACCACGGTAATACGTAAATACTTTAGGTTCAGTTAGCATTCTTTTTTAAATTAATTGTCAGTATAGTATCTAACCTTTTTGTGTTATTGAAATCTTCATCTATCTAAGCAGCTAAAGAGCTATATCCGTCGTATGAAAAATATACAAGAAGGCCTTAATTTTTGATAAAAACGTAAGCATTATATTAGTGGTTTCTATAGACACCCTTAAACTAATAATTCGTTTAAATATACAGATAAAATCAAAGATTTACTTCCTAGTTTTATGAGTTTGATTTTATAAGCAAATGGAAGTATATATTTTCGATTTGTTTTAAAAAAATCACTACTTCTTATCATCTTTATGGGTCGTAATTAGGATTTACAGCACTGTTAATTAAACTTATTACCGATGGTATACACAGATAACCCTCGGTAATAGGATATATGGGAACCTAATTCCGATTTATTCAAGATTAGTAAGAGTCGGAGATTGGTTCCTCTTATATTACCTATTACCGAGTGACAACGTAATGAAATAACTAATTTAGGGTACCGTGGTTCTGATATCTTTGTAATAACCATTATTTTGATTTTGGTAGTTTTGCTTATCTATCGGAATCTGTTGTTCTTCCTACTCAGCTATAGTTTTTATATCAGTGGGACTAATACTAGGTATATACTATATATTTTTTGAGCTCAAATGTTACGGTAAAATCAATTTAAATTCTAGTGTAAAGTCAGTATGTTTTTGTTTTGTAATTAATTATTATTAGTTGACGACGCGGTTAGCCTAGTTGGTAGTGACCCTGCCTCCGACGCAAGCGTCCCGGGTTCGATCCCCGGTAAGGGCAAATATTTGTCTGATGAGCATGAATGTTTGTTCCTGAGTCTTGGATGTTTCCTATGTATTTAAGTATTTATTTCTCTATACAAGTATTTATATCGTCGTCTAGTACTCATAACACAAGCCTTTAGAGCTTACTTTGGGACTAGATCGATTTGTGTAAAGATTGTCCCCTGATTATTATTTTTTTTATTATTATTCTTATTATTATTAGTTACTTGTAACCAAACATCGCTTTTCGATTTAAATGATTGATTATTTTAATTAATTTGTTATAATTCTAAAACTATAAGTACCTAAGACTTCATTTATATTTCAATATTCTAAAAATAAATTGTCAAAGAAATGTACGGAACCAAAACTGTCATTAATTCTTACACTCGGCAATAGGAACCAAATTCGCGGTATTAGGATCACAACCTATTCAATATCACGGTAATAGGGGATTTAGGCATTTTGGCTTTAATAAATATTTAACCATTAGTTACTACCTAGAATTAGACCATAAACCTAAAAAATAACAAGTTAAATCTATATACTTTCATTATAAAAATCCTTACTCTCGTTACGCTGTCTTGATACCCTTAACTTTTGGCTCTTACTTGAAAACTTGCTTAACTACCACGGTAATAGGTGCCTTTACCTTATTAACAGTTCATCATACATTATAATTATGATTATTGTACAGGAGGAGAGACGTTCGTGGGGAGCTCAGTCAGCCCAGTACACCGGCGTATGGCGACTCATTCCGTGGGTGCTGGACGTAGCTCGGGAGCCAGACGACATAGACGCATTCTCGTTGGACATGTAGAAAAGTAGTCAGTCAGTAGTCATCCATCAGGGGATATAGACGTAGGTATCTGAAGAAAGGTACTCTATGTAGTTAGATTGGGTGTGGTATCGGTTAATTTTTCACAGGTTGTCGTAGAAGTGTTACAAATTTGCAGCCGTTTTGACCACATAAGTAATTTCAGACTTGTTTAATTTTAAAGTGTCATTTAATAACGCAAACGTGCCCACTTAGCACAATTGCCACGGCGAGCCGTTTAATGCGCCTTAATCCCCTTGTAATAAAGTTTATTAGTAATTTAAATTGGAGCCTAACCTAACCTGCCTGACCAACTGATGTCAACTTAAGAGGAGTGTAAACCTACGGCTTTTCATACATAAGGCGATAACGATTTCCATCTCTTAGGTGTTAACCAATTTTTGATTATGTTGTCAGTCAGAACAAAATCTAGCACTATATGTTTTTTTTTTTCGCTATAATTAATAATTTCCCTAGACTGGCAACGCATTGGCAGCACCTCTGGTGTTGCAGATGTCCATGGGCGGCGGTGACCACTTTCCATCAGGTGGGCCGTCAGCTCGTTTGTCAGTCAATGACATATAGTATTCTCAGACAAAGCTAATTCCGGCGACTATTTGACTTTGTTGATCTTTAATCAAAAAGTATTCAAAAAACGTATAGACCTAGATTATGTTGTGACTAACAACCTATCAAACATTTTTTCTAAATCGGTTAACATTTAAGGGGTGGATATCGTTATCGCTTTTTGTATGGAAAGGGTGATTTTGCCGTTGCTTCACCTCTTAAGGTGATACTGTAACAGTTTTCTATCCGGGGAGGAGAGTTTTCTAGTCGTCGAGTGATACGTTATGCAAGCTAGAGATATAATATAAAAATATACTGATTGCAGACTTTTTGAGATTCTAATTGATCGTTGGCATTTTGAGATATATTTAATAAAAGGGACTTTTGTTTTTAAGTATTTTTTATACTCGTTTAAATTATTATTTGTTATTTTTTATTGTGTTTTTAATAGTTTGAATTAGTATTTTTTAAATTTTTGGTCCTTGTATAAAGTTCCTTAATGATTTCGTAACTCGTTTTTTTTAACTAGATTTACATTGCTTCTGACATCATAGCAGTCTGAATAAGTTACTATTTTACTTTATAACCATAATATTATAATTTGATTTAAACAATGTCTATAACTGAGCTTCTTAAAACTAAATTAACAAAAATACAACTTAAAGAAGCGGAAAAGAACATAATGTCATGTTACAAATACGTCATGAATTCATCGTACTTGATCTATGATGATTTTTATTTAATTTCTTCTTGTGGATGCCCACGGAAATGCGGACAACAAAGTGATTATAATAAGGGTGCTATTATTACAAAGTTTCGTATAGAACCCTGAAAATAGTTAGAAAAGTATAACAAAGTCTTTTTTCCTTATTTCATCCTTTTGCGCCTCCCCAAATCGCACCTCAGTAAAATCACAGTCTGTAAAACTAAACATATTTTCAACTTAAGGTAACTGCTGTAACATTGTTCTTTGTGATTCAGGTTTCTAATTTGGCTATGAAACGATAAAAATGATGGGTCTTAAATAATGTTATGGTAGTCGTGGGTTAAACGGCGATAATGAATACAAGTTAAATAAAATATCAATAAGTATTGTAGGAAACAATTGACTACACACCGAAACAAGGGTCTTACGCGGTAACTAAAAGGGTAGCCTTCACTTCAGTGACCACGCCGCCGCTACGCGGGGCCCTACTCTTTTGGAAGCTTCCAATATAGTACTTTCACACAGCTTGCGTGGGCCCATAGGTTTTCCGCCCCGCGCACGACCCGCGTTTAGGTCTGTGGAAGGCTTAACCGTCTTCGAGAGTAGAGAGATGAAATGAAACAAGAAAATTAAAATTTAGAGAGACTTTATTACAAACTATGTCATGTTCAGGATAAGTACAACACACTGAAATTTCAAGTTACATACATATTTGAATTATGCGTTTTGTAATGGTGCCAACAACAAAAACGTGACAATGCTTAATGAAATAACGGCAAACACGAATAGTGGCAAGGTGTAAGGAAGCCAGCACCCATTTATTTACGTTACAGTTGAGGTTTCCTCAAACATGGACATCATTTATAAATAAATTTGATGCTAGACTTATAAAGTACATGTGTTTTTGTTTAAATGACGAGTGAAAAATAATAAACTTTAAAATAATACAGATCTATAGAATAACTTCACATGAAAAAGGGAATGGTGCCGTTGACGTCTATGGCACAGTATAACATACTGACAGTATTTTGTCTCGGCAGAGTCCTCGAAATAATTACCTACGGCCGCTCGGAATGTAAACACGCAGTAGGGCTGCCCGCCGACTGTCTTTCTTGTGTTACGTATTTGATAATGCTATACCTATTAACTTGTCTTAGCATCTTTTCATGAAATTTAACTGCAAATCCGGTTAGTCTTCATTTTGATACTACTCGGTTTCTACTTAGTTCTTATTTCTACTTTCAAAAGTGACTGTAAGTAAATGTGGAGTATAAAAAATGCATTTTATTTATTTTGCTTTAAATATATATCAAAAACATCAAAAATTCTCGTGCCATAATTTACGTGGATAAATTCGCGGAAGCGTCTCGCACTGTCCACGTCCGTACCCAATCGCGGCGCACTCGCGACTGTTATGTACCGAAGTTTACCGAGATTTCGAAGCGTGTTATTTCGGCCGTTTGTATAAAGATAGAATACACAACAGTGACAATTAAGCCGGAACACACGACTTCCTACTAGCAATAAATAATACTATTGTTATGAGGACGAGGTGAGCTACGTTACGTCGACGCTTCTTCGAGAGCTAAATTTCCTCACTTCTATATGTTAGCACGCACAAATAGGCATGTGACATTAAGTAACATTACCGTGAGTTTATGCAAACCGTTCTCGTTATCGAAATCTATCGGAAATACTTACCTTGTTGCCGATACAAGTAAAAGGGACCGAACAATAGTTTTCTATTACGAGAACGGTTTGCATAAACTCATGGTAATGTTAGGTGGTTCTAACTACGCACCTGGCCACATGACCAAGGTACGGCGCAGTGCCGTGAAAAAATCCGTTGCACATCACCTTTACAGGTATAGAAATGAGGGCGCCGTGCAAGGGAATTTTTCACTGCACGGCGCCGCACCGTGAGCATGTGGCCAGGCCCTACGATGAAATATGCACGGCGCAAGATATACGCAAGCGTACATGGTTAATCAAAATGTATAAATTTCCTTGGCCCCTTTCTCAAAGCGTACTAGTTTAATCATATTACAGATATAGTTACTAATATGTTTCCATCGGTAAAACTCGGCGCCAATCGGAAGACGACGGGACCCGAAGTGTCATTTAATTATTGTATTAAATGAGTGACATGTTTATATTCACTCTTAGTATGAAACTTTATTATTTATTGTCAAATTAATGTCAAAATGAAAAATGACAGCATGGTATGATGGATACTGTTCCCCAATTCTCGATGCATTCGAGATAATGTCGATTGCGAGATTAAACGTCAGATTCATACAGTTGTGTCATGACTGAATGCACTGACGTTTAATCTCGATTTTGAGATTATCTCGAATGCACCGAGAATTGGGGGCCTGCTGAAGCTAATTGAGAGAGCACGATAATACGAACTTTAACAGTAGTTTGTATAGACTTATTGTCAATGGTGTAATACGTTTATATTAAGTTGGCAGCGTCTACGCTCATGAAAACAAAAGTATAACGAATATTTCGGATCAATGAGGTGTTTGCCATCTATCAAATTGTTTCTTCTACATGGATTCATTTCAAGACGTCTTCAATCATCGAAGTATCTGGTGCTTACGATGTTGTTGATCCACGATACGTAGCCAGCGGTGCGGGTGTATATGCCGTACTTGCCTCGTTTGCCGCACCCGTCGCCGAAACTCGTGATCCCCTGGGGACATCAAAATAAGCCATTAATTAAGGGTCTTGATCCTTGATCATGTACAAGTACCTATAAACCACTTATTCTGTATATTAAATTAAAATAAATCATGTTTTATTCATCACTGCGATGATAACTATTTTGAATTCGTTTCAAAGGTTATAAAGGGTTTTATTAAATTAAGCGACTTAACACGTTCACTGTCGCTAAACAAAATGTTTCGATCACGTTGACAGTCCTAATATGAAATAAATTAAGCTGCCCATACGTCATCTCGTAGCATTGTCATTAGTGTAAAGAGTTGTAAATAACATGACAGTTGTATAATGCTTTGCTTTCGATAAGACAGCCGTTATGGTCCGTGAGCTAGCAACAGATTTTCATGACCAATTACCTCTCGGACGATAACTCGTAAAATGCTTCAGAGATTTGTATCATGAAGCGTCATGAGCGTCAACTATGAGCAGCGGTAACCTCCCAAGCACGTAGTTTTATTTATTTATTAAACCCTTCCGATTGAAAATTTATCAGATTATTGCTAACCCAATATCTTGAAGAAAACAAGTCAACTGACTATAAAGAGTCGGATTATACGTCAGCTGGTCGCCAGAAAATTAGCAACAAAAAAAAGATTTGTACTCCAAAAGTCGTCAGATAATTAAGTCACTAAACCGATTTTGTCGTCAAATCTTTTTTTGTCGCTAAGACGTCCTCACTTCTTGCAACAAGGTCGCTAAATTGTCAACACTGCTATCTGAAGCATTTTACAAGTTACCGCCCGAGAGGAAATGATTGACGAAATTTGTACCTGGCTCGTGGACTATTATAACCGTGTACCACCTTATGTTAGTATACGGACGTGTGGGGCCGTTTCACCGTATACTAAATGTACTACACTCGCTGTGTTGGGATTCTTCGTCATGTACCATTACGTGGTACACTAGACTGTGAACGTGTTAACCCTTAAGCGGTCCCATATACACATATATTTTATGCTTCAAATACAATTTAATGTTAGACACAGGGGAATTATTTACAACCAAGTTATTTTTCACTTAAATACATTTGAATTTGTATCATACTATCTAGTTACTAAGGTTGAAATTCTAAATACATGTACTTATGTGGACGATAAAACGCCTCTCCTAGATAAGGGTTGACTTTGATCAAATACAAAGCAATTAAAAACTTTACTACGTTTTAAAACTTATTGTTTCCAAATAAACATTTAATAACTGGCAGCACTCGTGGTAATTATTAATACGAGAATAGCAAGATATAAAAACATAAATATTTGATTAAAGCACTTGCACAGAACTAGAGTTTGTAACATGAGCTGTTAATGGAATATGTGTACTGATGTTTAGTTGGAAGTAAATTAAAGAAAAAGTAAGAAATAGTTGACATACTTATAGTATCAAACTCCTAAAACTAACTAAACTCGTAATTTGACGACGCGGTTAGCCTAGTTGGGAGTGACCCTGCCTCCGCAGCTAGCGTCCCGGGTTCGATCCCCGGTAAGGGCAAATATTTGTGTGATGAGCACGAATGTATGTTCCTGAGTCTTGGATGTTTCCTATGTATTTTAAGTATTTATTTCTCTATATAAGTATGTATATCGTCGTCTAGTACCCATAACACAAGCCTTTAGAGCTTACTTTGGGACTAGATCGATATGTGTAAAGATTGTCCCCTGATAAAAAAAAACTTTGTTTTTACATTTTATTCAGGGTACTTTACAGTAAAAAAAGCTGAAAAATTCTGACTATGAACTGTGTGACTACGAACCTATCCATATTATATCGTGGACTAATAAACGGCCTGAAAAATTGTAATGTATTTAATAAGTATTTTGGCTTAAGAAAGAACCAACTGAAAAAATATAAAATTAATAAAAATGGCGCCGGTTGTACCTATAGTCTACGCTAATTACATGAAAATTAAATAAGTTGTACTTACATTTGTTTAATCTAATTGGAAACCTTTTACGTGTGAAAATAAAATTGAAGGGTTTCAAAATTCAAAGTACCTAATTGCTATCTGAGCTAAATCTAATTAGGTTAAACCGCTAAACCTGGCTGCTATTTTCTCAAAAATAGGGTTACAATCTGGGAACACAAACGATAAGTATCAAGCGAACCATGAAAAAGCGAGAATATTTGTTTGATTTTTTCTTCAATTAAACGAACAAAGAAAACCAAGTTTGTCTTGATTTTACTCCCCCATTTACTTCAAAGTTACATTCTGCTTTTGCGACTAAGCCTCGTAACTATTCAGCTGAACTTAAAATTTACTGTGTTTAAGGTTTATCTTAAAAACAACCAGGTGCAGAAGTTTATTTCCTTATTTATTTATTTATTTATTTCTTTATTTCTTTAATGTCACGTAGAAGCTTACAGCTAGAAAAGCCAAGACGCTCATAGGGTGCCTTGTGCCTGGTGCATTAAACAGAGCTCTTATATTAAATATCAATTCCAAGGGGGCTGCTGCAATAGGGAACTTGCATGATTTTTATTTCATCTTTTATTGGAAAGTTTAAGAAATATTTCTCAGAAATAGAAACCAAACTGTGAACGCAAAACATTATTGTCTTGTTTTTTTGAGATACGATGCTTTGAAAAGTCATAGATCATACCACTTACAAAAACACTTCATACAAAATGGCCCTGAATAATGACGTCACAGTGCAGTTGGATTGTATACCAGACCAATGTAAAAAGAGCGCTGACGGTCATACATTTTATATGGCTTTTTAGATAAGGTAGTTTAAGTTTGTAGTATTATGTTTAATTTTCTCTTTCTACATTTTTGTGCTTTAGTTTATAAGGTAACTTAAGTCTGATATCTTATTTTAATTGGTCGCCTGCGATACAGGCGAAGCCTAGTGTGGGGACCCCTGGAAATTATGTAACATAATGTGTACCAAATAAATGAATTTTTAATTTAATTTTTATGTAAAATACATGAAATTGCGATTATTTCCGAAAATACTGTTTTTAGGCCAATATAGTACAAATAAAAAATTACAGAAATTTGATGAGGATGTCAAAAACGAGCAATTCAAAAGTAAAAAAATATTTTTAACTTATTTTGACTATTTTTGACCCGTAATAAAAGAAAAAGTAACAGTCAAAATGATCTAAGCGTAAAATGTAAAAGTGACAAAATGGCATCTCGTTCTGTATAAATTCAACAATAAGTAATAATAATAATATGTTATTATAAGCTAATGTGCCTAAATCGAAGCACCAAAAGCGAAGAAGAACTAGCTTCTCTGAGTTATTACTTATACAAACAGCTGGCTAAGTAGTATCGCACTTAAAGGCGGCGGCTTTCCTTCAATAATTACATCTCCCTAGTTAAGATATAAACGACTTTTTTCAGAGCACTTTCAAACAATTTATCGCCGTCGTTATGAAAAAGGATCTTTTAACACGGCAAGTGCCTTCATATTTTCTGCTTGCTTGTATTTGTAATATGAATAAGTTGCTTAGCAACGGGGACGAGGAAATGTTATCATTATCCGTTAACTGTCATTCATTGAAGAGTTCCATGTAGCAACATAGGGAAGATGCATAATTTATTTTTCATCTTGTATTGGAAAGTGCTGAGTAGGTAATAGAAACCGATCTGTGTACGCGAAATATTTTCATGTTGATTATTTTATGAGTTATGAAGCTTTGAAAAGTCATTGTTCATACCACTCGCAAAAACACTCCATACAAAATGGACAACAGCTGTCATGAGACTGTAAAAAATGTACGGCGTTTAAACGAAATGTGCAATTATTTCCGAAAATACTGTTTTTAGACCAACATCGTAGAAATAAAACATGACATAAATTTGATGAGGATGTCCAAAAGACTAGAATCAGAACTAAAAAAACAATATAATATTTTTCACTAATTTTGACCCTTAATCAAAGAAAAATGAATAGAAAAAAATTATCTGCTTTTTTCTGTAATATGCTTTTGTTTACAATTACGTTCATATATAGGCCACAATACATACTCGTATATCATTTAAACCTCTTTTTGATTTTCATGCAACTGCCCCATTATCAGCCGGCTTGACCAAATTAGCTACTCTTGTACAAATACATCAGTTATCTTACAAAATGGCGAAAACGAATGTTTGATTACAAATTTGAGGAGTCCCGTTGATCCCACGTGGATTCCATCATCAGATGACACCAACTTTTCTATTGACTATATCTGAACTACAACCTTCCTAACAAAAAAAAACATTGATATTGGTTCGCGAGGTAAACAGTTATGGGGAATCATTAATAAAAAGATACATAATATACGGGTTGAAAAGATATCCTCGATTTTTGAAGTCGGTTAGTTAGTAGTTAGTCGCGCGTCAGGGTGATCATGTGTCGCGAATACGCGAGTGGACGGAATGTTCATATCTCTGGTATCTCACGATCCCGCAATTCGAAATCCGCGACTCGACTCTCGCGTGAAACGCATCGTCTGGACAAGCTCTTAGGCAGTTAGCTTTTTACCTTGGTCAAAACTTTCAACTAACCTACACGATCGACTTATAAAGTATCTAGAAATCAAAGGTCTCGACAAGAAATTGCATTTACAGTGGTGAAATTTGCTCGGCCAACTGGAAGCATGTTCGTACGTTTTTCTTGCGGTTTTTGTGACGACATAAATGGAGACACCGAAAGGGCATTGGAACCGTCTCATGGTGGTTACTTGGTGTTCAATTAAGGTTATGTTTTCGCTGTATTTTTAATTTAAATATCAACTTTTTGTTGTGTCTAACAACGTTGTGTTGAGTAGGTAATGTATTATTCAAGTCTTTTTATTTAGACTTGTCTTTAAATAAGATTTCTTTGTTTACCTTTACAGTACTTATTTTACAACAAAAGAAAATTCATAGAAAACCAATATTCTAAGAACTTTATTCGTGAAGTTTTGTTTATTCTCTTCTCTAAGTGAAAGCAATTGAAATCATTCTTGACTGTGGTCGTGATCGTCGACTACTCTTTAAAATATCCATTCTCCTCTGAAAGCCGACTTCCTGGAAAACTCATACATGCGATAATTCGTCATAGCTGTGTTTACAATACCTGTAAATAATACCGCATATCCCTGTCGCGGCAAAGTAGCGGCCCACCAGAATCGCCTGCGCAAGAGTCCCGGCGGCCGCGACCGGCGCACACCATGTTCTCGGTGATCGCGTACTGCCAGTACGAACGGCGACAAACACCTTGCTGAATTGTTGAGACCTGCCAAAACATCAACAAATGACACTATATCATATCCGGCTACTTACACATCACTAAGATCAAGTTATTGACATATTATATGATTATGTCTCAACGGTAGCAAAAATGACATCAAATAAAAGGTCGCAGTAGACTCGTAATTCAGTCTCGCACCCGGTTCACACGACGAAATTCGATCTATGCACTGACCGAATGAACCAACGTGTCATTCTTGGGGACATACCTAAGTCCTAATATGCATCATAGTCAGTAGGTACAGTTTATTCCGATTATCAAATTCCACGGGAAAGAGATCGCCAGCTGAAAAGCTTACCTACTTAAAGTGCAGTTACACGAGCAACTACAGGCATCTTCCTCTAACGTACAAAATTAGAGTAAGACATCAGCTATAGTTGGCAGCTATAAATGGCCGTAAAAAGTTGCTCGTGTAACTGCACTATTAAGCTATTAAATACAAACATAAGCAAAAAACAAAACCGTGTCGTTCGATATATTTGATACTGGCTGAGCCTGGCATGTGTTGCAATGTTCTGTTATATTTTTATTTGTTGGGTTATGAACCTTCCCGGGCACGCGTACAATAGCTCACCAAAAGTTCATCGAAATCGGATGAATGAATTAGGATTGCATAGGACACTATAAAATAAGCAAACAAACAACCAAACACACATGTGTGTAGCAGATAAAGGGTTTAAATGCATAATTTCAAGGGTTTAGGGTTTGTTACCCTTTTTACCATACTAACTTTAGTCCCCTCTTTTACCTCCTTACAATTTTACAAAGTTTCTATAATTTATGTCCTGTCTGAAAATGACCTTAATATAAGCTCATGACTAGCTTTTCTAAGGTCTTCCCTCCACCAGTAGGGTAGGTCTTGACCCGCTTTTTACTGAAATATCAATCCGAAAAAACGTTTAGCTGAATTTATATTTCTTTGATCAGCGCCTCTATTCGGAAACGCTTAGTGATTCTATAGGGACTCGTAAGCGAGATTTCTCATCCCACTATTCCGCACGACGCGTAATGCGTAAGAGCGAGATGAGAAATCTCGCTCGCAAATTGCTACAGAATCACTTAGCGTTCCTGAATAGAGGCGCAGTATTTAACTTTAGATACACTGCAAAATTATGAAAAACAAAACTTTGAGATAAAACAAATATACGTGTCGAATTGAGAACCTTCTCCTTCGGTTTTTTTGAAGTCGTTTTTAAAGAATAGCTGAAAATACAAAGTCCATAAGTCCGAACTTTAGTCAAATTATATAACGTAAGTATAATATTACTTCATAGGTTTGGGCGAGTGTTATATATTGAAATTGATACAACGTAATGTTCTCTGTCGCTCGTGTTGTCACCAAGAGGCCACTGAGAATCAGCGCCGAGGCTCGCCACGGCATAACGCTGAGTGGCACCCTCTTTGGCACCGTTTGGCACAGCTTCTTATGTTTATTGTTTACTTTGCTTTCCTTGTTATCTGTCTGTGTCAAATATATGTTGAATAAATGTCTTTATTATTATTATTATGTAAATAAAACTTTTTTCTTCTGTGACCATGAGACCCGGAAAGTCCTCGAAACTTCGGGAAAATATATATAAGCATTTATTACAGGCGAGATAATCCGTACCAAAAATGTTTAATTTCGATAGACTACGGTTAAGCAATTTAGACTGCATACCTGTGCCTCGTGCAATATCCTGGTGCCATGCACATCGGTGGAGCGTTTCTTGCCCCAGCCCAGGATGACGCAGCTAGTATGAGGCGCCAGCGTACGCGTCGCGTCTGGGAGACACGCGAGCCCGTGCCCGAGCTCGGGCCGCGCTGGGTCCGGCAACCTACGAATATAATGCATATTCGATTGTATTTATTACTTGTTAGAGCTAGGTTGTTTTTCAGTTTTTTTTTATATGTAACGGTTGGAAAGTTAGACACACATTATTGGCGTGTATTTTTGAGGACCTATCCAACGATATCCCATTCGATAATATCCGTGAGATTTTTTTTCACCTCCCCAATATAAAATTTGTTTATATAATTTCACTACATATTAATGTAGCGGTACACAGAAGACGAGTACGAGTAGTAAGAGTTTAATTTGAACTTTTTGGGCCAAATTTTTGGGTAAAATAGTTTTACATACAGACAGACAGAGATACAGATAGACGTCTGTCTATCGTGTCATGTCGTCGGTCATGATGAATCTATAAGGGTTCCGTTTTTGCTACGGAACCCTAAAAAGCCATGGGACATAATGAACGCCTATTCATTTCAAAATAGCAATCATGCACACCATTATTTTTGGTAACACGTGTGTTATTACATCCTTAATGTCACGTTTTGAAAAAACAATTTAAAGGAAAATCTTGAGACTACATTGTAAAGCAAAGTGTATAAATATTGATTATTCACGCAACAACAAAGATCGAAACATAACAATTGGTAATCAACGTACCTATTCATTTATCTTTCCACTCTATTAGCTGATGCATAAATTCTTACCGCAGCATGGCGACGTCGTTGACGACCGTGTCAGGGTCGTATAGAGGATGGATGACGGCCTCCGTGACCTTCATTTCCAGTTCCCCGTGGTTCCGGAGCAGTAGATCGTGCTCGCCTAGCCGCACGTATAGCCGCTTGCGCACGCAATGTGCCGCAGTCACCACCCAGCGCAGGGAAACGAGAGTGCCGCCGCAGAATGCTTCCTAAAAAATGGTTACATAATAAATACTTGAAAAAAAACACACGGCTTTACTCACGATTTATTGTCAGAAATAGTCCGACATGTTTCGAACTCGATTGGAGTCCTTCTTCAGGGTTTGAGTGCGGTCCCGGGCAGATCAACCCGCACACTGCTAGAGCAAACTGCGACAGCGTGAGTAAAGCCGTGTGTTTTTCAAGTATTCATAATGTCTCACGAAAGTTTTAATTTGACTATGGTTACATAATAATTACTTTATCTACACCCATATCATAAAACCTCCATAATGTATTCAAAAACCGTAGAAAATGACCAACATTTTTACAACCTGTACTGTAAAATCTGTACTGTAATGTTATTACAGTACCTACCTATCAATTTTAGTAACGTTATGAGTTTTTTATCATACTTGCTCGGAAAGGGTGTTATTATACACAGGCGTATAGAGCAGCTATAGCCGATTTAGCTCCTGTATACTCCCGTGCGAGTTATGGATTTTGTATGGTTGTATGGTTTACTCCTGCTGTCGGCGGGGCTCGCGCCGGGTCCGGCGGGCTGCGCGCTGGGTCCAGCGGGTCACGCTGGGTTCGGCGGGTTGCGCGCTGAGTCCAGCGGGTCGCGCTGGGTCCGGCGGGTCGCGCTAGGTCCGGCGGGGTGCGCGGTGTTTTTGTCTAATTTTTATTTCATTAAATGCAGCCACGATTGCAACAAATATAACTTGTTGCCATAAAATATTGTTTCTGAACACATCATTGAGGATTTGTAACATGTGTGTACTAAAGTTATGTATGCAACTCTACATAATTTGGCCTTAAAACACTCGTTCGATCTTATTATGAAACGCGCCGGTCGGCTCGTTTCATAAACCCGCACTCGTATTTTAATGCCTATCATTATGCAACCGTTGCATAAACTACTATTAATACTTGCTCGTAATTATTAATCGCTGTCAAGTAAATGAACACAGTAGGGATGGATTAACTGATTCACTCGCCACCGACTTAGATATATATATTAAATTTGTCACTTAATCAACAATATATCTGACGTTTCTAGGTAATTTACTTAATCTTCTGATCGTGATATTAACACGCTCAGTATATAATATAACAATGTTGAGTTTTCTACAGGTTGATTTCAAGAAATAAGGTTGTTTGAAAGAAGTGACGAGGTATATGATTCTTAATAATGCGAGCCTAATAATTGTGCCAGAAAACAGTAGGTATAAAATACTATATGCTTTCATATTAGAGCAATGTACTTAAAAAAGTACGAACATTAAAAAGACATTTCAAAATTTGATAAAGTACTTTTTTAAGAATTCTAATTTTAATTATCAATTTATTGATGACAGACGGCTATACCAACAATATTTTGTGATTTTATTTAGATGGCGATCTAAGACAAACGTAGTATAATGTTTCATTGGTGATGTAAAAATAGCCAATGCGCGACTTAGCATTTGCTATAACCATAAGTGTGCTTAAAATCGCTTCGAGATAGGTTCATCTCTCCGTAGTACGCGGCGCGATACATTGTGAAGGTCAAATTGGTCGGTTTAAAAGCATCAAATAAAGTCCCTTGTATTAAAGTAATGTAAGTAATTTTTCATTCAATTTTGACATTCCGAGAGAAAAAAATATGTGACTTATTTTACAAAACAATTTCAAAGTCCATTATTTTATTTATCGTATGGCGATTTACATGGCACTGGCGCCTCATTCGGGAACGCTAAGTGATTCTGTAGCGACTCGTAAGCCAGATCTCTCATCTCGCTCTTACGCATTTCGCGTCGTGTGGGAGAGTGGAATGAGAAATCGGGCTTATGAGTCGCTACAGAATCACTTAGCGTTCCCGAATGAGGCGCCTGGACATATAAACATAAGAATTAAACAAATTAATAATGTAGTCAAAATTTCGCGCAAAGTCTATACAGTATTTTGTTTATAATCTACTTTTAACTAAAAAAATGATAAGTGGCTTCGTTGCTATCCTTTATCAAACAAAATGATGTAAGTATTTTTAATTATTATTGTCTAACAGGAGATGGTAATCATTAAGGCATTTTTTTTTCCTCATTGTAACATAAATGAACTTGAGATTTTTCATATAGTGTAAATAAAAGGAATCTACAGTTATTTTTCATCTATTTTGGGAAGTGACCAAAGTAATTGTCCGCACGGACATTAATGGAGTATATTGCTGTCACATATTGATCTAAAATAAAAGAAAATAAAGTAGGGTTTTGATTATTTGTAATTTGGTTTTATATTTATTGTCGTCGTGTTCGTTGTAAATAAATAATTATAAAATCTCTAAATACATTATCCAGTAGTCAGATAATAATGGTCCTCACACGTACCTATTACCTATGCCAATAGACCTTTTGGACAGCAGGGGATCAACCCTACAATCAAACGGGACCAAGTATGAATGGTCGTTTCTGGCTTTATGCCCGATTAGCATAAAGTTATGCCCCGCATACGAAATGAATCTCTCCGCTCGGGTGCATGAAATCTTTTTGCCCTTACCCAAATTTGGACTCGTAGATTACTAGAATGTGCTTTTTTGACCTCTCCAATTGACCTTCTTTTGGACGTAGGCTTGATGTTTTCAGGGCACTCGAACGGCTTATTAAATATTTCAATCGAAACCTACCATCAGAATCACCAAAGTTTCAGCGTAATCGGATAGAAACGCATAGTTCAATCAAGCAAACAAACAAACAATGAAACAAAATAAATTATTTGATATTACATAAAGGGTTGAATGCATAATTTCAAGAGTTTAGGAAAATTTGTCATCTCTTTTACCGCTTTCAGTTTTATTTCTAAAAGTTTCTATAGCCTATGTGTGTCCTGCCTGAAGTTGCCTTTCAAATAATATCGAAAACATCATAAAATCCGTCTAGTGGTTTAAAAAGTTAATCGTTCACATACAATCGGACAAACAGACAAACAAAACAAACAAACTAACAAACTAACAAACAGACAAACAGAAAACATACATACGCATACATATCATCACGCCCGAAATCCCTAATGGGGTGGGCAGAGCCACAAGACTACTTGTGGCCACGTTCGATTAATTAGTCCTAAGATGGTATGATGAACAGTATGGTGACCTGTGATCAGCCCATCGCCCGTACAGATAGTCCACCATGTTGGAGAGGACCCGTCCCTTAGTCGACTTTTACGACATGCCAGGATGATAAGCATCTGCACGCATTCTATGCTATTTCTTCACTCCCAGTGCAGCAGAGGAGCAAACAAACAGAAAAACTGTCATAAAATTTAAAAACCGGACAAGTTAAACTCGCGTGGCCTTAACATTAAACGGGCTAGTTGTTCGGCAACGTATTGCTGCAATTCGTGCTATCCCCAAAATGATTACATATTACATCACTAATGGGGACAAAAAGTTTGAATGCAAACTTTTGAGGATAGCCCGAATTGCAGCAATAAATTTCCGAAAAACTAATCGGTTTACGAGTCTCCCGTATTCAATTTTCCGGTAAGCGCATGAACGGATACGTTTCTTGTTAAAACAGGACAAAGAGCCCAATGTAATGCATGGATAGCGAGCAACGAGCTTTTGAGAGACTAGGGTCAGAACGGAAACTGTTCATATGGTAATGGAACTAAACGTACTCGTATTATTGAAATGTCCTTAGAATACAGCATCCTATACAGTACAGAATACAGATAAGATACAGAATTTATATTTATATGAATAATGTTTAATCCTCCTCCTCTGCTGCACTGGGAGTGAAGAAATAGCATAGAATGCGTGCAGATGCTTATCATCCTGGCATGTCGTAAAAGTCGACTAAGGGACGGGACCTCTCCAACGTGGTGGACTATCTGTATGGGCGATGGGCTGATCACCTGTCACCATACGGTTCATCATACCATCATAGGATTAATAAATCGAACGTGGCCACAAGTAGTCTTGTGGCGCTGCGTGATGCTATGTGTGTATGTATAATGTTTAATTTATTCGTATTATTTTAACCTTATAGAAAGATTTCCGTTTGGATACATTAAAAATTGAGTGGCTTTCCCGTATATGTTATTATCAAAAATATCAAAATTGATGAGAGTTTAGGGAGTAAATCCTTATGCTTATAGAAATCTCGTCTTGTAAATTGATTTTGCCCTGTCATAATCACATAGCTTATAATTTTACTTTTTTTATACGTGCAAAATTATTGTTATCATAACGAATTACAACCTACAGCACAACAGAGCTGTTTCGATATATATTCATGTATATTTGGTGTTTTGAAAATGCAAAATGTGATATTAGGGTAACTTATAGACTACAGATAGCTCTATCTGTATAACACAGGTGCCTATTGTAGAAAATGAATACGAACTGCGTATTTCGACCACTTTTGATAGATTTTTTTATCGCCCGAGCAACGAATGATATTTAGAAACTCATGCCTTTATTGTTTAATTTATTCGAAGTCGAAGTCGAACTTAGTTACCCTAAAATTGTGATATTAGGGTAACTATTAATATTTTGAATTTTTAAAACACCAAATCTACCTGAAAATGAAAAAATGACCAGCCAAGTGCTTGTCGGACTCGCGCACGAAGGGTTCCGTACCATTATCTATATAATGGTGCACGGTTAATGCATAAGGTTTATGTTTATGTTTTTTTTTTTATATTTGAGTTGATTGATTGAAAGGTAAATTGAAGTTTACGATTTATGACGTATTAAAAAAAACTACTTACTAGAATTCGTTCAAACCAATTTTCGGTCGAAGTTTAGATGGTAATGTACATCATATATATTTTTTAGTTTTATCATTGGGGGACACATTTTATTACTTTGGAAGTGTCTCTCGCGCAAACTATTCAATTTAGAAAAAAATGATTTAAGAAACCTTAATATCATTTTTGAAGACCTATCCATAGATACCCCACACGTATGGGTTAGATGAAGAAAAAAAATTATGAGTATCAGTTCTAAGTATGGGGAACCCCCAAAATTTATTGTTTTTTTTTCTATTTTTGTGTGATAATGCGGTTCACGGAATACATCTACTTACCAAGTTTCAACAGCATAGTTCTTATAGTTTCGGAAAAAAGTGGCTGTGACATACGGACGGACAGACAGACATGACGAATCCATAAGGGTTCCGTTTTTTGCCATTTGGCTACGGAACCCTAAAAAGGGTTTATTAAAAAACCAAAATGTTCAAGGTATAATTCGCGGAACGTAAGTTGAACTTAGACCTCGAATGCGCAGAATACATTTTCGGGTCTCAATCGAGTTGAGTTGAAATAAATAAATTAAAATATATTCATGTAATACATGGGGTTGCGTAAGTTCTATAAATATTCCAAATATCAAGTTCATAATATTAGTCGACGTTTGTAATATTAGTAGTTGCCGAGATAAACAGCTGTTATATACAGACAGACGGAAAGACACTGAAGTCTCACCATTAGGCTTCCTTTTTTACCCTTTACGATTAGGTATGGAACCTTAAAAACCAAGGAAAAATTATACTCTTCAACTAACATAGGTTCGTTATTTATCTTTTGTCCCAGAAATTCTGTTACAGATATAGTCGCCACGCGAAGCGGTATTCCGTCGAGTTCCTCGCAGACCGAACAGAATAAGTAAAATAGGTATACAACGATACTAAAAATTTCAGAATATTTTATTAAACCTTTATATTTTTAAAGTGATAGTATGCCTACGTGTTAAGCATGATAGAAATATTGAAGAAAATCCTTTTTAACAACCTATCGAAGAAAACTTATTTTGTATTTAGCTTTTGAAATAAATATTTCACCGTGGTAGAACTGAATAAATCTACAATTTAACAATCGCAGTTCTGAAATTCAGGCCAATAAGAATTCGACGATACTTATAAAAAACCGGACAAGTGCGAGTTAAACTCGCGTGGAGAGGGCTCCGTTCCGTACATGATTATCTGAAATTTACTACGTTACTTTAAATACCATAGACTTCTTATAGATTTTCCTGTAATCTATAGGTAAAGAACAATTTTCTGTATTTTTTTCAAAATTTTAGCCCCTGTAGTTTCGGAAATAAGGGGGGGAATGGTCAAATTTTGCCTATTTTCCTAAATAACTTTCAAACTATTTTACTTAAAATTCAAAAAAAATATATTTAAGATCCTCACAATAAGCCCTTTCATTTTATATGTCGCACGATATAGGTTGCATAACTTTTTTTTTAATTTTCTAATTCACCCCTCGTAAGTGGCCCCCATGTTTAAAATTCATATATTTACGTCACGTGTCCGTATTGCAGTCACTGACTTACATAAGTATATCAAATTTCAACTCAATCGGTCCAGTAGTTTCGGAGCAAAGTGGCTGGGACAGACGGACAGACAGACAGACACACAAGTGATCCTATAAGGGTTTCGTTTTTTCCTTTTGAGGTACGGAACCCTAAAATGAATATAGTTGCATATTGAAGTATAATTGTCGAGCTCCCAACTTCATACGAAAAAATAGCTACCGCATAACCCTCGTTCGTTTCAATTGTGATTATAATTTCACAGTTCATAACTACACTTCATTGCAGTGGCCCTAAAGTTCGTCAGAATTCACCGCAATCTATTTAGTCCAGTAATTTCCACTGCTGGGCACGGGTTACATTATCAATCCCTTTCATTCGCCTGGTAGGAGCGTATGGGGTGATATTCTGTCCATTAACTTTCTACATCATCTTGCTAGCTTGATAGTAGTTACTTAGTATAAAGAGGGAGGAAGTAGGTTATCTTCATACAACGCACCGCGCGCGGCTTGTATGTCTGCGCCAAAGTATCTATGCGTCGTCGCACGCACTCTTAAAATCTCGACCGTTCGCACTGAGAAACGAGTCGAGATTTTGTTTAAGTGTGCGTGCGGCGATGCACAGATACTTTGGCGCACACATACAAGCCGCGCGCGGTGCGTTGTATGAAGATAACCTACTTCCTTCCTCTTTATACTATGGTAGTTAGCTGCATTAGACAGTAAGCTCATCAGTGATCAAAAAGAGTAAGTAATCGAGTAAAGAGCAAACTCTACGGGGGCTTATAAGACTAACTTGACCTATTTCAGTAAATAAACTATTACGTATAACAAATTCATAATATGTACTAGATGTACCCGCGGCTCCGCTCGCGTGAATGAAATAGTAGTTATGAATTGGCAATATGATAAGACAATATTTACAATTCTTGGCATCCTCAAACCATTGCAATTTGTTTGACTTTTGTCAGTTGGCATGTCACACAGAGCACCAATATAGTCACTACGTGCTTTGACACTTTATTTGTCGTGTGACCATAGAGGAGAATAGCATACACTGCATATACCAACATTACAAACAAACCGACGATTAATACTGAACTTGGCGAAATATAGCGAGGCTAACCGAGAGTTCCCGACAATGGCCGATGGTAGTGAAATAACGAATTTTCTTTAGCTGATTTTTGTTAAAATACGCAGCGAATGTCGTAATTTTAAGGCTTAGATTCTATTCCCATAGATTTCAATAGTTCTTCCCAATAAAACGTGGTTTGTATTCTGGAAACGTGATCCCAAAGTTATTAAAATTTTGTAAGGCATCGTCTCATTTCTTCCTTCGTTTTTTATCTCGTTCTGGTTTTTCGAATTTATTATATGGATAGTGCAAAGTCTAAAGGTGCTCAAAATTACCGTTGGTTGAAAGGCGTCCTAATGAATGGATATTTACCTTATACCGATTAAGCACAGCGACCTGCCAGGGCCACTTGCCAGGTGGTGCGGGCCGGCCTCCTATGATTCGCACCATGTCGCGCATGCGTGCGCGCATCCGTGCCGCCGCAGATTGGTACTGGCCCAGTTTACCACACTCCGGTGCAGCGGGAGTGATCCGAGTATCATCGGAATGAATCGCCAGCACGGGCGGAGGCATGGTTTCTTTAATCGTGTAATCTGAAATGTTCCAAACTATGGATAGCTTCAGATTTTTAGGAAGTTACAATAATCTGGATTTATCAAATCATAGATAATAACAATTAATCTATGGGAGAAAACCAATCTTGTATTTTGCTTTTGAAATAGGCACTAAATCGTGACTCTAACACCCACTTACAGTTTTATTCATTATGGCATTACTTCTTATTTTTAATTCAATCATTTAAATCAAAAATAAATAAATAAAATGATTAATTACGTTATAATGTCTTTGCAATTGGGTGCGAAACTAAAAGTAAGCGTATATTAAAAATTAAGCGTAAACACTAAACTAGGTTAGATAATGTTGTTAGATACCTATGTGCTAGTTCACCTGGGTCCTTGCGGCGCTGCATGCGGCCACGGATCCAGCGGTGGCAGAAACTGCCCTCCAAGTAGCAATATGCACTTTGCCTGATTACCTTTTGACCACATAGAGCTGGTTTCCGGCAGTACCTAAAGAAAAAAACCATAGGTCAGTCTTGTGGTTGCTGGAACTAATAAATAACATAAGAGGAACGTCACTACGAAACGACAACTTCCCGGAAATTATATTAAAGAAAGTGAAGCGGAAGATAAATAGACCTGTCCTGACCTTGAAAAACTACAGTTGCCAATTGGTTCTTTTTACTTCAACGACAATGTTTTCATTTAAGTAAAAAGTATCGTATTAGAAAGCGAAGGAAAGAGCAGAATGAAGAGTGCATAGAGCTTCTAAATTATTATATGATTACTCCGAGATAACTTGTGATCATGTGATACCCTAGTGCTTTATTCAAATTACGGAAGACTGAGCTCAACATAGTAATAAATCAGTCCGGCGGAAATCGATCCCGCTATTACATCTTGTAATTCTGCACGCATGTTGAAAGATAAGACTTGATGGTAAAAGGTCGGATAGATGGACTTTAAAAACTACATCTATTTGCTAAAATCATCTCACTCCTCCAATTCAACAATCTTTATCAAAATGGACGATGGACGAATGTACCAGTATAAAAAATTTAATGATAATAATAAAATAAACTTCTGATGAAATTTTAAGTATATTGCTAAATCGGGTCACTTGAACATGCAAATTCAACTTGTACCTAATGATATTGTTCTTAAGATTACATCTCACCTTTTTCTAACCGTTGTACATCTTCTTGAACAAGAACTCCAAGTGCTCCACGACGAAAACCCTCGGAACCTTTTCTGGACATCTCCATTCAGCTCTAATTGTCTTCTACTAGCCTGTTTAGAAAGTTCATTAATCAGGTTAGATTTTTTAAGGTCTTTTATTAGAATAGTCCATCAGTGGAGCTGGTTTAAAAATATTTGGCTTTTGAATACATTACGATCGGCTATTGGACAATTGAATGCAAAACTTTTTGAATGATAAGATGCTTCCTTCAAGTCATTATCGCCTTCTCCCACCGGGAATGAAACTAACTTTATCTACCCCATATCATAAATCCTCCATAGTTTAATCAAAAACCGTAGGAAATGACCACCGTTTTGACATCCAATTAGGTAAAACGAGTGCTGCAATGTTATTCCCGTATCGATTTTAGTATAGAAATGAGATTAAATTTGGAACAGCTGTCAAAACTCAAGTGGGTCTCTATTCTAGTATCCATAGATATTAAAACAGTTATTGATACGAAACGTCAATTCAGTATGTTTTTTTAATATAAACTGCACAACATTTGATCTCGAGTGACATGAGAATAGAGACTTCATTCGTTTGTCTATGATTTAAAAAAAAATGGTCTTGACGGAGGATCGAATTGCCGCCATTATGTTGGTGTTTTGCTGAACGAAAGTAGAATTGTTGTTGAATTGAATAGAAAAAGTTGTTTGTAATTTACATTTTAGTCGAAAATATGAATAGTAGTCTTCTCGGAGTGTGAACTATATCGCTCCAAGTTGTCGTGTGTCAACTTATGGCCGTTTCCAATATAATTGCAGCATGATTGTATAAAACTTAAGCTGTGGTTTTTATTCATGGTTATATTGTGGCTGTCTAGCTTTAGGCTTACTGTTTGTACATTCAGTGGAAGTCCTCCAGGTGTCTCGAGCCCCCGCGCTCCGAACTCGCATCTGTAAACAAACTGTTCGTCAACACGCAGTCTGTTTGTAAATAAACGGTATTCCGCGTTCCCAACAGACGAGAAGTTCTCAATGTTGAACCCAATACCTAATAGTTATCGAGTTAAAGCAATTGGACCGGAGATTCGCTTTTGGATAACGGTATATTTGCAGCGCATATTTTTGTATAAAATACTCTTAAATATATAGATGGTCTTGTATGTTACTTTCAGCCGTCGTCAGTAGTATCTTTTCATTATTTATGTAGATGGTCTTGTATGTTACTTTCAGCCGTCGTCAGTAGTATCTTTTCATTATTTATTTAGCTGGTCTTGTATGTTACTTTCAGCCGTCGTCAGTAGTATCTTTCCATTATTTATGTAGATGGTCTTGTATGTTACTTTCAGCCGTCGTCAGTAGTATCTTTTCATTATTTATGTAAGTTTATTTTATTAGATTATTGACTACTGAAACTTTACATGTCCAGTGAAATGACCCATCCATTGAATCAATATTATTTTCATCTTAATCGTTTTTCGCTTACTAGTATGAACTGCATGTAAATTATAGCAGTTGAAACGATGTACCTGGCCACTTGTACTTGCAGCGAGTCCCCGCAGAACCGCCGACGCAGGCAGTGCCGCCGTCGCGTCCTCCGCCCGCCCCGACACCCACTCCACACGCCCCACGCCGCGTAACTATGCACTCCATTTTTAACACCTGTAATAAGTGCTGACTTCACTAAACTTGCGCTTTCTTGCTGACGCTAAAAACTCCTTCAAACAACCCTTACCTATTTGACTCCCGTCATTCGAAATTACTTTCCTATTTTTGGTTTTTATACTACGGCCTTTCTCTTCTCGAATACCATTGTAAGCCATCTCTCCAAACGATTCAAATCCTGCCTGAAAATTATCAAGTATTAAATCTCAGACGATTAAACGATATTTGGACAATAAGCTATTGTCGTTTACGACGGCAATTTGTTACCATTTTGGGTATCTAGGTTAGTCTTTACAAAACATCTATTTTCCATACAATAGGTGCACTCAATTGACCAACAAGGCATATTTCAATTTGGCAGTGCGCCAGACTTTTTTATGGATGAGTTGCATTGTTGTTTGCAATTCTGGCAATGCATGATCAGGTAGCTATAGCGTTAGGCATAGTGCAATGAATGCAAGTGTACTGCCTACTCACATAAGGCGTTCCAGTGATTTCCGTGAATATTAAAATATATAATATTAGGATGCATAGCCGCTTCATATTCTTCGGGACAGAACGTTAATCACCACCAGAACTCGGCATCTATAAAATATATAATTTTGATCTTTTTTAATATGTTACCAACCTGAGCAATATCTAGACTTATAGGTTTTATTTATTAAATTAATACTTCAAAATATTGATCTTTTAGTGTTTTAATACAAAATACATAATGCCATAATATTTTTACCTACAATGATCCTAAACCTAGATTTTGACCTACCTGACGTCATTATTATAAAATTGACAAAATTGGTTAACATTTAAAGGAGTAAAAGTGTTTTCGCCGTTTCTATTAAAATTGTGATTTTTGTGGTCGTTGGTAGTCTATTCTTACCGTATTTCTACGACGTACGAAAAAATTTATGTTCTAAATAATTTACCACATGAACGAGACAATACCAGTAAATTGTAGAGAGAGGAGAGGCAGGTAGAAAGATAGTTTGGTAGTAATAAGGGAAATGATCAATAGAAAAGTTAGGGCGCCGTAAGAAAATAACGATGCTACCTAACTACTAATTGGAGAGACTAACAATATAACAGCTCAGGCGATTTAGAAGCGAATAACACGAATCTTACTGAATAACAAGGAAGGAAGACGATAAAGAGACGAGGAAAAAACAATCTAATCTACAATATATATATATAATTTTAGGATATGCGTCCGTAAAATGCGGAATTTTCCGAAGAGACGCTCCTTATTTCAATTTTATATAAGCTTCGACTAAACACAATATATTTCAAAGATGTCACGTCTACGTACATTGTTACTCACAAGGGTATATATTTTATCTTCTATTTTTTTTTTTCTGGCAAAACTTATCATGGAAATGAACCCAGAAAGTTTATTTATGTGACGGAGGCTGAAGTGATATATAAACTTTCACAAGCTCATTTTCATAGATTAAACTTTATTTAGATTTTATATAAGTATTTGATGGAATGCTCAGTTAATAGGAATTAGGTGTTAAAAAATTTAACAGGCTGTTTTGGTAATCGATTAACTAAATTGCTACTCAGTGCGTTATATTTCAACTGCAATCATAGTGACCGATCCAGCATTGCATAGCCATTTGAAGCATTATAATTGCTGTTAATAAGTCACTATTGTATTCAGTTCTTGTTTTCTTGAGGTATTTTACAGGGACCGCTTAGCTTTTAGCATTATAATATGGCAGTTAATTGGGCTCTTACATTTAAAGTTTTTGATCAATGAGCGAATAATTAACAAAAAATTTAGTAAAAGCTCAATCAACTGCCTTGAAAATATGACTCCCACAGTTATACAATACCGTAGAAGAAAATATGATTTACCAAAATTTCATTGTACCGTATTTGCTACTTTCTATTAGTCATTAGCTCCTGAAACAGACGAATAAGTTGTTGGCAGAACAATGGCTCAAGAACACCGTAATTAGTGAGTATACGACATGTGCCTAGCATCTAGTACCTACACGGCCATTTCGAGAAGGTCGCCTATCGTGTTGACATTGTTGTACGAAATACGATACTACAAATATGGCATGGGTGGCGTAAGATTGAAAGTACCCCTATTTGTCCACTGTATTTGGTATTCTATTCAACTTTAGTAAAGGGTTGCCTGGCGAATAGCTCGAGGCAATCCTGAATTTATTGTGCCTCAACCTAAACCTTATTGGACATTATGTTGGAGTCACTGACCAAGTGACCGAAGTTCCTATTTATTCTTCAAACATAAAATAACTGCTATGTCTGTTATTATTTTCTTTCATTATTGTAGTGTTTTTCAATGGAAGTTATTGGTACATTAACAGTCCATTTTAATTGGATTTAAAGCCAAATATAACGACGGTGTGGACATTGCTGGAGCAAGCAAAAAATGTTGGCAATTAAAGTTCAAGAAGTTCAGTGCAAAGCCGCATATGGACATTTTTTGATATTCTCATTTTGAGTAACTGATTTACCTTGACTTAATAAAAGGAAGGCAAACTGTTGACTGGGTTCAACCTTAATCTTGTTAGCGAGCCGGAAGTCATTCGGGGCCCTAAATAAGAATTCGCTTTTCTCAGCGGCAAGGCGGCTGCAGCGCCATCCTTGCGCAGCGACTAAATTTGAACACTTGGCCTCAACGCCTCGTTGGGTTCACCAACCTACAAGTTTATAACTATATACGAACGGTAACTCGTATAAACGTCTTTTCATGCCGTACCAAATGTTTGAAGCAAGAATTTTATCTTCCCGTGTTATTGTTAGCCGTCTACTAGTTAAATGCCGGCGTCAGTTTTTCAAGTGGAAGCTTTTTATCCTAGCTAGCTAGTCATCCAGTTTTCCATCGTTTCAGAGTAACAGACTGATGCAATCTTATGATGGTTCTGGTTTTATGGTTCCCTACCTAAACGGTAGAATGGAACCCTTATGGTGAGTCTTCATTTTCTGTCTGTCTGTGTGTCACACCCTTTTATATCAGCAACTACTAATGTCATAAAACGTATAAACTTGAAATTAGGAATAGTCATAGAACGTTCGTGCCCCTATCTTGCATTGCAATAGTAAAACGTTAAAAATATTTAAAATTTCACTGAAAAAGTGGTCTAGGATATGGACATTTTGAAAGCCAAAATTTTGGGTCAAAAAGGATTTTTTTCTCTCTCGGCATCCCAAACTCCCTGATGTTCAGTTGTAAAAGATCCCGTAAAAGCCGGAGGCCGTGTGAACGATAAAAATTCCAATAATGACGGGTGTGGTGATTCTGTTATCGATAACAGTAAATCACACGCACTTGTCCGGAAACTATACGTAGTGCCCAATACACGTCCCTACATGCGGCGGTCGTGGGTCAACGCACACGGTCATAAACACGCATCACTACCTTCGCATGGTCATCAGTTTTTCCTGATTATATAACGTGATAGGTTGACAGCATTGCGTCATTGAAGATAAAGATCCAATGAAGCTTCGGAATTGACTATGGTTTGATAAGGAAGTGCAGTTTTAAGTTTTAACTATGTCGTATTTCCTTAAGAAACAAAAGGGAGTTCGATTCTAATTCATAAAAGAGTAAAAATGGTCAGTTAGTAATTTTAAGTTTAGGTATCGGCGTTTATCACTTGCTTGCTTTAGCTATTAGAAACACATTTCTAAGGAGTATTATATGTATGTAGTTTATGTATGTATGTAAATTACACATAGAATAATTATACAAAAGCGAGTAAGCATAATTATTATCTTCACATTAAGTAAATTTAATATGAATAGTAAGGCGTAAGGCGTAGGTACGTTAATAAAATTATTATAATGATAATTAAAGTTTTTGGGGATTAACAAAATAACCAAATGAATCAAACATTCATACTATGAATATTTGAAAAACACACGGCTTTACTCACGATTTATTGTCAGAAATAGTCCGACACGTTTCGAACTCGATTGGAGTCCTTCTTCAGGGTTTGAGTGCGGTCCCGGTCAGATCAACCCGCGCACTGTGCGTTGTGATCTGACCGGGACCGCACATAATGTGTCACGAAAGTTTTAATTTGACTATTCATACTATGGAACATATTTCAGAATTATAAAGTGCGGTGAAAAATTGACATCATTCATTAAATCATAATCATTAAATTGAGGCCTACTCATTCTGATCACTCGCCGTTCACATTTGCATAAATTACATTAATTGGGAACAACGCGCAAGTACTTTGATGAAGCGAAAATGAATTTATGTCCCATACAATTACGCCATCTTTCGGTTAGATCATTGCCAGATTGATCGTAAAACCATTATTGTGCTTAACGAAACGGTCCGGCTTCACTATACGTTTTTAGGGTTCCGTTGTCAAACTAATAGGAACCGTTATATTTTCTCCATGTCCATGTCCATGTTCATCATACCATCTTAGGACTAATTAATCGAACGTGGCCTCAAGTAGTCTTGTGGCTCTGCCCACCCCATTAGGGATTTCGGGCGTGATGTATGTATGTATGTATGTATGTGTGTATGTATGTATGTATGTCCATCTGTCTATATGTCAGTTACTTTTTCTTGAAGACTATTAAGGTGACAATTTCGAAAATTTGTACATGTGTAGAGGCCCTCACACAGACAAATTATAAAATGAGAATAATATGGTTTTTTTAGGGTAGCTCTCATCCTCCTAAAGCAAAGTTTTGTCTACACCTATCATAGTTTTAAGATGGGGAGCAATCAAAAAATGTAGGTATGCATATTTTAAGGAAAGGCTATCTCGATATTGAAGATTTATGTTTTGCATTAATATCAATAGTATAATTTTCATACAAAATAACGACAAATAGTTATTTCTGCAACAAGAGAGCAAAGTTGGTTTTTGCTGCTAGTGTTGATTTAGAAGCCCGAGTAAGCGAAGTATTTAAGACACGAGATGCAATAACTTTGGTCTCGTGTAGCACATACAAATTTTCACCTCAGCAGCAAGGACATATTAGATCAGGCAGAAAGCTTAATTCTGAAATGTTAACATGCTGCCTCAATTCTTCCGGTTTTAAATAGCAGGCTTCGTCACCTAGCTCACTCATATTTACACAACATTTATTGTTATTTTTATACATGTACGTATCCAATTTTGCTAGCTAGCTTATCAGAAGAAGAAACCAATAAAAATATGAAACCCGCTTTTTTTTTTAAATGCGTTCAG